>OX456985.1:99804942-101052666 GCA_949752695.1 Melanostoma scalare | reverse complement strand
ATATTTTCGATTAAGCTTAGATCGTTTTGAATTGTTGCCGACAGCACCGATTTTTTCCTACGTCGTTCTGGGACTACGTCAGGATATTCGCATTCCTCAAATTGATCGATTTCTCGATTTTGAAGAAACTCTGGACCTTTGAACCATACTGATGATTTGAATAGTCCTGATAAATTTGATCCTCTCGATACCAAATCCGCTGGATTTAAATGGCCCTTGATGAATTGCCATTGATGAAACTCTGAGAGTGATTGAATTTTTGCAACTCTATTTGCTACAAAAGTTTCCCAAGTGTAGGATGGTGATTTAAGCCAGGCCAGCACGGTGGTAGAATCTGTATAAAAACATACCTTGTCAATTTTCTTTGGAAGTATTTGAATTATCCTATCCACCAGCTCCACCATAAGTACTGCTGCTTGTAGTTCCAGGCGGGCTATGCTGACAATTTTCAGTGGAACAACTCTTGATTTTGAACAAAGCAGTTGGCACAATGTTTGATTTCTTTCATCGATTGAACGTAAGTAAACGCATGATCCAAAGGCACCTAAACTGCTATCGGAGAAAGCATGAAGTTCAATTGTCTTGGCAGAAGGGAGAAGAACGTATCGTGGAATGCTTATATTGCTCATTAGGGAGAACTGTCCAATGTATTTAATCCACTTTTGAGCCTTTTAATTTGAAAGATTGTCATCCCAAGACAATTTTGATTTCCATAATTCTTGTAAGAACAGCTTTCCAATGACAATCATGGGTCCAAGCAGGCCAAGAGGATCAAAAAGTCTGGCAAGATCGGCCAAAACTGTTCGTTTTGTTATTTGTGTGGATATTTTGTTTATTTTTCGTCATTGAAGCTGAAATCAAAGACATCTTGAGAGGGATCCCATATTAGTCCTAATGTTTTTACTATCTCAGATTGATGAAGTGTTACTAGTTTCTCTTTATCTTCTTCAGGAATTCCCTTTAAAATCATAGGATGATTGGAACAAAATTTTTTCAATTCAAAATTGCCTGCCTTGAGTAGACAAATTACCTCACTAAGCAACTCATAAGTGTCATCAATGGTCTCTGAACCAGCCAGGCAATCATCCACGTATACATTGTTTTTAACGGCTTGTGATGCTCTAAAGAATGAATCTTGATTATCTTCTGCTAATTTAACTAGACATCTAGTTGCTAGGTAGGAAGCCGATGCGGTCCCATACGTGACGGTGTTTAATTTGTACAGCTGTAATGGCTCATCATTTCTTGATCTCCAGAAGATAAGTTGTAATGCTCGATCATCCTCGTGCATTAAGACCTGGCGATACATCTTTGTTATATCTGCTGTAAAAACATACCTGTGCATCCTGAATTTTAGAACTATTGAAAATAGATCTGGTTGAACAGTTGGGCCTACCATGAGTATATCATTTAGTGAGTGACCAGAAGTAGTCTTGGCTGATGCATCAAAAACTACTCTAAGTTTCGTTGACGAGCTTTCGGGTTTCATCACGCAGTGATGAGGTATGACGTAGCGCCTCTTTGGAATATTGTCCTTGTTAATTGGCGTCATGTGACCCAATGTCTTATATTCCTCCATGAAGTTGATGTAAGATATTTTTAACGTTTCATCCTTGCTCAACTTGTTTTCTAATGAAAGAAACCTTTTTCTTGCAACTTGAAGAGAGTCACCTAATGCTATGGTAGGATCGTCTTTAAATGGTAATTTAACAACAAATTTACCTTCAGAATTTTGCACTGTGTATTTCTGGAAATGTTCTTCGCACTGATGTTCTTCTTCGCTCTGGGTGTTAGTTGGAGTGTCATGGCTTTCTGTTTCCCAGAAAGAGCGAACGAGTTTATCCAACGATGTTAACGATGGCTTTGTAACTATGTGACAATGAGCACATGAATTTGAAGCTGGAGCACTTCCGGCTACTATCCATCCTAGAACTGTTTTTCGTAAGATTGGTAGATCGTTCGAAACTCTATGTTCTCCTGGTAGAAACAGATCAAAGAATAGTTCGGCTCCCAATAGCATGTCGATTTGCTTGGACTTGCAGAAAGATGGATCAGCCAGTTCGATGTAGGATGGAATCTTCCACACTGAGACGTCGATTTCTTGACTACACTGGTAATCACTTATTCGAGGCATGAGGTTCGCTTCTATTGTTGTTTGATAGGTTGACGTCCTAGATTCCAATTTTATTGTGGCCGCAAACTCAGATCTGCATTCATTGCCACCTATTCCGCAGATTGATGTGTGCTTGTAATGTTTCTTGATTCCTAGCTGCTGTAGTAACGATGTTGTTACAAAATTCAGTTGTGATCCAGAATCAAGAAGCGCTCTGCACGGGATTCGTGTACCGTGTGATGAGATCACATTGACCACTGCCGTTGCTAAATAGACATGACGTTTCTTGAAGTGTGTTCCTGCTGCTGCATTGACAGCTTGAAGAGTTGGTTGTGAACTACCCTTCTCACCCAGCTGATGCGTATTTGGTGAGTTTTGCTGCTGCTTCTGCAAGTGAAGTAGTGTGTTGTGTGGCATGTTGCATTTTTGGCACTTTCGAGATGAGCATGATTGGGAGTAGTGGCCCTTCTTTAAACAGTTTCTGCATAACATCAGCCTGTGAACAGCCTTTCCTCGGTCCGAACCTGAAAGTGACAAGAATTTAATACAATTGTAAATCCCATGCTTACCAGAATTGCAAAATAGGCAATTCAGTGTCTTATCCAGATCCATCTTGGGGGCTATTGACTTCCGTCCATTGTGGCTGCTAGTGGTGACCTCTAGGCTCTGGAACCTTCTTTTTTCGTCTCGGGAGTTGATTGCTTCGAGTGTTTGGAATCGGGACTCAACAAACGTCAGAAACTCTTGGATGGTGGGACTGCTTCTCGGATCTTTTAACACGAACTCAAACTTTTCTCTGCTCTCCCTGTCGAGTTTTTGCAGCAGAAGATGTACCACTATTGGGTCCCAGCTTGCGATATCATAATTCATATTTGTTATAACTTGTAAACACTCTTTTGTAATGTCGTGAAGCCTTCTTAAGCTTGAACTCGTCGATGTTGTAATTGACTGTGTTAGCAGCTTGTTTAGTTGAGCAGTCAATAGCAATCTTTTGTTGTTGAAGCGTTCAACTAGTACTCCCCAAGCTACCTCGTAGTTACTGTCTGTTGGCTTGAAGTTTTGTATCAAATCCAGGGCCTTTCCAGTCACATTTGCCCTCAAAAAATATAATTTTTGTGCCGGCGGTATTGGCTGATCATGGATAATTTGTTTGAATAGGTCATGAAACTGCAACCAATTCAAATATTCACCGTCAAATTTAGGCAGCTCGATTTTGGGAAGCTTCATCATTACATTCGGTGGCTTTGGACCACCTCCACTTTATTGCATTGCTGGAATGTCCATGAAAAGCTTAAGTAACGTCTCCTCAACGCTCTCTTGCAGATTGATGTATTCTTCTACTTCCACCGTAGTCAACTCCTGGTCCAACTTACGATATAGATTTGCAATCTCCTCCCAATTCTGCTCCAAACTTCTTGCCTTTATTTGGGAGAATTGTTGAGTATTATTCATGGCTGACTGCCCATGAATCTTGATAATTGACCTTTTCAATATGTTTGTCAACAACATATATCGTGCCTTGGAGTTCATTTGCACGCCGGGAATGGTTGACTCTTGATTAGAATTTGTTACAATCCCCTTCTTGGGTTTGGGAATTGCACCTTGTTGATTACCAACTGCAGAAACTTCATCTGCAGGTTTCTCCCTGAGTGGTTTTACTTCTCCTGAACCTTGTATCCGCATCTGAAGATCACCTTGGTTTGGAGTCTCATGTTGTTTAAATTCTTTTATTCTCGAATAAATGTCGGCAGTCAAGGCTTCTGCTGCCTTTCGTACCATTTCGAAATAATCCTTTTCGAAATAGGGATGATTCATGTGATCTGAGAACCTCTCTCGCAGAATCGAATCATTCTGGTCGAATTGTTCCCAGAGAGGTTCTAGTTGCGCCTTCTTCTTATTTAGGTATTCCAGCGTCTTCCTGGTTGAACTATCCTTGTTATAGTTCCGGACTATGGTGCAGATGGATTCGCCCACTTGCTCTTGCTGAGCGGCGATCTCATCGATGGTGTGGTTTTCTTTAGAATAAGCCATTTTTTTTAATTTTGGTATTTCTTATTACGCGGATAATTAATTGCTTGCACTTTCCTTTTTATTTAAATAACACACAAACTGATACAGGCTACTAAAACTTTTTTTAGCAAGTCCTGTCACGGTCGCCAATGTTTAAATGTTTTAAACGAAAGAAAAACAAATTGCAAATTCGAAAATAAGAACACGACAATTTCAACTCAAACCACTCAAGAGAAACACTACTGTTGTATTTTAACGTTAGACAGGTAATGATTTTATTCTTAACTAGCTACAGGTACAGAAAATATTTTGGGAGAGCTACTGTGTGAACCATGTTGATTATAAATTCCAGTCAATACGTGGGAATCGCAAACTAAACAAAACGTGCCAACAAAAATACGCAAGTTTCCTATTGCGTCTGGCAAGTTGTAGGAGCAATGGTTCACACAGTGGCTCTTGTTACTAGGTGAACAAACAAAAGTATTGAATTCTTGCACATGCAAGTTGCAAGATGAAATTATGAATGAAAAATAAAAGTATTAAATTCTTGGACGTACAAGTTGTTGAAATAAAATAATAAATAAAACTTAAACAAAACCCAATCGCTAATGCAATAGCAGTGAGTACAATGCAGCCTATCGGAAAATAAACTGCAACCGCAAGCACAACAAGAAAAAGGGCAGGTAATGAACGCGCGTGATCACCAACTACATGCGATGGGAAATTCGACCGGGGCCCCGGGTGGAAATCAATTTGTGTACGTGTCACAACCACAAGCGCCAAGAGGAATACAACCACACCAGCAGCCACATCCATCTGTTCAAGCTCCTGACCACCGCCAACAACCACAGTCAAATCGACCACTACATTACGCTCCGTCACCAACCACCTGGTTTGAACTAGGAAACCGAGTTTTAACTAGGAACCAGCTAGCTGCCAGGCACTCATTCTCCAAAGATCTGCAGAATTTGAGTGGTGAGCCAGACGAGTGGCCTCCTTTTATTTCAAGCTTCGAACGATCCTCAGAGCTATGCGGTTTCTGTAATGACGAAAACTTAATACGACTACAGCGTGCACTAAAGGGAAAGGCTCTGGAATCTGTGAAGAGCATGCTTACTCAGCCAAATTGTGTTCCACGTGTTATATCAACACTAAGAATGCTATACAGTCGGCCACAACTGATCATACACACTCTACTTAAGAAAGTCCAATCCACTCCGCCGCCAACAGCCGATAAATTAGAGAGTATCGTCAGTTTTGCGATCGTCGTTCAAAACTGCGCCACCATAGAAGCCTCACACCTCGAAACGCACCTAAACAACCCAACTCTGCTGCAGGAGCTCGTGGATAAGCTGCCACCCGCAATCCGCCTTAGCTGGGCACTGCATACGCAAACCCTGCTTGAAGTTCCGCGTACACTCTCCCACTTCAGTTCATGGCTGTACCAGATGGCAGTAGCAGCAAACAGTGTTGTTATACCGAGCTCGGTAAGCGATAAGAGAAGCAATCGAAACTCCAAGGAAAAGGGGTTCCTCAACGCTCACTACGCAGAAGTTGAAGAAGAGGAAAGCTATATCACCGGGGCAATAAAACGTTAATGTAAAAAGTGTAAAAAGTTCGAGCAGTTAAGCCACCATTCAAAGTGGGCAATAGTACGAGAAAAACGCCTATGTCGATGCTGCCTGAACAAACACGGAAGACAGAGATGTACAGCGGCATCAGCCTGTGGAAAAAATAAGTGCACGTTCAAACACCACCGCATGCTTCACAACGACGAAAAGGATAAGGCTCAGCAGAAGGAGCCTACGAATCAACAAGAGACCGAAGGCATATCAGCCCACCACGACAACCGCTACTCGAACTCTGAGTCGGTCCTCTTTCGAGTAGTACCCGTGACGCTCTATGGTTACAACTCAGAGGTAAAAATATTAGCGTTCCTGGACGAAGGCTCCTCACTGACGTTGCTGGACGAAGATGTGGCCAACAAACTTAATGTCAATGGGCTCGCTTGTCCATTACGCCTAAAATGGACTGCAAACAAGCACCGACACGAAGACAACTCTATGGTCATGGACATCAAGATATCAGGCAGCCGCTCACAAAGCAAGCAGTACATACTGGGCAAAGTTCATACCGTCAAAAGCCTCCAACTACCCGAGCAGTCACGAGACTACCAGAAACTACAGGAAAGGTATAATCATTTGAGAGGGTTGCCAGTAAGTTCTTTCGCGAGTCAAAGGCCTCAGCTGCTCATAGGCATAGATAACTGGAAGTTTGGGCTGCCTCTGAAATTTAAAGAAAAAAATCCTGGTGAGCCCGTTGCTACAAAGACCCGTATTGGCTGGGCTATTCACGGCTGCTGCAACAACACACTACAGGAAGCGAAGGTGGCCCATGCATGCAACACTCATACCTGTGAATGCGACCAATACCACGATGAAGAACTTACCGAGTTAGTGAAGCAGTTCATTTACAATGATAGTCTCGAGGCCTCAAGACCCGTGGACCTGCTGATTCCCGTTGAAGAAAAGCGCGCACTATCACTGCTAAAGGAGCTCACCCTTCGGAAGGGAAACCATTTCGAAACAGGCCTGTTGTAGAGAAGTGAAGACATCGAGCTGCCAGACAGCCTTCCCATGGCACTCAAGCGTTTCGAGTATTTACAAAGGCGGATGAAGCGAAATCCCGAACTGGCCAGGGCACTACAAAGTAAAATGAATTACTACTTAGCTAAAGGTTACGCACGCAAGCTCACCCCACAAGAAACCGAAAGAAGATCTCATCGTACGTGGTACCTTCCGACCTTTCCAGTGACGAACCCCAATAAGCCTGGAAAAATTAGAATTGTTTGGGACGCAGCGGCGAAGGTCCAAGGTATGTCTCTAAATTCAGCTTTAATCAAGGGTCCAGATCAGCTGGTAAGTCTTGTGTCAGTACTGTATAAATTTAGGGAAAAAGCCATAGCCATTTGTGGGGACATCATGGAGATGTTCCACCAGGTGAAAATCAGGGCCGAAGATCAGGACTCCCAACGCTTCCTATGGTGTGACGAAGCAGACCGACATCCTGATACTTTCGCCATGACCGTTATGACCTTTGGCGCAACCTGTTCTCCCGCTTGTGCGCAATATACCATGAACGAAAACGCGAGGCAGTTTGCGGAGACATATCCAGCGGCGGTTGGAGCAATTTTGAACTATGTCGACGATCTGCTTGTGAGCGTCGATACACCTCAAGAGGCTGTGCAGCTCGCCGAAAATATCTACTTCATCCACAGTCAAGGCGGATTCTGTACTCGAAACTGGATATCTAACTCCGCAAAGGTTGTAAAGGCCCTTCGATCAAAAAATCCCGACGTGCTGAACCTTAATATGGATGCCGAATCCACTTCCGAAAAAGTGCTAGGTATGTGGTGGTCCACCTCCACAGATAAGTTCATCTTTAACCCTCTGCGACTGACGTGACTTTTTTGTTACAATTCCACTGACGTGGTAGTCCACCATTTAGACACCATTTGGAAAGCTTGTATTTCAAAAACTAGACTTCTGATTATATTTTTAATCATTCCATTTTGAAGCTTAGAGTATTCTTTACTAAATTAAATAGCTCATATTATGTTAAGTAAAAAAGCACATGTAAGGTAATAATTTATATTTATAACATAAATATCTCTTCAGAACGTACCGCTTTTTTAAAAAAGAGTTTAAAATATCAAAATAAATATTTTTTTCATTCAAATTATTAAATTCTCAAAGTTAACAAAATGATTTGACTTGTATGAGTCGTATAAATAATTATAAACCAAAATGACTTGAAATAAAAACGAAAAAATAAAATGCAAAACTTTCTTTGTTCAATTTCAATTGGAATATATCTTCTTGTATTGTTTTACACCGAATGTCTTTCATATAACCTCTAGTCTCTTACATAAGCCGCGTTTCTATGTGCACTTATGTACACTTTCAATAAAACGATTTTTTGGTTTATGTTCACTTCGGACGTCACTTTCAATTTTCACTTTCAGTGTTGGCACCCTTTGCAATTGTTCTAAGGATAAGAAACATTAAAAATTTGCATTCTAAGGATATAAATGCATACCTTTTACTTTCCATTTGTATTTTTCTCTATTTAATTCTCGATTCTCAATTTATTTGCCGCATTTCAACTTTTTACTTTCGAGGTAAACAAACAAATGTCACTTTAATTTTTTTTCGCAATGGCTGTGTTCAATTAGATTCATTTTGTGACTCATGTTTTTGGTTGCCTTGGTTCTGATGTTCTTATGTGTTCTGTCTGATGTTCTTTTTTTTCTGACCGATTGCGAAACTTCCCTTGTGTGTGTGTGTGTGTGTGTGTGTGTGTGTGTGTGTGTGTGTGTGTGTGTGTGTGTGTGTGTGTGTGTGTGTGTGTGTGTGTGTGTGTGTGTGTGTGTGTGTGTGTGTGTGTGTGTGTGTGTGTGTGTGTGTGTGTGTGTGTTAGTAACTGCGTGTCTATTTATGTCCCCACTAAGTCACCACCTGACTCTTCTATTAGCCATTAGGTGTGTTTCTTTACTGAAAATTCGCACGAAATGCACCGAAATTCGGCGAAAGTCAGTCTAATCCCGTTCCGATTTTTTGTAGCAGTGCACAAAAAAGAGAGTGCTCTCGAGAGAATAAAAAAATTTCCCCGTCCTGCGAATTTCCGGCACCAAAATTTCTGTGGACAGAAATCGTGCACAACCAAAACAAATACAAAAACTGTCAAACAGACGTTTTTCCAAGTGTTGCGTTGCTGCGAATGGTTTGTTCAAGGCGTTTCTTTACTTTTAAGACAATTACGCTCTTTAATAGATTTTCTGAAAGAATTTTACAACCACTCCTTAAAAAAAAAATTTCTGTGCACAAAAAGTTAAGAAACAGACTTATTCAATCTGTTGTCGAAAATCAGAAATATGAACGAACACAACCCAAAGACTGCCAACCTCTGGGTGCCAAAAAAAGAAATTTACCAACCATCCCTGTGTGCAGTTAGCTTACTGCGATATTTATGTGCACTTAGGCTATTGACATAAGGAGTTGTTGTTTTCCCATGAGCGATGTTTTACTGAAGTGTACATAAGTGCACATAGAATTTCGATAAAACGCGCCTATAGTTACATTTTTTTATATAGCAAGTATTCTATATTTTTGTTTACTTTATTAGTTTTGACATTTAATGTGGATGGTAACTTTAAGACTTGTTTGATTAACTATTTTTTTCTGAACATTTAGAATATTTCAATGTACTTTCGTACATTCTCCCGCCTCGGAATGGTGAATTGTAAAATTTTGGTGTCGCAGAAATATACAGTAGTATGGCATCACCGTTTCCATTTATTTCAGCCACAAAGTATACTACATTTATATACTCTGTGATTTCAGCATAGACGTCGATTCCGATATGTTCCACTCAGCAGTCAGCACTCAGGTAGACATGCAAATATACAACAATGTTAGTGCATAATAAAAAAATAGAGTAACAAGACTATCATTACAGACATGCATATGCATACTACGTAAACACATTTTACAAGCGAAGTAGTGTTTTTTCATTCACGCTTCAATGAAATTTTTATATGTGGCTGGTAGTAAGCGTAGTACAGAAGTACTATTGACGAATTGTATTTTGCAACCAGCAATGTGTGGCATTCATATTCAATGCCATTCATTTCCATATCCATGTAAATTATTCTGTCGTGTGTTTTTCGAAAGTGCGGGTCGATAAGTAATCGCGTCGTGTGTTGTTTTTTTTTTGTTTGTTGTTTTAAATTAATTAAATTGTAAAGATGTGACGAAATTAGTTTATCCAGGTCAGTTTTGTGTTAAGTAATTGAATAATTTGAATTTAATTTTGTAATTTGGATGAAATGCGTGTTGAAAAGGTGTAGAATGTGGTACATATTTCGATTACCAAGCGCGGGCGAGAATTGTATGTGAAATGTGTGTGCGCATGGGTAAATTTAGTTTTAATTTCAAGATGATATTTTTTGAAAATTCATTGATATTTATGTTAATGAAATATGTATATATGTACATAAGTGAAATGTATTTTAATGGTGGGCTTGACGCCGTTATTTTCCACATAAGAATTTTAAGTTTTATATGCAATCAGCTATGTTATATACATAAGCAATAGTGATGCTGTAGCTGTTTCGTGTTTGCGTATAGTAGATTTATTAAATAGGCTCGTGTGTATTCGGTGGTTTTTTCGCGGTTCGCGTTAAGTACATTGTACATTATGTGCTAGCGTGTATGAGCGAAATACTTGTTCAATTTAACTTGATCATGAACGAGTGTTGTCTTCTTCTAGTTAGAAAAGAATGCGACTTCTAACTAGATATTGTTGTTTACGTTTTGGTGTTATAAACAACTCGCGATATTTAGTTATTTATTTATAAGAAGTTGATTAAGTTTTAGGAGTGATTTATTCCAATTTAAGTGAATTTGATTTGATGTTTTCTCCAAATATAATCATTTAGTGGACTGTATAGTTTTGAAAATAGAAAAGTGTTGTGTTGTGCAGTGGTTTGTCAAATGCATTTTGCCGACGGCATTTGACATTTCTCGGTTGACTTAAATTTGTTTTCGTGTGGATTGTGTTTGCATTTTACGTAGAAGATCTGTTTTCTGTGCAAGTTGACTTGGCATAGAATTAAATATTTTACTGATTGTGATTTAAAATTTGAAGTGATCTTTTGTAAATTGTGTATTTTAAGCATTAAGTTTTATGATATATGCATGCGTTGTTGCAGTGCAATAACTTTTATTAAAGAACATGCATTGTTACAGTGTTCTATGTTTTTTTTTTTATATAAGTTTAATTTTGTGTGTGCTGTGTTGCAGCACAGCATTTAACGATGAATTGTATTCATGGCGATTGTTTGTAAAATTTTATTTCTTTTAATAAAGATGATTTAAAACAAAGTTCTTGTTTGAATTATTATTCCTTTTAAACAGCTTTCAGATGCCTTAAAGATGAGTTGATTGGTGTATTTGAACAGTTTTATAGGTGTTTGAAGATGTGTTGATTGCTGTTTTGAATGATATGTGTTTTACAGATGCCTTAAAGTTGGGTTGATTGCTGTTTCGAATGAATGTGTTTTACATAAAGATGTGTTTGAACAAATGAAAAATGTGTTGTAATAACGATGGGTGTTTTATTTCATTTTATGATATTAGGTTTTAGGTTTTCTATTGATTTTTACGCGAGTGATCATATGATGTCGATTTGTTCGGAAGTTTTGTTTGACGGTAATAAGCAAATTTTTGCTATAGGCCGCTTCAACTGCCCGTTTTGTGTTTTGAGTGTCACGACGCGTATCAACCCGTCCGATCCGGCGTGGGTTTCTTGAATTCTGGCAAGATTCCAATAGGTCGATGGAAGTCGTTCATCTTTGAGAAGAACCAAGTCTCCTACCTTCGGCATTTCTTTAATCTGCGTCCATTTTGGTCGTTGCTGAAGCCTTGCGAGGTATTCGGAATTCCATTTTCGCCAGAATCCTTCTGCTAAAACCTGGACACGTTTCCAGTGATCTGCATGCGTGATGTTGAGATTTAATTCGCCTTGTGGTATAGCGTGCAATGATTCGCCGACTAGAAAGTGTGCGGGGGTAAGTGCATTTAAATCATCTAAGCTGTCGGAGAGAGGGCAAAGAGGCCTCGAATTTAAACAAGCTTCTATTTGAGCTAGAAGCGTCATGAGTTCCACGAAAGTTAGCCTTTCCGTTCCAACGACTCGTTTTAAGTGGTACTTGACCGATTTCACACCCGCTTCCCATAATCCACCGAAGTGTGGAGAAGCTGGGGGAATAAAGTGCCATTCGGTACCGTGATTCGCCAAGTCTTCCGCAATTTCCTTCCAATCGTGTTGTGCTTCCTTCAACAATTTGACTAACTCGTTGTTAGCACCAACAAAATTAGTTCCGCAGTCGCTATATACCTTCGTACAGGTTCCTCTTCTGGCAGTAAATCTTTTAAACGATGCCAAAAACGCTTGAGTTGTCAGGTCTGACACGACCTCCAGATGTATAGCCTTTGTTGCTAGGCAGATAAATACTGCAAAATATCCTTTAAGAATTTTCGCACCGCGTGCCTTCCAGGACTTAATCTCGATGTCTCTCGCTGCAGGCAAATTTCCCATTAGTTGCTGCATTTCAGATGCCTTTTGTCGATAACATGAAGGACACCTGTGTAGCTGGTATTTAACGCTTCTTCTTATTTGCCCAATCCAGTAACGTTGTCGAATGTAGCTAATCATTTGCTGGATACCGCCGTGGAGTGTATTTTTATGAGCATCTCGGACAACCAAATTCGTAAAATGATGGTTGTTTTGAAGCAATATCGGATGTTGGGCATCATAAGGAAGTAGAGAATTCTCCAAACGTCCTCCCACTCGCAGTACTCCGGTAGCATCGATAAAGGCATTTAACGCACTTAACGGTTTGGGTGTTTTATTATCGCGAATTTGTTGCATTTCGTTTGCGAACATTTCCTTTTGGGCTGCCTTAACGATGAGTAGATGGGCAGCTTGCAACTCATTAGGTTTTAGTGGACCTGAAATGGGCCCCAGTTTGGGTCTACATTTTGCTACAAATCGACAACAGGTGGCAACAACTCTAATAACTTTGAGAAGGCTCGAAAAGTTACATATAATTTGTAGTATACTATCACCTTCTATTGCGTTTATGCTCAAAACCTTGATATTTCGTTGCTCTTCCAACGTATCTATTTCGATGGGTTGATCTGGAAGATCGAATACCCATTTTTCTAGTAGAAATTCTGGACCATTCCACCACGATTTAAGTGATTCCAGTTCGGATGGATATACTCCCCTGGACGCTAGATCGGCTGGGTTATGAAGCGTTGCGACATGTCCCCAGCAATCGATCCCCACTAACCGCTGGATTTCCGACACACGGTTGGATACGAACGTGGTCCATCGAGCGGGAGTGGCGCGTATCCAGGCCAATGCAATTGTGGAATCTGTCCACGCATAGATTTTGACATCAGGAATTAACAGAACTTCCTTGGTGTATTGTAATAACTCTGCCAAAACTACTGCACCACAAAGTTCCAGACGAGGTAAGGTTATCGTTCGCTGATTTGGCGCTACTTTTGTCTTTGACAAAATAAGATTGACGTGAATTTTGCCTTCACTATCCAAAACACGTACGTAGACTGCTGCACCGTAGGCCTTCATAGATGCATCGCAAAACCCATGCAGCTCGATCGATTTGTTGGTCTTGCTCATCTGGGTCCATCTTGGAATCCGAAGCCGCTCGATCAGATGGAGTTCTTGGAAAAAAGCATCCCAATCCTTCTTCAAAGCAGCTGGAATTGGTTCATCCCAGTCACAGCCAAGCTCCCATAGTCGCTGCATCATTAGTTTTGCGGTGATGACACATGGTGAGATCCAGCCCAAAGGATCAAACAATTTGGCTATAGTTGACAGCATTGATCTTTTTGTTGTTGACTCCGTTGCAGCTTGTAGGTTCTGGTACGAGAAGAAGTCATCGATGGGAAACCACTTGATACCCAAGGTTTTGACGTGATTTGCTAGATTAAGCGGAAGTTCAAAATCAAGTTCCCTATCCTGAACTGGGATATCTTCGATGAGTTCTCTCTTGTTACTCGTCCACTTTCTGAGGTTGAGTCCCGCTGTTGCCAAAAGTTGCTTTGCTTGATCACGTTTCGTTCTCGCTTCTTCAATGGTGTCCGCTCCACTTATCAGATCGTCGACATACATATCTTCACGAACAACCTTCGCCCCCTCCGGAAAATTTTCGCTCTCATCATCAGCGACCTTCTTCAAAATTTTGATTGCAAGGTATGGTGCACTCGCTGTACCAAAAGTAACCGTTTTTAGTTTGAAAATTTTCACAGGTCCGGTCTTCTCATCTCTCCACAGGATTAATTGATAGTATCGATCTGCTTGATTGACCCAAATTCGCCGATACATTTTTTCAATGTCGGCGGTGAAAGTAACTCGATGAGTTCGCCATTTCAGCACCAGATCAATTATGCTTGATTGTAGTTTTGGACCGACAAGCAACCAATCGTTGAGGGATTTGCCATCCGTAGTTTTCGCTGCAGCATCGAACACCACTCGGAGTTTGGTAGTAGAACTCGCTTCTTTGAAAACCGCATGATGCGGTAAGAAATAATGGAATGGGGTGTCTAAAACCGCATCATTACCATCTACCTCTTCCATTTGACCAAGGTCGTTGTATTCTTGGATACATTTCATGTAGCCTTCAGCAAGTTTCTCGTTTGAATCTAGCCTCTTCTCCAGATGAAGAAATCGTCGTAAGGCGTTTTGCCGACTCGATCCCATTTCTGGATAGCTTCCACCTCTAAATGGTAACATCACTTGATAACGACCATCAGGTAAACGTGTTGTATGTTGGTTGAAGTGATCGTCACAAGCAATATCTTCTTCAGTCTCTTGCTTCTGAAAAGGTGTCTCTTCAATAGTCCAAAATTTCTCTATTTGGGAACTCAGATCCGTTAATTGAACAAAGCTTCGGACTCGTTGTGGAATTTCGGACGAGACTTTCCCAAAAACAATCCATCCCAGTTCTGTGTTTTGAGCTACAGGTCCGGTTCCATCTTCTGGACGTCTTATTTCAGGAAGAAGTATTTCTGCACAAACTTCACTTCCAAAAAGTAAGTCTATTGGTGCAGGTTCATACAGATGAGGATCAGCTAACGAAAGACCTTTCAGATGCTTCCAAGTGCCAGGTACCACTCGCTGGGCCGGGAGATGGCCAGTCAACGACTTAAAAACCAACGCCTGAATGGCAGTCTCAAACGTCGAGTGACGGGAAGCAAATCTCACTTCGACGGAGTGTTGCGCAGTGCCGTTGTTGACCAACCCTAACCCAGATACCTCTACATTCGTACGCCTTCTCTCCAGTTTCAGAATTTGTGTCGCTGCTTCAGTGATGAAAGATTTTTCCGACCCTGTGTCAATCAGAGCACGTAAAAGACGTATCTTACCATCTGCTTCTCGAACCTTTACCACCGCTGTCGCCATGAGCACCTGGTGTGCGTAACCACCTTGCGACGCGTGGTAACTAAAAGATTGTCCTACCGATGGCTGAAAGACAGGCGCATTTGGATTTATGGACGTCTGAAAAGTGTTCGCTTGAGACGAAGACGCGCTGGAACTGGTTGCAGGAAATTGTTGTACATGTCTGTTGCTTGAAGATTGTTGCTGTTGTTTGTCATGTAGCAGCGAATGATGTCTTTGTTGGCAAAAGTAACATGAAGTAAGACTGTAACATGTTCCAACAAGATGTCCGTAAGACAAACAATTTTCGCATATCTTCAGCCTGGAAACAGTTCCTTGACGACTTTTCACATCCATGTTGAGGAATTGTTGGCATTTTCTCAAAGTATGCTTGCCTTGACTGCACAGTTTACAGACCAGTTGCTCCACGGTGTTGTTCCTTTCTACGGTGTGGTTCCTGTCTACGGTGTGGTTCCTGTCTACGGTGTGGTTCCTGTCTACGATGTGGTTCCTGTCTCCCGGCTTGGATGGCTGTTTGACGACTTGCTTTACATGCAGAACTTTCGTCTTAGCTGGGTGCAAACGAGGCATTGTTTTGACGTGTGGCTCTTCTTTACTCTTGTATACAGCTTCATGTTCCTGTTGACCCATCACTTCAAGAGTTCGGAAACGGATCTCCAAAAACTCGGTAAATTCCTTGAATGTAGGCAAATCTTTCCTATTACCAAGTTTTTCTTCCCATAGGTGTTGACAAGAATGCGGAAGTTTCTGGAAAAGAAACCAGATAAGGACGGTGTCCCAGTAAGACACAGGCACATCCATTTTCTCTAGCGCGAGAAAGCATTCTCTGGTGGTGTACAGAAAATCTTTGATGCCCGTGGCAGTCTCACGAGTCATGGATGGTTGACCAAAAAGTGCTTGCATTTGTGTGTGCACCAAAATGCGCTTATGGTCGTATCGATCATTTAATAACTCCCAAGCCTTATTGTAATTGGCAGCCTCAACAGCAAAATTCTGCAGAAACCGATCTGCATCACCTGTCAAACATGATTGCAAAAAATGCAGCTTGTCGATGTCATCAAGACTGTTGTTGTTGTGGATCAGAGACTGAAACCTGTCATGAAAAGCGCGCCAGGTAGTATATGAACCATCGAATTTTGGTAGATCTATCCGTGGAAGTCTTATTCCCGAATGAGCTGATGTACCAGCTGTATTTTGAGGCGTAGCACCCAAGTTTGGAGCGTTAGTAACGATCGTTGCCCATTTTTCAATCACTTCCGACAGCTCAATACGATACTCCAGGTAAATTTCATCTATTTGTTCATAAACTACCTTTAATTTCTCAACTTTCATACTCTCTTCCAGCATTCCACCTCCAACGATGGCTTCGTAATATGTTTTGGCTGATGACATATCTTCTTCCAACTTGCTTAGCCGAGCTGACGCATACGCTTTTGTTCGCCGTTCTTTCGACGATTTCTTGAAGTTTGTAAAATCTTTTATAATTTTTGCTAAGAGGTCTTTTTGCAACTGACCGTATTTGAAATTTTTAGTTTCACCCATAATAATATTTATTTCTTTTTATATTAACAGAAATACGAATGAAAATTATCAGACAAGTTTACGACACGTAAAGCAAAAATTTACTGCTTGTCTGCAACTGTTGCTTCTTCTTCTGTGGTGCTGCTAATGCTGCTACTGCTGCTTATGCTGCTACTGCTGCTAATGCTGCTACTGCTGCTGCTGCTACTGCTGCTGACAACGCCAATATGTTGCTCGAATACTTATGTCGATTTGTAGTGTCTCTTCTAGACACTTTTGTTTAGAAATAAGTTAAATTTGTTAAATTAAAACACTTGTTAACGAACTAAGTAGATTTTAATGTTATTTAATTAGAGTTAATCAAGGACAAACTACTTTTTAAATGTACTTTTAAGTCAATTAATGCAGATTGTAAAATCTTTTTTCATATGGGGGTATACACCGCACACACTTTAATTGTTTTCAATGTTTATCTTGTTAAAACTGATTCTTAAAGGCAAGAAGGACCAAAATGATTTGACTTGTATGAGTCGTATAAATAATTATAAACCAAAATGACTATACACCGCACACACTTTAATTGTTTTCAATGTTTATCTTGTTAAAACTGATTCTTAAAGGCAAGAAGGACCAAAATGATTTGACTTGTACGAGTCGTATAAATAGTTATAAACCAAAATGACTTGAAATAAAAACGAAAAAATAAAATGCAAAACTTTCTTTGTTCAATTTCAATTGGAATATATCTTCTTGTATTGTTTTACACCGAATGTCTTTCATATAACCTCTAGTCTCTTACATAGTTACATTTTATTATATAGCAAGTATTCTATGTTTTTGTTTACTTTATTAGTTTTGACATTTAATGTGGATGGTAACTTTAAGACTTGTTTGATTAACTATTTTTATCTGAACATTTAGAATATTTCAATGTACTTTCGTACATTCTCCCGCCTCGGAATGGTGAATTGTAAAATTTTGGTGTCGCAGAAATATACAGTAGTATGGCATCACCGTTTCCATTTATTTCAGCCACAAAGTATACTACATTTATATACTCTGTGATTTCAGCATAGACGTCGATTCCGATATGTTCCACTCAGCAGTCAGCACTCAGGTAGACATGCAAATATACAACAATGTTAGTGCATAATAAAAAAATAGAGTAACAAGACTATCATTACAGACATGCATATGCATACTACGTAAACACATTTTACAAGCGAAGTAGTGTTTTTTCATTCACGCTTCAATGAAATTTTGATATGTGGCTGGTAGTAAGCGTAGTACAGAAGTACTATTGACGAATTGTATTTTGCAACCAGCAATGTGTGGCATTCATATTCAATGCCATTCATTTCCATATCCATGTAAATTATTCTGTCGTGTGTTTTTCGAAAGTGCGGGTCGATAAGTAATCGCGTCGTGTGTTGTTTTTTTTTTTTGTTTGTTGTTTTAAATTAATTAAATTGTAAAGATGTGACGAAATTAGTTTATCCAGGTGAGTTTTGTGTTAAGTAATTGAATAATTTGAATTTAATTTTGTAATTTGGATGAAATGCGTGTTGAAAAGGTGTAGAATGTGGTACATATTTCGATTACCAAGCGCGGGCGAGAATTGTATGTGAAATGTGTGTGCGCATGGGTAAATTTAGTTTTAATTTCAAGATGATATTTTTTGAAAATTCATTGATATTTATGTTAATGAAATATGTATATATGTACATAAGTGAAATGTATTTTAATGGTGGGCTTGACGCCGTTATTTTCCACATATGAATTTTAAGTTTTATATGCAATCAGCTATGTTATATACATAAGCAATAGTGATGCTGTAGCTGTTTCGTGTTTGCCTATAGTAGATTTATTAAATAGGCTCGTGTGTATTCGGTGGTTTTTTCGCGGTTCGCGTTAAGTACATTGTACATTATGTGCTAGCGTGTATGAGCGAAATACTTGTTCAATTTAACTTGATCATGAACGAGTGTTGTCTTCTTCTAGTTAGAAAAGAATGCGACTTCTAACTAGATATTGTTGTTTACGTTTTGGTGTTATAAACAACTCGCGATATTTAGTTATTTATTTATAAGAAGTTGATTAAGTTTTAGGAGTGATTTATTCCAATTTAAGTGAATTTGCTTTGATGTTTTCTCCAAATATAATCATTTAGTGGACTGTATAGTTTTGAAAATAGAAAAGTGTTGTGTTGTGCAGTGGTTTGTCAAATGCATTTTGCCGACGGCATTTGACTTTTCGCGGTTGACTTAAAATTTGTTTTCGTGTGGATTGTGTTTGCATTTTACGTAGAAGATCTGTTTTCTGTGCAAGTTGACTTGGCATAGAATTAAATATTTTACTAATTGTGATTTAAAATTTGAAGTGATCTTTTGTAAATTGTGTTTTTTAAGCATTAAGTTTTATGATATATGCATGCGTTGTTGCAGTGCAATAACTTTTATTAAAGAACATGCATTGTTACAGTGTTCTATGTTTTTTTTTTATAAGTTTAATTTTGTGTGTGCTGTGTTGCAGCACAGCATTTAACGATGAATTGTATTCATGGCGATTGTTTGTAAAATTTTATTTCTTTTAATAAAGATGATTTAAAACAAAGTTCTTGTTTGAATTATTATTCCTTTTAAACAGCTTTCATATGCCTTAAAGATGAGCTGATTGGTGTATTTGAACAGTTTTATAGGTGTTTGAAGATGTGTTGATTGCTGTTTTGAATGATATGTGTTTTACAGATGCCTTAAAGTTGGGTTGATTGCTGTTTCGAATGAATGTGTTTTACATAAAGATGTGTTTGAACAAATGAAAAATGTGTTGTAATAACGATGGGTGCTTTATTTCATTTTATGATATTAGGTTTTAGGTTTTCTATTGATTTTTACGCGAGTGATCATATGATGTCGATTTGTTCGGAAGTTTTGTTTGACGGTAATAAGCAAATTTTTGCTATAGGCCGCTTCAACTGCCCGTTTTGTGTTTTGAGTGTCACGACGCGTATCAACCCGTCCGATCCGGCGTGGGTTTCTTGAATTCTGGCAAGATTCCAATAGGTCGATGGAAGTCGTTCATCTTTGAGAAGAACCAAGTCTCCTACCTTCGGCATTTCTTTAATCTGCGTCCATTTTGGTCGTTGCTGAAGCCTTGCGAGGTATTCGGAATTCCATTTTCGCCAGAATCCTTCTGCTAAAACCTGGACACGTTTCCAGCGATCTGCATGCGTGATGTTGAGATTTAATTCGCCTTGTGGTATAGCGTGCAATGATTCGCCGACTAGAAAGTGTGCGGGGGTAAGTGCATTTAAATCATCTAAGCTGTCGGAGAGAGGGCAAAGAGGCCTCGAATTTAAACAAGCTTCTATTTGAGCTAGAAGCGTCATGAGTTCCTCGAAAGTTAGCCTTTCCGTTCCAACGACTCGTTTTAAGTGGTACTTGACCGATTCCACACCCGCTTCCCATAATCCACCGAAGTGTGGAGAAGCTGGGGGAATAAAGTGCCATTCGGTACCGTGATTCGCCAAGTTTTCCGCAATTTCCTTCCAATCGTGTTGTGCTTCCTTCAACAATTTGACTAACTCGTTGTTAGCACCAACAAAATTAGTTCCGCAGTCGCTATATACCTTCGTACAGGTTCCTCTTCTGGCAGTAAATCTTTTAAACGATGCCAAAAACGCTTGAGTTGTCAGGTCTGACACGACCTCCAGATGTATAGCCTTTGTTGCTAGGCAGATAAATACTGCAAAATATCCTTTAAGAATTTTCGCACCGCGTGCCTTCCAGGACTTAATCTCGATTGGACCTGCATAATCCACACCAGTATGACTAAACGGTCTAGACATACGCACTCTCGCTGCAGGCAAATTTCCCATTAGTTGCTGCATTTCAGATGCCTTTTGTCGATAACATGAAGGACACCTGTGTAGCTGGTATTTAACGCTTCTTCTTATTTGCCCAATCCAGTAACGTTGTCGAACGTAGCTAATCATTTGCTGGATACCGCCGTGGAGTGTATTTTTATGAGCATCTCGGACAACCAAATTCGTAAAATGATGGTTGTTTTGAAGCAATATCGGATGTTGGGCATCATAAGGAAGTAGAGAATTCTCCAAACGTCCTCCCACTCGCAGTACTCCGGTAGCATCGATAAAGGCATTTAACGCACTTAACGGTTTGGGTGTTTTATTATCGCAAATTTGTTGCATTTCGTTTGCGAACATTTCCTTTTGGGCTGCCTTAACGATGAGTAGATGGGCAGCTTGCAACTCATTAGGTTTTAGTGGACCTGAAATGGGCCCCAGTTTGGGTCTACATTTTGCTACAAATCGACAACAGGTGGCAACAACTCTAATAACTTTGAGAAGGCTCGAAAAGTTACATATAATTTGTAGTATACTATCACCTTCTATTGCGTTTATGCTCAAAACCTTGATATTTCGTTGCTCTTCCAACGTATCTATTTCGATGGGTTGATCTGGAAGATCGAATACCCATTTTTCCAGTAGCAATTCTGGACCATTCCACCACGATTTAAGTGATTCCAGTTCGGATGGATATTCTCCCCTGGACGCTAGATCGGCTGGGTTATGAAGCGTTGCGACATGTCCCCAGCAATCGATCCCCACTAACCGCTGGATTTCCGACACACGGTTGGATACGAACGTGGTCCATCGAGCGGGAGTGGCGCGTATCCAGGCCAATGCAATTGTGGAATCTGTCCACGCATAGATTTTGACATCAGGAATTAACAGAACTTCCTTGGTGTATTGTAATAACTCTGCCAAAACTACTGCACCACAAAGTTCCAGACGAGGTAAGGTTATCGTTCGCTGATTTGGCGCTACTTTTGTCTTTGACAAAATAAGATTGACGTGAATTTTGCCTTCACTATCCAAAACACGTACGTAGACTGCTGCACCGTAGGCCTTCATAGATGCATCGCAAAACCCATGCAGCTCGATCGATTTGTTGGTCTTGCTCATCTGGGTCCATCTTGGAATCCGAAGCCGCTCGATCAGATGGAGTTCTTGGAAAAAAGCATCCCAATCCTTCTTCAAAGCAGCTGGAATTGGTTCATCCCAGTCACAGCCAAGCTCCCATAGTCGCTGCATCATTAGTTTTGCGGTGATGACACATGGTGAGATCCAGCCCAAAGGATCAAACAATTTGGCTATAGTTGACAGCATTGATCTTTTTGTTGTTGACTCCGTTGCAGCTTGTAGGTTCTGGTACGAGAAGAAGTCATCGATGGGAAACCACTTGATACCCAAGGTTTTGACGTGATTTGCTAGATTAAGCGGAAGTTCAAAATCAAGTTCCCTATCCTGAACTGGGATATCTTCGATGAGTTCTCTCTTGTTACTCGTCCACTTTCTGAGGTTGAGTCCCGCTGTTGCCAAAAGTTGCTTTGCTTGATCACGTTTCGTTCTCGCTTCTTCAATGGTGTCCGCTCCACTTATCAGATCGTCGACATACATATCTTCACGAACAACCTTCGCCCCCTCCGGAAAATTTTCGCTCTCATCATCAGCGACCTTCTTCAAAATTTTGATTGCAAGGTATGGTGCACTCGCTGTACCAAAAGTAACCGTTTTTAGTTTGAAAATTTTCACAGGTCCGGTCTTCTCATCTCTCCACAGGATTAATTGATAGTATCGATCTGCTTGATTGACCCAAATTCGCCGATACATTTTTTCAATGTCGGCGGTGAAAGTAACTCGATGAGTTCGCCATTTCAGCACCAGATCAATTATACTTGATTGTAGTTTTGGACCGACAAGCAACCAATCGTTGAGGGATTTGCCATCCGTAGTTTTCGCTGCAGCATCGAACACCACTCGGAGTTTGGTAGTAGAACTCGCTTCTTTGAAAACCGCATAATGCGGTAAGAAATAATGGAATGGGGTGTCTAAAACCGCATCATTACCATCTACCTCTTCCATTTGACCAAGGTCGTTGTATTCTTGGATACATTTCTTGTAGCCTTCAGCAAGTTTCTCGTTTGAATCTAGCCTCTTCTCCAGATGAAGAAATCGTCGTAAGGCGTTTTGCCGACTCGATCCCATTTCTGGATAGCTTCCACCTCTGAATGGTAACATCACTTGATAACGACCATCAGGTAAACGTGTTGTATGTTGGTTGAAGTGATCGTCACAAGCAATATCTTCTTCAGTCTCTTGCTTCTGAAAAGGTGTCTCTTCAATAGTCCAAAATTTCTCTATTTGGGAACTCAGATCCGTTAATTGAACAAAGCTTCGGACTCGTTGTGGAATTTCGGACGAGACTTTCCCAAAAACAATCCATCCCAGTTCTGTGTTTTGAGCTACAGGTCCGGTTCCATCTTCTGGACGTCTTATTTCAGGAAGAAGTATTTCTGCACAAACTTCACTTCCAAAAAGTAAGTCTATTGGTGCAGGTTCATACAGATGAGGATCAGCTAACGAAAGACCTTTCAGATGCTTCCAAGTGCCAGGTACCACTCGCTGGGCCGGGAGATGGCCAGTCAACGACTTAAAAACCAACGCCTGAATGGCAGTCTCAAACGTCGAGTGACGGGAAGCAAATCTCACTTCGACGGAGTGTTGCGCAGTGCCGTTGTTGACCAACCCTAACCCAGATACCTCTACATTCGTACGCCTTCTCTCCAGTTTCCGAATTTGTGTCGCTGCTTCAGTGATGAAAGATTTTTCCGACCCTGTGTCAATCAGAGCACGTAAAAGACGTATCTTACCATCTGCTGCTCGAACCTTTACCACCGCTGTCGCCATGAGCACCTGGTGTGCGTAACCACCTTGCGACGCGTTTTAACTAAAAGATTGTCCTACCGATGGCTGAAAGACAGGCGCATTTGGATTTATGGACGTCTGAAAAGTGTTCGCTTGAGACGAAGACGCGCTGGAACTGGTTGCAGGAAATTGTTGTACATGTCTGTTGCTTGAAGATTGTTGCTGTTGTTTGTCATGTAGCAGCGAATGATGTCTTTGTTGGCAAAAGTAACATGAAGTAAGACTGTAACATGTTCCAACAAGATGTCCGTAAGACAAACAATTTTCGCATATCTTCAGCCTGGAAACAGTTCCTTGACGACTTTTCACATCCATGTTGAGGAATTGTTGGCATTTTCTCAAAGTATGCTTGCCTTGACTGCACAGTTTACAGACCAGTTGCTCCACGGTGTTGTTCCTTTCTACGGTGTGGTTCCTGTCTACGGTGTGGTTCCTGTCTACGGTGTGGTTCCTGTCTACGATGTGGTTCCTGTCTCCCGGCTTGGATGGCTGTTTGACGACTTGCTTTACATGCAGAACTTTCGTCTTAGCTGGGTGCAAACGAGGCATTGTTTTGACGTGTGGCTCTTCTTTACTCTTGTATACAGCTTCATGTTCCTGTTGACCCATCACTTCAAGAGTTCGGAAACGGATCTCCAAAAACTCGGTAAATTCCTTGAATGTAGGCAAATCTTTCCTATTACCAAGTTTTTCTTCCCATAGGTGTTGACAAGAATGCGGAAGTTTCTGGAAAAGAAACCAGATAAGGACGGTGTCCCAGTAAGACACAGGCACATCCATTTTCTCTAGCGCGAGAAAGCATTCTCTGGTGGTGTACAGAAGATCTTTGATGCCCGTGGCAGTCTCACGAGTCATGGATGGTTGACCAAAAAGTGCTTGCATTTGTGTGTGCACCAAAATGCGCTTATGGTCGTATCGATCATTTAATAACTCCCAAGCCTTATTGTAATTGGCAGCCTCAACAGCAAAATTCTGCAGAAACCGATCTGCATCACCTGTCAAACATGATTGCAAAAAATGCAGCTTGTCGATGTCATCAAGACTGTTGTTGTTGTGGATCAGAGACTGAAACCTGTCATGAAAAGCGCGCCAGGTAGTATATGAACCATCGAATTTTGGTAGATATATCCGTGGAAGTCTTATTCCCGAATGAGCTGATGTACCAGCTGTATTTTGAGGCGTAGCACCCAAGTTTGGAGCGTTAGTAACGATCGTTGCCCATTTTTCAATCACTTCCGACAGCTCAATACGATACTCCAGGTAAATTTCATCTATTTGTTCATAAACTACCTTTAATTCCTCAACTTTCATACTCTCTTCCAGCATTCCACCTCCAACGATGGCTTCGTAATATGTTTTGGCTGATGACATATCTTCTTCCAACTTGCTTAGCCGAGCTGACGCATACGCTTTTGTTCGCCGTTCTTTCGACGATTTCTTGAAGTTTGTAAAATCTTTTATAATTTGTGCTAAGAGGTCTTTTTGCAACTGACCGTATTTGAAATTTTTAGTTTCACCCATAATAATATTTATTTCTTTTTATATTAACAGAAATACGAATGAAAATTATCAGACAAGTTTACGACACGTAAAGCAAAAACTTACTGCTTGTCTGCAACTGTTGCTTCTTCTTCTGTGGTGCTGCTAATGCTGCTACTGCTGCTTATGCTGCTACTGCTGCTAATGCTGCTACTGCTGCTGCTGCTACTGCTGCTGACAACGCCAATATGTTGCTCGAATACTTATGTCGATTTGTAGTGTCTCTTCTAGACACTTTTGTTTAGAAATAAGTTAAATTTGTTAAATTAAAACACTTGTTAACGAACTAAGTAGATTTTAATGTTATTTAATTAGAGTTAATCAAGGACAAACTACTTTTTAAATGTACTTTTAAGTCAATTAATGCAGATTGTAAAATCTTTTTTCATATGGGGGTATACACCGCACACACTTTAATTGTTTTCAATGTTAACTTGTTAAAACTGATTCTTAAAGGCAAGAAGGACCAAAATGATTTGACTTGTACGAGTCGTATAAATAATTATAAACCAAAATGACTTGCAATAAAAACGAAAAAATAAAATGCAAAACTTTCTTTGTTCAATTTCAATTGGAATATATCTTCTTGTATTGTTTTACACCGAATGTCTTTCATATAACCTCTAGTCTCTTACATAGTTACATTTTATTATATAGCAAGTATTCTATGTTTTTGTTTACTTTATTAGTTTTGACATTTAATGTGGATGGTAACT
Organism: Melanostoma scalare; assembly: GCA_949752695.1. Lineage (NCBI taxonomy): Eukaryota > Metazoa > Arthropoda > Insecta > Diptera > Syrphidae > Melanostoma > Melanostoma scalare. The sequence goes on along the minus strand of OX456985.1, from coordinate 101,026,925 downwards.
TTAAGACTTGTTTGATTAACTATTTTTATCTGAACATTTAGAATATTTCAATGTACTTTCGTACATTCTCCCGCCTCGGAATGGTGAATTGTAAAATTTTGGTGTCGCAGAAATATACAGTAGTATGGCATCACCGTTTCCATTTATTTCAGCCACAAAGTATACTACATTTATATACTCTGTGATTTCAGCATAGACGTCGATTCCGATATGTTCCACTCAGCAGTCAGCACTCAGGTAGACATGCAAATATACAACAATGTTAGTGCATAATAAAAAAATAGAGTAACAAGACTATCATTACAGACATGCATATGCATACTACGTAAACACATTTTACAAGCGAAGTAGTGTTTTTTCATTCACGCTTCAATGAAATTTTGATATGTGGCTGGTAGTAAGCGTAGTACAGAAGTACTATTGACGAATTGTATTTTGCAACCAGCAATGTGTGGCATTCATATTCAATGCCATTCATTTCCATATCCATGTAAATTATTCTGTCGTGTGTTTTTCGAAAGTGCGGGTCGATAAGTAATCGCGTCGTGTGTTGCTTTTTTTTTTTTTGTTTGTTGTTTTAAATTAATTAAATTGTAAAGATGTGACGAAATTAGTTTATCCAGGTGAGTTTTGTGTTAAGTAATTGAATAATTTGAATTTAATTTTGTAATTTGGATGAAATGCGTGTTGAAAAGGTGTAGAATGTGGTACATATTTCGATTACCAAGCGCGGGCGAGAATTGTATGTGAAATGTGTGTGCGCATGGGTAAATTTAGTTTTAATTTCAAGATGATATTTTTTGAAAATTCATTGATATTTATGTTAATGAAATATGTATATATGTACATAAGTGAAATGTATTTTAATGGTGGGCTTGACGCCGTTATTTTCCACATATGAATTTTAAGTTTTATATGCAATCAGCTATGTTATATACATAAGCAATAGTGATGCTGTAGCTGTTTCGTGTTTGCCTATAGTAGATTTATTGTGTGTATTCGGTGGTTTTTTCGCGGTTCGCGTTAAGTACATTGTACATTATGTGCTAGCGTGTATGAGCGAAATACTTGTTCAATTTAACTTGATCATGAACGAGTGTTGTCTTCTTCTAGTTAGAAAAGAATGCGACTTCTAACTAGATATTGTTGTTTACGTTTTGGTGTTATAAACAACTCGCGATATTTAGTTATTTATTTATAAGAAGTTGATTAAGTTTTAGGAGTGATTTCCAATTTAAGTGAATTTGCTTTGATGTTTTCTCCAAATATAATCATTTAGTGGACTGTATAGTTTTGAAAATAGAAAAGTGTTGTGTTGTGCAGTGGTTTGTCAAATGCATTTTGCCGACGGCATTTGACATTTCTCGGTTGACTTAAATTTGTTTTCGTGTGGATTGTGTTTGCATTTTACGTAGAAGATCTGTTTTCTGTGCAAGTTGACTTGGCATAGAATTAAATATTTTACTAATTGTGATTTAAAATTTGAAGTGATCTTTTGTAAATTGTGTATTTTAAGCATTAAGTTTTATGATATATGCATGCGTTGTTGCAGTGCAATAACTTTTATTAAAGAACATGCATTGTTACAGTGTTCTATGTTTTTTTTTTTTATAAGTTTAATTTTGTGTGTGCTGTGTTGCAGCACAGCATTTAACGATGAATTGTATTCATGGCGATTGTTTGTAAAATTTTATTTCTTTTAATAAAGATGATTTAAAACAAAGTTCTTGTTTGAATTATTATTCCTTTTAAACAGCTTTCAGATGCCTTTAAGATGAGCTGATTGGTGTATTTGAACAGTTTTATAGGTGTTTGAAGATGTGTTGATTGCTGTTTTGAATGATATGTGTCTTACAGATGCCTTAAAGTTGGGTTGATTGCTGTTTCGAATGAATGTGTTTTACATAAAGATGTGTTTGAACAAATGAAAAATGTGTTGTAATAACGATGGGTGCTTTATTTCATTTTATGATATTAGGTTTTAGGTTTTCTATTGATTTTTACGCGAGTGATCATATGATGTCGATTTGTTCGGAAGTTTTGTTTGACGGTAATAAGCAAATTTTTGCTATAGGCCGCTTCAACTGCCCGTTTTGTGTTTTGAGTGTCACGACGCGTATCAACCCGTCCGATCCGGCGTGGGTTTCTTGAATTCTGGCAAGAATAGGTCGATGGAAGTCGTTCATCTTTGAGAAGAACCAAGTCTCCTACCTTCGGCATTTCTTTAATCTGCGTCCATTTTGGTCGTTGCTGAAGCCTTGCGAGGTATTCGGAATTCCATTTTCGCCAGAATCCTTCTGCTAAAACCTGGACACGTTTCCAGCGATCTGCATGCGTGATGTTGAGATTTAATTCGCCTTGTGGTATAGCGTGCAATGATTCGCCGACTAGAAAGTGTGCGGGGGTAAGTGCATTTAAATCATCTAAGCTGTCGGAGAGAGGGCAAAGAGGCCTCGAATTTAAACAAGCTTCTATTTGAGCTAGAAGCGTCATGAGTTCCTCGAAAGTTAGCCTTTCCGTTCCAACGACTCGTTTTAAGTGGTACTTGACCGATTTCACACCCGCTTCCCATAATCCACCGAAGTGTGGAGAAGCTGGGGGAATAAAGTGCCATTCGGTACCGTGATTCGCCAAGTCTTCCGCAATTTCCTTCCAATCGTGTTGTGCTTCCTTCAACAATTTGACTAACTCGTTGTTAGCACCAACAAAATTAGTTCCGCAGTCGCTATATACCTTCGTACAGGTTCCTCTTCTGGCAGTAAATCTTTTAAACGATGCCAAAAACGCTTGAGTTGTGAGGTCTGACACGACCTCCAGATGTATAGCCTTTGTTGCTAGGCAGATAAATACTGCAAAATATCCTTTAAGAATTTTCGCACCGCGTGCCTTCCAGGACTTAATCTCGATGGGACCTGCATAATCCACACCAGTATGACTAAACGGTCTAGACATACGCACTCTCGCTGCAGGCAAATTTCCCATTAGTTGCTGCATTTCAGATGCCTTTTGTCGATAACATGGAGGACACCTGTGTAGCTGGTATTTAACGCTTCTTCTTATTTGCCCAATCCAGTAACGTTGTCGAACGTAGCTAATCATTTGCTGGATACCGCCGTGGAGTGTATTTTTATGAGCATCTCGGACAACCAAATTCGTAAAATGATGGTTGTTTTGAAGCAATATCGGATGTTGGGCATCATAAGGAAGTAGAGAATTCTCCAAACGTCCTCCCACTCGCAGTACTCCGGTAGCATCGATAAAGGCATTTAACGCACTTAACGGTTTGGGTGTTTTATTATCGCGAATTTGTTGCATTTCGTTTGCGAACATTTCCTTTTGGGCTGCCTTAACGATGAGTAGATGGGCAGCTTGCAACTCATTAGGTTTTAGTGGACCTGAAATGGGCCCCAGTTTGGGTCTACATTTTGCTACAAATCGACAACAGGTGGCAACAACTCTAATAACTTTGAGAAGGCTCGAAAAGTTACATATAATTTGTAGTATACTATCACCTTCTATTGCGTTTATGCTCAAAACCTTGATATTTCGTTGCTCTTCCAACGTATCTATTTCGATGGGTTGATCTGGAAGATCGAATACCCATTTTTCCAGTAGCAATTCTGGACCATTCCACCACGATTTAAATGATTCCAGTTCGGATGGATATACTCCCCTGGACGCTAGATCGGCTGGGTTATGAGGCGTTGCGACATGTCCCCAGCAATCGATCCCCACTAACCGCTGGATTTCCGACACACGGTTGGATACGAACGTGGTCCATCGAGCGGGAGTGGCGCGTATCCAGGCCAATGCAATTGTGGAATCTGTCCACGCATAGATTTTGACATCAGGAATTAACAGAACTTCCTTGGTGTATTGTAATAACTCTGCCAAAACTACTGCACCACAAAGTTCCAGACGAGGTAAGGTTATCGTTCGCTGATTTGGCGCTACTTTTGTCTTTGACAAAATAAGATTGACGTGAATTTTGCCTTCACTATCCAAAACACGTACGTAGACTGCTGCACCGTAGGCCTTCATAGATGCATCGCAAAACCCATGCAGCTCGATCGATTTGTTGGTCTTGCTCATCTGGGTCCATCTTGGAATCCGAAGCCGCTCGATCAGATGGAGTTCTTGGAAAAAAGCATCCCAATCCTTCTTCAAAGCAGCTGGAATTGGTTCATCCCAGTCACAGCCAAGCTCCCATAGTCGCTGCATCATTAGTTTTGCGGTGATGACACATGGTGAGATCCAGCCCAAAGGATCAAACAATTTGGCTATAGTTGACAGCATTGATCTTTTTGTTGTTGACTCCGTTGCAGCTTGTAGGTTCTGGTACGAGAAGAAGTCATCGATGGGAAACCACTTGATACCCAAGGTTTTGACGTGATTTGCTAGATTAAGCGGAAGTTCAAAATCAAGTTCCCTATCCTGAACTGGGATATCTTCGATGAGTTCTCTCTTGTTACTCGTCCACTTTCTGAGGTTGAGTCCCGCTGTTGCCAAAAGTTGCTTTGCTTGATCACGTTTCGTTCTCGCTTCTTCAATGGTGTCCGCTCCACTTATCAGATCGTCGACATACATATCTTCACGAACAACCTTCGCCCCCTCCGGAAAATTTTCGCTCTCATCATCAGCGACCTTCTTCAAAATTTTGATTGCAAGGTATGGTGCACTCGCTGTACCAAAAGTAACCGTTTTTAGTTTGAAAATTTTCACAGGTCCGGTCTTCTCATCTCTCCACAGGATTAATTGATAGTATCGATCTGCTTGATTGACCCAAATTCGCCGATACATTTTTTCAATGTCGGCGGTGAAAGTAACTCGATGAGTTCGCCATTTCAGCACCAGATCAATTATACTTGATTGTAGTTTTGGACCGACAAGCAACCAATCGTTGAGGGATTTGCCATCCGTAGTTTTCGCTGCAGCATCGAACACCACTCGGAGTTTGGTAGTAGAACTCGCTTCTTTAAAAACCGCATGATGCGGTAAGAAATAATGGAATGGGGTGTCTAAAACCGCATCATTACCATCTACCTCTTCTATTTGACCAAGGTCGTTGTATTCTTGGATACATTTCTTGTAGCCTTCAGCAAGTTTCTCGTTTGAATCTAGCCTCTTCTCCAGATGAAGAAATCGTCGTAAGGCGTTTTGCCGACTCGATCCCATTTCTGGATAGCTTCCACCTCTGAATGGTAACATCACTTGATAACGACCATCAGGTAAACGTGTTGTATGTTGGTTGAAGTGATCGTCACAAGCAATATCTTCTTCAGTCTCTTGCTTCTGAAAAGGTGTCTCTTCAATAGTCCAAAATTTCTCTATTTGGGAACTCAGATCCGTTAATTGAACAAAGCTTCGGACTCGTTGTGGAATTTCGGACGAGATTTTCCCAAAAACAATCCATCCCAGTTCTGTGTTTTGAGCTACAGGTCCGGTTCCATCTTCTGGACGTCTTATTTCAGGAAGAAGTATTTCTGCACAAACTTCACTTCCAAAAAGTAAGTCTATTGGTGCAGGTTCATACAGATGAGGATCAGCTAACGAAAGACCTTTCAGATGCTTCCAAGTGCCAGGTACCACACGCTGGGCCGGGAGATGGCCAGTCAACGACTTAAAAACCAACGCCTGAATGGCAGTCTCAAACGTCGAGTGACGGGAAGCAAATCTCACTTCGACGGAGTGTTGCGCAGTGCCGTTGTTGACCAACCCTAACCCAGATACCTCTACATTCGTACGCCTTCTCTCCAGTTTCAGAATTTGTGTCGCTGCTTCAGTGATGAAAGATTTTTCCGACCCTGTGTCAATCAGAGCACGTAAAAGACGTATCTTACCATCTGCTGCTCGAACCTTTACCACCGCTGTCGCCATGAGCACCTGGTGTGCGTAACCACCTTGCGACGCGTGGTAACTAAAAGATTGTCCAACCGATGGCTGAAAGACAGGCGCATTTGGATTTATGCACGTCTGAAAAGTGTTCGCTTGAGACGAAGACGCGCTGGAACTGGTTGCAGGAAATTGTTGTACATGTCTGTTGCTTGAAGATTGTTGCTGTTGTTTGTCATGTAGCAGCGAATGATGTCTTTGTTGGCAAAAGTAACATGAAGTAAGACTGTAACATGTTCCAACAAGATGTCCGTAAGACAAACAATTTTCGCATATCTTCAGCCTGGAAACAGTTCCTTGACGACTTTTCACATCCATGTTGAGGAATTGTTGGCATTTTCTCAAAGTATGCTTGCCTTGACTGCACAGTTTACAGACCAGTTGCTCCACGGTGTTGTTCCTTTCTACGGTGTGGTTCCTGTCTACGGTGTGGTTCCTGTCTACGGTGTGGTTCCTGTCTACGATGTGGTTCCTGTCTCCCGGCTTGGATGGCTGTTTGACGACTTGCTTTACATGCAGAACTTTCGTCTTAGCTGGGTGCAAACGAGGCATTGTTTTGACGTGTGGCTCTTCTTTACTCTTGTATACAGCTTCATGTTCCTGTTGACCCATCACTTCAAGAGTTCGGAAACGGATCTCCAAAAACTCGGTAAATTCCTTGAATGTAGGCAAATCTTTCCTATTACCAAGTTTTTCTTCCCATAGGTGTTGACAAGAATGCGGAAGTTTCTGGAAAAGAAACCAGATAAGGACGGTGTCCCAGTAAGACACAGGCACATCCATTTTCTCTAGCGCGAGAAAGCATTCTCTGGTGGTGTACAGAAGATCTTTGATGCCCGTGGCAGTCTCACGAGTCATGGATGGTTGACCAAAAAGTGCTTGCATTTGTGTGTGCACCAAAATGCGCTTATGGTCGTATCGATCATTTAATAACTCCCAAGCCTTATTGTAATTGGCAGCCTCAACAGCAAAATTCTGCAGAAACCGATCTGCATCACCTGTCAAACATGATTGCAAAAAATGCAGCTTGTCGATGTCTTCAAGACTGTTGTTGTTGTGGATCAGAGACTGAAACCTGTCATGAAAAGCGCGCCAGGTAGTATATGAACCATCGAATTTTGGTAGATCTATCCGTGGAAGTCTTATTCCCGAATGAGCTGATGTACCAGCTGTATTTTGAGGCGTAGCACCCAAGTTTGGAGCGTTAGTAACGATCGTTGCCCATTTTTCAATCACTTCCGACAGCTCAATACGATACTCCAGGTAAATTTCATCTATTTGTTCATAAACTACCTTTAATTCCTCAACTTTCATACTCTCTTCCAGCATTCCACCTCCAACGATGGCTTCGTAATATGTTTTGGCTGATGACATATCTTCTTCCAACTTGCTTAGCCGAGCTGACGCATACGCTTTTGTTCGCCGTTCTTTCGACGATTTCTTGAAGTTTGTAAAATCTTTTATAATTTGTGCTAAGAGGTCTTTTTGCAACTGACCGTATTTGAAATTTTTAGTTTCACCCATAATAATATTTATTTCTTTTTATATTAACAGAAATACGAATGAAAATTATCAGACAAGTTTACGACACGTAAAGCAAAAACTTACTGCTTGTCTGCAACTGTTGCTTCTTCTTCTGTGGTGCTGCTAATGCTGCTACTGCTGCTTATGCTGCTACTGCTGCTAATGCTGCTACTGCTGCTGCTGCTACTTATGTCGATTTGTAGTGTCTCTTCTAGACACTTTTGTTTAGAAATAAGTTAAATTTGTTAAATTAAAACACTTGTTAACGAACTAAGTAGATTTTAATGTTATTTAATTAGAGTTAATCAAGGACAAACTACTTTTTAAATGTACTTTTAAGTCAATTAATGCAGATTGTAAAATCTTTTTTCATATGGGGGTATACACCGCACACACTTTAATTGTTTTCAATGTTTATCTTGTTAAAACTGATTCTTAAAGGCAAGAAGGACCAAAATGATTTGACTTGTATGAGTCGTATAAATAATTATAAACCAAAATGACTATACACCGCACACACTTTAATTGTTTTCAATGTTTATCTTGTTAAAACTGATTCTTAAAGGCAAGAAGGACCAAAATGATTTGACTTGTATGAGTCGTATAAATAATTATAAACCAAAATGACTTGAAATAAAAACGAAAAAATAAAATGCAAAACTTTCTTTGTTCAATTTCAATTGGAATATATCTTCTTGTATTGTTTTACACCGAATGTCTTTCATATAACCTCTAGTCTCTTACATAGTTACATTTTATTATATAGCAAGTATTCTATGTTTTTGTTTACTTTATTAGTTTTGACATTTAATGTGGATGGTAACTTTAAGACTTGTTTGATTAACTATTTTTATCTGAACATTTAGAATATTTCAATGTACTTTCGTACATTCTTCCGCCTCGGAATGGTGAATTGTAAAATTTTGGTGTCGCAGAAATATACAGTAGTATGGCATCACCGTTTCCATTTATTTCAGCCACAAAGTATACTACATTTATATACTCGGTGATTTCAGCATAGACGTCGATTCCGATATGTTCCACTCAGCAGTCAGCACTCAGGTAGACATGCAAATATACAACAATGTTAGTGCATAATAAAAAAATAGAGTAACAAGACTATCATTACAGACATGCATATGCATACTACGTAAACACATTTTACAAGCGAAGTAGTGTTTTTTCATTCACGCTTCAATGAAATTTTGATATGTGGCTGGTAGTAAGCGTAGTACAGAAGTACTATTGACGAATTGTATTTTGCAACCAGCAATGTGTGGCATTCATATTCAATGCCATTCATTTCCATATCCATGTAAATTATTCTGTCGTGTGTTTTTCGAAAGTGCGGGTCGATAAGTAATCGCGTCGTGTGTTGTTTTTTTTTTTGTTTGTTGTTTTAAATTAATTAAATTGTAAAGATGTGACGAAATTAGTTTATCCAGGTGAGTTTTGTGTTAAGTAATTGAATAATTTGAATTTAATTTTGTAATTTGGATGAAATGCGTGTTGAAAAGGTGTAGAATGTGGTACATATTTCGATTACCAAGCGCGGGCGAGAATTGTATGTGAAATGTGTGTGCGCATGGGTAAATTTAGTTATAATTTCAAGATGATATTTTTTGAAAATTCATTGATATTTATGTTAATGAAATATGTATATATGTACATAAGTGAAATGTATTTTAATGGTGGGCTTGACGCCGTTATTTTCCACATATGAATTTTAAGTTTTATATGCAATCAGCTATGTTATATACATAAGCAATAGTGATGCTGTAGCTGTTTCGTGTTTGCCTATAGTAGATTTATTAAATAGGCTCGTGTGTATTCGGTGGTTTTTTCGCGGTTCGCGTTAAGTACATTGTACATTATGTGCTAGCGTGTATGAGCGAAATACTTGTTCAATTTAACTTGATCATGAACGAGTGTTGTCTTCTTCTAGTTAGAAAAGAATGCGACTTCTAACTAGATATTGTTGTTTACGTTTTGGTGTTATAAACAACTCGCGATATTTAGTTATTTATTTATAAGATGTTGATTAAGTTTTAGGAGTGATTTATTCCAATTTAAGTGAATTTGCTTTGATGTTTTCTCCAAATATAATCATTTAGTGGACTGTATAGTTTTGAAAATAGAAAAGTGTTGTGTTGTGCAGTGGTTTGTCAAATGCATTTTGCCGACGGCATTTGACATTTCTCGGTTGACTTAAATTTGTTTTCGTGTGGATTGTGTTTGCATTTTACGTAGAAGATCTGTTTTCTGTGCAAGTTGACTTGGCATAGAATTAAATATTTTACTAATTGTGATTTAAAATTTGAAGTGATCTTTTGTAAATTGTGTATTTTAAGCATTAAGTTTTATGATATATGCATGCGTTGTTGCAGTGCAATAACTTTAATTAAAGAACATGCATTGTTACAGTGTTCTATGTTTTTTTTTTTATAAGTTTAATTTTGTGTGTGCTGTGTTGCAGCACAGCATTTAACGATGAATTGTATTCATGGCGATTGTTTGTAAAATTTTATTTCTTTTAATAAAGATGATTTAAAACAAAGTTCTTGTTTGAATTATTATTCCTTTTAAACAGCTTTCAGATGCCTTAAAGATGAGTTGATTGGTGTATTTGAACAGTTTTATAGGTGTTTGAAGATGTGTTGATTGCTGTTTTGAATGATATGTGTTTTACAGATGCCTTAAAGTTGGGTTGATTGCTGTTTCGAATGAATGTGTTTTACATAAAGATGTGTTTGAACAAATGAAAAATGTGTTGTAATAACGATGGGTGCTTTATTTCATTTTATGATATTAGGTTTTAGGTTTTCTATTGATTTTTACGCGAGTGATCATATGATGTCGATTTGTTCGGAAGTTTTGTTTGACGGTAATAAGCAAATTTTTGCTATAGGCCGCTTCAACTGCCCGTTTTGTGTTTTGAGTGTCACGACGCGTATCAACCCGTCCGATCCGGCGTGGGTTTCTTGAATTCTGGCAAGATTCCAATAGGTCGATGGAAGTCGTTCATCTTTGAGAAGAACCAAGTCTCCTACCTTCGGCATTTCTTTAATCTGCGTCCATTTTGGTCGTTGCTGAAGCCTTGCGAGGTATTCGGAATTCCATTTTCGCCAGAATCCTTCTGCTAAAACCTGGAAACGTTTCCAGCGATCTGCATGCGTGATGTTGAGATTTAATTCGCCTTGTGGTATAGCGTGCAATGATTCGCCGACTAGAAAGTGTGCGGGGGTAAGTGCATTTAAATCATCTAAGCTGTCGGAGAGAGGGCAAAGAGGCCTCGAATTTAAACAAGCTTCTATTTGAGCTAGAAGCGTCATGAGTTCCTCGAAAGTTAGCCTTTCCGTTCCAACGAATCGTTTTAAGTGGTACTTGACCGATTTCACACCCGCTTCCCATAATCCACCGAAGTGTGGAGAAGCTGGGGGAATAAAGTGCCATTCGGTACCGTGATTCGCCAAGTCTTCCGCAATTTCCTTCCAATCGTGTTGTGCTTCCTTCAACAATTTGACTAACTCGTTGTTAGCACCAACAAAATTAGTTCCGCAGTCGCTATATACCTTCGTACAGGTTCCTCTTCTGGCAGTAAATCTTTTAAACGATGCCAAAAACGCTTGAGTTGTCAGGTCTGACACGACCTCCAGATGTATAGCCTTTGTTGCTAGGCAGATAAATACTGCAAAATATCCTTTAAGAATTTTCGCACCGCGTGCCTTCCAGGACTTAATCTCGATTGGACCTGCATAATCCACACCAGTATGACTAAACGGTCTTGACATACGCACTCTCGCTGCAGGCAAATTTCCCATTAGTTGCTGCATTTCAGATGCCTTTTGTCGATAACATGGAGGACACCTGTGTAGCTGGTATTTAACGCTTCTTCTTATTTGCCCAATCCAGTAACGTTGTCGAACGTAGCTAATCATTTGCTGGATACCGCCGTGGAGTGTATTTTTATGAGCATCTCGGACAACCAAATTCGTAAAATGATGGTTGTTTTGAAGCAATATCGGATGTTGGGCATCATAAGGAAGTAGAGAATTCTCCAAACGTCCTCCCACTCGCAGTACTCCGGTAGCATCGATAAAGGCAATTAACGCACTTAACGGTTTGGGTGTTTTACTATCGCGAATTTGTTGCATTTCGTTTGCGAACATTTCCTTTTGGGCTGCCTTAACGATGAGTAGATGGGCAGCTTGCAACTCATTAGGTTTTAGTGGACCTGAAATGGGCCCCAGTTTGGGTCTACATTTTGCTACAAATCGACAACAGGTGGCAACAACTCTAATAACTTTGAGAAGGCTCAAAAAGTTACATATAATTTGTAGTATACTATCACCTTCTATTGCGTTTATGCTCAAAACCTTGATATTTCGTTGCTCTTCCAACGTATCTATTTCGATGGGTTGATCTGGAAGATCGAATACCCATTTTTCCAGTAGAAATTCTGGACCATTCCACCACGATTTAAATGATTCCAGTTCGGATGGATATACTCCCCTGGACGCTAGATCGGCTGGGTTATGAGGCGTTGCGACATGTCCCCAGCAATCGATCCCCACTAACCGCTGGATTTCCGACACACGGTTGGATACGAACGTGGTCCATCGAGCGGGAGTGGCGCGTATCCAGGCCAATGCAATTGTGGAATCTGTCCACGCATAGATTTTGACATCAGGAATTAACAGAACTTCCTTGGTGTATTGTAATAACTCTGCCAAAACTACTGCACCACAAAGTTCCAGACGAGGTAAGGTTATCGTTCGCTGATTTGGCGCTACTTTTGTCTTTGACAAAATAAGATTGACGTGAATTTTGCCTTCACTATCCAAAACACGTACGTAGACTGCTGCACCGTAGGCCTTCATAGATGCATCGCAAAACCCATGCAGCTCGATCGATTTGTTGGTCTTGCTCATCTGGGTCCATCTTGGAATCCGAAGCCGCTCGATCAGATGGAGTTCTTGGAAAAAAGCATCCCAATCCTTCTTCAAAGCAGCTGGAATTGGTTCATCCCAGTCACAGCCAAGCTCCCATAGTCGCTGCATCATTAGTTTTGCGGTGATGACACATGGTGAGATCCAGCCCAAAGGATCAAACAATTTGGCTATAGTTGACAGCATTGATCTTTTTGTTGTTGACTCCGTTGCAGCTTGTAGGTTCTGGTACGAGAAGAAGTCATCGATGGGAAACCACTTGATACCCAAGGTTTTGACGTGATTTGCTAGATTAAGCGGAAGTTCAAAATCAAGTTCCCTATCCTGAACTGGGATATCTTCGATGAGTTCTCTCTTGTTACTCGTCCACTTTCTGAGGTTGAGTCCCGCTGTTGCCAAAAGTTGCTTTGCTTGATCACGTTTCGTTCTCGCTTCTTCAATGGTGTCCGCTCCACTTATCAGATCGTCGACATACATATCTTCACGAACAACCTTCGCCCCCTCCGGAAAATTTTCGCTCTCATCATCAGCGACCTTCTTCAAAATTTTGATTGCAAGGTATGGTGCACTCGCTGTACCAAAAGTAACCGTTTTTAGTTTGAAAATTTTCACAGGTCCGGTCTTCTCATCTCTCCTCAGGATTAATTGATAGTATCGATCTGCTTGATTGACCCAAATTCGCCGATACATTTTTTCAATGTCGGCGGTGAAAGTAACTCGATGAGTTCGCCATTTCAGCACCAGATCAATTATACTTGATTGTAGTTTTGGACCGACAAGCAACCAATCGTTGAGGGATTTGCCATCCGTAGTTTTCGCTGCAGCATCGAACACCACTCGGAGTTTGGTAGTAGAACTCGCTTCTTTGAAAACCGCATAATGCGGTAAGAAATAATGGAATGGGGTGTCTAAAACCGCATCATTACCATCTACCTCTTCCATTTGACCAAGGTCGTTGTATTCTTGGATACATTTCTTGTAGCCTTCAGCAAGTTTCTCGTTTGAATCTAGCCTCTTCTCCAGATGAAGAAATCGTCGTAAGGCGTTTTGCCGACTCGATCCCATTTCTGGATAGCTTCCACCTCTGAATGGTAACATCACTTGATAACGACCATCAGGTAAACGTGTTGTATGTTGGTTGAAGTGATCGTCACAAGCAATATCTTCTTCAGTCTCTTGCTTCTGAAAAGGTGTCTCTTCAATAGTCCAAAATTTCTCTATTTGGGAACTCAGATCCGTTAATTGAACAAAGCTTCGAACTCGTTGTGGAATTTCGGACGAGACTTTCCCAAAAACAATCCATCCCAGTTCTGTGTTTTGAGCTACAGGTCCGGTTCCATCTTCTGGACGTCTTATTTCAGGAAGAAGTATTTCTGCACAAACTTCACTTCCAAAAAGTAAGTCTATTGGTGCAGGTTCATACAGATGAGGATCAGCTAACGAAAGACCTTTCAGATGCTTCCAAGTGCCAGGTACCACTCGCTGGGCCGGGAGATGGCCAGTCAACGACTTAAAAACCAACGCCTGAATGGCAGTCTCAAACGTCGAGTGACGGGAAGCAAATCTCACTTCGACGGAGTGTTGCGCAGTGCCGTTGTTGACCAACCCTAACCCAGATACCTCTACATTCGTACGCCTTCTCTCCAGTTTCAGAATTTGTGTCGCTGCTTCAGTGATGAAAGATTTTTCCGACCCTGTGTCAATCAGAGCACGTAAAAGACGTATCTTACCATCTGCTGCTCGAACCTTTACCACCGCTGTCGCCATGAGCACCTGGTGTGCGTAACCACCTTGCGACGCGTGGTAACTAAAAGATTGTCCTACCGATGGCTGAAAGACAGGCGCATTTGGATTTATGGACGTCTGAAAAGTGTTCGCTTGAGACGAAGACGCGCTGGAACTGGTTGCAGGAAATTGTTGTACATGTCTGTTGCTTGAAGATTGTTGCTGTTGTTTGTCATGTAGCAGCGAATGATGTCTTTGTTGGCAAAAGTAACATGAAGTAAGACTGTAACATGTTCCAACAAGATGTCCGTAAGACAAACAATTTTCGCATATCTTCAGCCTGGAAACAGTTCCTTGACGACTTTTCACATCCATGTTGAGGAATTGTTGGCATTTTCTCAAAGTATGCTTGCCTTGACTGCACAGTTTACAGACCAGTTGCTCCACGGTGTTGTTCCTTTCTACGGTGTGGTTCCTGTCTACGGTGTGGTTCCTGTCTACGGTGTGGTTCCTGTCTACGATGTGGTTCCTGTCTCCCGGCTTGGATGGCTGTTTGACGACTTGCTTTACATGCAGAACTTTCGTCTTAGCTGGGTGCAAACGAGGCATTGTTTTGACGTGTGGCTCTTCTTTACTCTTGTATACAGCTTCATGTTCCTGTTGACCCATCACTTCAAGAGTTCGGAAACGGATCTCCAAAAACTCGGTAAATTCCTTGAATGTAGGCAAATCTTTCCTATTACCAAGTTTTTCTTCCCATAGGTGTTGACAAGAATGCGGAAGTTTCTGGAAAAGAAACCAGATAAGGACGGTGTCCCAGTAAGACACAGGCACATCCATTTTCTCTAGCGCGAGAAAGCATTCTCTGGTGGTGTACAGAAGATCTTTGATGCCCGTGGCAGTCTCACGAGTCATGGATGGTTGACCAAAAAGTGCTTGCATTTGTGTGTGCACCAAAATGCGCTTATGGTCGTATCGATCATTTAATAACTCCCAAGCCTTATTGTAATTGGCAGCCTCAACAGCAAAATTCTGCAGAAACCGATCTGCATCACCTGTCAAACATGATTGCAAAAAATGCAGCTTGTCGATGTCATCAAGACTGTTGTTGTTGTGGATCAGAGACTGAAACCTGTCATGAAAAGCGCGCCAGGTAGTATATGAACCATCGAATTTTGGTAGATCTATCCGTGGAAGTCTTATTCCCGAATGAGCTGATGTACCAGCTGTATTTTGAGGCGTAGCACCCAAGTTTGGAGCGTTAGTAACGATCGTTGCCCATTTTTCAATCACTTCCGACAGCTCAATACGATACTCCAGGTAAATTTCATCTATTTGTTCATAAACTGCCTTTAATTCCTCAACTTTCATACTCTCTTCCAGCATTCCACCTCCAACGATGGCTTCGTAATATGTTTTGGCTGATGACATATCTTCTTCCAACTTGCTTAGCCGAGCTGACGCATACGCTTTTGTTCGCCGTTCTTTCGACGATTTCTTGAAGTTTGTAAAATCTTTTATAATTTTTGCTAAGAGGTCTTTTTGCAACTGACCGTATTTGAAATTTTTAGTTTCACCCATAATAATATTTATTTCTTTTTATATTAACAGAAATACGAATGAAAATTATCAGACAAGTTTACGACACGTAAAGCAAAAACTTACTGCTTGTCTGCAACTGTTGCTTCTTCTTCTGTGGTGCTGCTAATGCTGCTACTGCTGCTTATGCTGCTACTGCTGCTAATGCTGCTACTGCTGCTGCTGCTACTGCTGCTGACAACGCCAATATGTTGCTCGAATACTTATGTCGATTTGTAGTGTCTCTTCTAGACACTTTTGTTTAGAAATAAGTTAAATTTGTTAAATTAAAACACTTGTTAACGAACTAAGTAGATTTTAATGTTATTTAATTAGAGTTAATCAAGGACAAACTACTTTTTAAATGTACTTTTAAGTCAATTAATGCAGATTGTAAAATCTTTTTTCATATGGGGGTATACACCGCACACACTTTAATTGTTTTCAATGTTTATCTTGTTAAAACTGATTCTTAAAGGCAAGAAGGACCAAAATGATTTGACTTGTATGAGTCGTATAAATAATTATAAACCAAAATGACTTGAAATAAAAACGAAAAAATAAAATGCTAAACTTTCTTTGATCAATTTCAATTGGAATATATCTTCTTGTATTGTTTTACACCAAATGTCTTTCATATAACCTCTAGTCTCTTACATAGTTACATTTTATTATATAGCAAGTATTCTATGTTTTTGTTTACTTTATTAGTTTTGACATTTAATGTGGGTGGTAACTTTAAGACTTGTTTGATTAACTATTTTTATCTGAACATTTAGAATATTTCAATGTACTTTCGTACAGGCATAGATAACTGGAAGTTTGGGCTGCCTCTGAAATTTAAAGAAAAAAATTCTGGTGAGCCCGTTGCTACAAAGACCCGTATTGGCTGGGCTATTTACGGCTGCTGCAACAACACACTACAGGAAGCGAAGGTGGCCCATGCATGCAACACTCATACCTGTGAATGCGACCAATACCACGATGAAGAACTTACCGAGTTAGTGAAGCAGTTCATTTACAATGATAGTCTCGAGGCCTCAAGACCCGTGGACCTGCTGATTCCCGTTGAAGAAAAGCGCGCACTATCACTGCTAAAGGAGCTCACCCTTCGGAAGGGGAACCATTTCGAAACAGGCCTGTTGTAGAGAAGTGAAGACATCGAGCTGCCAGACAGCCTTCCCATGGCACTCAAGCGTTTCGAGTATTTACAAAGGCGGATGAAGCGAAATCCCGAACTGGCCAGGGCACTACAAAGTAAAATGAATTACTACTTAGCTAAAGGTTACGCACGCAAGCTCACCCCACAAGAAACCGAAAGAAGATCTCATCGTACGTGGTACCTTCCGACCTTTCCAGTGACGAACCCCAATAAGCCTGGAAAAATTAGAATTGTTTGGGACGCAGCGGCGAAGGTCCAAGGTATGTCTCTAAATTCAGCTTTAATCAAGGGTCCAGATCAGCTGGTAAGTCTTGTGTCAGTACTGTATAAATTTAGGGAAAAAGCCATAGCCATTTGTGGGGACATCATGGAGATGTTCCACCAGGTGAAAATCAGGGCCGAAGATCAGGACTCCCAACGCTTCCTATGGTGTGACGAAGCAGACCGACATCCTGATACTTTCGCCATGACCGTTATGACCTTTGGCGCAACCTGTTCTCCCGCTTGTGCGCAATATACCATGAACGAAAACGCGAGGCAGTTTGCGGAGACATATCCAGCGGCGGTTGGAGCAATTTTGAACTATGTCGACGATCTGCTTGTGAGCGTCGATACACCTCAAGAGGCTGTGCAGCTCGCCGAAAATATCTACTTCATCCACATTCAAGGCGGATTCTGTATTCGAAACTGGATATCTAACTCCGCAAAGGTTGTAGAGGCCCTTCGATCAAAAAATCCCGACGTGCTGAACCTTTATATGGATGCCGAATCCGCTTCCGAAAAAGTGCTAGGTATGTGGTGGTCCACTTCCACAGATAAGTTCATCTTTAACCCTCTGCGACTGACGTGACTTTTTTGTAACAATTCCACTGACGTGGTAGTCCACCATTTAGACACCATTTGGAAAGCTTGTATTTCAAAAACTAGACTTCTGATTATATTTTTAATCATTCCATTTTGAAGCTTAGAGTATTCTTTACTAAATTAAATAGCTCATATTATGTTTAGTAAAAAAGCACATGTAAGGTAATAATTTTTATTTATAACATAAATATCTCTTCAGAACGTACCGCTTTCTTAAAAAAGAGTTTAAAATATCAAAATAAATATTTTTTTCATTCAAATTATTAAATTCTCAAAGTTAACACTCATAAAAATAATAATAATAGAATAAAATTTGAATCCATCGGTTGAAAAAAATAAAAATTAAAAATAAAAATCACAAATTTTTTTGGCAGTTTTCACAAATTGCCTTCGAGCATTGAACATAGATAAGCTTCAAACAATCACAGCAATCATTTTTAAACATTGCGACTCATTATTGATATTTAAGTGAGCCATTTAAAAAGAAAACACATAAATTATACTCTACCAATCAGTTTTACTGACGTGTGGTCTGGGAGACACTATGAAAATAAACAATAACTTTGAGGTGGTGGTCTCACAGACACTATGAAAATAAAACAATAACACTGAGGTGGTGGTCTCACAGACACCTACCTTAATGCTGACGTGGTGGTCTCGTAGACACCCTACCTTATAAAATACACCATGAGCACGCAGAGACACTTGACTTTACACTTACGCATGCTCGAACATACAATTGTAAGGTACTGAGAATGCACCGGTCAAATTTCAAAAATTAGGGGCGATATAACAGATTTTACATTTTGTGGTGTCTTTCAGACCACCACGTCAGTCGCAGAGGGTTAAACCATCAGCAAGACCTAAGACGACAGAAATAATTCTTGGAAACCGCCGCCCCACTAAACGAGAAGTCTTGCGCGTCCTAATGACAGTGTTTGACCCGCTGGGTCTAATAGCACATTTCCTGATGTACCTGAAAGTGCTTCTGCAAGACATCTGGCGATCGGGTATAGGCTGGGACGAAGTCGTCAAAGACGAACACTACGCCAAATGGATGCACTGGATTCATGTTTTGCCAACTATCGAAAACATTCAAATACCGAGATGCTACATCACCTCCGGATATGGAGATCAAAGCGACGTGCAACTTCATATCTTCGTCGATGCAAGTGAGAACGGCTATGCAGCAGTAGCTTACCTGCGCTACTCAAATGAAGACCTAAGAACTGAAAAGCGATGGGGCGTCCTATTAACCTGCCTAACAACTCGTGCAGTTCATATTGAAGTTGCTCACTCCCTTTCTACCGACTCCTGTATACTAGCACTTCGAAATTTCATGGCAAGAAGAGGGACCCCACTAGAACTACACTGTGACAACGGGACCAACTTTCGGGGAGCTGATCGTGAACTAAGAAAGAAACTAATGGAAACCTTCACCTCGGCTTCGACGAAATGGGTGTTTATTCCCCCAGGGTCACCGCATATGGGAGGAAGCTGGGAGAGGCTAGTGAGATTGATCAAAACAACCCTGGCGAAAACTCTACACACCCGAAATCCTTCCGATGAGCTACTGCGGAGTTCCTTAATCGAAGTGGAAAACGTCATCAATTCACGTCCACTAACATATATCCCAATTAACAACGAGAACGAAGATGCCCTTACACCGAACCATTTCCTGCTCGGTTCATCTAGTGGAATGAAACCCTTAGCGAAATTTTGTGACGACAGGACTGTTGTTAGGAAAAACTACATGGCAAGTCAACAATATGCCGATATTTTCTGGAGGCGGTCGGTGGGTGAACGAATATCTCCCAACCATTACAAGGAGGTCAAAATGGTTTACACCAGCTAAGCCGATCGAGGTTGGAAACATTGTCGTCATCGTAGATCCTAATCACCCAAGGAACCTCTGGCCAAGGGGAAAAGTCATTGCAACGTGGCGCTCTGGAGATGGACAGGTACGAAGCGCAACGGTCCTTACCAGCTCTGGTGCCTATGAGCGGCCCGCCGCGCCGTCCGATTGGCTGTCCTCGACGTCAGCGGTACTGATGAGGTAAAGCCTACTGATCCAGAAGCCATACCGGGAGGGAGTGTTAACAGCCCTGACTTGACAGCCCATCGAACTGTCATGACAAAGACGGTCTAACAACCCTGACTAAACTGTCAATGCAGATTTTCATCACCACGCGCCTTTTCTTGCTCAACCATTTTCTTTTCTTTGCCAAGTTTTGTTAAAACTAGTTCGATTACTTTTTAAATAACCTATCTTTCGCTCATCAAGCTGGTGAAACTATGGAATTCACTAAAAGTATGTATTAGATACTCTACTAACTTAATCTAATGTATTAATTTCTTATTCATAGGAATTTTGTAATAAAAAAAGACATATAATCGCTAATTGGCCTGTCTCGTTTTTTTAATTCACGGATTCTGAAGTCGTTGCAAAAGGAAAGGCAACATTAGCGTATATTTGATCTCTTTAATCCCACGGCAACAGAAACAGGAACGACAACGGGAACCTTAAAACTATAGACCCGAGCAACGCCGGCGGCTTAGCAAGTTTTCTATAAAAATTTTAGTTTTGAGTTAGTATCCGACTCTAACGGCCATATTATTCACTCTTTAAATTTAAACCCAATCCGCCGTATTAATAAACGCGGAATAGTTGGGTTAAGCCTTATTCCACGGATTAAGTGCAAAATGGTATAAAGGTAGCTTTAATTAAGTGGAAAATGGTATAATGGTAACTTAATCCATGGAATAATAATATCCCAGCTATTCCGCGTTTATTAATACGGCGGAATAGAAATAAACCCAGTTGTCAAAATTTGATCCCAGGTTTATATTTTGATCCCGGATTTAAAATAAACCCAGTTGTCAAAGTGAGAAACGTCAAATCGTTGAAAGTGCTGCTGGTAAATAGATTTTTGTTTGAAGAAATTATAAGCAATACTTTTCATTTATATCTTGCATTGTCGATTTAATTTATATTCTATCTTTTTCATGATGTCAAAGATTCAAGAAATGGAAATTCCACCAAATGCTGCTCCACCAGACAATCGACAACACTTTCTGCCGGTTCCGAACGGCTAATCGAGAAAGCGCCCATCACGACAAGGAATTTACTTACGGAGGACATGCCTATTCCTCGAGAAAGGCCACATCCATGAAAAATCATTTTTGCATCCGTTGGGATTCGATCCACGAACATCTGGATTAACAGCAGACATGCTTACCATCACGCCACGGGTACCACCGTCCTATTAACAAACATCAAATCCAGCGAAAGCAAATACAGTCAAGCATACCAGTCAAGACTGCGTACACGTTACGACCTATGGTCTAACTGGGTAGACCTTGTATGTCCTACTTGAGTGTGAAGTAAGGTAGAAGAGTTTTGTTGTAGTCTTTTAAAAATAAATCAAACAATGTCGCTAAAAAAATATTCTGGGTCTTTTTATTTGAGGTTTTTTTTTCTTTTTTTCATCACAAGACAATAAAACAAATTTTATTTTTCAACTAAAATAATCGACGGGGATAATGGATTGGTTGTCCCTGATGCTATTGATTGGACATTTGTTGCTGTTGTTGCTGTGGATGTCCGGTGTTGCCTCTGTTTAGTGGATATCCTTGTGTGATGCTGCCCCCCGGTTTGTTGTTCTGATACAAAAGAAAAGTAATCAAAATCAGAACAAAATTAATATTTCTGATTACCTGAGCTGGGTTTCCAGTCATTTGCATCACACTTGGATGCATAGGCATTCCGGGAATTAAGGACATGAGCACCTGTCAAACCAACATTGCGATTTTGAATTCATACATAACTTACTGACTCTGACAATTTTCTATTATCATGTTTGGTCTTCGTGGACAAACCCAGCTTTTGAATACCATTCGAAAAGATGGGTTTCATAATTTTAGAAACATTTACTTACTTTATCAGGATGCACTGCTAAACATGCTCTGCGATAAGCTTTTTTAACATCTACCGGTGTTACTAGTGTGGACATTTCGCATTTTTTCCACGTATGCATTGAGCACAATAAAGCACGTATGTTATTTTTCTTTCCTTCAGTCTGTAAAGAAAACAAAAACACAGAATATAACATTTGATTTGATGATTCAGTTTCCTACAAACTTTACCCATTCCATTATCCGAAGTTTGTCTGTATCCATGTCCTTAAAAGTTCTTCTTTTCTCATCTCATTTATTGACCTCGGATCGTGTTGTGTTTTGCTTCCGAATTTGTATCCCTGTTCACCTAAGATATCTGCAAATATGTCAGCATTTTTGGGTGACGCATTTGCTGATGTTTTTGGTTCAAAGTGTGATCTACTGTAGTCTGGCCTGTTGTTAGCTCCGCAAACGTTATATCCGCAAACGGATCCTTGGGCTGAAATAAATTTAAAGAAGCTCAGTTTCATACCTCATAATGGAAATTCAATAAAACAAACCTGTTGTGGTGATGTTTCTTTACTATGTAACTGGCTAGAACTACCGCCAAGAGTTGCAGTAGACGCCGCCGGTGATTTCGGGAAACTCAAAGGAACTGAGGGTGTAACTGTTGGTATTGTAGTCGAAGATGTAAAGGCGTTAAAGTCTAAATTGAAGTCCGCGGTACCTCGAGCAGTTGATGTGTTTATCGATCCGATTATATCATCTAATCCCGCGCTTGATTTTGGCCCAGTGTTGTCTATAAAAAATCATTTATTCATCTGAAACTGGTTTGCTCTTCACTTTTTACCCAAAATATCTGGAATTTGTGACGAACGCGTGTCACCTGAATCAAACGATCCCAGCAAATCAAAGCTAGCCTCTTTTGGCTGTGCAATGTGAGGTTGGCTTTGAGATGATGACTCTCGTGGTGTTGATTGGCTACCCAGGTTTAGTAAATCAATTGCGGGCGCAGGTGAAGAAAAGTTTTTATTAGTACTTCCACTGTTTTCTGTGATGTCTGGCATAACAAAGGGTAATTCAGGCTCTTGCTCAGATACGTCTGCAGGGGTGGCTTCTCTGCGTTGCACCGGTACTGGGGGCGCCGGTCTTGTTGGTGGTGGCTGGTGTTGTCGTAGTGGTTTCGATTCTGTTGTTGGCTTCGTAACTGTAAAAATGTATTTGTTTTAACGTAGATAAATTATATCATGTCATGTTTTACAAACCACAATCACTCACAATACTTTTGGGATCTGCTGTCAAGAAACCATACATATCTTCGGCCACTGAAAACATTCCATTCAAGTGTGGAGCCTTCGACTGGGGACAAGTGTAAATAGACCCTGCTTCTACTGTTCGGACAGGTGGTGGTAGACGGGAACAGTTGCGATTGCCGAAGTTATAGATGCTAACTTTTGCAGGTGGATAGTAAAGTATGCATCGTAACATATATAAAGCACACTTTTTATGTCAAAATCTAGGTAAGTTTGCTTGATTTGGCTGCAATATTTGAAATTTCCCTATAGTATGCGAACGAACCGAAAATACATCCGGATGTAAAAATTTAAACCCGACAACGCAATGCGGTTTAAATCCATCGGGTTTATTTGGAGTGAATAATATGGATTTGCGTTTGACAATCGGGTTTATGCGATTTTACATCCGGATGTAAATTTAAAAACGGGTTTATTGGGTGAATAATATGGCCGTAAATCCGACTCTAGGTAATTGATGAATATTGTCATGCTACAATCCTCAGTGAAGTGGAGATTACTAGTGTTACAATTCTTGTATTAGTTCATTCACTCCACATAATGACTTCTATTCGCGGTGTTAGGATAGGTGAGTATTTTAATTTGTTTCAGATGAGGTTCTCGATCTAGTGTTAGGAAGGGTAAGTTCAAAATAGTCATAGGGATTGCTTCTTGAATATTGTTAATACCGGATTCGAATCCTTTTGACTAAATTTATTTTTGTTTTGATCTGTAAATTTTTTATTTTCTTTTTTTCATGACAACGAAATTGCTGGGTTCGGAGGTGTGTCAGAGGCAGGAGTATTCTTCAATCTCGGTGAGTTAATTTTAATTTATTCTTTTTATTTTACATTTATACACATATGTATTTATATGTACATATATATGTAGTCGAATCCCCACTTAACTTCGTCTCGCCAAGGACTTATTAAGCAGTTCTCAGAGAAAATTTCTTGAGCACTTTCTTTAAAATTCAATTTCAAATAGATTTTTGCTATGGTATAAAAAAATACTTCCCAGTATAGTGCTTATTGAAGTAAAATAAACAGAAAAATGTTTATCAACGACGTATTTTTGATTGACTGAAAAATTAATAGATTATTGATATATAAGGTACGTTCGAGTACTTTGTGCACCAAAATCGGCAGTCAGAAAAATTTTAAGGAGTGGGCGTAAAATTTCTCTGAGAGCGATTGATGTACATAAAAGTACTCGAACGTTTTGTTGACACAAAACCTACACATATTTAAACTTCAAGTTTTGAACTGACTTTTTTTTTGTCTTAAGTAAGCATATCAAACGTTTCTTTCAGTTGGATTCTGTTCAATTAACGGGCTGAAATGGTTTCTGCCAACAGATGCTATTGTGATATTCCCAAAGTCACTGGGTATTGAGGAAAGGGAACCTAATTTTTTTTCGATGGTTTCAAATGGACTTAAGCCATTCAAAACCAAAATACTAAAGTATAGGTACTTTCACTGTCTTTGCCAGTCTTTGGAAGGGGCAATACTCTTCGTAACAATTACGCCTGGACTACTCACCATTTTCGTGTAACGATAAAATAATTCTTTCATAATCTTACAAAATACTTATTTAGTCTAAATTTTATACAATTCGTTACGTTGTTGTATAAAGGCATGTGACACCGCGCTGAAATAGCGTGGCGGAAGAGGCGCCTGAAGGGCGTGGCCTGCTGGTTCCGCTCGGGCTAGTTCGTCAGACGGGGGGGATCTTGCCCTCAAACTGCCTCATCACCTTATACCGCAAAAAAATTTAAATCAGGCCGAGAGCGAAAGAACGAACTTTCATTATATTATATTTTTTCTATTAATATGGATCGACAGCGGACGGACTTCCTCACCCTCAGGGAGGCCAAAGATGATAGCTTGGCCGGGTCTACTCCCACCCTACCTACGGGAATTCCCGACCCGCATCATATCTGAATTCCCCCAAAAAAATTCTAACGACTTAAAACAGTATCCTTTTTTTTTCAAATTTAGTTTTTTTTTTTTTTTGTTTAACTCACCTTCGAGACCTCATGTTATTTCGTCGCACCTCCCCCCCTAGCTCGCTGGCCCCTTTATCACTTCATTCTGGTAATTCCAGTTCAAAAAAAAATTATCCTATCGCTACTCTATTCGGAGGCCACATGGCCTTACTCAATGCTCAAAAACTGGTTCTGTTCGTGGTACCTCTACCCCTTTACCCTAATAATGAATCGCGAATCTGACGCGCGTATGGTCTTCACGCCACTTTATACAAATAAATTTCCTTTAACCCCCGCAGCCCAACCGGTCCCTACCTAAAAAGAGCTCTCTGTAGGCGGGGCTTCCGGTGCACGTGAAACGTGCTCCCCAAAAAGAAAAAAAAATCGCGTTGCCCCCTGAGGACCACTTACGAACCTTACAGTGCGGTTGTTACTTTACATTTACCTTAGTGTTGGGTCTCTTAATAATACGCCCAAAAATTTAGTTTAAGCGAAAGCAGCTAATGTTATCAAACGTTCAATATATTGAAAAATGGAATATTAATTATATTAAATATATATATTGTAATGAACACCCAACATTTATACCAATTTCATAATCGAAAACGTTTAACCGAAAACACAACTGGCAACACTATAATGGAATGGTATAAATGACAGGCATTGCTTGTAGGCCAGTGTGTGTGAGTGTAGAGATGCTTGACAGCAAATGTGGAAACCATGGAGAAGAAACTGGAACGCTCTAGATGAGTGTTGTTCTATATAAATAGGACCGCTGACGCAACGAGCAGTCAGTTTTGATTATAGAGTGACAAAGTTAAGAGTAAATTGTTGTATACAAGTGATAATGCAAAAGTCGAGTTGAGATCGAATTAAGTATAGATACTGAATAAAAGTGATAGAAATAAATTGAAAGGTAAAGTTTTATTTTGCGAACTAAGCGCACGTTACATTGGTGTCAGAAGTGTAAATAAAACTTATTTGACTAGTAAAGTGTAAAAAAAAAAGGAAATACAGTGAAAATGGGTAAGTTGTTGGAAGAGCTCAACTGCATTGAGCTTAAAAGTGAGTTAGGTAAGCGAAATCTTTCTAGGGTGGGATCGAAAAATGAGCTCGTCCTGCGTTTGCGCAACTATTTGGAACAGCAAGGGGAAGACGCAAACACTTTTGTTTTTGAAACAGAAGTGGAGGAAGAGGAAGTAAGTGACAGTGTAGATTTTTCTAGTATAATGAAGCTTTTATTAGAACAACAAAAGAAGCTGATTGAAGAGCAACAGCAGAATATTCTCGGACGTCTGGAAGAGCAACGAAATGATCAAAAGAAGGAACAGCTGAATGTTCTCGAACAACTTGAAACACAACGAAATGAGCAAAAGAAGGAACAGCAGAATGTTCTCGAACAACTGGAAGCACAATGAAACGAACAAAAGATGGAACAACAGAATATTCTCGAAAGACTTGAGGCGCAACAGAATGTTTTGGAAGGTCAGAAAAACATTCTAGAAGGTAAATTGGGTAACATTGAGAGAAATGTATGTGCCCTAGACGAACGCGTTGAAGGTATGGAGAAACAGCTTTCTGTTGTAGAGAATCGTTTCGAAATCGTAGAAAGCCGATGTGATAAACAGTTCTCTGTTCTGACCAAGGAATTGGACCAGATCCGGAAAATCAAAATTCGGGAATGTGCTGGAGAGTTTGCAAGGAAAACGGAGATGAAACCCCCAACATTTGATGGACAATCTTCTTGGCCAGTTTATAAGAGACAATTTGAGGCAGCCGCGACAACGAGTGGCGAAGACAAGTACATTGCACTGACTCTTGCTCTTAGAGGACCAACAGCTGAATTACTTCAAACAGTTCCAGCTGGTAAGAGCGGTGATTTCAGCTCTCTCGTGGCAGCTATAGATAAACGCTTTGGAGACAGCCACTTGAAAGAAGTCTTCCGAGTCCAACTCAATAACAGAGTCCAGAAAAGGGGTGAAAGTCTACAGCAGCTCCAAGCAGACATCGAAAGACTGATTCACCTGGCATACCCGGATGCTGGAGAAGAAATCATCAACCAGCTTGCTGTTGAGTCCTTCGTTCGTGCCATTTCCGATATACATCTTCAGAGGTCTGTGCGAACTGCTAGAACACGTACTCTTTCTGAAACTTTAGCATTCGCATTGACAATTGCAGCAGCAGAACAGGCTTCTCATGGAGTACATCGACTTAGAGAAGCGATAGTCGAAGAATGCTCTTGCCAAAGAGCTGAAATACAAAAGAACCAGCGGAGCGGACCAGTAAGATGTTGGAACTGCAACAAGACCGGGCACTTACAGCGTCAATGCCGACTACCACCAAATAAAGCCGCTTGTCACAATTGTGGAAGCAAGATGTTGTATAAGAAGAATGTTATATTAATTTTCAGATGTAATTTTGATTTGAGCACTGAATGTATTCATTTAATTTTATTTCTCAAAGTTGGTTGTACTAGTTTAAGTTATCTTGTTACTAACTTCATGATATTGAAGTAAACGACTGACTAAGAGATTTTCCTTTTTTCCGGTCTCTCTGATTCCGACCAGCATCTAGTTAAGTTGTTAGCTTACGAAAAATAAATTATAAGTGAATTGTTCCCTGAGTCTTTTATTTGAGTTATATATAAAACAGTGGCGACGAGGATAAAACAAATAAGAAAAAAAAAATAGTTTTTTACACAAATAAAAAAAAATCAAGTCGTAAGATTATTTCATTGAGATGTCTTCCAATCATTTCGTTGGCAAAGTCGAGGAATTCGAGCCAGGTGAGGACTTTGAATCATATGAGGATAGATTGCGCATTTTCTTCCAAATAAATGATGTAAAAGAAGCAAATAAACCATTAATTCTTCTTACGTTAATTGGTAAAAACTGCTATAAAATTCTAACAGATCTAGTGCAACCTCGAGAGCCTAAGTGTATGAATTTTGATGAGCTTTTATTGACTCTTAAATCACATTTTGCTCCGAGAGTTGATATTAGAGCAGAGCGATACAAATTCAACATAGCACAGCAAAAAGAAGGAGAGACGATAACCGAATTTATAATTCGTCTCAAAGCTCTAGCAAGCACATGTGGCTTTGGAGGTTATTTGGTGTTGGTGCAGCCTACGAAAGCAGCGGTCATGTGTTGCGAGAAATTTAGGGAACCAGAGGTGGTATCCCCAGTCCAGTGGAAAGCTAAATCGTTAGATGACGCGTTAACCAATAGGTTTATTGTTGGTATTCGGTCGGAGGAAATTCAGAGAGCATTACTGAATGATTCAAGTCTTGATTTCGAGAAATGCTGCAATTTAGCACTCAATATGGAAATGTTTTTTTTTTATGTTTTATTTTTTTTATTTATTTATTTCTCTTTCTTTTACAATCTTGACAGATTAATGTTATAATGTAACTGAATATAATTCAAATTTAATATAATTCATATAATATAAAAGAATAAGAAACTAATATACTATCTGTTGTCATAAGACAAGTGTCGATAGTATCTAGAAAATTTAATATAAAAAAAAAAATTATATAAAACAATTCAAAAATTATTGTGGGGTTATCGAAATAGATTGTACTTATAAGCACACAAAAAAGCTACTTAACATCAGGCAGAAGGCCACAGAGTTAGGAAGTGAATTTATACCATAAGTCTTAATAAACCATTTATTTCATCTAAATTAAAATTAAAAAGCCAGCTTTTAATCATCCTAAGAAATAAATATTTAGTACGAATGCAACGAATATCCAGTGGTAATTTATTAAAAAGTCTTGGTGCTACAGATGTAAAGAAATTAAGGAAGTGAGTTGAGTTGTGTGACGGAACGAAAGCAAGATATCCTTCACTACTACGTAGTAAGTAATCACAAGTGTGACGATAAATAAGATGACCGCTCCTTGAAAAGAATGTTTTCAATACTTTGTAATAGTAAAGATGTTTTAAAGGCAGTATACCAGAATTAAAAAATAGAGGAAAACTATGATCTAATCTTCTTTTATTAAAAACAATTCTGATAATTTTTTTTTGTACAAGTAATAAGGGATTCAAATGGTTTTTATAAATGCCACCCCAGCAGACTATTCCATACTGTATTCTAGATTGAACTAGACTATAGTAAACAGTTTTAAGGAGACTCCGGCAGCAAAGTTTCCCCAAGTGATACATAATAAAGGATGAGGAACGTAAATATTTTTTAAGTGCTTGAGTATGTACTATCCAGTCCATTTTATGGTCAATTGTTAAACCAAGATATTTGAACTCAGAAACAGGTTCAATGCGAAAACATTTCAAAGAACAAGTAAACTGTGGAAAATATGATTTGGAATAGTTGGAGACACTACAGGGAAAATTATTTAAAACTGATTGTTTACAGTCAAAGGTATGTAAAATCAATTCCGGAGGGTTAATTTCTAAAGCATTTTGCTTAAAAAACATAATTTTAGTTTTGTCACTAACAATAAGCTTATGTACCCCAAACCAATGACGTAAAAGCTCCAAGTCGTGATTTATATCTGCAATAAGGTCAATTAACGAAGAGCTCGAGTAAACACACGCTATATCGTCAGCAAAACCGGTCGGTCTACCTTTTAAGTTTAAACTAAAAATTGAATTTATATAAATTAGGAATAAAATTGGTCCAAGAACTGACCCTTGAGGCACACCTAAATTGATTTTACAATTTTCACTAAAATGACTCCCTATTCTTACTTTTTGGGTTCTATTTTTCAGATAAGAAGAAAACCAGTCTAGAACAAAACCTCTAAAACCAGCCATCTCTAATTTTTTCAGCATAATTATATGATCTACCGTATCAAACGCTTTTAAGATATCAATAAATAGTGCAGCCGTAAACTTTTTTCTGTTCAAGCTATCACAAACATTCGAGCAGAAGCTAAGTAAAGCATCTTCAGTTGATTTTTGGGCTCTAAAACCAAATTGATTAGAGTTAAAATAAGAAACGTTGTCGAGAAATCTAAGGACTCTATTTTTAATAAGCTTTTCTAGAATTTTAGAAAATAAAGAGAGAAGTGAAATAGGCCTGTAATTTTGAATATGTTTCTTGTTACCTTTCTTAAAAATTGGAATAACTTCGGCTTCTTTTAAACATTCTGGAAAACAACCTTGAAATATACTTTCATTAAAAATGTAAGTTAAGACATCTACTACGTTAAAACAAACTTTTTTAATAAAATTGTTAGAGACACTATTTGATGTAGTCGAATTGGAGTTGTCCAAAGATTTAATAACTTTAAATACTTCAAAAGAGGATATATTTTCAAAATAAAAACTGTTTTGTTGAAGTAAATCACCAAAACAATGTTCAGAGCACAAGTTAGAAGAATTCTTAAGGCCAGCACCGTTGAGAGTATCAACTGCAATATTACCGAAGTAGTCATTGAAAGCCTTAGCCATTTCACGTTCATTGAATATGTGATGATTACCACTAATTAGGCTAGTAGGGATGTCTAAAGAAGATTTTTTATCGAACAATTCGTTGATTATTTCCCATTCCTTTTTTGAGTTGCCTCTGGCTTCATTGAACTTATTTATATAGAAATTTTCTTTACAGATTGGAACTTCAGATCGAATTTCTTTACATAAAAGATCATAAGTATTATGCAGGTGAAAATTATTAGGCTGTTTTTTACACTTGAGCCATAATCTATTTTTTTTGTCAATTTTTGAAAGTAAATAACTTGGCATCCATTGCTTTAACTTTTTTATTTTATTTTTACTGTTTCCAATTACATTGGAGCTCTGGGCAACATATAAATTTAATAATTCTAAAAATGTATAAAATGCAATTGAGGGGTCTGACTCAGTATAGATTCGATGCCAGTTTTCCAGGAGAAGATGGGAATTAAGGCACACGAAGTTTGTTTTGGTTATAGCCGGAGCAAAATCAGCATGCTTATTGGTTTTACATTTCAAAGATTCTTGAGACAAAAAAATAAGACTTGTCATGCAATGATCAGAGATCCCTAAGTTTGACACAGAACTTACAAGTTTGAGATTGGCTTTGATATCAAGCCTTGCAAAAATGTGATCAATGCAAGTTTTAGAAGAAGGTGTTATTCTTGTTGGTACATTAATGCATGATTCAAGTCCATTACAACACATTATGGACTTATAGTTATCAACTGAAGACGACTCAGTAAGTATATCAATATTAATATCACCTACTATGAACAAATTACTTGCAAAGTTTGAACTCAAAATAGAGTTAAGCTCATCAATGAAAACATCTTCACTAACTTGGTGCAGTCTATAAAAACATATAAAAACTAGTTTAATGGAGTTAATAGTGAAAGAAATCTTTAGCATATCAGAACTTAAAAGATTAGAACAAAAATACTCACAATTCAAATCATCCCTAATAAACACAGCAGTACCACCCGACGCATAAGAATTGTTACACTTTGCATGAAAATTGTAACCGGAGATATTAAAAAAGTCCTTTTCGTGCTCATAAATCCATATTTCAGTTAGGAAGATTATATCTGGCTTATTGACAAAAGATTCAAGATGAGATAAGAATAAATCAAAATTTTTTCGCAAACTTCTAATGTTTTGTTGAACAACATAAAAACAATTTTCATATTTATTAGAAAAAGCTAACATCTTAAAAATTTCCTTATCAAAATAACAAAAAGGAGTAATTAATGAAACATCATTTAAATCTGATATGAAACTTTTACTCATTGTTAAATAATTTTATCGAGATCTTCGAATGAAGATATGCGAAGAGTTGATTCTCCTTCTTTTTTTTTCATTAAAATTACTCCATTTTTAATCCACAAGTATAAATAATTTTTATCTTTTTTCAATTGTCTAGCCTTATTGAACAATAATCTATTAGACGGCGTAAGGCTTTCATTTATAAATATAGGTTTTTTTCCAAATTGATGGCCTAGTAAACTTGTCGAAAGGCGCTTCTTACGTTGCTTATCTAAGATGTTCTGCTTGCATTCCATAGTTTTAAACTTTACACACACGATGTTCATCTTCTTATTTGCTGTAGGCGAGGTGGCCGAAACTTTGTTGTTGCTTCTGAATTGCTTCAAATAGCAATTTTCAATATCATTCGACGTGATATTTACATTAAGACCTTCAGAAAGTAGTTTAACGGTCGAGGCCAATGCACTTTCTTTTTTTACAGATGGTAAACCAACAATATCGATACTTTTTTTCAGTGAATTTTGCTGCAACAGGTTGACTCTGCTGGTAAGGGTATTTACCTTGTTCAATAGGTTAGAGTTTTCTTCTTTAAGCTCTTTGATTTGAGATAATGCATTGGTATTCATTGCTTTCAGTGAGAATATCTCTTTATTAAGAGTTAAGATCTCTTTATAAACAACTTCAAGAGTAATGCTTTTGGCGGTGTTGTTTGTGTTATTAGGTTGCTCTTGAATGTTGAAGTTGTCTAATGTAAAATAGTCATCTTCCGCTGCATGAAAATGTTGATCTGATCGTGTTGAAGGTGGTGGTGGAGGTGACTGATACTGACAAGAAGTTTGAGACGGTGAAGGTGGATTTAGATGCTGAATTGCATGTGCATAATCTAAATGTTCTGGATGTGTATGCTGCACTGTTGGAACTATGGATGATGATGTTTGTGGCGAAGACTGCGGTGGGGGGAAGTTGTTGTGATTTGAATGACTGTGTGGAGATGACTTTTTTGGTGGTGGTGTGGATTTAGTATGAGTGATATGATTTTGGTTTTGTTGTTGTATAACTGAGGTAGGGTTTCTTGAGGGGGAATGACGAAGAGAGGCGCGTCTTTGCTTACTGCACGACTGGCATCGATGATCAATATGATTTATTTTCATATATTCCTTATCACTTGGTTTAAGTTTAACACACTTTAAATGAAAGTAAATCTTGCAACTCTGACACTGTATTTTTGCATCGTTGCGTTCAACCTTCGATCCGCAAAGACAAGGCATAATTACTTTTCTAATTTAATTATTTAGGAATAGGTAGTAGAAACTGAATAGCAAAATCTCGACACGAGTGTAACCCCACAACGTCACGTTGAGACTGAATGTCATACAAAGAATCGCAAGCAATTCATCCAAAAAATATTTTGGCTGCCACGTGTCTTCGTGTGGAAAATAACCAGCAAAGTAGAACCAATAAAAATGATAACGCAGTCATCAAGTCCAAGTTCAACAATAAAACAAATAATTGGTCAAGAAAGAAGGGAAGCTGTTTCAGATGCGGGAGGCAGCATAATCCTGATACATGTCCAGCAGTCAATTGGAAGTGTTTCCAGTGTAACAGAATTAGTCACACATCACCAATGTGTAGATCCGGCAAAGATGCGGTCCAGCGCAAGTATTCAGTAAAGTCAATACATCAAGTACAACCAGAAGAGTCTGACAGATTCATGAAGTCGATCATCATTGAGAAGCAGGCTTTAGAAGTAGAAGTCGACACAGGGGCTTGTGCCTCACTGATATCATTAGGAGAGTATTATAAATATTTTTCTCACATTAAATTAGAAAGTTGCTCAGGTCAATTGTGTTCTATTACAAGTGAGCGTCTGGTTGTAAAAGGTAAAGTCAAAGTCTGTGTGGAGCTTGGAAATTTAAAGCACGTGTTAGAGCTCATAGTAATCGAATCGGATAAGGAATTTATACCAATTCTTGGTCGCTCGTGGTTAAATGTCTTGATACCGAATTGGAAATAATGAGGTAAAGTCAGTTGATGTCCAGTCAAATAATATGGTAGAGTTGATTAAAAGTAGATTTAAAAATTTGTTTGAACCAGAATTGAACCAGTGCATTAAAGGTTTCGAAGTTGATATTGTGTTAAAACAAAATGTGACACCTATTTTTCATAAGCCCTACAGTGTTCCTCTTAGAATCAAAGACAGATTAAATGAAGAGTTGAATAAGCTGGTTAAAACGGGAAGTTTAGTACCCATTCAATATAGTCATTGGGCAAGTCCCATTGTTTGTGTTTTAAAGCCGTCAGGGGAAATAAGAGTCTGTGTAGATTTTAGCGTAACATTAAATAAAGTCATTGAAACTCATCATTACCATTTGCCGTTAATAGAGGAAATTTTTGCTTCGCTTGCAGATTGCAAGGTTTTCTGTGTCTTGGATCTCTCCGGGGCATATCAGCAACTACCTGTTGCGGAATCTAGTCAACCTCTGTTGACAATCAATACATGGTTAGGTCTATTCAGATGTTTGAGGTTGCCCCTGGGAATCAAAATTGGACCAGCAGCATTTCAGTCTGCCATGGATCTGATTTTGAAAGGTCTGAAAAAAGTTTTCTGTTTCATTGACGACATTTTAGTAGGTGGAAAAGATTTTGAAGAGTGCAAAGAGATTTTGTTCCTCGTTCTGCAAAGGTTAAGTGAACACAACGTTCAAATAAATGAAAAAAAGTGTAAATTTTTTGTAGATCGTGTGGAATATTTAGGACATACACTGTCAAACGGACAAATAAGTCCAAATCCAGAAAAAATTCGTGCGATAGTTAATGCTCCAGCACCTTCCAACTTACAGCAGCTACAATCTTTTTTAGGATTGCTGAATTACTATAGCCGATTCATGCCAGATTTGTCGTTTCATTTAAAAGATTTGTACAAGTTGTTAAGAAGAGACTGTGCTTTCAGCTGGTCGTCGGAGTGTCAAAAAGCATTTGAAATGACAAAATCTTTAATTACAAATAATAGGTGTTTAGAGTTGTATGATCCATGTAAGCCAATAGTTTTGGCTACTGATGCGAGTCCCTATGGAGTGGGTGCAGTGTTGTCGCATTTATGTGAGGGCATAGAGAAGCCCGTTATGTTTGCATCCAGTACTCTGTCTCCTTCGGAACGGAACTATTCCCAACTGCACAAGGAAGCTCTCGCAATTGTGTTTGGAGTACGTCGGTTTCATAAATATTTATTTGGGAAACCTTTTACTATTTATACACACCATCAAGCATTGAGAGAGATTTTTAGTCCGGGGAAAAATAACTCTGGAGTTGCTGTCGTTTGTCTACAGCGGTGGGCTATCATCTTATCTATTTATGACTATACAGTCGTATATCGTAAGGGGTCTTTAATGGCAAATGCGGATGCATTTTCTAGACTTCCGCTTAATGAAGAAACTAGGATTAAGGCTATCAATATGGTTCAAAATGTCGATGGTTTAGAGTCGGAGGTTAAGGTAACCTTAGAAGAAATAGCAAATGCGTCTAAGGCCGATCCAGAGCTCAAAAATCTTTTTGTTTTCGTTTTTGAAAATAAGTGGCCAAAGGTTATCGAATCAGAATTAATGCCATATTTTCGTAGGAAAAAAGATTTGTCCACTGAAAATAACTGCATTTTTTATGGAAATAGAGTCATCGTTCCTAAAGCGTTACAACCTGCTGTTTTGGAGAAGGTTCATAGCATGAACCATATTGGTATGGTCAAAATGAAATGTGTCATGAGAAGTTATGTCTGGTGGAACAATATTGATAAGGACATCGAAAAAACTGTCCGTCAGTGTCCACAATGTCAAATGACGTCGAATGTCCCCATTGACAAAGACTTGAGGTCTTGGTCTGAGGCATCGTTCCCATTTGAACGAATTTACCTAGATTTTTTCCATTTTTTAAAATTCACGTTTTTGATTGTAGTGGATGCTTATTCCAAATATATGGACGTGGTGCTTATGAAGAATACTAATGCTGAAGCGGTTATCCATTGTCTGTTGAATTTGTTTTCTGTTTTTGGGCTACCCACAGAAATTGTATCAGACAATGGACCACCGTTCGGGTCGTCACAGTTTATTAATTTTTGTCAAAAGCATAATATAAAAGAAATAAAATCACCAGCATATCATCCGCAAAGCAATGGTGCTGCGGAAAGAAGCGTTCAGACGGTCAAACAAGCTTTTAAAAAATATTATTTAGAAAACATGAATTTGGATATTTCAAATACTGTTTCCAAATTTCTTTTCCATCAAAGAAATATTCCAAATGTCGTTACTAAAAAGAGCCCCGCAGATTTGATTTTTTCTTTTAAAACCAGAACGGATCTAGATTTATTAAATGATAAAGTGTCTTAAAATTATTCAGAAAAACAGAATACGATGATTGGGAATACAAGAAAAAATAATTTAAAAACTAATGTAGTTGATAAAAATGAAGTTTATAAGGTAGGAGATAAAATTCTGTACTTAAATCAATTTAAAAACAATTATATAAAATGGATTCCAGGGCAAGTAATGCAATTAGTAAGCCCAGTTACAATGTTAATAAAAGTAAATGATACCATTAGGTTTGTACATAAGGGTCAAATTAAGAAATCTAATTTGTTGGATAAATTTCATCCAAATATGGATCCTTTGATTCAAGCTAATGATAGTTTTAAGTTATCTACTGAATTATGTAAAGAACAAAATGTAAATAACAAAGATGACTCTGGGCCATCAGTTAGTTATAAGAAGCGAGATCGTACTAGATGGAAGTGGCCGTATAAATTAAGGCGATCTAAAAGATGTAGTAGTGTAAACTGTTAAGCTTGATATACTTTTGTTTAGCTTTGGGTATGTCTCCATACTTCTTTATTTTTTTTTTTTTTTTATTATTTTTTTTTTGGTAGGGAAATATTGTTGTATAAGAAGAATGTTATATTAATTTTCAGATGTGATTTTGATTTGAGCACTGAATGTATTCATTTAATTTTATTTCTCTAAGTTGGTTGTACTAGTTTAAGTTATCTTGTTACTAACTTCATGATATTGAAGTAAACGACTGACTAAGAGATTTTCCTTTTTTCCGGTCTCTCTGATTCCGACCAGCATCTAGTTAAGTTGTTAGCTTACGAAAAATAAATTATAAGTGAATTGTTCCCTGAGTCTTTTATTTGAGTTATATATAAAACACAAGAGATCCAACCTAGAGCAAGGTAACAACAACACCAGCGTTGCCTATCAATCCAACTTCGAGGGGCAGAGGTGGGTTTCTTGTATCGATGGCCCCAGAACCACCATCCAGGTCTCACAGACCAAACGAGACAACAAAAGTCTGACTGTGGAGACTACTATTAACGGGGCCAAACATGTGGCTATCATCGACACCGGTACCACAGCCTCCATAGTACGTCGAGACCTGGTAAAGACGACGTGGCTTCATAACACCAATAGCTACCGTCTAAGAACCGCAACGGGAGAAGCAGCAAGAGTATATGGAGAAGTGTGTCTTAAAATCCGACTGGCTGATCTAGTGTTTACTCATCAATTCCTGGTGGCAGATATATGTGACGAGTGCATCATTGGAATCGACTTTATGAAACAGCACGGAGTTATTTTGGATATCGGTAATCAAGTTTTGAAATACCAAAATAAAGAAATTCCAATTACCTATTCGAATGGAAATACGTCAACACTGAGGACTGTCATCACGGAAGATCTTATCCTGCCTCCTTCTTCTGAAGTGTTCGTTTGGACAAAGCTTGAAGGTGAGTTTGGAAGCCTTCGATACCTCATGGTGGAACCAGACCCAGAGTGTTCCTCCCAAAGCGTCATCATTGGGAAAACTCTGGTAGCACCGAAAAACAAAATGGTCCCCGTACTAAACACCAGACCGTACGATGTAAAGTTGAAGAAAGGAGAAGTCGTTGGACGTTGCGAATCGGTTGCAGCAATTACGAAGATCACAGACGAAGCCCCGAGAAAAACTATAACTCCGGAGGAGCGCAAAACCATCAAAGCTAGAATCCTAAATTCATCCAACATTGATCACCAACAAACGAGGATGGCTGAAAATCTCCTACAAGAGTACACTGACATCTTCGCATCGGCAAAGGGGCAATATGGTAGGACACAGTTGGTGCAGCATCGCATCAACACAGGAGATGCAAGACCGATTCGTCAATCCGCAAGACGCCTTCCACTGGCCAAACAAGGTGAGGTTGAGGAAATGATAACAACAATGAAGAAGGACGGTCTTATCGAAAATTCCAAAAGTCCTTGGGCGTCACCAGTGGTTCTAGTGAAAAAGAAAGACGGAAGCACTCGTTTTTGTGTGGACTACCGAAGACTGAACGATGTGACTAAGAAGGACAGCTATCCTCTGCCGAGAATCAGTGATACCCTGGATGCCATGGAGGGAGCCCAGTGGTTTTCGACGCTGGACTTGAAGAGTGGATATTGGCAAGTTGACATCAACCCAGATGATCGGGAAAAGACGGCGTTTTCTACAGGTAATGGGCTCTTGCAGTTTAAAGTTATGCCGTTTGGGCTATGCAACGCTCCGGCAACATTCGAGCGTTTGATGGAGTGCGTTCTTCAAGGACTGACGTGGAAAGCGTGCCTTGTCTACTTGGACGATGTTTACGGGAAAACATTTGACGAACATTGCAAGAACTAACTAACCTTAAACTGAATCCAGAAAAATGTGCACTTTTCAAAACCGAAGTTTAGTATTTGGGACACATCATCTCTTCCCAAGGAGTGAAGACTGATCCTGAAAAAGTTGACTCCGTCAAAAATTGGCCAACACCACAGGACAAACATCAACTCCGAAGCTTTCTTGGACTTGCCACATATTACCGACGTTTTGTTAAGAACTTTGCTGGAGTTGCAAAAAGTTTGCATCAGCTCACCGAAAAAGGGAAGCAGTTCAAATGGTCAGGTGAGTGTGAAAAATCTTTTCAGGAACTCAAATACCGCCTCTGTAACGCTCCAGTGCTGGCACATCCAACACCTGGCAAAACATTCATCATCGACGCAGATGCAAGCAACGTTGGAATCGGGGCGGTACTATCCCAAGTGCATGATGGCGAAGAGAAAGTGGTGGCATATTACAGTAAGGTCCTCTCGAAGCCTGAAAGAAACTACTGCGTGACCAGAAGGGAACTGCTAGCTCTTATCTTGGCAACAAAGCACTTCCATAAGTACATCTATGGACAGAAATTCCTTCTGCGGACAGACCATGGTGCTCTGAACTGGCTGTTGAACTTCGAAAATCCAGAAGGTCAAGTCGCAAGGTGGATAGAAAGACTGCAGACTTATGATTACCAGATTCAACACCGCAGAGGAAAGCTGCACTCAAACGCCGACGCATTGTTCCGAAGACCTTGCAAAGAGGATTGCAAGCATTGTAGGCGACAAGAAAACAAAGAAAATATTAGCGCTCAGCGACTAAGAGCTGACCCCATATGCGGATGGAGCAATGAGGAAGTGAGGACCGCTCAACAGGAGAATCCAGATATCGAACCCATTCTCGCATGGAAAGAAAATGAAGAGAAACCTGAATGGGGAGACATTTCTGACCGGAGTCCAGTTCTCAAAGCCTATTGGGCACAGTGGGACTCACTATATGTGCAAGAAGGTGTCCTCAGGCGAAGATGGGAATCCGCTGACGGTAAATCATATGTGATGCAGCTGTACTGCAATCGAAATGAAGTGTAGTGAAATTCTTCGGGAGATGCACGACGGACCTTCTGGAGTTCACCTGGGAGTTAACAAAACATTGGAGAAGGTGCGACATCGGTTCTACTGGTTACATGCTAGAGATGACGTGGAGAAGTGGTGCCGAACATGTGACAAGTGTGCTGCAACCAAAGGACCTGGTAGGAAGATTCAAGGTAAGATGCATCAGTACAACGTTGGATCGCCTTTTGAGAGGATTGCAGTAGATGTGGCTGGGCCTTTTCCAGAGACCAACGCTGGAAACAAGTACATTCTGGTTGTAATGGACTATTTTAGCAAATGGCCTGAGGCGTATGCCATCCCAAATCAAGAAGCCAAAACGGTGGTCGACCAGATTGTGTTTAACTGGGTAAGTAGGTTTGGCGTACCTATGGAACTCCATTCCGACCAAGGGAGGAACTTCGAGTCAAACGTCTTCCAAGGAGTGTGCGGACTACTTGGCATCAAGAAGACCAGAACCACACCGCTTCATCCACAATCTGATGTGATGGTTGAAAGATTCAACCGGACCTTGAAAGAACACCTCACCAAGGTCGTAGGCGACTACCAAAGAGACTGGGATAGGCACGTACCGCTATTCCTGATGGCCTATAGAAGTGCAGTACATAGCTCGACAGGACAAACACCATCTGACATCCTGTTCGGGAAAACCATGCGGCTGCCCAGCGAACTTAAATTTGGATGCCCCACAGAGGAGCCACAGGACACGAAAGAGTATGTGGATGACCTCAAGGAGAGACTCGCTGACATCCATAAAAGAACAAGGGAACGGATGAAAACCTACAGCGACCGGATGGAGACACGGTACGACACAAAAGCGACAACGGCAGGATTCCAAGCAGGAGATCGTGTGTGGCTTTATAATCCTCATCGTCAAAAGCGATTGTCACCGAAACTTCAGCAGAACTGGGAAGGTCCTTATACTGTTGTCACGAGAATTAACGACGTGGTTTACCGCATCCAAAGAGGATTAAGAGGCAAGTTAAAAGTAGTTCATTATGACCGGCTGCATCGATATAGTGGCGAGGCTGCAGATGGAATTATTCGGGACGAACAATCTTAAGGAGGGGGCAGTGTAATGAACACCCAACATTTATACCAATTTCCTAATCGAAAACGTTTAACCGAAAACACAACTGGCAACACTATAATGGAATGGTATAAATGACAGGCATTGCTTGTAAGCCAGTGTGTGTGAGTGTAGAGATGCTTGACAGCAAATGTGGAAACCATGGAGAAGAAACTGGAACGCTCTAGATGAGTGTTGTTCTATATAAATAGGACCGCTGACGCAACGAGCAGTCAGTTTTGATTATAAAGTGATAAAGTTAAGAGTAAATTGTTGTATACAAGTGATAGTGCAAAAGTCGAGTTGAGATCGAATTAAGTATAGATACTGAATAAAAGTGATAGAAATAAATTGAAAGGTGAAGTTTTATTTTGCGAACTAAGCGCACGTTACAATATATAAATGCCCAGCGGCGTATAAAAAATAAGGATATATAAGTATATTTGAAAAGGTAAGAATAAAAAAAATTTTTGTAAGAAAAAAACTCGCGTGACTCCTTTTGGGGATCCTGGGCTCTGAGCTGGGGTAGGCTGGCGATTGCTCCTCGGATTTCGTCTGTAAATCCCCAGGCAGTGCCCTTCTCCAGTCCTCTGAGGGGAATGCTTCCGAAACAATAATCGTAATGGCGGACAGGCGCATCCGCCATGTGGTATAAAACGGGATTTTATTTTTTTTCACTTGAGTCTAAAGACCTTTTTTTTTTCTTTGAGGGTACTCAATGCCTCCATTTGGGTTTTTCTATTTCATCTTAATACGAGACTATGGGTTCCGTGGACACTAAAAAAACTCGACCAGGCGGGGTCTTAAATCAACTCTAACACTTTCAGTAGAGCTACTATTAAATTAATCTCTGAATTCCGCCGATGTATCGGACCGAACATCTAGTTTTTCTTTGCTCTCAGTTTTACGTTTTTCTTCTTTTTTTTTCTTTTAAAGCGTACGACACTGATATTTTTCTTTTGATTTCCTTTTCGCTTGTTTTTCTTTTATTTTTTTTTCGCGTTTTTCTTCAGTTTTTCTAATTTTTACTCCTAGATAAAAAAAAATTTCCACTACGCCATCTCCTTAAAATTTTCCAACCTTCTCGTCTGCTTGCAACATTCCAACTCCACTCAAAATCTCTACAGACGCCGTCGATAGAAGCCGCAAGGGCTTCTCTTAACGAATGGTTGGTGGCGCGAGGGTCAGCGAGGAGATTTTTGTTACGACTTAAAGCCGAGACCGTATGATCGTCGAAAATTTTTTTTTGCTGCACTTGAACTGCAGGTGACTATAACAAAGTTTCGTATTTGGAGGCTTCAGTCCAACGACAAGGACGAAAGAAGGTTAGCTGGCCTTAAACAGTGGGGAGAACTCACGATACATAGTCGGGCAAACCTAGAAGACTGCTTTTGGGTTTATCCGCACAAATTACTACTATCCTAAGTTTTTTTTTTTTTTTTTTGTTACTGCTTCAAATCTTTCGCGTTATAAATCCCTATTTTCTTTCCGCTTAAGTTTCCTAGCTCATACATTTGGTTACCTTTGGGCTTCGATATGCGACATTTTAGATATTTAGGGCAAAGTTTAGCAGCTACATATTTAGCGGAATCACTCAGGACAAAGTTCTTCCGGTAAACTTCTTGTCCTGGCACGTAACGTATCTTTTTAGCACGCATATTATACGCTTTGGCAGATTTTTCATTTGATTTTAAGATGTTTTGCCGTACTTGATCACGAATACTCTGCAATCGTTGTTGCCTGGGTAGAACTAGAAGTTCCGAATCCTCTACCGACCGCAACTTTCTCGCTAATTCATAACAGCCACCGTGAGTAAACATGTTCATTCCGAACACTGCAAAATAAGGCGCTACCCCTATGGCAGTATGAACGGAGCTTCTTAGGGCACAAGTGATATCCCCAAGGTTTTGATCCCAGTCACGTTGGTCTGTTTTTAAATAACACCGAATCGCGGCTAGTAGAGATCGGTTCACCCGCTCGGAGGCATTGGATTGTGGTGAATAGTGAGCCGTTTTAAAATGTCTTATGCTATATTTGAGCAACAGATTTTGAAAGTCTTTTGCTAGAAATTGCTTCCCATTTTCTGAGTGTATAATCCTAGGGACACCAAATGTTACAAAGATGTCGTCGTGCAAGAATTTTACGACCCGAGCAGAATTTGCTTTGGCCATGGGTTTTAAGAATACGAATTTAGTCAGGTGATCTAAAATTACCAAGACGTGTGTATTTCCCACCTTCGAACGCGGATACGGGCCTAAGAAACTCGAAAAAGAAAACTCGAACGGCCGATCAGTACAAAACGAAGTACCTACTTATCGGGGGACGGGTTATTTGGTTTGAAGCTTACTCTCTTTACACACCGCGCAGTTAGTCACATATTCCCTGATTTGCACAATCATGTTAGGCCAATACAGAAACTGTCGAATTCGTTTTAACGTTTTGTCGATACCTCCATGAGCGGCGAGAGGGGGGTCATGGGCCTTTCTTATGATTTCGTCGGAGAGCCCTGAAGGAACCCATAGAAGCCAAGAGTGTTCTACTTTTGCCTCTTCTCCCGTAGATCGCAGCGCCCGTTTATAAACGAACCCTTCGACCTCTTTAAGGTCGGGCAATTCCTCCGAATGTTCTTTAATGGTTTGGATTAAATTTTGGTATTCTTCGGACGCGAACTCTTCCGAATCCAAATCGAGGAGCGGAGCCACCTCATCTAGCGCTATGGAGTCAACATGTACCCGAGAAAGAGTATCCGGCACCACATTCAGTGACCCTTTACGGTGTTCTATATCGAAGGAATAGGATTGAAGCAGAAGACTCCAACGAGCTAGTTTGCCACTCAAGTCCTTCATACTCATCAACCAGCGGAGGCTTGAGTGGTCAGTTATAATCGTGAAATCCATTCCTTCGATGAAGGGGCTAAATTTTTGCACGGCCTTCACCGCTGCCATACACTCCTTCTCGGTTACGCTGTAATTTTTTTGACATTTATTAAACTTTTGTGAGAAAAAGGCAATTGGCACTTCTTCTCCCTCGGCATTAATTTGGTATAGTACTGCCCCTATCCCTGTATCAGAGGCGACACATTGCACGAAGAACTTTTTTGAAAAGTCGGGTTGAAAACGGGTGTTGTCGTTAAAGCAATTTTTAACTTTTCAAACGCTTCCCGCTCAGATTGGGTGAACGTAAACTTTTCGTTTTTCTTTTTCAATAGGTCCGTCAAGGGGGCCGTGAGGCTTGAAAAATCCTTTATAAATTTTCGATACCACCCCGCTAACCCTAATAATCTTCTAACCTGTCGGGGATTTTTGGGGATGGGAAAATCCACTATGGCTTCTATCTTCGTTGGATCGGTTTTCAATTTACCTCCCCCGACAATGAACCCTAAGTACTTTAATTCTGTGAAACAGAATTTCGATTTGTTTAAATTGATGGTAAGATTAGCCTATCTCAAGCAATTCCCTACTTCGTCCAACAGGACTAAATGTGACTCGAAATCCGGGGTTATTACTAATAAGTCGTCGAGGTAAACGAACACTCGCTCCCTAAGCCTAGATGGTATTACTTTGTCCATTAGTTGACTCAGTCTTTGTGCGGCATTGCAAAGCCCAAATGGCATCACAGTAAACTGATACAACGGCCTACCTGGCACTGCGAAAGCTGTTTTTTCCCTACTTTGCTTCTCCAGCGGTATTTGCCAGAAAGCCTCTTTTAGATCGATGCTACTGATATATAAAGTATCCGGGAGCCTACTCAAAAGACCCTCAATGTGAGGTAGAGGGTAAGCATTCTTTTTCGTCAAAGAGTTGACTTTGCGAGAATCTAAGCAGAGCCGAACTTTACCCGGTTTTCGCAAAAGAACTACCGGGGAACACCACGGGCTCTCGCTCTCTTCTATAACTCCTAAATCCAGCATTCGATCTAGCTCTTGGTATAATACGGCTTGTACCGCTGGAGAAACAGGGTAATGGCGCTGTTTTGCGGGGGCTGCGTCTCCAGTGTCAATGGTATGCTCCATAATCCGGGTTTTCCCCAGTCCGTCTCGATCAAAGTTAAGGAATTTTTGTTTTACTTCTTCTAATCGCTTCTTTTGTTGTGGGGTCAGGGGATGAGCGTTTGCTACATCTTCTTCCTCCATCACGCCAATGGTACTTATAATCTCTGGGGCTAGCTGAAAAGCCTTCCAGAAATCGACTCCGAGGTAAAGCTCTTGGTCGAGATCAGGCACTACATAGAACGTTAAGTCCTTTAACACACCTTTGTAATCGACTGAAACTAACACCTTTCCCCGGATCGGTTGACTATTCCCGTCGGCTGTTCTTACCTTTGACTGATATGGAGTTAGAAGGAGACTTAGCTCTTTTATTGTGGCTAAACTGTTTTTCCCCAAGATGGAAACACTGGCCCCACTATCCAACAATCCTAGAAATTCTTTCCCCTTAATCTTCACTTTGGCATACGGCCTCGGGTCTGAAGACGCATCTACCCTTGTTGCAGCGATTTTCATTCTGGCTTCTTTTCTATTCTTGTAACGTTCCCTTGCTTTACATACCTTCTGTGTTAAGGTGGCATTTCCCTGGTTATAAATTCTCTTGCGCG
Organism: Melanostoma scalare; assembly: GCA_949752695.1. Taxonomy (NCBI): domain Eukaryota; kingdom Metazoa; phylum Arthropoda; class Insecta; order Diptera; family Syrphidae; genus Melanostoma; species Melanostoma scalare. Next base: position 100,981,962 of record OX456985.1, on the reverse strand, counting down.
CTAGTTGATATTCCCTCACTCTCGTGTGTAAAGGCTTAATAATCGAATGGTTCGGAGGTTCGTTGCTGGTATCGGCCGAGTTAGTGGTTGGCCGCTTCATTATGGTCAGCTGTGATTTACCCTGAACCTTTATACCACTGTCCTTATACGATTCGAGGGCATTATTTAAGGTTTGTATTATTGGGGTTTGGTTGGCGGATTCGAACGCGGCTCCCCCAAAAAATTCGCGTTCCCCCTCCGGTTTTCCGTTCGGCATTTTGGACAGTGGGGAGTCTTGACATCTTCCAACCCGCATTTAAAACAAAATTTGTTTACTACCTCTGCCTCACAATCGAAGTACGTATGACCCGGGGCCCTACAATTCCAACAGGTCTAGTTAGAAGCGTCCATATATCGCCGAGTAGGCGGTTTTAGTCTGGCTCCCTGATACTGGAAGGCCGCGACTTGTTCGTCTGTGGGATAGGTTGCTTCTTCCTCATAATCTATCTCATTGGCTAGGTATTTAATAGGCGGTCGATAGGGTTTAGATGGATCTCGATCTCTCCTAGGGAATGCGGTTTCAGCGTCTTTGCACGCATGCTTAAGCTGTTCTAATGAAATAATTGGCATCAGATATACCAATTTTCCTACTCTTTCATTCAAGTTTCGTTTAAGTATTCTCACTATAGCTCGACATCAGGAATCTGTACCGCAAGTTGAGATCTGAGGTGGCCGGTCACAGCAAAGAATTCCTCACAACTCTCCCCTGGCCTCTGTTTGCGGTCTGCTATGTCCCTCATCAGTTCGAAATCGGATCGGGTATTCCTGAACTGACGCAGCAAAGCATCTTTCAACATGAGCCAATCAGGTCGGTAACTATTTCTTTGAAATTGCCAATACCATTCATGGGCCGGTCCACTAATAGCAGGTGAAAGTCTCTTAGGACTTCGAACCATGGGCAGGCGTATTGTCTTTGTAAGGTTTCTAATCGAAAGATAAAATCTTCCACCGACAAACCCTCGGACTGACCGTCAAACTTCAGACCCCACTTATCTACCTTTATAGACCCTTTTACCCCTAAATCCTCGCGTGGAGCGTACTGAGGTTGTCGAAATGGCCTTTGGTTATACCCGCTCGTTTCAGTAGGTCTTACCGAGTACTGTGCCCTTTCTTGCCACCTCCTACCCTGTTCTTGATATTCTCGGTATGGGTTTTGATGTTCCCTGGAAACGAAATTTCGCCTAGGCCCATCCTCTAAAGGGTTATTATTTTCCGGCTGTGAAACTACCGGTCGCTGGGTGGTATCTCTATCTAAATTATTTCTCGCTTGGCTTTGGACCGACTGCCCTAAATGACCTATTTCCCTTCTAACTACTTCTACCTGAGAGCGTAGTTCATTCATAGATGAAGAAATTTCATTTCGTATTGAATGCTGATGGGTTGACAAGGCTTGAGTAATGGTTAAGTTAATGTACGCCTTAAGATCCTCAGGGACTCCCCCTCGGTCTTTGGCCCCATTATTATGCACTAACTGCGATAAATTTTTTAAAGATTCCCCTAACGTTATTCACATTACCCATAGTGGCGGACCTGGACCTTGGACTGATATTTCTTTCTAGACTGGGCTTTACGGTTTGGTTGTGAGACCCCGCACTTCCCCCTCTCGTTTCGGAACCTCCCAAGCTCAAGCTGCTGTATGATGGAGCTCGCAACGACTCATTTAGGCTTTCATTGAGACCAGCGAGAATTGGAGCTTCTGAACTGGCTGGCAAATCTGAAGTGGATCTATAGACCCGATCCTGAGCAATGGGAGAATGTTGTACTCTTCCTTTAGTCACTCTACCTCCTTCCTTATTTATAGACCGCGTAACCCTTCTCGTTTCTTCTATTTCGCCTTCCCTAATCATCTTTGTTAAAGCTTCCTCATCGCGTAACGCAGTAGCCATAATGCTTTAAGTAAGTATAATTTATATATTTCTTTCTTAAATCTTACACACAACCCTATCGTCACAAAACCCTCGAATCGCAAATACGATTGCTAATTATTCGACTTGGTTCTCTTCAAACTATCGAATCGTTTCAGTATAATAATTTTTTTTTCAATGTGCTTCTTATTAGATTTTCTTTATCGGTTTAAAGAAAAAGAAAAAAAATTTTTTTTTTTTTTTTTCACTTATTAGGTTATCTTTATCGGTTTAAAGAAAAAGAAAAAAAAATTTTTTTTTTTGTTTTATTATTTTTGAAAATCGGGGGGGGGGGGGGGGGGGGGGGTTTGACTTTATACTAGAGACTTCGGTGAGTAATTTTTTTCTATAATATTCGGCGGACAGACGTTTTAGTATGATACCCCTGGGGTGAAGAAATATTTGTTTTTTTTTTTTTTTTGTAAAATGGTAGAATGAACTATTGTTATGTGTTGCTTCCTTTTCAACAATTTCAACCACGCACATCGGCTTAGTTCTGAAGACTTAAATCGGGGCAACACATTATATAGACATCAACTCACTATCAGCTCTCTATGGTCACAGGCATCGATATTCGACCAACATCAAACACGGCCACTGCTTTCACAAAGAGCTAACAGAGTTGTTTCTTGACTCTAAAAAATTTTACATCATGTTAAGTTTAGCTACTGTAAATATTTTTTTTTTTTTTGAAAAGTTGTAAAATTGACTAAGAACTAACCTCCCCTTCGATACCGTAATCCCGCTCGTTCTTTGTCGCAATTCCACATTGGTACGTTAAGAACCTTCCAGATGAAGACTTACAAAGTGAAACGGGTATTAGGGACCTCTGAGGCTTAATTAGAACCAACATCCCCCCAGATTCCTTAATCCTATTCGATCTTTTGTACGTCAAAAACCTTCCAGATGAAGACTTACAAAGTGAAACAGGTATTAGGAACCCAGGAAGTTGTTGGTTTATTTAACGGGACTCAAAAAAAAAACGGAAAAATACGTTGGGCGCCATTTTGTTGTATAAAGGCATGTGACACCGCGCTGAAATAGCGTGGCGGAAGAGGTGCCTGAAGGGCGTGGCCTGCTGGTACCGCTCGGGCTAATTCGTCGGACGAGGGGGGATCTTGCCCTCAAACTGCCTCATCACCTTATACCGCAAAAAAAATTTAAATCAGGCCGAGAGTGAAAGAACGAACTTTCACTATATTATATTTTTTCTATTAATATGGAACGACAGCGGACGGACTTCCTCACCCTCAGGGAGGCCAAAGATGATAGCTTGGCCGGGTCTACTCCCACCCTACCTACGGGAATTCTCGACCCGCATCATATCTGAATTCCCCCAAAAAAATTCTAACGACTTAAAACAGTATCCTTTTTTTTCAAATTTAGTTTTTTTTTTTATTTTGTTTAACTCACCTTCGAGACCTCATGTTATTTCGTCGCACCTCCCCCCCTAGCTTGCTGGCCCCTTTACCACTTCATTCTGGTAATTCCAGTTCAAAAAAAAAATTATCCTATCGCTACTCTATTCGGAGGCCACATGGCCTTACTCAATGCTCAAAAACTGGTTCTGTTCGTGGTACCTCTACCCCTTTACCCTAATAATGAATCGCGAATTTGACGCGCGTATGGTCTTCACGCCACTTTATACAAATAAATTTCCTTTAACCCCCGCGGCCCAACCGGTCCCTACCAAAAAAGAGCTCTCTGTAGGCGGGGCTTACATTGCACGTGAAACGTGCTCCCCAAAAAGAAAAAAAAATCGCGTTGCCCCCTGAGGACCACTTACGAACCTTACAGTGCGGTTGTTACTTTACATTTACCTTAGTGTTGGGTCTCTTAATAATACGCCCAAAAATTTAGTTTAAGCGAAAGCAGCTAATGTTATCAAACGTTCAATATATTGAAAAATGGAATATTAATTATATTAAATATATATATATAAATGCCCAGCGGCGTATAAAGAATAAGGATATATAAGTATATTTGAAAAGGTAAGAATAAAAAAATTTTTTGTAAGAAAAAAACTCGCGTGACTCCTTTTGGGGATCCTGGGCTCTGAGCTGAGGTAGGCTGGCGATTGCTCCTCGGATTTCGTCTGTAAATCCCCAGGCAGTGCCCTTCTCCAGTCCTCTGAGGGGAATGCTTCCGAAACAATCGTAATGGCGGACAGGCGCATCCGCCACGCGGTATAAAACGGGATTTTACTCTTTTTCACTTGAGTCTAAAGACCTTTTTTTTTCTTTGAGGGTACTCAATGCCTCCACTTGGGTTTTTCTATTTCGTCTTAATGTGCGACTATGGGGTCCGTGGACACTAAAAAAACTCGACCAGGCGGGGTCTTAAATCAACTCTAACACTTTCAGTAGAGCTACTATTAAATTAATCCCTGAATTCCGCCGATGTATCGGACCGAACATCTAGTTTTTCTTTGCTCTCAGTTTTACGTTTTTCTTCTTTTTTTTTCTTTTAAAGCGTACGACACTGATATTTTTCTTTTGATTTCCTTTTTGCTTGTTTTTCTTTTAGTTTTTTTCGCGTTTTTCTTCAGTTTTTCTAATTTTTACTCCTCGATAAAAAAAAATTTCCACTACGCCATCTCCTTAAAATTTTCCAACCTTCTCGTCTGCTAGCCACATTCCAACTCCACTCAAAATCTCTACAGACGCCGTCGATAGAAGCCGCAAGGGCTTCTCTTAACGAATGGTTGGTGGCGCGAGGGTCAGCGAGGAGATTTTTGTTACGACTTAAAGCCGAGACCGTATGATCGTCGAAAATTTTTTTTTGCTGCACCTGAACTGCAGGTGACTATAACAACGTTCAAGATGGTTACAAGTTATGTCGCTTCCCCAACCGGTGTCAAAGTTGGTAAAACTTTGGGTTTGAACTTTTCTGAAACAGCATCGTTATAACCTTCGCGGTTCTATGCTATTTCAATGGCCAAGAATTGGACACGAAATTAATTAATTGGTTAAATGTTCTAATTCAACTTACCATTAATCAATTAATTTATTTGCAGCTGAAAACAAACAATTCTTTTCATAACGCACAGAAACTTCAAAATGTCAAAAAAAATGTTCACACATTTCTGCTCATAGAAATTTCTTCGGCTAGAATGTGTAGCATGGGGAAATTGTTTACTCTCTCACGGAGAGAGTTTTCTGTCAAAAATAAGTTGTTAATAAAATAATAATATAATGTTGATAAAATAATGCCGAACTAGCAACCAGAGACGTTCACAATCAATATAGCAAAAAAAGTGTTTATTCAGAACAGATCAAAAGTTCTGATGGCTGCTATCCGTATTACCACTAAACCAAAAACGTGTTTTTCTGGAATCGAAGATAGAGACTTCATTGAAGAATAGACGGACAACGTCTAAGCGTTTTTCAAAAATATAAATTTTCGAAACAGTTGTGTTAGTGATATATTTTTGAAATTGAAAAAGAAGTTTTGTGCTATTCTCCATCTGTGCAAAAAAAACAAAAACAATTATTAAAAAACGTGTTTTTTAGAAATCGAAGATAGAGACTTCTGCTTTACTTTTAAAGTTTTAACAAAGTGTTGTGTTTTTGATTTTTTGCTAAAAATCAGTGGAACAATGACTGGTCGCGGACATCCCCCGAGTGCAGAAAATAGCTCATTTTTCGATGCTGTTTTGCAGTTTGCAGAACGTATCATTTTGCCCGATGGTACAATTGTGTCCAAAAATATGTAATGTTGTTTGGAATTTAATATCCCAAAAATTGGCAAACAAAATTTCAGCTAAATCGCTTTACGCGTATATAACAAATAATAGGTTTTCTATCAAAGATAGATTAAAGGAAGTGGCAAATATAGCTGACATTTCAGCACATAGTAAAACTGCAAACAGCAGCAGGTCAGCAAGCTTGCTTGAAATCTCAACCGCGACTTCGCAAAGTGACACTGATTTTTATCGACAATATACAATTATGTTAAGCAGGGAAGTTTACGACGGATTATTGGTTGAAAAAAAAAACGGAAGTGTTTCAATAAAACCAACCAAAGATATTACTTTTACAGTTTTAAAGCTTTTGATCCCGGAATCTGGCAAGACGTGATAAACGACGCAATTATCAAGAAAACTCCGGTGAATTGCGGATACAGTTTTAACAACCACTATCTGTCCGAAAATGGAACAAGCGGAAGTTTTAAGGGTAAGTTTTGCATACCTACTTGTTTCAGTTTTTTTGTTCTAATTTTGCGAGTACTCGCAACATTATTTTGGGTGGCAATTATAGTCCGTGAGAATTGTTCAGGTTTTTCGTTGGAGCGAATGTATTTCTGTATACCTTTTTTTGGGTTTTTACCATTAGGATTTGCCTTTGTAATTTTGTGGATACGTGCTTTGAACTTTTTACATCCTTAAACTTTACTTTACTTTACTTCCAAGTGTCTTTTTTTATTCCTCACAAATGATTTGGTTTTCTATCAGGTGATCGTTAATGAGGTAGCTGAGACGGGATGACATTATTTTGTACATAGTTGATAGGCATGTAATTAGGCGTCCTTAAGCATGGCTACTGTTGATTTCTTTGTCTTTCGTTAGATAAGTAACGCATTGGTGAGACTAGTTGTAAAAATGCTTGGATCTTGAATGTACTCGCTTACATACTTATCTAGCTGGTAGTTGTTGAGCCAAAAGCTTAGGACTTTTTACTTACTTTCCAATCATGGCTATTAAATATGATTGATATTTTGCATCCTTGATTCTTTTGCTTGGACCATATAGAGCAGGGATTTCGATCAGTAGACCCTTTTTTAAAATAAACCGATACCCTAGACCCACATACGCAAATTTCTTTAAAAATCCTTTCTCTAGTCTTTTACTTGCTATTATAGGTACCTACTAGGTTAGGTTAGGTTAAGTTGAATGGGGGGTGCAGCCACAAGTGGCAACACCTCACTCGGATCTCAAGGATCCATTGTGCTCCCCGGGAAAACAGAGGATGAGGAAATGGGAGGATTGGAAAGGTACATGGTTATTGTGGTAGGGAACTCCCACTGAACCATTTGGAGCCCTGAGTGAATTTCAGGACGTTGCTCAGTGGGAGATTTGAGATGTCGCCCAGTTCGTCGAAAAAGTATTCTCCGAGGGTTTTTTTCCGAGTGTGGGCCAAGCTAGGACACTCACAGAGGAAGTGGAATGATCCCTCCTCTGCCTCCTCATCTTGGCATCCTCTACATAAGTCGGATGTCCTAATGCCCATTCTCATCATGTGGGTACCCAACGAGTTGTGTCCCGTGAGAATGCCAATCAACAGAGAGAGCCGAGATCTGCTTAGCTGGAGTGGAAGTTCTGTTTTTTTCTTGGAAATATCTGGCCAAAGGTTTCTAGAGACTCGGCATGTTTCTAAAGAAGACCACCTGTCATTGGCGGTTTTTAGAAAATTGTGTTTGATTCTGTTTTTTTCTTGCTCAAGTGGCCTTAGAACTGAGGTGTTCGTTTCGCTGGATTCGAGTGTTGACCCGATTTTAGCCAGCTTATCCGCCATTTCATTACCAATTATGTCACGATGTCCTGGAACCCAGGTTAAACTAACTGTGTTTGTTTCGCTGAGCAGTCTTAGGTTACTGCGGCAGCTGTCTACTAGTCTGGATTTTTTGATAATGGATGAGATAGCTTTAATGGCCGCTTGACTGTCTATAAAGAAGTCAATATTTTTGTTGATCAGGTTTTGCGTAGCTAAGTGCTTCGCGGCTTCGCACACTGCAAGTACTTCTGCTTGAAAGACACTGCAGAAGTCGGGAAGCTTTATTGATCTATTCATGGTGGGGTAGTCTGAGAAGATACCTGACCCTACCCCTTCGTCCGTTTTGGAACCATCTGTGAAGACGGAAATGTGATTTCCTTTTATAACCCTGTTTTCCTCCCAGCTTTCTCTTGTCGGAAAGACTGTTAGGGCCACTGGATTGAAGTCAATATGCGGGGGGGTATAGTCTGTTTGAATGTCTATGTCTGTATGGTTCATGATGGTTCTATGGCCTGATATGCCTGTTTTCCAATTGTTGCATTGTTTGAGCCGCAGTGCGCTTTTGGCCGCCATCTCCTTAGTAAAAAAATCTAGGGGGGCTAGCGACAGGAAGGTTTCCAGAGCTGCAGTTGGTGTTGTTCTCATGGCACTAGTTGAGCCAATGCATGCAAGCCTTTGGATTTTGGTCATGGTCTTAAGGTTTGAAGCCTGCTCTAATGATGGCCACCAGACTAGACAGGCATATGTGAGGATTGGTCTTATTATGGATGCATACATCCAGTGAATGGTTTTGGGACCAGGTCCCCATTTTTCCCAAAAATTCTACTACAAGTGTAGAAAGCGATTTGAGCTTTCCTTTCTCTTTCTTTTAAATTTTCTTTCCAGTTAAGTTTACGATCAAGGACAATTCCGAGATATTTTGCCGTACCAGATAAGTTTATTGGTATACCATCAATGGAGGGAGGAAGTATATCTGGAATGTTACGTTTTCTCGTAAACAGAACAAGTTCTGTTTTAGTAGGGTTGACGTTTAGCCCATATTTTTTTGCCCAGCTGGTGAGCTTGTTTAGAGCTGTCTGGAGAAGTTCACAAAGGGTGGTTGTGAATTTTCCCGAAGTCATGATGACGATGTCATCGGCATAGGCTACTGCTTTTATTCCGCTCCTGTCAAGTTTAACCAGGATTTGGTTAACCACTAGGAGCCAGAGTAGCGGGGATAGCACTCCTCCTTGAGGTGTACCTTGTGAGTTCGAACAAATCTTTCATGCGTTCCGCTCTTACGTTGATGTCATCTAATGATCCCTGGTGGTTATTCTCTTCCCCCATGGTGCTGGGCATTCTTAATTCTCTGCCGAAATTTAGCAAGGCCGGAGAGTAACCAGTTGACTCGTGGCGGCTCGTGTTCATCGCAAAGGTTAATTCGGGGATGTGATCATCCCAATGTCGTTGGTTGCCTTGGATGTATTGGGCACTAGTCGGAGGAGCCGACGTAGCGCGTTCGAAGTGTTGCTGTCGGTACACCAATTGTGACGTGGATGGCGGTGATGTTATGTTAGCGGGTTGAAGTAGAGGCACTTGCAGGCTGGTCTGGTGAACGGACTGCTTAGCTTTGCGTGCGTCCGTCGAGATGGTGTCTTCTTCTTCGGCGTCGTTCCAGGCCTCAATTTTCCTCTCCCACTCCGTGCATAAGTTCTGGGTGGACTTATGGGCTCGTAACTCCTTCAGGTGTTGACTCAACCACTGGCGTAAATCGCGTACGGTGCCGGTGGTGTCTGGTTTTTTCAAAAAGTATATGAACCCCAGGTTCTCGTATGGATTGAAGTCTTCCTCGGAATGGTCGGAGGTCTGATCGGACGTTGCGGGTGCGTTTTCATTACTTGCCATGTTGGACGGGGTTCGGGCGGCGGTGGGCGGCTGCGGTCGGTGGGCAATGCGTCAGTTCCAGGGAACGGGCGGTCAGGGGTTGAACGCTTAGCAAAGTCCCTGCTCGGGCGCCAATTTGTGAGGCTTCTTTATTCCCAGCTGGGGTAGGGCTCAGCGGAACCAAGGTTTCTTCCCAAGGAAGCTCTAAAACTTGGGGGCAGTAGTCCAACTTCTTAAATGACGAGGCGAGACGAGTCAATTTATGAGTTACAATCTTATTTATTATTCTTCAAAAATAAACAAAAGGAAAAATAAGGAATTTTTACAATGTTTGAATTTAATTTGGTTTTCTCTTCAGTTTTAGCACAATATGAGTAGATGGGTCACGGCGCAGGCTCGCCGGCCTGATACTTGCGGGGCGCTTCGGTTGGATGACGCTTCTCCTTTGGTTAAAGTTACGTAGGTTAATCGCTTGGCTTTCGGACGGCACGGAAGTTCGAAATCGGATCGAGGTCGATTTGACCGGGGCGGGTTTTAACGACTGCTGCGCTCCTGTAATAATAAAAGAATATAGGTACGATTAGGAACGTCGTCTATAAGAAGAGGCGACGCTTGACGGAACAACGGGGGAGGAGTGGTTGCAATGACCACGGCAGAGGAACTAACCGACGGCCTCTGTTAGGAGGAACTCTATTTCGGTTAATTCGAGTATTTGTTGTGCAATTTTGCACAAGCGGTCTTGTGCTTTGCGGTGAATTGACTGGCGGCCTCTGATAGGAGGAACACTATTCCAGTGAATTCAATAGTAGTCGGGGAGTTGACTGGCGGCCTCTGGCAGGAGGAACACCTTTCCAGTGAACTCAATAATAATGTGAATTTGACTGGCGACCTCTGGTAGGAGGAACACCTTTCCAGCAAATTTACTAGGACGGTCGGGGAATGGAGAAGATGAAAATTATTGAAGTTGTAGTGGTATTGCCCCTAACAACAAACAGTTGACAAATCTTCTCTGATTTTCCGGCAAATTGTTACTTCTACTTATTACTTTTCCAGTAGAAAGTAACTGTGAGGCATATCAAGGCGAGTGAAATATTATCCCTCGTTAACCATGCATGTGCCTATACTCACCGATCACAACAACAAAGTACACTCGGCGGTTTGTGGTAGCTTACCTGCTGCTGTTTAATTGAATTTATTTTTGTATGCGAAATGCGTACCATTGTACCAACCATGCAGTGTACTTGCGCATGTGTTTGGTTTTAGTTGCTCGCTGGGTTGGTGTGTACCAATGCTAATGACTGCTTGCGTGATTACTCGGTGCATAAGTTATTGTGTGTCAGCGAGCGTAAATCGTAAGGTAAGTTGGAGGTGGTTTGGTGGCAGCCAGGAGAAGTGTGGCGCATCGTCAGAACCTCTACAAGTTTTGACTTTTAGGGTACTTGCACCCATTACTGCTTTTACTATTCTCGTTTGGAGCATGGAGTCGATCCAGTTTGATAGCGTTGGCTCGATATTTATGGAACTTAATGCCATGCGAATAGCACTGTATTCAACGTTGTTGAAGGCCCCTTCTATATCGAGGAATGCAGCCAACGTATATTCTCTATATTGGATTGACTGTTCAATAGTACCGACTACTTCATGAAGTGCAGTCTGCACTGATTTGCCCTTTATATATGCATGTTGGGCTGTGGGGATCACATTGTTATTCAGTTTTGTTCGGATATGCGTTTCTATAAGTCTTTCTAGGGTCTTAAGTAGAAAGGAGGATAGGCTTATTGGTCTGAAATCTTTGGGTTCAGTGTGTGAGGGCTTACCGGCTTTGGGAATAAAAATGACTTTAACTTCCCTCCAACTAGTTGGAATAAAGGTGAGGTTTAGACAACCTCTGAAAATTTCCACTAGAATCGGCACAATCAAGTCTTTAGGGCTTTGGAGCATCATTGGAATGATACCGTCCGGACCTGCAGATTTGTATGCTGAGAATGAGTCAATGGCTGACATTACCTTCCTATTATCTACTAATAAATTTCCTATGTTGGATATAACGTTAGCGTTAGATATAACGTTAGCGTTAGGGTTTCCGCGTTCTGGGGATGTCATTTGAGAACACCCTGGAAAGTGGGTGTTCATGAGTGCCTCTAGGGTTTCTGAGCATGAGTCAGTCCATGTGTTATCAGGTCTTCTAAGAAAACTAGGGGTATTTTGGACCTTGGACATGACCTTTCTTAGCCTTGCTGCGTCATTTGTGCACTCAATATCTGAGCAGAAGTTGCGCCAGGCTGCTCTTATTGCATAGGTAGTTCTATATTTTTGTATTCATTTTTACTGATCTTGTATAGGGGCCGTCCATAAAATACGTCACACTAAAATTAGGTTTTTTCGATCCCCCCCTCCCCCAGTGTCACACTGTGTCACACTTTCTGTGACCCCCCTATGAATATTACGTCACAAAAGCAGACCCCCCCCCCCCCTTGCGCATGATAAATTTTAATCGATAATGCATTTGTAAGTTTTAATTTATTTTTTATAATAAATATATTGGGTAACAATTTATTGTATTAAAAATATATGCATTTAAATGTCTGTATATTTACTAATACGAAATGAATGACTTTTATCATGACAACGATTTAAAAAAAAACTAGTCGAGAGAAATACTGTAGTAACATTTTTTTATGAACGGCGAACGTTACGTTGCCGTAGACCCCCCCTCCCCCCTTGTCACATCTTGTCACACTCAGCGAGACCCCTCCCTCCCCCCTGTATGCGAACGTATTTTATGGACGGCCCCATAGGTCCCAGTCAGCCGAAAGGTTGCTAAATTTTGCTCTATTGAAGAGCCTCCTAGAGTTCCTTCTAAGGATCGATAGTTCGTTTGTCCACCATATGGGGTTGGATCTACCTTTCCCTTTGGATAACGGGCATGAGCTTTCGTAGGCATTGATTATGTCTGACGTTTGCTTGTTTACCTGTGTCTCTATGGCTGAGCAGTTGAGCAAAGGCTGATTGTTGTTCTGGCTGAGAGTTAGGGCCAGTTTTTGGTAATAGAGACCCCAGTCAGTTTTCCTAGGGTTTCTATAAGGGATAAAGTTTTCAGATTTGTGTTCTATTTCGAATGTTATCATTCTGTGGTCAGAGAAGGTTACGTTGTTGGAGACCCTCCAATTACTGGTTACTAGCGTACCAGAGTTGGTGGAAAGTGTAACGTCTAACACTTCTTTTCTTACCTTTGTTATAAATGTTGGTTCTCTACCTCTATTCATAATTATCAGGTTGTTCTCAATAATATATTCAAAAAGTTACTCACCTCTTTCGTTCGTGTCTGTACTACCCCACTGTATATGATGGGCATTAGCATCACAGCCCATGAGGAGGTCCCAGCCATTTCTTTTAGTTGTGGCGACCAATTCTGCAACAGCTGCCGGCGGGGGGTTGGAGGTTGCATCGCCCGGCATGTAAACGGAGGCCAGGATTAGGGGTAACGCCCCTTCTCGCTCGCACTTCACTGTTGTCAAATCATTACTACTGTGAGGGGTTAGAAGGAAGAGATTTAAATTTGTCTTTGATAAAATGCATGTACGATAGTTACCTTCTGTAGGCCCTTTGTTAAAGAAAAGGAAATGATCTTTGGATTTCAGTCCGCAGATCCGGCCACGATTTATCCATGGCTCCTGTATTAGGGCTAAGTCGATGAACCTAGTAGGTACTATGATATAAAGTAGTGCTAGTGAGATTTTGTGTAAGCCCAGGGTTGAGATCCGAATATAAAGTGGTGCTAGTGAAATTTTGTGAATGAGTGCGTGCACCAGCTTGTGGCATAGTATAAAGAACCTATAGTAGCACCATGGCGGGGAAAGCGATGGTGTCGCCGTCTGTCGACCCAATTTAACGTAACTACCTTCTCAATCGGAACAAGTTAATCGTAGAACCCTGCCAACATGCTGTCAATACGTCATATATTATTGTTTTTTGTTAGGGCAGATTTGCTTCGTAAATGTATTAGCAATATAAAAGAGTGATGTGCGAGCGATGTGCTTTTTGATTCTAAATGATAAAAAGTTTGTTGTTTTGCATTTGGTGTGTCATGACATTGTTTGAAAATCATTTAAACAGATTTATTCGTTGATGAAAATACCATCCACAACCATTAAAGCATCCCAAAAAATACCATCCACATACCTAAGTGAACAACCACAGCCAAATTTTTTGGACCGATAAAACGTTAAATTGGGTCGACAGACGGCGACACCATCGCTTTCCCCGCCATGGTGCTACTATAGGTTCTTTATACTATGCTTTATATTCGGATCTCAACACTGGGATTACACAAAATTGTACCAATACTACTTTATTCTCGTCTGGGAACCGGTTTTTGTTTTTTTTTTTTACTTTTAGTCAGCTTAAGGCTTCGTCTGGCAGAATTTTAGGAATTAAAATTTTTTTTTTTGGTTTGTAAATAAAATTTATTTGTGATTATATATTTTTTTAAGGATTTGGAAATAAAAATTTAAGCATCAAAATATTAAAATATTTTCTTTCTTGTTAAAGATTTCTCTGAGTACTCTCCTCCTTTCTATTTAATTTTTTTAAAAAAACGTTTCTTAAGAGAAATAGACAGAAAAGTATGACTGCTTAAAAAATATGTACTAAAGCAAAACAGTGACAATTAAATATTAATTCATTTTTCATTTGTTTAATGAAAGAGATTCCAATTTTAGTTTTCGATTCTCTTCTTGAAGCTGTGTTGAAAATTTAAGAAGTTAATTAATTGAATTAAAAAAAGACAAAAGTAAAATAATTGAAAGCGGATATCAAACTATGTGCACATTTTTTGAAAATATTATCTCAGTCAAAATATTGAAATGCAGGAATCTTGTAGACATTATGGAGAGCTCAGAAAGCCTTCATTCAGCTCTGTAGCGCAATTATTAACGAATCACCAACACTTTAAGTTTTATTTTTTTTGAACAAATTGGAAGTGGACATCAAACTATGTACACATTTTTTGAAAAACTTATCTCAGTCAAAATATTGAAATGAAGCAATCTTGTAGATATTATGGAGAGCTCAGAAAGCCTTCATTCATCTCTGTAGCATAATTATTAACAAAGCATCAACACTTTAAGTTTTAATTTTTTTTGTGTTAAGAAAAATTGAAAACTTAAAGCGTTGGCGCTTTTTTAATAATTGTGCTACAGAGATGAATGAAGGCTTTCTGAGCTCAACATAACGTAGACAAAAATTCCACATTTAAAGATTTTGATTGAGACAAGTTTTTCAAAAATTTTCTACAGAGCTTTTAATAAAAACAAAAAATCAAAACTTAAAGTGTTGGTGCTTCGTTAATAATTGCGCTACAGAGATGAATGAAGGCTTTCTGAGCTTGGCATAATATCTACAAGATTACTGCATTTCAATATTTTGACTGAGATAAGTTTTTCAAAAAAGTCTACTCAGTTTGATATTTACGTGAGTTTTTAAAAAACTATAACTTTGGTGTTGTTCAAACCCTGCCCTTAAGAATTTTTCAGTAGTGTGATGAAAATTAAATTTCAGGTTATGTTTTAAATTGACAAGCAAAAACAAGTGTTTCAAAAATGAAGGCTGATTTTTATGATCCAAGTACAAAAAGCAAAAACATCTATTTTCAATGGGATATCAACGGGTAAAAAATAAAAACTCCATGTAAATATTGTTTTTGAATATATATCACTGTTTCAGAACTCCAAATTAAGCTGCGTAAACGAGATTATGACTTCTCGAGATGTAAAAAAATTCTTTCGGATTGCGATCGACGCAAGGATGAACAGAAGAAAAAACAAAGCGACAATAAATGTGAACAGGAAGAAACCAAGACGGAGAATGATATTATCAAAACAGATGAAACCAGCGATAATATCAAAGACGTGGCAATGGAAGCAGATGAAACTGAACAAAAAGTAGAACTTAATCAAACTAGTGGCGCTGTGGAAGCGAATGGAAATAAAATGTCTGTTGGATCTAAAGCTGTCCTTTTTCCCTTCGCAAAACTAGGGAAGAAGGAGATTCGCATTATTGAGCGTTTAAGTGTTGCATTGAGTGTTGTAGTCCCTCTGTCAATACTCGCACTTGTAGCACTCACTAGTTTAGCTAGTAGTGCGAGTACTGTACCCAGCGGTTACTGTGTGTTGACGTGTGACTTGACAACGTGATAAGTTGAAACATCTGGGCACCGACCGGAGCGAGTAGGAGTCATTCCTCTATCGCTACATCCCAGCGGGTCTGTTAGAAAATCCTCCTCAGAAAATCAACCAAAGACCACAAAAATGTCGTGGGCGTGATGAAATGGAAACATTACTATCTTCTCCTAACTCTTCTGACTGGATTAAGATCAGTGAAATGTTACTCGGACCAGTTCCAGATGGTTTCACCTTTTTACCAATAAAGCACAAATCAAATTCTTATTAGAAATAAAACCACAGTTTTTTCTTTTAAAAGATAATAATTGTCGCAACCTCAGCAAGAGAAAAAGTCAAAAAAAGAAACTGTTCAATGTTACGACAATTTATTGGTAAAAAAATGTATGACTTGGTTTAAAATTATTTGATTTTTAAAATTGTATATATGGCTGGCTCTCGTGCTGCCTTTTTATTTTTTAAGGTGTGTTTGCTCGTTGAAGGTTGACTTTATTCTGGTTCTTTTCTTCTGGTTCTCTTCGAAATTAAAATGGTGGTCGAATCTTCGAATTTGATGATGAAAATATATGGCAGCGTTCCAGGTGATAATCGAGGTAAGGTTCCAATAGTTGGCCTTTGAGTGTCATCGTTCAGACTGTTATTCGCAAAGTAGTTTTCTACGACAATAATCCTATTTATTAAGATAACTTAAAGCTTCCTCAACGTCTTTCTTGGAGCCCAAGAATATCGGCTGTCTCTCGTGGATCTTAGTTGGTACCACGTCCAAGGTGTTAATTTTTCCATTGCTGGCTAAACCGCCGGCTTGGGTGATCACTGATCAGGTAAACAATTGGATTGCACTCGTAGAGCAGGCGGAGTTTACCACTCGATGAGCTCTTTGTTGCGGGGTATAGAAAGATTCCACCGTACTTTATTGTTCTGTGTACATCAGCAACCATACTGCCAACATACCGAGCGCCGTATGGGGTTCCCTTACTGGGATCTTTTTTGGCTTCAATATAGTTGCGAACTCCCACCTCCCATGTTGCACAATAGCCCTCATTGATTGAGTAGATTTTTCCTTGCTCTGGTATCCTCAAGTGGAATTGATGTGACAAATAGTGTTACATCAGGAGTACAGCATGATTTATCTCCAAACAATCGGAAATACTCAATGATTAGGTTAGTAAAATCGCCTAGAAGTTCATGTGCATTCATTTGGTTAGCTCGCATACGTTTGTGCAGCTCAAGACGAGCTAGATTTGGTCCGCGTACACGCTTGCCGTCATCTTCAATCAGCTATAGAAATAAACAGTGTTAAACATGACGAAAATTTTTTAACAATTCCAATATGAACCTACTTGACAAAGAAAGTCGTGACACTCATCCATGTTTGATATGCCATCTTCGGTGCTTTCAGTACCACTTCGTTATTTGTGAAGCTCAAAACAACTGGTTAAAAAATCTTGATAATAGTCCCAACCTTAGAGGAATAAAGAACGAAAACGAACGAAGAAGAATTTTTTCTGAAAGAAAATTATTTTTGAAGATAAATAGTTGAGTCTCTTCTTTTTGGGTATCTTATTTTATTCCATGTTTTCTGTTAAAAAATAAAAATTGAAAAAGAGTTTCACTTCCACATTCTTCAAATCACTGAACTTAAGCAACCAAAGCAGAGGCTGTCTTTGATTCGTATTTCCAGTTTGGTGGCAGAACACTCTTGGGCTTGTAGTACCTGGCCAGCCTGTGGATTCTTGATTCAACCAGAATCAAACGGAACTTGCCATCCTTGTTTTTACGATTACGTTCCAAATGCTTGCGCATAGCAACAGCCCTCTTAATCAAATGGTGCAGATCCTCTGGGATGTCGGGTTTAAGGCCAACCGACTTCATGATACGAAGAATCTTGTTTCCATTTACGAAACGCACTTGTGCAACATCATAAGAATCACGAAGGATAATACCTGTGTAAGGAATAAGTATGCGCTTGTTTATTTGTTACCAATGACATAACCTTAACTCTACAATGCTTACCGATTTTGGATGGAGTCATACCCTTCTTGCCCAATTTCTTGATTTGTTCTCTGACATCCTCGGCGTTAAGTTTTAGCCATAAAGGAACTGTTCGGTATGGGAGAGCGGATTGGGAAATACCCTTGCTGTGAAATTATACAAAATAAAATAAAAATTGCCGATTAGTATGAGGGCAGGCGATGAAGCACATGTATGATAACTTCAAAATTCACATCAAAAATGCAACTTTGACACGGAATTTTTATCTTCGATTGTCGAAGATAGAATAATGGTCACTTTAATATACCATTTTAACACAATTTATGGTATTTTATTAGGAAAAAATGTATTACGATCCCGACTGTAAAGAAATTCTTCTTCTGAAAATAAATAAAATGAAATTGAAACTGAAATCTGAAACGTCAAATGAAAATAAACTCCCCACACATATACTTCCACAACTTTTTTGAGCCATTTTTTTTCAGCTCACACGTATTCACAGATGGATGCTGCGATTACAAAAACAACAATGTTAACAAATGGAAGTTGCGGGGCAAGAGAGGTAATGGTTTTCCATCTTGTTCTTTATTCATCTAAGGTGTCAATGCTGCGCTGCAACCAGAACTTCTGATAGCATTCGTTGAACTTTGCTTATAGGGCCCCTACACTACGCAAACACGTTTTTACAAACGTGTGTTTGTGCAAACATAGTTTCGCCACACACTACACAAACATGTTTGAGAGATATTAGTTGCTTGACGTTTTTCATATCACAGACCTACTGAGCAATGAGCGATTTCGCAAGTGCTGCCTTAATTATTGCCTTGGCAACGAAAAATATTCATCCGTACTTCTTGAAAATTGACATCTGTTTGAGCAAAATTCAACACACACGACTCAAATATGTTTGTGCAAACACGGAAAATTCAAAATTTTTTGAATTTCTTCTAACAGTTTGCGCAAACACTCAACATCGTTACACATTACTCAAACAGTTTGCACAAACATTTTTACAAAAACAAAATACATATGTTTGCGCAAACGGTTTGTGTAGTGTAGGGGCCCTATTAAGCTTTTCGTCAGTTTTGATGGTGATCAATTCTTATTCATTACTGAACGGATTTTTTTTATGGCTTTATTAACCTATAATAAATTACAAAGCTAATAATATTAAACGAATTTGGCAATAGCTACCGGGGCTTTCTGCCTTAGTGAATGTACATTAAATATTATTATGCATATTAAGTATAGTTAGTAATTTAAAGCTGTCTTTGATGTTTTCCTCCGTTGGGTTGGTAAGAAGGTTTGTTAATGCATTGGAGGGTGGGTTGATGTTTTGTAGTCTTTATTTGATGTATTAGCAATCGTATGTTAGGTGTTTCATGGTGAAGGGCTCGTTTACGGAGCAGAGGTGGCAGAGCGGCTGGCTTTCTTTGATTAAAAGGTGGCAGTGTGTTGCATTTGAGTGTCCTAGTCTCAGTCTTATGTAGCACCTGAGAATATTGGACGGCAGATTTACAGGGTAGTTGTCTTTCATTAGAATTTGAAGCTCGTTGAGGTTGTTTAAATAACTATCGATGTTCCATTGGAGAATTTTTAATACTGCTGGTTTTGATGGTGTCGAATGTGGATTTTTTAAGATATGTTGTTGTAGTGTTTTACTACGACTCCGTTGTCCAGATGTTGAAGCATTCAAGCTCCCAAGTGAGATTGGATGATTCAATTTCTGGGTAACAGAGTCATTGATTGTGATATTTTTAGTTGTATTACTGGCCATGATCGATATCGATGTCGTTCATGTAGTAATTGTTTGCTTTGAGAAGATCTTTTGTGAAGGTTGATATTGGGTCGTCTGGTATGGTGTTGGTTGACTGCGGTGTTTGTTTATTGATTGTGCTTATATTCGACCCTATCGAGGTAACCGTCGGCGCGGAGTTTTCTCCGCAACGCATCTTTTTTTCGGAAATTCAATTTTGCTCCGAAGTAGTTGTCACGAAATTTGTCACAAATGCAGCAATGCATTGCATTGCCAAAACTAAAATATCCGCAACAAAAACTAATCGGAGAACGTCGGATCGTCCGATCGGAGAACTACCACGAAGCAAAATGTCTCCGATCGGAGAGAATTCCGCTCCGACACGACGGTTACCTCGATAGGGCCGATTAGTTTGCGATGGATTGTTCACTGTAGAGGTTGTGGATGCTGTGTTGATTGTGATTGAATTAGTATGATCTATTTTTGTAGTTTTTGGTGTTACTTTTGATGTTAAATTGAGGGGTTGTGGGATGGGTGGTTGAGATGAGCGGATTTTGATGGTTTGTGATTTTCGTAAGTGTATGATTTGGTTATTGATTCTTGATTCTTGATATTGAGTTGGGATTTAGGTATTTTTTTATGATCTCTGCCATGGAAGGCCTCACTATTGTGGTTTCTTTATTGGAGGGTAACTGATGCAAAATTGGATTATCTCTGTAAATCAGCCATGCTTCCCGAACAGTACATCTGCTGTCAGATTTTATTTTGTTACAGCAATGTGTGCACCCCACGACACGTCCGTTCACAGCGGCTTTATTAACTCGACAGGTGTTTAAGATCCTTGCCTATTTCTAGAAAGTTGTTGGTAGTTTCATGTTGAGACTGCTGAACGCTGAAGAATATTCATTGTGGCGTCAATTTTATTGATGTTTGGTTTTTAATGAGATGTAAAAGATGACCATCGTGTTTTTGAATTTTATTAATTGATTCCGACATCTTATCCGCATATTCTGAATCGAGTATTCCGAAAAGACCGTTTGCAATGTTTCGAATGAAGTTGAATGCTGCACGGTGAACTCCCATACTGTTATTTGGATGGGGTGATAGTAATTCGTTTCCTCTTTCTTTATCATCATTAAATGCCATGATTTGTGGGATAGTTGCCTTACATGTCTCATTTTGATTCGGCAGCAACAGACAAATCTTTATCAGGTTGTTTTTATATTGATCTATTGATTGGTATTGTGCCCAATATGTTTTCATGTCATAATAGGCTACAATGTCCCAACTGCTAGAAGCAATTGTTGCTGTTCCCAAATTTTCAAAATAGATTCCTGGTTGTGAAGTGAATGGTGACATTTTAATCTGGTTACCCATGACAAGAGGTAAAAATAGTAGTATGGCTATGAATACTGTGGTACTCGTCAAGGTAACACCAGGTGGTTCTCTTCTATCTCTCAGGTTTCTTTTAGGTTCAATGAATACCTGATTTGACTGTAGAGGGTTGTCGTCAAGTTTTCTTATGTTTTCATCGTTTGGTAACAAGCACACCTTTATTATCGGTCGCTTTTATATTCCTTTTTTTGTTTTGATGGTCACCACTCTAATTAGCCCGTCCACACCGCTGTGTACTTTAATAATTTTACCTAGGGGCCATTTTGACTGTGTAAACAGTTCGTTTTTGAGGAGTACTAATTGTCCAACTCTCACATTATTCGTTGATTCTTCTCGTTCTCATTTAGAACGTTGTTGAAGTTTATTTATGTAATCATCGTACCAACGCTTGCAGACATCTTTTTTGAGTTTTTGAATTAATTTATATCTTTTCAAACTACTCTCGCCCAGGTCCATAATGATGTCGTCTTGTGGCGTTCTTAATGGTGACCCAATAATGAAGTGACCTGGTGTCAAGGCATCAAGATCTTCGATGTTATCTGTCAGTGGACAGAGAGGTCTTGAGTTTAATACTTCTTCTATTTGCACTAACATGGTATTCATCTCTTCGTAGGTGAGTTTCTGTTCACCTGCTTCCCAGAGGCCGACAAAGTGTGTCGCTCCAGGTGGAATGAAATACCATTGGATGACGTTTTCTGCCAGTTTGTTTTGGACTGCCTCAATAATATTTTTTGCTCCTACAAAATTCGTCCCGTTGCCGCTGTAGATATGTTGTATGGAACCCCTCCCGATTGTCATTCGTCGTAATGCAGCCATGAACCCATCAGTGGTTAAATCAGACGTGAGCTCAATGTGAACGGCTTTTGTTGCCATGCAAACGAAGAGTGCTATATAAGCTTTGTGCGACTTCACGTCTCTGTTTTGTGAACATCTTATGTTGATAAGGCCTGCATAATCAACTCACAATGAGTAAATGGACGTCAAAACTTAAAACGTTCTTCTGGAAGTTGTCCCATAAGTTGACTTGATTCTCTGGCTTTTAAACGGAAACACCGGACACATTGGTTAACTAGTGCTTTAACTGTGTTTGTACCTTGTATGATCCAAAATTTCCTTCAAATATGGTTAAGAACCAGCTTGACTCCACCGTGAAGTGTATCGATGTGAGTTTTATTGATGATCAATTTTGTCAATGTATGTGACGGTGATAGGATCATTGGATGTTTCTAGTTGATTGATAAGTTGGCATGTTTTAGTCGACCTCCAACTCGCAGTATTCCATTTGATTCGATAAATGGGTTCAATGATGATAATCAGCTTTTTGACGTCAAAGCCCTTGCTGTATTGAGAAATTTTATATAATCAGAAAAGTCTTGTTGAGCACTTCGCACCATTGCTAATTCTGTTTCCTTTAGTTTCTTTACCGTTAATGGACCAAAAAGTAATGGCTGCTTTTTTATGTTCCGTTTGCAATTGTTTTTAAAACGTAAACAGTATGCTCCAATACGTTGTAGTTTGGACATTGATGAGAATTTCAGAAAAATGTCATCTTCATTTGGACAATTACGATGTCTCGCCAATATGACGTGAGATTGGCGAACTTCTGGTATATATTGCATCTCTGTTAGGGAATTATCAGCTGACCAATATTGTTTATCTCTTTTTAGCCAATCTGGTCCACCCCACCATGTTATGTTTTCAGCTAGTGCATATCCAAATGTTCCTCTAGACGCAATGTCAGCAGGATTCTCTTTACCTGGCACGAGTCTCCATTTTTCCTCAAAATTGTGTTGCACATAAGAAACAAATGTATTCCATTTCACTGGATGTTGTTTCACCCAGTTCAATACTATTGTTGAATCTGACCATGCAAAAATTCTTTCATATTTTGTGTCTGATTTTTGTCTGATGTACTTCAGTAGCTTCGTTAATAGTGCTGCTGCACATAGTTCTAGCCTTGCCAACGATACTTGCTTCACAGGAGCTGCTTTGGTTTTAGATGCTATGAGATTTACTCTAATAATGCCATTATTTATATACTTTTGATATACTACCACTGTCCGCTGCATACGCTGCTGCTGATGCATCTGCAAATCCGTGGAGCTCTATACGAGATCCTTAAGTTTGTTGTGTCCACCGTGGAATTCTTACTTTCGCTAATAATGCAAGCCTTGTTTTGAATTCATTCCATTCATTTTGTATATTTACTGAAAACGTTTCGTCCCAACTGGTGCACAAAAGCCATAGTTTTTGAATAAGTATTTTTGCCTTGATTGTTATTGGTGGCAGCCAGCCAAATGGATCAAAGATTTTTCCAGCATCACTCAATATTGCCCTTTGGTGCCTTTTGAGTTGAACTCCAAATTAAGTTTAAATTGAAAGTCATCTGTTGTTGGGCACCATGTGAGTCCCAAAATTTTAAACGTTCTATCATTGCCAAAATCATGTTCTGGCTCCATTTCGTTGAGTTGTTTGATGTCCATTTACGAAGGTTGAAGTCACCATTTTAAAGTAGAGGAATCAGTTCTTGCTACCTAGACCGAAAAGCATTAAGATTAAGATATTGTTTAATTTAGAGAGCCCGCCAAGGGTCAGTAAGTTAGTTAAGATATTATATAAGCTAGTTTTATACATTTTTGTTAGCATGTAAGTAGTTATAAGTGAAAATTAATAAAAAATGAATTAAAAAGAATGAATCAGTTCTTGTTGAAGATTTATACATTTGTGTACCGAGTTTGCACCTTCTAAGCAATCATCTACATAGAATCCTTCGAGCAATAATTTGCTTGCCCTTGGGTACAAATGTTTTTCATCTTCAGCTAACTTATGTAGTGTTTTGATTGCTAAGTACGGAGCGGCAGTGGTACCGTATGTTACGGTCTTAAGACTTCCTTTATTGGATCCGGATGCGTTGTAAATTTTGATCGTTACTGTCAACCAAACTCTGCCGATACATTTTTTCGATATCAGCTGTGAAGACGATTTTAAAAGATCTCCCTCTGAGTATCACCGAAAATAAATCCTTTTGAAGTGTTGGACCCGTCATCATGATGCTGTTAAAAGATTCTCCAGATGTCGTCTTTGCTGAAGCGTCGAATACAACTCTTAGTTTTGTTGTACTGCTGTCATTTTTCGCTGTAATTTTTCATCACTGCATGATGTGGAAGATAATACGTTTTGTCAGTTTGCGGCTGATGCCTCCTCCATATGGCCAAGAGTTATAATATATTCCTTGATGAATTTTACATATTCATGTTGAAGACTTTTATTTTTTGCCAATCGTTGTTCCAAATTAAAGAATCTTTTTAACGCCATTTTGCGTTAGTCCCCCAAGACAATGATGTCTTTTAACAGTGGTAGTTTGGCAACACAACGTGCTGTGTCATCTCTATAGTGAGTAATTCTGAAGTGTTTTTCGCACATTTCATCTTCTGTGGATTTAATTTCAGCTGTGGGAATTTCCTCTAGTTCCCAAAATTTTTTCAAGTCGTCATCCTCACAACATATACTAATAAATGAAGTTAGTGTAAGGATACTATAACTTTTTTTAGTCGAGGTTGTCACTACCGATCCCGACAATATCCAGCCAAACCTTGAGTTTTGTGCCATAGGAGTGTTATTTGGTCCCTTGAATAATCCATCGGTAAGCAATTGTGGTAATATGTCTGATCCAATCAGTACATCAATATCTTTTGGTTGGTGGTACCATGGGTCCGCCAACATCAATCCTTGTATGTGTGGCCTTTGGTTGGTTGTTACATTTTCTGCTGGTAACTTCGACGTAATGTTTGGCATAACGAGAGCTTCAACTTCAAGACACATTTTTTCATTGTGAATGGATTTTAGCTTGAAGTTACATGATGCAACAATTTCTGTTGCGTGCCCGTTAATACCCTTGATTCTTGACTCATATTTGGTTAGTGCAATTTTTAATTAATTTTTCTGTAATGAAACACGATTGAGACCCTTGATCAATCAGTGCGCGTACGGTTGTATTTTTCCCTCCAACACATAAGTTTACCATAGCTGTTGCTAAAAGTACCATCCTGTTGTTATGACAGGCAGTAGCAATTTTAGTAGATGTAACGTTTGTTGTTGGATCTGCAACATTGTCACTTTGGGGAATATGAAGTAGGATGTTATGTTGTCGTGTACATATTTTGCAGCCTCTTTTCACCGTACATTCCCTTGTTCTGTGTCCACCTCCCAAACAGTTGAAACACAGTTTTTATGCTTGCACCACATCCAACCGGTTACGCGGCTTCATACTCACAAACTTGTTGCAATTATAGAGTTGATGAGCTTCGCTGCAAACAACACATTTTTGCTTTGTTAGGGTAGTCAAAATATTTTTTGTGGTGGGATATCTTGAGGGTTGATGCTGATGATCATGGTTTCCGGATGAGGATGAGGTTGGATATTTTTGAGGGTTGATGCTGATGATCCCGGTGTCCCTCACGGCTACTTTCTAGGCCTCGAAATCTTCCCTCAATGAATTCGAACAAATCACACAGCTTAGGAATTTCTGTAGATGTTCCTCTGGACTGTTGGTAGAGTTTTCTTGACTCAGGGTTCAGCTTCGGGCACAATAACTGAACTATGATTGGATCCCAGGAGCGTCAACCCCTAGATTTTTGATTTCATATTTTTCATGATAAAATGATGATGATAAAATTTCTCTTGACGAATCCAGTAAGGTTTTTAAATCGATGCATTTTCATTTCGCACTGATTCGCAAGATTTTGAAATCGCCTTGTAAGCAATTCTATAGCAGTTTGATGGCTTATAATTTTTGCCGCTCCGCCTTTTAGATTCGTTTTTAGGTATTGAATCCGTTCTACTTCGCTCAATGCAACGTTTTGATGAACCAAACGATCAAACAATTGCCAGAATGGAGTCCACTCCTCATACTTGCCGCTGAAAGACGGTATACAGATGGCTGGAAGTTTAATTTTTCGATGGGTTGTTGTTTGTGGGACTACGATGTCTTGATGCTGCCGCTGACGTTCAGCTTCTTTGAGTTGAATGTATGCTTCTTCGTATTTTTGTTCCAGTTCTATGAAGTCGTCTGCGTGCTGCTGCTTGCGTTTACTATCCTCTGACAACATGATTTCCTCGTCAAGTTGTTCAAGTTTGAACGCCAGATATGCACCATTTTGATTTAGGTCTAAGCTACTAGTCAAACGCTTGAAGGTGATCTTGATACCCTCTGCTTTCTTGAATAGTAATGTATTGACATATGTGTTGCATTCGTCTGCATCTGTTGTGGTAGGCTGTTTCTTTGATAACTGCTGTTGCTGGCAAACAATGCGATCCAAATTAAGCTCATTTGGATCTATTTCTGGCTCCTGCTGCCTTCCCTTGACCGGTAGCTTTGGTGGTACCTTTGAGCCACCAGGCGTTTGGGTTACATCCTCTATGTAAAGTTGCACCTTCTCCTTCAAGGTAGATCTTATATCCAGAAACTTGGTTTCAAGTTGAGTAAAATAATTCTTTGTAAAGTATTCATGCTTTGGATACGTCTTCTGCATGACTTCCAAGTACTCATTGTGCGCATGAAACTCTATCCAATGTTTTTCCAAAATATCAAGCCTCTTTGTGAAAGTTTTTGTATGTCTTCGGCGATTTTGACCTGTTTCACTGCTGTCTCGTTGAATGACATGATGAAAAAAGAATTGTTTTCTCTTCTTTTTTTTTATTTATTATTTAAGTGATTCGAGGGACCTATGAAAAATCTGTAAATGTTGAGAATTTTTTTATTGACTACTACTCTGGTCTGTTTTCTGAGTAATAATAAAACTTATTGATTCTCTTATTAGTGCAGTCATGGAAGCATTATTGGTCCGAATTTTTTTACTGTGAACCGATTTGCATGAAATTTTGGAATTAGGCTCATCTCACTCTTAACTTTGTTACCGAAAGGTGTAAGGAAGGGATTCAAATTTTTGTCAGTTCTTTCTATAGATGATAGGTTTGATCGTTATTTGGATAGGAAAGGGAGAAAAAGTTTTGAATTGGGACGGTGATAGGGATCAGTTATAAGGGACGAATGAAAGCTGAGATCAATCCTGGAATCGACAAAAATAATTTAAAAAGGAAGGGAAGGGGGGATAGATTACTAGAAGAGACTGGCATGCTTGCATTATGCTCGGCTTGAGCTCGCCGGATGGGGAGGTTCTTGTCTCCACTAGTATTCTTTTACCTTTCGCACAAAACATAAAACATGCCGGAGAACCAAACAACAAAAAAAAAGAAATTATTGCCTACAGAAAATACACTTTGATAGATGGCTGCCGCCACTACACTGATACGCGCTAGTGATGGTTTAAGCGCACTATTTCCCACCCTACCTGGAATTTCCCTGACACATCCATCGAAAATTCCCCTTTATTTATTACATCTCGGATACCAACTTACCTCATTGCACCCAAAGAAACGACTTTCCTCCTTTCTCGCCTCCTTAGTATATGTCGCTTAGCACATCTTTAGGAATTTTGGGTCTCGCTGGCAATTCTTGACTAATTGAGATCTTTTCTCATCACTCATAAATGGGATAAATTTCCCCTCCTTTTTTTTCTATTATTACTTTTTTTTATTCTAAGAGTTACCATTTGCGCTCATCTGCAGCGACGAAGCAAGGCAAACGCTTATAATTTTCATGCAACCAAGATGAATGCTTCTAATAAGAAAAGTTCTCCGTCGGATTTGAGCCTGGCTTCCTTAGCTTCGAGTATCTATTACTCCGATGGATACACCTAGGTTTAATTTAAATTCAAATTCAAAAACCTCCTATAACGAGCTCGGCTTAGGGGACGGTTATTTTGTAGGGTTTTATCATGTCCTGACTTAGCTTATTCTACGCTCCGGAAGCAAAACTTAAACCCCTATAGCTATGCAGGAGAAAAGTCACTAATCAAACAACGACCAAAAAAAAAAATACCGGGAATACCTCAGTCTGTCACTGCAGATATTTAAACCGACTATATTGGTATCTTACAATAAAAAAATCAAAAAAAAAATATTCAAGTCGGTAATGTGTCTCAAATGGATACAAAAAAAAACTTTACCAACTTATCAAAAAAGAAACAAGGTTTTAATAAAAAAAAACCAAAATGAATAAGAATCAATATATATATATATAAAACAAAGAATTTTATGATATCAAAAATTGCCTGGATCCTATCCTTGGATGGCGTGGGCACTCAAGGAGCGCTTGCAGGGATGACGGAACTTGCACTCGTCGGTTTTGCGAATCAGGACAATCCAATGTGATTGAACGCACTTCCCTTTATTTTGGCACTCTTTTTTTTTGTGTTAAATTGTATTACAACGCGACACTCCAACCGCAATATCGTTTCATTCAAACCGCAAAAATCGAATTTTTATTACTTTAATACATTTCAGTTCAACATTTAGAATTTACTTCGAATATATGTCATTTACACATACTTTGTTAGAATAGACCGTAGTCTCACTCAACAATGTTTGGATCTTAATTTCTGATCTTATCTACAAGAATGCTAGTACCCAACTGACTAATCTTTTCTCTTAATTTCTTCTTCACCCACAATTCCTCTTATCTCAACCAGGCTAATCCACCTGATCACCCCACAATCATCCCATCCTCCTGTTATATTGCAATAGTTGTTAAAAAAAAACGATCGACTGATGATCATGAGACTTTCTCTTCAGTCGATTTCTTTTAACATTTCATCCTTGAATCACTCTCTCAGTTTCTCTCAACTTCCACTCAAACGATGATTTGGCGACCCTATAGCTATTTTTAGTACCCATTATTCGTTTACTCTGCTACAATAATTTTGAGCAACTTGGGCTAAACTGCTGGATGACACTTTCTTTTCCTGACAATTGACAGATCGGAATTTTGTAAACAAACAAGAATTCAAATCCGATTTTAATTTCAGTTTTATTGGCATAAAGAGATTGTGTCACCAAAAACAAATAACTTTTGAATGATTTTAAGGTAGGATGGAGTTACATGGGTGAGCCCTAGATTTGCCTGAGAGGCATATTTTCTGATTGCCAAGTTCTCCAAATATCAATGAGACCGAGTGATGTGAAACAATCGGGTTTAAATTCTAAACACTATTCACACTTGGGAAGTATACTTTCACAAATGCCTGGAATTAGAATGTTTGAAACACAAAACGGTAAGTACAAGAACTTAGAATGCCAAAATGACTCTAAACGGAACATTCTCAAACACATCTTCTTGATCATCTGCACATACATAGGTCGCAGGAAATACTCGCTGTCTGAGGGCCAACCATGTTGGATCTCATGATGTTTTCTAAGACAACAGTAATAATGTGAAAATCCCCTAGGAACTCCTGAACTTCTAAAAAAAAAATCCAGTTGTCCAAACCATGAAAACAACGTATATGACCATCGGACATGACCCGATATTGTTAAGTTAGTTTATTTGTTTTACTAGTTTTCGCTTATTTGCTGAACTGAAACTGATTATAATTGATGTTCGGATATTCTGTTTTGGTAAGTTGATATTGAAAGTGAAACTAATCAGCAACGAAAATATATTTCTGTGGTTATATGATTTTGACTTATTTAATTTTGCATACTACCTTACACAAATGCTTGGAAGGTGTCCATAACAAACCACTGGACTGGAAGGAGGATCAATCAACGACTAGGACAGTGGAAGGACAACGACACAGATATTTATATAAGCATATATCATTAGATGTAAGTGATGATGTATTATATACAAAAAAAAATCATATCTTGCAATAAATGCTGCACGGTTCGTAGTCAAAAAGAATAAGTATCAAACACTTTTTTTTCTGCTATGGCATTTGCTGTGGTGTTAAAATTATTTATGGAACAGGAACATTGGGGTTAGGCTTATTGATCCTAATCGTTGTGGGGAAGAACCCTCGAAAGCCGGGCTACTGACTTGCGCTCACAAGGAACGTCAAGGTATCGCCTACAGGTTCAGGTAAGTAGTTATATCTCGTTTAAACTGAGGTTTTCGTATTAGACCTAATTATGTTGCTTCGAAAGTGTAGGCGTATAACTTGAGGACTTCTTATGTGATTGTCTCATGGGCGGTGTGCCCAATGGACAGAGAACCGAGATCACACGAAGGGGTTGTTTACTTGAGAAAACGTACATGAAGAGTTAAACGACATTAATATCTAAGTATGCACAAGGGTAGTGCGCCTAGATATGGCAATGAAGTTTGCATCTAGACTGCCTAAATACCTAATATACTAATGGTGGTATGCCTAAGTATACAACGAATCAATAAGTTTCATAAGTATAGGTAATTTATAAGTAGAGTATAAATACTGTACGTAGAAGGTAACTCAATCACACTATAATAATCAATAAATAGTAATATAAATATATAATATAATAATAAATTAACAAAAATAATATCACAGGGTCTTATGGACATCACTGTTTTAATAAATAAGTAATAAATTAACATAAATAATATCACAGGGTCTTATGGACATCACTGTTTTAATAAATAAGTAATAAATTAACATAAATAATATCACAGGGTCTTATGGACATCACTGTTTTAATAAATAAGTAATAAATTAACATAAATAATATCACAGGGTCTTATGGACATCACTGTTTAATAAATAAGTAATAAATTAACATAAACTTAATAAGGCAGGTACATAGGTAAATAAATAAATATGTTAAACGAACAATAGGTCTACGATTGAGATAACTAAATTAGGAATAAATAAAGGTAATAAACCATCAAACAAGTATGGAAATACATAGAACAGGTAAATACATATAATACTTAAGGAAGCTTTATGATACCTAAGTTCGAGTGTGGGATACGTATTTTTACTGCTTAATATCTTTTGCATGGAAAACGCCGATAGTTTTTCCAGCTAAATTTTCCAACTCATACAAATTCTTACCGATTGCCTTTACGATTCTACACTTAACGAATTTTGGACAGAGTTTGGAACTTAGATATTTTGAACTGTCGCTCAAAACAAAGTTTCGCTTATACACTTCCTGTCCAGGTATGAAACGTATATTTCGGGTACGAGTATTGTATTTCTGGGCGCTCTTTTCGGCAGCCTTTGCTATATTGTTTTTGATCTTATCACGTATGCACTGTAGACGTGTGTGTCTAGGGAGAATCAATAATTCACTATCCTCTACAGAATTGAGCTTTTCTGCCAGCTCATAACAAGTTCCATGCGTCATCATGTTTAAACCGAAAAGGGTGTAATATGGTGACATGCCGGTTGAAGCATGAACTGCCGTCCTAAGGGCGCAAGTAATGTCACTTAGATGAAGATCCCAGTCCCTCTGATCATCTTTGAGATAGGATCGAATCGCGGCTAAAAGAGTACGATTTACTCTCTCAGATGCATTGGACTGAGGGGAGTAATTTGCTGTTTTGAAATGGCGTATTCCATGTTTTAGCAGGAAGGTCTGGAAATCTTTAGACAGAAACTGTTTTCCATTATCTGAATGGATTATTTGGGGTACGCCAAACGTATTGAAAATGCTTTCTTGCAGGAAGTTAATAATGCTCGATGAGTTAGCGTTTCGTAGGGGCTTCAAAAAGACAAATTTAGACAAGTGATCAAGAACAACAAAAACAAAACTGTTACCGAACTTAGAACGTGGGTATGGACCTAAAAAGTCAACATATAACTTTTGAAACGGACGATCGACGTTATACACACTTGACATTGGTGGACGTAAGACTTGGTTAGTTGGCTTACATTGAATACAAATGGAACATTTGGAGACATACTCGCGTATCTGGACGGTCATGTTTGGCCAGTAGAAATATTGACGGACTCTGTCCAGCGTTTTTGCGATATCGCCGTGAGCTGCTTGTGGAGGGTTATGAGCACGAACGATGATGTCGTTAGTGATACCTGATGGCACCCATAATCTCCAGGTATGCTCGACGGATGTAATATCATCACTTGAAGGGAAGGTACGCTTGTAGATGAAATTATCTACTATCTTCAAGTCAGGTAGCCGATCTTGATTTTCTTCGATGGTTTTGATTAAAGCGAGATACTCGTCTGTTTTGAATTCCGTTGATTGCAAATCTATTAGGGGGGTTATTTTGTCAAGGTCTATACTATCTACTTCCATATACACTCTCGACAACACATCAGGGACAACATTTAAATTACCTTTTCGATGCTCGATGTTAAAGGAAAATGCTTGGAGTTGCAAACTCCACCGCGCTAGTCTTCCACTAAGGTCTTTAAGACTCATGAGCCATTTTAGGCTGGAATGGTCAGTTATGACTGTGAATGACATTCCTTCCACATACGGCCTAAATTTTTGGATGGCTAATACAGCGGCCAAACATTCCTTTTCGGTTACGCTGTAATTTTTTTGGCATTTATTCAATTTCTGTGAGAAGAACGACAGAGGTGTTTCTTCCTCGGCATCATTTTTTTGGAAGAGCACCGCACCCACGCCTGTATCAGAAGCATCACATTGTATGAAGAATGGTTTGTCGAAGTTTGGATGCGTTAATACGGGTGCTTCAATCAATGCTTTCTTTAACTTTTCAAAAGCCTCTAGAGCTTCATCGGTCATTTTGAATTTGGAAATAGTTTTTTTCAGGGTATCTGTGATTGGCGCGGTCAGGGACGAGAATTCCCGTATGAACTTACGGTACCACCCTGCTAAACCTAGCAGCCTCCGAACCTGTTTAGCAGTTTTTGGAACTGGGAAGTTTTCGATGGCTTCAACTTTTGCGGGATCGGTTTTAACGTTCCCACCACCAACTATGAAGCCCAAGTACTTCAATTCTCTAAAGCAAAACCTTGACTTCGTGACGTTGATAGTGAGACCGGCTTTGTTGAGACAGACGGCTACTTCGTCCAGCAGAGCAATATGTGTGTTGAAGTCTGGAGCTATGACGAGCAGATCATCGAGGTACACGAAGACGCGATCCCTTAACCTTGATGGAATGACCTTGTCCATTAACTGACATAACCTTTGGGCCGCGTTACACAGACCAAAAGGCATGACAGTAAAATGGTACAAGGGCCGTCCAGGTACCGTGAAAGCAGTCTTTTCCCTACTCTGTTCTTCCAGCGGTATTTGCCAGAATGCGTCTTTGAGATCGATACTACTTATGAAAATAGTATCACGAAGACGACTGAAGATGCCTTCGAGGTTCGGGAGAGGATACGCATTTTTTTTTGTTAGGGCATTTAATTTACGCGAATCCAGACACAGTCTATTTTTGCCCGGTTTCTGTATCAGGACCACAGGTGAGCTCCAAGGGCTCTCACTCTCCTCGATCACTCCAAGACTCAACATTCTGTCTATCTCGGCATACATTAAGACTTGTATCGCTGGAGAAACAGGATAATGACGCTGTTTCACTGGGGCCGCTTCTCCGGTTTCGATGACGTGCTCGACCAGTGTCGTCTTTCCAAGACCGTGCTCGGTATAACAGTGAAACTTTCGCCTGACCGCTTCTAATTTTGTTTGTTGCTCAGGAGACAGTTGGTGGGTATCTGAAGAAATCTCTATGGGGGGTATCTTAAGTTCACTGATGATTTGAGGCGCAAGATTGAATGGCTTCCAAAAATCAACGCCTAGGTATACTTCCTGGTCGAGATTTGGGACCAAATAAAACAAAATATTACTTTTAATGTTCTTATAACTAACATCTAAATTAATTTTTCCAATTATAGATTGGCAATTACCATCAGCGGTTCTAACGCTCGATGCAAAAGGAGAGAATTGAACCTTCAGATTTTTGACGAGGTTTCTACACCCTTTGCCGAGAATGCTGACGCTTGCGCCACTATCCAGCAAGCCCAGTACTTCCATGCCAGCTATATTTATCTTGGCATATGGTCTCGGGTCACCAGACACGTCTATAATGGTCGACAAAAGATTGGATCTTAACTGTTTTCTCTTTTTATACCTATCTCTAATTTTAAGAACTTTGGTGCTAACAGGGTTACTAAAAATCCTTTCCTTAGCCTTATTATATTCTAGAATTCTTACATGTAATGGTTTTATAACACTAATTTTCACCTCTCTGTCATTATTTTCTGTTTCCTTAGGTCTTTTTAATAAAGTCATTTCCGTTTCTTTCTTTACATTATCAACTTCCTTTTCAGAGCGCATTACGGATTCGGGTTTTCGGGGTATTGCGTCGAACGCGACTCCCCCGTGAAATTCGCGCTCTTCCGGCGGTTTTCCGATTTGCATTTCGGACAGTTTGAACATATTACGTTCTCTTCTCCACACCGAAAGCAAAATGTATTTTGTTTGGGAGATGGACATTCCCAATATAAGTGTCCTTCGACTTTGCAGTTCCAACATGCAAGAACTTTGTTTCCTGGCTTAGGCCTGTTGTTATTAGCATAGTTTACCGCTGCAACTTGGTCTGTGTGACTGTAACCTTCATAATCCCAATATTGAAGTTCGTTAGCGGATAATTTATGAGGTGGTCTAAATTGTCTTGTGACATTATTTTGAGGTTCTCTAGAGGGAAAAGCCTTTTCCGCTTCTTTACAAGCATGCCTCAACTCGTCTAATGAAACTATCGCCATGGGATAAACTAATCTATTCATTTTGTCGTTTAGATTTCGCTTTAACATTCTGACTAGCTCAAACTCAGGTATATGGATCTTTAGCTGCGATCTGAGTTTCGAGATGGCATTAAAGAAACTCTCACATGACTCAAAGCAACCTTGTTTACGATCTGTGATCTCTCGCAGTATCTCGTAATCTGATTTCAGATTCCTAAACTGTCTAGTAAGGGCATCACGCAGCATTGGCCAGTCTGGCTGGTAGTTCGACCTCTGAAACTGCCAATACCAGTCTTGGGCCGTTCCTTTAAGCAATATGTGAAATTGCTTCAAGATTTCCTGAAATGGGCAATCATATTGTCGTTGGATGGTTTCCAAGCGAAAAATGAAATCTTCGACGGTCAAATTTTCAGGTTTGCCGTCGAACGATAGACCCCATCGGTCGATTTTAAAAGGAGCGTGATGTCCTCGGAAGAAATTTGGGTCATAAGAATTTGAGTTCTGCGAACTTTGAGGGTAATAGCCATCATAATTCCTATGGTCTGGTGGATGTTGAGAAAAATAGTTTGGTTGGTTGATACCTGGATTTTGATTTAAGTGTTCAATGGGTTTGAAGCTATTTAGGCGTTGGTTTGGTTGAACGGGTATGTTCGGAAGCAAATTGGAAACAGGAGGTGGTTGTGATTGTTGTTGAGGGTGAAAATAATTACGTTGCGGTTGTGGTTGCTGTTGGGATTGATGGTGGCTAGGTTGTTTTGGTTGCCTATGAGGCACTGGCTTTCTGAAAGAGGATGTATTTGAATGTGGTTTAATTGCATTTTCTAATGGACGTGGCTGTTGTACCAATGGACGCGTAGTTGAGTTGATTTCTCCTAAGAAGTCAACGAAATTATCTTTAATAACTTTTTTAATGCTTTCTGAAATATCTGATTTCATAGAATCGGCGTAAGAGGAAAAAGCGTTCACAATAGCTAAGTTGACGTACGCTTTTAGTTCGTTTGGTATATTTTCAGCTTGGTTTATGGCGTTGTTACGAACATTGTCGTTGGTCGGTATCTCTTGATTACGAATAGTTAGAATACTATTATCAAGTTTGTCCGACGCTCTGTTTACATGACTGAGACTACTGTATGAAGGAGTGGTAATGGAATCTATTGACCCATACGATCCATATCCAGTACCTGATATATTAAGCAGAGGAGATTGATGTTGCGCGCTGCCTGTAGGAGGCAAGTGTTGAACTTGTGGGGCTGAACTAATATTTAAGAGATTTAATTCCCTATTTTCTAGAGAACCTTGAATGTTTTGAGCCATTAAACTAGCTGCTCCTTGGGCTGTCGCTTGACCTTCTGAAGGCGGGACTACCCCTAATTGGGTTTTGTGCAGCACGTCTGACTTGGAATGTGGTGTTTTTGTTGTCGATGGAGGACTATGCTGTACCAATGCATTACGACTATTAAGCGGTCGTTGCTGTTCGTTAGGGTTCAAACGACTTGACGCCCTGGTAATTTTTTTCTTTGCACCCGTTTGGGTATTCTGACCGTTATTGTTTTTCTCCATTTTAAAGAAAAATATTAAACTACGTTGAAAGAAAATTTTTTTTTTTTTTTTATTAAAGGTTAGAAAAACTTAATGATTATTAGAATCAACAAAAAAAAAACAAAGAATATAAACTTGAAAAGCATAAGAACAAAATCAGGAACCAAAAACAAACGCTTGCGTTTTACCAACTTAACTTCACCCACGATTTAAGGGCTTTGAAGCTTGGAAGGGCAAAAGGTTTGGAAACAAAAAAAAATGTAATTTTTTGAAACTTCGCCTATGGGCTTCAAAAGGAACTAACATTTGAACTAAATAGATAGTTACGTTCAATAGCTAACTATGAACAAACAAAAAAAAACTAAAGTCTTACTAAAAAAAAAATCAAACGAATAGTATTTGTTATTATTTTAATAAGTATAATTTTTCTTTGAAAAATTAAGGGATACTTACTTAATTTTACTTATAAGTAAAAGAAAAAAAAGTAATGTGAACTCAAACACAACAAAAAAAATAAGGAACGAAAAATTGTTAAGCAAAAGAGAATACTTCTTGTTGCTTACAAAAAAAAATAGTTGGTGTTAAACAAAACGGAAGTTAAGAAAACGAAAAAAAAACTAAAGAATTTAGCACGAATCGTATGAAACGTATAAATCGACAAAAAATTTTATAGATTGAATTTAAGGCTTTCAACCTATACAAAAAAAAACAAATCTGGGCCTTTTCCAGAAGGACAAGATTTCGAATTGAAATTCAAAAAAAAAAAAACCATGATTCAAATTTTCATGAAGCAAAAAAAAAAAACAACGAAAGCAAAAATTAACAAAAAATGTTATATGTAAACAACGATAGTGAGCTGAATTTGTTTGGGTTTGGTGTATATGATATTGTGGAGGCGATCAAGAGGATTTTCTTGGGCGCTTTTATGTTGGCGACGATTAGGCAGCTGTGTATCCGAGATTTAAGAATTATCAGTGTAGTGGTGGCCAGTGTCATACCTTCTCTGTGGCAGTGGATATTTTGGACGGGACTGGTGGATGGCAGTACATATTGATTCCCGCAATTCAAGTCTATCCTGTGGACTTAGCTTGAAGACATGGAAAATAATACTGACAGTTGAAGAAGAAAAAAAAAACTTAGGGGTGAAAAAAAACAATAGGAAAAAATTTACGAAAAATCACGGTATTCTCGTCGCAATTGAGCACTGGTTAAGAAACTCTTGGTTCAAGTCATACGTGAAACCGTGATGGCTGATAATTTATAGAAAACACCATAGAAAACGCTGCGTCGCAAATGTGTCAGTATGTTAATGAACTTTCTGACCCATGACTTACGCTGTGATTGCTTGGTGGGTAATGAGGGATGATACGAATACACAAAAAAAATTAGGGTAACACGTGCGGGCGCCATTTGTTACCGAAAGGTGTAAGGAAGGGATTCAAATTTTTGTCAGTTCTTTCTATAGATGATAGGTTTGATCGTTATTTGGATAGGAAAGGGAGAAAAAGTTTTGAATTGGGACGGTGATAGGGATCAGTTATAAGGGACGAATGAAAGCTGAGATCAATCCTGGAATCGACAAAAATAATTTAAAAAGGAAGGGAAGGGGGGATAGATTACTAGAAGAGACTGGCATGCTTGCATTATGCTCGGCTTGAGCTCGCCGGATGGGGAGGTTCTTGTCTCCACTAGTATTCTTTTACCTTTCGCACAAAACATAAAACATGCCGGAGAACCAAACAACAAAAAAAAAGAAATTATTGCCTACAGAAAATACACTTTGATAGATGGCTGCCGCCACTACACTGATACGCGCTAGTGATGGTTTAAGCGCACTATTTCCCACCCTACCTGGAATTTCCCTGACACATCCATCGAAAATTCCCCTTTATTTATTACATCTCGGATACCAACTTACCTCATTGCACCCAAAGAAACGACTTTCCTCCTTTCTCGCCTCCTTAGTATATGTCGCTTAGCACATCTTTAGGAATTTTGGGTCTCGCTGGCAATTCTTGACTAATTGAGATCTTTTCTCATCACTCATAAATGGGATAAATTTCCCCTCCTTTTTTTTCTATTATTACTTTTTTTTATTCTAAGAGTTACCATTTGCGCTCATCTGCAGCGACGAAGCAAGGCAAACGCTTATAATTTTCATGCAACCAAGATGAATGCTTCTAATAAGAAAAGTTCTCCGTCGGATTTGAGCCTGGCTTCCTTAGCTTCGAGTATCTATTACTCCGATGGATACACCTAGGTTTAATTTAAATTCAAATTCAAAAACCTCCTATAACGAGCTCGGTTTAGGGGACGGTTATTTTGTAGGGTTTTATCATGTCCTGACTTAGCTTATTCTACGCTCCGGAAGCAAAACTTAAACCCCTATAGCTATGCAGGAGAAAAGTCACTAATCAAACAACGACCAAAAAAAAAAAATACCGGGAATACCTCAGTCTGTCACTGCAGATATTTAAACCGACTATATTGGTATCTTACAATAAAAAAATCAAAAAAAAAATATTCAAGTCGGTAATGTGTCTCAAATGGATACAAAAAAAAACTTAACCAACTTATCAAAAAAGAAACAAGGTTTTAATAAAAAAAAACCAAAATGAATAAGAATCAATATATATATATATAAAACAAAGAATTTTATGATATCAAAAATTGCCTGGATCCTATCCTTGGATGGCGTGGGCACTCAAGGAGCGCTTGCAGGGATGACGGAACTTGCACTCGTCGGTTTTGCGAATCAGGACAATCCAATGTGATTGAACGCACTTCCCTTTATTTTGGCACTCTTTTTTTTTGTGTTAAATTGTCTTACAACGCGACACTCCAACCGCAATATCGTTTCATTCAAACCGCAAAAATCGAATTTTTATTACTTTAATACATTTCAGTTCAACATTTAGAATTTACTTCGAATATATGTCATTTACACATACTTTGTTAGAATAGACCGTAGTCTCACTCAACAATGTTTGGATCTTAATTTCTGATCTTATCTACAAGAATGCTAGTACCCAACTGACTAATCTTTTCTCTTAATTTCTTCTTCACCCACAATTCCTCTAATCTCAACCAGGCTAATCCACCTGATCACCCCACAATCATCCCATCCTCCTGTTATATTACAATAGTTGTTAAAAAAAAACGATCGACTGATGATCATGAGACTTTCTCTTCAGTCGATTTCTTTTAACATCTCATCCTTGAATCACTCTCTCAGTTTCTCTCAACTTCCACTCAAACGATGATTTGGCGACCCTATAGCTATTTTTAGTACCCATTATTCGTTTACTCTGATACAATAATTTTGAGCAACTTGGGCTAAACTGCTGGATGACACTTTCTTTTCCTGACAATTGACAGATCGGAATTTTGTAAACAAACAAGAATTCAAATCCGATTTTAATTTCAGTTTTATTGGCATAAAGAGATTGTGTCACCAAAAACAAATAACTTTTGAATGATTTTAAGGTAGGATGGAGTTACATGGGTGAGCCCTAGATTTGCCTGAGAGGCATATTTTCTGATTGCCAAGTTCTCCAAATATCAATGAGACCGAGTGATGTGAAACAATCGGGTTTAAATTCTAAACACTATTCACACTTGGGAAGTATACTTTCACAAATGCCTGGAATTAGAATGTTTGAAACACAAAACGGTAAGTACAAGAACTTAGAATGCCAAAATGACTCTAAACGGAACATTCTCAAACACATCTTCTTGATCATCTGCACATACATAGGTCGCAGGAAATACTCGCTGTCTGAGGGCCAACCATGTTGGATCTCATGATGTTTTCTAAGACAACAGTAATAATGTGAAAATCCCCAAGGAACTCCTGAACTTCTAAAAAAAAAATCCAGTTGTCCAAACCATGAAAACAACGTATATGACCATCGGACATGACCCGATATTGTTAAGTTAGTTTATTTGTTTTACTAGTTTTCGCTTATTTGCTGAACTGAAACTGATTATAATTGATGTTCGGATATTCTGTTTTGGTAAGTTGATATTGAAAGTGAAACTAATCAGCAACGAAAATATATTTCTGTGGTTATATGATTTTGACTTATTTAATTTTGCATACTACCTTACACAAATGCTTGGAAGGTGTCCATAACAACTTTAAAAGTGAAAATGATTTGAACACCGCCACCACCCTGGGGGTGGTTGCCACCGCTTCTCGGGGGTGATTTTTTTTTTTTAAATAACCTCGGATGTCGATAGAAGGCCTAATTTTAAGCAAAAAATCATATATAAAGTTTTTCATTAAGTCCAATACTTTTCAAGTTATTGACAATAAATAAAAAGATTAATACAATTTTAAGCAGTTAAAAAAAAAAGAAGTGTTTTTAACTGTTTAAAATTGTATTAATCTTTTTATTTGTTAGATTAAAAAACACGTGGAATATCTCTATTACAAAACTCATCAATTATTGGCAATTGAAAATTCGCAATTTTTTCACGTTTTTCATCTATTTTTTGCAAATATCTCCAAAACTATACGTTATATCGAAAATTTCACAAAATTGTAGCAGGTAAAACAGTGAACAATTTGGTTTTTATAAAGTATTCTAAGTATAATATTAAGCTAGATATTAAAGATCAAAGCCATTTTTTATTTTGTCTGAAATTTAATCGATGTGGTCAATGCCATCCAGCGGCGCGCAGATGCATTTTATGCATTCTAATATGAAAAATATTTTGTAGTGCTTGAAATAAGCTTTAAAATGAGCACTATTAAAAGTCTTTTGCACTTATAATAAGTGAGCTGTAGTGCAAATAAAGGGAGCATCTAATATTTTTTCTTTTAAATTAATCGAAAAATTCGCCCCCGAAAAGGGGTGGCAAGCACCCCCAGGGTGGTGGCGGTGTTCAAATCACTTTCACATTTTGAAGTTAAGGTTAAGATGAGCCTAATTCCAAAATTTCATACAAAACGGTTCTCAGTAAAAAAATTTCGAGGTAAGACCATATTTTTCGCTTCAATGACTGCCTTATATTCTATTTATATCATAACGTAAGTCAGCTCACAGCAATACAGTTCAAGCTCATTTTGTCCACAGTGCATATTTGCTTTATTTAAACTGGTGACACACAAAAATAACTATGCCACCAATTTTCTTATGACCTATTGACTTAAATAATGCTTATTGCTATTTATTTTTGATTTCGTCAACAAGTTGAAACTAGATTTTAAAAAGTTATAAATACATGGAGGATATTTTGGAGTTGAGGTCAATGGATCTCTATATCCTCCATGTCTTTATGACTTTTTAAAATCTAGTTTCAACTCCTGGAAAAAAACAATAACAAAATTTTTTTTTTAAATGGACAAGGACATCCGGCACTTTCCGCACAGAAAATTGTAAATCTGACCATTTCGGCAAAGCAGGGTCCTAAAAGATACAAAATAAGAAATGTTCAGACTGTAGAGTCTCTATGCCTTCTCACGCAAACACGCTTTCGTTACCTAAAGGTTGCTCCTGTTAAATCGTTCAACAACGCACGGCCAATATTACAGATAGGGCTGGATAACGTAAGTCTATTGAATTCTCTAAAACATCGCGGAGGCAAAAGTAATCAAGCAACTGCAATCAAAACACGACTTGGTTGGACTGTTTTTGGATCTTGTGATAAGAGAAACGAAATGCAAAATGAACATTCAAGCATTCACCTGTGCCAGAGCAAAGAAGAGGCAGACGAGAAACTTCACGATCTTTTTCGAGAATTTATTTTTTAAATTTAAAAAAGATTTCAAGAGAAAGGGATTTAAGAGCTCTGATACAGCTAGACAATTTTGCGAAACGCGTGGGAAATAGGTATAGCGTTCCACTTCTATGGTAAGATAAGCTTGCTGAACTTCCTAATAGCTGGCCATCAGCAGAACACAGACTTTTAGGCCTTGATAGGAGACTTCAAAAAGAACCTGATATGGCTGCAAATTCAAACAAGCAAGTCTCTGAATATCTACGTCAAGGTTATGTGCACAAATTAACTAAACTTGAGATACACAACATTCCAAGAAATATGACGTGGTATCCTCCAATCTTTCCGGATACAAATCCAAATAAACCATCTAAGGTACGAATTGTCTGGGATTGTTGTTACTCTTTGCGGGTCCCCATATGTTTTCAGTGCCATGTAGAAATCTTGGACCGTATTTCCATAAGAGATGGTATTGAAGTTTGTCTGGTGAAGTCTCCATTGATAAGACATCTGCAGAATTGTCGCTGGAACTGACATGTCGCCATTGGACCCTATTCAGTTGCAGTGAGTTTGTGGATGCTTGCAATTCGACGTCCAACAAATGATTGAAGTGATTTCGCCTTGGAATTTATCCATCTCACTACAATTTGAGAGTCTGTCCACAAGAATCGGCTTGGGTCTTTCAATTTGAGATCAAGCTTTACACGGTTTGACAATGCAGTGGCTAGTAGAGCTGCGCATAATTCTAAATGAGGAATTGTCATAGACTAGGCCCCTGATGCTGTTTTAGTGATTGAGGCGACTCGAGATTTGGAGCATAGTAGGTAATCGTACTATGATTGTACCTTTTTTGTTAATGGATCTGACATATACCGCTCCGCCATATACTGTGTGTATTTGAACTGATGAAGGGAGAGTATTGCTGAAGACATGTCAAGAAATGCTGAACTTGTCTTGTTCTTGCAGTCCTTGATAGAACTTCTTCCACTTGGTTTACATTTCTTCTGGTAGAGCTGCATCCCAGTCGTACTTAGGCTACCACAGTTTTTGAAGAAACAATTTTGCCACAATAACTATAATCCCAGCTGGATCAAAAAGACGAGCTATATCTGAGGCTACTGATCGTTTGGTGAGTTTTTTCTGGGGTCTGCAATTTGTTTTTCTGCTGAAGACGTCTGATTAAGGCCGCCATACCAAACCAATAGCTTTGACCGTGACTTCATTGTTGTCATCGGAAAGAGGAATTTCTTGATCTTCTAATGGAACATTTGCGAGCAATGGTTGGTTGTAAGAGCACCATTTTTTTAAATCGAACCCTTCCTCCCGCAGCAGTGCTGATAGTTGGGCTTGAAAGTGTTTTGATTCGAGTAAGCTGTCTGCACCAAATCTTTTAACAACACTTGAGAGCCTAAAGGATACTTTGAAGAGAAGTCTTCAGCTAAAGTCTAAGTCATTTTGTGGCAAGATAGATAAGGAGCTGATGTAGTTCCGTATGAAACAGTGCAAAGCTTGTTATATTGTAGAGCTTGGGTTGATTTGGGTCGCAACCGTATTAACTGGAAGTTTTGGTCTTCTTCTCTTACGCGTATTTACCAACACATTTTTTGAATGTCGGTCTTAGTTCTGGCAATCTAAAACGCATAATTATGATGAACAACTCATTTTGAATAGTTGGACCGGCAAGCAGAATGTCATTAAGCGAAAGATTGGAAGATGTCTTTGCCGAGGCATCAAAAACAACTCCTAATTTTGGGGCTACTGCTTTCTAGTCCGAGGACGCAAAAGTGAATCTGGAAATAGTGCGCCGTTTGAATGGTTTTGAAGTTGATCTCTACCATATACCCCAATTTGATGTACTCGTTCATGAAGCCAATGTATTGATTGTATAACTCTTGACCTCGTTCCAATTTCTGCTCCAATCAATGCTGAAGTCTTCTCAATGGCATATCACTATATTTTCCTAATTTCTGTGGATCGTCAGCAAAAGGTAGATTGACAACGAACCTTTCAGTTGTATCTCTTGAAGTTGATTGGTTAAAATATTCTTCACATTTTTTTCTGCAATCGTTCGTTTTGATATGGAGCACGGCAATTCTTCTGTGTGCCGAAATTTGCTCATGATTTGTTCAAGAGCTGCTTCTCCGGTGTGTATTCCGTAGGTGCTGTTTGTTGATCTCGATCCTTCATTTAACCTGCCAGTAAGAATCCATCCAAATAATGTGTTTTGTAACAGTGGTAGACTCTCTCCTAACTTAAATTGACCAACGCAGAGGAAAGCATGGAACAATTCCGCTCCTATAGGCAGGTCTATATGACTTGGCTGATTGAAATTAGGGTCGGCTAGATTAATGTTATCCGGAATATTCCATGCAGTTATGTCAAATGATTGTGCTGGTTGCGGAGAGAATATTTGC
This sequence comes from Melanostoma scalare, assembly GCA_949752695.1. Taxonomy (NCBI): domain Eukaryota; kingdom Metazoa; phylum Arthropoda; class Insecta; order Diptera; family Syrphidae; genus Melanostoma; species Melanostoma scalare. The sequence goes on along the minus strand of OX456985.1, from coordinate 100,938,112 downwards.
AGCAATGCGACTGCTTTTAGCCTGGTGGTAAAGCTGGTAGTAATTGAATGCAAACTAATAATTGCGCTACGTTGTGAATCCTTTTTGGATTTTCCTACCCCTTGAACAATTACAGGGCGGCACGATAACGGAATATTCAATTTTCGAATTATTCTTTCTGATATAATGTTGATCTGTGAACCAGAGCCTTAAATTGCACGACAGTTAATGGATGAACCGTCTTGACTTGCTAACTTGATTGTTGATTTTATCAATAATAAAAAAGGAGTTGTTGAACTTTTGTAGTTCCATTCGTTCGAATGAAAGAACTTTAAAATTCCTGCGGGAGGATTTATTAAATATATTACGTTTTGTACATAGTTTCTTTTCTTACGTTTAGTTCTCCTTTATTTTAATTTGCTTTTAAAAAACTTTACTTTTATTTTGTTTTAAATATACTTTTGCTTGCTTTACAAATTTTGTCTTTACTTTACTTTTACGTTACAAATCGTAGTCGAAATCTATTCCTTACTTTTGCCGGCTATCAGAAGAAAATGAAAATTTTATTTGGGAAAAAAGATAGCTGCCTTTTTTCTTAAAAAAAGATGGTTGCCTTTTTCTTAAAAAAAGATGAGTGCCTTTTACTGATGACTATCGTCGGCTACCGGTTCGATTTTCGATAGCAGCCTGTGCTACCAAGTTCGCGTTACAGTCCCCCTGGTAACCGGGTGTGATACTTGGATTACCACCCTCTCCGAACTGGTATACGTCGAGCTGCCAGCTTTGCCAGCTTTACGACCGGGCGTGTGTAAATTCCTTCTAATGTTTGCACCACCGCACTACGAACTATCCCATCTCTGCCAGCTACCACCTTCAGAACTCTGCCTCTTGGCCACGTTTCCTTGGACTATTTGGGTCCACCACGATAACGATGTCGCCCTCTTGAAGTTGTCTCCCTTGTTCATACCACTTAGTGCGTCGACTCAAGTCAGGCAAATATTCGCGAACCCATCTTTGCTAGAAGTTTTGCGCGTACTTACCAGCTGCAAACCAATTTCTTTTGATGGGAGCGCCGGCCGTCGCGTCGTCTTTGGGGGTTGGCTAAAATGTTTTTGATTTGCGCATCCAATCAGTAAGTGATTTGGAGTCACCGCCTCACTATTCTCACAGTCTAGCGGTACGTAGGTCAGAGGTCGCGAATTCATAATACTCTCTATTTCTGTCATCATGCTCAACAGCAATTCGTCGCAAGGGTTACTAATTGGCGATATTTCGGCCAGAACTTGTTTAACTGATCTGACCATACGCTCCCAGCACCCACCCATGTGGGGTGTTACTGGAGGTATGAAACTCCATCTAAACTCTAACTCGAACTCTTCAGCTACTGCGTGACGGCTCAACTCGATGAAGGCCTGTTTCAGCTCGTTACTGGCACCTCGGAAATTGGTTCCGTTGTCAGAATATACCTCCCTAGGCATTCCTCGTCTCGAGATAGATCTTTTTAGACCCATGATACATGAGTCGCTAGAGAGACTGTGCACTATTTCAATATGAATTGCTCGTAGGGTCATGCACGTTAATAGTATGCCCCATCTTTTCTCTAGATGTCTTCCGACTTTGACATACAGTGGGCCGAAGTAATCCACTCCAGTACAGGAAAATGGCCTTTGAAATGGTTGAAGACGAGCGCTGGGTAGAGCAGCCATGCGTGGAGGCAGAGGTACAGCCTTGTTGTTTTTGCAATATTGGCATTGCCGTTGAATTTTTTTTAGAGTACGTCTCAAATTTAGGATATAGTAATGCTTTTGAAGCTCGTTCACTACGGTTTCGTTGAACATGTATTGAATTTTAACGTGATACTCGTAAATTATTGGATGCGTTAGTTTATGATCTTCTGGAAGAATTATTTTTCGTTTAGTTTCGATGGAGACGTTTCTAATGGCGTCGATTCGCCCGGCTATACGGACAACTCCATTCTCATCGAGGTATGGTGAAAGCTTATACAGCATACTAGATTTACTTAAAGACACTTCACTCCCACAGTTTTTTGCTCTTGTTAATGCTTTATAATCATCAGGAAAGCCCTCCTGCTGACATTGCTGGTAGAGATATGTTTTTGCTGCGTCTTTTTCTTCGAATACGGATCCATTTGGAACCTTCTGGGTCCCCCATTAAAAAAAAAAAAAATGTTGACGAAGCGGAATATGTACATCATAGTCTTAAGAAGACTTTTCCATCTTGAAAATCGGTTGTAGTCTAACACAAGCGTTGTTTTGGTCGTGGAATGAATATAACATTCTTTTATTTCTTGATCTCCTTCATCGTCTGAGTGAAGTTCTGAAGTTTCAGTTGTAACTGAGATAGGGTTTTCGCATAGAAAGTTTGGCCCTTTATACCACCTACTCAATGATTTGAAATCACAGTTGCTTTTATATTTCGATGCGTCGTCTGCCACGTTTTATTTACTGGAAACCCAATTCCATTCGTTTGCGTTTGTGGTTTCCAGGATCTCTCCTATGCGGAAGGCCACGAAGCTTTTAAATTTTTTACTAGTTGATTTAATCCAGCTGAGTACAACCCGAGAATCAGTCCAGAATGTAGCACTGTTAAATTGAATTGACCATTTTGTATGAATTTGGCTCCTAAAACTGCTGCCTCCAGTTCAAGTCGTGGAAGTGAGAGTGTCTTTATGGGAGCTACCTTAGTTTTGGAGCCAATGAGCGAATATTCGACGTCGTCTTTTGTAGAAACTCTCATACATGCTACTGCGGCCATAGCTTCCTCTCCTGCGTCAACGAAGACATGGAGCTCTACCCGGCTTCCGTTTCCGAATTTCAAATTGGTGAGATATCTTCTATCTATAGATATGTTTTTTATATCAGGAATAAGGCTCAACTACGTTTTCCATTTTTGAAACTGACGATCTTTTATTTTCTCATCCCATTCTACGGCAGAGCGCCAAATTTCTTGGAGGATGATCTTCAATCGGATCGTGAAGTTTGCAATTAAGCCCAGAGGATCGAAGACGCACATCAGAGTTCGCAGTACCTTACGTTTTGTCGGGACCTGCTTGCCACTGATATGTTTAGAACATAGACCACCATCAGTAAGAGCTTTATTCATCAAGTGCCCTACTTATATGCTTAACATAATCATACAGCTTCAATTATGAATTATTATAAAGAGAGGGAACTAATAAATACAGTATGTGTTACAAGTATGCAATACAGTTTGTGTTACAAGTATAGAATACAGTATGTGTTACAAGTATAGAATACAATATATAACATTACATCCCCTTTTAAATAAGAAATGAAATTTAATTAGGTATATGTTAATCTGTTTGGTGGACGGCGAACTCTTTCTGATCTACGATGTACGATTTCTATTGGTTCATTATTTTCCGTAACTGGCTGTGATGTGTGTGGTTGTGCATCAGGTGCTGGATCTGGAGTACTTTTGGCAGGTTCAATGGTATTTCCTTCGGGTGGTGGTCTAGGATGCGATAACAAACTGTTTGAAGTGGTGGGTGATTGAGATGACGATACTAGTTTTTCCAAGCAAGGTCGCATTTGATGTTGATGAGCCATTCTGATGTTGTTTTCATGTTTTACCAGGTATCTGTTTCCGCTGATGCTTTGAAGTACTGTTGCTTTGTCCCAGGATTTCATAAGTCGCAACCAAATTTTCTCTCCAACGGAATAAATATATTTTTGTTCTGGTCCTCTGTCCAAATTTAAAGTTGCAGGATTACTATTTTGTCCGAATGTTGGCTGAATTTGACGTAAGACAGTTCGTGGTGAAAATTTGAACATAAACTCTGCTGGACACATTCCGGTTGAAGGACATGGTGAGTTTCTGTATAAAAATAAAAATTCAGAAATATTAGATTCTATTTCATACTGTGAATACTGTTTTCCCTCAATGAATTTTTTCTTAAAAAACTTTTTAACAACTTGAACAAATCTTTCGGCTATGCCGTTTGCCTGAGGAAAATAAGGGGGGCTTTTCAAAACTTCAACTCCTTTGCTGTTTAAATAAAATAAAAACGATCCGAGGTGAATGGAGGACCATTCAAATAACTATACATTCTTTGGAATCTTTAATATGACTTAAAACCGCTCCTACACCTTCCTTACTTGCATCGCAAGATAGTATCAAGGGTTCTGAAGAATTGTAATGTTGTAAAAGCGTTTCCTTACTTAATGTTTCCTTACTTCGAGTGAAAGCATCTTGACAAGAAGAGCCCCAGACAAAAGTTGTTTTACTACAAGTTAGCTTATACAGTGGCGCTAATAAAGATGACTGCATTGGGACTAACTTTCTATAGTAATTGAGAAGACCTAGGTATGACTTTACCTGAGTTACATTTTCAGAGATAGATGCGTTTTTTAAGGCGTCTATTTTGCCTGGACTAGGCTTTATACCAGTACTCGTTATGATGTGCATGTGCCCTAGGTACTCTACTTCAGTTTTAAAAAATTGACATTTTTCAATATTGACTTTCACATTATGCTTCTCGAATGCTGCTAAAACACGTTGCAAATTTTCGGCACAATCCTCAAATGACTTTCCCTTTATAAAAACATCATCTATATAACATAAGGCATTAGTACCACGCAAAATTTCGTCCATGGTTTTCTGAAATATACATGGTGCACTTTTCAGCCCATTGGTAAGCCTTTTGAAGCGCATTAGTCCAAGATGTGTATTAACTGTGAAAAGTTCCTGTGACTCAGGTGATATTTCCAACTGCTGGAAGGCTCCAGTGAGGTCAAGAACGCAAAACACGGCGCCTATTTCCAGAGAAGCTAACATGTCATCCACGTTTGGGATAGGATAGTGCTCCATATCAGTTACTTTGTTAAGTGAAACCTTAAAATCTGCGCAAAGCCTTATGTCACCGCTCTTTTTGACTACGACAACAAGGGGACTAGCCCACCTACTGAATTTGACTGGACTAAGAATACCATTCTTTTGAAGACGATGAAGTTCGCATTCAACCTTTTCTCGAAGAGAATAAGCAACAGGGTACGCTTTGCAAAATATTGGGAATGCATCTGCCTTCAAAGCAACTGACGCTGTGTATCCAATTATTGACGTGGGCTCCTTGGAAAAAACTGATGAATAGGTATTTCGTAAATTATCCAACAATTTATCGACTATGACTGGCGGCTCTTGAATTTTGTCCACATTTGAGGATGACTGACAAAAAAATTCTCTCCATTAAGAAAAAAAACGTCTAACCATTTTCTACCAACTAATGTGATAAACGACCTTTGGGTATCGACAATGACAAATTCCAAAACTTTCGAATATTCTCCCCATAATACTCTGACTGACTTGACTCCAACAATTTTATGATTTTCGCCCGTGACCGAATTAAGTTTGCCATTGTAACATTTTAATTCAGATTTGGGAAAATTATTCTCAAAAATTTTTCTGGACATGACCGTAGCACAAGCTCCCGTATCTATTTCAACGTCTATTGGACGACCATCTATACTAATTGTCAACAGTAATGGACTGATTTTGCTGATCTTCAAATTTTCATGACATGCAATATTTTTCTCAGATGAATTCGAAAAGTGCTTACCTGTTTGACATGAAACATGCTTACCAGTTTGACAAAATTGAGAGCATCCTCTGTGTACTCCTCCGACGACTCCGAATCTATCGTCTCCGTATCGACTTTATGTATGGCAGTGGCGTAGCTAGGAAATTTTTCGGGGGGGGGGGGGGGGGGGGGGGGGTTACATGTAAATATTTGTTCGTAAGTAAAAGTCGTTGTTCAATTGTATTGATTAGGTTTTTTCCAATTTATTGATATACAATAATAAAGTGCAGAAAATAAGAACATATGAAAATACACGAAATTATAAATAAATTCTTCTCTGCTTTGCGCGAATCATTCGATTACTTCTTCCACCTTAATGTCAATGTGCCTGTTAATGCTCATAAGAGCAAGCCCATTCCGCTTATCTTCGCCTGTAGAATTCCTAATCCAATATTTTAGACGCCTCAACGTGGAAAAACTACGCTCGCTGCTAGCAATGGTCGCAGCCAATGTTGCACCTATTTTCAAAAACTTGAAAATGTTTAGAAAAAGTGCATCGTTACAAAGATTTAATGATTCTATAAATGTCTTTGGTTGAGTTTCTGGCCCAACCCAACGTTGTCTCCAAAATAACACTTCATTTATTACGGTTGAAGCAGCTGCCTCAGTCGCTGTTGGCCATTGATTCATTATTACTTCCACGGTTTCATCAATATTCTCAACGTCTTTCCTGACCAATTTTTCAGGGATGGTATTTCCGATTATTGACAAAATTTTTTTGTGTTTCGCAAATCTGTCAGATATGGATGATATGAAGTGATCCAGGAAAAGTATGAATATTGATGTACGGTAGTAATCTTCTGCTGAGCTGTTTTGGTAATTTTGTCGGTTTTTTTGACGATGCACAATCCTGGAAACTTCAATTTTTTCTCCTATAGACTCGGCTATTTTTTCAGCATCAGCGAATATACTGATAGATATTGTACATTCTGATGATGATGAGTAAAAGTTTGAAAACAAGGACACAGTTGAGCAGAGAATTATGTTCCACAAAACTGTTTGCGCTCCGTCACAGTGACATTGAGCGCTCAGTGAGATTTTTCTTTGTGGAACTGGCGAATGTTTTGTTCAAGGCGTTTCTTTACTTTTAGGACAATTAGGCCCTTTCAGAGAGTTTCTGAGAGTTTCTGAGAGAATTTTACCCCCACTCCTTATAATATGACTGATTGTGAATTTCTGTCCACAAAGTAAAGAAACAGACCTAATGATTGCACTTATTTTTGGTTACACTAGCCAATATCTTACTCTTAACTCAAACACTAACGACATCTGCTATGATTTAGCTAGCGTGATTATTTAGCAGTGTCAAAAATGTTTCACTAGTTTTCCGCTGAAATGATGCTCGCTAGTGTTGCTTAGAATAAGTGGAACCATCGTGAAGTTGGGTCCTAGCAGTCCATGTTTAATAAGTCAATGATTTTAATAAATAGGAGCCCTACTAACGCATTTCAACTCTTTTTTATAGCTCAATGTAGGCAAAACACAAACATACATGTATTTAAATACTGATTTGTGAAAAGCTCGAACTTAAATTTTAAATATGAAAAACAAATTTGCATCAATAAAACAAAAAAAAAAAAAATGAAGCGTTTAAATGATATTCGACTGAAATATTTTCGGGGGGGGGGGGGTTTGGGGATAACCCCCTACGCTACGACACTGATGTATGGGTTTTGACGTCCTCACCAATCTTTTCTTGCAAAATTTTGACGTGTGCCCTTTTTGGTTACATGTAAAGCAAGTCCAGTGCTGCGCAGGGCATGTTGATGGATTGTGGTGACGGATACATCTATAGCATGCAGACGAAGAATCTTGATTTTTCTTGGTTAAGTTAGGTTTTGAAGATGATTTTTCATAATATTTGTTTGAATGATACTTAGCCTGTGATTTTCTGACAGCAGAGACGGCATCATCACTATGCATTGCTTTCGTTCCAAGCATGGCCACTTCTATACTAGTAGCTTTTGCACAAGACGTTTCGAACGTAATATTTTCCTCGGAAAGCAATCTTTTTTGTATATTCTCGTTATGTAGTCCACAGATTAACCGATCGCGAAGGGCTTCCGACAAAAAGGCCCCAAACTCACATGGTCTAGCTAACTGTTTTAACTGATTAATATATTTATTTATGGTTTCAGATGATTTTTGGTCTCTTTTATTAAATTTAAATCTTTCTAATATAACTGTACGCTTAGGATTAAAATAATTTTGCAATAAAGTCTTGCATTCATCATAAGTCTTTTCTGTAGGAGAACTAGGCATGCACAAATTCTTAAGGACGCTATAAGTTTCACCACCAATTAATGTAATGAGCAACGGCTTTTTTGTTTCAGCAGAAACGTAATTGACCACGAATAATTGTTCTTATCGTTCACAATACGTATTAAAATCATTTTTCGATTGATCAAACGGTTTAATATTTCCAATCAGTGCCATTACTAAGTATCGACCAAAGACTATGGTATGATTTTAACGTAAGCTGAACTACCGCAAATTAACTATATAACTGACTGACTTTGACTTTGACTTTTTGATTTAACTCCGCTCGTCGCCAAATGATATGTTTAGAACATAGACCACGACACGAAAAGTTTTTTCAGTAAGAGCTTTAATCATCAAGTGCCCTACTTATATGCTTAACATAATCATACAGCTTCAATTATGAATTATTATAAAGAGAGGGAACTAATAAATACAGTATGTGTTACAAGTATGCAATACAGTATGTGTTACAAGTATAGAATACAGTATGTGTTACAAGTATAGAATACAATATATAACAGCCACTTATAAGATCATCTTGCATTTTACCTTGTTACACTTTTATTTCCGATTAAACTAACTTTACGATGAGACGAAATTACTAAACGCGATAGGATTTTCCGAATCCAATAAATTAAATAAAATAAACGAAAATTAGAATTATTAAAAGAAATGCACAACCGGTGTGCCGCGAGGTAAACAAACGAACTGTCAATCGCGCTGATAAGCAAAAGTGTAACACTCAGCAGGTAGGCTGCTGACACCACGACTAAGCTCAGCTGGGCTGGGTTCACAAATAAATTATACGATAACGTAGCGCGAATAAAACGATCGATCGCGAATAATAGAACCGATTAATTAATTAATAAAAGAAGAATTAAAAGTATTTTTCAAGTACCAGGTGTACTGGAAAAATATGGGCGCCAGGAAATTTTATGGTGAAATTTCCAAACCACGAACTCGATGCTGAAATGTTAAAATATCAATTAAAATACGCAAGTTTAATTCCCAAAGGGATTTACAGCTATTTATTTGTATTTTTTTTTGGGAAAACCGTACAAGAGTTGGATTAAAAACCCAAATATTTTCAACTATAAAATTACAATGGTGGACGGTTAGGCGAACCGTTTAAAAGGTAAACAAACGCAAGTAACAGGAAGATTGAAACGTTAATTGTTCTTTCCCGAAAAGAACAATTAACAAAAACTAGAAAGGGTCGCGTGTCTCACAATTTTGAGAATCCGCGATGGCAAAAATCAACCGAAACTTAAGTTGACAACACTATAAAAACTAGCACACTCTGCTTATCTTTTTCCTGCTTTTCCTTCCTCCTTCTATGTTCATTGTTGATTTTCGTCCGTCTGACGATTTCTGCTTCTCCTTGAAATTTCTCCTTCCACTGACTCTACAATCTTTCAAAACTTTTCTAACAATTCTAAAACAAACTAATCTTCAACACTATTTCCAAAATATCTTCGACTTTCACTATTTAAACTTTCTTTCTCTCTTTATAAAATCTCAAAAATCGCAAAAACCACTTGACGTGAACTAGGTCAACCAAGAAGTGGTTGATCTTGTCAGTTTGTCCTTTCTCGACTTTCAAATTCACCCACACATTCATACAATCGGCCAATCGTGTCTCGAGGTTTTCGGTCACGGTTCTCTAGCGCATGCAGCCTTATGGCTGACAAGCACCTCCGTTGTCGAATTCCAGCGAGTCCTTTCACTCGCACAATTTTCCAGTCACATTGAACTGAAAAAGTTGTTGGGGGTTTGTTCCCTCCCATAAATCATGTCGAGAAAAATGAAAGTTCCTGAAAGTTGAAAATAATACTTCTGGGCATTTTCCCAGTTACTCTACTATATATTCAACTGAGTCAGGAGAAGGATAAAAGTCTCTGTGTTACAACTTTTCGAAAATTGAAGAAGGGAGGAAAAGCTACCAAAACCAAAATGAACTACTTTACCCTATTCGGTGGATCTTTGCGCAGATTTGGGGAAAAGGGAAAACTATTAACGTTTCATTCTTATGATTCGGTTTTACAAAAATAAATTAACTTTAGGACGTTTACACCTGCAGCACTACGCTGCACAGTGTGTCTCATAACGAAGTATGGCGTCTACAAGTGCCATTTCTATTGTTCTCCTCTGTGATATGTGTATGTATGTGTAATGTGTATAGTGTTGTGTGTGTGATATCCTGCTTTATGTAGTGTGTGTAATGAGGTGTGTGAACTATGATGAGTGTAAAGATGATAGTTTTACTGATGATAAAGGGTGAATGATGGTATAAGTATATGGATGTAGGCAGGTATGTGTAAATGATGATATTGGTGTGAATGTCGATTAATGAGTATGATGATGTTTGTGAGTGACGAAGTATGACATTCGTTTAAGTAAATGGTGTGCGAGTCTCCAGAGGCTTCTGGCTCGACACACCAAACGCCGACATCAGTTCAGCTCATCCGCTGATTACGACATGCACCTATTTTGTCATTTGCTCAAAGCTATGTTTCGATCACATTGCTAAGAGCAAACAACGGGGAAATGATGGGACGAAGAAATGATAGGGAAGTGTTTGAGGAAAAGAGAGGGATATCGAAATTAAAATAACTAAATGTAAGAATGGTTTTTGTTGCGGGAAAATTTACCGTAGCAACCTGACTTGAAGGTATAGACGAACGTATCTGTACTTGGTGACCACCACATACCAAGAAGTTTTTCGAATTCAGTTTGAGCGTTTTCGTTAAATGTTTTCAGGGGCTTTGTAGCTTTGGATTGTAAAGCGTTTAAAACGCTTGGAGAATTTGAGATGAAATTTCTTATTTCGAATCCGATCTGCTCATGAATATATATAACCTCTCTTGCTAGAGTGATGGCCTCCTCTTCAGTGTCCACGCTGTCTAACAAATCATCCACATAGTGGTTTCCAACAATTGCTTTGACTGCCCTTGGATATTTATTCTCGAACCCCATAGCGTTCTTATTTTTTATGTACTGCGCTCAGAATGGTGAAAAAGTGGAACCGAAGGTCATGACTTGCATCTGGTACACTTCGATGTTTCCATTTTCGATGTTCCGCCACAAGAACCTTTGAGCATCCCTGTCCTCTTCAAGAATTTTCATTTGATGAAACATTTCGCGTATATCCGCTGATATGGCGACCTTCCTCTCCCGAAAACGGAATAAGATTGATGGCAGTAGCGGTACATTGTTTGGACCTGTCATTAAGCACGAGTTCAAAAAGACTCCTCCAACCTTTGCTGCCGCATCCCAAACTATTCTCAGCTTATCGGGTTTGTTTACGTTCAAAACTGGAAATATCGGTAGATACCAGACACGTGACTTAGGATTATTTATCTCACTATCTGTAAGCTTCTTTGCGTAGCCCTTTTCAATATATTCTTTAAGTTGCTAGTTGATCCTGGTCATCATTTGAGGTTGGCTCAAAAGACGCTTTTCAAGGCAGCGTAGTCTTCTCTCCGCCATCATTTTTGCTTCTGGTAAGCTTATTTGTTCGTATTTTGAAAGTAGTGGGACTGCATGCGAATCCCCTAAGAAGACTGCCTTTTTGTCCAACAGCTGCACTGCTTTGCAATCTTCATCGGACAGCTCTCTTTTTATAATTTTCGCGCCTGCATTTTCTAAGGAGAAATACTGCTTTACTGTCTCATGCAGATTAAGATCTACTTGGCTTTGACAGTCGCAAAGATGAATATTAATGTTATGTTAGCATTGTGGTTTTGTTCCGATGAATCTTCTGATGTAATGTCCAGCCTAGTCTGGTTTTGATAGCAGCTGGCTGGGAATCCTTACCTTCCCTACTTTTTAACGGTATTCCTAACCGCCAGTGTTGAAGCCCAATGAGAATTTGTGGTTTCGCGTTGAAGTAAGACTTTAGTGGTAGCCCTTTCAAATGGTCGTATCGTTGCTTCAAGCTGTTGAAATCAAGCGACTGTCGCGAAAGAACTAATGACTTCAAAGTATGTGCGTTTGGGAGTAAGTACTTCTGACTGCCGCCAATAGCTGATATTTCAAAAGTAATTTTTCTTGAAGATTCCTCTCTGCGATGTGTATTGGCTGTCCATCTAAGACATAACGGTTCTTTCGTTCCGCTAGCGTCAAGCAATTCGGCAAGCTCCTCATCGATAAGCGTTACCGAAGACTCATCGTCAATGAAGGCGTAAGTGTCGATAAATTTTTCTTTGAAATGTAACCTCACTGGAATGACTTTAAATAATGAAAGCTTTTTGCTATAAAGTAGAGTTGTTCCACTATAATAAGCGGGTTGAGCTACACCATTATTAATTTGTTGTTACGTACTTGTTTCGGTACTGTAATCATGCAACAATGTATTGTGTCGGAAGGAGCATCCAACAATGCCGACTGTTGGGTTGATAGACAACGTCGAGAACCATGGCGACGCAGACGAATTCGGCAAACGAAATAACTTTTGACAAGTTTCCATCTTTCAGAAAGTGGCAGTTTTAAAAACTTCTCACAGATGGCTAACGATTTACAAACACCTTTGCACGTAATGCACTTGTTATTTTCCTTAGGCTTTGCTTCTCGATGAACATTGACAAAGGCTTTTGATTTCTTGTTCCTATTTTTATCCATCGAATTCGGAACGCTTCACGTAACTTCCGACGCAGCTCTGGCATAATTGCTAAGCCAGTTGTTAAACACCGCAAGATCTACATGAGAAACAGTTTGTTTGAATATACCCCAATTAAGTCTTATTTGCGTAGGCAACTTCTCAAGTACTTCCTGTACTAGACAAGGATTATTCAAATGAGCTGAAAGGTCAGTGACTTGCATCATTCTGCACATATTATCCACTTCTAGTGAAAACTGTATTAAAGTTTCTAATATCTCAAATTTTGGTTCAGGTTCATTTTTTATCTTTTTTATAAGTGACTGAATTATCACTTCGGGTCTACCGAATAACATTTTTAAAACCGGGGTTACATCATCGACTTGGTCCGGATGCAGCAACCTATACTGTTCAGCCTCGAGTGCTTTGCCTTTAAGGCATCGTTGAAGACGCATCATGTTTTCACTTTTGCTAAAACCGCATGGTTCCGAAGTTTTTTTATACCAGCTTATAAAAAGTGGCCACTCTTCTGGTCGCCCTGTGAAGTGCGTTTGTTCCTTACAAATAATTTGCCTTGCCGCGATTTGAGATCTGTTTAGATTTTGAATTGAACTCGTTGCTACCCCTAAGCCTGTACTTTTCTCACCGAACGTAACTCTATTACATTCCTCTTTTGATTTTTTTATCCGCTCTTGAACGCGAACACCGCTGTCAAATGAACTTGCCTTCGAAACGTCATCGTCACTTATGTCAGATTCGAGCTCAAGAATTTCATATTTCTTATCAATATATTCTTTATCACGAATCTCTTTTAACTTGCGTTCTTCTTCTAACTTTAAAAGTCTTAGCCGAACATTTCTCGACATCGATGTCGAACCTACTGGTTGAGGTTGAACCTACCACTGACGGATCGTGTACGTTTGATACGGGTGTGCATTGTTTCAGTGAAATACATCCAGCATTTGCTTCTTCGTTCCGCTTAGCGGCCTCAGATACAGGAATGTTTGCGATTGCCGAGCTATCGCCCGTAGGCCCAGGCTCTTCAATCGTTTTTTAACTTTCGAGTAAAGCGCTTTCGAGTAAAGCGCGAGTTATTTTCTTTTTATTTTTCCCTTTGAGGAAGTTGGTGCAACTTTTAGCACACCTATACACTTGCTGCAGTGCCAGTCTACGTTTTCTATAGATGTGGTTACTCCCACACATGGGAAGTGAAACCAGCCATCACACATTGTATCATGGGCGCAATCTCGTCCGGCTCTTTACATTTCCTACAATGCTAATTTGTTCTAACCCTACTTGCTGGAGTATTGTGAACATGCGACCCTGAACTAAGACTACCAATACTATTGTGATTATGAGACATTCTGACTTACCTTCAATCTGATGTCTTTAGTTGCGCTGAAAATCGCCCGTGAATTAAAATCGTGACAACGATGTTTTATTTCTTTGCTTTTATTTGCTGTCTGCGAAATTGGATGAAGTTTGCTGTGGAAAAGAAATGCCGATGGTTGGTGGTGGATGATGTTGAGGTTGCAACGTGACTGATGAATTTCTCCTTTTTATTAATAGCTGTCTGCGAAATTGGATGAAGTTTGCTGTGGAAAAGAAATGCCGATGGTTGGTGGTGGATGATGATGAGGTTGCAACGTGACTGATGAATTTCTCCTGTTGAATTTTTCTTCAGACTCAGTTGTGAATTCGTTAAACGAACTTTAAAGAATTTGTTGAATTTATCAATAATAAAAAAGGATTTGTTGAATGTCGAATGAAAGAACTTTAAAATTCCTGCGGGAGGATTTATTAAATATATTACGTTTTGTACATAGTTTCTTTATTAACGTTTAGTTCTCCTTTATTTTAATTTGATTTTAAAAACTTTACTTTTATTTTGTTTTAAATATATTTTTGCTTGCTTTACAAATTTTGTCTTTACTTTAATTTTATGTTACAAATCGTTTTCTTTTTGGGTTAGGAAATCTATTCCTTACTTTTGCCGTCTATCAGAAGAAAATGAAAAAATTTATTTGGGAAAAAAGATGGCTGCCTTTTATCTTAAAAAAAGATGGCTGCCTTTTTCTTAAAAAAAGATGGCTGCCTTTTACTGATGACTATCGTCGGCTACCGGCTCGATTTTCGATAGCAGCCTGTACTACCAAGTTCGCGTTACATTGATGATGACTGTACTAAGAAAAGCGTAGCCAGTCTTCTAGATTTTGTTTAAGGCGGCTAATACCGATTTCTCGCTCCCAGATATGTTAAATGGTTCTGGATTTGATTGCAAAATATTTTGGTGCTGTTCAGAATTTGATATTGATGGACCTAATTTTCGTTTTTGGTTCATGGGGGCGCTTGGTTGAGCTATTGTTGACAAGTGAACCAGGGTGTTGTGTTTTTTTGGAACACTTTGTGCAACCTCGTAGCTGGCAGTTGTGAGAAGAGTGCCCAACTTGGAAACAGTTGACACACAAATTGTGTTTCCTTACGTGACTTAACCTGTCTTTTTTTTATAATTATCGCGCACATCAAGGGGTGATGACTACCCTTTTAATGTTATAGAACACAGTGCGAGCATTTAAGAAAGTAGGAGGGAGGAGGATGGTTGGAGGGTTTAATAGGAGGCACCGATACACGTTGCTTTTGAACTTTTGTGAATCGAAATGCAGTGGAAACACAGAGCCAGGTAAAGCATTCCACATACGGGTGGTGCAACTAAAATAAGAATCTTTATACTTGACTGTACGCCCAAAGTTGGGCTCAAGGTAAAACTGATGGGCATTCCTAGCGAGGCGGGTGTTGCGGCTTAATTGTTTTAGGGGAGGAATGCGGCTGGCTACTGCAAAGTAACCTACCCGGCAATACCACTTGCCCTTATTACCTCAATACCCAAACTGTTACTAACTTAAGATCACACTTGGCATTCGTACTCACACTCGCTTTATGGTGGATTAATATGCATCTGAAATTGCAGATGAAAATCGGAAAAAGACACAAGATGTAAAATTCATACTTGTCTGATAGAGAGGGAAGGCATCTTCCGCACTTCCTTAGTTATGGTTGCAGATAAAAAACTTTGGGTGCAGATGAACATGTTCATCTGCACCTATAATTTTTCATCTGCAACCATAATTTTATTCGTTAAGGTGCTTCATTTTCTGGAAAAAAAGTTTTTTGTTCTAAAAACTAGCCGCCTGAACTGCAGTGACGACACAAGAAACGTCAAACTTCATCGGTTTTTTGTTTATTTTTATTCGGATAAAGGAAAAATGGCGGTAAGTGAATTCTTTTTTAACTTTTTCATTATAAATTTTTCACTGATAGGAATTACAATCGCATGCAGCTCTTGTTTTCTCTATCAGCTGTTTAAGTGAATGTCTTGCAAAATACTCGGTCAATGGATTTTTTCTAGCTCTAAAAAGTCATATACTTCTCTGCAGGGAGCAAAATTGTGCCCAACCAAAAATTAAAAAAACAATTGCTCAACTTTCTTACAACTGCCGAACTTATATTAATTGCTCCAATTAATTTCAGAACTCTCCCCACCAGTGAATTCCGCCTAATGCATTCAACTGTGCGGTCAAAAAAATGGTGAAAACATTCCATAAGAATTACCAGCATCTCCCCATTCAAACGAAAACAATTCTATTGCCAATCAATTGTTCAATGGAGATCGGGTTTTGTGCTGGGTCATGACAAATCCGGATAGTTATCAAAAAAAAAAGCGAAACATGTTCAACCGACATGGGGTCCAAGATGCAACAAAGTTGTTTTCATGGGCTCCATGGAAGATGCAGAACTAGGAGCAGTAGCCTTACCAGTAAACGAAGTCAGACACAATCTTTGGGCTAAAACGAAAGAAGCTTTTAAGTACATCTATAAGGATCATTTCGATGAAGCTAATTGGTTTATGAAGTCTAATGATGACACGTATGTGATAGTTAAAAACTTCCGGTAAATGTTGTATCCATATTCACCAGATGATCCAATCTACTTTGGTTGTAAATCCAAGCCTTATGTGAAACAGGTCCGATCTACTTGTTCATCTTTGAATATATATTTCTTCCATTTGCATTTTTTAGGGTCATATGTCAGGTGGTGCTGAATATGTTCTAAGCAAAATGGGAAATAGGAAAATGTATGGAAAATGGAAAATGGGAAAATGTATGCAGAATGTAGGTGTCTTTACTGGTGATTCACGAGACACTCACGACCGGAGAAGATTTTTCCCATTCGTTCCCGAGCATCATTAGATACCGGGACATGTGAACAAAAGTTTCTGGTACTGGCAGTACATTTTCTATGAAACGGATGAGGTGAGCTAAAAAAGGGTTTTGAAGAAAAAGTCGTAACACTTTTTAATTCTCATTTCTTCAGGGACTTGAGTGCTGTTCAGACAATGCCGTTTCCTTTCATTATGTCTCACCGAATCAAATGCACTTCCTTGAATAAGATAATCAACCATATGTCATAATTTACACACCTGATGTTCTACCACCACAGATCTCCAAAGCAGAGTACTTGGGTCTAGGAGAGACCCCAACTACTAAAGCAAAACCAAGCAACAAACTATAATTCAGAGCTTAACTCATAGAAAAACTGACGACCACACTCTTATGTTTATATACAGGAAAAATAAGATACCCCTATTTTTTTTGCAAATGTAAATGTAAATGTAAATAGCTACCTAATTAGTTAAACTTACTTGGCCTTAAATTAAAAAAAAAAAAACTGCAAAATCTCTCAAGAATCTTGAATTTTTTTTTTAAATTATTATGTCAGCATGGAGCACGGGTTTTCAAATGTTAGTGTAGTGTGTAGTGCAAGGATTAGAAAACAACATTGTTATGCTATTCATCGATGCGAGATCTAGCAGATAGATTTGGGATTTGTTTTCGAGACTTCTAGAATGTAGTAGTACCATGCATCGACATAAGTTATCGTTTCTAACCACATGATATGGGATAAGGATAAACATAAGCAAAAAGTATAGGTAGGAGCTAGAGTTGTTTTGAAAGAATGGAAAAGAACATTGGCAAGTATCGTGAAAAGATGGGCTTAACAAATCAAGCTTCATCTGCATGACGAACTGATATTTGAAGTTCCCGAAGATAAAGCAAAGAAAGTTGATAAAGTTTTGAGCATAAAAATGGAAAACTGTGTTCGATTGAGTGTTCCACTAAAGGTGAAGCTGAAAACTGGTAAATCCTGGGGTGATTTGCAAAAAGTTAAATTGCAAATAGTTTATTGTTTTAATTTTTGAATATTATTTATTAAAATGCCTAATAATAATATACACAAAAGTGCTGTTTCAATACAGAGGAAACAAACTAAATCACTTTGGTTGGGGTTTCAATCGAAGCTCGTCTCGGCTTAGGTGCAGCAGATGGAACACGATCTCCGGTGGAGATTGTGTATGTGTGTACCATATTTTTTGCTTCGAAGCACAGCGCCAGAAGTTCACTTCTACAACCTCGCCTGCCATAAGGTCGACATTAAAGCTAAGCGTCTTGAAGCGCGTGTTATCTATGAATTCATCTCTATTCGGATGGTGGAACTCGAAGAGCGCCTGTGGCATACCAATGTGGTTGACATTTTTCAACAAAACGACAAACCCATTCTCGGCGTGGTTGTTGTACGTGAGTAGCATTTCACGCCCTACCGATATGAAATGCACAAGTTGTAGAGTTTCGAGGACAGCAGAGGATTAATGTAGGAAGTTTATTTGCATGGTATGCTAACACCGTCGTCTTTAAGTAGATTGCGCACAGTCTAGGCATTCGGGGGAAAAATCATTGTCTCCAAATGAACCAAGAAGTTCTGAAATGAGAATGTTGCCCTTTTCGGGAGGAGTAAACTCACGCATGTTTTTCCAGAGGATTTGAGCATCTACAAGAAAAAATTAGCAAACACATAATTTGTTGGATATCCAATTATCTACCTTTTCCACTCCAGAGTTTTCTAGCAATGGCGCTTAAAGCCTTAAAGTCCTCACAGCGTTTGGGTTTTTCACGATGAAACTTTGATTTTTTTTTGTGTTTTCAGCATCATTCAAGACAGAGAAACATATGACTTTGAAAGCTGACAGTAGCTATGAACGATTATGGCAACTTTGAAAGGAGATATCGGTTTTCTCTTTTTGTCTTTTGTGCACACAATCTATATCCGTCCTGCTTTACTTTTCTGCACTTCCGCACTTGCAGATGCATGTAAGTCCACCATTACTTTCCTTAACCTCATTGTCATTCAATAACCAACCTTTGTAATACTTAAACCTAAGATTATATTAAAAGCATATTTCAGTAAATAGATATTTCTTACTATTTACGTGGTGCCGAAACCCGAATTATTTTTCAATGAAAATAATATAAAATAAAGAATTTCAAGAAAAAAATCATTGAAATGTCAAAAGACGACACCTCAGCAGCGGCAACCGCAGCACCAGCGGTAGCAACGGCAGACAATCTCTGTCAATTTCTTCGCCCACCGAAACCAATCGTTATCGAACACGATAAAGACATGGCCAATGAGTGGAAATTATGGCTACAGCAATACGAATTTTTCAAGGTAGCTACAGGTATGGACACCAAACCCCAAAAGATTTAGATAGCAACGTTAATGTCCGCAATCGGATACCCAGTTATTCAAGAATACAACTCGCAATCAAAAAACCAAACAGTACAATAGCCGAGGTAAAAAGAATTATCCAAACATATTTAATTCCAAAAATTATCACCACTTTTGAGAGGCACAAATTTAATAAAATAGCTCAAAAAGACGGCGAATCCATCGACGAATTAATGTCAAGACTACAACTGCAAGCCCAAAACTGTGCCTTTGGAGCACTAAACGACAGCCTCCTTAGAGACCAACTCATTCTCGGAATCCAAAGCGATAACTTCCTTACTAAATTGCTGTCCCAGGACAACGACTTAGAAAAGGCAATCCAACTCTGTCAGGCCACTGAAATGGCCCAAAAGCAGTCGGCCCAAATCGTCAACGAAGGCAAAAAGACCGTGAACATAGTTAAAAAAAATAACATCGATAAAACTAAGAGCTTCGACTGTCGTAATTGTGGAAAACACCACGAAATCCTAAACTGCCCTGCATTTAATCACATATGCAAGAAATGCAACAACAAGAACCACTTCGAAAAATTATGCAGAAAGAAAACTAGCAAAAATTACCACAAGAGCAGTCGCACGCCTCCCAAGAAAATCAACCCTTGTGAAGAATCCGACGACGATTATGATTCACTCTTTATCGGTGCATTAACTAAAAGTTCGAACGCACGACCCGACAATTTTACGGAACAACTTGTCATTCAGGGTAAGTCGTATGATATAAAGCTTGACACTGGTGCCCAGTGTAACGTGCTACCACAACATGTAATTAAAACCATCAACTTTAACCTCAAACCAAGTAGTGTAAAGCACCTCGTATCGTTCAGCAATCATCGAATGCAGGTGCTTGGCGAAGCAATTATACCATGCTCAATAGCAGGACGAAAATGCAAAATACTATTTAAGGTCGTGGCCAAAGACATCAAGCCAATTCTCGGAGCCAATGCTTGCGAAAATCTTGAACTCATTACCAGAGTTCACCAAGTAAAAATAGAAGACAGCATTTTTGAGGGCTTAGGTTGTCTCAAGGACTATGACAATGATATCGACCTGGTCGAGAACCCTTCATTCGTTATAACACCTCCAAGACGAATTCCACAAAAAATCCGCGACGAGGTTAAGAACGAACTCGACAGAATGGTAAAGCTAGGTGTCATCGAACCCATGAGGGAAGCTACGCAATCAGTAGTAGTAAAGAAAAACAACAAAATCAGAATCTGTATAGACCCCATATCTGTAAACAAAAATATTTTGCGCTGCCACCATCCAATGCAAACAATAGAAGAGATATCAGCGCAACTCAACGGTTCAAAGCTTTTCACACTGCTGGATTGTAAACGAGGTTTCTGGCAAATCCGAGACAAAATCATCTCACACAGAACCAAAAAAGTACTTACCTTTTCCACACCTTGGGGCAGATACTGCTGTAAAAGGCTACCCTTAGGCATATCAGCGGCCACAGAAGTATTCCAAAGCATAATGGAATCTCTTTTATCACATTTATCTAACGTAAAAATTTCAATAGACGACATACTTATTCATTCCAGCTCGATCGAAGAACTACGCAAAACAGCGTCCGAGGTAATCAAAATCCTAAACGAAAAGGGGCTCAAACTCAATAAAGCAAAATGCATATTCGAACAACGGAAAATTAAGTACCTCGGCCACATCATCAGCGAACATGGAATGACCGCCGACCCGGACAAGACAGAAGCAGTCCAACGACTGAAGTCACCCAAAAATAAGAAAGAACTGCAGAGAGTCCTCGGTAAGTTCACCTACCTGAGTAAGTTTATCTCAAATTTCTCTTTACTAACAACGCCACTCCGCACACTCTTGGAGAAGTCAACCCCATGGGAGTGAAACGACTCTCAGGAGAAAGCATACGCGAACTTAAAACCACTATTTGTACAACTCCCGTGTTAAAATGGTATGACGTCAACGACGAAGTCAAGCTCCAAGCCGATTCAAGCTCAACCGCCCGAGGTGCCCTTCTTCTCCAAAAGGGCCAACCAATCGCCTACGCGTCCAAAGCACTCACCGAGTGTCAAAAGAGATACTCTGAACTGGAAAAAGAGGCGTTAGCAATTAAGTTTGGCTGCGAAAAATTTCACCAATACGTCTGGGGTAAGAAATTGATCGTCGGACCCGACCACAAACCTCTAGAGACAATTTTCCGAAAACCACTTCACTTGGCTCCAGCCCGACTTAAACGAATCCGTTTAAGCCTGCTGACTTGTGACCTAGAAGTCCGATACAAAGAGGGTAAACAAATATTCCTGGCCAGCCCACTAAGTCGAGACTGCTCAAACAAGTCACAACCAAATCACAACGGCACAGATTTACAAGTTCAGACTATCTTGTCAATCTCAGACAGGGAACTCGAAAAGTTACTCCAATTAACCAAAAGCGATGAAGCCTGTAAGCAACTGAGCGAGCTTATAACTAATGGTTGGCCCAGTTCTATCGATCAACTCCCAAATAACTTAAAAAACTATTAGACGTTCAGAGAAGAGCTTTCTATTCATGATGGCATCATATACAAAGCTCACAAAACTCTTATCCCAACAGCAATGAGAGCCGATGTATTAAAGTACATACACAATTGTCACTTTAACTATGTTAAGTGTATACGAAGAGCAAAAGATAGTGTATTCTGGCCACAAATGAATCGTGACATAAAAGATTAAATAGACAAATGCCCTGCTTGTCAAGTCTTTCAAAGAAGCAACAACAAAATACGTCTAGGCGAAAAATAAATACCTAATTATCCATTTGAAATCGTAGGTTCAGATTTGTTTCATTTCAAAGGTCACGACTACGTTGTAGGGGAGACTGGGTACGGTTGACACAATTTTTCTTCTTTTGTCCATAGCATTGACATCAATAAGATTAGCTATGTAGGAATTAGGTGCAATTCAAGATCATGATTCTTTCTATATTAATGAACAGTGTTTTTTGAGTGCATAGTTCACATTTAAGCAATATACATTAATTTTAATGAGAAAAGTCAATTTGTTTCAACTGTCCCCATGCCAGGGGCGGTTGAAACAATGAATGGGGTCAATTGAAACACGTTGAAATAGTAAAAATATTGCCTTGTAACGTATTTTATTAATTTTTTATTTCAAAAAATTCCACAGTTTGAGAATATATTTTTATTCAAAGTTCATTATTAAATATATATACTAGTATATTAACTAAACGGTATAAACGTTCGTATCTTGCTTTCGAATGTATCTTGAAAGAGAGCTGTAGTTTATTCCATGCTTCTCTGACGCACTGCGTAACGAACTGCCTGCCTTCACATCGTCATGAGCCGCTAATTCCACATTTCCTCGTGCAGTCTTCCTCACACGTACTCGGGGCATCTACAAAACAAACAAAAAATGTAAGCACATTGTTTCAACCGTCCCCAAAAAAAATGTGTTAACCGTCCCCATCCACTTTTCCAACAAAAAAATTACAAAACAACATAAACAACACTAACACGTCCCTGCATGTCATTTCATTCTATTCTACACTCTTTTCTGCGCACAACAAAATATCACTTAACACTAACACTTGAATAGTACTCACGCAACAAAGAAAAGTAAAAAATCAAAAAAACTTACTTTTGCTTGTCAAAAAAAAACAAGAGCTTTCTGTTCACAACCGATCAGCGCGACGATCAAAGCAAGACTGAAAATCGTGACTTAACTGGTTTCTGCTTAATTCTCTTTCAGTACTCAAACACATTGCGTGAACGGTTTCTGAGATATTTATGTTGTGTCGTCAACCGTCCTGTGTTTCAACCCTACCCAGTCTCCCCTACTAACGGACAGTTACCCCGGTTTAATCAAATTCGACAAACTCAAAGAACCAACTGCAAGGAACGCATCGATTTCCTCAAAAGCATATTTGCAGTTAATGGAATACCAAAAATTTTAGAAACTTACAATGGACCGCAGTATTCTAGCACCGAGTTCAAAAAGTTCACCACCGACTGGAAATTCAATTATACCACCAGTTCACCGTATCATGCCAGAGGAAACGATTTAGCGGAAAAGGCTGTGCAATTTGTAACGAGGCAATTTTTAAATGCAAAAATATTCCTCGCCACATGCTTGTCATTTGCCAAACAGGGAGCCGCCATCTAGCGTCAAAGGGAAAGAAGAGAAGCTTATCCATCTAAGATGGCAACCCACAAATTAAGCTCGCAGCCAAGACACAGTACCTGGTGGTGGAAAGTGTTCAGGTTGTACCACGGAGGTAAAAAGCTAACCTCACCAACATTGATGGTAGATATTGGGAAGGTGGTAATACCACCCAACAACCAATTCCCCATGCACAAGCAGTGCATGCGACGACGGTCGACAGAGCTCGATGGTGAGTTGTTTTTATTTTCATAGCAATGTCTTATAGGCAAGCATATTGATATGCGCAAACAAGCATATCAGATGTGGTATTTATTTTCATAGCAATGTCATATAGGCAAGCATATGGATATGTGCAAACAAGCATATCAGATAGGGAGATTACATGGGAGTAGGGGATATCCCACTAGATTATATGGGAATTGCACAAGGTACCACTACTCCTGGTGGGTATAAATAGAGCGGCTCAGTCCAAGGAAAATATAGTTCACCGGCACCAGTCAAGTGGTGCACATCTCCCTGGAAATAAAGGAAAGAAGTCTAAAATTGATTAGTCTCTGGCCAAAGAAGGAAACCAAGGAAAGACGTTGGTTTAAGGTAAAACGTAGTAAGTTTATTCTAATAAAATTATATTGCTTACGTATTGTGCCACCAGGGGCAGAGACTAATACCTGCCGATCACACAGCTACTGTCTGTACCGAGGTCTTCGGACGCTCGCAGTTTCACCCACCGAGGTCTTCGGACGCTCGCAGTTTCACCCCACCGAGTTCTTCGGACGCTCGCAGTTTCACACCACCGAGGTCTTCGGACGCTCGCAGTTTCACCCCACCGAGGGGTTCGGACGCTCGCAGTTTCACCCCACCGAGGTCTTCGGACGCTCGCAGTTTCACTCCACCAAGGTCTTCGGACGCTTGTAGTTTCACCTGCTAGGGTCTTACGACGCCTACGCGCTCCGACTTACCTGCGACTGCCTATAGGGCGAAAGTGTCAGAAGGGATCTTGCCGATAGAAGCAGCCAATTCGCCTAACTTAATAACTATTAACAACTTCTCTCCCCTAGCCACCGTGAGACTAGAACGCCGTGTCACTTTTTAATAGGCGAGCCCCTAAAAGCAGTTCTTGATCAACATGCAGAACCACAAAGTGGGATACTAGTCACTAGGTGGAAACTTGTGCCAACCATCAAGAAGGAATTCTGGAAACGATGGTCCCAAGAATACCTGAACGAACTCCAACAACAAACAAAGTGGAAAACACAGTCGAAAAACGTTCAACCAGGCACTGTTGTCATTATCAAGGAAGACAACATTCCAGTAATGAAATGGCCACTAGGAAGAATCGAAAAGGTGATTCACGGAAACGATGGATATGTCAGGGTTGCAGAAGTTCGAACAAAATCTGGGGTACTATGTCGTCCCATACACAAGCTAGCTCCACTAGTAGAAGGCAGCCAAAGCTCGCTGTGCTCTCAACCTGATGCATCTCTAACAAGTCGAAAACGCAAACTAGATGAACAAGAAGACATTGACGAGTCCAGTTCATGATCTAAGCCAACAAAACAACGCCCAGTTCATCCCGGTCAGGATTACTTACTCTTTTAATAATAGCTCTCTTATTACCAATTATAGCTGCCAGTGATGTAGAAGTCATCAAGTTTAATAGCTCGGCACCCGGCATACATTTCCAAAAACAAGGAACGATAAGCTTGATTCACAGCAAATGGAATCTAGTGGTATACTATAACCTTGCTTCATATCGAAAAGAAATTCAAGCACTCGAAAACAGCACTTTCGTACTAAAACATGTTAGAGTTACGCTTTTAAAATAAAAAGAATTTGAAATAAAAGAAAAGAAATTGAATTTATTGAGACGTTAATCGTATTGTAGTTGAACAAAAATGAAGAGAAAAGAATAAGTATATTATATTGTGTTCAAACAATCTGAACAAAAAAGCAAGGCAAACTTGATATTGTTTTGAACAGTATAAAGATGCAAAGTGTTTTATTCCAACATCCCCTCTCAATTTGTAGCTTCAAGATTATGAACTCCAAGTCCTAATAAACATTTATCATGGTTTTGCCTTGGAAGAGGCTTGGTGAGGATATCTGCTACCATTTCTTCTGTTGGCATATAATGTAGGGATATTGGCCAGTTCTTCAATACATCTCTTACGTAGTGATATCGAATATCAATATGCTTAGAACGTGCGTGAAAAACAGGATTTTGTGCTAGCTTCCCCGCGCCTTGATTATCGTTAAACATGTTTACTTTAAACGCATTTTCGAAACCAAGTTCCTTAAGAAATTTTAGTAGAAACACTGCTTCTCTGCTGGCGTCGCTTATCGCCATGTATTCGGCTTCGGTCGAAGATAATGCAACTGTTCTCTGCTTCCGCGATTCCCAAGAAACAGCTGCTCCACCAATTATGAAGGTTGATCCTGTGTAAGATCGTCTATCAATCAAACAATTACCCCAGTCTGCATCTACAAAGCAAGTCAAAGATCCGGTTTCATCGCCGTTGAATTTGAGTCCATAATGGGATGTGCCTTTCAAATAGCGCAGCACACGCTTAGCTGCAACCCAGTGTTCTTGTTTATAACAATTATTGAACTGACTTAGAGCACTTGCTGGATACGCTATGTCAGGACGAGTTGCCACTGCAAGATACATCAAGGCACCAGTAAGTTCTCGATAAGGTACGTCACATAGTTGATCATCGGATTCATTAGAATTTTTTGGAAAGCTTACAGCTCAAGGCCATAGGAGTTGTCACGGGCTTCGAATCTTCCATGCCAAACCTCTTCAATATGTCCTTTATGTATCCACTTTGAGAAATTTGAATTGTGTTATTGACCCTTTTGATTTGTATTCCCAAGCAGTAATCAGCTTCTCCGAGATCTCGCGTTTTAAACGCTTTTGATATTTCTGATTTAATACTATCAGCCATTGTTCGATTGCTTGTAAAGATTAAAATATCGTCAACATATATTAAGACAAAAGTTTTCTTACACTGGCTGGTATATATGCATGGATCGGATACTGTCGCTACTAACCCAATCTTTTTCAATGTCTTGTCGATTTCAATGTTCCATTGACGTCCAGCCTGTCGTAGTCCGTATAAAGCTTTCCGAAGTTTACATACCTTTTCACCTTTTCTTTTCATTTGGTTTAACATTTCTGTAGCTTTCGTCCGCAAAAGTTTGTCATTTTCGTTGTTTGCCATTTTCTTCAACATTTCTTCTAAAAGTACAGGTTTCTCCATGTAAATGTCTTCATTTATGGTCCCATTCAGGTAGGCTGACGTGATGTCCATCTGGTATATGTTCATTTTGCTTTTTGCAGCGAGAGCGATCATTAGCCTCAATGAACTTAGTCTTGCAACAGGAGCAAAAGTATCATGAAAATCTTCCCCGGGCTTTTGCGTGAAGCCCTTTGCCACAAGTCTTGCTTTTCGTCTTTCAAGTGATCCATCTGCATCCCATTTGTTGCGCAACACCATTCTACATCCGATTGTTCTTGAGTTTTCAGGTTTGTTAACGATAGTCCAAGTGTCATTTCTAATAAGGTTTCGAATCTCTTTGTATATAGCGTCCTCCCAATCTTCTTTTTCGTCACCTGATAAAGCCGTCGCTAGTGGTATTTCAGAAACATTCATTGCAAATTGCTCCTCTTCGTTCGTCATATCTTGTTGATCATGCGTTCCTTCGTAGAAATTCTCTACTTGGTTAATTTGAACCTCTTTCTGAATGATCTTTGGTTTTCCAGTTTTTCCGAATTTTGGTTTTATTTTCTTTGTACGTCCTGGTTTTTCAGATTTTAATTTGGATGGTCTTCTGGTTCTTAATTTCATTTTTGAATAGTTTTCTTCAACACCAAGTTCTTCCGTATCGTTCTCATCTCTAGGATCTGAGTGGTTCACTTTCTCGGATGTACTCTTTATAGCTGGTTGGCTAGGATTTAAGGGAAAATCGGTGTAAGTTTTAGAATTGTCTATATGAAAACGTCCATTTATGGTATCTTTGGTAATAAAGTCCTCAAAATATTCAGGATTTCTCAATTCATCTAAGAACTTGACATCTCTTGATACATGTATCTTCTTCTGAGAAGGTACCCACACTCTAAATCCTTTTTGTGTCTCAGGATAACCAACAAAAACACCTTCTATAGCTCTATCATCAAATTTGCCTTTAGAGGGATTCTTATTCCAGATGTATACCTTGCTGCCAAACGGATGAAGATAATCTAATTTTGGCAATTTACCTGTCCACTTCTTGTATGGAACATCTCCATCCAAGCTTTTAGAGATGCAGCGATTTCGAATGTAATTGGCAGCTGCAATAGCTTCAGCCCAAAAATTTGGTGGAAGACCTGACTCCTTCAACATGCAACGGGCTGATTCGACTAGAGTTCTGTTCTTTCTCTCAGCGATGCCGTTTTGTTCCGGGGTATAAACTGTTGTTAAACGACGTTGTATTCCAGATTCTTTCAAAAATGTGTCCATTGCTAAATTGCAGTATTCACTTCCGTTGTCCGATTGAAGTGCTCTGATCTTTTTTCCAGTTTGTGTCTCTGCAAAATTTTTAAATTCATTAAATTTTGAGAAAACTTCGTTCTTACTATGAATAAAATATGTCATGCAATATCTACTGAAGTCGTCTATAAATGTGACAAAATATCTTGAGCCACCCTTTGATTCGGTTCTCATCGGTCCACAAACGTCGCTATGTATAATGTCCAGCAATCCTTTTGACCGTTCTATTCGACTTTGAAATGGTGTACGTGTTAATTTTGCTACGATGCACGTTTCACATGTCTTAATGTTGTCTGTCAACGGAGGTATCAGACCTTTTCTTGCCATAATTAACATGTCATTGCTATTCAAATGACCAAGTTTTCTGTGCCAAAAGTTGGGGGAGTTTTCATCTTTTGTGGCCGATGCTAGCTTACTTTCCTGATTTTCCATACGAAGATAAAACAAATCTCCATTTCGTTCTGCTTCAATTTTAATATTTCCTTTCTGGTCTTGAACAACAGCTTTATTTTTCGTGAAAATTACCTGATCACCTTTATCAACAATTTTTGCTATGGAAATCAGATTCGTTCGCAGATCCGGAACATGAAGCGTATTATTGAGCTTCACAGCAATGTTAGATCTACCATTCCAGGTTGATAAGGTCACGTCTCCCTTTGCTCTCACGCCCGATGACACATTAGTAGCCAGTTTTAGATTGGATTGCGTTGGTTGTATATTTTCTAACATGTCTTCATTTTTGCAAAGATGTGAAGTACATCCACTGTCGAGGCACCATTTGTCTTCTGTATTTTCAGCACAGGAGTAAGCAAAATATGTTGCATCGCTGTGTTCTTTCTTCGAACTGAACCCCTTTTTCTTGAAACAATCAGCAGCCTTGTGTCCCTTCTTTCCGCAAAAGTTGCAATTATACTTGAATGTGTGACCAACGTGTTTTGCTTGTTGTTTGTTCCTGTCTTTATCAAAACCTTCGCCGAATTTATTCTTTGATGAGCCTCCATTGTATTTTGCAAACATTGCTCCAGATGGTTCATCCAAAGACCTTCGAGTTCTAGCTTCATATTCTTCAGTGATTTTGATTTTAAGTGATTCAATGTCTGGCAGATTGTCCCGAGATTCAATAGCACATCTAAAATTTTCAAAAGATTCAGGAAGACTATATAACAACATTACCGCCAACAAATCGTCATTTATTGTGACATCCATGTTTTGCAATCTATCGACTGTGTCAAAGAATTTGCATAAATAATCCCTTAGATCATCTCCCTCAGTCATCTTGTTTTGCGTCAATCTTTTCAGCAATGTTGCCTTGCGAGCAGGACCTTTTGAGGCATAAATTGATTCAAGTTTTAGCCATATTTCTCTTGAAGTGGAACATCCACGTATTTGGCTTAGCTCCGAAGGATTGATTGCCAGTATAAGATCAGATTTCGCCTTTCTATCTTCAAGCATCCATGCGTTCAAAGCATGTTGGTTATTCGGATCGTCTTCCTTAACCTTAGGCTTCGGTTTTTCTCCGCTTACATAACCCCAGGATTCATTTTTCACTAGTACGGCTTCAATTTGTATTTTCCAAGTTTCTTAATTCTGCTTTGATAGATTTTCGATTCGAATGGAATTCATTTCTTTTTCGACTCTGAAAAAGGATTCTTTAATTCAATGTTTAAACAGTTCAACTTATTGTTCTTTTATTTTCCTGGGCCCATAACCTGTTGGAGTTACGCTTTTAAAATAAAAAGAATTTGAAGTAAAAGAAAAGAAATTGAATTAATTGAGACGTTAATCGTATTGTAGTTGAACAAAGAATGAAGAGAAAAGAATAAGTATATTATATTGTGTTCAAACAATCTGAACAAAAAAGCAAGGCAAACTTGATATTGTTTTGAACAGTATAAAGATGCAAAGTGTTTTATTCCAACAAAACATCTATGCGATTAGTTGTCGTTTAAAGGATCATGCGCTCAAATAGTTCAACAAGTAGAACTGATCAAACACGAGGTAACGAAGATAACATGTTTCTTTCAACTAAACAAGGGAGGATTAAAAGAGGAGCTATAGATGTCGTAGGAAACAAAGCAAATTCCCTTCTTGGAGTTCTTGACTCTAGATACTCAGATAAAATAACTCGTCATTTCAAAGAGTTGCATTCAAATGAAGGAAATGAAAAGATTAGTAAAGTTTTTAACAGTTAAAACACTTTTTATATTTCCTCAAATGCACATTTCAGAAGCAATGCTTCCATCGTCAGTGATTCAAATGAAGAACAATTACTGAAACTTGCAAAAAATCAGACTTCAATTTTAGACTCAACAGTGAAAATAATGAAACAAAATCAAGAAGCCATATCCAAGAAACTCATCGTGCTTGAAACTCAAATTAAGCAGATAGTACATCGAATCAACAAATTGACCGAGGAAGTGTACCAAATTAAGATTAAGGAGTTTTTTTCGTCATGGTCTATTTACGCTACATTGATTATAATGAACATACAGCGCACCCAAAATTCAATAACTGGTGTTTTGGCAGATACTCACCAAGGACGAATAAATCATCTACTCATATCTTCACAACAACTCAGCGGTGAAATAACCATAATAAAAAACCATTTAATATCAGGACTTCGACTTCCAGTTGAGGCCGAAAACATATTGACTCTATACAAGCTTATGTCAATTACCGGACAAATAGCTTCGGACTACCTAATTTTTAAAATTGAACTACCATTGGTCACAATTGGAAGAATTCACGATGTTCAACTTGGTTCCGATCCCAGCAGTTGTCAACAAAACTTTCATAGCAATACAATAATCAATAAGTTTCCTGGCAGTGAGTCCTCACCACGAAGAATAGTACCCTGTAACCGAAGGTGACCTCACTTCATGTATCATAATTAACGGGGTTAATTATCTGTGCCCCCAAATCTCATCCAGTATACAGATGTGGAACAAACTTCAGCACCTGTGAAATAAATTTACTCAACAACGATTCGGACCTGTCGGGATGTGAGCTCCAACTTATTCAAGCCAATTCTGTTTGGAAAAAACTGCCTGGAGTAAATCAATGGATTTTTGCCGTCAAAGAAGAAACAACGCTGAATACCGTTTCTGATCGCGAAACTACCTTCATTAAAATACAGGGAAGTGGCCTTTTAAAAATGCAACCGTATTGTGTGGCCAAACATCAACATCTAACTCTTCAAGGACTGAAAATTCACTCAAACAATATACGAGTGTCGCGTACCAGACAAAGCGGTGATATAACTTCTGAAAACATCAGCCGCCTTATAGCTCTCATGTAGGATTATTCATCAAACATGAGTTCATTCCACACAGATCTGCTAGAACTTCAAAAGCAGATTAAGTCACAACAGCTAGAACTCCCAAATCATATATCGTCGGTCTTCTGGCAGAGTGGCAAAAGTCAAAATTCGCAATTTTTCAGGAGAGCCCTTTTAAGTTTTTGTCATATTAAAAACAAAAAAATTGTTGTTAATAAAGAATTAAACTATTATTAAATACATGAAAAATTTTTATTTTTTTTTGCTATGGCTTACTAAGATTTACAGAAAACGCAATATTTAAAAATATAAAAAAAAAAATTAATAATTTGTAATACTATGATAATTAATATGATATTTGACTCATGTAGAACACAAGGTGTAAACCTCCTGTTATTATGTAAACCTCCGGTTATTATGTAAAGCTCCGGTTATTTTCTGATCTCGAACGCGGACCATTCGACCAATGAGATCACTCGTTCTATGTACCGATAGGATAGCTCGTTGTATTTAATTTAGAATGAAAAATATAACGAACGACACACGAGATATAGAAGTCAAGAAGTAAAGTTTGTTTTCACATTAGCTCTGATAAATTTTAATCTAGTAGATGCCATTGTGTATTTTTAAGAAAAATAAAGAGACCCTTTTGTTTTTCATTAAAACATCAGGTGTGGGGTATATTCACCTTTAAAAAAAAAAAACAGAAAACAAAGTATCCAACAATTTCTTCACCATGGCCGACCAACAGATAGAAGCGCTAAAAGGCGCAGGCCTCCGACAATCAATCTTCCCCGACTGACGCAGATGTTTCAAAATCGTATCTTTTTAGCTGCTGACCCATCAATCGCCGACAATGCCGCTGCCAAAACTCTCCCAACTGAAGAAACCGATGATGAAGTTTTTGCTGACGCCCAACAGAGAACAGAAGTCGAGGAACCCGCCGTAAATGAGGAAACCGAGGCCGAACTTGACCACAAACTAATGCTCCTACGCAAACGCCACGAAGTCCTCATACTACAGCAATCGATAGCCAGATTAGAGCAAGCTGAGGCACAACCCACATCATTCGCTACGCAAAATTCTACGCCATCTGTAGCGTCAAAATCTCGACTGACTTTTCGAGACTTCGAACATGCCATCGTTAAGTTTGATGGTGAAGCCAGGGCCTACAGTGTGCACGACTTCTTGAGGAATTTCCAGAGAGTCATGAATATGGTTGGCGCAGACGACCTATTCCGCTACACGTCTTTATGCAACTCCTTGATTGGCACTGCTAGGCTGCTCCACAGCAAGGATGCACTGGATTACGCTGAACTAAAAGCAATACTCCTGAAGGAGTTTGGTCGTACGGTTGGCCGCAACGAAGTATACCAGATGCTTATGAAACACAAGTGGAACAAGAGAGATAACATCCGCCGGTATGTATTAGAGATGGAAAATATGACCGCTCGCTGCAAATTTATCGATGAATTCGAACTGATTGGCTTCATCATCGATGGAATGCAAGACGCTTCACCAGAGTCACACCTCCGAATGAACGCACAGACGATGGACCCATTCAAAATTTCCTTGGACCTGTACGAGCAACGGCGTTCCAATCGACTTGCTGCTAAGACCGATGTCACCGCTGCCGCTGTAAGACAAAAACCACCGACGGCGACGACTAAAATCAATATAAAAACTGACGCAACCGATGCAAAAGAAGTCCGTTATTACAACTGCACGCAGATGGGACATTACCAGAGCAGATGCCCGAATGAAAAGCGACCAGAAGTTAGCTGCTTCCGATGCTGGAAGATTGGACATGATTAGCGAAGCTGTCCAAACCCGAAGAAAGTTTTGAAGCCAATGAAAAATACCGCTGCTGTTGTCACTGATGCCACTGATGAACGAAGTCACCCTAGTTGTCTAGTAACACCCCCTATGAGTTGACCTTGTCGTGGTGGGGGTGCATAAGGACATCTTCTTCAGCAATCCAGCTGCAGAACCTGACCAACCAACATAACTCAAAACAAAACCTCAATGTTGGAAAACTTGAAATGAAACAATGGAAAAAGTAAATAAAAGGAACAAAAAACGAGCGGGGATATACGTTCAAAAGTCATCGAAAGATGATAAGTCGCCAGTGACAAATTTATTTACTATGACGGATAAAGCGATTTGCGGAAGGGCTGGGGAGCCGACTGCAGTTCGAGGAATGCCTAACAAGCCAACCAAGAAATGTGGAGAGCCCTCTGGTTCTAACGCCCCTCCTAAGGAGGATGCCCAAACCAGTGGAAGGGTTGCAGTGACTCTCTGTAGCACTTCCACTCATACTGCCCGTATTGAAGGGACCCCGGAGAAGACTATTGCAGGAAGTAGAGGGGCCGAGACTTTCATTTCTAACGCGAACTGTGATATGTTGACGAAGGGGTTACCCTCACCAAAAACACTGCCCCAACATCCCACCTCATCCCATCCTATGTCAAAGGACTCAAGGTCGACCAACCCGGACGGTACGGGTGCCGAGACTATCGGCTCCGTGGCTGAAAGGGGAGGACCATATTCGAGCTCCGGAAACATTCCTTCCCTCCCCCAAGTTGTAGGTGAAACTGTGACTAACAGTGGAACAAACAACGAAAGGGTGTCCAATGTCCCTAACTATAAAGTTGGAGGTGAAACTGTGACTCACAGTGGAACTGAAAACAAAAGGGTTTCCAATCCCCCTAACCCCCAAGTTGAAGGTGAAACTGTGACTTACAGTGGAACTGAAAACGAGAGGGTTTCCAATCCCCCTAACCCCCAAGTTGAGGGTGAAACTGTGTCTAACACTGGAACGGACAACGAAGGGCATCCCAACCTCCCTATCTTCCCAAACCACAAAGAAAGGCGGAATGCGGAGAAAATTACGAAGGTGTTAGATGCAGTACCTAAACCTAAGCTTGATTCAACGCAATCTGCCAAACTTGAGTGGGCAATGAAAATCGTTGCAATAAATGAAAAAAACTGCGAAGACTCAACGTCTAAGCGCCAACACTCGTTCGAGCAGTCAACCCCGAACGCCAAAAGGCCTGAAGTGCAAAAACCAAGCACCCTCAGCTCCAAAAAAGACATGTCGTACAGTGACGCACTGAAGGACAAACCCATTTTCGCTGTCATTGACAGCAGTAACGCGGATGGTGCGATCTCTTTCGATCAATGGGCGATCATCATGAACAAGCTCCAGGCCTCCTACTGGACTCTTATGATGGGAAACCCAGGGGAACTTGCCATCTTTGAGGACGCAGGATGGTATCAGGGGCGCGTCAGGTTAATCGCGTTTGATGGAGAGAGATCGCGCGATCTGTATAAGCTTGCGATAAGCAGGTTAGAGGGACTCTGGCCTGGTGCTAAGCTTGAAGTCGTGTCAAGGGAGGATATCCCTTGCAGGCCTAGGGTTCGCGTTAGGCTACCAGCAGAACTCTCCTGCAAAGATACAATCATGAAAATGATTCAATTTGGCAATCCAACCCTTCCTACTCATGACTGGAAAGTCGCGAAGCTGGAAGACCCGGAGGGTCACTATTGATCGGCTTTAAAAGTCATCAATAAGGGCTCCCTTGCTCTCCTGGCTGCGACAAAAGGCGTGATTCGGTTCGGCTGGTCAAATATTGCCTTAAAAATATACAAAAAAGATGAAGAACAGAACAACGTTCCATCTCCCGAAACAAAAAGTGCGTCTTCAGTCGAAGAACCCGCAGGGCTAGTCGACCCTCCATCCATGGAGATAGATGAGCTCGGCACATCCTCTGCGGAAACGCTTGAAAATAGACCCTCTACATCCCACTTGGATGCCCAAAACGTCATCAAATTCTCCGACTTGGAGACTGATGACTCCGCTAATGAGGTTTCGCTCAGCGAGGATGACCTTCTTAGGTCAAACTCTGAGAGCGAAACAGACGACGACCTCAACCAGACTGTGGTAGGGGCTAGTCAACTTAGTTGTTCCCAAGATGGTGCAGCTAACACAGATTAACCTCCAACACTCCAAGCAGGCTTCGGCCTCCCTTCTTCTCCGCCTAAACAAGAGAGGGGAAGATATTGTCCTTATCCAAGAACCTTGGATCATCAAATCCATCGTTCATGGACTAAGCTCCTGGATACATTCTACTGTATATGAAGGACAAAGGTGAACCCAGATCCTGCATATTGGTAAGAAATAGCACTAATGTATTTTTACTCCCTAATTACAGCAATCGAGATGTAATCACAATAAGATACCAGACCGGTGACAACAACTACTGGCTGGTATCTGCTTACCTCGGCCACGACCATCCTGGCCCTCCCCCAGGCGACTTATTAAAAAGGATTTTCGCTGAAGCAGAACGGCAGAAGATCTGCCTCATCATTGGATGCGATGCCAATGCGCATCACACAGTATGGGGAAGTACTGACACAAGTGAAGCAGGTGAGTCACTTTTTGATTTTATTTTAAGTACTAACCTCATAGTATGTAATACTGGCAATGAACCAACATTCATTACCAGAAACAGACAAGAAGTTTTAGATATAACTCTTGTCTCCGATTCGGTTCATCAAAGGATTACTAATTGGAAAGTATCTACTGAACACTCCTTTTCTGATCATAGATACATTCAATTTGATCTTAGTGATGAACCTCTTAAGCAACCTATCTTCCGAAACTACCGGAAAACTGACTGGGAAAAATATCGAGTAACTTTGAAAGAGTTTATTAAACCTGAACTTTTGCAAAACCCTATAAACAAACATGATCTAGACAAAAAGGTCAATGATCTTACCACTTCCCTTAACCATTCACTGCAGAAATCCTGTCCTCTTATAAAAATAAGAGGAAAACAGAAACCACTGTGGTGGAGCTCGGGGCTAGAACCACTCAGGAAGGAATGTAGAAAACTTTTCAACCGAGCTAAACAATCTAAAACTTCATCCTACAAGGAATCCCTCAAAACTTATAAATATCAACTGAGGAAAAATAAAAGAACTTATTGGAGAAACTTCTGTGGAAAAATAGAAGATACTTCAGAAGCTTCTAGATAAAGAAAAATCCTCTCAAAAAGTCCCACCATGCCTAGCAGTCTGAAAACAGCTGACGGCTGGACAGAATCCTGCGAAGAAACGCTCAATCTGCTTCTGGACACTCACTTTCCAGGCAGCTCTAAGAACTAATGTAACTATGATTCCATAGAATCAGTTAGCATAATAACTAACACCCCCTTTCTAATAACAAGGGAAAAACTAGTTTGGGCCATTAACAGCTTTGACCCATACAAATCCCTTGGACCTGATGGTATAATTCCAGCCGAACTTCAAAAGGCCGCGGATATTATTATCCCTGTCCTTGAAGTAATTCTTATCGGCCGTACCACCTTGAACTATATCCCCACGCAGTGGAGAGAGGTCAAGGTTGTGTTTATACCTATGGCTGGAAAATCATCCCACGTAAATCCGAAAGATCTCCGACCAATAAGTCTATCATCTTTCCTTATTAAAACCTTAGAACGACTGATTGATATCCACTTGCGTATAGCTATAGATCCAAAATTGTTATCTACAGCACAACACACCTACTGTAAGGGAAAATCTGTAGAAACGGCCTTACACTGTAAACGGTAAAATTTCCCGGAACAAAAACTATTCTTGCTATTGCTTTATTTTCATCTTTTTATATCCTCTCTTTTCCACTTAACCTTCCCATCCTTTTTTTTGACCCCATCATTACTCCGTTGTTTGCTCTTAGCAGTGTGAATGTAACATCGCTTTGAGCAAATAACAAAAACAGGTAGTCCAAATCAGCGGATAAACTGAGATATTGTTCAGTATGTCAAGCCAGAAGGACTCTGGAGAGTCACATACTAAAACAACAACACAAAATCGTCAACATAAAATACACCATACACACACCACACAAAATTCACTTTACACAATATCACACAGAATACACATGCATATTGATCCAAAGTATGCATCTAATGAGCTCGAAATTGCTAAGGAGACAACTTCATCATTTGACACAATCTAAAGTAGTATGGCGTTAAGCCCACCCCAAATTATCTATAACAAGGTATAAAAAGGTTGGAACGATAAGTGTTCATCCCCTCATCCTTAAATCTGCAAAAGGGTCAGTATCAGGTTAGGGTTCGCGATATAAAAGATTTCCTCCTCCTATAGGTTTCCTCAAAAAATTTGTTATTCAGGAAAAATAGTAATTTGATCTTTAGTCTTCCTTGATTCACTTTTCACGCGTAGTAGAGTAACTGAGAAAATGCTCAGATTCAACTTGTTTTCAATTTTGGCAATTTCGATGTTTTCTCAAAAAGGTTTTGATATAGGGTTTTAGGTGGTTTGGACTCACCCATCAAGTTTGTCAAGTGTTGGATCACACCAACAACTTGTCGAACTCTGTGAATGTGTGTGTATACTTTTGTTGGTATTCGACAGCGATGGCTCAGCACGCCAACGGTGGCTGATGTCGAGACACTGAATCCACAAAAGTGATTGGATGAGCGTATGAATGTATGCGTGCATGAGAGCGAGGTTGAGACCAGGCAACCTTTTGTACCTTCGTTCTTTTGTTCTTTGAAAGACATTTGAAGGTCTTGTAAACTTTTCAATTCATATTTACTATCACTGTTAACTTAACTTTACTTTCATTTCCAATTCTGTAAAAACAACTTTATTTTCTTTAAAAGAATTGGGTTTTTAATCCTGGTTCAAAAATTTTCCCAACAATAAAATTATTAAACTAATCTTTCTTTCTTTCTTTCATTTTATATTCCTTTTTACTTAACATTTTTCAGTCAAGGTTTGGAAATTCCTTTCTCTTAAAAATTTCCTGGCGCCCATTTAAATTTAGGACACCCTGTTCTGGTTTACATTCAATTAATAAAATAATTCAAGCATCTTTTTTTAACCATCTACTTTTTACCACACACATACTTTTTTATACGCGATCGTTTTTTTAACCATTGTGAACCCAGCCCAGCTGAGTAGCCGTGGAGTAGCAGCAAATTACTTTTTTATTGCAGCTTATTGCAATTTTTTTTGCCTACCCCATCGAGTTTGACAGTTGTCATTCTCGACTATAATTTTCGCGGCACCGGCTGTGCATTTATTTTAACTTTTAATATTTTGCAAATTTGGATTCGTAAATCCATAAGTACCGCGGTTTACAAGTTTCGTGTCGTCGTAAATAAATAGTTCAAATAAAATCAATAGAAAAAAAGTGTAATAACACACCTTGGTTCGTACTATGGAATATTCCCTCCATCCCAAAGAATTCACTCTGGCCGCTTTCCTCGACATAGAGGGCGCCTTCAATAACGTCAGCAACTCTGCAATTACAAAGGCACTGACGAAGCTCAAAGAAGATTGTTCCATAGTGGAGTTGACAAATCTAATGCTAAAAAGCAGGAGAATCAACTCTACTCTAGGAAACTTCTCTGCAAAGAGATCTGCCAGTAGAGGAACACCGCAAGGCGGAGTTCTATCCCCTCTTCTATGGAATCTAGTCATCAATGAACTTCTAGTTGACTTAGAAGCTGAGGGATTCAAAGTGATTGCATATGCAGATGACGTCTCCATTTCGGTATCTGGCAAACATGCTCACGTCCTTACGGATCTGATGTAGACCGCTCTAAATATACTAGTAAAATGGGTGGGAAAATGTGATCTAGGGGTCAACCCTAAGAAAACTGAACTCGTTCTCTTCACCAGGAAATACAAAATTCCTCAACTAATAACTCCATCAATTAATGGAATCCCACTTGAACTTTCAAACGAAGCCAAATATCTAGGTATAATTCTAGACAAAAAGCTAAATTGGAAAGCCAATATACAGGAAAGAATCAGAAAATCCCCATTGCCTTATTTTCCTGTAAAAAAGCCATTGGTGATAAATGGGGTTTCTGCACCCAAATCACCCACTGGCTCTACACCGCGGTCATCAGACCAATACTCACATACGGAGTAGTGGTATGGTGGACCGCTCTTGATAAAAGGACATACTGCGACAAATTTAGCAAGGTCCAACGAATAGCCGGTTTGTGTATAAGCGGAGCACTGAGATCAACACCCTCAGCTGCCCTAAATACACTTTTTAACCTCACACCACTAGATATCCTCTGCAAACAAATAGCCGCCAGTGCAGCCACTCGTTTGAGAGCTATCTCCCAATGGACCGATAACAACACCGGTCACGCTACAATCCTGAATTTATTCGGATCAATCCCTTGTCACTCCGACTACACCATCCCCCAATTGGTTTTTGATAACAAGTTCCAAGTCTCAATCCCACCGAGAACGACCTGGGAAGACGAAGAATTTTTGAGAGATGATTCAATTCATTTCTATACAGATGGTTCAAAAACCGAAGAAGGGGTCGGCTGTGGGGTGTACTCAAACCGACTTAACGTAAGTCTCTCGTTCCGCCTTCCAAACCATTGTAGAGTGTTCCAAGCGGAGATTCTGGCGATCAAAGAGGTCCTATCAAGGCTAAGAGAAAACGTGATATCCTCAACGAATATCTGGATTTTCTCAGATAGTCAAGCAGCCCTCAAATCACTCGGCTAGATAGAACAAATGGCAACTCTGGCTTCAACCAACTTGCCCGTGCTTTTTTTTGCCTCCGTATTTATTCTTTGAAAATTGTTAAATTTGAAGTGATATCCGTAGTATAAATTATAACTACAGTGTGCAAATTTGAGGTTTTTGTTATTTCGAAATAAAAACCAACTATAACCTGTAATTTTTTATACTAACTTCAATTTTTTTGCTGATAAATTATATCCCATTTTGATATCATTGAGTGCTATCTGTGAATTTTGTGTAACTATCCATCTCACTCTTTTGAATTCGCTGAAAGTACTCTCTCACGCCTTCCCTGGTGAGTGAAAATATTTGTTTTGGTATATGTTCTGCCAATTCGAAGCAAACACAGAAACTACCTAAAATTGCATTTCTTTTTATGCATGCTTTCGTACTGTACTGTATCTGCAAGTTTTCATCTCACGGCAAGAAGCCCTTAACCACCACAACCTGTAACAAAAAAATTTACTGCTCATTCTTCCTGGCTGTCCACCGATTCGCCTTTATGTACACGCATCTTCAGTGACAATTTATGATTTTGTCTCATTCTACGCGGTGAGTTCAAACTTAGTATATGTTCTGCCATTAGCATTTTATATCAGTTCCGATCTGCGACTCAACGCATCAACACGCTTCGCGATCAGTGTCCGTACCTTTGACAAAGCCCATATACATAATAACAAAAAAAAAAAAAACCAACAATATACTTACATATATATATTCAGGCTGCAATAAATAACTCACCTACCACAAATCTCGCGCCGTGCAAAAAAGAAAAAAAAAAAAAAATCAAAAGTGCATAGTGTGCTGTGAAGTGTTTTTTTCCATTCACCGTGTTGATTCTGTGCATACCACCCATACCCAATCTAATTACTAACAACAAAAAAACCCACATCAAAAAAAAAAAATAAATTTGCAATAAACTACACTCAATTGTGCGGTCCCATCGTTTGTCATCTCCTGTCCTACACCACTTTCATAGCCTCGGCATCTGCATACATTTCATCTGATCTGATTTTTTTCTTATCAGTGCAGTGTGTGCAGATGTAGAGTCTTTGAATTTGTCAAGCGGATAGTCAACCAACGGGTGGGGTTTCCGTTAGTGAACCGAAGTCAATTGCTAGCTGGGCATAATACCGCTAGTAATTTGCTTTGATTTACTAACTAGAGACTACACTTGTTGGTTTGACTTAGGTAGCGTTTGCGTTGATACTTTGTTTTTTTATGTTTGTGATTTGTAATGTTGGGTAAGTTTACGGTCGATTTTAGCAACATTAGAGGGTTGCGATCGAATTTCTTTGCTGTGTACGCACACACTGCAAAATGCAGGCCAGCTGTTTTGGTACTAAGTGAAACACAGGTGGGTGTTGATTCTGATCCCTCAGAGTTCAACCTGCCTGGATATAGCTTAGTGCCATTATTCTTTTCTTCCCATGGCCTCGCCGTTTATGTTCGGAATGATATTGCTTACCAACTTCTACCACAATACGGTCTCTGTTCTAATACGAACTTTAATTTCATGTGGTTAAAATTCACTGTCCGTAAGCATATCATTCATTATTGTTTTATGTACAGAAGCCCCAATTTGGATAGTAATTCAACCTCTAACGAGTTTGATGCGCTATCTGACTCCATAATAAGAATTGTTTCCCTTTATCCTCACACTGAAATCGCAATTGCGGGCGATTTCAATGTACACAATTCTGGTTGGCTTCGACATTCTGGCCAGATAACACCCGAAGGAAAATGTGTTGAGATCTTCGCTGAGTTTAACGAATTAACTCAACTTGTTGATGAGCCCACTCGGGTTCCTGATATTGAAGGCCATGCGGCCAACACTCTTGACTTATTTCTCACTTCTCACCCCGAAAAATACAGGGTTGTAGTATCATCTCCTTTAGGCACATCGGACCATTGTGTCATATCGGTAGATTTTTCACTTTCCGTCACGGTAAAAAAAGATAAAGTCCCTAAAAGAACTGTGTAGCAATACGAGAAAGCCAATTGGGACGGCCTGAATAATTTCTTTCGAAATTTTAATTGGTCATTGTGCTTTCTCGACGGAAACGTTGATGCATCAGCTGATATGATATCTAACGTAATTCTCAACGGCATGAGAAATGTTGTTCCTCACAGAATAAAAAGTATCATCTCCAAGGAAAATTCGTGGTTCGATGAAAGCTGTAAAGAGGCGATTAGGGATCGAGAAAGTAGTTTTCGAAAATTTAAAGATAACCCTACTGTAGAAAACCGAAATTTGTTCAAACGGGCCAGAAATTCCTGTAATGCTCAAATACAAAGGGCTAAGTTTTTACATGACCAAAAAGTAAGGCAAAAAATACTATTGTGTCCAAAAGGAAGTAAAAACTTTTGGTCTTTTGTCAAGAATATTAGAACTCGACCACGTCATCGGTCCCAACGCTCGTCTTCAATGACTCTCCGTATGTCAGCTCTATCGACAAAGCCAATTTGCTGGCAGCTCAATTTGCTGCCAACTCGACACTTCCTTATAGCATATTGGCTCCACCTGAGCTCGAGTCTGCAAATTCTTTGATGAATCAGATATTTTTTTCGAACTCGCTCGGTTGCGAGAGTCCTTAAAGATCTCAACATACATAAATCCGCTGGTCAAGATGGTATCCCTGCCGTTATTCTGAAGAGGTGTTCTTCTACGCTGGCAAAACCACTGCGTAAACTTTTCCATCTTTCCTATTCTGCTGGAATTTTTCCGAGCAGATGGAAAACTGCATTTGTCCAGCCGGTCCCTAAAAAAGGCGAATCCTCCTCCCCTTCCAATTACCGTCCAATTGCACTCACGTCCCTTCTTTCCAAGGTCATGGAAACGTTGATAAACCGTCAACTTATGAAATATTTTGAAGAACGAAAGCTTCTTAATGACCGTCAGTACGGCTTTCGTAGCAAACGGTCCACTGGTGATTTGATGGCTTATCTCACCGAAAAGTGGAACCAATCTTTACATTGTTTTGGAGAAAGTAAGATTATTGCGCTTCATATTTCTAAAGCATTTGATAGAGTTTGGCATCAGGCTCTTTTGTCGAAAATGCGTGCTTTTGGTATCGATGAGTCTCTTCTTCGTTGGATTAGAAATTACCTTTCCGACCGTTCAATACAAGTTGTGTTGGATGGCTTC
The DNA here is from genome assembly GCA_949752695.1 of Melanostoma scalare. Lineage (NCBI taxonomy): Eukaryota > Metazoa > Arthropoda > Insecta > Diptera > Syrphidae > Melanostoma > Melanostoma scalare. The sequence continues at coordinate 100,895,358 of OX456985.1, read as the reverse complement.
AAGTCTGATACCCACTTAATAAATGCTGGTGTGCCCCAGGGCTCCGTTTTGTCTCCGACTCTCTTCCTCATTTTCATAAATGATCTCTTGTCTGAAACTTCTAATCCGCTTAACTGTTTTGCTGACGACTCGACCCTCAGCTTTTCATATTCGTTTCCAAATTCACGTCCCTGCTCTTCTGATGTGGAACTGGAACGGTTGCGTATGATAAGCTCATTGAATTCTGGGGTCATTGTTTCATGGGGTCTTATGAACCGAGTAGAATTCAATGCTTCGAAAACTCAATGCTGTCTCTTGTCGTTGAAGCTTAACATTCCCCCATTGTCATTATCCATGAATGGTACCTGCATCGAAGAAACCGAAAAGCTGTCAGTACTTGGTATGTGTGTAAACGATGATCTTCGTTGGAATGACCACATATTTGAAGTCGCCAAAAACGCTGCTAAATGCTTAGGTTTCTTGAGACGATGCAGGAAATTTTTCACCCCTTCTGATCTGGCTACAATTTATAAGGCCTTCATCCGCCCAAAACTGGAGTATAACTCCCATATCTGGTCAGGTGCTTCTCAAACATATTTGCGCCTACTTGATAGGGTACAAAATAGAGCGTTAAAATTGATAGGTGATAGTTCAATCGTAGAATCGATTGATTCTCTTGAACATCGTCGAAACGTCACCTGTCTCTCTCTTTTTTATCGCTTTTCCACCAACAGTGCTCTAGTGAAGTAGCCAGTTGCATTCCTCCCCTGAAACAATTTAGCCGCAATACCCGCCTCGCTAGGAATGCTCATCAGTTTTACCTTGAGCCCAACTTCGGACGTACTGTCAAGTATAGAGATTCGTATTTCAGTCGCACCACCCGAATGTGGAATGCTTTACCAGGCTCTGTATTTCCCCTGCATTACGATTCACAAAAGTTCAAAAGCAACGTGCATCGGTGTCTTCTTTCAAATCCTCTCCTATTTTCCTAAATGCTCGCACTGTGTTCTATAACATTATAAGGGTAGTCATAACCCCTTGATGTGCGCGTTAATTATATAAAAAAAAAAATATATACTACATAAGTCAAAAATCTTTTTTTTTTTTCTTGTCAAAAACAAATTAACATAACATAAACGTCACTTCAAGTCAGCTGTCATCATCGTACTACATTACCTAATATCACAACCAGCTTTATCAAATCTCACAACATTTCAGAAAAGACAGTACGAACCTAAATTTTAGAGTACTAAATTAAAAACAGACATAAGTTAATTCAATTTTCAAAATTAAGCTACTATTGTGTCTGGATATTATCAGAAAAGAAAAAAAAAATGACTAAGTGTGACCACAAAGACTGCATGGAGGCGTCTGGTTCCCTTAAAACGTCGTTTGAATTGATTAAATGCAGGGGTATGTCGTGCACTAAAACCTTTCATCCATCTTGCATTGGGCTGAACAGATCAGCTTCAAAATATTTAACAGACTACACAAACAAATTTAACTTTTTGTGTGTAATATGTCAAAGTAAATATTTTTGCACTGATTTCAATCTATTGATAGAATTTTTCTCATCCTGGAAAATTGAAGAAGATGCAAAATAAGAAAAAAGTGAGCGACGATAGATTGAACCATGAACTGCCTGTCCAATACATTGATGAGCTCTCGAGCATGTTTATTCGATTGGAAAACGAAAACAATACCAAATTCGATAAAATATTTAAATCGGTCAATAATCTTGACTCTGCTTTCAAGGAAAATCTTAATACTCGCTCGGAAGAATTAAGAAATGTTATCGAGCACATAACAACTTTGACGCAAAAAGCAAATAATCACAATAAACAAGCTGAAATAAACTCAGATCTTTTAGCAATTAAAAAAAGTATAAATGACAATGCTACGAAACTGGACTACTTAAAAGCTAATACTTTTAAGACAATCGATATCGTCTCTAGCGCTACTTCAAGTAATTCTGCCAACGAAGTATTTCAGAATAGCTTAATATGTATAACTGACGAAGTCTGTGCAACCAAATCGCTAGTTAATGAAGCTATTGATGAGATAAGGCTTGCTAACACTAAAGTCGACAATGTCAACAACATGTCGTCAGTAACTGACAATACCAATTCAATTACAATGCATGAGGAGTTATTACAACTTGACAACGTGGATACTTGTCCTCCACTAGACTCATTAAGCAATATGAACACTGATTCGCAAAACCTTTTAGAAGCCGAAAGGTTGAGCGTTCTAAATAATTCTGGTTCGAACTCAGAGACCAAAACATGCAATAGCACCAGCTGCCAAACAACGAAAGCTGATTTTCTTCTATTAAAAAAGAAAACTTAAAAAACGTCTTCCAAGCTGAAGCTTAAGACTTCGGTTAAACACGTTAACCATCAGCAACCCTTATTACTGCCTTCTACTCACCCAACCCAACTCTTCACTCTACCACCACCACCGCCGCCGCTGCCTCTAATGCTACTTACCTCACACCTCTCAACTCAAACACCATTCTTACTACCAACACATTTACCACCCCCATGTCTTCCTGCAAGGTTCACTACACCTCCGCCAGTCGACAACTTTGTTTATCTTTTGTTTATCAAATCTCTAACATAGCAAATCCGATTTATTAATGAAAAAAAAAAAAAAATGTTTCCATATAATACGTAGTACAACAAATGTATTTTACTTTATTTTCTATGTAATGTAATCTTTGTTTTTTATAATTAATGTTGTCTTACTTTGGCAAAAAAAATAAACTAAACAAAACAAATCATAGGTGGAACAATATCACCACGTGCGTGGCAACAAAACGGATATGGCCAGGACTAGATCCAAAACGCACAAGACATTTGTTATCCATTATCAGATTGCAAGTTAGCTCCGTAATCAATGTCATCACCGGACACTGTCTGATAGGAAGACACGCCATAAGACTTGGCGTTCCCTCAAATTACTTCTTCAGAAGTTCCTTAGATGAGGAGGAGGAGGAGACAATCCCACACCTCCTCTGCTCATGTCCTGCACTCTCTTTTAAAAGAAAACAGCATCTGGGAAATTTTTTTCGTGATGATCCAAGCGATCTGGCGAGCACAGATCCCCTGCATCTCCTTCGCTTTATTAAAAGCTCCAAATGGTTTTGTTAAGTGAGATACTTCCTCGCATAATTTTATGGTATCACAATGGACCCAATATTGGTCTAAGTGTGTCAGTTTGTTTTCCCGACAGTCATTTAAAATTAACCTTAAACCTAACCTAGTTGTCAAGACGATGAAGATCTTGTCGATTTTCGAAGTGCTGTAGATGCTATTAGTTTGGTAAGTTTTGTCTACTGTAGTAATAAAGTTAAGCGCAGAGAATTGAATTGAGAAAATGTTTATCCCTTTTTGACACCGGGAGTCCAACTAACTTTATACGCAAATCCGATGTACCGATGCCGAATAAAATTTCGAACATTGCTATCAAGTCAAAATATACTGGTCTTGGAAAACAAAAACTGATGACATATGGGACAAGCAGAGCCGAAATAAAATTCAATAAAATTGCGGGAATGTATTTTTACATGTAGTGCCAGACGAAACTATGGCCATTCCATTAATATTAGGTCGTGAGTTTTTAAACTCGTTTAACATACACTTATGTCAAATAAATAACAAATGTATATTTTCAAACCGTATTAATAAAAATCCATTTGATAAACAGTTGCATTTCCGTGCGCTTAACTCAAAGTTAGTAATTTAAAAGTAGTAGAGGATCATTCAGATGCCGACGAAATAGTTGTTAAGCAGAATGGGCAAACCACCGATGTGAATAAATTACAAATCGCCGCGGTACAATCAAAAGGGGTTTGCGACACAGACGATACAATTTTAAAAGATTTTATGTCAATTGAAATGGAAGTGACGTCGTCCGAGGTGGATATTAATCCTGTTCTGAATAAACAGTACTTTAAGGCATTACAAGATATGATTAGAAATAATTATTTAGAAGCAAAGCAGATTAAGTTCAAACCATATGACTACGAGATGCATATTAGCCTGACTAGCGATACACCTTTTCACTGCTTGCCACGCCGCCGCTTATCGTTCCATGAGAAAAATGAATTACGCAAAATTACCGATGACCTGTTGGCAAAAAATATCATTAGGCCAAGTGATTCTCCATACGCCTCTGCAATAGTTCTAGTAAAAAAGAAGAACGGTGAAATCAGGAAATGTGTGGACTTTCGTCCGTTAAATAAATTGACCGTAAGAGACAATTACCCTTCGCCTCTAATCGAAGATTGTATAGAGTACTTAGGGGGAAAAAATTATTTCACGACTCTCGATTTACGGAATGGATTTTTCCACGTAAGAATGGCACCTGATTCCATAAAGTATACGGCTTTTGTCACACCGTATGGTCAGTTTGAGTATATGCGTATGCCCTTCGGCTTGAAGAATACGCCAGCTGTATTCCAGAGGTACATTCATAATATTTTTAGAGACTTGATTGATAATGGTTTAATTATCATCTATATGGACGACATTATTGTAGGGACAGTTGACTTCGAATCACATTTGCAGCTAGTGGCTAAAGTCTTACTACGAATGAAGGAAAGTGGCTTAGAACTGAATTTGAATAAATGTAAATTTGGCTACAATGATGTAGAGTATTTAGGCTACCGTGCGAACTCAGGAGGGATATGTCCAAGCGATTCACATGTAGAAGCTATTTGGGATTATCGAATGCCGTCAAGTCAGAGAGAAGTCAAAGCGTGCTTGGGTTTATTTTCTTATTTCAGAAAGTTCATTCCAAATTATGCAAGAATCGCCGATGGGGTCCAATTTGTTTTCAGTTTTCACTGATGAATGTAAGCAAACTTTTAACGAACTAAAAAGAAGACTGTCTCTTGCGCCGATTCTCTCTATCTATGACCCGACGAAAGAAACTGAATTGCTTTGTGACGCGAGTTCCGCTGGGTTCGCTGCTGTGCTTTTGCAGCGACAATCGGATGGAAAATTCCATCCAGTGATTTATTTCTCTAAAGCTACAACGGCCTCTGAAGCGCGGTGTCACAGCTTCGAATTAGATACATTAGCAGTTATATATGCCCTACGACGCTTTGATGTCTATTTAGATAAAATCCCTTTCAAAATCGTTACGGATTGTAACTCGTTGATAATGACGCTTAAGAAGAAACATCTTAATAGAAAAATTGGTCGCTGGGCGTTAGAGTTAGAGAATTATAATTATACAATCCAAGATCGGGGAGGTGTAAATATGGGTCACGTTGATGCATTGAGTCGCTGCCATATCGCTGGAACTGCTTATCCTCTAGGATCCTTATGTGGCGCTGTAAGTGAGGATTTTGAAGTTCCTGACTGTCACTGTAGCGTAGTGCATGCTTTAGATTCCGATGAGATAGACTTTCAAATTCAAGTTACTCAGAATCGTAATAAGACTATAAAACAGCTGCGAGAACAGTTAGAGAAAGAATTCGTAATAGCTTACGATCTAATAGATGGATTAGTTTTTAGGAAAAATAATGCTGGAGTATCGTTCCAAATGAGATGGAAGGCAATGTGATTAGGTTAATTCACGAAAAATTGGTCACTTGGGCGTTGGGAAGACATGCGATTAGTTGAAGAAAAACTATTGGCTCCCAAAAATGACGGAGAAAGTTTTTTTTACACTATCAGAACAGCTTATTTCAAGCTTGTGAAACAATGTATCTTTTCTTCAAGAGTTTTTTCACCCTTAAGTACTCAGAAATATGTATCACTGTCATCATTTAGCGAGGTGTTAGTTGTTAGTAAGCAAAAATTAAGTCTAACACACTCAAGACAACAGAACTGAAAAATACAACAAAATTATTGATAAACATATACAAAAACAAATTAGATAGCTACATACGTAAAATTAATTATTAAATATGACAACTATAAGGAGATAACAAACATAAAACAAAAACATAGTCAAGAGAGTGGAGCTCTGGTTCGAATCAAGGACCTTAACGTAGTTTCACTAATGTGAAAATCTATTAAATTTGAGTTTATGTTCAAAACTTTAATCATACGAATAAGAGGCTCATTCATGCCATAATTAGTTCTATGATGAGGACAGTGAAGTAACTCCAAGTTGCGCAGTTGGTATAAGCCTCCCCGGTAGTTAAAACCTATGCATGCGAGCAAGTCAGGAGCATCAATTTGTCCTGTTATGAGCTGGTGAATAAAGACTAAATCATTATTTATTCGGCGATGCGAAAGCAGTTGCATCTGCAAAAGTTGAATACGATGCTCATACGGTGGAAGGTCATAAGGATCAGTCCAAGGAAGTCCCTTAAGAACAAATCTAATAAATCTTCGCTGTATACTTTCTATTCTTGAATTGTGGACTGCATAATAAGGAGACCATACTTGAGAAGCATATTCTAGATGGGGTCGAACATGACAGTTATACAGCGAAAGTGTGACGTAGGGGTCCGTAAACTCCTTAGCCCATCTTTTAATAAAGCCAAGCATTGAATTTCCTTTACTAACAATGAAATTGATATGAGATGTAAATTCTAAATTGGAGCTAAAGTAAACGCCGAGGTCCTTAATACTGGACACCTTGCATAATATTTGATGAGAAATCGAGTAATTATGCAAAGCCGGTGTACGTTTCTTCGAAAAAGTTATACTTTGACATTTGCTTGGATTGAGAATCAATCCATTTTTATCGCACCATGTGGCAAAATTTTCAACATCAGATTGTAAAATAAGACGATCGGCTGCGCAGTCTATTTTCTTGAAAATTTTCATATCATCCGCGAAGATCAAAATTTCGCTCGATAACAAGCTAAAAGTAACATCATTAATGGCTAGTATAAAGAGGATAGGGCCAAGGTGACTACCTTGTGGTACTCCTGAGTGCGCCTTAAAGGAGTCTGAAAGAATGCTACTAAATTTTACCACATATGATCTATCAGTAAGGTACGATCTGATCCAATCAACGAAGGTTGAAGGGAATCCATATGCATTTAGTTTAAACAATATAATATCGTGAGATAGTTTATCGAAAGCCTTTGAAAAGTCAGTATATATACAATCTAACTCTTGCCCGCTTTCAAGCGCGTTTGAACATTTATGAAGGAAATATACAAGGATTGTTACTGTTGATCTTTTCTGTACAAAACCATGCTGCTGTTTGCAAATTATATTTTAAATATCGAAAGTTAAGCTTTCACAAACAAGCTGTTCAAATAATTTGGGGATAGGGTAACGTGGTCATAGATGCACCACCCTCTTTTCAAATGATCATAACTTTTTTAAAATTAGTCGTTTCTGGTTGGCTTTTTGATATGCTTTTGATAGATTAGTTCTGAAAATATTTACAAAATTCAACTGTCGATATGATCTGAAAATTTGAAGTAAACATAAATTGTTCGAAAAATGGCAAATGGTGCATAGAGCACCATGGTTGGTACTAAATGCACCAGTCATATGTCCACAATGAACCAGTGTGCTTAATGCACCACAAATTGATTTAAAGCATTACTATTTTTTATTAAAACAAAAGTAAACAGAAAAACAATAAATAAAAATAAACAGAAAGACTTCATATCACACAAAAAATTAACAAAAATAAATTATTCTCAAAAAAAAGAAACAAAACTAAATAACAAATAATAATTCCTTTCAACGAATATTTAGTGAACCCAAGGATTCGTAAAATTTATATAAGGAGTGCTGCCGTTTGGTAGGTCCCGATTCAGTAGGATCATTGAGTGTGCATTGAGCACTATGCTTGTGTGGTGCATTTTGCACCACCATGGAATTTTTGATAAAAATTATAGCTGTTCAAAAAGAACGTAGCAAAACTACGCACTCTTCACATGAAAATAAGAACAAAAGTCCAAGCAAATCTTTTAGTACTTTCAAATGAACTAACACTGGAATTTCATGGAAATATTAAAAAAATTAACTCACCCTCTTTTTTTCGTTTTTCGCTATAAAAATAAAAAATCTCCGCACACGTGCGACAGCTAAGAGAAACACTGCCAGACTGAACTCTACCGTGGTTACTGGAAGTAACGGATACATTTGAGTGAGCCATATGCCAATACAGTGGCGTATTTGGCAAATATAGCTATGGTGCATCTTGCACCACTGGTGCATTTATGACCACATCACCCTACACGAAAGCTTAGATATGGGTCTGTAGTTAAGGATATCTGATTTAATACCTTTTTTAAATACAGGTGTAATAAAAGATCTTTTCCACAGTAAAGGGAATCGACCAGAATCTAACGATAGTGAAAACAAATAATGAAGGGGAAATGCAATTTGGGACTTACACTTTTTTAAAATTATTGGAGGGATGCCATCAGGGCCAGCAGAGTAATCATCCTTCAAAGATGAAATATTGTTAAGGACTCTTTCTAGGATAATTGGAACATTATTAAAACTAACTTAACGTAGAAACTCGAAGTAACTACGATCTATATCAACAATAGAATCAGAGAAGGAATTTCAAAAATGGTGAGCAAAAGCTTTGCAAATGTCGGATGTTTTTGTCAATGTGACATTACCATATGTAAAGTTATCTGGGTATCCATCCGAATCTTTCTTTGAATTGACAAAGTTCCAGAAACTTTTTGGATCATCCCTTAATGAGTTGCCCATTCTGTGAACATAACTTGAGTGCAGAGTTTTTGATAGTGATTTAAATTCATCAAAAAAAAAAAGATGTAAAAAAGGTGGTCAGATTCAGAACGCGTCTTAATGTAAGTCCTCCAAGCACTATTTCTTTTGTTGCGAAGCTTTTTTAGTTCCTTAGTGTACCATGGGTGATTAGAGCTCACATTCTTTGAAATTTTGAGGGGTATAGCTTTGTTCATGCAGTCGTTAAGAATAAAATAAAAGTTACTAACTGCTTCGTCAATATTATTGAAAGCTGATATATTATTAATATTAGATCTACTTAGTTCATCAGAAAGCATTTGAAAGTTAGTCTTTCGATAGTCAAATATATGCGAGCAGTCATATGAATTACTATAAATATGAATGTGACCGCTTAGGTCAAGGAAAATGTCTAGAGGAGGGTGATAGTCATCTACATTAGTAATGCCGGAATTAGATTTAAGAACGACAGTACTAACAGCGTCGGAAGTAAAGACTAAATCGAGATTTCGATTTAAATAGTTTTTAATACAACTCACTTGTTGTAAGTCAGTAGAAATTAGATAATCCAATAAGATAAGCTCTTGTTAAGAAGATTCCAAGGAAGCTTTCAGAAATGAACAGTCAAGTGATGGAGACCAATCTATATAAGATAGATTAAAGTTACAAAGCAGTAAAATATTTATATCTAAAGAAGAAAGATTGTTTAAATAATCTAACACTAAAACCACTTCATTGTAGGCAGGGGCGGAACTTTTTGGGGGAATGTACGTGCCAATTACATAGACTGTCATAGACTCAAAGGTAACTTCAATGCAAATTAGATCTATTGTTAAAGTAAAAGGAAAAGTGATATTAGACGACAAAAAGCCATTGCGACAAGCTATGAGAACACCGCCTCCTACGTCTGCGTCTACATGAGAATGGCGGTCCTTTCTAAATACTTGAAATTCTGAGCTAAAAAGTTCTGTATCCAGAATGCCTGAATGAAGCCAGGTTTCTGTAAGAACAAAAATATCATGGGCAAAAGCTTGAGAATTAATAAAAAAATCAGTAGTTTTACTACGAAGCCCCCTTACATTCTGGTAAAATAGGGAAAGTCTTATTAGTTTTTTGAAACATTATTGACGGTACTATTTTCAACACGTTTCTTCTTGGAAGAACCAACAAATTCTTTTAAAAGAGTGCCTGAAGGCCAGAGATTCGGGCTGCAAAGATAATCAAACTGTGACGGAGGGACAACCATTTTAAAGGACGAAACAAGACTGTTAGGTTTACTTATTTTGGTACATCTAATAATTATGTCATTAGATATGTTGTGGTTCAAAGATGGGATATAATATCATTGGATGTTAAATCAGGCTTAAGGCGGGATACAAAAATTTGTTTAGGCTTGGGAACTGATTCTACTTGTTTGGGAATTCGAAATGGTTCAATAGGAGGATAATTCACATTAATGGTTTCGGGAACTGATTCGACTAGTTTGGGGATATGAGGTAGTTCGGTAATTTGATTATCAACATTTTTTTTTTTAGACTTATTAGGTTTAGAGATATCTGAAGTAGACTGCACTAATAAGTCGATTGTTTTTGATGAGACACTAGGCAGAGGAGTATGCGGCTCTTCCAAATCATCAGTTGAGGTTGATATGTCAACCGAAAACTTGGGGGCTGAAAAGTTATTAAGGTTTGAAACGGCATCATTAAAATTATTACAGAGTTCATCTAATCCTTTCTTGATTTTGGTTATATCAGTCTTGAATGACGACATTTTAAATGCAAGTTGGGATAGAGAGATTTTCCTGCAATCAGGACAGAACCAAACTGCAATTTTTGATGCGTCAACCTTTTCTATAAATAAGGTGGTTGACCCAACGCATTTAGCAAGGTAAAACTTCCCACAAGGGCCGTAACATGCAAAAAGGCATGCATTAGGGGAAGAGTTCAGACATTTCACCGCGGAGCATTCCATTTTAATTAAAGAATTTGAAAAAAAAAGTAAAAAAAGAAAAAGAAAAACGGAAAGATTGAGAATAAAAGTTTAGTTTTAATTAAAGAAAAAAAAAAAAAAGTTTGCTTGGATAGTACGAGATTTGAACCTGAGATGCTTGACACAACTATCTTCGCTCTAATTCATTTTCAATTCATTTTTATTAACTTTATCTTATATCTACTTACATGCTAACAAAAATGTGTAAAACTAGCTTATATAATAACTTAATTAACTTACTGACCCTAGGCGGGTACTATAAATTATTCAATATCTTACTACTAATGCCTTTCGGCCTTATGATACCTTATTAATTACAAACTAGAACTAGTTAAAACTAAGAAAATTTTTTAAAAAAACTTAGCTTTCTTGATCATTTTTTTTTTTTTTGTTTTCTTAAAACTAATTAAAACTAATTAAAACTACTTAAATCTACTTAAAACTAGGGCAGCCACAGAAGCTTTTGATTTTTGTTTTTTTTTTTTTGTATTTTGTATTTTATAATTTTTTTTGGATTTTTGTATTTTTTAAATTTTTTTTTTTTTGGTTTTTTGTGATTTTTTTGTTTGCCACTGTGCCCACCCCCTATACCCTAGGACTTACACGCTAAACCTGTGTAAGCCAGCCATTGGCGACTCGCTATCATTATCAAATTCTTGTTGTTGCTCCGACAACCACCAGAACATATTCGACGTTTTAACAACGTCACGACGATCGCGATCTGAAACCGCCCTACTGAACCGGAGGAGCTCTACAGCTTCTCCGCCTACTGCGGTGACGTCTCGGTTGTAAAGGAGTCGTCGTTCCACGGACTTACGGCAGACGTGGTAGATTAGCGGAACCGCCAATCTATCCTGAATCAACCCTACCATATCAAAATAGAGGAAAGCCTCCGGTGGGACAAATCCACTGAAGCGCGTTTTCTCCATATATTCAGTGTTGGGGTAATAAGCCCCAAAAATCAGGCCATTGGTCGAGGTCATCGCTCTTGCAGTGTGACCACGAGTCAGTTTTATAATGAAGTTGTCGATCCTGTTTATTTGAGCCCCGTTGTAAAGGACCTCATTAGGATAATATTTTCTGTACTCCGACTCTGGTGTTCTGTGCAATCCAAGACAGGTACGCAGACACTGTCTCTCAAACACCCGAATCTTTTCCATTTGAGACGCTGTAACATTGAACCACACGGGGCACCCATAGACAATCATTGGCCTTATGAGGGCCATGTAGCAAATCACCTTCACTCTGCTATCAAGTTGACTGCTGTGAAACAGTCGCCTTGTCAGAGCAAAAGCTCCCCTAGCCCTGGCCAGAGCCGCATCCATATGTTTGTTAAAATATAGATACTGATCTAGCCAGATGCCAAGGTACTTGACTACTACTTTGCTTGGCAGTGGGTGGCCATGTAGATCAACGATCACCAGCTTTCGCCAGTTCTTTCTCGTATCCCATGAGGCCCGAGCCAACGAGGTTCTAAACACAATTGTTTCCGATTTCTGGACGTTGATTTTCAACTTCCAGTCATCGCAATATTGCTGGATCTTATCGAAGTCACGCTGCAAAAGTATTCTGATGACTTCGATCTTTGGACCTGTTCTGTACGCAATAAGGTCGTCGGCGTACGCTATAGCATGGTGAAGAGAACCAATTAGATCGCCGGTGAAAATGCTAAATAAAATAGGCGAATTCACCGCCCCCTGTTGTAGACCGTTCTGTATTTTAAAAGTTCTGGTAGAAGTTGTGTTGCAACTTTTCACAACAAACGTTCTACCATGAAGCATGTCATTTAGAATATAAAGCAGTGGTTTACTCATGCCATATCTGATCAACTTATAGAAAAGACCGTCTAACCAAACGGTATCGAATGCCTTCTCCAAGTCAACCAGACATGCACCCGTACACTGATTTTTAGCTTTGTTCCATTGAATATCTGATACTAGTTTAGACGCGGCATGTGTGGTATCATGGCCCGCCTTAAAACCGAACTGATTTTCTGGAATAATATGTTTGTCCTCAGCCCATGTGGACAGAGCTCTATTGAGAACTTTCTCGAATACCTTGCTGATACTCGGGAGAAGACTAATTGACCGGAGATTTGCTGGATTGGAACCATCCTTCCCTTTTTTAAGGAGAGGATGGACCACTGCCGTCTTCCAACGCACTGGATAATATGCATTATTCAGCGCATTGTTGAACAACGTGGTGTATATGTCCACCGCTTCCGAAGGGAGGTTTCGCAGCACAACATTGGGTATGCCGTCGACTCCTGCTGACTTCTTTTTCTTTATTTTGTGAAAGAAGTCCAAGAGGTCCATCTTAGTAACGAACAGGGTGTTATCCCCGTTTCGCTGGGCGATGACTGCATTTGCAAGTCGGTCGTCATTGAACCTAGTGAAACCAGGATTCTCGGATCGCCAATGCGAGATCTCGTCTCTAAGATAGAAGTGTCCAACGAAGGCTCTATTCTCAAGGTCGTAATTCGGGCGAATGCACTCATTCACCTTATATACTCGCTCGAAAACAGCACCCACCGTCTCTACCTTCTCCTGAGCATCTTCCACTATAAAGTGGTCATCATCCAGGATGGCCTCATCCGGATCTATCCCTATTGTCAAAAGTAAGTTTTTGTTCTCTGTCGTCCTTTGGAGTTTAATACCCTGAAGGTCATTTTGATCTTTTCTCCTAAAAATTTTATTTATTTCCGGAAACATACTCAGGTTGTTGGATTGTACAGCCCGAATTTTGTTGTTCCAGAAAAGCGATATAGAGATTTTGTAATTTTCTTTAATTAACTGTTGGAGATTTTTGATCTGTGACTTCAGAGTTCTAATCTCCAAATCGTGTCGGTCAGTAAACCTCCTGTGCAAGAGTTTTAGTCTTGACAGGAGTCTACTTTTTTGTTTGTAAAGTGCGTCGATTGTCGCGTTTCTGTACATGTTCGTAGAGTCATGTTGCCTATATTTAGGAATTGTCCTGTCCATTGTACTACGGATTGCATCCTCCATACGTTGCAGGTACCCATCGATCTCAACGTTCGACAGATTCCTGTTGCATGGCGGCGCAATACCGTTCGAACGAAGTTCCCTTGAGACGGCACCGGAAAAGCGCGGCCAACGTGTCTTACCGTAGTTGTAAGAGTGCGTCGGCACGTACTCCTCCAGTTCCACAAGGTCGTTCGGAAGCAGTATGACGGCGGCAAGTCCACAGTGGTCACTGTCGTACTCAACCGTCGTCAAACAATTTTTCGTCCGTCGAAGAAAGTCGTCGGTCAGTTTCAGTCTTGAGTCTAAAAGCAATAGATCCAAATAAGAGCCACTTCGAGGATATGAAGGCCTGTCAGTAGCCAGCAGATCGACTTTACACTCAATGCTGTGGAGCCCCAGCCAATTGAATAGCTGGGTCCCCCTTGGATTGGCTAATTGATTTCCCCAATCTTGGTGTTTAGCATTGTAATCACCGGCCAAAAGGAAATAGTTTTCTTCTGAGTTCAGTTTCAGACATCGAAAAAGTGTTTCAAGCTCTGTTATAAAACATGAATTTTGAGAAGCCTCCGGCGCATAGATCGCGACCACATACAACCGCCTCCCCTGTTGGAGAGGAATGCATACGATACACGCTTCAAGCAACTGGAATCGGCGTACTTCACCACTATATATTACTTTATGAGCAATGCCTTTACGTATGAAGATCGCAACCCCACCCGCGAAAGTCGAGTTGGGTCGGTCCCTCCTTACGATAATGTAATTATTATTCGTCAAATTGTGATGCTGGTTTAGCCTAGTTTCGCTAACCATACATACATCAGGACGTTGGTCATTTAACAACTCAAAGAAGTTGGTTCGTCGTTCTATCCTAACTAGCGAATTCACATTCACGGCTAGGATCTTAAAAGGCCTCTCCGGCAGCGCGCCCGTTAACCTAAAAATTGCGCAAGCGACGGCACTGCACGGTAGATCAAGTCCACCCTACGCGCCTGCTCACTTATTTGCCGTGATAGTTCACTCATTTGTGCCTGAATGACACGCAGAGCGACCATCACCTCTGACTCCCCAGTAGCTGCCTTTGACACAGATGGCTGTGCGGCCGCTTTCTGAGGAGGCTGTACCGTTTTCCCAGCCCCCCACGCCATTTGGGCGTAGGAGACTTCGGGAACGACGGCCCTTGGAATTGGTCTGGCTGTTTGCCTTCCCTCATCCTTAGTTGCTGTTGGAGCAGCTTTTTTTGACTTTTTAATAATTTGGTATCGAGGACAACCCCGATAATTAGCAGGGTGCCCATCTCCACCACAGAGAACGCACTTCAGTAGGGTCTTGTCTTCGACCCTTGTCTCACCGAGCTTACACTCTTTGTCGTTGTGGTTCTCTCCACACTTGACGCACCTCGACTGCATTTGGCAGTTGAATGCGGCGTGACCGAACCGTTGGCAACGAAGACATTGTAAAATGTCCCCGTGCCTGTTTAATTTTTCCCATCTTACCATCTGGTAGTCCAGGACGGAGATTTTCCTTAGACTCTCCAGACGGCTATTGGGTGATAGGGTGACGAGGAACATCGGCAATAGCCGCTTCTCCCGTCTTGCCTTGGCCGTGGTGAACGACTTGACCCCGATAAACTCGAGATCGTCGCCCGCCAACCTGCGGAGTTCAACTAAGAGCTCCTCCGGATCAGAGGTAGGCTCTATCCCTTTAAGTAACATGCTTTTGGGTTTCTCCTCTTTGGGAGTAAAAGTAAAATGTTCGGTGGCTGTTGTTTGCAACAACGCCCGAACGATCTTATGGTCACCAATGCTTTCACATTGGATCGCATGTCGATCTTGACCTAATCGCTTAATTTTAAATTTGTTGCCAACAGCGGACTTACATAGATTTGTAGTGGCTTTCAACTCCATGTTGAGGGTATTTATCGGGGGCACCCTACCTTTCTTTGTGGTCTTTTCTCTTGGCTGCTGCGGTTGTTGTGCTGGCTGTTGTTGTTGCTGCTTCTGTTGTTGCTCTACTGGCTGCTGTTTTCTGCTGGAGATCGTTGTCGCGGCTTTTATAGCCGCGGTCCCACGGGGCTGCTCTTCTTTGGCAGTTTTTTTATTTTGAACAGTTTTTTTTGCTGTAGTCCCGCGTTGCTGCACGGGCGCAGTTTTTATATCAGTAGCCTTTGTTGTTGTAGGCTGCTGTTGTTTTTTTGCCATATCTGCTGCTGTCTGTTGCTGTAGTTGTCGCTTGGCCTCGGCTGCCGCTTGCCTGCGGGCAATCTGCTTTGCTTTTATTGCCTCAATTTCTTTGGTCATCTTCACCAATATTTCTGTCAATGATTGGATCCGCTCCTCATCTTCTTCTTCGTTGTTTTTGTCTTCGGCTAGGACCGCGAACGAATTGCCGCTACCTGTGTAACGGCCCTCTCCTCCGTTCGACTCGTACTCGTATGTGGAATTCATACTTTCCTCATCAGAACTGGTTGACATCATGTTTTCTCCAACCTGCTTATCTTCCACCACTTTCTGCTTACGCTGAACCAGATTTGGCTTCGCTTGAATGCGTCGCCTTCTCTTGTGTGCGGTTGTTGTTATCGCTGTTGTTGTTGCGGTAGTTTCCGCTACTGATGTTGCGGTTGTTGCCGCTGCTGTGGTTGTTGTTGTTGCTACCAACCTCGCCTCACCAGATGTTGATGGACCTGATTTGTCCATCACATCATCAGTTTTCTCCCTTATCTCTTTCAATAACTTTTCTCGTTCTTTTTGTTCGGCAATTTTTTTTAGCCAAAAAAGCTGAACTTTCAGGTTCGCGTGGGGATCGATCCCGTGTCCTTCCACACTGTAGTCGAACGCTTTACCCACTAGGCTACTGCCCGTATTAAAAATCACTGCTTCTAATACTTTTCTAAAAACACTCCGAATTCAATTATACACTGCCAAAGTCGCCAACACGTCTGTGCGCTTTCACAGTTGATGAACGACTCATCTTCGCTCTAACCAACTACGCCGTGGACTGTTATTAATTAGCAAAAGTTTAGATATTTAACACAATTTCACTGTACAATGATGTCAACTAAGAATATGGACTTAAAAGCACACAAATAAACTATGAGACACATATAAATCACAGCAGAAATTGAAAAAAACAAAGAAAACTCAAGGAGCATTATGACACACAACCAACACTATGGTAACCAAAGCTGCCACTTGGTTGAAAAGTTTATACAAAATTGTATTCGCTGCATAATGAGCTCAGCCCCTGTTCGTATAAATGAGCATAATTTGTATAGTATTCCTAAGGAACTGGTTCCATTCGATACCATACACTTGGATCATTTTGGCCCCTTGCCGTCTATAAATTCGAAGCGTAAACATATTCTAGTAGTTATCGACGCCTTTGCGAAATACGTGCGGTTATACGCAGTTAACTCCACGAGTACTAGAGAAGTTAAAGCTTGCCTGGACAAATATTTTAGTTACTACAGCCGTCCAAGACGTGTCATAACAGACCGAGGTTCATTTTTCACGTCTCTTGAATTTGATGCTTACCTGTTGGAAAATAAGATAACTCACGTTAAAGTAGCTGTCGCGTCTCCACAAGCAAATGGGCAAGTGGAACGTGTGAACAGAGTCATTAAGTCTATGCTTAGTAAGATAAGTGAGCCGGTAAGCCTAGCTAACTGGTCTGTTATGTTGAGTGGTGTTGAATATAGCTTAAATAACACTGTGCATTCCACTACAAAACAGACGCCAAGTAAATTGCTGTTCGGTGTAGAGCAGAGGGGTGAATTAGTTGATGAGCTGACAGAATATCTTGAAGAGAAACAGGTTGCAACTTCAGAACGTGACTTGGAAGGGATGAGAGCGTCTGCCTCAGACGCTATCATTAAATCGCAGGAGTATAGTTTGAACTATTTTCTAGCACGGAGCAAGCCCGCGAAAACGTACTCCGAAGGCGACTTTGTTGTAATACGTAATGTAGATACGGTCGTCGGGACCAATAAAAAATTTATACCGAAGTATCGCGGTCCGTACCTTGTCCATAAGGTTCTGCCTCATGACCGATATGTCGTAAGAGATATAGAAAACTACCAGATCACCCAAATACCCTAGGATGGCGTCGTTGAGGCTTCGCGTTTGAGAAAATGGATGGCAGATGATAGTGCACTGAATGATCCGACGCAACTTTAAGTGGGCAACACTTGTTAGAATCTTAGTAGTCCTAAGGATAATAAAATTATTGTAATCGAGGTCGATTTTGGTGTCAGGTGGGCCGAGTTGCAATACTATGATAATTAATATGATATTTGACTAATGTAGAACACAAGGTGTAAACCAGAGATAAGAAATTAATTAGATGGCAAACTTCACACACACATTGAAACTGCCTACAAGCTGATTTACCGAAAATCACCTCTACTACTTTGAGTACAGCTTCCACTCCACCTTTACTTTACACAAAATCTCACTACTACCACTTTGAGTTCAGCAAATCTCACTACTACCACTTTGAGTACAGCTTCCACGTATTCGCAGACAGAGGATGTGATTACAAAAACAACAATGTAAACAAATGGTTGTTGCGGGGCAAGAGAAGTAAAGGTTTGTCATCTAATTAATTTCTTATCTCTGGTGTAAACCTCCTGTTATTATGTAAGCCTCCGGTTATTATGTAAAGCTCCGGTTATTTTCTGATCTCGAACGCGGACCGTTCGACCAATGAGATCACTCGTTCTATCTACCGATAGGATAGCTCGTTGTATTTAATTTAGAATGAAAAATATAACGACCGCCACACGAGATATAGAAGTCAAGAAGCAAAGTTTGTTTCTACATTAGCTCTAATAAATTTTAATCTAGTATATGCCATTGTGTATTTTTAAGAAAAATAAAGAAACCCTTTTGTTAGAAAATTGTAAAAGTGCATTAAAAATTGTTTAGTAACAAACGAAAAACAACAAAAAGAACAAACGAAATAAGACATTATCTTATACAGTAAATTGGCATAATTCGAAAAAACCATTTGAGTTCACATAAAATCATTTAACATTTTGACATAAGAAAACAAATGTCATATTACCCTGATAAAATGTTTTTATATCACACCATTTAATTATTTTTAAGCTTGATGGCATAAGACAAAAGCTTCACTTTTCTCAAAATTTAGTTTGAAGAATCTCACAGTTTTTTTTGCGAAAAAATTTACTAATCTAAAAAATAGTCCAAATAATAAAAAAATCTTTCCCGGTTTCTGCTTTATTGTTTTGCATTTTCTTAGTTGTGCCGTTTTGTTGGAACACACAAAACTGATCCTACGACGATAACAGCACAACTAAAAAAATGTCATCACTGCATACCAAATCACAGGGATGTTTGTGAAAATTGACAGGGGCACTCTTCACAACGCGCAAACTAGAAGAAGTAGGTCAATGTCGATTACAGAGAAAAATGGTTTTTTTTTATCAGTTCTGTGTTCTTAACTCAAAAACGACAAATTTCGACTTATGCCACTCTGCCGGAAAAGCGACGATACATCAACATAACATTTCGCATATCATCATGAGCTCTCTTGGTTTTCTCAGTGCAATGACAGTCCTTATATACCTAGCATGCCGGTGTTGCATTGCTCGATTCTAACAAAGAATGACATCACCACCAATACCAGCACCTAGAAATGACCATCATCCAGCTACAGTTTCCAGGTCTAAGAGCATCTGATAAATCCACATCATATCATCAGCGTGGGGCAGGATGTTCATGATCAACAAATCATCACCATATACATTATAATAAATAACTTTCTGTTTGCCATACTATTATTCAGTAAATTCATTAAACTTGCTAACCATACTGTACAATGCTCTATACTTTCAAATTTTATGAAATCAGCTTTAATTTGTGAATTCAACTTTGTAATACGATAACTTTGAACTCTTTCAATAATTTTCTTTTTTGCAGTCAGCATAAACACAAATAAATAAATAAAAATAAATAGGGTGGCGCAACAGAGCGAGGAGCCGCTGGGCCTAGCGCATTTCTCACAACCATGCCCTGTGAGCGAATGGAGGGGACCTACAATTTTCTGCCGGTTCCGAACAGCTAATTGAGAAAGTGCTTTTCATGGCAATGAATTTACTAACGGAGGACTTGCCAATTTCTCGCGAAAACATTTTTGCCTCTGCTGGGATTCGATCTCGAACCTCTGGACTAGCAGGTGTACATGCTAACCATCACGCCACTGGTACCACAGCATAAACACGCATATGTAAATAATTGGGAATAACCATTTTTTGTGTATCAATAATGTGTGACAAATAAAGACTTTTCAGATAGCTACGAAACAGAGACCAAGACTTTTTATTCGTTTCTTCCAGTGAGTCTGCTGAAAGCTGTTTTGAATTCTATTGCAAATGAACAAGGTGTTATAGTGTTTCACTGTTGCCACCTTAATCGGTCACAATACAAGAGCTGTGGTCTGGCTGTCAATTCACTTGTGAGGAAAAAGGTTATTTAACTAGAACTCATTACGATAGAAGCATCCTAACAAGATCTATATAACGGCCATAATATTCACTCTTCAAATTTAAACCCAATGGAAATAAACCCAGTTGTCAAATTCTGACCCCAGGTTTAAATAAACCTAGTTGTCAAAGTGAGAAACGTCAAATTTTTTAAAGTGCGACTAGTGCTCAGATTTATATTTGAAGAAATTGTAAGTAATACTTTTCATTTATATTTTCCATTGTCGATTTAATTAATATACTATCTTTTTCATGGTGTTGCAGGTTCAAGAAGTGGAAACTCCACCAAATGCTGCTCCACCAGACAATCGCCACCTATATTTTTTGCCGGTTCCGAACGGCTAACCGAGAAAGCGCATTTCATGGCAAGGAATCTACTAACGGAGGACTTGCCAATTCCTCGCGAAAGGCGATACCCGTGGAAAAAACATTTTTGCCTCTGTTGGGATGAAGAAGCTTATCGAAATTTAACGCGCAGATTTAAAAGATAGTGATAAAAGAGGAGGTAGAATTCCTATCGACCTTCAAGTTATGGCAGCCATTAGATGCTGGGGTCTAAATGAGGTGAGCTTTGTTTATCAAAAATATTTTTCTGTGAAATAACATCGTTTTAATCCTATTCAGATTCAAGATGCACGATATGTCAACGAGTTGCGAGGGCTTTTGCGTCAAAGCGACCAACGTTCATTAAAATGCCAATAACAGCAACGGAGCAGATAAATGAAATACGTGGTTTTCAACAAGTAGCACGTTTCCCAGAGGTTATTGGTGCAATAGACTGCACAATATGTCATATTCGAATTCCCAAAGTTAGTGGGCCGGCGGGAGAGTATTATGTAAACCAAAAAAAATACTACTCTATCAATACCCAAGTAGTATGTGACTCGAAACTTAAAATTCGAGACATAGTTTGTCACTGGAGAGGAAGTACGCATGACTCTAGGATATTTCGCGAAAGTAGAATCCGTCAACGCTTCCTAGATGGAGAATTCAGAGGCCAATTGCTTGGAGACGGTGGCTTCGCTTGCCTAAACTATTTATTTACTCCAATTTTAAATCCACACTCGGATCCAGAAACTAAATACAACAAATCACACATTCCTACCCGCAACACTGTAGAAAGAGGTTTTGGCGTCTGGAAAAAAAGATTACAAAATGGTATGCGATGTTCGTTAAAGAACGCCAAGATCTTTGTCATAGCTTTAGCTGTATTGCACAATTTTTCAATTGATTTTGGAGACTCATCTTTAAGTTAATGATCTTCAAAAAAAATATTTTAAATTAACTTTTACTCCATTCCAGATGAAAATAGTGATGAAGGTGAAACTTAAGATGTGCTTGAGGATGATAGTGGTTACCTTGAACAAGAGCGCAATAACTTAAATAATACACCATCTAACAGCAATAACATCAGTCGAAGTATTTTTATACAATCACATTTTTAATTGTATTTTATTTCCCCGTGATCTGATCCAGATCAGATTTGCCTTGAAAAAAACATGCAAAGACAACACGAGATCTAACTTTTTTTGGACCACATTTGCACATCCAGCTTTTAGTTTCAAGCCTTACACCTAGGATAACATTTTGTTGTCGCCTTTATTTGAGTATCAACAATAAAGAGTAATGTCAAAAACGAAATTGAAAAGGAAAACACAACACAATAACAATTGTTAATGAAAATCACGAAAATTGTCCATCCCTCTGTGATAAAAATCCAAAATTCCAATGGACACTCAAGATTCAAGACCAAGTCTTTGCCATTACTTTGCTAACGATCCGCCAAGTTTTTTCGATAAATTAGCAGCGAAGGATAAGCAACAGAATAATGGTATAAGAAGTTAAATATTGTTTACTATTCCAACTTATTTTTTGCCATTTCACAAAATGCATCTCTGGTGTCATCTATATTCAGTGGATCCTTTACACTTCCAGAATACATTTAAACTTGCCAGACCGAAGATGATCTCAATGTGCCTGACGATGTGCGTATTTTTTGGGAGTGCCTATAACTGAACCTGGGATTCCGCCACATCTAACAATGCCTGGAGTCATGTCACCTAATGATTTGGTAAATTTTGATTTCAGTTTTTTCAATCACCGTTATTCAAAGCCTTTTCTTAGTCCGATCCAATTCATGAAGCTGTTCTTATACATCTAGGCGAAACCGAACTCTCACAGAGAAAAATTTTAAGATCTTATGATGTGACACAAGATGAACGTGGCTTGAGAAATCTCATAGTCGCTGGGTGCTACGCTCGGCTGTAAACCTGACCGGAAGATTGTTAGCCATCTACGGACAAGGTAAGGAATTCTTGAAAAATAGCTCATTGCACTCAAGTTCCAAAAAAATATCTTAAGGTTATGAAAGAGCTGGACAACCCGCAAAAAACACTCCCCACTCTCTGCAGCTGTGGTTTACCCGGTTGGCACTTCTTGCCAAACTTGGCCAGTATGAGCTCCTGCAGTCAGAAGCAGAAGCGTTCGACCATCTTACTCGTCCAGATGTATACTATGAAGTATAGTTTGTCTCTTACCTTTTTTAATAGATTTAACAGAAAATGTCTTTTTGCAGTTCCATCCAGACATGTATAGTGGAAAGAAAGGATCCATGGCATGCTTTTCATCTCGCCTACTTCTTGCTGAACTTTCGGTTTACTTTGGAAATACTCAAGCTGCTCTATATAAACTCTCAAAACTTTTAGCAATCTGTAACGAAATAAGGAAATATTTTAGTGATGACACCAACGACTGCGAGTTGTGGAGGCGACGAGAGATGAGAGTTCTACATTCGATAGTCAACTGTGCCATCATGGTAGGTCCTCCTTTTCTTTACACCACAAGTTTAGTAATTCTCTTTATATTCTCTTTATCAGATGCGTAAGTTTAACTTGATTGACGATGTGATTCGTGGGATGATACTGGAAGAAACAAAGTTGTCTAAGGAAAAGCTCAGGTCGTTGTTTTCAGCATGAGGACGGATCTATATCCAAATCGGTGATATCTTCGAAGCTCCTCCTCGAAGCAACTCCTCGCCAGACCTCCGGGATTTTTTAGACAAAGGCCTGATAGCGGGGCTAAGAATGATTTTCAAGGAGGCGACGAGAGATGAGAGTTCTACATTCGATAGTCAACTGTGCCATCATGGTAGGTCCTCCTTTTCTTTACACCACAAGTTTAGTAATTCTCTTTATCAGATGCGTAAGTTTAACTTGATTGACGATGTGATTCGTGGGATGATACTGGAAGAAACAAAGTTTTCTAAGGAAAAGCTCAGGTCGTTGTTTTCAGCATGAGGACGGATCTATATCCAAATCGGTGATATCTTCGAAGCTGAACAAAAGCTTGCGGAGGCCGGGCGACTTAAAGAAACGTAAAGCATCTCTTTTATTCGTTTTCGGAAGCGACTCACTTCTTTGTTTTTTAGCAACTCCTCGCCAGACCTCCGGGATTTTTTAAACAAAGGCCTGATAGCGGGGGCTAAGAATGATTTTCAAGAAGCCTATCTCTTATTTCAAAAAGGTCACCAAATTGAATCTGGAAACACAAATGATTCTCAACAATATGGACGTGTGTCTCCTATATGGTGGTAAATTGAAAGATGCAATCAATTTATTTGAACGGGCAATCAACCTCAATCCCCAGAAATCATTAAATGAAAGTCTGTTGGTCAACTTATCGACACTGTACAAATCGGAGTCATATAATTCGGCAAATAAGAAGCTAGATACAACCAATTTTGGATCACTATTTGAGTGCAACTTAAATGATTCTTTCTCACTTTTCCCAATGTGGAACTATTATTGATAAAGTCTTTCTATCAGAAAATAGCAACATTATGTGATCCGAACAGTTTTATTTTCAAATCTGACCGGGATCAGATCATGGGGTGGGATAATAAAACACAACTAGCATATCCATTTTGAACGGGAATTTGAAAATTTTCATTTCCATTTGAGATGTAATGATGTGGTTTTGTAGCAATCCTAATAACAATTCATAAACCATGTATGTATCTCATAGCTTTTAGAAACCACATAGAAATAAGACTCAAAAATGTTGAAACAATTTCTTTTTTTATAGAAACTGAAAAATTGCAATAAAAACAAAGAATTTCAAACTTTTCGCTTTAGTACATACATATATCAGTCTTTTGCAAAACTTAACAAACAAATCTTATTCTATGAAAAAGAAACTAAAAACAAAAGTTAAATTAATTCCACAAAAAAAAACAGAAAATTCAGTCTATAAAAAAAAAAAACAAAAAATTCAGTCTTATAAAAAAAAAAATACAAAAACAAAATCACATCTGCCGGTTTCCCCTCAAATTTTACATTTTCAGTTCGTGCTCTTCTCTAGCGAACTGAATTTGCTCCTCCATTGCCACAATATTTAAAACGTGCTCTTCCCGGGCGAATTTGACTTTATCTTCCACAGCCTTTCTCTTAAGGTCCAAGATTTCCAGCTTCTTGGCTTACTCTAGCCTAAAAAAATTACACTCCTTTTTTTCTATTCAAGAGCTGCCTCAAGAAGCTCACTATTTAAATACTGCTCCTGCAAAAAAAAGGAAAACTAAACTGTATTTTATGTATAAAAGTAATAAAGATTTCTAGAAGAAAAATCAAATGTAAATGTCAATATTGTGGTAAATTTAGTTTCCAGACAGAGTATACATATATTACTTCTCAATGTGACTTTAATCATATTAAAGTAATACAAATCTTAAAATGTTCACAAATTGTTCCATTCTCAACTTCTTGTGAAATAGCACCTAGGTAAAGACACAATTTATATTATATGTATATGTACTTACTGAATCGTTTGAGACCTTTTTTTTCTTTCCCCGTATGCTGGATGAAGATGGTTTGCCGTTAGATACGATCTGAATTGTAAAGTTTGAATTACTTTATTTTTGGAACAGCAAAGTTTTTTGTACTTACTAATGGCTCCTTTGCACTATCTATCTCCATCACCGAATCGTCATTATCGTTGAAATGATTGGTGTAGGTGTACAGCAATATCTCTTCAACATAAAGGCCGATTCATTTTCTTTGGGTTCCTTAAACGTTTATAAAATTTGTTGTTTCAGTTTTGTTTTCAAAAAGTTTCATTAATAACAACAAACCTCTAAAAATCCTGCATCACAGTCAAAACTGTTGCAATCAACCTCAAATTCATGAGGGATTAAGGCCATAATTCGGCTTTCTTCGGGGTCTGGAGATTTCGGCGCTAAGCCACCACCCGTTGCACCAACACTTCTCTTAAACGAAGAATGTTTTTCCTTGAGGCCCATTTTTGTTTTTCTCCACTGGCACTGTATTTGCGCCACATCTCTTTTGTTGTGACTAATGTTGTTGAAGCTGAAAAGATTATATACCAGCGTTACTGCTTTTCTTTCATTTGTTTAAAAAGTAAGACTTACGTTTCTAGAACCTCATTCCAGACCTCCCTCTTTTTTTTTGAGTTATTGGTGTCCGTATTTTTATTTTCAATGACGCCAATATTTTCCTCGATCGAATTCACTAAAAGTGCCTGAAATAAATTCAGTAGCATTGAATTTATGCAGCGAAACAAAACCAAACTATATTAAAGCTAAATAACTTTGTCATGGGAGTCCCAATGCACGGATCTTTTTCGTTTCTTATCATCCATGAATGCTTGTGCTTGCTTTTGTTTATTGTTTACAAGTGAAGCGCCAAATCAGCTGTTTTCGTTCACTTAAATTCATTTGTTCACTTGAAATTCACTGAATTCAGATACGTCAGTGAGTGTTTGAGGATTTATTTAGACAACAACCCCGATTAGATAGACAACTGTTGGAATGGGTTTATAAATACGTCCTTGACTAAGGTATGCCCAACTTCTTAGACACCGTCTAGCTGGACAACTGTCTAAGAGTGTTCTAAGCAAATTTTATAAATACGACTGTATATGTCCTACTCTAGTGTGAAGTAAGTTAGAAGAGTTTTGTTGTGGTCTTTTAAAAACACATACTTGATTTTTTTTTTCTATTATGTATTTTATTTGTAATCTGTATTAATTTTTATATTTTCTAGCCTAGTCTTGTTTAATTTGTTTATAATATGTAGCTATAGTTTTTCTTTGTTTTTATTTGCTTCATACGCTCTCTTTGTGCTGGTGTAGGCAACTTCTAGCGCTTGCATTTATTGAAAAAAATTTTCTTAAAAAATGCGCTACCGCACTCTTCGAACCCCTTACTTCTCTTTTTCAACTTTCGCTCTCCCAAGCTGTTTTTCCCACTCTTTGGAAAGAATCTTTCATTTTCGACCGATAGCTAAGCTGTCTGCTATCCCCAAGCTTTTTGAAAGCATTGTGTACGACACTTTGTCTTTTCACTGTAAATCAATTGTTTTCCCATTTCAACACGGTTTTTTAAAGGTCTACTACGACTAACTCTACCCAATTCGTTTCAATGACTCTGTTGGCTCTAGAAAAAGGCAATGAGGTTGATGTTATTACTACTGATTTTAGTAAAGCCTTCGACAAAATCAGTCATCAAACTATTTTCCTCAAACTCAAAGCCTTTGGTTTCCCACAACAAGTTATCGAATGGATCAAATCATACCTCGAGGACCGAGTATATAGGGTTGCCTTCAGAAAAGCTTTCTCCGATCCAATATTTGCCTCTTCGGGAGTTCCCCAGGGCAGCCATCTCGGTCCACTTCTGTTTGTGCTTGCCATTAATGACGTCGGCGGTACAGCGTCATTCTCAGACCTCCCTATTTATGCAGACGACATTAAAATACACCCAACATTTATACCAATTTCCTAATCGAAAACGTTTAACCGAAAACACAACTGGCAACACTATAATGGAATGGTATAAAGGAAGACGTTGGTTGTGAGTGTGTGTGTGTGTGCAGAAATATACCGGGAGGGGAACTTGTCTAGACATCATGGTTCATAGCAAAACTACTAGAAAGCTCTCGATATTTCACACTTCTATATAAAGAGGGAGCAGACGCAACCAGAAGTCAGTTTGATTTAGAAAGTGATAGTGTGAATATTGAATAAACGTAATTGAGTTGAGTTCGTATAAAGTGTATATCGAAGGTAGATACTGAATAAATGTGGTAGAATTAAATTGAAAGATAGAGTTTTATTTTTGCGAACTAAGCGCACGTTTCATTGGTGTCAGAAGTGTAAATAAAACTTATTTAATAAAAAAAAAAAAAAAAAAGACAAGTAAAGTGTAAAAAAAAAAAAGTTAAATACAGTGAAAATGGGTAAGTTGTTGGAAGAGCTCAGCTCAATGTAGAGCTTAAAAGTGAGTTAGGTTAGCGAAATCTTTCTAGAGCGGGATCGAAAAATGAGCTCGTCCTGGGCTTGCGCAACTATTTGGAACAGCAAGGGGAAGACGTAAGCACTTTTGTTTTTGAAACAGAAGTGGAGGAAGAGGAAGTAAGTGAAAGTGTAGATTTTTCTAGTATAATGAAGCTTTTATTAGAGCAAAAGACGGAACAGCAGAAGGTTCTGGCACAACTGGAAGCACAACGAAACCAACAAAAGAAAGAACAACAGAATATTCTCGAAAGACTTGAGGCGCAACAGAATGTTTTAGAAGGCCAGAAAATTATTCTAGAAGGTAAATTGGGAAACATTGAGGAAAATGTATGAGCCCTAGACGAACGAGTTGAAGGTGGGGAGAAACTGCTTTCTGTTGTAGAGAATCGTTTGGAAAGCCGATGCGATAAACAGTTCTCTGTTCTGTCCAAGGAATTAGGCCAGATCCGGAAAATCAAAATTCGATAATCTGCTGGAGAGTTTGCAAGGAAAAAGGAGATGAAACCCCCAACATTTGATGGACAGTCTTCTTGGCCAGTTTACAAGAGACAATTTGAGGCAGCCGCGACAACAAATTGCTGGGATGACGAAGACAAGTACATAGCACTGACCCTTGCTCTTAGAGGGACAGCAGCTGAATTACTTCAAACTGTTCCAGCTGGTAAGAGCGGTGATTTCAGTTCTCTCGTGGCAGCAATAGATAAACGGTTTGGAGATAGCCACTTGAAAGAAGTCTTCCAAGTCCAACTCAAAAACAGAGTCCAGAAAAGGGGTGAAAGTCTACAGCAGACGTCGAAAGACTGGTTCACCTGGCATACCCAGATGCTGGAGAAGAAATCATCAACCAGCTTGCTGTTGAGTCCTTCGTTCGTGCCATTTCGGATATAAATCTTCAGAGGTCTGTGCGAACTGCTAGAACACGTACTCTTTCTGAAATTTTAGCATTCGCATTGACAATTGAAGCAGCAGAACAGGCTTCTCATGGAGTACATCGACTTAGAGAAGCGATAGTCGAAGAATGCTCGTGCCAAAGAGCTGAAATACAAAAGAACCAGCGGAGCGGACTAGCAAGATGTTGGAACTGCAACAAGACCGGGCACTTACAGCGTCAATGCCGACTACCACCAAATAAAGCCGCTTGTCAACATTGTGGAAGCAAGAGATCCAACCTAGAGCAAGCTAGCAACAACACCAGCGTTGTCTATCAGCCCGTTTCCTGTCAGGGAAACGAGTAAGAACCAACTTCGAGGGGCAGAGGCTGGTTTCTTGTATCGATGGCCCCAGAACCACCATCCAGGTCTCTCAGACCAAACGAGACAACAAAAGTCTGACTGTGGAGACTACTATTAACGGGAACAAACACGTGGCTACCATCGACACCGGTGCCACATCATCCATAGTACGTCGAGACCTGGTAAAGATGACGTGGCTTCATAACACCAATAGCTACCGTCTAAGAACCGCAACGGGAGAAGCAGCAAGAGTATATGGAGAAGTGTCTTAAAATCCGACTGGCTGATCTAGTGTTTACTCATCAATTCCTGGTGGCAGATTTATGTGACGAGTGCATCATTGGAATTGACTTTATGAAACAGCACGGAGTTATTTTGGATATCGGTAATCAAGTTTTGAAATACCAAAATAAAGAAATTCCAATGACCCATTCGAATGAAAATACGTCAACACTGAGGACTGTCATCACGGAAGATCTGATCCTGCCTCCTTCTTCTGAAGTTTTCGTTTGGACAAAACTTGAAGGTGAGTTTGGAAGCCTTCGATACCTCATGGTGGAACCAGACCCAGAGTGTTCCTCCCAAAGCGTCATCATTGGGAAAACACTGGTAGCACCGAAAAACAAAATGGTCCCCGTACGACTACTAAACACCAGACCGTACGATGTAAGGTTGAAGAAAGGAGAAGTCGTTGGACGTTGCGAATCGGTTGCAGCAATTACGAAGATCACAGACGAAGCCCCGAGAAAAACTATAACTCCGGAGGAGCTCAAAACCATCAGAGCTAAAATACTGAATTCATCCAACCTTGATCACCAACAAACAAGGATGGCTGAAAATCTTCTACAAGAGTACACTGTCATCTTCGCATCGCAAAAGGGACAATATGGTAGGACACAGTTGGTGCAGCATCGCACCAACACAGGAGATGCAAGACCGATTCGTCAACCCGCAAGACGCCTTCCATTGGCTAAACAAGGTGAGGTTGAGGAAATGATAACAACAATGAAGAAGGACGGTCTTATCGAAAACTCCAAAAGTCCTTGGGCGTCACCAGTGGTGCTAGTGAAAAAGAAAGACGGAAGCACTCGTTTTTGTGTGGACTACCGAAGGCTGAATGATGTGACTAAGAAGGACAGCTATCCCCTGCCCAGAATCAGTGATACCCTGGATGCCATGGAGGGAGCCCAGTGGTTCTCGACGCTGGACTTGAAAAGTGGATACTGCCAAGTTGACATCCACCAAGATGATCGGGAAAAGACGGCGTTTTAGTTTAGTTTAGTTAAGTTAAGTTTAGTTTAGTTTATTTCATCAAGTAGAGATTTATATTCTCATTTAGATTACAAAAAAAAAAATAATATAGTATATAAGATAATAGTAATAAATACAATAATATACGTAATAGTGATAGTAAAATAATAAATAATAAATGATAAATGTTAGAGCGTTTGCAATACTAACAAGACATTTTTCTTGAAAGAATACCTAGAACAATAGTTGAAAATGTCAATTAGATCGACTACTTCGTTAGTTTCTCTGATGCAACGAGCTATTGGTCCATTCCTACCATAATTCGTAGGCATGAATGTTTCCCGGAAATGAAAAGGTAAACGGAGACTCCTACTGGGAGAATAAAAGTCAATTCGCTCTAGCAAGTTTGGGCTAATTATATGGGCTTTAATGACATCTGCTATTATCATAATTGAAAAATATTTCCTTCTAATCTCAAGTGTTTCTATGTCGAAAAGTAGGCACCTGACATTATATGGTGGCCTTTCAATATGCCAGTTCATCTTATTAAAAGCATATCTCGTAAAGCTTTTTTGAATTTTCTCTATTCTTTAAGAATGTGTATTATAACATGGATTCCATACCACGGAACAATATTCAAGAATAGACCTAACAAGTGCTACATAAAGCATTTTCAGTGTAAAAGGATCTGAGAACTCTTTTGCATTCCGTTTAATAAAACCTAGCATCTTATAGGCTTTATTGACTATGTAATCAATGTGAAGTGTGAAAGATAACTTGGGGTCTAAAATAACTCCTAGGTCCTTTTTTTGACTAACCTTTTCAAGTGTTATATTATTGATATAGTAATCAAAAGCTATATACGACTTTTTCCTGCAACATATAAAACTTTCACATTTGGACACATTTAGAAAAAGTTGATTTTTCTTACACCACTCAGCAAGCTTTGTTAAGTCTTCCTGGAGCAAAAGACAGTCGTGGACTGTGTTTATGTATTTAAATATTTTTAGATCATCTGCATACAATAAATGTTTAGAATGCTGGAAAATATCTGGTATATCATTTATGAATAAATTGAACAATAATGGACCAATGTGACTTCCTTGTGGAACTCCTGAAGTAACCTAAATACATCTTGACATAAATTTACCTATCTTAACGTATTGCAGTCGATTTAAAAGATATGAACAAATTCATTTTAAAAAATTTGAACTGAATCCTATTTTAAACAATTTGTATAATAAAATTTCATGATTTACCCTACCAAACGTAAAACGTTTTCTACAGTTAATGGGCTCTGGCAGTTCAAAGTTATGCCGTTTGGGCTATGCAACGCTCCGGCAACATTCGAGCGTTTGATGGAGTGCGTTCTTCAAGGACTGACATGGAAAGCTTGCCTAGTCTACTTGGACGATGTCATTGTTTACGGGAAAACATTTGACGAACATTGCAAGAACCGAAAAGCCGTGTTTCAGAGACTTCGAGAGGCTAACCTTAAACTGAATCCGGAAAAATGTGCACTTTTCAAAACCGAAGTTAAGTATTTGGGACACATCATCTCTTCCCAAGGAGTGAAGACTGATCCTGAAAAAGTTGACTCCGTCAAAAATTGGCCAACACCACAGGACAAACATCAACTCCGAAGCTTTCTTGGTCTTGCCACATATTACCGACGATATGTTAAGAACTTTGCTGGAGTTGCAAAGAGTTTGCATCAGCTCACCGAGAAAGGGAAGCAGTTTAAACTCAAATGGTCAGGTGAGTGTGAGAAATCTTTTCAGGAACTCAGATACCGCCTCTGTAATGCTCCAGTGCTGGCACATCCAACACCTGGCAAAACATTCATCATCGACGTAGATGCAAGCAACGTTGGAATCGGGGCGGTACTATCCCAAGTGCATGATGGCGAAGAGAAAGTGGTGGCATACTACAGCAAGGTCCTCTCGAAACCCGAAAGAAACTGCTGCGTGACCAGAAGGGAACTGCTAGCTCTTATCTTGGCAACAAAGCACTTCCATAAGTACATCTATAGACAGAAATTTCTTCTGCGGACAGACCATGGTGCTCTGAACTGGCTGTTGAACTTCAAAAACCCAGAAGGTCAAGTCGCAAGGTGGATAGAAAGACTGCAGACTTTTGATTACCAGATTCAACACCGCAGAGGAAGGTTGCACTCAAACGCCGACGCATTATCCCGAAGACCTTGCAAAGTGGATTGCAAGCATTGTAGGCGGCAAGAATACAAAGAAAATATTACCGCTCAGCGACTAAGAGTAAGAGCTGACCCAATAAGCGAATGGACTAATGAGGAAGTGAGGACAGCTCAACAGGAGGATCCAGATATCGAACCCATTCTCGCATGGAAAGAAAATGAAGAGAAACCTGAATGGGGAGACATTTCTGACATTAGTCCAGTTCTCAAAGCCTATTGGGCACAGTGGGACTCACTATATGTGCAAGAAGGTGTCCTCAGGCGAAGATGGGAATCCGTTGACGGTAAATCATATGTGATGCAGCTGATCGTACCGCAATCGAAAGTCAGTGAAGTTCTTCGGGAGATGCACGACGGACCTTCTGGAGGCCACCTGGGAGTTAACAAAACACTGGAGAAGGTGCGACATCGGTTCTACTGGTTACATGCTAGAGATGACGTGGAGAAGTGGTGCCGAACATGTGACAAGTGTGCTGCAACCAAAGGACCTGGTAGGAAGATTCAAGGAAAGATGCATCAGTACAACGTTGGATCACCTTTTGAGAGGATTGCAGTAGATGTGGCTGGGCCTTTTCCAGAGACCAACGCTGGAAACAAGTACATTCTGGTTGTAATGGACTATTTTAGCAAGTAGCCTGAGGCGTTCCAAATCAAGAAGCCAAAACGGTGGTCGACCAGATTGTGTTTAACTTTATGATGAACTGTCAAATGACAGCTGGGTGGATTTCGATGGAAAAGAATGCAACAGGTAGCAAGATAATATGCTGCCAATGCCAGCTGCTCAGCAAGGGGTGGTCCGTATGTAATTTTTATTGGTACTTAGGTTATAATTAGTTGAATAAAAGAAAGGAATTAATAAAAAGAATAAGAATCAATCAAAACACACAACTGGGTGTTTCATACAATAAAGGGCGCCAGGCAATTTTTGCTTGGAATTTCCAAACCAACTTCACAGCTGAAAATGGTCTTCAAATAGAATTAAAAGAACGATTTTCCAAAAGGAATAAAATTATATTTTGTTCAGGAAACCTTTACAAGTATAGGCATAAAACCTGAAATCTTTTCGTAAACAATTGGGTACAATATAGATGATATGAAGTTAAAGTACAAAGATGGGTTTTGTTGTGCTTTAACTTAACTTAACGACCTGATCGAAGAATCGGAATCGTTGAAAAAAGATAAAAAGAATCAACAGCGGCAAGTAAAACAATTGAGCGAATTACTTCTTTCAGAGCTCAAACAAATTTTAAATCCTGAGGTTTATAGCCTGATCAGTTTTCAAATTAGTTCTCAGTGGGGCAAGTTGACGCGTCTAGAAACTTTAGACGCGGTGTTAATTGAATACACAAAAGCCGTCAACGATTTAAAAGAAAACCACGCAAAAGAGCTAAATAATTTGGCAAAGTCGCTCGAAAAAAGCGAGCAGTATCGAAAAGCTGCCGAAAAGCGACTTAACCAAGTGACTGAAGAAGCTGATCAGGAAATAAATCAACTGACAAGCGAACTAAATAAAAGTTTGTCAGCACAAAAGGAAAGAAGTGATTCGCAAAAACCTAGTTTCTCTAAGAACCTACTGCCGTTGTTCACACAACCTAATAAGACCAGTGAGAAAATACAAATTAGCAGGGCAGTTCAAACCAAAGGAAAAGAAAGCAATTCAAATTATACAAAAAATATGAACTACGAAGCGATTAGTAAGATTGTTGCCCGTGTGGTTCCTCAATTTTCGGGTTTACGGACGCCCGAACTATCAACGAGAGTTTACGAGTTCTTGAATGCGTGTCAACTGGGTTTCAAATGTCTCAAGGACACTGACGAACAACTTTACGTTGAGTTGCTCTCAACAAAATTAACAGGTGATGCGTTCGAGTTAATACGTAACAACTCTCCGAAGTCCCTAAAGGAACTGGAGTTGGTTATTAAAGGTGCCTACTTGCCAATCACGACATTGGATAGCGTACTGATGGAAATGAAACAGACCCATCAACTTTCCACAGAAGACATACAGTCTTTTGCAAGGCGTCTCCTGTGCCTACAGACCAAGGCTAATGAAATAATCAACTCCAGGTATTCCTCCACGGAATCCGAGGGTTTAAAAAAAGAACTGATGAGCTCTGCTGTTGTTGCATTTAAGAGAGGTCTTAACGACCCCGGTTTACGCCAACACATGCTGACTACATCAGAGACCGACATTCAAAAACTTGCTGAAACGGCGCAAAAAACTTATCTTTTGATCGCGCCTACTGCTACCTTTCAAACGTATTTACCTAACGTCAATAATCATTTCCAGACAATGCATCAGACATCATCACATCACCCAGTACAGTATCCACCTCAACAGTTATTCGACCCTCATATGTATCCTTTCCCGAATGCATCTCCAACTACACACTCAACTGCGTACATTGCAACTCCCTTGCCCGGTGTGTCACCTGGGACAAGCGGCAGCCCCTGTTTTCAGACTGCCCAGGTCAAGGAAAAACATACCAGGACACAAGGGCAAGACTTTAAAGTAAAATGCGGATTCTGTAATAAGGCCAATCACACTTATGCAGAATGCCGGCAAAGAAGGAGCACACCTTATTGTGAAGCGTGTGCCTCCTATGGGCACAGTAGAGATGTGTGCCCAAAGTCCCATATTTTCACCATAAAACGCACGACGCAAAAGCCGCAAGTGAAGTGCAAGTGGTGTTCTAGACTGGGACATGTGGAGGATGAGTGTTTTTCGAAAAAAAATTACCTTCGAGAGCATTCGGGAAACGACCCGGGGGTCAGTCCAAGAAGGTAGACTGTGCCCCAAAAAATGTATCCTCCTCATTAAGAAAACAAAGAAGTTACTCTCCAGCTTCGTTGATATCGTCAGAAACATGCAATAATGAGTTGCCTACGATATCAAAAGCAGAAGAGACTTCTATAAAAAATAAATCAAAAACCAACGGTAAAGGGCCAACACAGCGCTCAAATAACGAACAACATCCGAAAGTGAACAGCGACTCAAAGGTAAACGACCGAGAGTCAAATTTCTTCACCTTTCAGTCAGTTCGTAAAACCAAACACACAGCTAAAGCGTCAGTATCTGAAGCTAAAGTTAATCTAGGTCAGGCTGATCTCTGGTTACTCGTTGTGAGTGTTTGCTTGGTTTTGAATGAGTGCTGCGTTAAAATTAGAACTTTATTAACACAAGCAGTTGATAAGCTTAGGTTTTTTGTTGGTTTATTTTCTAATAGTTGGTTGATTTGGGGTATAGCGAACAAGGGACAGAAAGGCAACAAAAATGTATTTGCATACAACAACATTCGTAAGCACGATGTCTTTGTTGAATTACCGATGTCATTGGCCAAGTCGGGAAAAGTTCTGGTGCTTGTAGACACAGGAGCAGACTCGAGCTTAATAAAACGAAGTTGTTTAGCAAATGCATGCAATATAAATACCCGAGACACTAAGCTATTGGGTGGTGTTTTTGGTGGAGTAGGCACAACGGTTGGTTCGGTTAAGACTTATTTACCTTTCCCAAAGAAAATTTTTACGAAATGGAACGTTATCGACGGCTTAGACCACATGCCCGCTGATGGTATACTAGGCCGTGATATTCTCTGGAATCACACGATTATTGATGCGGTATCCAAGAAAATTAAATTTTTGGAAGGTGATAGAGTTTTGATTGAATTACCTCTTAAGTGTTTACCTTCGAATTCAACTTTCTTGTCCCCATTAAATGAACAAAGCAAGCAGTGCAAAATTGGAGCTCGTACACAAACAATTGTTAAGCTCGAAATTCCCAATTCTAAATCGAATGAATTATTAGTTCATTCACAAGAAATAGATTGCGGAATTTATTTGGGAAACACAATTGTTCAAGCGAAGAACAATTACGTCCATGTCCCTGTCATGAATAGTACAACAAGAGACTACTTCTTGGACAACAACTTCGTCCCGAGCTACTCCAATTTTAAAAACTATAAATTTGTTGATAATAGTCCGGGAAACAAAATATTGGCAAATTTTACAAGAAAATGCGAAAATGAACGGATAAGTCTTCTGTTGAATTCCTTAAATATGGACGAAAACCTAACCAACGAAGAAAAGAAGTCCGTAGAGCAGCTATGCATACAATACAATGATGTATTTTTACTAGAAGGCGATCCTCTCACTTACACACCCGTTTTGGCACATAGCATACGTATCAAGTCTGATCAAGCACCTATAAATACTAAGCAATATAGAACTCCAGAGGTGCATAAAAAAGAAATAGAGAGGCAAGTCCAGGATATGCTTGCCCAAGACATAATTTCTGAAAGTAAGTCTCCTTGGAATTCTCCATTGCTCATTGTACCCAAGAAGTCTGTCGAAGGTCAAAAAAGATGGAGGGTTGTCGTTGACTTCAGAAAACTGAATGAAGTCACAATTAAAGACGCGTTTCCCTTACCAAGAATAGAAGAAATTCTCGACCAATTGGGACACTGCCAGTTTTTCACTACTATGGACTTAGCAAGTGGTTACCATCAGGTATTGATCGATCCAGCCGATCGAGCGAAAACCGCGTTCAGCACTAGTACAGGGCATTACGAGTTCAACAGAATGCCTTTTGGTCTAACCGGTGCTCCGGCAACATTTCATCACATCCTGACTGGTTTGCATGGCATTGATTGTTTCGTATATCTCGATGACATCGTGGTATATGGTAAAAACTTAGAGCAACACAATCAAAGACTTTCAAAGATATTGGCCAAACTCAGACAACATAATCTTAAATTGAATACTGAGAAGTGCAATTTCTTACGCCGTGAGGTGACATATTTGGGACACATATGCTCAGAAGCCGGTGCATTGCCGGACCCAGCTAAAACTCAATGTGTCACAGATTTCCCTGTACCTTCAACTATTAAACAGGTGCAATCATTTCTGGGACTCGCGAATTACTACAGGAAATTTATACCTCAATTTTCTAAAATTGCTGCTCCAATCAATAAGCTACTGAGAGTGGACAGTGTTTTCGAATGGTCTCCAGACTGTGAGAGATCATTTCAGTCTCTCAAAAAAGCAATTTGTTCCCCTCCCATACTTATCTATCCAGATTTTACAAAACCTTTTATTTTGACTACTGATGCCAGCAACGAAGCATTAGGTGCCGTTTTGTCTCAGGGTAAAGTGGGTGAAGATAAGCCTATTGCGTATGCAAGCCGACAACTTGGAAAATCGGAAAAGAGATACTCTACAATAGAAAAGGAACTGCTTGCGATAGTGTGGGCATGCAAACATTTTCGTACATACCTTCTTGGTCGCCATTTCACAGTTTTTACAGATCACCGTCCCCTTATAGGAGTTTTCAATGTAAAAGATCCAACTACTAGACTTATTAGATTCCATCACAAGCTATCTGAGTATGATTACAAAATTATTTTCAAACCAGGCAGAACCAATTGTAATGCGGACGCACTCAGCCGAATTCAGACGGATCCCGAAGAAATTAAGGTGGTTCAGACAAGGGGTAAAGCGAAATTAAACATAGAAAGCACAAAGGTACATACAGACGAAATGAACAAGAATGACATTGTTGTGACAGAGCAAATCCCTGAAGGTGAAAAAACAAAAACAGACTGTACAAAGGAGTCATCGTTCATTACCTTAACGGATCCTGCTGAAATTGAAACTGTTCTTCATGATTTTCATGAGTCTGCACTCGGTGGACATCAGGGAGTAAAGAAGACATATATGCGTATACGAAATCAGTTTAGATGGAAACATATGCAAAAAGATATTAATCAATACATAAAAAATTGCGAAAAGTGCCAAAAGAATAAGTTCTCGAAACTTACCAAAATGCCCATGCAACTGACTGATACTCCTAGTCGCCCTTTCGACAAGGTATATATGGACATGGTGGGTATTTTGCCACTAACTTATTCTGGCAATAGGTACATATTAACATTCCAAGATGACCTGACTAAGTACATGGCTTGCGTGGCGATCCCGGATGCAGAGGCATCTACAGTGGCCAGAGCTTTCTATTCGGAAATAATTACACGTTTTCGTATACCCAAAATGCTCGTTACGGATAATGGCTCTAACTTTACTTCCAGATTGTTTTCTGAAACATGTAAACTGTTGGGAGTTAAGAAAGTCCATATAACCGCCTACCACCCACAGGCCAACGGTTCGTTAGAACGGAGTCACAGACCCTTAGCGGAATATCTAAGGAGTTTCGTTGACAATGACGACCGAAATTGGGATCAATGGCTTAGTCAGGCCATGCATGTACATAACAATACACAGCATTCTTCCACTAAATTGACACCATTGAACAGTCTTTACGGCTTTGAGTTCGAAATGCCTACAAACTTGAAAAAAAAAGCCCGTCCCTTTATATAATACCGAAGACTATCCGCAACAGCTGCGATTTCAAATTCAGAAATCGCATGAAATAGCTAGAAAAAATTTGGACAAAGCTAAGCTTATGTCTAAAAAGTTTTACGATCGGCATGTTAACTCCGCATCATTTGTACCAGGGCAAAAGGTATTATTGAAAAACCCGGCCCGTAAAAACAAGTTTTCTTCAATTTGGTTGGGACCATATGAGGTGTTGTCTGTCGGCGGAGAGGTGAATACCCACATAAGAGTAGGAAAACATACAAAAAGAGTTCATAACAACCAACTGAGATTATTCCACTCATAAGCACTAATTAACCTTAACTTA
Organism: Melanostoma scalare; assembly: GCA_949752695.1. Taxonomy (NCBI): domain Eukaryota; kingdom Metazoa; phylum Arthropoda; class Insecta; order Diptera; family Syrphidae; genus Melanostoma; species Melanostoma scalare. The sequence goes on along the minus strand of OX456985.1, from coordinate 100,856,559 downwards.
ATTATTGTTTTCAGGCTTCACAGATGCTAAGACCTTTTGGAAAATATATATATATACATATATCTTGATTGAATAAGTAATCAAACACGTTTATATTTTCAGATATCCAAGAGGCTTAACACAAAAAATTAAAAATAAAATTTTTCATTTGGTAGTTTTTTTTTATCTACACATAAACTCCCAACGGACTTATAACTAAGAACTAATATTATCAGATATTTGGCTTGTAAACGAAGTAATGTACACATTAATACTCTTTCAAATATAACAAAAATGTTAGTTTTAAGTAAAATAGACTACGGATTATGAATATATGGACAATGCCCGAAATCAACACTAAACATTATCAAACCTGTCTACCACCAAGCCGCTCGGAGAAGCATAAACGCATTTCCCACTTCACCTATCAAAAATATCCTTGTTGAAGCAGGACTCTCAAGCATCGAGGAACGAAGAGATTCGGCAACATTAAAACTCTTTGCCAAACTCATGTTATCTAGAAACTCCATCATAGATACCGATATCAATAGAGCAAAACACCACAAACTTGCAAAGAGAATCCCATCCGCAATCGCTACCGTGATTGACAAAGCAAAGATAATCAATCTTTCACTAACGCAACACCAGTATGCCACTCCACGACACCCTCCATGGAATCTCAATCCCAATTCCTTGATACTGACCTTAGCCGAATATAGGAAAATAAATACAAGTAATACAGCCTATCGCCAACTATTCGCAAGCGTCTCACCGGAATTAAAATCTGAAGGGTGGAATTTCGTATTCACGGACGGATCAAAGACCTCGACAAATACATCGTATGCTGTAGCTCTCGAAAACGGTACGATCGCATCCATTGGCAGTCTCCCAAACATCGTTTCAATCTTTACAGCAGAAGCTTTCGCAATTCTGCAAGCCACGAAAACGGTAACTAATAACCCAGGCAAACATATCATATGCCCCGATAGTATCTCCGTACTAAACGCGATAAAAAATCCAAACAACAATAATGAGCTTATATCAGAAATCCGACACGAACTTACAAAATCACCAAACAGCACTAAACTGATGTGGACTCCTGGTCACGTTGGGATTGTCGGTAATGAAAATGTTGACCTTGCTGCAAACCTCGCCAACAACGCTCCTGTATTTCTATTTGATACATACACAAAACTGGATATTATAAATTATATACAGAAAGTAACAACATCAAATTTAAAGCATGACTGGACTCTTTACCACCATCACTACAAAAAAGGCAAACCACGAAAGACTTCAACCACGTTATCCCATAAATACTCCTAAGCAAAAAATTTCAAACTTCGTTCGCCTCAGACTTGGTCACACTGCTGCTTCACACGAACATCTTCTCACAAAAAACAGTCCACCAACTTGCAATTATTGTAATGTCATCTTAGATTTAATACATATATTTGAAAATCGTTCTGTACTAACTCCTATATTTAAAAACTTATCGAAAAACAAACCTATTTATAAGTAAAACCAGTAAATTGAATAAAAAAAAAAAAGAAAAAAAAATTTTGTCTTATAAATTTCGGAAGAAAATTTAAATAGTGTAAAAATTTCATTATGTAATTTCGAATTAGATTAAATAGTAACTAAGCAATATAAAAATAAAAAATTTATAAATTTAGAATTGGTTTAAGGTAATATAGAAATTTGGAATTAGATTTAGGTAATATTTTGATGAAACGTGTTGTAAGACTTGAAATTAAAAATATATACATAATATATATAAATTTAGAAGTTCGTTGGGAGATATTCCAAATTACAAAGAATTATAAATAGCAATTAGTGTATTCTAAATTATGAATTAAAAATATTTTAATTTCAAAAGTTTTGATTTAGATTTAAGTAATTATTTACCTATTTTGTAATTATTATTAGACATAATATTATTATACTATTATATATTATATTATATATTATAGATACTATTATATAGACATAATACCTATTTTTGTAATAAAAGTAAGTCGATTATCGATTGTCATTCGGCTGGTCGCGAACTTTTCCCAAGTAGGGAGGGATGTTGTGCTTTGATTTCCCACACCTTCAGAGGAAGTCGTCGTGCGTTGAACTCAATGCAATTTGAGTTGACTCGTTGCACATCGATTGCCCAATGCCTTGCATTGGATAAAACGTGTATGCATTTTAGTCATCAAATTGTGCTGAGTTTTCAAACGCATCGGCTATCCAATGTTGAACTTGGAGTTCGCGATCGGTTCTATGACACGATAAGTCGAGTTGTAGTTTTTACCATTCAAGTGCGCGGTTGTTTGTTTCATTATTTACATTTTCAATATAACAGTTTTACCCAGGTTAAAATGTAAACAAACAACAGAGTATGTGCACAATGCACCCGCGAAGAAACGACTCTTTGGGAATTTTCCCGAACAGACAAAAGGTCAAAGAAAGGTCGCGCGTCCGGCAATCTCAGGATAAATTACGAAAGGCGAAGGATAACCGATTCAAGCAATATGACTCAATAGTCAAAACAAAACAAACGCACTAATAATGGTGGACTTACATGCATCTGCAAGTGCAGATGAAAATCGGAAAAAGACACAAGATGTAAAATTCATACTTGTCTGATAGAGAGGGAACGAACTTCCTAGTTATGGTTGCAGATGAAAAGTTATGGGTGCAGATGAACATGTTCATCTGCAACCATAATTTTTCATCTGCAACCATAATCCTATTCATCCCTCTTTTTAACTTTTGTGCTTTGTAATCTTCATCCGTCTCGCTTTACTTTTCTGCACTTCCGCAGTTGCAGCTTATGAGTTATCTTGCCCGTCCTGGCACCAACTCTCCTGAACTCCTGCCTGATTGGAGCTTTCCTGCACAGATTCAAAACCGTGTTGAACTTGGCCTTCATTCCAAAGTGCAAACACAAACTCTATCTCAATTACAAATTTGCACTACTTGCAAAATTCTAGCACTCGATTTTAAAATTTCCGATTAATTTCTCAATCTTCAAAAACTGTTTGGCACAGTGTCCTTTTTAGAGGTCAACCAAGAAGTGCCATCTTCTTGGCGGTCTCTTCGTTCATCGGCGCATTCAGCAAATTCCACTCACTTTGACCAATCAGAGTCTTGGAGGTTCGTCACGGGGTATCTGCAGTACTCTCAGCAAATCCGCTGGAGTCTGCGCCGTAGGCGAAACGCATCCATCGCTCTTTTCTAAACAACTTTGTTGCTGAATCTCTAGTGCAAGAAAACTATTTAAGCTAGGATTCAGTTAACGAGGATTCGTCATTTTTCGCGAAAACTACTAAACTACTTCGGTGAACCTTCGCGCAGATTTGGGGGGAAGGGGATAATCCTATAAAGAGTCATTTCCTTACAAAGGTAAAGCACTTGCGTTTAGAAATATAAAGTATAATATAAATAAAGAAATATATGTAAATTTTTCTTTTGTTTTATTTTATTAAATAAACTTATCACAACTATTATTATTTTATTCGACGCGTTTCGAAATTAGAATTTCATCCTCAGGTGACAGGTGTTTTGCCTTTTTTTTTTTTTAGAAAAAAAAGGACATGGTTCATAGCAAAACTACTAGAAAGCTCTCGATATTTCACACTTCTATATAAAGAGGGAGCAGACGCAACCAGAAGTCAGTTTGATTTAGAAAGTGATAGTGTGAATATTGAATAAACGTAATTGAGTTGAGTTCGAATAAAGTGTATATCGAAGGTAGATACTGAATAAAAGTGGTAGAATTAAATTGAAAGATAGAGTTTTATTTTTGCGAACTAGGCGCATGTTTCAATAGTAAAAGTTATTTCATCTGTTCAGAGTTCTCTCCTCCTCCAACAATACCTAAACACTTTCTTTATTTGGTGTAACAAATTTTTTCTTGAACTAAATGTCAAAAAATGCCAAAGTATGACTTTCTCACATAAGCGTCTACCTTCCAGTCCCCAAATTTATTTCTTCCGCAACATGCCCGTCCCTAAAGTTTCGTCTATTCGCGATCTTGGAATTATTTGTGACAAAGAGCTTAATTTCCACTCTCACATTAACCATATTATTGCGAAAGCAAACTCTTCCTTGGGGTTTATCAAATGCTGGTCTAAAGAGTTTTCCAACCCATACGTCAGTAAATCTTTATTCACCACACTTGTAAGGCCTATACTTGAATATTCTAGTCAAGTCTGGTCTCCCTACTATATAACTGAATCTCGCAGAATTGAAGCCGTTCAATCGAAGATTTTTAAGATTCGCTCTTCGTAGCTTACCTTGGTCTGACCCTTTAATTTTACCTCCTTATGAAAACCGATTGCTACTCATTGACATGCCGACCCTCTCTAAACGTCTTCGTATCGCTGACATCGTTTTTGTCCTTCAGGTTATGACTGGTACCATTGACTCCCCTTCTTTACTTGAGATGATTTATAGATATGAATACTAATCCCCGCAAACTACGTTCCGTCCCCTTCTTCCACCTCCCAACTCTTCGTACCAATTACGACCACTTTAACCCAATTTGCAGGATGCTTATAATAATAGAATATTAGAAAGTAATTCCTGCTAATACAGCAGGAATTACTTTCGATTTCTCGAAAAGCTCCTCTTCCCTCAGAAAAATTATGTACCTACGTTTCCTCTATCTTACCCTTCAACCTGTTTTGGATCCCCTTCTTACCCCCCCCCCCCCCCCCCCCCCCCCCTCCTTAGTTTTAGACTAGTTTTAAGTAATCCAAATTTTTATATATAGTATATATTTATTATTATTTTTGTTATTAGTATTATTGTTGTTATTCTATGCGCTTGAAATAAGCTAGATAAATAGATAAATATATTATGATGAAGAGCGTTAATAAGTACGTAGAAATGGGCTTGCTCTTAGCCCAGTGCGACTAAGAGATACATTAGTTTTGATATTTCTTAATTTTGTTTGCTTTTCTTTTAAAAGGTTTCATTCAAAATTTGATTTCTACATGAAATTGCTATCCTATAATAGTTGTAAAGCTGGCTTACATCCTCCTCGCAATTAAGAATTACTAGCACTTTTCCATCAGATAACTGGTTACTCCCAAGGTAAGATCTTCTTATTTCCTTTGGGATCGGACATATTCCTAAGAAATGCATGACGTCTTCTCTCACGGAAAGATAGCAAAGACTGCAAATTAATGGTAGATCATCCCGGTGCGGAATAAAATTTTATTGAAGCAGTTCGCCTCTCATTCTAAACATAGCAGAGATTAGCTTTTGGATATTGTCAGACCGAAAATAATTTCTTTCACAGAGATTATTATTTCTTGATAAGCTTCCGGGTTTAGTTCATTGAACATAAAACGCTAAATAGCCATCATGAAAAAACTATGACAAACTACACTCCCACTCAGGATTACAAAATAAATCCTAAGGGAATTTGAAAACTTCAAAAAGGGATCTTGTAACATTTCTGAGTTCAAAGCCGACGATTCTTTCAAACCACAATAGGTTTGACAGTTCTTTGAGACTCTACCATATATTCGACGACACAACAGCTAATTTATGCCTAATCAATCCCTTTTGGATAAGATTTTCTTTAAATGTAATTCAGAATCTAGCATCAATCCGAGCCGATGTTGTCACGTCATTGCGTGGTCCATAAATATTCCTTTAGATGATCCTACCTACAACAAATCTCATTTTGGTCTCTGCATCATCTTCGTTAGCATTTGACAAGAATAATACTAATCAACTGCCTATCTCAAGTCAATAAATTCGTTTTTTCTAATCTGAAGGCATGAGCGCAGTTATCAAACAAAAGATCTGTAACATTACGACCCACTCGCAGCAGCCTCGCTCAACTACATCGCGCATCAACTTGACAGGAATTTGAATAAAATTAAAGCACCCAAAAGCTGTAAAGGGTTGTGCAGAGCAAGCATCAGATGACTGTTGTGTGCGCTAAAAAAAAAAAAAGAAGAAGAAGAAAAGAAAAAAAAACAAAACAAAATCACTATTTGAGAGTGATTAGGACGAGTGCTCGGACGATTTATGCGCGTTTGGCTCGAATTAAACGAGAGAACAGAACACAAAACGCCAACTCTGACATCGTTGCATGTACAAAGTCACACACAAACTTAATGGTGGCGGGTGATTAAACGCATGAATTACAACGCAGAACGATGGATCAACTTTGAAGATTGTCAACATCGGTCTTGGGCCCTCTAATTAATCCACATCCACACAATACAAAGAAACCGCTTAAGACTAAAGTGATTCTCACATAGGTGGGCGAGAATGTCTGCTTTATAAAGCGTCAAGTCAATAGAAAGGCAATTCTAATGGTGCTCTGGTCTGGAAGCTGCGAATGTTTGATTTGATTTATCACAAGTTTTGTCATGCGATCATAGCTGGACTTGTCTTAGGCTAGGTTTAAGGCTACTTCTATAATTATGCCAATTCAAGGAAATGTTCGTGCTACCGCAAAATAAGAAGGAGTTGAAATTAGCTATTAGCTGCTTCCTCTTGAATATGACAAGGACATTATTCTTCATCGAAGGGAAACTTTCCATTTCACAAGCTCTTCAAACCAAAAACTGGTCAATTGTTTGGTGTATGTGATTAATTGTGTCGTTTTAAGCTGTCGTTGTGCCATAATCATATGGATTTTTAGATGTTGGTGGCCTTAATCGTGCCAGTTTTTGGTGTCAATGTGTCTTTATTGTGCTGATTTGTGGCTGAAGGTGTGTTTTTACTGTGTTCTTTTCGGCAGGCGGTGTTTCCTTCAACATGTCTTATTCTGTCTGTCGGTGTGCTCTCATAACGTCTTGGCTTTCAGTGTGTCTTCATCATATAGCTTTTTGGCTGTAAAATAAAAGAGTGGCGCAACCAGGGCCTACCGCATTTCTCATTTCTTGTGAAAGAATGGAGGGGACCTACAATTTCCTGCTGGTTCCGAACGGCGAATCGAGAAAGCGCTTTACTAACGAATTACTTGCCCATTCCTCGCAAAAAGCAATACTGGTGGAAAAACATTTTTGCCTATGTTTTGATTCGAAGCACGAACCTCTGGGTTAACAGCAGACATGCTAACTATCACGCCACGGGTACCACTGTATGTGTGCTTTTAAATGTAGCTTCTAGACCGTTAGCGTGTCATTATCAGATCTCATTATCGTGTCTCTTTTGACAGTTGATGTGTTTGTATCATGATACTTTTGGCTGTCAATGTTCCTTAATTATTTCAGTTTTCGGTTGTCAGAACGCTTTTATCATGTCGCTTTTTGGCTGTGTTGGTGTGGAGTCATCATGTCACTTTTCGGCTTTAAGTGTGCTTTCACTGCGTCACTTCTAGGCCGTTGATACGGATTTATCATGTCGATTTTTGGATGTCGGTAAATCTAAATTTGTCAGTTAATGGCTGTTGGAATGCTCCAATTATGTAACTTTTTGAATGTTGATTCACCTGCATCATGGCACTTTTGGCTGTCGGTGTGCCTTTTTAATGTCACTTTTAGGATGTCGATGTACTTTCACCATGTCACTTTTTGGCTGTCCAGACGCCTTCTTAGTGTCTATTTTAGGCCTGTAAGTGTGCTTTCACTATATCACTTCTAGGCCGTTGATATGGATTTATCATGTCGGCTTTTGGCTGTCGGTATATCTAAATTATGTCAGTTTTTGGTGGTTGTCATGCTTCAATTAGGTTTCTTTTAAGATATTGATTCGCCTGCATCATGGCACTTTTCAGCTGTCGGAGTGCCTTTTAATGTCACTTTATGGATGCCGATGTGTTTTCACAATGTCACATTTAGGCACTGTATACACCTTCTTAATGTCACTTTTTGACCCGAATTGTGCCCTCACAATGTCGCTTCTAAGCTCTTGTTGTGCATTTATAACATTGCTGTTGGTGTGCCTCCATTATGTCACATTATTGCTGTCGATGGGTCTTCATTATGCCACTTTTCGGCTGTGGGTGTGTCTTATTCATATCGCTATTTAGAAATTGCTTGCCTTTATCATATTAGAGGTTACATTAGATCTGCACTTCCATTGACTGTATAATGGGCATAATCTTTTCTTTGTTTTGGAAGAGGAGACCACCTCTAACCTATATTTTCTTTGACACACATTCATCCCAAAAGTGCACCAAAATTGATGAGAACAGTTTTACTCTTCAGCCTACATGGAAATACATCATAAAGTTTGTAGCGTCGGAAAATCTTAACAACTCTTGAGGGTGACCTTTTTATCTCTTACGGATAAGTTCACAAGTAACTATTAACCCCTAAGTTTTCTTGTTCTTGCATTTGATCTGAATGTGAAAATCAAAACATTCATCGTACTAATATGTTTTTCGCCTGCAACCATCTTTTGATAGATCCTCTCCTGATCAGGTGTCAGTTTCCATTTGTTTTTATTTTTTATCCTTTTTGTTAATTCTTTTTCAACAAGATCCCATTTAATTATACAGACTCCCTGAAACCTGTTGATTTAAGTTGAACCAAATAAGAAGAAAAAACAAAAACTGATACGACTGAGGGTGGTGAAGATACCTGCTTCTGTTTGCAGATGACTATGGGGCGGTTGAAATAAAACGCTAAATGCGGTGTTTCAAGATTGGAATGTGTGGGCGCGCACAGTGAATCTCGGCTAATGAAAGGCGGATGCGGTATTTATCTTTTGATTTTCATCTCCTTTGCGCTTTGTTTTCAGTGATTTTATTTGTAAAGCGGCAACGGGCAACTGTTTACCGTTTAATTTGTTTCTATATCTGAGTAAATGTTCAAACAAAAGCAGATACCTTGCTGCAAAACAAAATTGCTTTCAATTAGTGCTGGCAGACTTTTTTTTGTATTTTTACTGTAGCCGCCTGGTTGATACAATCCAATCTGAGTTTCTCATCTGCTTTTGATACAAGGTCGTAAAGCGCATATTCGACTTCTCTCCCGTCATTTCCCTGTAGGTTAAAATCACACAATAATCTGCAAGCTCCTTCAATAGGGCTTTTCGCGAAGCTATCTCTTTCTATTTATACCTCGTATTTCTTAAACGTCAAATTGTCACTTGTATGAAAATATTGCTGGCGGCAGTACGTAGAAATATGAAATATGTAGTTTAAATTAGTTTTTCAAAGACGTAGGTTCATGAAAAAAGGAAAAAAATTGTGTTTATCAAAACTGTGACGTTTTAAAAACAAAACAATATAAAAGTGTTGTGAAGATGCCCGCGAATCGCTGTCTAAAACAATGTTCAAACCATACAATGAAGACAGAAATCCGTAGATCCTATAGTTTTCCTCGAGTATAAAACAGAATTTCTAAGTTCTCTCAGAGGAAAGGCACAGAATGTGGTAAGAGGAAACATCTGAAACATCTGAACACTAAATTGGCTCGTGTCTGTTCCAGACATTTCATTTCAGGAAGGTAAATATCTGGTTGAAGGTTGTATACAAGTAGATCATTAATAAAAACTCCAGGGAAGAATGCAAAACTTTTGGATAATCTAATTCCAGATTGGGTACCAAGCTTATACACGCAAAAATTCAGAAATCTAGATAAACAATACCCAATCTGTATTTAGATTGTTCTTACTAGGAGTTCTTACTATAATGAAGTATCTAATATACCTTATAACCATGTTTACATAGGTACCTGAAATGAAATGAGTGGAACAGAAACAAGCCAATTTAATGTTCAGATGTTTGATAGGAGCCAACAACGGCCTGCGCCTTTCCTCTTAGCGATTTTTCAATCTAGGAGTTCTATTCCACAGTCGTGGAAAACTGAATTCTACAGTTTTCTGTGTTCACTGTATGGTTTGAACCAATTTGAACACTGTTTCACACAACAACTCAAGGGTATTTTCACAACACTTTTATATTATTTTGTTCTTAAGAGTTCGCAATTTCGATATACACACTGTTTCAATTTTTTTATTTCAAATTCACTTCACTAAATAACAATTCTGAAACAATTTTATGTTTTTGCCTAGTACCGCCAAGAATGTTTTCATACAAGTGACTTTAGCTGTCAATTTTTTTTCCTCTCTCTTTTGACAGTGACACTGTCGCGAAAAGCCCTATTTCCCAAAGTAAAGACTCTTCTTGCAGCTTATTATTTTCGGTAGTCTTTTGTCTTGCATTCTTGAAACTTTCAAAAGATAATCTACGTAGAGTGTTTTAATAAAAAGCGGTGGCAGTCCGGTTTCGATATGTAGCATGTAGTTAGGCGTATTTCTCGGTAATAGAAAACATCTTTTAAGGTAGAATCTTAGCAGCTTTTCTACCGTTTCATATTTCCCATTACCCCACGCTTGAGCGCCAAACATCATAATAGATTCTTGTTACTGATATAAATACTTTATACTTAACGCTGTCTGAAATCAGATATTAGCAAAGCATTTCTTCCAAGATTATATATTGCACTCTTAGCTTTTACTAGTTTGTCTTTAAAGTGTGTTTCCATATTCAGGTTGCTTTTTATTATCATACCAAGATATTTGTAGGTTTTCACCACTTGTTCAAATGCCATTTCTCGTTCCCAGCCGCTCTGCCTGAACCATTTTTAAAAACCATCGCCTTTGATTTGCTTAAGTTAACCGTCAGATTCCACAACTTGCAGTACATATGAAGTCGGTTAGTCATAAAAAAAAGATAATCAAACAAATTTTTTTTTTCAACTAAAATAATAGACGGGGATAATGCATTGGTTGTCCCTGTTGCTGTTCGTTGGACATTTGTTACTGTTGTTGCTGTGGACGTCCGGTGCTGCCCCTGTTTTGTGGATATCCTTGTGTGATGCTGCTCCCCGGTTTGTTGTTCTGATACAAAAGAAAAGTAATCAAAATCAGCACCAAATTAATATTTCTGATTACCTGAGGTGGGTTTCTAGTCATTTGCATCACACTTGGATGCATAGGCATTCCGAGAATTGAGGACGCGTAGACAACTCCTTCTGAAAGATGCGTTGGCTGGGACGGTCCATGTCCCGATTGGTCAACTTTCAGCTCAACGTGATAACTTCGGTCGGAAATCTTCTCCATTGTCACTGTGGCTTGTGTTGTGACCCAACAGACTCAGACCTCGATGTCTGTGATATCGGAGGCTGGTCTAGATTGATGTGGTATACCTGGGTCGTTTTTGGAGGGATGACCTTGCACCAACTGTTGGGTTACCATCTCCATGTGATAGCTTTGCCTCAAAGGCAGATTAAGGTTGGGGTTATAAGAAGGATAAATAATCACTGAACCCCGACAATTCCCAAACATGTCGAGTAACTCTGCTGAAACATGTCTTTACCTACAATTGTCTAAATCCAACTGCCTTTCCTTGGATTGTTTGAAAATATTTGTAATTTCCTATAGTATGCGAACGTACCCAAAATACATCCGGATGTAAATACTTATAATACTAACGGCCATATTACTCACTCTTTAAATTTAAACAGAGTGGAAATAAATCCAGTTGTTAATTTTTTTTTTGATGGGAAGAACACCGACTTCTCAAAAAGAAAAAGAAGCAGAATGAGAAGCGCTCGTTTGAGGAAATAGAGAGGTGCCATGACAGGAACGAGATTCGAAAGCTTTACGAAAAGGTAAAAAGATCCTGCCAGGGTGTCAAACACCGAACTAAAGCCTGTAAAGAGCAGCAGGGAAACATAGTTATAGAGTCACAGTCGCTACTGAGGATCTGGAAAGATCATTTCTGCAGACTGCTTAACGGCGAAGCGGACACAAATCCTGCTGTCAGGCAGATTGCTCCATTCAGCTTGGACGATGATCAAGAATGCCATCCTCCCGACCTAGAGAAAGTTAAGCTTGCCATATGCAAACTTAAATCAAATAAGTCTGCAGGTGCAGATGGCCTTGATGCCGAACTTTTCAAGGCAGCTGGAGAGCAGTTGGAAAGGAGCATGCACCAGCTGATCTGCATGATATGGTCGGAAGAAAGCATGCCTGATGAATGGAACCTCAGTATCGTATGCCCGATCGTTGCGCCAATTATAGAGGGATAAGCCTCCTTAACGTCGCTTATAAGATCTTGTCTGCTGTAATATTTGAACGTCTGAGACCCCACGTCAACAACTTGATATGTCCTTATCTTAACAGACCAAATTTTGACATTACGGCAGATCTTGGAAAAAACCCGAGAACATAATATCGATATTCACCATCTCTTTACCGATTTCAAGGCCGCGTATGACAGTATTTACAGAGACGAGCTGTACATAGCCATGTCTTGTTTCGGCATCCCTGCAAAACTCGTACGACTATGCAGGATGACTTTGGAGAATTCACGCTGCTCCGTCAAGGTTGGTAAAGAGCTCACCGAGACCTTTGATGTTGAAAAAGGTTTTAGGCAAGGCGACAAACTGTCATGCGATTTCTTCAACATCATACTTGAACAGATTGTAAGAAACTCAAACGTCAACACCAGAGGAACAATCTTTCAAAAGTCTGCAATTACTCACCTATGCAGACGATATTGACGTAATGGGAAGAAAAAAGCGTGATGTCATAGGTGCTTTTGCGAATATTGAAACAGAAGCGGCAAAAATGGGTTTGATGGTTAATGAAGGCAAAACGAACGTTGGTTGAGGCCCAGGTTCACCCCGAACTGTAATGCCCACCCAAGTAAGTAAGTAAGTAATATGGCCGTTAAACATGACAACGCAGTGCGGCTTAAATCCAATGGGTTTATTAAGTGTGAAAAATATGAAATTGCGTTTGACAATTGGGTTTATGTGACTTTACATCCGGATGCAAATTCAAACCCGTGGTTATATAGTGAATAATATGGCCGTAAGAAAAGACGTATTCGGCTGAATATAAAGTTTTGTTAGTGAAATTACTAACACCACATTATTTTCGGATTTCAGACTGGTTTAGAAATCTGAAAATAAAGTGGTGTTTATAAAATGTGTTTGAGTACCGTTTGCTTAAACATAAACATAACCAATCTATAGATTACCCCATGTGTATGTGAAATAAGATAACACAGATCAACCTAAGCATACACCGATGGTTATCTACAGATAAACTATGTACATTAACCTAAGTAGACAACATAGACATTAAGAATAGAAAGATAAGAACATAGAAAAACTGTATATATATAGAAGTAACGTAGTGAATTAAGTCAGTATTCATTTCGACTTACAACCGAAGTTTGTATTCAACATTTGGTCCTTCGAGACGTAGATTAAAAATTTTCCCCCGCCAGTGGTAAGAGATTTTTTATAAACGAACAAGTGAAAATTTAGCGTTATCAGAGCTACAAATACTGATAAAGTAAAAAATTAGCGTTTTTAAAGCTTCAAATACTGCCAAGTAAAAAAAAAAGAATCTATGCAGTGAAAAAGCGTTGTCAGAGCTTAAATACTGACAAGTGAAAAAAATACAGATAAACAGATACCATAATACAAAAAAAAAAGCAAATTCAACAATGTCATCAGAGCATTTAAAAATAATTGAAAAACAGGTTGAAATATTAAAAAACCTTGAAAAATTATTAAAAGATGGAGAAAGTGTAACAACGCGCAGCAGAAATCTAGAAATTCTTGTCTATACTGAAAAGAATCTTCAGGCATTCAAGGAAAATGACAAGCTACTTCATAAGCTTGGTATTATCGAGGTTCCTTATTTTAATGAACAATAGATGAAAGGAGCAAAGAACTACTTTCAGAAAATTCAAAATTTGCTGAAACACAAAGATCTGGACAGTGTAGAACAAGGCACAAACGATGCAATGTTATCCAGCAAAATAGCAGAACTAAGAACTGTTAATCAGCAGCTAGCCACTTTACTAGACTTGCAGCAAAAACAAAGGAATGAGATCATGATGAAAACAATAAAAAATCATGAAACTCATATAGATATAACGAAAATACGTACAATAAAGTATTATTCACATGAGAACGACCAACGACCAACGAACGACGAATGAACGAAAATTCGTTAATTTTGACATTTCATTCACATGAGTGTCTTACATTCGTCACGAATAACGAACACAATTTACATGCAAAACAAAAATGGGGAATGATTTTGAGGTTAAGCACGCGCGAAAAATTTATTCGTTGGAGTGTGGAGTATGTGGAACGAGAATAAAGTCTGACAGTTCGTACCTACTACATGTTTATTCGTAACGAATAAACTTTTTTTCTCAATTTTTTTAATTTTTGGCACAAAAATAAAAGTTTATCCACCTAAAAATAAGTATGAACTATGTTTCCATCGTTTCCAAAAAAATTCGTGAGGAATTTATGCTTGTAAGGTACTTAAAATCACATTTCTTTATTTATTCGTCGTTCGTTGGTCGTGCTCATGTGAATAGTCCTTAATGGAGAGCTTAAAAAATACAATAGACGAGGCGAAACTAGAGTCAATTTCCCATCCTCATACCAAAAACATATGGATTGGAAAATTGAAACGATGGAATGACCGACTGCAAGTTGAGCTGTCTAAGAAGGATCCAATACAAGAAGAGGCATTCAGAGAAGAATATTATATAATCGAGTTGGAAGAAGATGTGAAATTACTTCCTTCCAAGTTGGAAGAAAAACATGAAAGCATAAAATCTGATCCATATGCAAATGTATTAACAAAAAGTCCTAAAATTTAACTGCCTAAATTCGATGGAAAAATTGCAGAGTGGAAGATATTTTCCGACCTGTTCATAGATTTCGTTCACAATAAGAATACTGTGCCAGATTCTGTGCAATCAAATTACTTGCGATCATGAATAACCGGCGAAGCTCGAATTTCAATTGCTAGCTTCATACAAGGATCGTCGGCAAATTATAATGAAGCATGGAAAACTCTCGTCAGAAGGTACGAAAATAAAAGAATCAATTTCTTCACAAAATTGAATTACTTACTGGACATGTCAATGATGAACGCTACACCACCTTCTAGTGTTGAAAAGCTTCTTGATGCAGCAAAGGAATGTATTTACATCATCACAACGACAATAGGCAAAGATAAGATGATACGGAAGCAAAGGGATGGGAAAAGGAATTAGGATATGAATTTGGATAGTGTAAGGTAGGGATTAGGATAAGGTAGGATTTAGGAATCGAACATACTCGGGAAACGGAAAAGGGAACAACCAGACAAAAAAACTAGGAAACGGAAAAGGAAAAGGACCAAAACAAGGATGGGAAAGGTGAGTATGAACGATAGGAGGGGAAATGTGGGAAGGGAAGGAATGCGCAGAGAGGAGACCTGGCACGCTCGTGAAGCACGGCTTAGCTCGCCGGATGTGGGTGGGTCTTGCCTCCTCTACTGCACCTCGCCTCGCACCAAAACACAAATCGTGCCAAATTTTGATTACCACCACTAAAAAAAAAAACAAAGTCCACATCAAGTTGGGCCCTGCTGCTGGTAGTGCAAGGTGGCCTGTTCCCAACCGCAACCTCGAACCCAATCGGCCAAAGCGTTTGGATTCCCCTTGAAAAATATCGAGCTGTCAGAACCACTTCACATCACACTTCACCACGTCACCGCCCGCTCTCACCCCCTTGAAAATGGTATCTACCACGCCATATTATTCAATGAAACATTCCCTACAAAGAGTTTGGCGTGATGAACACATTTTTATTATATAAAAAACTCTAAACAAAACTAAACCATAAAAAAAAGCATAAAAAACAATAAGAAAAATGAATATGACGAGGGAAAATCAAAATGAAACTAACTACAAAAAAAAAATAAGTTAACAAAAAAACATGAAAACGATATAAAAAGCGTTACCTTAAAACTAACCTACTATCTATCTGTATGTAACTGTTTTTTTTTTTTTTTTGTTTATATGTTTTATGTTGTTTTTGTATTTTTATAATTTTATGTTGTTTTTGAATTCTTATGTATTGTGGTTCTTGTGTTTCTATGTTCTTCTTTTCGTTCTAATAGTTTTTCTCTTTCTTTTATTTTAGGGAAACCACCGAACCCCGACTTTTCTCGATTGGTCTCACCCCGACTACCAATGTCCTACCTAAGGAGATCCCTAAAGTGGACGAGGTCGCAATATTATCGACCAACAAAAAACAAGCGCAGCCCTCGCAGGAAAAATCCAGCTTAGTGGCGGACCACTAATTTGGTTACTACCAAACATACAAGTAAAACACACAAAAAACCAAAGAAAAAAAAATTAAAAAAAATGAATGTAACAGAAAATTATAAAGAAAACGAATAAAATAAGAAAAACAATAAAAATAATAAACAAATCACGCCAAAATGTAACTTAAAACTAATACAGCAACACAGCATTCAATTTATTTTATCGGCCACCTGGGTGATCCGCCACCTTGGCAACAGGTGAACGTCCCTGTCTTATGGTCGGCTTCCCTTCTCGGTACATTTATGGGTAATTTTTCTTGTTTCATGTATCTTGATTTGTTGAATCTGTGTTTGAGTGTATCATGTGCACTTTGTTTTACTTTTCAAATTTTGGTTGCTGGTGCTTTGTTCGTTTGTCTATCCCCCTCTTGTATTTGCTTTTTCGCCCTAACCCCCCACTTCATATTAAAAAAAAACACTTGTACTTGGGGAACCCGGGACTCCCACGGGCCACAATTTTCCCAGTTTTTCGTTCTGTCTCTGTGCTGTTTTTTTCTGTGGTTGATTGTCTTCTTGTTGAGTGTAGATTTGAATTTTCCAAAATATCCACAGTGGTGCAACAAAATTGACGGTATCAAAAAACGATGGGCGGCCACGACCTCTTCACCTTGTCTTTGACCGCCAGAGGGTAGACCTAAGAAATGTTAACATTTATAATATTTTACAATCAATACTACACAAAAAAAATACAAAAAATTCTAGCACAAAACGAACTATTTTAGCCACTCACCAGACAAACTCGAATACGTATATATATGTATATGGGTATATGCATATTTTTTACTGTGAACCATCTGCAGTGAACGTTCTCCTTGTTTTTTTTCTTTATTTTTTTATTTAAGCATTGAAACACATGCACTATTGAGTTAAAATAAAACGAAAATTGCTTCAATTAAAAAAAAAATTTCGAATTTCAAACTTACAAAAAATTTACCACTAACGAAACGAACTGCTCTAATTTGACTTTAAAAAAAATCTTCAAAGTCGAACGGTTCCTTTGCTCAACCATTTCGACTCAGACTTTTCCCAATAGATGGCCTTGAGCTTGCCAGTATGAATTATTAGTTCTTAAAAGCTTTTATTCTGGCAGGCTTCAGACTCGAAAGTGACTAATATTCTTTTTATTTTATTTTGAAATGGGGTATGCTATATTGCACGTACATATTCTAAATACATAAGTACATATATAAAACAATAAATAAATACATAAATAAAATAACTTACATATATTATAGGTACCTAATAATAACTTAACCTAATGAAAATAAATAAATAATTTATAAATAACTCTAATCCTAAATACCTAACTTATTGCACTTCAATATCACTAACTAAATAAATAAATAAATAAATATGTAAAATAAAATAAATAAATAAATAAATAAATAATAAGATAACTCTACAACGATACTTGACATAACACTACTATACCTACATGAAAATAAATAACATAAAATATAAATAATACAATACATAATAATAATTTAATACATAACAATAATCAAATATACATATACAGTGAAATCTCCCTTTACGGACACCTCCTTTAGGCGGCCACTTCCCTTAGACGGACAAATCTTTTTGCACGGAAATTGCTCCATATAAGTTTCATTGTCTTCAGTTTCCTTTAGACGGACACTCCCTTAGACGGACGTGGACAGAAATTTCACGTATGAAAGACAAAATGTTTTCTCTTAGACGTACACCAGAGCATGATTGAACATGGCATCACGCTGATTATTTTGGCAGCGGTATTTTTTTTTAGATTTCAGTTTTCAGCGAGCATAAAATTCTTTGAAAAATATGTACATATACGTGCAAGTTGCGAGTCCAGAAACTCTATTATGTATGTGTGAATTTTGTGTAACTATGTTGAATGAGTATTTGATTTGAAGGCATGTATGTGTTGGATCTTTTAATATATTTATTCTCTCATTCATGTTGTGAAATTGATCTTGTTTGGACGTAAAAAAGGGTTAATTTTTTGATTTTAGTTTATTTGCGCTCAGGCAGTTTAAAATTCTTTTAATAAATTTTTACCTACGTAGATTTTATAGAAATATATTTTTTGGATGCCACCAAAAAGAGAACTTTGACTTTATAGGGAAAGGTAGACGTAATTAGCTTTAGTCAAAAATATAAAAAAAATCGTACGATAAAAAGCAATAGAATTTAAAAAAAGAAAAACCCAAATTGCTGATCTACTGAAAGAAAAAGAATGAGTTTTTGAGTGAATGTCAGTCAAACTACAATGCAACTCATCTTAAAAGACGATTTATTTCGCCAAACTGCCTTGATAAAAATGTTTTCGATGTTGTTGTTGTTGTTGCTGTTGTTGTTGTTGTTGTTGTTGTTGTTGTTGTTGTTGTTGTTGTTGTTGTTGTTGTTGTTGTTGTTGTTGTTGTTGTTGTTGTTGTTGTTGTTGTTGTTGTTGTTGTTGTTGTTGTTGTTGTTGTTGTTGTTGTTGTTGTTGTTGTTGTTGTTGTTGTTGTTGTTGTTGTTGTTGTTGTTGTTGTTGTTGTTGTTGTTGTTGTTGTTGTTGTTGTTGTTGTTGTTGTTGTTGTTGTTGTTGTTGTTGTTGTTGTTGTTGTTGTTGTTGTTGTTGTTGTTGTTGTTGTTGTTGTTGTTGTTGTTGTTGTTGTTGTTGTTGTTGTTGTTGTTGTTGTTGTTGTTGTTGTTGTTGTTGTTGTTGTTGTTGTTGTTGTTGTTGTTGTTGTTGTTGTTGTTGTTGTTGTTGTTGTTGTTGTTGTTGTTGTTGTTGTTGTTGTTGTTGTTGTTGTTGTTGTTGTTGTTGTTGTTGTTGTTGTTGTTGTTGTTGTTGTTGTTGTTGTTGTTGTTGTTGTTGTTGTTGTTGTTGTTGTTGTTGTTGTTGTTGTTGTTGTTGTTGTTGTTGTTGTTGTTGTTGTTGTTGTTGTTGTTGTTGTTGTTGTTGTTGTTGTTGTTGTTGTTGTTGTTGTTGTTGTTGTTGTTGTTGTTGTTGTTGTTGTTGTTGTTGTTGTTGTTGTTGTTGTTGTTGTTGTTGTTGTTGTTGTTGTTGTTGTTGTTGTTGTTGTTGTTGTTGTTGTTGTTGTTGTTGTTGTTGTTGTTGTTGTTGTTGTTGTTGTTGTTGTTGTTGTTGTTGTTGTTGTTGTTGTTGTTGTTGTTGTTGTTGTTGTTGTTGTTGTTGTTGTTGTTGTTGTTGTTGTTGTTGTTGTTGTTGTTGTTGTTGTTGTTGTTGTTGTTGTTGTTGTTGTTGTTGTTGTTGTTGTTGTTGTTGTTGTTGTTGTTGTTGTTGTTGTTGTTGTTGTTGTTGTTGTTGTTGTTGTTGTTGTTGTTGTTGTTGTTGTTGTTGTTGTTGTTGTTGTTGTTGTTGTTGTTGTTGTTGTTGTTGTTGTTGTTGTTGTTGTTGTTGTTGTTGTTGTTGTTGTTGTTGTTGTTGTTGTTGTTGTTGTTGTTGTTGTTGTTGTTGTTGTTGTTGTTGTTGTTGTTGTTGTTGTTGTTGTTGTTGTTGTTGTTGTTGTTGTTGTTGTTGTTGTTGTTGTTGTTGTTGTTGTTGTTGTTGTTGTTGTTGTTGTTGTTGTTGTTGTTGTTGTTGTTGTTGTTGTTGTTGTTGTTGTTGTTGTTGTTGTTGTTGTTGTTGCTGTTTATGTTGTTGTTGTTGTTGTTGTTGTTGTTGTTGTTGTTGTTGTTGTTGTTGTTGTTGTTGTTGTTGTTGTTGTTGTTGTTGTTGTTGTTGTTGTTGTTGTTGTTGTTGTTGTTGTTGTTGTTGTTGTTGTTGTTGTTGTTGTTGTTGTTGCTGTTGTTGTTGTTGTTGTTGTTGTTGTTGTTGTTGTTGTTGTTGTTGTTGTTGTTGTTGTTGTTGTTGTTGTTGTTGTTGTTGTTCTTGTTCTTGTTCTTGTTCTTGTTCTTGTTCTTGTTCTTGGTGATGATATTGTTGTTCCTGCTGTAGTTGTTGTTGTTGCTGCTGCTGTTGTTGTTGTTGTTGTTGATGATGTTGTTGTTGTTGTTGTTGTTGTTGCTGTTCTTGTTGATGATGTTGTTGTTGTTCCTGCTGTTGTTGTTGTTCCTTGTCGTGGAAGTCTATACTGAAGGAAGGACCTAAAGGCTCCACGACCTCTAGGCAGAGCGTGTGTAGCCCCGCGATATCTTCCTCATCCATTTGTGCATTGCACCGTTTAGGTAAGAATACCTAAAAATAAAAATTTTTTTGAAATTTAAAAAAAAGAAAATGTTGAAACCTACCACAAAGTCGTCTAGTTCGACTAAGATTTGAAGACCATATGCGGTCTTTATCCTTTTCGCTGAAGAAATCGGAAATTTCTTCCTCTGGACCATCTTGGATAAACTTTGCATCGGCTTCTGAGCTGGTGGTGCCGACCCATCTTTCATGTTCACTGCCGACTTGATTTTTTTTAGGAAATTTGACATTTTAAAATTTTTGTTAAATATTTTCTGGTGTGTTATCTAAACGTAACGAACTGAAAACTGAATTAAGAACTCACGCAACAGTTGCTTTTATAGTATGGACTGACAAATTTGGTCATTTCCCCTGATATGAAATCTAGAAAAAATCGAAAAACTACCAATCCCAACACTCACTGCATTATTTAACCTGCCTTTCTCCTTTTCCAATTTTCAACCAAATATAACATTTTCTTAACAGATTACTTTCAGAATCCTTTGTTGATTTATACGTAGATATTAGTACTTGACTATTTAGAGATATCTATAGATTACCTATCAAACGACGACACGGCGGGCGTCCCGCATCGATACTTTGCACTTGAATCTTTCCACCTTTTCCAATTTTCAAGCAAATATAACATTTCCTTAACAGATTATTTTCAGAATCCTCTGTTGATTTGTATTCGTAAATATTAGTACTTGGCTATTTAGGGACATCTATATAGAATACCTATCAAACGACGACACAGTGACCCGCTTCGATCCTTTGCAGTCATAAATTTGCTTGTAGATTGGAATTTTCTAAAAACCACTTTCATTCGTTCTCACAATCTACACTTTTTTTTTTACAAACAATCCAACATTCCTTTACCTTTAACTTCACTCTTTACACCTTTACCTTTACCTTTACCCAATTTTCTAACAAACAAAACATTTCCTTAACACTTTATTTTCACAATCCTCTTTTCATTTATCTGTAGATTTTAATACTCGACTTCAGGACATGGTGTCCCGTGTCGATCCCTTACAAACAACCATAAACAACATTACATTGGGTTTTATCACTCACTAATAAAATCATTAATTTATTCACACTTTCTATTCCTCCTACATTTACCTTTTTTCAAATTTTCAAATATTCTAACGTTTAACGGATCGGTCCAGAGTGCACCTATTCCTACTGTCCTCTATTAAACCCCTCTCGAGTAGTTTTCCAACTTGCTCTTCAATTTCTTTTTTATCTGCTATTGTGCATTTGTAAGGTCTTTTGCTACAGTATTTATCCACAAATAAATCTATATGAGCTTCATAACCTGTCACTGTTCCAATATCATACTTGTCTTTTGCAAAAACTGTTTTATATTTGTTTATTATTCTTTCTATTTCTCTCTTATCTCTAGAGTATAATAATAATAATAAATAAATCTCAACTACTTCCGGATTTATTTCGATAATTGAGTGATTTTTCGTTTCTTTTGTTGATTCTTCTTCTGTTATACCTAAATTTTGTTTTATTTCTAAATTTTCGTCTTGTATCAGTTTAAATTGTTTGATTATATTGTAACGTGCGCTTAGTTCGCAAAATAAAACTTCACTTTTCAATTTATTTCTACCACTTTTATTCAGTATCAATACTTTATTCGAACTCAACTCGACTTTTGGACTATCACTTGTTCACAACATTTCACTCTTAACTTTATCACTCTATAATCAAAAACTGCCCTCTGGTTGCCTCGGGCGGGCTATTTATATCGAATGACATTTCATCTAGAACTCTCCAGTAACTTCCACATGGTCTGCAACTCTCCACTGTTTTGGCTGTCAAACATTTTCTCTCCTAGAATTTCTACACTTACACTAGTGCTCCCAGATGTGTTTTTCGGTTGAACGTTTTCGATTAGGAAATTGGTATTAAATGTTGGGTTCACGTTACACTGCCCCCTCCTTAAGATTGTTCGTCCCGAATAATTCCATCTGCAGCCTCGCCACTATATCGATGCAGCCGGTCACAATGAACTACTTTTAACTTGCCTCTTAGTCCTCTTTGGATGCGGTAAACCACGTCGTTAATCCTCGTGACAACAGTATAAGGACCTTCCCAGTTTTGCTGAAGTTTCGGTGACAATCCCTTTTGACGATGAGGATTATAAAGCCACACACGATCTCCTGCTTGGAATCCTGACGTTGTCGCTTTTGTGTCGTACCGTGTCTTCATCCGGTCGCTGTAGGTTTTCATCCGTTCCCTTGTTCTTTTATGGATGTCAGCGAGTCTCTCCTTGAGGTCGTCCACATACTCGTTTGTGTCCTGTGGCTCCTCTGTGGGGCATCCAAATTTAAGTTCGCTGGGCAGCCGCATGGTTTTCCCGAAGAGGATGTCAGATGGTGTTTGTCCTGTCGAGCTATGTACTGCACTTCTATAGGCCATCAGGAATAGCGGTACGTGCCTATCCCAGTCTCTTTGGTAGTCGCCTACGACCTTGGTGAGGTGTTCTTTCAAGGTCCGGTTGAATCTTTCAACCATCCCATTAGATTGTGGATGAAGCGGTGTGGTTCTCGTCTTCTTAATGCCAAGTAGTCCACACACTCCTTGGAAGATGTTTGACTCAAAGTTCCTCCCTTGGTCGGAATGGAGTTCCATAGGCACGCCAAACCTACTCACCCAGTTGAACACAATCTGGTCGACCACCGTTTTGGCTTCTTGATTTGGGATGGCATACGCCTCAGGCCACTTGCTAAAATAGTCCATTACAACCAGAATGTACTTGTTTCCAGCATTGGTTTCTGGAAAAGGCCCAGCCACATCTACTGCAATCCTCTCAAAAGGCGATCCAACGTTGTACTGATGCATCTTACCTTGAATCTTCCTACCAGGTCCTTTGGTTGCAGCACACTTGTCACATGTTCGGCACCACTTCTCTACGTCATCTCTAGCATGTAACCAGTAGAACCGATGTCGCACCTTCTCCAGTGTTTTGTTAACTCCCAGGTGGCCTCCAGAAGGTCCGTCGTGCATCTCCCGAAGAACTTCACTGACTTTCGATTGCGGTACGATCAGCTGCATCACATATGACTTACCGTCAGCGGATTCCCATCTTCGCCTGAGGACACCTTCTTGCACATATAGTGAGTCCCACTGTGCCCAATAGGCTTTGAGAACTGGACTCCTGTCAGAAATGTCTCCCCATTCAGGTTTCTCTTCATTTTCTTTCCATGCGAGAATGGGTTCGATATCTGGATCCTCCTGTTGAGCAGTCCTCACTTCCTCATTGCTCCATCCGCTTATTGGGTCAGCTCTTAGTCGCTGAGCGGTAGTATTTTCTTTGTCTTCTTGCCGCCTACAATGCTTACAATCCACTTTGCAAGGTCTTCGGGATAATGCGTCAGCGTTTGAGTGCAACTTTCCTCTGCGGTGTTGAATCTGGTAATCATAAGTCTGCAGTCTTTCTATTCACCTTGCGACTTGACCTTCTGGATTTTTGAACTTCAACAGCCAGTTCAGAGCACCATGGTCTGTCCGCAGAAGGAATTTCTGTCCATAGATGTACTTATGGAAGTGCTTTGTTGCCAAAATAAGAGCTAGCAGTTCCCTTCTGGTCACGCAGTAGTTTCTTTCGGGTTTCGAGAGGACCTTGCTGTAGTATGCCACCACTTTCTCTTCGCCATCATGCACTTGGGATAGTACCGCCCCGATTCCAACGTTGCTTGCATCAGCGTCGATGATGAACGTTTTGCCAGGTGTTGGATGTGCCAGTACTGCAGCGTTACAGAGGCGGTATTTGAGTTCCTGAAAAGATTTCTCGCACTCACCTGACCATTTAAACTGCTTCCCTTTTTCGGTGAGCTGATGTAAACTCTTTGCAACTCCAGCAAAGTTCTTAACAACACGTCGGTAATATGTGGCAAGACCAAGAAACTTTCGGAGTTGATGTTTGTCCTGTGGTGTTGGCCAATTTTTGACGGAGTCAACTTTTTCAGGATCAGTCCTCACTCCTTGGGAAGAGATGATGTGTCCCAAATACTTAACTTCAGTTTTGAAAAGTGCACATTTTTCCGGATTCAGTTTAAGGTTAGCCTTTCGAAGTCTCTGAAACACGGCTCTTAGGTTCTTGCAATGTTGGTCAAATGTTTTCCCGTAAACAATGACATCGTCCAAGTAGACTAGGCAAGCTTTCCACGTCAGTCCTTGAAGAACACACTCCATCAAACGCTCGAATGTTGCCGGAGCGTTGCATAGCCCAAACGGCATAACTTTGAATTGCCAGAGCCCATTACCTGTAGAAAACGCCGTCTTTTCCCGATCATCGGGGTGGATGTCAACTTGCCAATATCCACTCTTCAAGTCCAGCGTCGAGAACCACTGGGCTCCCTCTATGGCATCCAGGGTATCACTGATTCTCGGCAGGGGATAGCTGTCCTTCTTAGTCACATCGTTCAGCCTTCGGTAGTCCACACAAAAACGAGTGCTTCCGTCTTTCTTTTTCACTAGAACCACTGGTGACGCCCAAGGACTTTTGGAATTTTCGATAAGACCGTCCTTCTTCATTGTTGTTATCATTTCCTCAACCTCACCTTGTTTGGCCAGTGGAAGACGTCTTGCGGGCTGACGAATCGGTCTTGCATCTCCTGTGTTGATGCGATGCTGCACCAACGGTGTCCTACCGTATTGTCCCTTTTGCGATGCGAAGATGTCAGTGTACTCTTGTAGGAGATTTTCAGCCATCCTTGTTTGTTGCTGATCAAGGTTGGATGAACTCAGTATTTTAGCTTTGATGGTTATGAGCTCCTCCGGGGCTAACGTTTTTTTCGGGGCCTCGTCTGTGATCTTCGTAATTGCTGCAACCGATTCGCAACGTCCAACGACTTCTCCTTTCTTCAACTTTACATCGTACGGTCTGGTGTTTAGTAATCGTACGGGGACCATTTTGTTTTTCGGTGCTACCAGAGTTTTCCCAATGATGACGCTTTGGGAGGAACACTCTGGGTCTGGTTCCACCATGAGGTATCGAAGGCTTGCAAACTCACCTTCAAGCTTTGTCCAAACGAACACTTCAGAAGAAGGAGGCAGGATAAGATCTTCCGTGATGACAGTCCTCAGTGTTGACGTTTTTTCATTCGAATAGGTCATTGGGATTTCTTTATTTTGGTATTTCAAAACTTGATTACCGATATCCAAAATAACTCCGTGCTGTTTCATAAAGTCGATTCCAATGATGCACTCGTCACATATATCTGCCACCAGGAATTGATGAGTAAACACTAGATCAGCCAGTCGGATTTTAAGACACACTTCTCCATATACTCTTGCTGCTTCTCCCGTTGCGGTTCTTAGACGGTAGCTATTGGTGTTATGAAGCCACGTCATTTTTACCAGGTCTCGACGTACTATGGATGATGTGGCACCGATGTCGATGGTAGCCACGTGTTTGTTCCCGTTAATAGTAGTCTCCACAGTCAGACTTTTGTTGTCTCGTTTGGTCTGAGAGACCTGGATGGTGGTTCTGGGGCCATCGATACAAGAAACCAGCCTCTGCCCCTCGAAGTTGGTTCTTACTCGTTTCCCTGACAGGAAACGGGCTGATAGACAACGCTGGTGTTGTTGCTAACTTGCTCTAGGTTGGATCTCTTGCTTCCACAATGTTGACAAGCGGCTTTATTTGGTGGTAGTCGGCATTGACGCTGTAAGTGCCCGGTCTTGTTGCAGTTCCAACATCTTACTGGTCCGCTCCGCTGGTTCTTTTGTGTTTCAGCTCTTTGGCAAGAGCATTCTTCGACTATCGCTTCTCTAAGTCGATGTACTCCATGAGAAGCCTGTTCTGCTGCTTCAATTGTCAATGCGAATGCTAAAATTTCAGAAAGAGTACGTGTTCTAGCAGTTCGCACAGACCTCTGAAGATTTATATCCGAAATGGCACGAACGAAGGACTCAACAGCAAGCTGGTTGATGATTTCTTCTCCAGCATCTGGGTATGCCAGGTGAACCAGTCTTTCGACGTCTGCTGTAGACTTTCACCCCTTTTCTGGACTCTGTTTTTGAGTTGGACTTGGAAGACTTCTTTCAAGTGGCTATCTCCAAACCGTTTATCTATTGCTGCCACGAGAGAACTGAAATCACCGCTCTTACCAGCTGGAACAGTTTGAAGTAATTCAGCTGCTGTCCTTCTAAGAGCAAGGGTCAGTGCTATGTACTTGTCTTCGTCATCCCAGCAATTTGTTGTCGCGGCTGCCTCAAATTGTCTCTTGTAAACTGGCCAAGAAGACTGTCCATCAAATGTTGGGGGTTTCATCTCCTTTTTCCTTGCAAACTCTCCAGCAGATTATCGAATTTTGATTTTCCGGATCTGGCCTAATTCCTTGGACAGAACAGAGAACTGTTTATCGCATCGGCTTTCCAAACGATTCTCTACAACAGAAAGCAGTTTCTCCCCACCTTCAACTCGTTCGTCTAGGGCTCATACATTTTCCTCAATGTTTCCCAATTTACCTTCTAGAATAATTTTCTGGCCTTCTAAAACATTCTGTTGCGCCTCAAGTCTTTCGAGAATATTCTGTTGTTCTTTCTTTTGTTGGTTTCGTTGTGCTTCCAGTTGTGCCAGAACCTTCTGCTGTTCCGTCTTTTGCTCTAATAAAAGCTTCATTATACTAGAAAAATCTACACTTTCACTTACTTCCTCTTCCTCCACTTCTGTTTCAAAAACAAAAGTGCTTACGTCTTCCCCTTGCTGTTCCAAATAGTTGCGCAAGCCCAGGACGAGCTCATTTTTCGATCCCGCTCTAGAAAGATTTCGCTAACCTAACTCACTTTTAAGCTCTACATTGAGCTGAGCTCTTCCAACAACTTACCCATTTTCACTGTATTTAACTTTTTTTTTTTTACACTTTACTTGTCTTTTTTTTTTTTTTTTTTATTAAATAAGTTTTATTTACACTTCTGACACCAATGAAACGTGCGCTTAGTTCGCAAAAATAAAACTCTATCTTTCAATTTAATTCTACCACATTTATTCAGTATCTACCTTCGATATACACTTTATACGAACTCAACTCAATTACGTTTATTCAATATTCACACTATCACTTTCTAAATCAAACTGACTTCTGGTTGCGTCTGCTCCCTCTTTATATAGAAGTGTGAAATATCGAGAGCTTTCTAGTAGTTTTGCTATGAACCATGATGTCTAGACAAGTTCCCCTCCCGGTATATTTCTGCACACACACACACACACTCACAACCAACGTCTTCCTTTATACCATTCCATTATAGTGTTGCCAGTTGTGTTTTCGGTTAAACGTTTTCGATTAGGAAATTGGTATAAATGTTGGGTGTATTTTAATGTCGTCTGCATAAATAGGGAGGTCTGAGAATGACGCTGTACCGCCGACGTCATTAATGGCAAGCACAAACAGAAGTGGACCGAGATGGCTGCCCTGGGGAACTCCCGAAGAGGCAAATATTGGATCGGAGAAAGCTTTTCTGAAGGCAACCCTATATACTCGGTCCTCGAGGTATGATTTGATCCATTCGATAACTTGTTGTGGGAAACCAAAGGCTTTGAGTTTGAGGAAAATAGTTTGATGACTGATTTTGTCGAAGGCTTTACTAAAATCAGTAGTAATAACATCAACCTCATTGCCTTTTTCTAGAGCCAACAGAGTCATTGAAACGAATTGGGTAGAGTTAGTCGTAGTAGACCTTTAAAAAACCGTGTTGAAATGGGAAAACAATTGATTTACAGTGAAAAGACAAAGTGTCGTACACAATGCTTTCAAAAAGCTTGGGGATAGCAGACAGCTTAGCTATCGGTCGAAAATGAAAGATTCTTTCCAAAGAGTGGGAAAAACAGCTTGGGAGAGCGAAAGTTGAAAAAGAGAAGTAAGGGGTTCGAAGAGTGCGGTAGCGCATTTTTTAAGAAAATTTTTTTCAATAAATGCAAGCGTTAGAAGTTGCCTACACCAGCACAAAGAGAGCGTATGAAGCAAATAAAAACAAAGAAAAACTATAGCTACATATTATAAACAAATTAAACAAGACTAGGCTAGAAAATATAAAAATTAATACAGATTACAAATAAAATACGTAATAGAAAAAAAAAATCAAGTATGTGTTTTTAAAAGACCACAACAAAACTCTTCTAACTTACTTCACACTAGAGTAGGACATATACAGTCGTATTTATAAAATTTGCTTAGAACACTCTTAGACAGTTGTCCAGCTAGACGGTGTCTAAGAAGTTGGGCATACCTTAGTCAAGGACGTATTTATAAACCCATTCCAACAGTTGTCTATCTAATCGGGGTTGTTGTCTAAATAAATCCTCAAACACTCACTGACGTATCTGAATTCAGTGAATTTCAAGTGAACAAATGAATTTAAGTGAACGAAAACAGCTGATTTGGCGCTTCACTTGTAAACAATAAACAAAAGCAAGCACAAGCATTCATGGATGATAAGAAACGAAAAAGATCCGTGCATTGGGACTCCCATGACAAAGTTATTTAGCTTTAATATAGTTTGGTTTTGTTTCGCTGCATAAATTCAATGCTACTGAATTTATTTCAGGCACTTTTAGTGAATTTGATCGAGGAAAATATTGGCGTCATTGAAAATAAAAATACGGACACCAATAACTCAAAAAAAAAAGAGGGAGGTCTGGAATGAGGTTCTAGAAACGTAAGTCTTACTTTTTAAACAAATGAAAGAAAAGCAGTAACGCTGGTATATAATCTTTTCAGCTTCAACAACATTAGTCACAACAAAAGAGATGTGGCGCAAATACAGTGCCAGTGGAGAAAAACAAAAATGGGCCTCAAGGAAAAACATTCTTCGTTTAAGAGAAGTGTTGGTGCAACGGGTGGTGGCTTAGCGCCGAAATCTCCAGACCCCGAAGAAAGCCGAATTATGGCCTTAATCCCTCATGAATTTGAGGTTGATTGCAACAGTTTTGACTGTGATGCAGGATTTTTAGAGGTTTGTTGTTATTAATGAAACTTTTTGAAAACAAAACTGAAACAACAAATTTTATAAACGTTTAAGGAACCCAAAGAAAATGAATCGGCCTTTATGTTGAAGAGATATTGCTGTACACCTACACCAATCATTTCAACGATAATGACGATTCGGTGATGGAGATAGATAGTGCAAAGGAGCCATTAGTAAGTACAAAAAACTTTGCTGTTCCAAAAATAAAGTAATTCAAACTTTACAATTCAGATCGTATCTAACGGCAAACCATCTTCATCCAGCATACGGGGAAAGAAAAAAAAGGTCTCAAACGATTCAGTAAGTACATATACATATAATATAAATTGTGTCTTTACCTAGGTGCTATTTCACAAGAAGTTGAGAATGGAACAATTTGTGAACATTTTAAGATTTGTATTACTTTAATATGATTAAAGTCACAGTGAGAAGTAATATATGTATACTCTGTCTGGAAACTAAATTTACCACAATATTGACATTTACATTTGATTTTTCTTCTAGAAATCTTTATTACTTTTATACATAAAATACAGTTTAGTTTTCCTTTTTTTTGCAGGAGCAGTATTTAAAGAGTGAGCTTCTTGAGGCAGCTCTTGAATAGAAAAAAAGGAGTGTAATTTTTTTAGGCTAGAGTAAGCCAAGAAGCTGGAAATCTTGGACCTTAAGAGAAAGGCTGTGGAAGATAAAGTCAAATTCGCCCGGGAAGAGCACGTTTTAAATATTGTGGCAATGGAAGAGCAAATTCAGTTCGCTAGAGAAGAGCACGAACTGAAAATGTAAAATTTGAGGGGAAACCGGCAGATGTGATTTTGTTTTTGTATTTTTTTTTTTATAAGACTGAATTTTTTGATTTTTTTTTTTATAGACTGAATTTTCTGTTTTTTTTTGTGGAATTAATTTAACTTTTGTTTTTAGTTTCTTTTTCATAGAATAAGATTTGTTTGTTAAGTTTTGCAAAAGACTGATATATGTATGTAATAAAGCGAAAAGTTTGAAATTCTTTGTTTTTATTGCAATTTTTCAGTTTCTATAAAAAAAGAAATTGTTTAAACATTTTTGAGTCTTATTTCTATGTGGTTTCTAAAAGCTATGAGATACATACATGGTTTATGAATTGTTATTAGGATTGCTAGAAAACCACATCATTACATCTCAAATGGAAATGAAAATTTTCAAATTCCCGTTCAAAATGGATATGCTAGTTGTGTTTTATTATCCCACCCCATGATCTGATCCCGGTCAGATTTGAAAATAAAACTGTTCGGATCACATAATGTTGCTATTTTCTGATAGAAAGACTTTATCAATAATAGTTCCACATTGGGAAAAGTGAGAAAGAATCATTTAAGTTGCACTCAAATAGTGATCCAAAATTGGTTGTATCTAGCTTCTTATTTGCCGAATTATATGACTCCGATTTGTACAGTGTCGATAAGTTGACCAACAGACTTTCATTTAATGATTTCTGGGGATTGAGGTTGATTGCCCGTTCAAATAAATTGATTGCATCTTTCAATTTACCACCATATAGGAGACACACGTCCATATTGTTGAGAATCATTTGTGTTTCCAGATTCAATTTGGTGACCTTTTTGAAATAAGAGATAGGCTTCTTGAAAATCATTCTTAGCCCCCGCTATCAGGCCTTTGTTTAAAAAATCCCGGAGGTCTGGCGAGGAGTTGCTAAAAAACAAAGAAGTGAGTCGCTTCCGAAAACGAATAAAAGAGATGCTTTACGTTTCTTTAAGTCGCCCGGCCTCCGCAAGCTTTTGTTCAGCTTCGAAGATATCACCGATTTGGATATAGATCCGTCCTCATGCTGAAAACAACGACCTGAGCTTTTCCTTAGAAAACTTTGTTTCTTCCAGTATCATCCCACGAATCACATCGTCAATCAAGTTAAACTTACGCATCTGATAAAGAGAATTACTAAACTTGTGGTGTAAAGAAAAGGAGGACCTACCATGATGGCACAGTTGACTATCGAATGTAGAACTCTCATCTCTCGTCGCCTCCTTGAAAATCATTCTTAGCCCCGCTATCAGGCCTTTGTCTAAAAAATCCCGGAGGTCTGGCGAGGAGTTGCTTCGAGGAGGAGCTTCGAAGATATCACCGATTTGGATATAGATCCGTCCTCATGCTGAAAACAACGACCTGAGCTTTTCCTTAGACAACTTTGTTTCTTCCAGTATCATCCCACGAATCACATCGTCAATCAAGTTAAACTTACGCATCTGATAAAGAGAATATAAAGAGAATTACTAAACTTGTGGTGTAAAGAAAAGGAGGACCTACCATGATGGCACAGTTGACTATCGAATGTAGAACTCTCATCTCTCGTCGCCTCCACAACTCGCAGTCGTTGGTGTCATCACTAAAATATTTCCTTATTTCGTTACAGATTGCTAAAAGTTTTGAGAGTTTATATAGAGCAGCTTGAGTATTTCCAAAGTAAACCGAAAGTTCAGCAAGAAGTAGGCGAGATGAAAAGCATGCCATGGATCCTTTCTTTCCACTATACATGTCTGGATGGAACTGCAAAAAGACAATTTCTGTTAAATCTATTAAAAAAGGTAAGAGACAAACTATACTTCATAGTATACATCTGGACGAGTAAGATGGTCGAACGCTTCTGCTTCTGACTGCAGGAGCTCATACTGGCCAAGTTTGGCAAGAAGTGCCAACCGGGTAAACCACAGCTGCAGAGAGTGGGGAGTGTTTTTTGCGGGTTGTCCAGCTCTTTCATAACCTTAAGATATTTTTTTGGAACTTGAGTGCAATGAGCTATTTTTCAAGAATTCCTTACCTTGTCCGTAGATGGCTAACAATCTTCCGGTCAGGTTTACAGCCGAGCGTAGCACCCAGCGACTATGAGATTTCTCAAGCCACGTTCATCTTGTGTCACATCATAAGATCTTAAAATTTTTCTCTGTGAGAGTTCGGTTTCGCCTAGATGTATAAGAACAGCTTCATGAATTGGATCGGACTAAGAAAAGGCTTTGAATAACGGTGATTGAAAAAACTGAAATCAAAATTTACCAAATCATTAGGTGACATGACTCCAGGCATTGTTAGATGTGGCGGAATCCCAGGTTCAGTTATAGGCACTCCCAAAAAATACGCACATCGTCAGGCACATTGAGATCATCTTCGGTCTGGCAAGTTTAAATGTATTCTGGAAGTGTAAAGGATCCATTGAATATAGATGACATCAGAGATGCATTTTGTGAAATGGCAAAAAATAAGTTGGAATAGTAAACAATATTTAACTTCTTATACCATTATTCTGTTGCTTATCCTTCGCTGCTAATTTATCGAAAAAACTTGGCGGATCGTTAGCAAAGTAATGGCAAAGACTTGGTCTTGAATCTTGAGTGTCCATTGGAATTTTGGATTTTTATCACAGAGGGATGGACAATTTTCGTGATTTTCATTAACAATTGTTATTGTGTTGTGTTTTCCTTTTCAATTTCGTTTTTGACATTACTCTTTATTGTTGATACTCAAATAAAGGCGACAACAAAATGTTATCCTAGGTGTAAGGCTTGAAACTAAAAGCTGGATGTGCAAATGTGGTCCAAAAAAAGTTAGATCTCGTGTTGTCTTTGCATGTTTTTTTCAAGGCAAATCTGATCTGGATCAGATCACGGGGAAATAAAATACAATTAAAAATGTGATTGTATAAAAATACTTCGACTGATGTTATTGCTGTTAGATGGTGTATTATTTAAGCTATTGCGCTCTTGTTCAAGGTAACCACTATCATCCTCAAGCACATCTTAAGTTTCACCTTCATCACTATTTTCATCTGGAATGGAGTAAAAGTTAATTTAAAATATTTTTTTTGAAGATCATTAACTTAAAGATGAGTCTCCAAAATCAATTGAAAAATTGTGCAATACAGCTAAAGCTATGACAAAGATCTTGGCGTTCTTTAACGAACATCGCATACCATTTTGTAATCTTTTTTTCCAGACGCCAAAACCTCTTTCTACAGTGTTGCGGGTAGGAATGTGTGATTTGTTGTATTTAGTTTCTGGATCCGATTGTGGATTTAAAATTGGAGTAAATAAATAGTTTAGGCAAGCGAAGCCACCGTCTCCAAGCAATTGGCCTCTGAATTCTCCATCTAGGAAGCGTTGACGGATTCTACTTTCGCGAAATATCCTAGAGTCATGCGTACTTCCTCTCCAGTGACAAACTATGTCTCGAATTTTAAGTTTCGAGTCACATACTACTTGGGTATTGATAGAGTAGTATTTTTTTTGGTTTACATAATACTCTCCCGCCGGCCCACTAACTTTGGGAATTCGAATATGACATATTGTGCAGTCTATTGCACCAATAACCTCTGGGAAACGTGCTACTTGTTGAAAACCACGTATTTCATTTATCTGCTCCGTTGCTGTTATTGGCATTTTAATGGTCCCTTTGACGCAAAAGCCCTCGCAACTCGTTGACATATCGTGCATCTTGAATCTGAATAGGATTAAAACGATGTTATTTCACAGAAAAATATTTTTGATAAACAAAGCTCACCTCATTTAGACCCCAGCATCTAATGGCTGCCATAACTTGAAGGTCGATAGGAATTCTACCTCCTCTTTTATCACTATCTTTTAAATCTGCGCGTTAAATTTCGATAAGCTTCTTCATCCCAACAGAGGCAAAAATGTTTTTTCCACGGGTATCGCCTTTCGCGAGGAATTGGCAAGTCCTCCGTTAGTAGATTCCTTGCCATGAAATGCGCTTTCTCGGTTAGCCGTTCGGAACCGGCAGAAAATATAGGTGGCGATTGTCTGGTGGAGCAGCATTTGGTGGAGTTTCCACTTCTTGAACCTGCAACACCATGAAAAAGATAGTATATTAATTAAATCGACAATGGAAAATATAAATGAAAAGTATTACTTACAATTTCTTCAAATATAAATCTGAGCACTAGTCGCACTTTAAAAAATTTGACGTTTCTCACTTTGACAACTAGGTTTATTTAAACCTGGGGTCAGAATTTGACAACTGGGTTTATTTCCATTGGGTTTAAATTTGAAGAGTGAATATTATGGCCGTTATATAGATCTTGTTAGGATGCTTCTATCGTAATGAGTTCTAGTTAAATAACCTTTTTCCTCACAAGTGAATTGACAGCCAGACCACAGCTCTTGTATTGTGACCGATTAAGGTGGCAACAGTGAAACACTATAACACCTTGTTCATTTGCAATAGAATTCAAAACAGCTTTCAGCAGACTCACTGGAAGAAACGAATAAAAAGTCTTGGTCTCTGTTTCGTAGCTATCTGAAAAGTCTTTATTTGTCACACATTATTGATACACAAAAAATGGTTGTTCCCAATTATTTACATATGCGTGTTTATGCTGTGATACCAGTGGCGTGATGGTTAGCATGTACACCTGCTAGTCCAGAGGTTCGAGATCGAATCCCAGCAGAGGCAAAAATGTTTTCGCGAGAAATTGGCAAGTCCTCCGTTAGTAAATTCATTGCCATGAAAAGCACTTTCTCAATTAGCTGTTCGGAACCGGCAGAAAATTGTAGGTCCCCTCCATTCGCTCACAGGGCATGGTTGTGAGAAATGCGCTAGGCCCAGTGGCTCCTCGCTCTGTTGCGCCACCCTATTTATTTTTATTTATTTATTTGTGTTTATGCTGACTGCAAAAAAGAAAATTATTGAAAGAGTTCAAAGTTATCGTATTACAAAGTTGAATTCACAAATTAAAGCTGATTTCATAAAATTTGAAAGTATAGAGCATTGTACAGTATGGTTAGCAAGTTTAATGAATTTACTGAATAATAGTATGGCAAACAGAAAGTTATTTATTATAATGTATATGGTGATGATTTGTTGATCATGAACATCCTGCCCCACGCTGATGATATGATGTGGATTTATCAGATGCTCTTAGACCTGGAAACTGTAGCTGGATGATGGTCATTTCTAGGTGCTGGTATTGGTGGTGATGTCATTCTTTGTTAGAATCGAGCAATGCAACACCGGCATGCTAGGTATATAAGGACTGTCATTGCACTGAGAAAACCAAGAGAGCTCATGATGATGTGCGAAATGTTATGTTGATGTATCGTCGCTTTTCCGGCAGAGTGGCATAAGTCGAAATTTGTCGTTTTTGAGTTAAGAACACAGAACTGATAAAAAAAAACCATTTTTCTCTGTAATCGACATTGACCTACTTCTTCTAGTTTGCGCGTTGTGAAGAGTGCCCCTGTCAATTTTCACAAACATCCCTGTGATTTGGTATGCAGTGATGACATTTTTTTAGTTGTGCTGTTATCGTCGTAGGATCAGTTTTGTGTGTTCCAACAAAACGGCACAACTAAGAAAATGCAAAACAATAAAGCAGAAACCGGGAAAGATTTTTTTATTATTTGGACTATTTTTTAGATTAGTAAATTTTTTCGCAAAAAAAACTGTGAGATTCTTCAAACTAAATTTTGAGAAAAGTGAAACTTTTGTCTTATGCCATCAAGCTTAAAAATAATTAAATGGTGTGATATAAAAACATTTTATCAGGGTAATATGACATTTGTTTTCTTATGTCAAAATGTTAAATGATTTTATGTGAACTCAAAGGGAAAGGGACAAAATCCCGACTTTTAAAATCCCGACCGACGAAATCCCGACACAATTTAGAAGAATTTTCGCCGAAAATTGAGGTGGACAAAATCCCGACTTTTTATTTCTGATACAGTCGGGATTTTTGTGTTTGCTCCTTTTCAGTTGCCGCATAGTACTTTTAAGCTTGTTAAGAGTAGTATTGAGTACTTTTCAGATTGGGAGCGTTTTCTCTGAGGATTTTGATATGAATTGATGGAAGGCGGTAAAGGACTAGCTAACTAACATGACAGGCAGCGTTTTGAGAAATAGCTTACCAACAGGCAGGGAGCGTTTGGAAAAAATAATTTTTTTTAATCAATTTTAAAAAATAATTGAGAAATATATATTTTTAGCTTATTGATAGGCAGGGAGCTTTTTTTTTGGAGAGCATGTAAAATAAACGAAAATCATATGTTTCTTAAAAAAAATTTTAATAGCTCTGAAAAGAGCAGGGAGCGAGTAAATGCCACATAGCTTAACTGCACTGTTAAGCGAGTCAGAACATTTTCTGACTCGCTTAGCAGCACTGCTACCGGCAACCACTACCAGCCAATCAAAATCAATTTTATATTTCCCTACAAAGTTCTTATAAGAACTATTCACTGCCAGCACACGACCTACCTGGTCGGAGTTCTGACAAGAACTGAATTTTCCTGTTTAACTGTTTAACTATTTTTATTGAACAGGTATATATACAATTGGTTCTTAATTCTAAGATTACATTACATTTAGATATATTTTGTTTTGTTGGCACAGAAGGGGCCTAACTTTAAATATTGATTTGTTTGCTAAAATAATTATAATTATTGCCTATGATAAGAAAAATATGTAAATTTATAGGGTGATTTAAAAAAATCTCGGGTTGTTCAGATCCGGTTGTCTTTATGTTGAAGGGGGTTTGTGTGGCCTCTAGCCACGGTGGTAAGCTGAGGCTGCTACCTCGTAAAAGGGTATTGCCTCTTCGTCATTGATTGAAATGATTTCTTCGTCCAGTAGTGCCATTATATCTAAGTATCGCGGCTCGGGATGTCTCTCTTCGGTTGTCAAGCTTCTCACCAGTGGATTAGGATGGTTGCTCAGGTTGTTAGTTATTTTCCTTGCACTGTTCAAAAGGAATCTGTCGAGGGGAAGGATTCCTGACGCTTCGTAGAGCTTTTTGTTACTGAAGTACCTCTGTCGTTGACGGTCAAAGTTGAGTCCTGTGCAAATCCTCAGAATTTTCCTCTCAAATGCTCCGAGTTTTTTCATGCTGGTTTTGGATATACTGAACCAAGCAGGGAAGCAGTAAGTGATGATTGGTCTGAGGAGCTGTTTGTAGAACAGCAACTTTGTCTTCTGGCTGAGTCCGTTCCTTCTTCGCATTAGGGGGTGCATGAGGTGGAAGGCGTAGTTTGCCTTTTTAAGAACTGCTGTTGCATGTGGGTTGAAGCGTAGTCTTTCCTCGAAGTTTATGCCAAGGTACTTGATGCTTTTTTTCGTCTTCAGCTGTGTTCCATCGGGTAGTTTGATGGTTGTTTTTTGACAGTTTGCCGCTGATCTTGTGTTTCGACGTCTTGTGGGTCTCCTGAAGCAGGCTAATTCGGATTTGGACGAATTAACTTTGATGCCCCATTTGGTGTAGTATTCCCAGAGACGTCTAACGTGATCCTCGACTCTTCGGGCTGCAATTGCTGGTGACATCGATGTTGCATAAGTAAGGGAATCATCTGCATACAGCAAGTTCTTGGCGTTGTTTGGCTGAGGCTGATCTGAGGTAAAGATGTTGTAGAGATAAGGCCCGAGCTTTGATCCTTGAGCTACTCCTGCTCTGATACATTTGGTTGCTGACTGGCTGTTTTCAATTTGGACGAAGAATGATCTGCAATTGAGAAAACTGAAAATTATTTTGATTAGTGTACCTGGAAAATTAAGAAGAGTTAGTTTGTGAATTAGCCCTTGAATCCAGATGCTATCAAATGCTTTCTCGATATCAAGGAAGCATCCCACAGCAACCTGGTAGCTGTTCAGAGTCCTTACGACGTCCTTTTGAAACCTCAAGATCGGATGAAGGGTGGAGTGGTTCTCCCGGAACCCGAACTGCATACTTGGGATGATGTTGTTGTGGTTGCAGAATGCCTTTAGTCTCCGGAGAATTATTCCCTCCAGGATTTTGCTGGTGTTGTTTAAAAGTGAGATAGGACGATATCCAGAGACAGTACTTCTATCACCTTTCTTGGGGATTGGCACGATTTTCGCAGTCTTCCATCTCTTTGGGAAATAGCAGTTGTTGATGCAGTTGTTGAATATGATTGCCAGGAATAGCATCAGAACTTGGGGAAACCTTCTTATGATGTAGTTGGAGATCATGTCGGGTCCGGATGATTTTTTAGGTCGTCCGCCGTGGATCATTTCAACTACTTCTTCTGGATTTGTGAAGTTTTCTGCAGGTACTGGGTCACTTGCAAGGTTATCGTTGTTGAATAACATGACTTGAGTGTCCGTTTGCTGCAGTTGTCTTAGAGTTGCATCAACTTCTTCGATAAACCCTGGATCGTTGGGTGGTTTTGGTACAAAGTTTTCCTTGAAAAAATTGGCAAACGCATCTGCTTTGTCTTGGGTTGTCTCGACTTCTCCTTGTCCGGTGCTTATTTTTTCTGGCATCTTTGGTTTCTTCCCGATGATGTTGTTGATGGCTTTGAATGCGTCGGGTCCAGGCTTGATGTTCTGCAGCCTTTGTTGGAACTGGCTGTTGTTGTGATGTTGAAGAGCGTTTCTCAGCATGATGTGGGTGCATTGGAGCTCACTCTTCACCATTTGGTAGGTGTTGCTCACGGTATTCCAATCTCTTTGCTGAATCCTTTGCAGTTTCTTCCTCAGCCTTTGGCGGTGTTCGTATAGCCGCACAATTCCTTCTGGGAGGTGCTGGTATCTGTCTCTGGATGTTCTCGGTCTCTTCTGTTCATCTAAGGCGTTTGCTATTATGCCCTCCATTGATTCAATAGCCTCATCGATCTCGTCGTTGGAGAGGTTCCTGTTTGCTACCGGCAAGGTGATTGTTTCCTCGATCCTTCTTTGGAAATCTTCAGTGTTAAAGCGGCTGTAGTTGATGTACTCCTCACCTGTCGTCGGACTAATAGAGATGATCGGCCTGTTTAGGTTGATTCGAAGCTCTACCGCTTCGTGGTCTGCATCCGATGTCAATGCTCTGCAGGTGAAGTTCTGTAGTTCCGGAACTATGTCTATTAGGTTGGAGGTAACCAAAAAGAAGTCCAGCCAGGATGGTGTTCTGGGGAAGGTTGGCTTCGGCTGGGATACCACAGTGAATGAGTGATTTCCGGTGTCTTCATCGAGCCATTTGACCAAAGTGTTTCCAGCATCAGTTGAGGTTGTGTCAAACCATCGTGGGTGTCGGGCATTGAAGTCTCCTCCTATGAGTCCATACGTGTGTTGAGCGGTGATGGTGCTGAAAATAGAGAGATCGTGATTAATATCGTTTTTGTTGGCGCTGCAGTTGTTGTAGATACTGAAGACAACCAATGAGTCATTATTTTCGACTTCAATGGCTACAGCTGTAGCTTCGAAGGCTCTCAGACCAGGAACCATGACTTGGGAGGCTTTTATGTTCTTTTTTACAAAGAGCGCGGTGCCTCTTTTGCCTGGAACCTTGTCTGTCCTGAAGGTTTTGTAGCCTTTGAAGTCGATGTTGTTCCTTTTTGTAACGTTGGTTTCGCTGATGAGGGCCAGGTCCGGTGAGTGCTTTTTTAGGAAGAGGTGAAATGATGTTCTTTTTAATACACTATACAATGAGTTAACATTGTACGTGATTATTTGTAGCCGGTTTATGCGCTGCATAACTCAAAGATAAAGGCGGCCAGAGCCACGGACTTCTTCTCCTTGCTAAGTGAGGCGTAGTTGGATGGAACGGCAGAGCGGGCTTTCTTGATGGCTGTTTCCATATCAGTTCCAAAGTGTTCTTTTACTTCCTCGTCTAAATTTGGTTTTTTATGGGTATTTTTCTCCTTTGGTGACGGTTTCCTAGTCTGCGTCGTTGGTTGCTGTGTCTTTGCATCTATAGCTTGTTGTTTTTTGGGGAGTGTGCTTTCCGTGCCTCCTCGCTTGATCATGGCTGCGAAAGTAAGTGCTGGCTTCGTAAGGTTGCATATTGACTGGGTCCGGAACTCCTGTTGTTGCTTCCTCTCGGCTTCAGCTTTCTTTTTGTTTTCCTTCTGCGTAAGTAGAACCTTGCATCCGAGGTAGTTTGCTGGGTGACCAAACTCCTTGCAGTTGGCACAGTACACTTTTTGGTCCTTATTTTTGCGTTTGCACTCACCGGGATTGTGGTTTTCGTTGCATTTCACGCAGACGTAGTTCATGCCGCAGTTGGTGGCCACATGACCAAATCTCTGGCAGTTTTTGCACTGAACGATGTCGTTGTTCTTAAGCCGCTCCCAGTGTACTTTTTGGTTGAGGATCCTTGTTTTTGTATAAACATCGGCT
Source organism: Melanostoma scalare (assembly GCA_949752695.1). Taxonomy (NCBI): domain Eukaryota; kingdom Metazoa; phylum Arthropoda; class Insecta; order Diptera; family Syrphidae; genus Melanostoma; species Melanostoma scalare. The sequence continues at coordinate 100,816,223 of OX456985.1, read as the reverse complement.
ACTTCACAGGTTTTGCTTACTTCAACCACGAACGAGTTGAAGGTTTTGTTCTTGGCTTTTCTTGAACGGAAGACCGTGACTTTGGACGCTGGAATGCCTTCTATTTGTAGCTCATCCTGTACCTCAATGGTTGAATATGAGTGATGGATGCCTTTTAGTAGTAGGAGCACCTTCCTATCTTCACGGGGTGTAAATGTATGGTTCTGGACCTTCCTGGTTTTTAAGAACTCCCTTATTTTTACAAATCCATCTCTGTCAGAAGCGTTTATGATAGTTTTCGTAGTGTTAAGGTTCTTCAGTGTGAATTTGATGTTGTTGCTCTTTGCGAACCTGCTAATCTCGGCAACGTTTCCGGATATAACGATGATTGGTGGCATTCCTGTCTTCTTAGTTTCCTTAGATGTTACAGTTGCTGTTGTTGATGGTGAAGTATTTCCTGGCCCTGGGTTGGTTAAAGCTGGAATCGATGGCTGGGTGGTTAAACCCATTGTTATTATTGGAGTTTCCTCCTTCCGCTTCTTGTTGTCCTTTTTAATGGTTTTCTTTTGCCGCTTTGTTGTGCGTTTTTCATCTTCTGAGCTCGAATCTTCAGAAGGCGCACGTTCGTCACCTGTGAGGATGACCATATCCTCACAGTTTTCTGCCATTGGAGGGTTCGTCTTTGACCGTTTCTTACCGGTTACCACGGTGAACTGGTCATCTTCGCTAGATTTATTGGCCTCGTCGCGGGTCAGGCTGATAATTTCTTCATCCTTTTCTTGATCGTTGATGGTTTCTTCCATTGGCTGTGGTCCATCAAGTTGTATCTGCAGCTCCTTGATGAAGCCGCTGAGGCGCTGCCGGTGCTCTAACCCCAGGTCGGCTTGCATCCGCTTCAGCAAATCTGCTAGAGCGGTGAATGCCGTTTCTGCGGTCAGTTTTTCCATTTTTTCCTGGAATGTTAAAAATTATATTTAAGAACTCCTGGAAAAATAAAAGTGATTAGTTATTAATCCTGCAAAAGAGATAATGTTTTCTAGAAAAGGTTAATTATTTCCTGGAAAAACAAATTATTTGAGGATTAGTTTTTATTATATTTCCTAAGAAATGTAATTAGGATGGGATAAACCCTATTACCAGTCCGGTCCTTCTTCTAGTTCAGGTACCTGGCAGGTAGTCGGTGAGTGTCCCTTTTCTGTTTGGTGTGTTTGGGTATTTGTTCTTAGTCTGCTGTGCGTACGTCCTCTCGCGATGACGGTGACTGATGAACTCTGAACTGAATTTTCCTGTGTGAGACCATTTCTTTTATACTTTTAATTGGTAGGGGTGTGGCCTAAAATAATGCACTTTTATATGGTACTTGTTGATTCTCATAACTTCGAGTGGCATTTAATACATGAAAGCATTTTGTACGTGGAAAAATAAAGTGCATTTTTTAAGAAAATGCAGGACGTGACTTGGGTCACTTTGAAATGCTATTGTAAGCGTTCTAGACGCTCAAATCGCATGGGAATAGTTGGAAATGATAGATAATATCTTCAAGAACTTAATTTTGGGGAAAAAAAAATAATTAAAAAAAAAAAATGCAAAATTTGTATGGACTTTTCTGAGCTGAAAAAACTTTTTTGTTTTTCGACTTTTTTCGGCCGGAGAGCGTTTAAACGCTTCGAAATGGCAATCGAGCAGCGTGTAGCAAAATTCAAAAAAAAAAATTTTTTTTTCGAATTTTTGAAAAAATTTGCTCTAATTTTGTGCAAGTTTGGAGCTATTATTTTCAAAAACTCGAAAAGTCTTCTGTCAAATCTCTTTAAAAGGAGGTTTTTGGAGTTGTTGAAAATAAAAGCTTCAAATTCGCTCGAATTTCGGTCAAAATAATGAGCCCCGCGAAGCGGGCCATGCAGAAAGCTGTTGCATACGGAAATTATTTGCTATTTTCTTATTTAGCATGAGCAGCCTAAGCCTGCGGAAACAGGGTTAAAATAATGAGCCCCGCGAAGCGGGCCATGCGGAAAGCTGTTGCATACGGAAACTATTTGCTATTTTCTTATTTAGCATGAGCAGCCTAAGCCTGCGGAAACAGGGTTAAAATAATGAGCCCCGCGAAGCGGGCCATGCGGAAAGCTGTTGCATACGGAAACTATTTGCTATTTTCTTATTTAGCATGAGCAGCCTAAGCCTGCGGAAACAGGGTTAAAATAATGAGCCCCGCGAAGCGGGCCATGCGGAAAGCTGTTGCATACGGAAACTAATATCTATTTTCATATTTAGCATGACGGCAGACGGCTTATAAGCCATGCTTGTAAATCTTTTAATTTGATTTCAAATTGTACAACAATGAAGAAGAAAAAATAAAGATTTTTTAATAATAATAAATAAATTAATAATAATATTTAGCATGAGCAGCCTAACCCTGCGGAAACAGGGTTCAAATAATGAGCCCCGCGAAGCGGGCCATGCGGAAAGCTGTTGCATACGGAAATTATTTGCTATTTTCTTATTTAGCATGAGCAGCCTAAGCCTGCGGAAACAGGGTTAAAATAATGAGCCCCGCGAAGCGGGCCATGCGGAAAGCTGTTGCATACGGAAACTATTTGCTATTTTCTTATTTAGCATGAGCAGCCTAAGCCTGCGGAAACAGGGTTAAAATAATGAGCCCCGCGAAGCGGGCCATGCGGAAAGCTGTTGCATACGGAAACTATTTGCTATTTTCTTATTTAGCATGAGCAGCCTAAGCCTGCGGAAACAGGGTTAAAATAATGAGCCACGCGAAGCGGCCATGCGGAAAGCTGTTGCATACGGAAACTATTTGCTATTTTCTTATTTAGCATGAGCAGCCTAAGCCTGCGGAAACAGGGTTAAAATAATGAGCCCCGCGAAGCGGGCCATGCGGAAAGCTGTTGCATACGGAAACTATTTGCTATTTTCTTATTTAGCATGAGCAGCCTAAGCCTGCGGAAACAGGGTTAAAATAATGAGCCCCGCGAAGCGGGCCATGCGGAAAGCTGTTGCATACGGAAACTAATATCTATTTTATTTCGACCCCAACCCGAACTCAAATGGTTTTTTCGAATTATGCCAATTTACTGTATAAGATAATGTCTTATTTCGTTTGTTCTTTTTGTCGTTTTTCGTTTGTTACTAAACAATTTTTAATGCACTTTTACAATTTTCTAACAAAAGGGTTTCTTTATTTTTCTTAAAAATACACAATGGCATATACTAGATTAAAATTTATTAGAGCTAATGTAGAAACAAACTTTGCTTCTTGACTTCTATATCTCGTGTGGCGGTCGTTATATTTTTCATTCTAAATTAAATACAACGAGCTATCCTATCGGTAGATAGAACGAGTGATCTCATTGGTCGAACGGTCAGCGTTCGAGATCAGAAAATAACCGGAGCTTTACATAATAACCGGAGGCTTACATAATAACAGGAGGTTTACACCAGAGAAAAGAAATTAATTAGATGACAAACCTTTACTTCTCTTGCCCCGCAACAACCATTTGTTTACATTGTTGTTTTTGTAATCACATCCTCTGTCTGTGAATACGTGGAAGCTGTACTCAAAGTGGTAGTAGTGAGATTTGCTGTACTCAAAGTGGTAGTAGTGAGATTTTGTGTAAAGTAAAGGTGGAGTGGAAGCTGTACTCAAAGTAGTAGAGGTGATTTTCGGTAAATCAGCTTGTAGGCAGTTTCAATGTGTGTGTGAAGTTTGCCATCTAATTAATTTCTTATCTCTGGTTTACACCTTGTGTTCTACATTAGTCAAATATCATATTAATTATCATAGTATTGCAACTCGGCCCACCTGACACCAAAATCGACCTCGATTACAAAAATTTTATTATCCTTAGGACTACTAAGATTCTAACAAGTGTTGCCCACTTAAAGTTGCGTCGGATCATTCAGTGCACTATCATCTGCCATCCATTTTCTCAAACGCGAAGCCTCAACGACGCCATCCTAGGGTATTTGGGTGATCTGGTAGTTTTCTATATCTCTTACGACATATCGGTCATGAGGCAGAACCTTATGGACAAGGTACGGACCGCGATACTTCGGTATAAATTTTTTATTGGTCCCGACGACCGTATCTACATTACGTATTACAACAAAGTCGCCTTCGGAGTACGTTTTCGCGGGCTTGCTCCGTGCTAGAAAATAGTTCAAACTATACTCCTGCGATTTAATGATAGCGTCTGAGGCAGACGCTCTCATCCCTTCCAAGTCACGTTCTGAAGTTGCAACCTGTTTCTCTTCAAGATATTCTGTCAGCTCATCAACTAATTCACCCTTCTGCTCTACACCGAACAGCAATTTACTTGGCGTCTGTTTTGTAGTGGAATGCACAGTGTTATTTAAGCTATATTCAACACCACTCAACATAACAGACCAGTTAGCTAGGCTTACCGGCTCACTTATCTTACTAAGCATAGACTTAATGACTCTGTTCACACGTTCCACTTGCCCATTTGCTTGTGGAGACGCGACAGCTACTTTAACGTGAGTTATCTTATTTTCCAACAGGTAAGCATCAAATTCAAGAGACGTGAAACATGAACCTCGGTCTGTTATGACACGTCTTGGACGGCTGTAGTAACTAAAATATTTGTCCAGCAAGGCCGCTGACGCAACGAGCAGTCAGTTTTGATTATAGAGTGATAAAGTTAAGAGTGAAATGTTGTTAACCAGTGATAGTCCAATAGTCGAGTTGAGTTCGAGTAAAGTATAGATACTGAATAAAGTGGTAGAAATAAATAAAAAGTGAAGTTTTATTTTGCGAACCAAGCGCACGTTACATTGGTGTCAGAAGTGTAAATAAAACTTATTTGACTAGTAAAGTGTAAACAAAAAAAAAAAAAAAAGTAAAAAGAAAAATAATAATTATATACAGTGAAAATGGGTAAGTTGTTAGAAGAGCTCAACTGCATTGAGCTTAAAAGTGAGTTAGGTAAGCGAAATCTTTCTAGAGCGGGATCGAAAAATGAGCTCGTCCTGCGCTTGCGTAACTATTTGGAACAGCAAGGGGAAGACGTAAACACTTTTGTTTTTGAAACAGAAGTGGAAGAAGAGGAAGTAAGTGAAAATGTAGATTTTTCTAGTATGATGAAACTTTTGTTAGAACAGCGAAACGAGCAAAAGAAGGAACAGCAGAATGTTCTCGAACAACTGGAAGCACAACGAAACGAACAAAAGAAACTGATTGAAGAACAACGAAACGAACAAAAGAAAGAACAACAGAATATTCTCGAAAGACTTGAGGCGCAACAGAATGTTTTGGAAGGTCAGAAAAACATTCTAGAAGGCAAATTGGGTAACATTGAGAAAAATGTATGTGCCCTAGACGAACGCGTTGAAGGTGTGGAAAAACAGCTTTCTGTTGTAGAGAATCGTTTGGAAAGCCGATGCGATAAACAGTTCTCTGTTCTGACCAAGGAATTGGACCAGATTCGGAAAATAAAAATTCGAGAGTCTGCTGGGGAGTTTACAAAGAAAAAGGAGATGAAACCCCCAACATTTGATGGACAGTCTTCTTGGCCAGTCTACAAGAGACAATTTGAGGCAGCCGCGACAACAAATGGCTGGGATGACGAAGACAAGTACATTGCACTGACTCTTGCTCTTAGAGGACCAGCAGCTGAATTACTTCAAACAGTTCCAGCTGGTAAGAGCGGTGATTTCAGTTCTCTCGTGGCAGCTATAGATAAACGCTTTGGAGATAGCCACTTGAAAGAAGTCTTCCGAGTCCAACTCAATAACAGAGTTCAGAAAAGGGGTGAAAGTCTACAGCAGCTCCAAGCAGACGTCGAAAGACTGGTTCACCTGGCATACCCGAATGCTGGAGAAGAAATCGTCAACCAGCTTGCTGTTGAGTCCTTTGTTCGTGCCATTTCCGATACAAATCTTCAGAGGTCTGTGCGAACTGCTAGAACACGTACTCTTTCTGAAACTTTAGCATTTGCATTGACAATTGAAGCAGCAGAACAGGCTTCTCATGGAGTACATCGACTTAGAGAATCCATAGTCGAAGAATGCTCATGCCGAAGAGCTGAAATACAAAAGAACCAGCGGAGCGGACTATCAAGATGTTGGAACTGCAACAAGACCGGGCACTTACAGCGTCAATGCCGACTACCACCAAATAAAGCCGCTTGTCAACATTGTGGAAGCAAGAGATCCAACCTAGAGCAAGGTAACAACAACACCAGCGTTGCCTATCAATCCAACTTCGAGGGGCAGAGGCGGGTTTCTTGTACCGATGGACCCAGAACCACCATCCAGGTCTCCCAGACCAAACGAGACAACAAAAGTCTGACTGTGGAGACTACAATTAACGGGATCAAACATGTGGCTACCATCGACACCGGTGCCACAGCCTCCATAGTACGTCGAGACCTGGTAAAGACGACGTGGCTTCATAACACCAATAGCTACCGTCTAAGAACCGCAACGGGAGAAGCAGCAAGAGTATATGGAGAAGTGTGTCTTAAAATCCGACTGGCTGATCTAGTGTTTACTCATCAATTCCTGGTGGCAGATATATGTGACGAGTGCATCATTGGAATCGACTTTATGAAACAGCACGGAGTTATTTTGGATATCGGTAATCAAGTTTTGAAATACCAAAATAAAGAAATCCCAATGACCTATTCGAATGAAAAAACGTCAACACTGAGGACTGTCATCACGGAAAATCTTATCCTGCCTCCTTCTTCTGAAGTGTTCGTTTGGACAAAGCTTGAAGGTGAGTTTGGAAGCCTTCGATACCTCATGGTGGAACCAGACCCAGAGTGTTCCTCCCAAAGCGTCATCATTGGGAAAACTCTGGTAGCACCGAAAAACAAAATGGTCCCTGTACGATTACTAAACACCAGACCGTACGATGTAAAGTTGAAGAAAGGAGAAGTCGTTGCACGTTGCGAATCGGTTGCAGCAATTACGAAGATCACAGACGTAGCCCCGAGAAAAACTATAACTCCGGAGGAGCTCAAAACCATCAAAGCAAGAATCCTGAATTCATCCAACCTTGATCACCAACAAACGAGGATGGCTGAAAATCTCCTACAAGAGTACACTGACATCTTCGCATCGGCAAAGGGGCAATATGGTAGGACACAGTTGGTGCAGCATCGCATCAACACAGGAGATGCAAGACCGATTCGTCAGCCCGCAAGACGCCTTCCACTGGCCAAACAAGGTGAGGTTGAGGAAATGATAACAACAATGTAGAAGGACGGTCTTATCGAAAATTCCAAAAGTCCTTGGGCGTCACCAGTGGTTCTAGTGAAAAAGAAAGACGGAAGCACTCGTTTTTGTGTGGACTACCGAAGGCTGAACGATGTGACTAAGAAGGACAGCTATCCTCTGCCGAGAATCAGTGATACCCTGGATGCCATGGAGGGAGCCCAGTGGTTCTCGACGCTGGACTTGAAGAGTGGATATTGGCAAGTTGACATCTACCCTGATGATCGGGAAAAGACGGCATTTTCTACAGGTAATGGGCTCTGGCAGTTTAAAGTTATGCCATTTGGGCTATGCAACGCTCCGGCAACATTCGAGCGTTTGATGGAGTGCGTTCTTCAAGGACTGACGTGGAAAGCGTGCCTTGTCTACTTGGACGATGTCATTGTTTACGGGAAAACATTTGACCAACATTGCAAGAACCTAAAAGCCGTGTTTCAGAGACTTCGAGAGGCTAACCTTAAACTGAATCCGGAAAAATGTGCACTTTTCAAAACCGAAGTTAAGTATTTGGGACACATCATCTCTTCCCAAGGAGTGAAGACTGATCCTGAAAAAGTTGACTCCGTCAAAAATTGGCCAACACCACAGGACAAACATCAACTCCGAAGCTTTCTTGGTCTTGCCACATATTACCGACGTTTTGTTAAGAACTTTGCTGGAGTTGCAAAAAGTTTGCATCAGCTCACCGAAAAAGGGAAGCAGTTCAAATGGTCAGGTGAGTGTGAAAAATCTTTTCAGGAACTCAAATACCGCCTCTGTAACGCTCCAGTGCTGGCACATCCAACACCTGGCAAAACATTCATCATCGACGCAGATGCAAGCAACGTTGGAATCGGGGCGGTACTATCCCAAGTGCATGATGGCGAAGAGAAAGTGGTGGCATATTACAGCAAGGTCCTCTCGAAGCCCGAAAGAAACTACTGTGTGACCAGAAGGGAACTGCTAGCTCTTATCTTGGCAACAAAGCACTTCCATAAGTACATCTATGGACAGAAATTCCTTCTGCGGACAGACCATGGTGCTCTGAACTGGCTGTTGAACTTCAAAAATCCAGAAGGTCAAGTCGCAAGGTGTATAGAAAGACTGCAGACTTATGATTACCAGATTCAACACCGCAGAGGAAAGCTGCACTCAAACGCCGACGCATTGTCCCGAAGACCTTGCAAAGAGGATTGCAAGCATTGTAGGCGACAAGAAAACAAAGAAAATATTACCGCTCAGCGACTAAGAGCTGACCCCATATGCGGATGGAGCAATGAGGAAGTGAGGACCGCTCAACAGGAGGATCCAGATATCGAACCCATTCTCGCATGGAAAGAAAATGAAGAGAAACCTGAATGGGGAGACATTTCTGACAGGAGTCCAGTTCTCAAAGCCTATTGGGCACAGTGGGACTCACTATATGTGCAAGAAGGTGTCCTCAGGCGAAGATGGGAATCCGCTGACGGTAAGTCATATGCAATCGAAAGTCAGTGAAGTTCTTCGGGAGATGCACGACGGACCTTCTGGAGGCCACCTGGGAGTTAACAAAACACTGGAGAAGGTGCGACATCGGTTCTACTGGTTACATGCTAGAGATGACGTAGAGAAGTGGTGCCGAACATGTGACAAGTGTGCTGCAACCAAAGGACCTGGTAGGAAGATTCAAGGTAAGATGCATCAGTACAACGTTGGATCGCCTTTTGAGAGGATTGCAGTAGATGTGGCTGGGCCTTTTCCAGAGACCAACGCTGGAAACAAGTACATTCTGGTTGTAATGGACTATTTTAGCAAATGGCCTGAGGCGTATGCCATCCCAAATCAAGAAGCCAAAACGGTGGTCGACCAGATTGTGTTTAACTGGGTAAGTAGGTTTGGCGTACCTATGGAACTCCATTCCGACCAAGGGAGGAACTTTGAGTCAAACATCTTCCAAGGAGTGTGCGGACTACTTGGCATCAAAAAGACCAGAACCACACCGCTTCATCCACAATCTGATGGGATGGTTGAAAGATTCAACCGGACCTTGAAAGAACACCTCACCAAGGTCGTAGGCGACTACCAAAGAGACTGGGATAGGCACGTACCGCTATTCCTGATGGCCTATAGAAGTGCAGTACATAGCTCGACAGGACAAACACCATCTGACATCCTGTTCGGGAAAACCATGCGGCTGCCCAGCGAACTTAAATTTGGATGCCCCACAGAGGAGCCACAGGACACGAGCGAGTATGTGGATGACCTCAAGGAGAGACTCGCTGACATCCATAAAAGAACAAGTGAACGGATGAAAACTTACAGCGACCGGATGAAGACACGGTACGACACAAAAGCGACAACGGCAGGATTCCAAGCAGGAGATCGTGTGTGGCTTTATAATCCTCATCGTCAAAAGGGATTGTCACCGAAACTTCAGCAGAACTGGGAAGGTCCTTATACTGTTGTCACGAGGATTAACGACGTGGTTTACCGCATCCAAAGAGGATTAAGAGGCAAGTTAAAAGTAGTTCATTGTGACCGGCTGCATCGATATAGTGGCGAGGTTGCAGATGGAATTATTCGGGACGAACAATCTTAAGGAGGGGGCAGTGTAATGAACACCCAACATTTATACCAATTTCCTAATCGAAGACGTTTAACCGAAAACACAACTGGCAACACTATAATGGAATGGTATAAAATGACAGGCATTGCTTGTAAGCCAGTGTGTGTGAGTGTAGAGATGCTTGACAGCAAATGTGGAAACCATGGAGAAGAAACTGGAACGCTCTAGATGAGTGTTGTTCTATATAAATAGGTCGCTGACGCAACGAGCAGTCAGTTTTGATTATAGAGTGATAAAGTTAAGAGTGAAATGTTGTTAACCAGTGATAGTCCAATAGTCGAGTTGAGTTCGAATAAAGTATAGATACTGAATAAAGTGGTAGAAATAAATAAATAGTGAAGTTTTATTTTGCGAACTAAGCGCACGTTACAATATTCTGCTGTTGCTCTTCAATCAGCTTCTTTTGTTGTTCTAATAAAAGCTTCATCATACTAGAAAAATCTACACTTTCACTTACTTCCTCTTTTTCCACTTCTGTTTCAAAAACAAAAGTGCTTACGTCTTCCCCTTGCTGTTCCAAATAGTTGCGCAAGCGCAGGACGAGCTCATTCTTCGATCCCGCTCTAGAAAGATTTCGCTTACCTAACTCACTTTTAAGCTCAGTGCAGTTGAGCTCTTCCAACAACTTACCCATTTTCGCTGTATTTAACTTTTTTTTTTTTTTTTGCTTTTAACTAGTTTTTTTTTTCTTTTTTTTATCAAATAAGTTTTATTTACACTTCTGACACCAATGTAACGTGCGCTTAGTTCGCAAAATAAAACTTCACTTTTCAATTTATTTCTACCACTTTTATTCAGAATCAATACTTTATTCGAACTCAACTCGGCTTTTGGACTATCACTTGTTCACAACAATTCACTCTTAACTTTATCACTCTATAATCAAAAACTGCCCTCTGGTTGCCTCGGGCGGGCTATTTATATCGAATGACATTTCATCTAGAACTCTCCAGTAACTTCCACATGGTCTGCAACTCTCCACTGTTTTGGCTGTCAAACATTTTCTCTCCTAGAATTTCTACACTTACACTAGTGCTCCCAGATGTGTTTTTCGGTTGAACGTTTTCGATTAGGAAATTGGTATTAAATGTTGGGTTCACGTTACAATATCTAAGCCGATTATGAAATCATCAAAATTTTCTTCTTTTATGATATAGACATCCACCTCTTTTGTTACTTCAAATATTTTAATTTTGATAGTTATCAAACCCTCCGTTTTTTTTCACACCATTAACCGTTTTTATGTATGCTCTTCATTTACGTTTCTAACCTTATATTTTCTTTCTTGGTCTGTATTTTTTGTTTTAAAGTAGCATGTATCTTCTGGGTGGTATCTATTGAATTTACCTAAATTTTCACAAATTTTGCATGACTTCTTTTCTTCTGTTCTTTTTTTGAAATCGGGTTTATTCTCTTTTGGTTTTGTAAAGTATTTCCTATGTATCAACCCTTCATATTTTTTTATTTCGTTAAACAGGTCTGTGCTATCGTTCAAATCATCCCTGTCTATTCTATTTAATACAAATTCAGGCAGACCTATTGCGATTTGGTCAATTAATGTTTTTGCGTCTATGGATTTGTTTATATCTAATATGAGTTTTTCTTTTTTCATTGCATAGTCAATGAGTTGACCTTCTTTATATTTGAACGCATAAGCATATGTAATCATATTCCAGCCCTTATTAACAAAAGTTTCCAGGAATTTTTGCTTCCAAATTTTCCATTCAGAATTTGCGGTCAATTTTGTAGTCATTGCGCTATACCTAAACAGGATTTTTCCAAAAAAAAAACGGAGCATTTCTATCTTAGATTCATCTTGTGTTACACTAAATCTACCACATTCCTTCTCAAAAATTTCCATCCATTGGATGGTATTGGCATTCTTTGTTGTGAATTTTTCTATAATGAATTTATCTGATATTCGTTTCAAATCTTGTTTCTTACCTAGGTCTGACACTTCAACTGACTTTTCCAAAATTTGGTGTAAACTATCATTTTTCCCTGTCGTTGCTTTTGGGGTGATTTCTTCTAAAAACTGGTCAGCAAATTGCAGGTTTCCCTCTCCATCCATATAGACGTCTTTCAGGTCATCCTCCAGTGTCATCCATATTTTGTATACTTGATGCCTTCTTTTTAAGCCACTTTTCACTTTTTTATAGGTTTCTGTTAGGACTATTTCTTTGTGATGAGCTGCTGCCCTGCAGTCTTCTGGTATTGCGTAGCATTTTCCATCCTCGGTGGTTATTGAGGTTATGGCATACAAGTTTGTTTTTGGATCACTTGATGCTATTATTGTAAATTCAAACTGGAGTCTCACCATTTTTTTCTTTTTTTATATCTTTTATTGGTCAATTGTCTTTTTGTAATAACCAAAAATTGTCGTTTTAGAAGACAAATTCAATAAACTGGAAACAGTTTCTCTGTAAACATAGTTTATTAACATTTTCTTATTACCAAAATACAAAATTTCTATAAAATTCAAATCTCACCTGTAAACAAAGAAACGACAATTCAAGCTTATAGACTATTTCTAATTTTACAGACTATTTTTTTATCAATGTTTAAACGTTTAATCTTCTTTAAGCACAATCTGTATTATGGACTTTTTCCATGTGCTCACTGCCCATCTCTTTCTATATTCAGTCGATCGATGAACCATCTAGCGGCTACAATGAAAATCACAATTCTTTACATGTATTTAGGTATTTATTTGTTATAGTTATTTATTTAGTGTTTATTTATATATATTTATGGTGAGTGTTAATTATTTTAGTTATTTATTTATTTGTTATGTTCTAGTGTATCGTTATGTATGTCTGATGTGCGCATCTATTTATGTATTGTATGTGCATAGGCAGTTTATGTTAAGTTAAGTATTTTATGTACTTATGTAAGTATGTATTTATTGAAATTTAGCATTCCAATAAATTCATTTCATACTTAAAAAGACTATGGAAATGAAGGCGATGGTAGAAAATTCAATGCTGTCACATAGGTTAAGCAACACGAATTTTCGAGCTTGGAAGTTCCAGCTCAGCGCTATACTTCGTAGCCAAGATCTACTGGATGTAGTAGATGGAACAGTCTTGAAACCTAGTGATGATCAAGCAGCAGAAAAATCTAAATGGTTGCAGCGTGATGGAAAGGCAATGGCCATTCTTTTTGCATCAATAGATGCTGAACAATCGTCGTATGTTCTTGATTGCAAATCAGCTAAGCAACTTATGGATATGCTGGAGAGTATTCATCAAAAAAGGAGCGATGTAAGAGTGATGATGCTATACGAAGACTATTTCAGTCTGCAAATGGGTAGTGACGATTCAGTGACGTCACATGTGTCTAGGGTACGACAAATTGCTTCAGAACTAGAAGATCAAAGGGAAATATTGTCGGACAATTTAAAGATGTGCCGGATAATTAGTGGCTTGACACCAAAGTTCCAGAATTTTCGTACAGTTTGGTATAACGTCAAGGAATGCCGAACTACGGAGACACTTTTGTCAAAACTGCAACTGGAAGAAGATCAAATGAAGAAGGCTGAACGGGATAGTTTGCATCGTGAAGAAACAACCAAAGCACAAGAGGTGGCATTTAGTGCCAAGTGCGCAGGCACTTTTAGGAAGAAAAAGAAAGGTAACAATCACAAAGAAAAATCGTCATGTCACACGTGTGGTCAAGTGGGCCACTGGAAGCGCGAGTGTCCGCAAAACAAAAGCAAAACCAGTTTTAATAACAACAACAAGGTAGTAAAACCCGTTGCTTATGCAATAACGGATGATGTTCTTGCGGCTGACTATGCTGATGTATGGTTAGCGGACTCGGCAGCAACACGACATACAACATTTCAACGTGATTGGTTTACGGTATTTTCTTCTGAAGGGTCACGTAAGGGTTTGAAAATAGCAAACGATGAAACTTTGGTAATTGAAGGAATAGGAACCATTGAAATTGAAGCATATGTGAATGGAAGATGGGAAGCAAGGGTTATTGAAGATGTTTGCTATGTTCCAAAAGCTAAAGTGAATTTGTTCTCTATTGTTCAGTTGGCAAGGAAGGGGTTTGAGACCAAATTCAAGGACGGTGGGTGCACTGTGATCAACACAGTTGACAGGAGCGTATCTGCTACAGGGTATATTGACAGTAATAATTTGGTTAGAATGGCGTTCAAAAATGCAAAATTAGATCGGGCATGTTTTTCGTCAGTAGCGAAAACCTCAGCTGGCACTTTACAGCAGTGGCATCGACGCTTGGGACATGTTAACGTAGCAACTATTAAGTCAATGTGCACAAAAGGTCTGGTAAGTGGCATTGAATTGACTAATCAAGATGATTTCTTTTGTGAAGAGTGTCAGTTTGGGAAAATGCACCGAGTGTCACACACATCAACCGGAAAAAGGTCTTTTGCTAAGGGAGAGTGTATTCACGTGGATTTGTGCGGGCCAATGGAAGTAGTAGGAGCTGGTGGTGTTCGCTATTTTATGCTGATGAAAGACGAGGCAACAAGATTGAGGTTTGTTTATTTGTTGGAACAAAAATCCGAGGTAATCGGATATATGGAAGAGTTTCTGGAACAAACAGAGAACGCATGGAACTGTCGCGTAAAAAGAACTCGTTGCGATAACGGAACGGAGTTCATTAACAATAATGTCATGAATCTCTTTAGAAAGAAAGGTATCGTTTTAAAACGAATCGCACCATATACCCCTCAACAGAACGGGTTAATAGAGAGAGACAACAGAACCGTTCAAGAGTCGGCGAGGACTATGTTGATATCGAGTGGTTTAGCGAAGACACTTTGGCCGGAGGCAGTACGAACTGCCGTCTATATTCTCAATCGAACAACAACTGCACAAAATCCAAATAAAACACCATACGAGCAGTGGTTTGGTGAAAAACCAGAATTGAATCACGTGAGAGTTTTTGGCACAGTGGGCTTTTTACACATTCCAAAAACCCTAAATCGAAAAAAATGGGATGCCAAAGCAAAGAAAGTTTACCTGGTTGGTTCCGAGTCCACTAAGAAGAATTTTCGACTTTACGAGCCTCTTTCAAAGAAAATCGTCGTTAGTTGTGATGTTAAGTTCAATGAAAATGTGGTTCGAACTGAATATGTGACAATCGATGATGATAACAGTGCCAATGATATAGGTGATGAACCTTTGGGCGAAACTTGTGTGAAGCAAGAAACAACAAGTGGCGATACAGATGAAAACTCAGGTATCGAAAGCATCGACCATCAACACAAAAGAAGATGTTTGCGCCCTAACCCTAAGACAGTCGTTCCATATGATGCTGAACGTGGTTACCTAGCCGCATTTATAGAACCATCCTCGTACAAGGAAGCTATGGAGTCAGAGCAGTCTACAGAATGGCAACATGCAGTTGAAGAGGAGCTAAGATCGTTGGATGAAAATCAGACTTGGGATGTCATCGATAAGCCGAAATCTTGTAGGAACGTTGTTGGTTTCAAATGGGTTTTTAAAATCAAGACAATGCCTAACCAGGAGCCCAGATACAAGGCACGTCTTGTTGCAAAAGGCTATTCACAGAGTTCGGGAATCGATTATACAGAGACATTTTCTCCGGTTGTGCGGTATGATTCCGTCAGATGTGTTTTGGCGCTGGCAGCTATTTATGATATGGAGATAGTGCAGTTCGACGTGAAGATGGCGTTTTTGAATGGAAGCTTAGATGAAACAATTTTCATGAAAGTTCCAGATCAAGTGGATCATCAGAAAGGTCAAGTCTGTCGGTTGAAGAAAAGCCTCTATGGGCTTAAACAGTCGTCACGGGCATGGAATTCTAAATTCGTGGCTTTCATCAAGGATTGCAACCTAGAGCAACTGCAGTCGGACCATTGTGTGTTCGTCGGAGAAATTGGTGGAGAAAAGGTAATTCTTTTGCTTTATGTTGATGATGGTTTAGTTTTGTCATGTAGCAGACCTGCTATCGATACTCTAATCAAGAAGCTTCGCAACACATTTCAAATAACGCTTGGAGATGGAAATTTCTATGTTGGGATGGAAATTAAGCGCGATAGAAGGTCCAAAACTATACTAGTCAGTCAAGCAACATACATTGATCGAATTGTTCGAAGATTCAACATGGAAAATTCGAGATCAGTTGCCACGCCAGCTGATGTTGGTACTTTTCTAACGAAGGAAAATGATAGTGCCACGGAAACTGTTTTTCCATATCGACAGGCATGTGGGTCTCTCATGTTTGCTGCAGCGGTTTCGAGACCCGACATTTCATATGCAGTGGGAGAAATTTGTCGATTCATGGAGAAACCAAATCAATTTCACGTCAAAGCCGTAAAACGTATTTTTCAATACCTAAACCATACGAAGAACATTAGCCTAACATACGGATACGACTCATTGGACTGGGAGTTAGTTGGCTACACGGACGCTGACCATGCCAGAGATGTTGAAACAAGTCGGTCTATAACAGGGTACGCTTTCTTGATTGGAAATGGTGTTGTTACGTGGAAAAGTCAACGGCAGTCGCACGTTACCTTGTCCACGACTGAATCGGAATATGCTGCATTGCGTGAAGGTACCAAAGAAGCAATATGGCTTCGAGAACTTCTTCGAGAGCTTGGGTTTGAACAAAGCAAGGGAACAACGATGTTCTGTCATAATCAAAGCGCCATTCGTTTAGTCAAGAACCCAGAATATCACCATCGGACTAAACACATCAACAAGGCAATGCATTTCACTCGTGAAAAACAACTGGATGGAGTCATCGAGGTCAGGTACATTAAAAGTGATGACCAACTAGCAGACGTTTTCACAAAACCATTGTCAGCTTTGAAATTTAAATCTAATATTCTACGTCTTGGATTGGACCTTACAAATCCTGCTTAGCTTGCATTTAAATTTTTCTTTGTAATTTTGATAAAAAATTTGATATGAGAGAGTAATTCAAACAAGTTTTGATAGTTTTGATGAAGTTTTGAATTATATAAGTTTTATGAAATAATTTTTTAAATGAGTGGGAGTATTGAAATTTAGCATTCCAATAAATTCATTTCATACTTACCACTAAGCCTTATGTCACTCAGACACTCGACTTGCCTAATGACAAATAGTAATGTCATTCTTTTGCTCACTCTCTTTCTTCATACCGTGCTGCGAACACGTCTTCTTTATAGATTATATTTCTTTCTAATAAAACGTGTAGATATAAATCTGTGTTTTTCTGCATAATCTTAACAGTATTATTGTATTGTATGTATATTTGCGCATATTATTTAGTATTTTGTAATTATTTTAGGTCAAAATAAAAATAAAAAAAGAAACGCCACCACATCATTCTCACTAGCGATGCTACGCCACTGTGAGTCGTCCTGGCACACTTTTAAAGAGGCTGGTGATAGTGAATGATGTGGATGTGGATGGCAAAACGAACCGTTCGACTTTGAACATGGACAACAAAGTCATGTTCAAACCGTGAATTAAAGTCTACGAACAAGTGCCAGGAAATTAAGGAATATAGGGTGCTTTCAAAATTGCATAGTTGCGTTAGTCTGACCAATGCATAACTTTCATAAATGCAAATGACAAATGTAATAGTTTCATTAAAGCAAAACGCAAATATTTGCAGCGCAAATGTGCAAATGCTTTAATTCGTTTGCTTTTCGGTTTTCGTCTTCAGAGAAAGAGACAGACAGTACAAAACACAACTATTTTTAAGTCAAATGTCAGATATCAAGAAGACTATTAATTACCGTTGAAAAAATACAAAACAAAGTAAAAGTACAAAAAAATGGATGAAAACTCTTCAGGCTGATATTAACAAAAAAGTTCTGAATTAAATAAATAAACTGTTTTTTTAATGGAAAAAGAAAGAAAAGTATTTTATGGAACTGTGTACACAGAAAAATTCTTTCAATTCTTTGACAGATGACGCAAATCCGAAAAAGTGTTCATAAATGCATTGTAAAATGCATGCGCAAATATTTTGAATGACGTTAGTCTGATTGCAAATGATCGCATGTAAACAGAGCAACCGTGCAATAATGAAAGCACCCATAGTTTAAATTTTGTTTGAGCAATTTTTTTTTTTTTAATAAGTTAGCTTATTATGCAGATTGAGAGTGTTTAATTTGTTTAATATGTTAAAATTCGTTTAGTGCTGTGATTAGCAGAAAAATAAAGAAGGAAAGACTTGTTGCCGGCTAAATTGTGCAGCACATATATAGGTATGTGCAGTGTACATACATATTTCGAGTTTCGATTCAAATTTCTAAGTGCAATACTTAAGTTGATTTTCGTTAGTTCTGGGGGTCAAACTTATTTGGAAAATTTAGTAAAGGGAAATCTGGCCAAGTGACAAAGTGACTCCAAAGATAGTGAAAAAAACCCATACGAGAGGAAAAATATTTCAATTGCTGGATGTGAGCCTGTGGGTACTAGGGCCAACAAGTAACCCAAAATTAGATCACAGAACCGTGGATATTAAAATTTATTATATATTTCGTGTTTATAAAATCAAATCCATTTCGTGCAAAACATATGTATATATGTATGCTTGTCATAAATCGAAAGTCATAAGAGGCCAAAAACCATAAACACAGTGCAAGTGGCCAAGTACAAGGGCAAGACCAGGTCCGGCCTGAGGTGGCAAGCGCCTGCAGGGCCCCAACATAAATTGTGTTCCTGTGTTTGCTGAATTTAGTTTTAAGTGTTTCGGCGTATTTTTTTTTGTTATTTATTTATTTATTTAATTTTTTTTAGTAGTTTATTTTACATTTTTTATTTTTTTTTATACCATTTCACTCGTTTTCCTCGTAGCCGAGGTGATAAAGGGATCGGTTGCGAGTCAGAAAAAGAGACCTAGAAAGAGAAAAAAAAGAGAAAGCAAATTAGAAAAAAGTTAAAATAAATTACAGAAAACACACAAGTACAGAAAAACAATTAAACTACAGAAAGAAAGAGATACAAAAACTAAAAAGGAAACAAATATAAAAATTATAAAAATACAAAAAATATAAAAACATAAAAACACTTACAAAAAAAAACATAAAAATATAAAAATACAAAAAATCATAAAAACATAAAAATATAAAGTAGGATTAAGGTTAGTTTTAGGATCTTTTTTATTTATTATTTTTCTGTTAGTTTGTTATTTTATGGTTAGTGTTTTGAGTCTGTTCATTTTTGATTAATTTTTTTTTCAATTTAGTTTCGTTTCGGTCATCTTTTGAGTAATTTATTTTTCGTTTCGCGCATATGTTTTCATTTCTTGTTTGTTAGTTTTTTGTTAAAAATAAACATGTACATCACGCCGATGTTTTGAAGAAGAGGTTTTTCTTTTTTTCGGTAAAGCAATGATGGCTTGCTAAGCACGATTCCAGGGGGATGAAGAGGTTGGCGATGCATCGGTGGTAGTTAGTTTGTCCTGGCAGCGGTGATCGTCATCGGGGAACTCGATAACATGGCCGACCGAGTTCCATGGTTGGGTGGGCTACAGGCCTCACTGCGACTTCACTATGCAGTGCCTGAAGTGTGGTAAGGTTTTTGTGGTGGTGGTTTTTTGGCACGATATATGATTTTGTAATGTGGTTTCTGTCTGGCGAAGGGGCAAGATCCCCCCCTAATCTGGCGAGCTGAGCCGCGCATCGCAATCGTGCCAGGTCCCTTCGTCACGACACTTCCTTTTCCCTTCCTTTTCCGATTTCCGTTTCCTTCTTTTTCTTTTCACTTTTTCTTTATCCTCTTATTTTTCCTCTTCCCGCTTTCCTGCTTCTAGTCAGTTTACCTCTCCCATCCTAATGTCATCCTTCTGTCAAATTTCCTTTCTTTTCTTTTCCCTTTTCTTTTATCCTTTCCTTTCCTTTCCCTTACTCCTTCCTGTCTTATCTTTTTGCCTTTACCTATTCCAATCCTCTACCTATCCCAATCCCTTTCTTCATCCAACTACCTTCCCAACCTTCATACCCATCCATATTACAAATGGCGCCCAGACGTGTTGTCCAAAGTGTTTGTCATAACCTTAGTCGATTTTCCAAGCGGCATCAGAGTGGGTCGTATGTCATGATAAAGATAGCTTTTCAGCATGCTTTTTCATTTGCGACGACATATTCTGCTGTCACTTGGAGAATCATTCCTCCCTGGGTAAGTTATAGCTACCACAACTTTGGATTTTAGAACCAAGTAAGTCGTCAAGTGGAAAGTCCTAAGACACACCACTTGAATCGCGACTTGGATTCGAGTTCCAGAGCATAGGTGACTGACTTATCTAATCCTATCCTTCCTAAATTGTGATGTTATAGCTTCTGCAGTTTCAATTTTCAGATTCTAGTATGTCTTCTGGTGGAAAGTCTCTGACATACCGCCAGAATAGCGACTTGAATCAAGACCATGGAACAGCAGTAGCTATCCTACCCTATATCCTATTCTATTTCGAACGTTGATGGTGTTTGGTTCAAAAAAATTCGTCTTGGAAAGGGAAACCTTTGCATGCCTGACCAATCGCGACGAGGACTTTTGAACTGAACAACATCAACAATAAACCTATGTTAAAGTTTTTTATGTTGTTAATTTTGTTATTGTCTTTCTATGTCTTACCGCACTTCAGAGGAGAGATAACTATGTTGAAAATATGATGCTGCTGTCGGGATCTTCACCTCAACGTTGAAGCCAACCCAGATGCATCCAAATCCGCCTTCCACATCCCCCGGATCAACAATTGAAAATAAAAACAAAACAAGTTAAAACAAATACATTAAACAATTTAAAACAAATTGATACCTTTTTCGTTAAATCCATTTTTCATTTTTCATTTCGTTTTGAGGTTTTAGTGTAGTCATTTTTCGTTAGGATTTTTAAGTTATTTTTTTTTTGTTGTCAAATCCATTCCATTTTTATTGTGTTTGGGATTTAGTTCATCATTTGCGATTTTAGTCTTTGGTCTTCTCTGTTCTTCGTTTTGGTGTCTCCTTTTTTTTTAATAGTGTTTTCTTTTGTTTGGGTCGTGATTTCTAACAGTCATGAGTACTGAAAAGAAAAAAAGAAGAATTTAATGTTATGAGTACGAGGAATACTAAGCGAGGTTTTGGGGGCAGGTCTCCCGTGAAGAACCCTCAGCCTTCGGGAATGGAGGGTGCAAGCGGTGACACTGAAGAAACAGCCAACCAAGGCCAAACGAGCGGGACCATCTCTGAGGAGTTGCAGTCCGCAATCGACGTGTCAGTGGGAAACGCTTGTCAGGCCCATGTAAGTTCTCTCGGGGAGAAACTGACGGAGTTGCTGACAGAGCTGATGAGGGTCAGTCCCTCGGAATTCCGTAAGGGCTTAAGTGGACCTGACAACTTAGTACCACCACCTGAAGATAGGCAACTTCCTCCAAGTCGTGGAGCCGCATTGCAAAATGCTGGCAATGGCAACGGTCATTCTCAGCTGAATCAGTCTGCGAGGCCGTTTGTTCCGGTAGGGGAACCAAATCAGGCAAGAGATTTTAGGGGTGATAATGGAGCGTACCAAGCTCACTTTCACCCAGAGCAGAGCCGGTTTCGGCGAAGCCCCCACGGTCACTCGAATTACCCATCAAACCCGCAAGGTGTCCCCGTCAGGGTTGACAAGTAGGTTTGAAATTCGATGGACATTCCGACAAGCTGACCGTGGAGGAATTCGTCTTCCGTGTAGAGACCCTGCAAAGTCAGTACGACTGTGCCTGGGCTGAGATTTTGAGAAATTTCCATCTTCTCCTCTCAGGTGCCGCCTACGAATGGTACTGGCAGTTCCAACGGTCCATTTTTCGTCCCGACTGGCCCACATTACACGACGCCCTTAAGAGGCAGTTTCAAGGCGTGCGGTCGGATTCCGACGTGGTTCGGGACATTATGGACCGCAGGCAAGGCGACTGGGAGCCGGTTGATGAGTTTTTCGCTGCCATCAACCGGATGAGATCTCAGCTCAGGATGCAGATTTCTGAAGTTGAGCTGGTGCGCATCCTGAAGAAAAACCTAAATGAACATATAAGCAGACTGGTTTACCCGCAAGTCATTTTCACAATGGACCAGCTGAGAATGGCGTGTTAAGATGCCGAATACACCTTTCCAGTGGTGAGAGATGGTCCCCGTCAAAATAGACAGGCCATAAAGCCCATGGTGTACGAGCTGGAGACCGAGCCGGAGGGGCAGTTTCACCCCGAAGACCAATTGGCCCCGTTCCAGCACATGGGAGCCTGACCAAAACCAAGTCGGGGGTACAATGACACCTCCAATTTGAAGTGCTGGAACTGCGAGCAGCCAGGTCACCTGTACCAGGATTGCACAGCCGCAAGAACCTTGTTCTGCTACAGGTGGGGTGAGGCTGGGGTAATCACTCCAAAATTCCCCAAGTGCAATCCGGAAAACCGGTACAGGAACGTGAAGTCTTCGGGGGAGTCACATTCCACCCAAGCCCCGCAATAACCGTTGAAACAAACAAAATACGAATTTTGAAGCGAGAAGAAAATAAGCCAAAAGAAGTGAAGAGATTCGAGATTAGGCCTCTTCATGTTAGGTTAAGGGATTATTATATAGCTAAGGATAGGATTTTTAACGAGAAGAGTAGCGCAGTTTCGAAAAGAATCTTAAAAACTCGAGAAATGTTCCAACTAAGGAAAAATATTACAAAAAGTATTTTGTCGACGGTTGTCGACGTGTCCTCTGACCCAAGGCCTTACGCTAGGGTCACTATGGGCAGTAAAAACTTGCTAGGGTTGCTCGATAGTGGCGCTAGCGTGAGGATTTTAGGCAAAAATTGTATGAATTTGTTAGAGGAACTGAAGATTCCCATGATTCGTCATCAATCAGGTGTTAAGACAGCTGACGGCAAGTTGCAGTCAGTAGTCGGCAAAATTAAGGTAGAAGTGCTCTACAAAGGACAAAAAGCACCAATTGAATTTTATTTGGTCCCAAGCCTGGATCAAGAGTTGTACCTGGGTGTAGATTTTTGGAAGGCTTTCCAAATCGCACCCGGTGTGGTGAGCACAATTTCGATCATGGAAGAACAAGCCGACCTGGTAAACGCTCATCAGTTGTCTCTTGAGCAACAGTCGAGGTTGGAAGCTGTCAGGATGAAGTTCCTTGACTATGACCATCACGGCTTAGGTAAGACGTCTTTGATGGAGCACGTCATAGATACCGGAGATGCGGTACCTGTCAAGCAGCGTCACTACCCTGTTTCACCAGCGGTGCAAGCCATATCGTACCAGGCATTGGACAGAATGCTAGAGCTCGGCGTTATTGAGGAGAGTGAGAGCCCTTGGTGTTCACCTGTTGCCCTTATTAAGAAGATAGGCGAAAACAACACCGTAAAATACCGGTTTTGCCTTGACGCTCGCAAGGTCAACTCGGTTACAAAAAAGGATGCTAACCCTCTTCCCCATATCGAAGGGCTCCTCAGTCGTCTACCAGACACCTACTTTATAAGTAGCGTGGATCTGAAGGAGGCATTCTGGCAGATACCGCTGGAGGAACAGAGTAGGGAGAAAACTGCGTTTGCGGTACCGGGGAGACCTTTGTACCAGTTCAAGGTTATGCCTTTTGGGTTGTGTACTGCCACTCAAATGTTATGCTGTTTAATGGACATAGTGATCCCTGCACGACTCAGAGATCGTGTTTTCGTCTATCTAGACGATTTGCTAATCATCGCGCCTGACTTTGAGACGCATATCAGTCTGGTCGAGGCAGTCGTTGACTTTCCCCTTCCCAAAAACCAAAGACAGGTTCGTCGGCTTCTTGGTCTAGCAGGATGGTATAGACGGTTTATCAAGGACTTCTCTACCCTGACGGCTCCGTTGACCGATACGCTGAAAAAGAAAAACACAAAGTTCGAGATGACTGATGAAGCAATTGCAGCGTTCGAGCGACTGAAAACGGCATTAACGTCAGCCCGGATTTCAAGAAGCGCTTCTACATCCAGTGCGACGCTTCTGATTCAGGTATTGGTGCAGTGCTTTTCCAAAGGAAAACCGACGATGAAGAGAGTCCAGTGTCTTACTTCTCCCAAAAGCTCAACTCGTGTCAACGAAACTACAGTGTGACCTAGAAAGAGTGCGTGGCTGCTGTAATGGCAATCAAACGTTTCAGGCCCTATGCTGAGGGTATGGATTTTACGGTCATCACCGACCACTCAAACCTTAAGTGGCTAATGAACATGAAAGACCTGAACGGTCGTCGGGCCCGAGGGAGCCTAGATCTCCAATCCTATACCTTCGACATAGAGCACAGAAAGGGAACGGTAAATGTTGTGCCGGATACTCTTTCTCGGGCACACTTAGAGAGTATTGAATTGGAAGAAGTAGCGCCCATAATTGACCTGGACTCGGAAGAATTTAAGTCGGAAGAGTACATTAATATCATTAAAACAATTAAAGAAAATCACGAACAGTTGCCCGACTTGAAGGTAGACGGGGACTTCGTATATAAGAAGTGGTTGCCTCCAAGTGGTGAAGAGTGGCTGGAGGAACATACTTGGCGACTCTGGATTCCTTCTGGTCTCACCGAAGAAATCACCGCCAAGTCCCACGAACCACCGAAGTCTGCTCATGGTGCCATTGCTAAAACGCTTCATAGAGTGCGGCACTACTTTTACTGGCCAAACATGACCGTCCAAATTAAAAACTTCATAAATAATTGTGCAATATGTAAGCAATGCAAACCTACCAATCAAGTTCAACGTCCCCCTATGTCTACAAATTTTTGTACAGACCGTTCATTTCAAAAACTATATGTAGATTTTCTTGACCCCTACCTGAGATCAAAAATCAGTAATTGTTATATATTTGTTGTCCTTGACCGTTTTTCAAAGTTTATGTTTTTCAAGACACTTTTTTTTTCAAGCCACTTCCCCGTGCAGTGTCGGATTAGAATAGCACTGCAGCGCCTCCCCGCTTGTCGTAAAAGGCGACTAAAGGAACAATCATATCTAGACGACTAACATCAAAGTGAGTCTAGCGACACACATACCACCTAAAAAACTCTCCCCAAGTATGCATGCAGATCCCGGGGTTTACACGACTGGAGATTACCGGTGTAGTAAAAGGGAAATCAAACTCATTAAATGGAGCATGCATGTGTCGAAAAGGATGAAAGGTAAATTTTTTTTAAAAATTTTGATAAAAAAAAAAAGCGGCGTACCCCACAGGCGGATCACTAGTGTGAAGCAGAAAAGTGGGAGAGTTGTGATCGCTTCTAGATCACTACTCGTAACGCCGGAAATGGAAAGAAGATGTTTTTCAAGCCACTAAAAGCCGCAAATTCCCAAGCTATAGTAAATTATTTGAAAAATTAAAATTTTAACACGTTTGGAGTACCACAAATAATCCATTCAGATAATGGAAAGCAGTTTCTGTCGAAGCATTTCCAGAACTTGCTTCAGGAACGTGAAGTCTTCGGGGGAGTCACATTCCACCCAAGCCCCGCAATAACCGTTGAAACAAACAAAATACGAATTTTGAAGCGAGAAGAAAATAAGCCAAAAGAAGTGAAGAGATTCGAGATTAGGCCTCTTCATGTTAGGTTAAGGGATTATTATATAGCTAAGGATAGGATTTTTAACGAGAAGAGTAGCGCAGTTTCGAAAAGAATCTTAAAAACTCGAGAAATGTTCCAACTAAGGAAAAATATTACAAAAAGTATTTTGTCGACGGTTGTCGACGTGTCCTCTGACCCAAGGCCTTACGCTAGGGTCACTATGGGCAGTAAAAACTTGCTAGGGTTGCTCGATAGTGGCGCTAGCGTGAGGATTTTAGGCAAAAATTGTATGAATTTGTTAGAGGAACTGAAGATTCCCATGATTCGTCATCAATCAGGTGTTAAGACAGCTGACGGCAAGTTGCAGTCAGTAGTCGGCAAAATTAAGGTAGAAGTGCTCTACAAAGGACAAAAAGCACCAATTGAATTTTATTTGGTCCCAAACCTGGATCAAGAGTTGTACCTGGGTGTAGATTTTTGGAAGGCTTTCCAAATCGCACCCGGTGTGGTGAGCACAATTTCGATCATGGAAGAACAAGCCGACCTGGTAAACGCTCATCAGTTGTCTCTTGAGCAACAGTCGAGGTTGGAAGCTGTCAGGATGAAGTTCCTTGACTATGACCATCACGGCTTAGGTAAGACGTCTTTGATGGAGCACGTCATAGATACCGGAGATGCGGTACCTGTCAAGCAGCGTCACTACCCTGTTTCACCAGCGGTGCAAGCCATATCGTACCAGGCATTGGACAGAATGCTAGAGCTCGGCGTTATTGAGGAGAGTGAGAGCCCTTGGTGTTCACCTGTTGCCCTTATTAAGAAGATAGGCGAAAACAACACCGTAAAATACCGGTTTTGCCTTGACGCTCGCAAGGTCAACTCGGTTACAAAAAAGGATGCTAACCCTCTTCCCCATATCGAAGGGCTCCTCAGTCGTCTACCAGACACCTACTTTATAAGTAGCGTGGATCTGAAGGAGGCATTCTGGCAGATACCGCTGGAGGAACAGAGTAGGGAGAAAACTGCGTTTGCGGTACCGGGGAGACCTTTGTACCAGTTCAAGGTTATGCCTTTTGGGTTGTGTACTGCCACTCAAATGTTATGCTGTTTAATGGACATAGTGATCCCTGCACGACTCAGAGATCGTGTTTTCGTCTATCTAGACGATTTGCTAATCATCGCGCCTGACTTTGAGACGCATATCAGTCTGCTAGAACAGGTAGCTGATTGCTTGAGAAAAGCAAACCTCACGATAAACCTAAAAAAGTCTAAATTCTGTTTTAAAGAACTAAAATATCTGGGTTATATTGCAGGCGGTGGAAAGTTAAAGACTGACCCGGCTAAGGTCGAGGCAGTCGTTGACTTTCCCCTTCCCAAAAACCAAAGACAGGTTCGTCGGCTTCTTGGTCTAGCAGGATGGTATAGACGGTTTATCAAGGACTTCTCTACCCTGACGGCTCCGTTGACCGATACGCTGAAAAAGAAAAACACAAAGTTCGAGATGACTGATGAAGCAATTGCAGCGTTCGAGCGACTGAAAACGGCATTAACGTCAGCCCGGATTTCAAGAAGCGCTTCTACATCCAGTGCGACGCTTCTGATTCAGGTATTGGTGCAGTGCTTTTCCAAAGGAAAACCGACGATGAAGAGAGTCCAGTGTCTTACTTCTCCCAAAAGCTCAACTCGTGTCAACGAAACTACAGTGTGACCTAGAAAGAGTGCGTGGCTGCTGTAATGGCAATCAAACGTTTCAGGCCCTATGCTGAGGGTATGGATTTTACGGTCATCACCGACCACTCAAACCTTAAGTGGCTAATGAACATGAAAGACCTGAACGGTCGTCGGGCCCGAGGGAGCCTAGATCTCCAATCCTATACCTTCGACATAGAGCACAGAAAGGGAACGGTAAATGTTGTGCCGGATACTCTTTCTCGGGCACACTTAGAGAGTATTGAATTGGAAGAAGTAGCGCCCATAATTGACCTGGACTCGGAAGAATTTAAGTCGGAAGAGTACATTAATATCATTAAAACAATTAAAGAAAATCACGAACAGTTGCCCGACTTGAAGGTAGACGGGGACTTCGTATATAAGAAGTGGTTGCCTCCAAGTGGTGAAGAGTGGCTGGAGGAACATACTTGGCGACTCTGGATTCCTTCTGGTCTCACCGAAGAAATCACCGCCAAGTCCCACGAACCACCGAAGTCTGCTCATGGTGCCATTGCTAAAACGCTTCATAGAGTGCGGCACTACTTTTACTGGCCAAACATGACCGTCCAAATTAAAAACTTCATAAATAATTGTGCAATATGTAAGCAATGCAAACCTACCAATCAAGTTCAACGTCCCCCTATGTCTACAAATTTTTGTACAGACCGTTCATTTCAAAAACTATATGTAGATTTTCTTGACCCCTACCTGAGATCAAAAATCAGTAATTGTTATATATTTGTTGTCCTTGACCATTTTTCAAAGTTTATGTTTTTCAAGACACTTTTTTTTCAAGCCACTTCCCCGTGCAGTGTCGGATTAGAATAGCACTGCAGCGCCTCCCCGCTTGTCGTAAAAGGCGACTAAAGGAACAATCATATCTAGACGACTAACATCAAAGTGAGTCTAGCGACACACATACCACCTAAAAAACTCTCCCCAAGTATGCATGCAGATCCCGGGGTTTACACGACTGGAGATTACCGGTGTAGTAAAAGGGAAATCAAACTCATTAAATGGAGCATGCATGTGTCGAAAAGGATGAAAGGTAAATTTTTTTAAAAATTTTGATAAAAAAAAAAGCGGCGTACCCCACAGGCGGATCACTAGTGTGAAGCAGAAAAGTGGGAGAGTTGTGATCGCTTCTAGATCACTACTCGTAACGCCGGAAATGGAAAGAAGATGTTTTTCAAGCCACTAAAAGCCGCAAATTCCCAAGCTATAGTAAATTATTTGAAAAATTAAAATTTTAACACGTTTGGAGTACCACAAACAATCCATTCAGATAATGGAAAGCAGTTTCTGTCGAAGCATTTCCAGAACTTGCTTCAGAAGTTTGGCATCTGCCACTTTAAAACTGCGAACTACGCGCCGCAATCCAACGCCTCGGAGAGGGTTGATCGCACATTGCTTGCCGCTTGGAGATCATATCTTAAAGACGATCAACGCGAATGGGATATTCACCTCAACGAGATCGCGTCAGCATTGCGGAGTTCAGTGCACTCATTTACTGGTGTGTCACCATATTTTGCCTTGTTTAGTACAAACATGATGACACACGCCAGTAGTTACGGGTTGGCTGAACAACTAGATGCGGTGGAGGACGGTGAGCTGATGACCCTCCTGACGTACGACAGGATGCGATTGATACGGCAAAAGATAAAAGAATCCATTTTGGATTCTCAAGAAATAAGTGCTATAAAATACAATGTAAGGTCAAGAGAGATATCCTATCAACCTGGACAAGAAGTGTTCAAAAGGAACTTAATTTTAAGTGACACTTCCAAATATTTAAGTGCGAAGTTATGTCCAAAATAGGTTTGTTCGTTGAAGCCCTGGGGTTGCCCTATGGTCGCCACAAAGCGTTTTTTGAGAAACCTAAATTCGCCCTGAATGTCAAATTGAGTGTTTTTTGAGCCATAGGTTTGCCATAGGTTTTCCCCAAACTCGCCCTAGCTTTTTGCTGTGGCGATTTGAGGGCTGTCAAATGGCATGTATTTTTTTTTTAATGACAGGGATGTGTGGTGATTTGTGGTTTAGCGTTTTTTGAGGACTATAAAACCCAGGTTTTTTTGACAACTCATAGGGTTGTTAAGAAAACCTGGGTCAACCATGGGGAAAGTTCAACGAACAGACCTAATATGTTAAATGTCGTATTGTTAAGCCTGTGGAAAAAAATATGTATGAGGTCGAAAACCTTAACGGTAAAATATTAGGCGTTTATCACGCGAAAGACCTAAAGCAATAAACATCTGTGATATCTGTGTGTATTTCCATTTCATGTAACCTTACATCAAACACCTGTGATATCTCTGTTTATTTATATATTTTTTTTGTCCCACTATACATAAGAATTAGCTTAAGTTGAATCAATACGTGCAATATTTACCCCTGTGATATCACTTTTAAGATTTGTTTTATTTTTTTTTTATATATAGCACCGAACTATAGCCGAAAGGGCAAAACGCATTAGACACTGTGATATTTAGAAGTTTAATATGACCCGCTTTACGCAACCGTTTCTCCACGTAGTACCTGATATTATGTTTTTCAAACATTTCAAAGGCCTACGTTTAAGTGCAATATACAAACTGTGATATCTATATATATTCTATTCTAATCCACTAATGTGTCTATTTTCCAAACAAACGTACCTGATTTAGGGAGAAGTTAAAAACTTTAAACGCAATACAAATCTGTGATATCTACACATATCCTCATACCCCTATGTACCTGATTTATTTTTTTTTTTTTCAATACCCTCGAAGGCAAAAATTTATTTTGACTGTGATATTTATGTCACTATATTGTGCTTTATGTATAGCTTTAATACACTGCAGTCCTCTACCTATTCCACAAAATCCATAATTTGCCCGAATGCAACTAGCTTTGTCTTTGTTAACACATCACCAAAAACAATTTATTTTAAATAAGAAATGCGATAAAAAAACATAAGAAACACCCATATGCAAAACGAAACTTATCCAAAAATACTGGTAATCTATAGGTCACTCTCTCACTGCACTATTATAAGATTAAGTATGTGTTAAGTATTGTTTCTTATTTGTTATTTATTTACATAGATTTATTTATTTATTTATTTATTTATTTGCATAGTATAGTTATTTATTTATATTTATTTATACCCGTAGGTTAGTTATTTTTAAGTATTGTGATAGCTCTAAGCCTTATATTATGTGATACTAGTTGATAAGTACGTGTTTCGTAACCTGTCAACAGATCTATGTTATTTATTTTCTTTATGTAGTCTATTGGTATTTTATTTTTCTGTTAGTACGTTTTGTTAATGAAATAGGTATGCTTTTAGGTATATTTAATGTATTTATTAGGTACATATTTATTATTTGTTATTTATTGAAAACAAAAACGAAAAAAATATCAACAACGTCTACTAAAAGCACCAAAACAACTTACATACGTACATATATTCCATTTGGTGTACGTTGTTTATCCCTCGCAGGTTGAAGTAGTCCTGTGCCCGGCGATGTTTTGTGGGTTCTTCCCCACGTTCTCCAGCCATCCTGCCACCGAGGGAGTCTACTACGAGGTAGTCTCCTACGCCGGTGTTTTGTTATGGATACCTGAATGGGGAAAGAAAAAAAAAATGAGTTGAAGTAGTGAACACCAAAAATAAACAAACTTGCCTGGGAAATTGTCGATCCTACGTCGACTGGATTTTCTCGGCAAACGTTCCAAAACTGAGTCGAAACACCTAAAATGCAAAAGGAAAGAAAAAATTAATAGGATTGAACGATTAAAAAGAAAGAAAACACAAATGTAATAAGGAATTAAAATAACCAGCTACCAACCATAGTTTCTAGGTTCGAAAAGTAAACAAGTGTCACTTTTTAGTTTTTCACACATAGGTATGCTATGAAAAGACGTCCGCAAAATGTGGAACTTGTCTCTGCAACCACCGCCATTCGTAGCTGATGTCGCCTTTATTATTAATGATTAAGAAGATAGGCGAAAACAACACCGTAAAATACCGGTTTTGCCTTGACGCTCGCAAGGTCAACTCGGTTACAAAAAAGGATTCTAACTCTCTTCCCCATATCGAAGGGCTCCTCAGTCGTCTACCAGACACCTACTTTATAAGTAGCGTGGATCTGAAGGAGGCATTCTGGCAGATACCGCTGGAGGAACAGAGTAGGGAGAAAACTGCGTTTGCGGTACCGGGGAGACCTTTGTACCAGTTTAAGGTTATTCCTTTTGAGTTGTGTAATGCCGCTCAAAGGTTATGCCGATTAATGGACAAAGTTATCCCTGCACGACTCAGAGATCGAGTTTTCGTCTATCTAGACGATTTGCTTATCATCGCGCCTGACTTTGAGACGCATATCAGTCTGCTAGAACAGGTAGCTGATTGCTTGAGAAAAGCCAACCTAACGATAAACCTAAAAAAGTCTAAATTCTGTTTTAAAGAACTAAAATATCTGGGTTATATTGTAGGCGGTGGAAAGTTAAAGACTGACCCGGCTAAGGTCGAGGCAGTCGTTGACTTTCCCCTTCCCAAAAACCAAAGACAGGTTCGTCGGCTACTTGGTCTAGCAGGATGGTATAGACGGTTTATCAAGGACTTCTCTACCCTGACGGCCCGTTGACCGATACGCTGAAAAAGAAAAACACAAAGTTCGAGATGACTGATGAAGCAATTGCAGCGTTCGAGCGACTGAAAACGGCATTAACATCAGCCCCTGTTCTCACGCACCCGGATTTCAAAAAGCGAATTTACATCCAGTGCGACGCTGGATGTTTAATAAATTTATTTATTTATTTACATAGTATAGTTATTTATTTATATTTATTTATACCCGTAGGTTAGTTATTTTTAAGTATTGTGATAGCTCTAAGCCTTATATTATGTGATACTAGTTGATAAGTACGTGTTTCGTAACCTGTCAACAGATCTATGTTATTTATTTTCTTTATGTAGTTTATTGATATTTTATTTTTCTGTTAGTACGTTTTGTTAATGAAATAGGTATGTTTTTAGGTATATTTAATGTATTTATTAGGTATTTATTATTTGTTATTTATTGAAAATAAAATCGAAAAAAATATCAACAACGTCTACTAAAAGCACCGAAACAACTTACATACGTACATATATTCCATTTGGTGTACGTTGTTTATCCCTCGCAGGTTGAAGTAGTCCTGTGCCCGGCGATGTTTTGTGGGTTCTTCCCCACGTTCTCCAGCCATCCTGCCACCGACGGAGTCTACTACGAGGTAGTCTCCTACGCCGGTGTTTTGTTATGGATACCTGAATGGGGAAAGAAAAAAAAATTAGTTGAAGTAATGAACACCAAACATAAACAAACTTACCTGGGAAATTGTCGATCCTACGTCGACTGGATTTTCTCGGCAAACGTTCCAAAACTGAGTCGAAACACCTAAAATGCAAAAGGAAAGAAAAAATTAATAGGATTGAACGATTAAAAAGAAAGAAAACACAAATGTAATAAGGAATTAAAATAATCAGCTACCAACCATAGCTTCTAGGTTCGAAAAGTAAACAAGTGTCACTTTTTTGTTTTTCACACATAGGTATGCTATGAAAAGACGTCCGCGAAATGTGGAACTTGTCTCTGCAACCACCGCCAGAGGTAGCTGCTGTCGCCTTTATTATTAATGAAGTGACAGTAGGGTAGGAGTTTTTTTTTGTAGAAAGTAGATTATTTTTATATTTATGTATTTAGGTATTTATTTGTTATAGTTATTTATTTAGTGTTTATTTATATATATTTATGGTGAGTGTTATTTATTTTAGCTATTTATTTATTGTATTGTATATATGTTATGTTCTAGTGTATCGTTATGTATGTCTGATGAGCGCATCTATTTATGTATTGTATGTGCATAGTCAGTTTATGTTAAGTTAAGTATTTTATGTATTTATGTAAGTATGTATTATTGTATTGTGTGTATATATGCGCATATTATTTAGTATTTTGTAATTATTTTAGGTCAAAATAAAAATAAAAAAAGAAACGCCACCACATCATTCTCACTAGCGATGCTACGCCACTTTGAGTCGTCCTGGCACACTTTTAAAGAGCCTGGTGATATTGAATGATGTGGATATGTGATGGCAAAACGAACCGTTCGACTTTGAACATGGACAACAAAGTCATGTTCAAACCGTAAATTAAAGTCTACGAACAAGTGCCAGGAAATTAAGGAATATAGTTTAAATTTTGTTTGAGCAATTTTTTTTTTGGAGTAAGTTAGTTTATTATGCACATTGAGAGCGTTTAATTTGTTTAATATTGTAACGTGCGCTTAGTTCGCAAAAATAAAACTTCACTTTTCAATTTATTTCTACCACTTTTATTCAGTATCAATACTTTATTCGAACTCAACTCGACTTTTGGACTATCACTTGTTCACAACAATTCACTCTTAACTTTATCACTCTATAATCAGAACTGCCTGCTCGTTGCGTCAGCGGTCCTATTTATATAGAACAACACTCATCTAGAGCGTTCCAGTTTCTTCTCCATGGTTTCCACATTTGATGTCAAGCATCTCTACACTCACACACACTGGCTTACAAGCAATGCCTGTCATTTTATACCATTCCATTATAGTGTTGCCAGTTGTATTTTCGGTTAAACGTTTTCGATTAGGAAATTGGTATAAATGTTGGGTGTTCATTTCACTGCCCCCTCCTTAAGATTGTTCGTCCCGAATAATTCCATCTGCAGCCTCGCCACTATATCGATGCAGCCGGTCACAATGAACTACTTTTAACTTGCCTCTTAATCCTCTAATAATGTCTGTGAATACGTGAAAGCTGTACTCAAAGTGGTAGTAGTGAGATTTGCTGTACTCAAAGTGGTTGTAGTTAGACTTTGTGTGTGGACTGGAAGCTGTACTCAAAGTAGTAGAGGTGATTTTCGGTATATCAGCTTGTAGGCAATTTCAATGTGTGTGTGAAGTTTGCCATCTAATTAATTTCTTATCTCTGCTTGCCAGCCTCTTCTTGCCAGCGCAGAGATAAGAAATTAATTAGATGGCAAACCTTTACTTCTCTTGCCCCGCAACAACCATTTGTATACATTGTTGTTTTTGTAATCCATCCTCTGTCTGTGAATACGTGAGAGCTGAAAAAAATGGCGTAAATAATTTATGAAAGTGTGTGTGAGTTGAGTAAATTTTCATTTGACGTTTAAATATCTTTTTCCTAGCGCAGTTCACACTGTTCAACTAGTTGGACAGACTGAGTTTGATGCATAGAGTGGTATAGAACAAAAGGGAAACCGCTTATTTCTCTTGCCACACAACTTAAATTTGCTTATATTGTTGCTTTTGTTACACAAGATTTATCTGTGAAGCAGAATACAAATAAGTATTAGTCAAATTGATGAATTGAAATCCAAAAATTAAAAGGTGTTTGAAAAATTAGTCTGTGGATCGATTTAGTTGTGTAAGTTATGCTTACGCTTTCTTGTCTCTTCTTTGGTTTGATGTTAGTTGGGTGGTCTTTTGTTACTAGCTTTCAGATTGTCAAATTAGACGTCCAACTTTACTTTTCCATAAATTTTTACAAATAATTGATAATGAATGATTTACCTCACAGCCAAATGCGCAACAAGTCCTTTCTGGCATGCAAAACTATTTATTTTATGAGAAAATTTTTGTTTTTTGGGCTTTTATGATCATTAAGTTGGATGCGATCAATAATTGAATAAAAATTAATCCATCTTGGTTTTACCCTACGTTTCGCCAGTTGTTTTCCAGCTTCTTCAGTTTTTTTATTTAGTATTTGATATTAAAAAAACATAATTGAAATTTGCACAAAAAGTGCGAAAGAAGTAAAATATTGTAACGTGCGCTTAGTTCGCAAAATAAAACTTTACTCTTTATTTATTTCTACCACTTTATTCAGTATTTATACTTTATTCGAACTCAACTCGACTATTGGACTTTCACTGGTTAACAACATTTCACTCTTAACTTTATCACTCTATAATCAAAACTCACTGCTCGTTGCGTCAGCCAGCGGTCGTATTTATATAGAACAACACTCCTCTAGAGCGTTCCAGTTTCTTCTCCATGGTTTCCACATTTGCTGTCAAAAATCTCTACACTCACACACACTGGCTTACAAGCAATGCCTGTCATCTTATACCATTCCATTATAGTGTTGCCAGTTGTGTTTTCGGTTAAACGTCTTCGATTAGGAAATTGGTATAAATGTTGGGTGTTCATTACACTGCCCCCTCCTTAAGATTGTTCGTCCCGAATAATTCCATCTGCAGCCTCGCCACTATATCGATGCAGCCGGTCACAACGAACTACTTTTAACTTGCCTCTTAATCCTCTTTGGATGCGGTAAACCACGTCGTTAATCCTCGTGACAACAGTATAAGGACCTTCCCAGTTCTGCTGAAGTTTCGGTGACAATCCCTTTTGACGATGAGGATTATAAAGCCACACACGATCTCCTGCTTGGAATCCTGCCGTTGTCGCTTTTGTGTCGTACCGTGTCTTCATCCGGTCGCTGTAGGTTTTCATCCGTTCCCTTGTTCTTTTATGGATGTCAGCGAGTCTCTCCTTGAGGTCATCCACATACTCGTTCGTGTCCTGTGGCTCCTCTGTGGGGCATCCAAATTTAAGTTCGCTGGGCAGCCGCATGGTTTTCCCGAACAGGATGTCAGATGGTGTTTGTCCTGTCAAGCTATGTACTGCACTTCTATAGGCCATCAGGAATAGCGGTACGTGCCTATCCCAGTCTCTTTGGTAGTCGCCTACGACCTTGGTGAGGTGTTCTTTCAAGGTCCGGTTGAATCTTTCAACCATCCCATCAGATTGTGGATGAAGCGGTGTGGTTCTCGTCTTCTTAATGCCAAGTAGTCCGCACACTCCTTGGAAGATGTTTGACTCAAAGTTCCTCCCTTGGTCGGAATGGAGTTCCATAGGCACGCAAAACCTACTCACCCAGTTAAACACAATCTGGTCGACCACCGTTTTGGCTTCTTGATTTGGGATGGCATACGCCTCAGGCCACTTGCTAAAATAGTCCATTACAACCAGAATGTACTTGTTTCCAGCGTTGGTCTCTGGAAAAGGCCCAGCCACATTTACTGCAATCCTCTCAAAAGGCGATCCAACGTTGTACTGATGCATCTTACCTTGAATCTTCCTACCAGGTCCTTTGGTTGCAGCACACTTGTCACATGTTCGGCACCACTTCTCCACGTCATCTCTAGCATGTAACCAGTAGAACCGATGTCGCACCTTCTCCAGTGTTTTGTTTACTCCCAGGTGGCCTCCAGAAGGTCCGTCGTGCATCTCCCGAAGAACTTCACTGACTTTCGATTGCGGTACGATCAGCTGCATCACATATGACTTACCGTCAGCGGATTCCCATCTTCGCCTGAGGACACCTTCTTGCACATATAGTGAGTCCCACTGTGCCCAATAGGCTTTGAGAACTGGACTCCTGTCAGAAATGTCTCCCCATTCAGGTTTCTCTTCATTTTCTTTCCATGCGAGAATGGGTTCGATATCTGGATCCTCCTGTTGAGCAGTCCTCTCTTCCTCATTGCTCCATCCGCATATTGGGTCAGCTCTTAGTCGCTGAGCGGTAATATTTTCTTTTTCTTCTTGCCGCCTACAATGCTTGCAATCCACTTTGCAAGGTCTTCGGGATAATGCGTCGGCGTTTGAGTGCAACTTTCCTCTGCGGTGTTGAATCTGGTAATCATAAGTCTGCAGTCTTTCTATCCACCTTGCGACTTGACCTTCTGGATTTTTGAAGTTCAACAGCCAGTTCAGAGCACCATGGTCTGTCCGCAGAAGGAATTTCTGTCCATAGATGTACTTATGGAAGTGCTTTGTTGCCAAGATAAGAGCTAGCAGTTCCCTTCTGGTCACACAGTAGTTTCTTTCGGGCTTCGAGAGGACCTTGCTGTAATATGCCACCACTTTCTCTTCGCCATCATGCACTTGGGATAGTACCGCCCCGATTCCAACGTTGCTTGCATCTGCGTCGATGATGAATATTTTGCCAGGTGTTGGATGTGCAAGCACTGGAGCGTTACAGAGGCGGTATTTGAGCTCCTGAAAAGATTTCTCACACTCACCTGACCATTTAAACTGTTTCCCTTTTTCGGTGAGCTGATGCAAACTCTTTGCAACTCCAGCAAAGTTCTTAACAAAACGTCGGTAATATGTGGCAAGACCAAGAAAGCTTCGGAGTTGATGTTTGTCCTGTGGTGTTGGCCAATTTTTGACGGAGTCAACTTTTTCAGGATCAGTCTTCACTCCTTGGGAAGAGATGATGTGTCCCAAATACTTAACTTCGGTTTTGAAAAGTGCACATTTTTCCGGATTCAGTTTAAGGTTAGCCTCTCGAAGTCTCTGAAACACGGCTTTTAGGTTCTTGCAATGTTGGCCAAATGTCTTCCCGTAAACAATCACATCGTCCAAGTAGACTAGGCAAGCTTTCCACGTCAGTCCTTGAAGAACGCACTCCATCAAACGCTCGAATGTTGCCGGAGCGTTGCATAGCCCAAACGGCATAACTTTAAACTGCCAGAGCCCATTACCTGTAGAAAACGCCGTCTTTTCCCGATCATCAGGGTGGATATCAACTTGCCAATATCCACTCTTCAAGTCCAGCGTCGAAAACCACTGGGCTCCCTCCATGGCATCCAGGGTATCACTGATCCTCGGCAGGGGATAGCTGTCCTTCTTAGTCACATCGTTCAGCCTTCGGTAGTCCACACAAAAACGAGTGCTTCCGTCTTTCTTTTTCACTAGCACCACTGGTGAAGCCCAAGGACTTTTGGAATTTTCGATAAGACCGTCCTTTTTCATTGCTGTTATCATTTCCTCAACCTCACCTTGTTTGGCCAGTGGAAGACGTCTTGCGGGTTGACGAATCGGTCTTGCATCTCCTGTGTTGATGCGATGCTGCACCAACTGTGTCCTACCATATTGTCCCTTTTGCGATGCGAAGATGTCAGTGTACTCTTGTAGGAGATTTTCAGCCATCCTTGTTTGTTGGTGATCAAGGTTGGATGAATTCAGTATTTTAGCTCTGATGGTTTTGAGCTCCTCCGGAGTTATAGTTTTTCTCGGGGCTTCATCTGTGATCTTCGTAATTGCTGCAACCGATTCGCAACGTCCAACGACTTCTCCTTTCTTCAACCTTACATCGTACGGTCTGGTGTTTAGTAATCGTACGGGGACCATTTTGTTTTTCGGTGCTACCAGTGTCTTCCCAATGATGACGCTTTGGGAGGAACACTCTGGGCCTGGTTCCACCATGAGGTATCGAAGGCTTCCAAACTCACCTTCCAGTTTTGTCC
This sequence comes from Melanostoma scalare, assembly GCA_949752695.1. Taxonomy (NCBI): domain Eukaryota; kingdom Metazoa; phylum Arthropoda; class Insecta; order Diptera; family Syrphidae; genus Melanostoma; species Melanostoma scalare. The sequence goes on along the minus strand of OX456985.1, from coordinate 100,777,891 downwards.
AAACGAACACTTCAGAAGAAGGAGGCAGAATCAGATCTTCCGTGATGACAGTCCTCAGTGTCGACGTACTTTCGTTCGAATAGGTCATTGGAAGTTCCATATTTTGGTACTTCAAAACTTGATTACCGATGTCCAAAATAACTCCGTGCTGTTTCATAAAGTCGATTCCAATGATGCACTCGTCACATATATCTGCCACCAGGAATTGATGAGTAAACACTAGATCGGCCAGTCGGATCTTAAGACACACTTCTCCATATACTCTTGCTGCTTCTCCCGTTGCGGTTCTTAGACGGTAGCTATTGGTGTTATGAAGCCACGTCATCTTTACCAGGTCTCGACGTACTATGGAGGCTGTGGCACCGGTGTCGATGGTAGCCACATGTTTGTTCCCGTTAATAGTTGTTTCCACAGTCAGACTTTTGTTGTCTCGTTTGGTCTGAGAGACCTGGATGGTGGTTCTGGGGCCATCGATACAAGAAACCAGCCTCTGCCTCGGCTGATACGTAACGCTGGTGTTGTTGTTACCTTGTTCTGGGTTGGATCTCTTGCTTCCACAATGTTGACAACCGGCTTTATTTGGTGGTAGTCGGCATTGACGCTGTAAGTGCCCGGTCTTGTTGCAGTTCCAACATCTGGCTAGTCCGCTCCGCTGGTTCTTTTGTATTTCAGCTCCTTGGCACGAGCACTCTTCGACTATGGCTTCTCTTAGTCGATGTACTCCATGAGAAGCTTGTTCTGCTGCTTCAATTGTCAGTGCGAATGCTAAAGTTTCAGAAAGAGTACGTGTTCTAGCAGTTCGCACAGACCTCTGAAGATTTATATCCGAAATGGCACGGACGAAGGACTCAACAGCAAGCTGGTTGATGATTTCTTCTCCAGCATCCGGGTATGCCAGGTGAACCAGTCTTTCGACGTCTGCTTGGAGCTGCTGTAGACTTTCACCCCTTTTCTGAACTCTGTTATTGAGTTGGACTCGGAAGACTTCTTTCAAGTGGCTATCTCCAAAGCGTTTATCTATAGCTGCCACGAGAGAACTGAAATCACCGCTCTTACCAGCTGGAACTGTTTGAAGTAATTCAGCTGCTGGTCCTCTAAGAGCAAGAGTCAGTGCAATGTACTTGTCTTCATCATCCCAGCCATTTGTTGTCGCGGCTGCCTCAAATTGTCTCTTGTAGACTGGCCAAGAAGACTGTCCATCAAATGTTGGGGGTTTCATCTCCTTTTTCTTTGCATACTCCCCAGCAGACTCTCGAATTTTAATCTTCCGGATCTGGTCCAATTCCTTGTTCAGAACAGAGAACTGTTTATCGCATCGGCTTTCCAAACGATTCTCTACAACAGAAAGCTGTTTTTCCACACCTTCAACGCGTTCGTCTAGGGCGCATACATTTTTCTCAATGTTACCCAATTTACCTTCTAGAATGTTTTTCTGACCTTCTAAAACATTCTGTTGCGCCTCAAGTCTTTCGAGAATATTCTGTTGTTCCTTCTTTTGTTCACTTCGTTGTTCTTCAAGTTGTTCGAGAACATTCTGCTGTTCCTTCTTTTGCTCGTTTCGTTGTGCTTCAAGTTGTTCGAGAACATTCTGCTGTTCTTTCTTTTGCTCGTTTCGTTGCTCTTCAATCAGCTTCTTCTGTTCGTTTCGTTGTGCTTCCAGTTGTTCGAGAACATTCTGCTGTTCCTTCTTTTGCTCGTTTCGTTGTGCTTCAAGTTGTTCGAGAACATTCTGCTGTTCCTTCTTTTGCTCGTTTCGTTGTTCTTCAGTCAGTTTCTTTTGTTCTAATAATAGCTTCATTATACTAGATAAATCTACACTTTCACTTACTTTCTCTTCCTTCACTTCTGTTTCAAAAACAAAAGTGCTTACGTCCTCCCCTTGCTGTTCCAAATAGTTGCGCAAGCGCAGGACGAGCTCATTCTTCGATCCCGCTCTAGAAAGATTTCGCTTACCTAACTCACTTTTAAGCTCAGTGCAGTTGAGCTCTTCCAATAACTTACCCATTTTCACTGTATTTAACTCTTTTTTTTTTTTTTTTTACTAGTCAAATAAGTTTTATTTACACTTCTGACACCAATGTAACGTGCGCTTAGTTCGCAAAATAAAACTTTACTCTTTATTTATTTCTACCACTTTATTCAGTATTTATACTTTATTCGAACTCAACTCGACTATTGGACTATCACTGGTTAACAACATTTCACTCTTAACTTTATCACTCTATAATCAAAACTCACTGCTCGTCGCGTCAGCCAGCGGTCGTATTTATATAGAACAACACTCCTCTAGAGCGTTCCAGTTTCTTCTCCATGGTTTCCACATTTGCTGTCAAAAATCTCTACACTCACACACACTGGCTTACAAGCAATGCCTGTCATCTTATACCATTCCATTATAGTGTTGCCAGTTGTGTTTTCGGTTAAACGTCTTCGATTAGGAAATTGGTATAAATGTTGGGTGTTCATTACAATATGGACAACAATAGTATCACAATATTTAACAACTAGTTTATGGCAACACTATACAAAGAACTGTTTATTTTACTTAAATGATATTTTATTTCATACCTTTCCGTTATCAAATACCTTATTTTCATGGTTTATATGAAATTTTTCACGATTTGAATAGTTTCTAGTTTACTTTATCAGAATTGTCTGTCGAAGTTCAAAATCACACAAGTTGGAAAAGCGTTCGTTCAGATCAAAGTCTTTCCAACTATGTATCTAGTGTTAACTGCTCTATGTTGAAAAATGGTCAGGATTTTTTACTTCACCACGAAAAAAGTGACCGCAAAAGCGAAAGCGGGTAAGGCTAGACATTAGACAGATTCTGTGAATAATTGAAAAAATTGCTCCCGTAGTTTTTCCAAACTGGTAGTTACATTTTTTGATATTTTTTGTAATGAATGTATTATTATTACTGTATTAAGATTCTTAGGCCGTGTGTGAATTGCGTTAAAATGTGTTTTAAAATTTAACCCGCGTTAAAATTTGACACATATGAGGTGAATAAAATGGGTTAAAATTTATTGAGCTGTGGAGCAGGTTAAAGCCTTGCACAAACCAATGCGGTGAGTGCGTGCGATGCGATTGCGATAAGTCAAATCCCTATGCATTAAGTCAAACGTCCATAAGATTACATAGGGACTTGACTTATCGTAATCGCATCGCACGCACTCACCGCATTGGTTTGCGCAAGGCTTAAAGTGTGTTAAAATTTGACGTTTCTAGGGATAGAGAAATTTGCTCTTACTTTTGCATTCAATTCAAACAACGAAATATGAATCAAGAAAAAACGAAAGCGGGCTGGAAAACTGTACATTAACAGCCGTATTAATAAACGCGGAATAGCTGGGTTAAGCCTAATTCCATGGATTAAGTGGAAAATGGTATAATTGTAATTTTATTTAAGTAAAAAATGGTATAATGGCAACTTAATCCATGGAATAAGGCTTAACCCAGCTATTCCGCGTTTATTAATACGACGGTAAAATCTTAGTTTGAAATCAATTAATTAATATAAATTCAATGCTTTTGTTTTCTAGGGTTTCACGAAAAAAAAAACTAATTCAAATTAGGATAAGTCTGGATGAAAAAAAACAAGAATCAATACAAAATACTTTAAATTTGTCATTTTTCTAAACCAAATACGAATTTAGTGTTTTGTTTCTTTTGAAATGTATGAAAGATGTCAGCCATGAAAATAATTTTCAGTGTTACTAGAATGAATAAATCAATGATTCAAAATGGAAATTTTGTTTGAATATTTTTTTATTGTTGTTTTAAAATATGACATTAGAATCGAGAACGATAAATAAAAAAGTTTTTTTTCAGTTTCAGAGACTTTTTATTAACCCTGTTTTCTTAAAAATATGTTTTGAAAGAGAAATTATTTTTCCGTGAAAAGAAAACCAATCCATTGTATCCGCCGGCGTACTAATATGCATCCTATCTATCCAGCATTGCAAATTATTCAATATCTCAGCAATCATTATCTCAAGTCACGAATTTCCGTGACCTTGGTGTCATTTTTAGTACTAACCTTGAATTCAATGAACACATCAACCTCATAACAAGTACAGCAAATTCAATGCCTGGTTTTATAAAGAGATGGGCAAAAGAATTTAACGACCCCTATTTTACACTTTCCTTATACAACTGTCATGTTCGTCCCTATCTCGAGTATGCTTCTCAGGTTTTCGTATTCGTCTTTTAAATCTTCAACCACTCTCACAAAGGCGGACCAACAATGATTTAGGATTTTTCCATCAACTTATAACAGGTTCGATTGATGCTCCCGATTTGCTCTCCTACATAGGATTCAACTATCGCGGAGGATCTCACCAACTACGTAATCTAGAGTTTTTGCATTGCTACCACCACAGAACTAACTATGGCATGCATGAGCCGATAGCTCGCGTGAGTAGGTTATACAACCCTTTTACTTCAGATTTCAATGTTAGTAAAAGTAGTTTAAAATTAAAACTGAAAACCAGCGCTCCACAAGCATGATTTTTGTTTTGTATTTAATTTGTATTTAATTTATTAGTTAAATGTAGCTTATTTTACTCGTATTTTCTTTTTTTTTATATACTTTCAATAATGTTTTTATAGTTTGATTTTTTTTATCGATGTAGTAAAAGTTAATTATGTTAAATGTTATGTCCTTGTTCGAATTCGTTCTTTTGTGCTTGTGTTGGCGTTTTTACTGACCACTAACACTTGCATTAATGATGAAGAACGTAGATAAGTGCGTACATATGAGCTTGCTCTAAGCTCAGTACCGCTTAAGACTCTGAGATGAAAAAAAAAAAAATATATTCCCCTGTAATTTTTAGAGCGCCGCGCCGGCGGATACATAGATGGCTTTCATGGACCGTTCTTGTTTTCGATAATACTATAGATTCCATATACAATGACCAATCTTTGTTCAGGGAAATTTCTTAAATTATCGAGGGAAATTTTTTTAACCTACGCAGAAATTTTAACCTTGGTTAAAGTAATTGTTTTAACGCAATTCACACAGCAAATGGCTACATTTGATCCCACTTCAAACAAGACGTCAAATTTTAATCGTGGTAGAAGTTTTAACGCAAATTTTTACGCAATTCACACACGGCCTTATTCATACTTTTTCTTTTCAAGCTCATTCCAAAGCTATGATTTAAATGTCGTATGTTAAAGCACGATATAAAATAATTTTGAAATGTTTGTTTATTTTTGGAAAGGCATGAATGTGAATACTAGCAGTCAGCACATAATGTCAATTCTTTTCATTCACAAATTTAAGCTAATACTGCTTTGATTTCTGATTAATGCTACTTTTTCGTGTTTTGTAACTGTTCACTGGCTGTTCATAAACGAACATAAAAGATAGTCTGGTGTACAGCTGTGTGTTATCTTAAATAAATAAAAAATATATATACAGTCCACTTAAGAAAGGGAAGATTATTTTCCCACACACAACACACAGCTGAACACAAAAAGGGTCAGGTCATAAAGATATTGTTATCTTTTGCTTGTAAATAAGTCTTTGTGTAAAAATGTATAAATAGAATAGGTTTTTAAGAAAATAAAATCAGTACCTTACAACTACTCATCGTGTGCGTTTTTATTCGTACATTTGGTCCATCGAGCCACAGATATTGAGCTCAGCCATAAAAAAAAAGACTTAGTAAAATTCTAAGCATAAAATAAAATTAAATATAAGTTTTCCCCCACAAGTGGTAAGAGACTTAGAATTTAAAAAAGTGTAATCAGAACTATATACTGGTTAGCGTTAACGTGGCTATACAACGTTTAAAAAAATAAAGTGTAGTCAGAACTTATACTGGTTAGCGTAACGTGGCTATACAACGTCAAGAAAAAAATAAAAAGTGCAAATAACAAGTTGTGAGTCGAGGCACAGCTAAGTCAACGTGGTGACTAAACAAAAAACACCTCCAACGAACACCTTGAAGCAGATAAAAGAAAAATTCAAAATGGGCATTAATAGAAACAAGGTAATTGCTCAGCAAATGGCCCACTTAGAAAATGTGGAGCAAGCATTTAAGGATCTTGCAGATCGGAAAGTATACAAAAAAGAGTGTAGTGACTATATTAAAACCTACGAAAAGATTCAAAAAGAAGTTGAATCGAATCAAAAAGAATTAATGGCGGACGGCATTGGCGAGGAAAGTTATTTTACTGAAGATATCTACGAAAAAATAATGGATCAGCTGGATTTATTAATTCAGAAGCTAAATGAAGGCCTCACAGGTGAAAGTCATCAGACGAAGACATTGGAAAAAAACCATTCGGACGAGAAACTTGAGCCAACCAAACAAACTGAAAAAAAAAAGTTACACCAGAAGGAGATAGCTGGACATCGGTATTTATATCCGCAACGGAAAACCTGCAGAACAAAATTAATAAGCTACGAGTAACGAACACAGTCGAAGACCATGAAATAATCCATCTAGAGTTCGTATTCAAGAATTTTACGAAACTCTATGACGATGGGTTAGAAAATCGGTACAAAGACGGAAATCATCAACGGTACTGCGAAACAGTTGATGATTACTTTGAGCAACTTCCCAAGTTGAAAAGAAAAGTTGCTAGAGAAGAGCCTCCAATAGCAGGAAACATTAACCTCAAATTGGAAAAATTAAAAATTCCAATTTTTTATGGAGATATGAAAGAATGGGCAAATTTCCATAATTTATTCGAAGACATGGTTCATAATAATATAATGATACCAAAAACAGAGAAGATGTTAAGATTGCGCCTAACAGTAAAAGGAGAAGCAGCTCGTCTCATACAGCATCTTCAAATTTCAAGCGAAGGCTATGAAGCTGCATGGGGGCTGTTAAAACAGAGATATAATAACAAAAGAATTCTGTTTACGACTCATTGGGACAGACTTCTAGACCAACCATGCATAAACAGCAATGATGCAGAAAGCGTAAGGAACATGCTAGACACTTCAAACGAATGCTTAAATGCAATTAAATCGTTAAATGTTGAGACAGAGGGCGCAGATCCTTACATTGCACGAATAATTGTTTGTAAATTAGACAAAGAAGGTCTAAAATTATACGAACAAACCACAAAGAAAACTAAAGAAATTCAAACTTTAAGCGACGTAATGGAGTTTTTAGATCAACAGTACCAGACCCTTAAAGCAATTGCAGAAAAGGAACCTTCATGGAAAAAGCGTGAAAAACCGGTACACAAAGTTAGTCATACGTTTACAACTATTGAAAAAACAAAAAACAAGCAAATTTGTATTTATTGCAAATTTTCAAACCATTTAATCGTCGAATGCCGTAAATTCAATGGTATCACGACCGAAAACCGAAGAACATTTGCAAAAGAGCAAAAGTTATGTTACAAATGCCTTAGCCATAAATGGGGAGAGGCATGCCAAAACCGCAGTAAAAAATGTAACAAATGCAACAAGGGCCATCATGAATTGCTACATCAAGAAGAAGTCGAAGAAAAAACCTCAATGACTACAAATAAATCGGAAACAACAGTAATCCTTTCAACAGCACAAATTAAGGCAAGAGCATCAAATGGAGAGTATATATTAATCAGAGCACTCATCGACCAAGGATCACAAATAACATCTATATCAGAAGAGGCATTTCAGATGCTAGGTATACCACGTGTTAGAAATAATATAAAAATACATGGCCTTGGGGAAGCAGTAGTAGGAGAATCCAAATACAAAGTAAATGTGGAAGTTAAACCAAGATTTTTCAGTAACTGTGAAGAAAAAGTAGAGGCTTTTGTCCTTCCGTCTTTGACCAGAGCTCAACCCGATAAAACATTTAATAACGATCTTAAAAAATGGGACAATTATACCCTAGCAGATCCGATGTTCAACAGATCCGACAGAATAGATATGGTGCTTGGAGGCGATATCTTCAGCAAAATACTCGAAAATGGAGTCAGAAAAAACAATGGAATTATTGGACAAGCGACCAAATTTGGGTGGATTCTGTCTGGGTTGATAAGCCAACAGAAATCTAAAAAAGTTACTTCTGCCATAAAAAACCTGGAACGATTCTGGGAAATTGAAGAAGTGAACAATGAAGATCACATTTTTGACGAAGATAAAATGTGTTTGGCAAAATATAAGGAAACCACCAAACAGGACGTGGATGGCCGATTTATAGTGGAGATTCCGTTTAAAGAAGATAAAAATCTTGGTACATCACGAAAGCAAGCAATAGCCCGTTTAATGGCAAAGCAAAAAAAGTTCTTAAGAGATGAAAAATTCCATGAAGGCTATAAGAACTTTATAGAAGAATATATTCAACTTGGACATATGAAAAAAGTTATAGACAAGTCAGTAGGAAAATACTACCTCCCACATCAAGCAGTCATACGAGAAACTAGCACTACAACAAAACTCCGGGTAGTCTTCGACGCCTCAGCGAAATCATCAAACGGTAAAAGTCTTAATGATATAATGTACACAGGACCTAAATTACAACTCGACATTTTTGACATTATACTGAAATGGCGATTTTGGAAGTTTGTGCTGACCGCAGACGTAGAGAAAATGTATAGGCTGATAAAAATAGCTAACAAAGACAGAAGCTATCATCGTATTCTATGGCAAGACAATCCATCGAATGAAATAGAAGAATATGAGCTGTTAACTGTAACGTACGGAACCGCTTCGGCACCTTTCTTAGCAGTTCGAACATTGATAGAAATTGCTAATAGATGCACAGCAAAAGATAACTGGTTACAAAAAATAATTGCTCAAGACTTTTATATGGATGATCTGATGACAGGAGCTGATTCAATAACTGAAGTCCAGTTAATACAACAAGGCCTGAGCAAACAATTCCAAAAATATGGATTTAACCTCCGAAAATGGCTTTCAAATAGTCAAGCAATCACAAAAAACATACAAGCAAAACAAGACAATGAAGTCATGAAAATTGAAGAAACAGATGCAGTTAAAACACTCGGTCTGCAATGGTATCCAGGGAAGGATGAATTCATGTTTAAAATAAATTTGTCTGGATCTCATAAAAAAACAACAAAAAGGAACGTGCTTTCTCAAATCGCTCAAATATTTGATCCTCTGGGTTGGTTGTCTCCTGTAACAATAGTCGCGAAGTTGTACATGCAAAAGCTTTGGACTTTGAGTTCTACATGGGACGAGCAATTAACAGACGATATAGAAAACGAGTGGGTACAATATTTGGCTAACATCAAAATATTAGAACAAATACGAATACCAAGATGGCTAGGAACAACCGCAGAGTCGATTATAGAACTCCATGGTTTTGGTGATGCCTCAGAAAAAGCATATGCCGCAGTTGTGTATGTTAAAAATGGGAACCAAGTACAGCTATTAACGGCAAAAACAAAAGTGAATCCAATAAAGAATAAGAAAACATTGCCTAAACTAGAACTATGCGCTGCTCACTTAGTTGCAAAACTGATCAACAGAGTTTGCAAAACAATCAACAAGAATTATCAAATTTTTGCTTGGAGCGACTCAACAATCACACTGGCCTGGATAAAACACAATAAAAATAAGGATAAATTCATCAGAAACAGAGTAGAAGAAATACACAAACTCATCCCTGGATCAGTATGGCGGCATGTTGGCACAAAAGAGAATCCTGCAGATCCTGCATCCCGAGGAATCTTATCCACAAAGCTTGTCAATTTAAATCTTTGGTGGAAAGGTCCAGAATGGCTTAAACTACGAACTGAAGAATGGCCAGCAGACCAATGTGAGACTGAGAAAACAAGAATGTGCATGATTACTTCACAAAAAAACGATTTGATTGAAGGTCTAATAACACGATATTCAAATTGGCTAAAACTGCAAAGAGTTATGGTTTACATCCTGAGAATAATAAAAACATACAAACAATTGTTGGTTGGAAATCAAAAAACCGAACAATCAACAAACTAATGCGGTCTGAGTATTTCACAAAAGACGTTACAGTTGAAGAATTGCAAACCGCAACAACAAAACTTATGCGTTTAGTTCAACAAATAGACTTCAAAGAAGAGATCAAAAACTTATCAAATAACACAGCTGTAAATAGTAGCAGTAAGATTGTAAGTCTCAATCCTTTTCTGGATAAACATAAAATCTTACGAGTTGGAGGAAGACTTGAAAATGCAGGATTACCATACAAATCAAAACACCCAATAATACTGCAAAAGTCGAATCTAACTACAATGTTAATTAAAGAAGCTCACTTTACATGAAGGCAATAGATTGACGGAAGCCATCATAAGACGACAATACTGGGTTTTAGGGCTAAAAGATGCGGTTAAAAATTACATACGACAATGTCCTAAATGCATACGATTTAAGCCCAATACTTCAAATCAGATAATGGGCGATTTACCAGAACATCGTGTAAAAACATCTAATGCATTTACATATGCTGGTGTGGATTACGCAGGGCCATTTCATATGAAGTGTTCAAAAGGACGAGGACAAAAAACCTTCAAGGGATATGTGGCTGTGTTCGTGTGCCTTACAACAAAAGCAATACATCTTGAAGCTGTCAGTGATTTATCAACAGAAGCATTTTTAGCCGCATTGAGAAGATTTTTCGCGCGAAGATTAAAAAGCCTTCATATATATTCTGACAACGGTACTAATTTCATAGGCGCAAATAGATATCTAGACGCGGAGCTCAAAAAAGTTATCAAAAACAATACGAGTGTTGCACCAATTCTGGCAAATGAAAAGGTAACCTGGCATTTTTCGCCCCCGGCAGGACCACATTTTGGTGGAATATGGGAAGCAGGTGTAAAAGCTATGAAGTACCACCTAAAAAGAACAATTGGAGAAGTGAAACTTACGTTTGAAGAAATGTCAACCGTTTTAACACAAATCGAAGCAGTTCTTAATTCACGACCACTTTATGCCATAAATGATGAAAACGGTGAAGATGCCTTAACACCAGGTCATTTTTTAATTGGAAGACCACTGTTGTCTATTCCCAGCGCCGCCTGTGATGTCAATATTTCAACATTAAACAAGTGGAAATTAGTACAAAAAATACAGCACGATTTTTGGAATCGTTGGAAAGATGAATACTTGTTTACGTTACAACAAAGGAACAAGTGGAAAGTACCAACAGAGAACTTGGCAGTAGGTGATGTCGTTATTATCAAAGACGAAAATTCACACCCAGCAAGATGGCCACTGGCAAAAATAACAGAAACACATCCAGGAAAAGATGGTCGAGTACGCGTAGTATCAGTAAAACTACAAAACAATATATTAAAGCGGCCAATTAACAAAATATGCCCCCTTGTAAAAATAAAAAAGGGTAACAAAGAAGAAAAAGAAGAACACAAAACGAGTATGATTACGACACGCACATTACATCGTTATCCAGAAAAAATGGTGGTTGGAGCAATGCTGATCATATTAATGCTTATAACGCCAAGCAGCTCCACCACGCTATCAAGTAAATATAAAGGGGGAACAGTTACGGAGTTGTCGGAAAACGCAGGAATTTACCTCGATTCAATTGGAAAAATGGACGTAGTGTCATCGACTTGGGAGTTGATGATTTACTTTGATCTGCAAGCGTATAAGCAACAACTTATGAAAATCCCCAAAGCACTGGAACGCATAAAAAACCACTGCCATCTCTTAACTGAGTTTGAAGAAGCATGTAGTGTGATCACCTGGGGATTAGGTAAGCGTTTTGAAGCCATAGAAAGCAATGACAACTTAATAGTTCAGAATAAAAAACAAAAAAGAGCTCCTTTGGAGTTTATTGGATCTCTTTACAATATAATTTTCGGGCTAATGGACGCTGATGATAGAGACCAGATAGAGAGCAATTTCAAAAATCTGTTGAGCAATCAAGAAAGCTTAAAAAACAGATTAAAGGAACAAATTTCGCTGGTGAATTCCACAAAAAATATAATAAAAAAGACAACAGAGGAAGTGAATGCCCAATTTAAAAACATAACACTGCAGATAAACCAATACCAGGCTGAAATGATCAAGGACGTCAACAGAAATAAAATGGCTATTCAATTCAAAATGCTGGAAACACAAATCACCATGCTAATGAATGAATGTGAGGCCATTCAAAGGTCCATAATTGATTTATTAATCGACCTTAATCACGGAAGAATCAATCCATCTTTGATCACACCAGCACAGCTTAACGATGAACTACAGTTAATTAAAGAACGACTGCCTTTTAAACTTAAATTACCTGGAAAGCAGAACAGAAATGAGCTGCGTAATGTATACAAGCTGATGTCAGCGCAGGGAATGATCAGCGACAACAAAATGTTGATTAAAGCAGAGATAGTTCTTTTACAAAGCGGGTCCACAGAAGTTTATAGGATAATCGCAATTCCGTTCAAACACAACGGAACATGTGACGTGTTTTTACTTTTCCAGCCGAGGTACTACTCAGGGCTAGCCAGGGTATTGTGAAGAAAAACACTAAAGCTTCACTAGGTCAGAAACTCTCTTATATTTGAACTCTCTTTTTTTAGTTATAATTACAATTAACAAAGGTTAAGTAAAAATCGGTTAAATACTGCCACTGCTGGTTTGTAGGCTCGTACGCTTTCGTATGACGTCTGGGGCTCTTACCGGCTTACGTCTTCCTGGTCAGGTACGGCAGTCACGGATCACGGTCGGAAGATTCCTCAGCGCGAATAACTAAGGGAAGAAAAGGATTAATATTTGTCAAAATAGGTGGTTACTGCCTTATTGGCACCCCCCCCCTTGTGGCACATTCACCCTATAGGTAGCCACAGGTAAATCGAAGCGCGTAGGCGTCTGAAGACCCTAGCAGGCAGAAACAGCGGGCGTCCGAAGACCCCGGTAGGCAGAAACAGCGGGCGTCCGAAGACCCCGGTAGGCAGAAACAGCAGGCGTCCGAAGACCCTGGTAGGCAGAAACAGCAGGCGTCCGAAGACCCTGGTAGGCAGAAACAGCAGGCGTCCGAAGACCCTGGTAGGCAGAAACAGCAGGCGTCCGAAGACCCTGGTAGGCAGAAACAGCAGGCGTCCGAAGACCCTGGTAGGCAGAAACAGCAGGCGTCCGAAGACCCTGGTAGGCAGAAACAGCAGGCGTCCGAAGACCCTGGTAGGCAGAAACGGCAGGCGTCCGAAGACCCTGGTAGGCAGAAACAGCAGGCGTCCGAAGACCCTGGTAGGCAGAAACAGCAGGCGTCCGAAGACCCTGGTAGGCAGAAACGGCAGGCGTCCGAAGACCCTGGTAGGCCGAAACAGCAGGCGTCCGAAGACCCTGGTAGGTAAGGCTCAACAGGCAATAGCTCTGGGGGATCAACAGGCACTAGTCTTTGCCCCTGGTGGCACAATACTTAGGAAATTTAGTTTCATTAATTTACCATAAAAGACTTACTCAAACCTTTACCTGGCTGCTTACTATTTTGCTGCTACTCATTTATTCTCTTGGAAGAACTGCACCACTTGGCTGGTGCCGGCGAACTGCATTTTCCTGGCGCTGAGCTGCTCCTTTTATACCCGCAGCTCAGCGTAGTGCCGTGCGCAAATCCATATAAACTAATGGGATAGCCACCATTCCCATGTAATTCCTATATCTCATTATGTTTGCGCTGCATCTTACCATTATATTTGGCTATACGCCATATCCATACCATACATAGTATTTATTGACCACCCATTATACTTGACTATACGCCATAGCCATATCAACACGATATCCACCATCGAGCTCTGCTGATGGTCGTGTTGCTCACTGCTTGTGCATGGGGAGTTTCAGTATTCTAAGTGTACAATGCATTTCTCCCCATTTACTAAAGACTGGGTGAGGTGAGCTTGCTACCCCCCCAAGATAGACTATGAAAAGTGAGAAAGCTTATCAACGACGTATCGTGTCTCGACTATGTTATTGTCTTTTCCGGTGGGTGCATCGGATGAGGGATGTATTTTCCGGTTGGGGTGTCGGATGAGTAATGTATTTCCCCATTACTTATCTACTAGATGGCGGAGCGAGTGCGTTCGGGAGATAAATTTAAAGCATGTAACGAATGCTTCGTTACATATCACCCCCCTTTTGGAGACGAGGACCTCCTCGTCTGCTCCCTGGTGCTGGAAAAAGAAAAGGTTTTGCCGTTGGTTCCACCCTTATGCCTCCAATGAAAGGTACACAAGAAGTACTTTTTTTCCTTTTATTTTATCCTTTTTTTTTTATATTTTTATAAATTTTTTTCCTTTTTAATATAGTTAATTCAAAAAACAAAAATAACATAACAACCTTCTTGGTAAAAAAAAATCTTCCTCTTCAATGAACGATTAATAAAAAACAAAGTAACATAACGAAATCCTCTTGGCAAAAAAAAACAAACTGGAAAAAAATGAACCTTTATAAGTTACTTCTAAGGCTCGAAGTAAACCTTCTTGGTTTGTCCGGATGATCGATGAATTAGGAGTGCCTCTCCTCGTTTCAATACGCGGCAAACCACGATGCCGCTGCGGCGTTTAAAAGTCAAACATTGGCGACGCCTTTCCGAGTTGTACAGGGCGTGATTCCGGATTATAATACCTCGGAATGGGTCCTGGTTCTGCGTCACTAGGGCTCCTGACTTCGGCTGTGGTGGCTTATCACCCTCCAGTGGCGACATCGAGGACTGTAAATTTTGTTCCCCGGACGTTGTGGAAAATTGTTTGGCTTGGGGGAACTCCATGGCTACTGTTACCAGTTTTGGCGGCGGTCGGTTTACGGTCGGTTGTCGTTTCCACGGTTCCTCAGGTTGTGGTGCGGAGTGGACTGTCACTGGCTTTGGTACACTGGGTTCGGTCGCTTTCCCGGGCTCCTTTCGCTGCGGCTTGACCGGCTGCCCTCTTCCTGACGTAGATTGTCGTTTCCACGGTTCCTCGGGTTGCGGTGCGGAGTGGACTGCTGCTGGCTTCGATGTACCGGTTTTGGCCACTTTCTCAGGCTTCTTTTGCTGTGTCTTGACCGGCTGCCCTCTTCCTGACGTAGGTTTAAGCGGGCGGCTAGGGCCAGCGGTGACGGGTGGTGCTTCACGGGGTGTCTGCGGATGTCGTGGTTGGCCACTGGCGCTTGGCTTTACTGGCACTTGGCTGGTGCTCGGGCTGGGGCCGGTGATCCTCTGTGTACTGGTGCGAGCTTCACGATGTTTCTGCGGAAGTCGTGGTTGACCACTGGTGCTTGGCTTTGCTGATGCTTGACTGGTGCTCGGGCTGGGGCCAGTGATCCTCTGTGTACTGGTGCGATGCAATTCGGGTTGGATATTTTTCTTCGCCGCTGGAACACGGCTAGGTTCTAACTGCGGCCCTTGGCTGATCGGTAGGTTGGGTAGAAATATAGCAGTGCGACTGGGGGCACTCATTCTAGCTGGTCGGGTCGGTTGCCGCTTCCATGGCTGCGATGCTTCCATTGCTTCGTCTTCACTTTCCTGCTTACGCATCTGCTTCGTATGCTTGCTGATCGTCGACTGAATATAATTCATCTGATCATCTACCCCTATACCGTCCTCGTCGTCGGTCTTTGAGAAACCTCTCAAATCTTTTACATGGGAGCGAGTGAGATTTTCTTTCCCTCTTACACTCCTTAACACGACGATGACAGGAGAAACGAATCGCACAACTTCAAATGGTCCCTCATATCTCGGCGCTAATTTCTCGGTAAAGTGGTTGATGGCAGAGGAGAGTACTCTTACTCTCCTATATACCTGCTCACCAATACTGGGACGCCACGCCCTTCTCCTCAGATTGTAATGCCGTGTTTGTTTTTGTGCCGCTACCTGCAAATTATTTACTACAAGTTGGTAGAGCATTTTCATTCTTTCTTGTCTAACCGATGGCGTCTCGTTGTAGTCGGTGATAGATACATTCGGTTGGTGCGGGGCAGTGAGTTCCCTGCCAAAATTAAGGAAAGCAGGAGAGAAACCGGTCGACTCGTGTCTACTTGTGTTAATCGCGAAAGTCAGTTCGGGTATATGCTCATCCCAAGTGCGGTGGTTGTTGTGTACATATTGTGCTATCATCGTCTTTAGCACACGGTTGACACGCTCGGTTGGGTTTTCCTGCGGAGAGTAAGGGGCGGTGAAACGTTGTTGTATTCCTATGTCGCATAGGAATTCGGTAAGGATCGTGCTGGTAAATTGGCTGCCGTTGTCGGAGAGTATAATGCGGGGAACTCCGAAACGTGTTAAAATGCGCTCTCGCAGTGCTTTGACTACCGCTTGACTGGTTGCTGATCTCAATGGCACCGCTTCCACCCATTTAGTAAAGCGGTCTACCATTACCAACATCATGGTGTGACCTTTCATGGAACGTGGAAGGGGACCGACGAAATCTACGCATACTGTATCCCAGGGAGTGTTAGGTACATTTGTATGCATCAGCCCGCTAGGCTTTTGTTGCGGCGTCTTGTAGGCGAGACACACTGCACATTTCTTAATATAACGCGCAATATCGCGATACATGCCCGGCCAGTAGTAGTTTTTCATAATGCGATCTGCTGTTTTGGCGACGCCGAGGTGCCCAGCTGTCGTAACGTCGTGGTTTTCAAACATTATTTTTTCTCTGTCGGTGAACGGTATACATAGTTTCCAATCCTCTTCTTGACTCGAGAGTGGATGAGCGGAAAACCTTCGGTATAATTTATTGTCGGTGATTCGGTACTCGGGATATTGTAAAGGGTTACATTCTATTTGCCTGGCGCGTCGCTCAGTCCAATCGTCGGTAACACTACAGATGATTGACAGATCGCTTGGGTTAAATGGCAAGGGGTCTCTTGATAGAGCATCAGCAACGACATTCATGGCGCCTTTGCGATACTTGATGTCGAAATCGTATTGCTGCAACTCTATTGCCCATCGTGCCAGTCGACCAGAAGGATTATCAAGGGAGTGTAACCATTTCAAGGAATGGTGATCAGTAACGACGGTGAAATGGTAACCTTCTAAATAGGGTCGCATTTTGCGTATTCCAAATAGTATGGCCAGGCACTCTTTTTCGGTCACGGAATATTTTTTTTCTAGGTCGGTGAGTGTGCGGCTGGCGTATGCTATTACCCTTTCCTGTTTATCATTGTGCTGAGACAGAACGACCCCTAGTCCGTATTGACTGGCGTCTGTTTGCAGTGTAAAAGGCAAATCAAAATTTGGACACATCAGGACGGGTGCTTCTGTCAGGCGTTTCTTCAGTTCGGTGAAAGCGATTTCTTGCTCGGCTCCCCAAGTCCATTCTTGACTCTTCTTGAGTAACTTGGTCAGGGGCGTAGCCACTTGGGAAAAATTTTTAATAAATCGTCGGTACCAAGAAGTTATGCCCATCAATCGTCTCAGCTCTTTTACATTTCGCGGGGCGCTCAGGTCCTGTACGGCGGCGATTTTATCAGGGTCGGTACTGATACCTTGTTCACTTACCACGTGCCCCAGGTACTTCAACTGGCTTTTGCAAAATTCACATTTTTCGCGGTTGATGCGCAAGCTCGCTACTTGTAACCTAGAGAAAACTTCTCTCAAGTGCTTAATGTGTTCTTCGAATGTGCTACTCACGATGATGATGTCGTCCAGGTAAGCGAACGCATATTCGTCCATATCTGGACCGATGATGCCATCGAGCATTCGTTGGAAGGTGGCAGCGGCTGAGTTTAGTCCGCAAGGCATGACCTTCCACTGGTACAATCCGCGCCCTGGCACAGTGAACGCGGTGTAAGCACGAGACTCGGGGTGCAAAGGAATTTGCCAATAACCTTGCTTAAGGTCGATGGTAGAAATAAAGTTGGCTCGTTTAAGCTTATCCAAAATAGCTACTATTTGAGGCAGCGGGTAAGCGTCCATGATCGATATACCGTTCAACTGGCGGTAATCGACGCACACCCTCCACGAGCCGGTTTTCTTCTTCACGAGTACGACAGGCGAGCTGTAAGGACTCTTTGACGGTTCTATTTTGTCGTCCTGAAGTAGCTCATTGATTTCGTCGTCAATCACCTTTTGCATCGCGGGGTTTTTGGGGTAATATCTTTGCTTAAACGGTTGGTCGGTTTTCAGTTTGATATGGTGTACGGCGGTATCCGTAACCTTTGGTAGGCTATCAAACTTCGGCAATTCTTCGTCTAATAGCGTTTGCAACGCTTGCTCCTGCGCACCGGTCAACGGCTTACCCCCCAAGGCGCAGAGATGCTCTCTGCGCTCGGTCATGCTTACCTCCGTTGCACTCGGTGTTGGTAACCATGGTATTTCCGTGCCGCTTAGGCTCATGCGAAAATCGGCTTCCCTCAATATGTCTACCCCTATTACCATTTCGTCGGTGAGTTGTCGCATATATGTTACGGTCCCTTGGATGGTTCGCTCTTGGATAGTCATTGCCAGTGGGTAGTGCTCATTGCTGACCACTACATCGCCGTTGGCTAAATGGGTGCAGTGCGACTGATGCCGGACGGGGGCATTAAGACTACGCAATAAACGGCGGGTACTCGCATTAATGAAAGATTTCGTTGCCCCAGTGTCTAACAATGCTTTGATGGCGTGCCCGCCTATTCGTATGGTCACGAAACATCTTGGGTCGGTGCTCTCTTCTGCAACTTCGCGTTGTGGCGGTAACGGTGTTGACTCAACCACTGCTAACGCCTGAACCGGTGGAGGGTCGTCATGTTGTGGTTCACGTGGTTGACTGGACATGACGGCGGCTCTATGTGGGTGGCACCCGCAGTCTTTTGTTAACCGGCCGTCTTCCCCGCAATACGAACAAAAAAGGCGGAACGGCCTTCGACAGTTGCTCTTGTTATGCCCTCGCTGCTTACAATTCCAGCAGTGAGTATTTCTATCGTATTGCCCGGAGTTTGACGGCAGTTGTGGCGGCTCGGGGCGATTGAAGTTTGGACGCGGAGGAGGCAATACGGCTCGGCTGTCGCCTATCGGTCGGTCGGAGGCGAATCGGTTATGCGCGTTTCGGGGCGGTACTGGGCGAGGCGTAGGGGTGACGTAGGGCTGGGCTTGGCGAGGAGTACGGTCTTCTCCGCGTATATATTCATACTCCTCGGCGAGTTTCATCAGTTCGTCGAGGGTATTGAAGTCTCGTCTTTTAATGTATAAAAGGTATTCAGGCCTCAAGCTATCATATATTCGGTCGATACTATCTTCGATATGTATGCGCGGATGGCGGTAGATTAAGTATTGGGTTGCCTGAATGAAATCTTTCGCCTTTTCGCGAGGCCCTTGCTTTTTCCTCATTATCTCCTCCTCTAACTTGCAGAGGTACCTAGCCGGTAAATAATGATCGAGAAAAGCGGTGTGGAACTGGGTCCACGTTTTTAGGCGCTCTTTATTTATGCGGAACCACTCTAAAGCAGTGCCACGCAAGATCTCTGGCAACGCTTTGATGATGTCGTCGGGGCGTATGTCGTAACACGCGGTTAATTCTTCTAGCCGGTCTAGGAATTCAACCGCGTTCCCCGATGAATCAAACCTCAGTCCCCACTTACGAACGTTATTCATTAGCTCAGCCTCGTAGCTGAGTATGAATCTACCGGTCGGTCGAAAAGGTGGCTTAGTTGGCGCGGGTTCGATTGGGCGAGGTGCAACGACTTCATCGGAGAACGTGACATTGGACCCTGGTTGGTCCCTTGGCGGTTCGTCCGTGGTGGGTGACATGGCCGGAAGTGGTCCATAAGATGGTACCTGAAAGGAAATTTCAGTATACATCGGGGACTTTGGTTCGGTTTCGTTTTCTGGTATTGACACCTGCTTATACTCCCTTTCAGTTACGGCCTTCTCCAAATCCGCACACAGATCCTGTGTGGATTTCCGGAGCCTGGCCTCTTTGATGTAACCGCTGAAACGGGCTCGTAGCGCAGACAGTGTGCCTTCGGTGTCGAGTCCTAATTGACTCATGCGTGCCACTAGCTCTGGCTTGCTGAGCAGGTATATTGCTCCTATGCTAGCGAACACGTCGAAGCTTTCTTCGGAGTTGGACATATTTAACTTATTTCTCGGTCTGGTTTATAGTTCGAAGAGAGTTTCTTTATCACGGAGTGGACCTTAATAGTCCCTGCTCGGGCGCCAAATTGTGACGTGTTTTTACTTTTCCAGCCGAGGTACTACTCAGGGCTAGCCAGGGTATTGTGAAGAAAAACACTAAAGCTTCACTAGGTCAGAAACTCTCTTATATTTGAACTCTCTTTTTTTAGTTATAATTACAATTAACAAAGGTTAAGTAAAAATCGGTTAAATACTGCCACTGCTGGTTTGTAGGCTCGTACGCTTTCGTATGACGTCTGGGGCTCTTACCGGCTTACGTCTTCCTGGTCAGGTACGGCAGTCACGGATCACGGTCGGAAGATTCCTCAGCGCGAATAACTAAGGGAAGAAAAGGATTAATATTTGTCAAAATAGGTGGTTACTGCCTTATTGGCACCCCCCCCCTTGTGGCACATTCACCCTATAGGTAGCCACAGGTAAATCGAAGCGCGTAGGCGTCTGAAGACCCTAGCAGGCAGAAACAGCGGGCGTCCGAAGACCCCGGTAGGCAGAAACAGCGGGCGTCCGAAGACCCCGGTAGGCAGAAACAGCAGGCGTCCGAAGACCCTGGTAGGCAGAAACAGCAGGCGTCCGAAGACCCTGGTAGGCAGAAACAGCAGGCGTCCGAAGACCCTGGTAGGCAGAAACAGCAGGCGTCCGAAGACCCTGGTAGGCAGAAACAGCAGGCGTCCGAAGACCCTGGTAGGCAGAAACAGCAGGCGTCCGAAGACCCTGGTAGGCAGAAACAGCAGGCGTCCGAAGACCCTGGTAGGCAGAAACAGCAGGCGTCCGAAGACCCTGGTAGGCAGAAACAGCAGGCGTCCGAAGACCCTGGTAGGCAGAAACAGCAGGCGTCCGAAGACCCTGGTAGGCAGAAACAGCAGGCGTCCGAAGACCCTGGTAGGCAGAAACGGCAGGCGTCCGAAGACCCTGGTAGGCCGAAACAGCAGGCGTCCGAAGACCCTGGTAGGTAAGGCTCAACAGGCAATAGCTCTGGGGGATCAACAGGCACTAGTCTTTGCCCCTGGTGGCACAATACTTAGGAAATTTAGTTTCATTAATTTACCATAAAAGACTTACTCAAACCTTTACCTGGCTGCTTACTATTTTGCTGCTACTCATTTATTCTCTTGGAAGAACTGCACCACTTGGCTGGTGCCGGCGAACTGCATTTTCCTGGCGCTGAGCTGCTCCTTTTATACCCGCAGCTCAGCGTAGTGCCGTGCGCAAATCCATATAAACTAATGGGATAGCCACCATTCCCATGTAATTCCTATATCTCATTATGTTTGCGCTGCATCTTACCATTATATTTGGCTATACGCCATATCCATACCATACATAGTATTTATTGACCACCCATTATACTTGACTATACGCCATAGCCATATCAACACGATATCCACCATCGAGCTCTGCTGATGGTCGTGTTGCTCACTGCTTGTGCATGGGGAGTTTCAGTATTCTAAGTGTACAATGCATTTCTCCCCATTTACTAAAGACTGGGTGAGGTGAGCTTGCTACCCCCCCAAGATAGACTATGAAAAGTGAGAAAGCTTATCAACGACGTATCGTGTCTCGACTATGTTATTGTCTTTTCCGGTGGGTGCATCGGATGAGGGATGTATTTTCCGGTTGGGGTGTCGGATGAGTAATGTATTTCCCCATTACTTATCTACTAGATGGCGGAGCGAGTGCGTTCAGGAGATAAATTTAAAGCATGTAACGAATGCTTCGGCGCTAATTTCTCGGTAAAGTGGTTGATGGCAGAGGAGAGTACTCTTACTCTCCTATATACCTGCTCACCAATACTGGGACGCCACGCCCTTCTCCTCAGATTGTAATGCCGTGTTTGTTTTTGTGCCGCTACCTGCAAATTATTTACTACAAGTTGGTAGAGCATTTTCATTCTTTCTTGTCTAACCGATGGCGTCTCGTTGTAGTCGGTGATAGATACATTCGGTTGGTGCGGGGCAGTGAGTTCCCTGCCAAAATTAAGGAAAGCAGGAGAGAAACCGGTCGACTCGTGTCTACTTGTGTTAATCGCGAAAGTCAGTTCGGGTATATGCTCATCCCAAGTGCGGTGGTTGTTGTGTACATATTGTGCTATCATCGTCTTTAGCACACGGTTGACACGCTCGGTTGGGTTTTCCTGCGGAGAGTAAGGGGCGGTGAAACGTTGTTGTATTCCTATGTCGCATAGGAATTCGGTAAGGATCGTGCTGGTAAATTGGCTGCCGTTGTCGGAGAGTATAATGCGGGGAACTCCGAAACGTGTTAAAATGCGCTCTCGCAGTGCTTTGACTACCGCTTGACTGGTTGCTGATCTCAATGGCACCGCTTCCACCCATTTAGTAAAGCGGTCTACCATTACCAACATCATGGTGTGACCTTTCATGGAACGTGGAAGGGGACCGACG
The DNA here is from genome assembly GCA_949752695.1 of Melanostoma scalare. NCBI lineage: Eukaryota > Metazoa > Arthropoda > Insecta > Diptera > Syrphidae > Melanostoma > Melanostoma scalare. The sequence goes on along the minus strand of OX456985.1, from coordinate 100,755,474 downwards.
AAATCTACGCATACTGTATCCCAGGGAGTGTTAGGTACATTTGTATGCATCAGCCCGCTAGGCTTTTGTTGCGGCGTCTTGTAGGCGAGACACACTGCACATTTCTTAATATAACGCGCAATATCGCGATACATGCCCGGCCAGTAGTAGTTTTTCATAATACGATCTGCTGTTTTGGCGACGCCGAGGTGCCCAGCTGTCGTAACGTCGTGGTTTTCAAACATTATTTTTTCTCTGTCGGTGAACGGTATACATAGTTTCCAATCCTCTTCTTGACTCGAGAGTGGATGAGCGGAAAACCTTCGGTATAATTTATTGTCGGTGATTCGGTACTCGGGATATTGTAAAGGGTTACATTCTATTTGCCTGGCGCGTCGCTCAGTCCAATCGTCGGTAACACTACAGATGATTGACAGATCGCTTGGGTTAAATGGCAAGGGGTCTCTTGATAGAGCATCAGCAACGACATTCATGGCGCCTTTGCGATACTTGATGTCGAAATCGTATTGCTGCAACTCTATTGCCCATCGTGCCAGTCGACCAGAAGGATTATCAAGGGAGTGTAACCATTTCAAGGAATGGTGATCAGTAACGACGGTGAAATGGTAACCTTCTAAATAGGGTCGCATTTTGCGTATTCCAAATAGTATGGCCAGGCACTCTTTTTCGGTCACGGAATATTTTTTTTCTAGGTCGGTGAGTGTGCGGCTGGCGTATGCTATTACCCTTTCCTGTTTATCATTGTGCTGAGACAGAACGACCCCTAGTCCGTATTGACTGGCGTCTGTTTGCAGTGTAAAAGGCAAATCAAAATTTGGACACATCAGGACGGGTGCTTCTGTCAGGCGTTTCTTCAGTTCGGTGAAAGCGATTTCTTGCTCGGCTCCCCAAGTCCATTCTTGACTCTTCTTGAGTAACTTGGTCAGGGGCGTAGCCACTTGGGAAAAATTTTTAATAAATCGTCGGTACCAAGAAGTTATGCCCATCACTCGTCTCAGCTCTTTTACATTTCGCGGGGCGCTCAGGTCCTGTACGGCGGCGATTTTATCAGGGTCGGTACTGATACCTTGTTCACTTACCACGTGCCCCAGGTACTTCAACTGGCTTTTGCAAAATTCACATTTTTCGCGGTTGATGCGCAAGCTCGCTACTTGTAACCTAGAGAAAACTTCTCTCAAGTGCTTAATGTGTTCTTCGAATGTGCTACTCACGATGATGATGTCGTCCAGGTAAGCGAACGCATATTCGTCCATATCTGGACCGATGATGCCATCGAGCATTCGTTGGAAGGTGGCAGCGGCTGAGTTTAGTCCGCAAGGCATGACCTTCCACTGGTACAATCCGCGCCCTGGCACAGTGAACGCGGTGTAAGCACGAGACTCGGGGTGCAAAGGAATTTGCCAATAACCTTGCTTAAGGTCGATGGTAGAAATAAAGTTGGCTCGTTTAAGCTTATCCAAAATAGCTACTATTTGAGGCAGCGGGTAAGCGTCCATGATCGATATACCGTTCAACTGGCGGTAATCGACGCACACCCTCCACGAGCCGGTTTTCTTCTTCACGAGTACGACAGGCGAGCTGTAAGGACTCTTTGACGGTTCTATTTTGTCGTCCTGAAGTAGCTCATTGATTTCGTCGTCAATCACCTTTTGCATCGCGGGGTTTTTGGGGTAATATCTTTGCTTAAACGGTTGGTCGGTTTTCAGTTTGATATGGTGTACGGCGGTATCCGTAACCTTTGGTAGGCTATCAAACTTCGGCAATTCTTCGTCTAATAGCGTTTGCAACGCTTGCTCCTGCGCACCGGTCAACGGCTTACCCCCCAAGGCGCAGAGATGCTCTCTGCGCTCGGTCATGCTTACCTCCGTTGCACTCGGTGTTGGTAACCATGGTATTTCCGTGCCGCTTAGGCTCATGCGAAAATCGGCTTCCCTCAATATGTCTACCCCTATTACCATTTCGTCGGTGAGTTGTCGCATATATGTTACGGTCCCTTGGATGGTTCGCTCTTGGATAGTCATTGCCAGTGGGTAGTGCTCATTGCTGACCACTACATCGCCGTTGGCTAAATGGGTGCAGTGCGACTGATGCCGGACGGGGGCATTAAGACTACGCAATAAACGGCGGGTACTCGCATTAATGAAAGATTTCGTTGCCCCAGTGTCTAACAATGCTTTGATGGCGTGCCCGCCTATTCGTATGGTCACGAAACATCTTGGGTCGGTGCTCTCTTCTGCAACTTCGCGTTGTGGCGGTAACGGTATTGACTCAACCACTGCTAACGCCTGAACCGGTGGAGGGTCGTCATGTTGTGGTTCACGTGGTTGACTGGACATGACGGCGGCTCTATGTGGGTGGCACCCGCAGTCTTTTGTTAACCGGCCGTCTTCCCCGCAATACGAGCAAAAAAGGCGGAACGGCCTTCGACAGTTGCTCTTGTTATGCCCTCGCTGCTTACAATTCCAGCAGTGAGTATTTCTATCGTATTGCCCGGAGTTTGACGGCAGTTGTGGCGGCTCGGGGCGATTGAAGTTTGGACGCGGAGGAGGCAATACGGCTCGGCTGTCGCCTATCGGTCGGTCGGAGGCGAATCGGTTATGCGCGTTTCGGGGCGGTACTGGGCGAGGCGTAGGGGTGACGTAGGGCTGGGCTTGGCGAGGAGTACGGTCTTCTCCGCGTATATATTCATACTCCTCGGCGAGTTTCATCAGTTCGTCGAGGGTATTGAAGTCTCGTCTTTTAATGTATAAAAGGTATTCAGGCCTCAAGCTATCATATATTCGGTCGATACTATCTTCGATATGTATGCGCGGATGGCGGTAGATTAAGTATTGGGTTGCCTGAATGAAATCTTTCGCCTTTTCGCGAGGCCCTTGCTTTTTCCTCATTATCTCCTCCTCTAACTTGCAGAGGTACCTAGCCGGTAAATAATGATCGAGAAAAGCGGTGTGGAACTGGGTCCACGTTTTTAGGCGCTCTTTATTTATGCGGAACCACTCTAAAGCAGTGCCACGCAAGATCTCTGGCAACGCTTTGATGATGTCGTCGGGGCGTATGTCGTAACACGCGGTTAATTCTTCTAGCCGGTCTAGGAATTCAACCGCGTTCCCCGATGAATCAAACCTCAGTCCCCACTTACGAACGTTATTCATTAGCTCAGCCTCGTAGCTGAGTATGAATCTACCGGTCGGTCGAAAAGGTGGCTTAGTTGGCGCGGGTTCGATTGGGCGAGGTGCAACGACTTCATCGGAGAACGTGACATTGGACCCTGGTTGGTCCCTTGGCGGTTCGTCCGTGGTGGGTGACATGGCCGGAAGTGGTCCATAAGATGGTACCTGAAAGGAAATTTCAGTATACATCGGGGACTTTGGTTCGGTTTCGTTTTCTGGTATTGACACCTGCTTATACTCCCTTTCAGTTACGGCCTTCTCCAAATCCGCACACAGATCCTGTGTGGATTTCCGGAGCCTGGCCTCTTTGATGTAACCGCTGAAACGGGCTCGTAGCGCAGACAGTGTGCCTTCGGTGTCGAGTCCTAATTGACTCATGCGTGCCACTAGCTCTGGCTTGCTGAGCAGGTATATTGCTCCTATGCTAGCGAACACGTCGAAGCTTTCTTCGGAGTTGGACATATTTAACTTATTTCTCGGTCTGGTTTATAGTTCGAAGAGAGTTTCTTTATCACGGAGTGGACCTTAATAGTCCCTGCTCGGGCGCCAAATTGTGACGTGTTTTTACTTTTCCAGCCGAGGTACTACTCAGGGCTAGCCAGGGTATTGTGAAGAAAAACACTAAAGCTTCACTAGGTCAGAAACTCTCTTATATTTGAACTCTCTTTTTTTAGTTATAATTACAATTAACAAAGGTTAAGTAAAAATCGGTTAAATACTGCCACTGCTGGTTTGTAGGCTCGTACGCTTTCGTATGACGTCTGGGGCTCTTACCGGCTTACGTCTTCCTGGTCAGGTACGGCAGTCACGGATCACGGTCGGAAGATTCCTCAGCGCGAATAACTAAGGGAAGAAAAGGATTAATATTTGTCAAAATAGGTGGTTACTGCCTTATTGGCACCCCCCCCCCTTGTGGCACATTCACCCTATAGGTAGCCACAGGTAAATCGAAGCGCGTAGGCGTCTGAAGACCCTAGCAGGCAGAAACAGCGGGCGTCCGAAGACCCCGGTAGGCAGAAACAGCGGGCGTCCGAAGACCCCGGTAGGCAGAAACAGCAGGCGTCCGAAGACCCTGGTAGGCAGAAACAGCAGGCGTCCGAAGACCCTGGTAGGCAGAAACAGCAGGCGTCCGAAGACCCTGGTAGGCAGAAACAGCAGGCGTCCGAAGACCCTGGTAGGCAGAAACAGCATGCCCGCTGTTTCTGCCTACCGGGGTCTTCGGACGCCCGCTGTTTCTGCCTGCTAGGGTCTTCAGACGCCTACGCGCTTCGATTTACCTGTGGCTACCTATAGGGTGAATGTGCCACAAGGGGGAGTGCCAATAAGGCAGTAACCACCTATTTTGACAAATATTAATCCTTTTCTTCCCTTAGCTATTACGAGCTGAGGAATCCTCCGACCGTGATCCGTGACTGCCGTACCTGACCAGGAAGACGTAAGCCGGTAAGAGCCCCAGAGCAATCAAGAAAGCTTAAAAAACAGATTAAAGGAACAAATTTCGCTGGTGAATTCCACAAAAAATATAATAAAAAAGACAACAGAGGAAGTGAATGCCCAATTTAAAAACATAACACTGCAGATAAACCAATACCAGGCTGAAATGATCAAGGACGTCAACAGAAATAAAATGGCTATTCAATTCAAAATGCTGGAAACACAAATCACCATGCTAATGAATGAATGTGAGGCCATTCAAAGGTCCATAATTGATTTATTAATCGACCTTAATCACGGAAGAATCAATCCATCTTTGATCACACCAGCACAGCTTAACGATGAACTACAGTTAATTAAAGAACGACTGCCTTTTAAACTTAAATTACCTGGAAAGCAGAACAGAAATGAGCTGCGTAATGTATACAAGCTGATGTCAGCGCAGGGAATGATCAGCGACAACAAAATGTTGATTAAAGCAGAGATACCTCTTTTACAAAGCGGGTCCACAGAAGTTTATAGGATAATCGCAATTCCGTTCAAACACAACGGAACAGTGATTAGAGCAAAACTGAGAAAAGATGTCCTGGCTTATAACTTTGACCTGCATTCATATTTTTTGATATCTCAAGCTCAACTTAACCGATGTCAAAAAAGTTTGGAGAACCACCTCATTTGTGAAGGAAAATCACCTTGGCCGCCGGCAACAGATGAAACTTGTGAACTATCAGCGCTCGTCAAAAGTAGCCATGCAAACTGCGAATACGAATAGACGAAATCAATTCCATTCTGGGTAGAACTACACCAAGAAAATCAGTGGCTATTCAAAATATATGAAAGGACAGTTATGTTCTTAGAATGTGCCAACACGAAAAAAGAAGCTTGGGAGATTCCAGCGCAAGGCATTTTTTCGTTAAACCCTGATTGTACCGCTAGGTGCGGAGGTATCACGCTTTCTGGATATCATCATCTAAAATCCGAGCTAATCATAAAAGAAGAAAGCGAGCTGATGGTTACCAACATTCAAAAGGTGTCAAATGATAAAATAACGCCCTTGAAAACATCACGGATAAACATTGACGAAGAAATGAAGACACTTCAAAGGCAAATACAAAATATCTCCAACCATGATCTGCAACTAAAGGGAATATTTATCCAGGAGCATAGCGGTCATCTTTCGCTGATATTAGTAATAAGTGTAATTTTGTTCTTAGGCATTATTTATATTCGAAACAAATGTAAATCAAAAAATATGATAACAATAGATCTTTCTGGCCGCCCGCAGAATGTTCATAAACGAACATAAAAGATAGTCTGGTGTGCAGCTGTGTGTTATCTTAAATAAATAAAAAATATATATACAGTCCACTTAAGAAAGGGAAGATTATTTTCCCACACACAACACACAGCTGAACACAAAAAGGGTCAGGTCATAAAGATATTGTTATCTTTTGCTTGTAAATAAGTCTTTGTGTAAAAATGTATAAATAGAATAGGTTTTTAAGAAAATAAAATCAGTACCTTACAACTACTCATCGTGTGCGTTTTTATTCGTACACTGGCAATGATGATAAGAATAATAATAATAACCATAATAGTAATTACTCTTATTTTAGCTTAAGCACACCTTTTTGACACAGTTCCAATCGAAAACAATTAATTTAATTCACTGTTTCTAACAGATGGTTTGCTTGAATTAAAATACAATAAAAACTTATGATAACTGCAGTGCTAGAAAAAACTCCCCTATTCTTACTAAATCTACTATTATCAAACAACATTTGTTGATCTGACATAGCTATTAAACGAAAAGAATATTAAAAAAGTGGAACGCAAAAGTTTTAAGGATTATAAAACTTTTTCAAAATCCAAAAAGTCAGCCAGACGTGGCCTTAGTGGTGGAAGCTGTACTCAAAGTGGGAGTAGTGAGATTTTGTTTAAGGTCAATGGTGGAAGCTGTACTCAAAGTAGTAGAGGTGAAATCAGCTTGTAGGCAGTTTCAATGTGTGTGTGAAGTATGCTATCTAATAAATTTCTTATCTCTGTACCAGCGCAGCGGCTGGCAGTAGCAAATATTTGACACAAATTTCCAATGAACAATTACTACATAGAATAGGGGTTTTTCTGTTTTAGTTCCGAACAGTGAACTAAACTGAGAACCAACAGCGTGAACGTGTTCTGAACTGAGCGTGTTCAGTGAGCTGCGCTCAGATTGTTGCTCTAGATGCCTCGTCATTTCATTTTGAGTACGTAGAGTGCGCTCACGTAGTGTTCTGAGCGTTCAGGTGTTGCTGAATTGAAAAAGAAATACTCTTACGTTTTGACGTTTTACTTTTCTGTTCGGAACTAAAAAAGAAAAACCCCTAATGTGTATCAGTATTTTTTTAGGCTGTGTGTGAATTGGGTTAAAATTTCTTACCTTGGTTAAATTTTGACATTTGTTTTGCGGTGGATTCAGATGTTAATTTTTTGCTGTGTGAATTGGGTTGAAAGGGATTTTTTGAAACACTATTTTCTCTGAAATTCCTTTATAGTTCAGAAAATTCCCTGCAAAATTTCCTTTTTATCGTTCAATTTAATTTATTTTCTATTCAAAACAAATCATTTTGCTAAATGAAAATTTAATATAACGTTCCAAAAAGTGTTAAAATCTCCACTTTGTTTAATTTTTCTCGTGATTGAAACAATTGTTAAGTATTTTGTCAACATATTTCCCATAACGAATAAATTGATGATGGGTGTATGAACACTTGTTTTTACAGCACTGACCACAACTTCAAGGAAAAAAAATCAACTATTTGAGTTCTGCTTACAAATTGAATAACCATTTGAAGAAATGTTTTACATTAATTTTATTTATTTAAATGTCTTATCAATTAATTCTATTGGACCGAAAAGAAAAGTATGAATAAAAATACATATTGTTGCAGAACGCGACCAGAGAGAACGTGACCAGTGTTAACAGCCCTAAATGTAAACGCAGCCTTACTTTCTTTCTTTTTGCCTCATCTGACGTTTAATTATTTTCCTTTATCGGCTATTCGCCTCGTGTGCGCCTTTTTTCATTCGCCATTTGCCATTTGTCAGCCGACGTTGAAGGAAAGAAGTAAGACTGCGGTAAGTAATATACACATATATGTAAGGCAATGTAAAAATTCTATTTCTTTCAGAAATAAACCACACGCACGATATGCGTGCATGAGTTAAATTCGTACTCTTTCATTCGCCATATCGGCGACAAATCTTTATTTCGCATCTATTGCGAATCTTTTTTGCAATTATACTGCAGAAATGGCCGCCATTTGCATTTTGGAATTTTTATTGTATATGCTGCCGCCCGCAGCCAGTTAGTTTTGCGAATGCAACGCACGCCGCCGCCAGCACCAAGAAGAAGTCCCCGGTTCTTAGAAGTAGACGCCACCGCCACAATCCACATGGACGAGGAAGAGTCCTCATCCGAAAACCAATCTAGCGCCTCTGCGCAAACGTCAGCTGCGATTCCCAAGACGATTGCTTCCATATGCTCCGCCTGTAGCACCGCAGCAAAACGTCCTTCGTCCATGAGTGTTGCCACTGCCGATGCAGCACAAACAGAGGACACTTTGCTAGCAATGCGGAATCAAATCGCCGCTCTGGAAAGTCAGCTGAAATCCACGCAAGCATGCTTGGAGAAAAGCAATTTGCAATACGACTCGCTCAAAATGGTGGTGCAAAGCCAGGTATCACCAGCCGTCTCATTCGCACCAACTGCAACAGTGTATGAGACAACGCCATCAATACAGCCTCTGCATACATCGTCAGTTGGTGGTATTTCTACAATGAAAAACTTACCGTTCGATATTCAGCCAATGTCATGTATGTCTCAACCACGACTTAAGTCCATACAGTAGCATATATACGCAAGCAGCAACGAGTATGCCATATGAATATGCCACCATGCCGCCGGCAAGTCACGTCTATCCAAATGTCGCCATAGAGGACATGAGCTTCACTCGCACGACAAATGTCGCGTACGCACAGCCGCCGTCTTCGATGTACAGTGCCACTCCACAGATTTTTGCCATGAATTCTGCCTACTCCCCACGTGCCACAGGTCTCAGAAAGGTTCAAGATCTTCCAGCGTTCGGTGGACAGCCCGAAGATTGGCCAATGTTTTTTACAGCATTTGTACAGTCAACAGCCGCCTATAACTATACAAATCTGGAAAACAACCAGCGCTTGCAAAAAGCCCTTACAGGTGAAGCAAGAGAGGCTGTTAAATCTCTCTTAATTCATCCTGATAATGTGAACGCCATCATGGAACAGCTTCGTTTCCGGTTCGGGCGTCCAGAACAACTAATACGCAGCCAATTGAATCTGGTAAGGGAGATAACACCAATTAGTGAGCATGCAATGAGTCGTTTAATTCCATTTGCGACTAAAGTCAAGAACTTAGCAGTGTTCCTCCAAACAGCGAACGCTCAACAGCACATGTCGAACCCAACATTATTGGATGAGCTTGTGTCAAAGCTTCCAATGTCCAAGAAACTAGACTGGGCCAGGTGCGCAGCGCAAGTGCAGCCATACCCAACGATAGTAAACTTCAGCGACTGGCTTGGTGAAGTGGCCAATTTAGTTTGCAGTGTCACCATGCAAGATAGTGACAACAGGGAGCCGAAGAGACGCATGCCAGTTCTGCATATATGCAGAAGTGTTCTACCTGCCAAGGTCAACACAAGACCAGTGAGTGTAAGCAATTTATTAAGTTAACAATACCTGAAAGGTGGTCGAAGGTTAAACATTTGCGCTTGTGTTTCACATGTCTGAAACCTGGGCATGTAACTCGTGACTGTCGCAGCAAGGGCCTTTGTGCCATAAATGGGTGCCAGAGGCGACATCATGAACTACTACACGAACTATCAGATAGGTGTTCTGGTTCTCAATAACAACAACAACAGTCGAAGAGGTCAATAGCAGAAGAACCAGTAGCAAGTTATTCTGGTAGCACATTGCTTGCTATGCAGGACGTCGCAAGGTGCAGCAATTTATTATTTCTTGTGTTGCCAGTCACTCTCTATGGTCCAAGTAAAGCCATTGATACGTATGCCTTATTTTACGAAGGATCGTCGATAACAATGATGGATGCTGACGTATGAAGGAGCTGGGTCTGGGTGGCCAAAATCGCAGACTAAATATGCAATGGGTTGGAGGAAGACAGGCTCAAGAACACACAGTTGTAATCGATGTTCGCGTCAGTGGAGTTGGAAATAAAAGGAACCATATGCTGCGAGACGTTTACGGTGTGTCAAATCTTAATCTGCCCACTCAAAGCTTGTCTGAAAGTGAACTTCGTAGTCTCAACAGCCACCTTGGAAGATCGAAACTGCAGCCATACTCGAATGCTGTACCCAAACTGTTAATTGGTCTGGATCACTGTCACTTAGGACTGCCAAATGACTTCCAGATGGCCGACAGAAAGGGTCCGTATGCAGCGAATACAGAGCTAGGCTGGGTAGTGTTCGGTCCAACCACAGAAATAGCTCGTTCAACACCGCCGACATGCCTTTTCACCTGTGCAACAAATGATGAGTCACTGCACAAACTGGTCGTGGAGTATTTTGAAACTGAGAGTTTCGGAGTAAGGCCATCACCTCCAATTGAGAGCAAAACTGATGTTCGAGCTAGAGATATTCTTCGGTTGACCACGAATAGGGTAAAAGATAGATTCCAAACTGGATTTTTGTGGAAGTCCGATGTTGTGGAGCTACCCAACAGCTACAACATGGCGCTGAAACGACTTGTTGGAATAGAACGAAAGATGAAAAGAGATGACAGCTTCGCCATTGCCTACAGTGTCATCATCAAATCTCACGTCGCCAAGAACTACGCTCGTAAGTTAACACCAGCTGAAGCCGCCGTCGTTGGATCGAAAACGTGGTACCTGACACATTTAGCAGTGGTAAGCCCTTACAAGAAATAACGTCTTGTATTTGAAGCCGCAGCCGAGGTGAACGGGACTTCACTTAACTCACACCTCATGAAAGGACCTCAACAATATCAACCGCTGCCATCAGTATTTTTTCACTTTCGTGAAGGAGCCGTCGCCGTGTGTGGGGACATCAAAGAGATGTTCCACCAAATACTGATTCAGCAGGAGGACAGGTGTGCTCAACGATTTCTGTGGCGTGATGGTGACGACTCAAAACCGGCAGATGTTTATGAAATGTCCGTCATGACAATTGGAGCTGCATGTTCGCCCTGTGCCGCCCAATACGTGAAGACAACCAATGTTATGGAGCAAGCCCTCAAAATATCATTGCAAGTAAGAGTGATCCACAAAGCTGCAGGTTTCGAACTCAGAAACATTACCTCGATTTCGCCAGAAGTTCTAAATGCTCTACAGGGAAACGATGCTGCTGTGTTCGTGAACACTAAAAGTTGCTTGGAGACCGAGAAAATTTTTGGCATGTTCTGGCAGCAATCAAGCAACTGAATTCCAATACAACAAATCCAATGTATTTGAGCCAGCGTCGAGTGTCAGTTGGAGTGAAGTGTAAATGCAATGTGTTTTAATATTTTTTTCGCACAAACCCTTAAATTTTCGATCTTTCCTTAATAACTCTTTTCTTTTTTTTCTGTTTTTAGGCCGAAAAATACGGTAAGCCAATAGGAAAGATGGCTTGCATAGATTGAGCGTGCTTGCAAATCAATCAAGCAACTGAATTCCAATACAACAAATCCAATGTATTTGAGCCAGCGTCGAGTGGCAATTGGAGTGAAGTGTGGATGCAAGAAAATCCGATTGGAATTACGATTGTCGTTGATGTGTAAGTTCCAATACAGTGTGAATACTGTTCTCAAAAAATGTGTTCTTTAATATTGTAATGAACACCCAACATTTATACCAATTTCCTAATCGAAAACGTTTAACCGAAAACACAACTGGCAACACTATAATGGAATGGTATAAAATGACAGGCATTGTTTGTAAGCCAGTGTGTGTGAGTGTAGAGATTCTTGACAGCAAATGTGGAAACCATGGAGAAGAAACTGGAACGCTCTAGATAAGTATTGTTCTATATAAATAGGCCGCTGACGCAACGAGCAGTCAGTTTTGATTATAGAGTGATAAAGTTAAGAGTGAAATGTTGTTAACCAGTGATAGTCCAATAGTCGAGTTGAGTTCGAATAAAGATAGATACTGAATAAAGTGGTAGAAATAAATAAATAAAAAGTGAAGTTTTATTTTGCGAACTAAGCGCACGTTACATTGGTGTCAGAAGTGTAAATAAAACTTATTTGACTAATAAAGTGTAAAAAAAAAAAAAAAAAGTAAAAGTAAAAAGAAAAATAATAATTATATACAGTGAAAATGGGTAAGTTGTTAGAAGAGCTCAACTGCATTGAGCTTAAAAGTGAGTTAGGTAAGCGAAATCTTTCTAGAGCGGGATCGAAAAATGAGCTCGTCCTGCGTTTGCGTAACTATTTGGAACAGCAAGGGGAAGACGTAAACACTTTTGTTTTTGAAATAGAAGTGGAAGAAGAGGAAGTAAGTGAAAGAGTAGATTTTTCTAGTATAATGAAACTTTTGTTAGAACAGCGAAACGAGCAAAAGAAGGAACAGCAGAATGTTCTCGAACGACTCGAAGTACAACAAAAGAAGCTGATTGAAGAGCAACAGCAGAATATTCTCGGACGTCTGGAAGAGCAGAGAAACGATCAAAAGAAGGAACAGCAGAATGTTCTCGAACAACTGGAAGCACAACGAAACGAGCAAAAGAAGGAACAGCAGAATGTTCTCGAACAACTTGAAACACAAAGAAACGAACAAAAGAAGCTGATTGAAGAACAACGAAACGAGCAAAAGGTGGAACAACAGAATATTCTCGAAAGACTTGAGGCGCAACAGAATGTTTTGGAAGGTCAGAAAAACATTCTAGAAGGCAAATTGGGTAACATTGAGAAAAATGTATGTGCCCTAGACGAACGCGTTGAAGGTGTGGAAAAACAGCTTTCTGTTGTAGAGAATCGTTTGGAAAGCCGATGCGATAAACAGTTCTCTGTTCTGACCAAGGAATTGGACCAGATTCGAAAAATAAAAATTCGAGAGTCTGCTGGGGAGTTTACAAAGAAAAAGGAGATGAAACCCCCAACATTTGATGGACAGTCTTCTTGGCCAGTCTACAAGAGACAATTTGAGGCAGCCGCGACAACAAATGGCTGGGATGACGAAGACAAGTACATTGCACTGACTCTTGCTCTTAGAGGACCAGCAGCTGAATTACTTCAAACAGTTCCAGCTGGTAAGAGCGGCGATTTCAGTTCTCTCGTGGCAGCTATAGATAAACGCTTTGGAGATAGCCACTTGAAAGAAGTCTTCCGAGTCCAACTCAATAACAGAGTCCAGAAAAGGGGTGAAAGTCTACAGCAGCTCCAAGCAGACGTCGAAAGACTGGTTCACCTGGCATACCCGGATGCTGGAGAAGAAATCATCAACCAGCTTGCTGTTGAGTCCTTCGTTCGTGCCATTTCGGATATAAATCTTCAGAGGTCTGTGCGAACTGCTAGAACACGTACTCTTTCTGAAACTTTAGCATTCGCATTGACAATTGAAGCAGCAGAACAAGCTTCTCATGGAGTACATCGACTTAGAGAAGCCATAGTCGAAGAGTGCTCGTGCCAAGGAGCTGAAATACAAAAGAACCAGCGGAGCGGACTTGCAAGATGTTGGAACTGCAACAAGACCGGGCACTTACAGCGTCAATGCCGACTACCACCAAATAAAGCCGCTTGTCAACATTGTGGAAGCAAGAGATCCAACCCAGAACAAGGTAACAACAACACCAGCGTTACGTATCAGCCGAGGTAGAGGCTGGTTTCTTGTATCGATGGCCCCAGAACCACCATCCAGGTCTCTCAGACCAAACGAGACAACAAAAGTCTGACTGTGGAAACTACTATTAACGGGAACAAACATGTGGCTACCATCGACACCGGTGCCACAGCCTCCATAGTACGTCGAGACCTGGTAAAGACGACGTGGCTTCATAACACCAATAGCTACCGTCTAAGAACCGCAACGGGAGAAGCAGCAAGAGTATATGGAGAAGTGTGTCTTAAGATCCGACTGGCCGATCTAGTGTTTACTCATCAATTCCTGGTGGCAGATATATGTGACGAGTGCATCATTGGAATCGACTTTATGAAACAGCACGGAGTTATTTTGGACATCGGTAATCAGGTTTTGAAGTACCAAAATAAGGAACTTCCAATGACCTATTCGAACGAAAGTACGTCGACACTGAGGACTGTCATCACGGAAGATCTGATTCTGCCTCCTTCTTCTGAAGTGTTCGTTTGGACAAAACTGGAAGGTGAGTTTGGAAGCCTTCGATACCTAATGGTGGAACCAGACCCAGAGTGTTCCTCCCAAAGCGTCATCATTGGGAAAACACTAGTAGCACCGAAAAACAAAATGGTCCCCGTACGATTACTAAACACCAGACCGTACGATGTAAGGTTGAAGAAAGGAGAAGTCGTTGGACGTTGCGAATCGGTTGCAGCAATTACGAAGATCACAGACGAAACCCCGAGAAAAACTATAACTCCGGAGGAGCTCAAAACCATCAGAGCTAAAATACGGAATTCATCCAACCTTGATCACCAACAAACAAGGATGGCTGAAAATCTCCTACAAGAGTACACTGACATCTTCGCATCGCAAAAGGGACAATATGGTAGGACACAGTTGGTGCAGCATCGCATCAACACAGGAGATGCAAGACCGATTCGTCAACCCGCAAGACGCCTTCCACTGGCCAAACAAGGCGAGGTTGAGGAAATGATAACAGCAATGAAGAAGGACGGTCTTATTGAAAATTCCAAAAGTCCTTGGGCTTCACCAGTGGTGCTAGTGAAAAAGAAAGACGGAAGCACTCGTTTTTGTGTGGACTACCGAAGGCTGAATGATGTGACTAAAAAGGACAGCTATCCCCTGCCGAGAATCAGTGATACCCTGGATGCTATGGAGGGAGCCCAGTGGTTTTCGACGCTGGACTTGAAGAGTGGATATTGGCAAGTTGACATCCACCCTGATGATCGGGAAAAGACGGCGTTTTCTACAGGTAATTGGCTCTGGCAGTTTAATGTTATGCCGTTTGGGCTATGCAACGCTCCGGCAACATTCGAGCGTTTGATGGAGTGCGTTCTTCAAGGACTGACGTGGAAAGCGTGCCTTGTCTACTTGGACGATGTCATTGTTTACGGGAAAACATTTGACCAACATTGCAAGAATCTAAAAGCCGTGTTTCAGAGACTTCGAGAGGCTAACCTTAAACTGAATCCAGAAAAATGTGCACTTTTCAAAACCGAAGTTAAGTATTTGGGACACATCATCTCTTCCCAAGGAGTGAAGACTGATCCTGAAAAAGTTGACTCCGTCAAAAATTGGCCAACACCACAGGACAAACATCAACTCCGAAGCTTTCTTGGTCTTGCCACATATTACCGACGATTTGTTAAAAACTTTGCTGGAGTTGCAAAGAGTTTGCATCAGCTCACCGAGAAAGGGAAGCAGTTTAAATGGTCAGGTGAGTGTGAGAAATCTTTTCAGGAACTCAAATACCGCCTCTGTAACGCCCCAGTGCTGGCACATCCAACACCTGGGAGAACATTCATCATCGATGCTGATGCAAGCAACGTTGGAATCGGGGCGGTACTATCCCAAGTGCATGATGGCGAAGAGAAAGTGGTGGCATATTACAGCAAGGTCCTCTCGAAGCCCGAAAGAAACTACTGCGTGACCAGAAGGGAACTTCTAGCTCTTATCTTGGCAACAAAGCACTTCCATAAGTACATCTATGGACAGAAATTCCTTCTGCGGACAGACCATGGTGCTCTGAACTGGCTGTTGAACTTCAAAAATCCAGAAGGTCAAGTCGCAAGGTGGATAGAAAGACTGCAGACTTATGATTACCAGATTCAACACCGCAGAGGAAAGCTGCACTCAAACGCCGACGCATTGTCCCGAAGACCTTGCAAAGAGGATTGCAAGCATTGTAGGCGACAAGAAAACAAAGAAAATATTACCGCTCAGCGACTAAGAGCTGACCCCATATGCGGATGGAGCAATGAGGAAGTGAGGACCGCTCAACAGGAGGATCCAGATATCGAACCCATTCTCGCATGGAAAGAAAATGAAGAGAAACCTGAATGGGGAGACATTTCTGACAGGAGTCCAGTTCTCAAAGCCTATTGGGCACAGTGGGACTCACTATATGTGCAAGAAGGTGTCCTCAGGCGAAGATGGGAGTCCGCTGACGGTAAATCATATGTGATGCAGCTGATCGTACCGCAATCGAAAGTCAGTGAAGTTCTTCGGGAGATGCACGACGGGCCTTCTGGAGGTCACCTGGGAGTTAACAAAACACTGGAGAAGGTGCGACATCGGTTCTACTGGTTACATGCTAGAGATGACGTGGAGAAGTGGTGCCGAACATGTGACAAGTGTGCTGCCACCAAAGGACCTGGTAGGAAGATTCAAGGTAAGATGCATCAGTACAACGTTGGATCGCCTTTTGAGAGGATTGCAGTAGATGTGGCTGGGCCTTTTCCAGAGACCAATGCTGGAAACAAGTACATTCTGGTTGTAATGGACTATTTTAGCAAATGGCCTGAGGCGTATGCCATCCCAAATCAAGAAGCCAAAACGGTGGTCGACCAGATTGTGTTTAACTGGGTAAGTAGGTTTGGCGTGCCTATGGAACTTCATTCCGACCAAGGGAGGAACTTCGAGTCAAACATCTTCCAAGGAGTGTGCGGACTACTTGGCATCAAGAAGACCAGAACCACACCGCTTCATCCACAATCTGATGGGATGGTTGAAAGATTCAACCGGACCTTGAAAGAACACCTCACCAAGGTCGTAGGCGACTACCAAAGAGACTGGGATAGGCACGTACCGCTATTCCTGATGGCCTATAGAAGTGCAGTACATAGCTCGACAGGACAAACACCATCTGACATCCTGTTCGGGAAAACCATGCGGCTGCCCAGCGAACTTAAATTTGGATGCCCCACAGAGGAGCCACAGGACACGAACGAGTATGTGGATGACCTCAAGGAGAGACTCGCTGACATCCATAAAAGAACAAGGGAACGGATGAAAACCTACAGCGACCGGATGAAGACACGGTACTACACAAAAGCGACAACGGCAGGATTCCAAGCAGGAGATCGTGTGTGGCTTTATAATCCTCATCGTCAAAAGGGATTGTCACCGAAACTTCAGCAGAACTGGGAAGGTCCTTATACTGTTGTCACGAGGATTAACGACGTGGTTTACCGCATCCAAAGAGGATTAAGAGGCAAGTTAAAAGTAGTTCATTGTGACCGGCTGCATCGATATAGTTGCGAGGCTGCAGATGGAATTATTCGGGACGAACAATCTTAAGGAGGGGGCAGTGTAATGAACACCCAACATTTAAACCAATTTCCTAATCGAAAACGTTTAACCGAAAACACAACTGGCAGCACTATAATGGAATGGTATAAAATGACAGGCATTGTTTGTAAGCCAGTGTGTGTGAGTGTAGAGATTCTTGACAGCAAATGTGGAAACCATGGAGAAGAAACTGGAACGCTCTAGATAAGTATTGTTCTATATAAATAGGCCGCTGACGCAACGAGCAGTCAGTTTTGATTATAGAGTGATAAAGTTAAGAGTGAAATGTTGTTAACCAGTGATAGTCCAATAGTCGAGTTGAGTTCGAATAAAGATAGATACTGAATAAAGTGGTAGAAATAAATAAATAAAAAGTGAAGTTTTATTTTGCGACCTAAGCGCACGTTACAATATGTTTGTTTCATTCATAGAGATGTTGCTTCAGCTGTTCCTGTTCTAGGAGTTGCCATGGATGTTAGCATGGCTTTACAAAAGGTGTTAAAAAAATTCTTGATTTCTGATGGTTTGATATTTGGAATTCTTCAAGCATGCTGATCTCTTAACAAGTATGAAAGTACTTTCATTGTTTATAAATTAGCAGTTTTATTATCTAAAACATTTACTTATAGACGAAAGGCTGGTGTTCTTGCTAGGCTGAATCTTTCAAGGAACCCTTCTACAAAAAATAATCAGCACTCTGCCAAAAATATAAAATTCCATTGAATTTCGGCTGGATTCACATAAAAATGAATGTTAAAGTTTTGCAAGATTGATAAAGTCCACCTATATGATTGCGGTTGCTCATTCTCAAGGATTTCAATGAGGAATCCCCAGCCCTTGATGTTGTCAAAAAGCATTTTACGCAAAACAGTTAAACTGCTATTATTTGCTGTTGATTGGTTCAAAAACGACTTCTACTGTAGTTTAATTTTTTTAATAAATAACTGACAAAAAACTCGTTGACATTCTCTAAAAAAGGTTCAATGCAAGGCTAAGCAACAAAAGTGATCTGATTAAATATGAAATATTAGTGGCGTTTTCGATTCCTTTCGAAAAAGCTAAAGAATTGCGAAAAGTAGCAAGTTTTTAATGACGCTTTATCCAAACAGATTCACACACAGAAATGAGCTATATGTATTTTCTGGTTCTCCATTTCCAAAATGTATTACTATATTTGATATTAGTTCAGCACTAGAAAATATACTAGGGCAAAACTGTTCTGTTTGTGTTTATAGTTTTATTAGAAAATAACTAAAAGACGAAAACCCTTTTGTTCTACTATTTTTTCAAATACAGTTAACATTATGTTATAGGTTTATTGCAAACTGAATACAGAAGCAGGCAATGCATAGTTAATCCCCGTACGTTAATCCGTTTGGAAATAACGTCTTTAATGTTCACAGTTTTTCAAATTTCTCTCCATATACTTGAGAATGTCTGAAAATCAATATCATTTGGTGATATTGTACTTAGCACACAATCGCAAGTTCGTGCAACTCAATAGTGCCCATTTTTATTAAAACATGGAAATATCTTTTGATATCGAAGTTTTTCAATTTTTTTTTTAACAGAAATCAAAAGCAACGTATTCCTAAGGCTGTTTTGAATCAAAACAACTTTATTCAAACGTTTTTTTCTAATATCTCAAAATACTAGAAATAAACTGAAATACGTTGTTTCTGAATCTAAAAGATAATATTTCAACAGAAAGATCACATGAATCAAATTTCTGTATATTCTATTACGCCCTGTGACATTGAACATTACAATTGCTAGTTTTCAGCTGGTTTGTTGGAAAAAATAATAATTTAGAATAGTAACATTAAAAGTTTTCTTAGGGGAATAGAAGGGGCTCTCAACTTCAGAATTGACTATTTGTCCCAATGGAAACCAACTTGAGAAATTTGAAAACTGTTTCAAACAGTATTGCAACACTTTTTGAACGTATCCAATGGCTTTCGATAAAAATCATGAAATTTTTCCAGGCGCCATTTTGAATTTCGAAGCACGTAATGACCACGTTACGTTATGAGGCAGAGGTTTGTTTGATTTTTCCATTTGTTTATAGCCACGTGGCTATTGTTAACATTTTGTTGATTTATGGATTAATTAGGCAAAAATATGAAAAAAGCTTTCATACATTAATTTCTCCTTGTCGCTCGGAATCGATTGAGACCAATTTGAGGCCATTCTGTGAAAACCGTCAAGCCAACTATACGCCAAATTTCAATTGTTAATAACTTTTGATCTAGCCATAAGTAAATTAGAAGCTTTCATACATTAATATACATTAACTCATAGGAACTCAGCAAGCGAGTATGAACCCAGCACGCGAGAACTGTCGAGCCAACTATACGCCGGTTGTTGGAAGTAGTATTTTTGCACCTCAAACTACTTATTTTTTTCGATCTTAGAGCTCTCAACAGTGTTTTGTAACATGTTCAACAAAATTGTTTTTTGCTGTAGCAAATGCCACTTTAGCCATAGTTTAGACAACCAATTTCGGTGTCTAAAGTTAGACGTTCCTTACCCCGGGGCTACACGATCAAGATATGGTAAGCCATTTACAATACATTCGAACTTTCTTACATACACAACCAAACTTTTCGAAATTGAAACCCAACTGGGGGTCAATTCCCGATCTGTGAAGCTGTGAAGTGAAAAAAAAAATATCATTTCAGTTTTCATACAGTTTTTTCATTTTATCACTTCACGAACCCACTCTAAGCGATTCCGGATCTAAAAAGTACTAAAACGTTCTAAATGATAAATTCTGACAGTTTTCTCTCTCATTTCAATTGGATTCCAATTGGATTTTTCATCGTTTGAGTTTTGCGGCCATTTTTCATAATTGAATTTTTCACCGACTCATACGGCAGTGAAAAGAAATTTATCATATGAAAAAAAATTGACATTTGAGGTTGGATTTTCATTAATCGAGAATCGAATTTTCGGTGAAGCTGTGATAAATGTTTTCACTTTACAGCTTCACAGATCGGGAATTGACCCCCTGGTATGGAATATTGAAAGCCACCCGAGAAGCAGTTTCAGTAGCCATGAAATTGACAGCTTCGTCAAATACCCTCAAAAGAGAAAAGAGTGCCTGGAAAAAATTTTTGAATTTCAAATTTCTTGTGGGTGCCATTTTGAGAATATATAATGACATGTCGATTGAATGCCATTTGCCTGGCAAGTTGTAAGTCGCCTACGTCATAGCCGAAACACGAACAGGAATTTGACATATTGTATATGTAGGCTGATGGATTACCATATCTTGATCGTGTAGCTGCAGGGTTAGACAGCGATGAAAGTGTTTATAAATACGATTTGGAGTTGGACACTGTTCTAACGGCCATATTATTCACTCAATAAATTTAAACCCAATAGAAATAAACCCAGTTGTCAAAATTTAATCCCAGGTCTATATTTTGATCCCGGATTTAAAATAAACCCAGTCGTCAAAGTGAGAAACGTCAAATCGTTGAAAGTGCTGCTGGTAAATAGATTTTTGTTTGAAGAAATTGTAAGCAATACTTTTCATTTATATCTTGCATTGTCGATTAAATTTATATTCTATCTTTTTCATGATGTTGCAGGTTCAACCAACAACCAACAACCAACCAACCAACAACCAACCAACCAACAACCAACCAACCAAAAACCAACCAACCAAAAACCAACCAAGATTTTAAATTTGAAGAAATTGTAAGTAATAATTTTCATTTATATTTTGCATTGTCGATTTAATTTATATACTATCTTTTCCATGGTGTTGCAGGTTCAAGAAATGGAAACTCCACCAGCTACTTCAGGTGTTGCTGAAAAGGCAACAACAAGAGCCAAAAAATTCACGCAAATGGAGACAGACCTGCTCCTTCGGTTGGTTTTGTCCTCCAATGTCAACAGCATGGAGACAAACCGGATGACCGTGAAGGCTCGTTCCATGGGATGGGAGTCCATACTATCAGCATTCAATGCTATGCCCGGTGTTGTGGTATGTTTTTGATTTGTATAGTTTACTCTTCCACTATAATTATATTTCGTTTAAATAGCAAAGAACAGAAAAAGAACTGAGGGAAAGGGCTGCAAATGTCCGGAAGGACCTTTATAAACTTGCACGTTCTCAAAAGGAATGCGTGGAAGCGACTGGTGGTGGCCATCTTCCACCTCACAAGCCTCCGAAAACAAGTTTCAAGCTAACTGAGGTCGTGAAAGAGTTTGCTCTTTCTATACAGGTACAATTTTTGCTTAAAACTTGTTTATTATTAAGAAGTTGCTAATATTCCTAACTTAACAGGTGAAACTGGCAGGGTTGGAGCCTTTTGATTGTGACGGGATTCCATCGACATCAGGGACTACAATGCCGATTGTTGACCCCTCTATTTTGTTGTTCAACAACACGGATGAAGAAGGAGCGGTTGAACCTTCAAGTGTTGAAGAGGTGGCTGATCCTACTCCAGGGACAAGTCTGCGAGTTCCGTTAGAGGAAGCAGTTGGTCCTACTGCCAGTGAAGTTCCAACGACTTCACCTACTTCACCACTGCTGAGGCCAGCACAAATGTTTGCGACGCAAAGTCAGCGTCGTCTTCGCAAACGGAACGTGGACGGAAGCCTTGTTGCGACTCCCAGTACCTCCAACAGTGCCATTGACGCCTATTATGATCAAAAGGCAAAGCTGTTGGCTGAGGAGAGAGAACGCCGCAATGAATGGTTCAAGCGTTGTGTGGCGGTAAAAGAAAAAGAAAAGCTTGTGATAAAAGAAGCAGAACTTGTGATGCGCCAGAAGCAGGCAGAGTTTTGGTCCACTTTAGTCCGAAATGTGACAACCAATCCTGTAAGTATCAATTCAAAAATTCTAATTTTTCAAAGTTTTAAATACATTTCTTCTGTTTTCATAGGCAAACATGTTAGAAATGGCTAACGTTGCTAGGGCTATGGCGCCCACCAACCCCATCCAGCCAAGCCAACGTTCATCTCAACTGGATGAAAATCTAATGAGTGAGGAGTACCTCGACGACTATTCACTCTAGTTTTAAGAAAATCTACTTTTAAGAAAAAAAAAGTAATTTAAGTAAATCGTTTATTATTAAGTAGAATTAAGTTAGTTAAGCTACACTTATGTTTTTAGTTGAAATAAAAAATACTTATTGAAAAATGAAATGATGCAAAATGATTTATTTATATTTAGTGTGGTCCTCTTGCTCTTAGCAATAGTCTTCGTTCCGTGGAAGTGGACATACGAATTCCTGACGCAAGTCGTTCAGCAAATACGCTTACTATTTTTTCACGTGCAATTGGCCGTTGAACAGGACGTATCGGGGTAGGTGATAGCAATTGTGTAGGCCGTGTGGGTGGTGGTGGCTGTTGTGATGATGATGACGGTTCAAACATTCCTTCGCAGACGTTTTGAGGCAGGGGCAAACTGTCAGTGCTTACATCACCAAAATCGATGCACATATTATGTAGCATACAGCAAACCGTAACTATTTTTTGAGCTAGGTCCAGCCGATAGAGATGGATACCAGTAGCTAAAATCGGGAAACGTCTCTTGAGCACACCGTACTGTCGTTCAACTACGTTTCGAGTAGTCAAAATGGACCGTTGGTACTCTCTCTCTGCCGCTGAGAGTTGGTCAATGGTTCTATGACGAGTAAACGATGTGCAAACAAAAAAGGTGTTTGCGTATCCACTGTCAGCTACGATGACAAAATTCCCATATACTCCGTTTTCCTGTTCTTGGTAGACATTTGACTGCCTGAAAATCGTTTGGTCATGAGCTGACCCTGGCCACCGCGCAACAACGTTTTGAATTTTCAAATGCGCATCCGATATCGTTTGCACATTCAGCGAAAAATACCCACGTCTATTCCGAAATGCTTCGTTCTGCAAAAAAAAATTTATGGTATATTTTAAACATATGTATATAAGTTTTTGTAAGACTACATACGATTGAACCTCCTGGAGAAATTATTCGCACATGGGTACAGTCGATGGCTCCAATGCAGTACGGGAAATTTCCAAGTTTTGCAAATTCCATCGCTTTTTGTTGCCTCTCTTCATCCGTTTTCGGCATGTAGATGACTTCATCCAAATGTTTCAAAATTGCATCACAGACAGGTGGCAATATATTTGCAACCGTTGATTGAGAGATACCGATGTAATCAGCTGCAGTCTGTTCCATATTGCCACATGCAAGGAGACGCAATACAGCCAAAAGCTTGTGTTCAGCGGTAAGTTCTCGAGATCTATAATGAGGCATGGATTATTATTTCTATGTATATATGTATTGTAATGAACACCCAACATTTATACCAATTTCCTAATCGAAAACGTTTAACCGAAAACACATCTGGCAACACTATAATGGAATGGAATAAATGACAGGCATTGCTTGTAAGCCAGTGTGTGTGAGTGTAGAGATGCTTGACAGCAAATGTGGAAACCATGGAGAAGAAACTGGAACGCTCTAGATGAGTGTTGTTCTATATAAATAGGCCGCTGACGCAACGAGCAGTCAGTTTTGATTATAGAGTGATAAAGTTAAGAGTGAATTGTTATGAACAAGTGATAGTCCAAAAGTCGAGTTGAGATCGAATAAAGTATAGATACTGAATAAAAGTGGTAGAAATAAATTGAAAAGTGAAGTTTTATTTTGCGAGCTAAGCGCACGTTACATTGGTGTCAGAAGTGAAAATAAAACTTATTTGATAAAAAAAAAAAAAAAATTAAATACAGTGAAAATGGGTAAGTTGTTGGAAGAGCTCAACTACATTGAGCTCAAGAGTGAGTTAGGTAAGCGAAATCTTTCTAGAGCGGGATCGAAAAATGAGCTCGTCCTGCGCTTGCGCAACTATTTGGAACAGCAAGGGGAAGACGTAAGTACTTTTGTTTTTGAAACAGAAGTGGAGGAAGAGGAAGTAAGTGAAAGTGTAGATTTTTCTAGTATAATGAAGCTTTTATTAGAACAAAAGACGGAACAGCAGGAGGTTCTGGAACAACTTGAAGCACAACGAAACGAGCAAAAGAAGCTGGTTGAAGAACAACGAAGCGAACAAAAGAAGGAACAGCAGAATGTTCTTGAACAAGTTGTAGCACAACGAAACGAGCAAAAGAAGGAACAGCAGAATGTTCTCGAACAACTGGAAGCACAACGAAACGAACAAAAGAAAGAACAACAGAATATTCTCGAAGGACTTGAGGCGCAACAGAATGTTTTAGAAGGTGAGAAAAATATTCTAGAAGGTAAATTGGGTAACATTGAGAAAAATGTATGTGCCCTAGACGAACGCGTTGAAGGTTTGGAAAAAAAGCTTTCTGTTGTAGAGAATCGTTTCGAAATCGTAGAAAGCCGATGTGATAAACAGTTCTCTGTTCTGTCCAAGGAATTAGACCAGATCCGGAAAATCAAAATTCGAGAATCTACTGGAGAGTTTGCAAGGAAAAAGGAGATGAAACCCCCAACATTTGATGGACAGTCTTCTTGGCCAGTTTACAAGAGACAATTTGAGGCAGCCGCGACAACAAATGGCTGGGATGACGAAGACAAGTACTTAGCACTGACTCTTGCTCTTAGAGGGCCACCAGCTGAATTACTTCAAACAGTTCCAGCTGGTAAGAGCAGTGATTTCAGTTCTCTCGTGGCAGCTATAGATAAACGCTTTGGAGATAGCCACTTGAAAGAAGTCTTCCGAGTCCAACTCAATAACAGAGTTCAGAAAAGGGGTGAAATTTTACAGCAGCTCCAAGCAGACGTCGAAAGACTGGTTCACCTGGCCTACCCGGATGCTGGAGAAGAAACCATCAACCAGCTTGCTGTTTAGTCCTTCGTTCGTACCATTTCGGATATAAATCTTCAGAGGTCTGTGCGAACTGCTAGAACACGTACTCTTTCTGAAACTTTAGCATTCGCATTGACAATTGAAGCAGCAGAACAGGCTTCTCATGGAGTACATAGACTTAGAGAAGCCATTGACGAAGAGTGCTCGTACCAAGGAGCTGAAATACAAAAGAACCAGCGGAGCGGACTAGCAAGATGTTGGAACTGCAACAAGACCGGGCACTTACAGCGTCAATGCCGACTACCACCAAATAAAGCCGCTTGTCAACATTGTGGAAGCAAGAGATCCAACCCAGAACAAGGTAACAACAACACCAGAGTTACGTATCAGCCCGTTTCCCATCAGTGAAACGAGTAAGAACCAACTTCGAAGGGCAGAGGCTGGTTTCTTGTATCGATGGCCCCAGAACCACCATCCAGGTATCTCAGACCAAACGAGACAACAAAAGTCTGACTGTGGAAACTACTATTAACGGGAACAAACATGTGGCTACCATCGACACCGGTGCCACAGCCTCCATAGTACGTCGAGACCTGGTAAAGACGACGTGGCTTCATAACACCAATAGCTACCGTCTAAGAACCGCAACGGGAGAAGCAGCAAGAGTATATGGAGAAGTGTGTCTTAAGATCCGACTGGCCGATCTAGTGTTTACTCATCAATTCCTGGTGGCAGATATATGTGACGAGTGCATCATTGGAATCGACTTTATGAAACAGCACGGAGTTATTTTGGACATCGGTAATCAGGTTTTGAAGTACCAAAATAAGGAACTTCCAATGACCTATTCGAACGAAAGTACGTCGACACTGAGGACTGTCATCACGGAAGATCTGATTCTGCCTCCTTCTTCTGAAGTGTTCGTTTGGACAAAACTGGAAGGTGAGTTTGGAAGCCTTCGATACCTAATGGTGGAACCAGACCCAGAGTGTTCCTACCAAAGCGTCATCATTGGGAAAACACTAGTAGCACCGAAAAACAAAATGGTCCCTGTACGATTACTCAACACCAGACCGTACGATGTAAGGTTGAAGAAAGGAGAAGTCGTTGGACGTTGCGAATCGGTTGCAGCAATTACGAAGATCACAGACGAAGCCCCGAGAAAAACTATAACTCCGGAGGAGCTCAAAACCATCAGAGCTAAAATAGTGTATTCATCCAACCTTGATCACCAACAAACAAGGATGTCTGAAAATCTCCTACAAGAGTACACTGACATCTTCGCATCGTAAAAGGGACAATATGGTAGGACACAGTTGGTGCAGCATCGCATCAACACAGGAGATGCAAGTCCGATTCTTTGTGTCAAGAAATTGTTGAAAAGTGCATAAACTGGTCCTAGGATGCACTTTTCAACAATTTCTTGACACAAAGTGCTGCCTCTTTATGCATAAAATCATTATGAACAAAACTCCAATTTATTTATATGAAAAACTTCAATTCGCTCAATCAAGCAGAACCTTAAATCTTATAACCCCCTTCTTTGCTTATTTACACTCTTCGCGTCTTTTTTATGTTTATGTGACCAAATTATGGAATTCCCTCAAAACGATGATAAAAAAAATAGTTGGTGATAGTTAATTCAAAACTGCAGTATTGGCACATTTTTCATCTCTATAATGATAAAATTCTCTTGGCTGAAAAAATATCATTGTCTTTAAGCTTGGGTCAGTATTTTCTTTTCTTTTTTTTTTCTCATTTCACTTTTCTGTCTATCAGTCTTCTTTCTATATCTACTTCTACACATATTTTTAATTTTTAATAATTTTTTTTTTTTTTTTTATCACAATCTCTATTGTTCAATTACTTTTGTATAACTCTAATTTATTGTTATTTTGAATTGAAATTGTTCCAATTATTTTGTACTATAAAAGACTAAGTCTTATTTGTACTATTATTTTAAATAAACTGAACTGAAACTGATTCGTCAACCCGCAAGACGCCTTCCACTGGCCAAACAAGGTGAGGTTGAGGAAATGATAACAGCAATGAAGAAGGACGGTCTTATTGAAAATTCCAAAAGTCCTTGGGCTTCACCAGTGGTGCTAGTGAAAAAGAAAGACGGAAGCACTCGTTTTTGTGTGGACTACCGAGGGCTGAATGATGTGACTAAAAAGGACAGCTATCCCCTGCCGAGAATCAGTGATACCCTGGATGCTATGGAGGGAGCCCAGTGGTTTTCGACGCTGGACTTGAAGAGTGGATATTGGCAAGTTGACATCCACCCTGATGATCGGGAAAAGACGGCGTTTTCTACAGGTAATTGGCTCTGGCAGTTTAATGTTATGCCGTTTGGGCTATGCAACGCTCCGGCAACATTCGAGCGTTTGATGGAGTGCGTTCTTCAAGGACTGACGTGGAAAGCGTGCCTTGTCTACTTGGACGATGTCATTGTTTACGGGAAAACATTTGACCAACATTGCAAGAATCTTAAAGCCGTGTTTCAGAGACTTCGAGAGGCTAACCTTAAACTGAATCCAGAAAAATGTGCACTTTTCAAAACCGAAGTTAAGTATTTGGGACACATCATCTCTTCCCAAGGAGTGAAGACTGATCCTGAAAAAGTTGACTCCGTCAAAAATTGGCCAACACCACAGGACAAACATCAACTCCGAAGCTTTCTTGGTCTTGCCACATATTACCGACGTTTTGTTAAGAACTTTGCTGGAGTTGCAAAAAGTTTGCATCAGCTCACTGAAAAAGGGAAGCAGTTCAAATGGTCAGGTGAGTGTGAAAAATCTTTTCAGGAACTCAAATACCGCCTCTGTAACGCTCCAGTGCTGGCACATCCAACACCTGGGAGAACATTCATCATCGACGCAGATGCAAGCAACGTTGGAATCGGGGCGGTACTATCCCAAGTGCATGATGGCGAAGAGAAAGTGGTGGCATATTACAGTAAGGTCCTCTCGAAGGCTGAAAGAAACTACTGCGTGACCAGAAGGGAACTGCTAGCTCTTATCTTGGCAACAAAGCACTTCCATAAGTACATCTATGGACAGAAATTCCTTTTGCGAACAGACCATGGTGCTCTGAACTGGCTGTTGAACTTCAAAAATCCAGAAGGTCAAGTCGCAAGGTGGATAGAAAGACTGCAGACTTATGATTACCAGATTCAACACCGCAGAGGAAAGCTGCACTCAAACGCCGACGCATTGTCCCAAAGACCTTGCAAAGAGGATTGCAAGCATTGTAGGCGACAAGAAAACAAAGAAAATATTACCGCTCAGCGACTAAGAGCTGACCCCATATGCGGATGGAGCAATGAGGAAGTGAGGACCGCTCAACAGGAGGATCCAGATATCGAACCCATTCTCGCATGGAAAGAAAATGAAGAGAAACCTGAATGGGGAGACATTTCTGACAGGAGACCAGTTCTCAAAGCCTATTGGGCACAGTGGGACTCACTATATGTGCAAGAAGGTGTCCTCAGGCGAAGATGGGAGTCCGCTGACGGTAAATCATATGTGATGCAGCTGATCGTACCGCAATCGAAAGTCAGTAATGTTCTTCGGGAGATGCACGACGGACCTTCTGGAGGCCACCTGGGAGTTGACAAATCACTGGAGAAGGTGCGACATCGGTTCTACTGGTTACATGCTAGAGATGACGTGGAGAAGTGGTGCCGAACATGTGACAAGTGTGCTGCAACCAAAGGACCTGGTAGGAAGATTCAAGGTAAGATGCATCAGTACAACGTTTGATCGCCTTTTGAGAGGATTCCAGTAGATGTGGCTGGGCCTTTTCCAGAGACCAACGCTGGAAACAAGTACATTCTGGTTGTAATGAACTATTTTAGCAAATGGCCTGAGGCGTATGCCATCCCAAATCAAGAAGCCAAAACGATGGTCGACCAGATTTTGTTTAACTGGGTAAGTAGGTTTGGCGTACCTATGGAACTCCATTCCGACCAAGGGAGGAACTTTGAGTCAAACATCTTCCAAGGAGTGTGCGGACTACTTGGCATCAAGAAGACCAGAACCACACCGCTTCATCCACAATCTGATGGGATGGTTGAAAGATTCAACCGGACCTTGAAAGAACACCTCACCAAGGTCGTAGGCGACTACCAAAGAGACTGGGATAGGCACGTACCGCTATTCCTTATGGCCTATAGAAGTGCGGTACATAGCTCGACAGGACAGACACCATCTGACATCCTGTTCGGGAAAACCATGCGTCTGCCCAGCGAACTTAAATTTGGATGCCCCACACAGGAGCTACAGGACACGAACGAGTATGTGGATGACCTCAAAGAGAGACTCGCTGACATCCATAAAAGAACAAGGGAACGGATGAAAACCTACAGCGACCGGATGAAGACACGGTACGACACAAAAGCGACAACGGCAGGATTCCAAGCAGGAGATCGTGTGTGGCTTTATAATCCTCATCGTCAAAAGGGATTGTCACCGAAACTTCAGCAGAACTGGGAAGGTCCTTATACTGTTGTCACGAGGATTAACAACGTGGTTTACCGCATCCAAAGAGGATTAAGAGGCAAGTTAAAAGTAGTTCATTGTGACCGGCTGCATCGATATAGTGGCGAGGCTGCAGATGGAATTATTCGGGACGCACAATCTTAAGGAGGGGGCAGAGTAATGAACACCCAACATTTATATGAATTTCCTAATCGAAAACGTTTAACCGAAAACACAACTGGCAACACTATAATGGAATGGTATAAATGACAGGCATTGCTTGTAAGCCAGTGTGTGTGAGTGTAGAGATGCTTGACAGCAAATGTGGAAACCATGGAGAAGAAACTGGAACGCTCTAGATGAGTGTTGTTCTATATAAATAGGCCGCTGACGCAACGAGCAGTCAGTTTTGATTATAGAGTGATAAAGATAAGAGTGAATTGTTATGAACAAGTTGTAATGAACACCCAACATTTATACCAATTTCCTAATCGAAAACGTTTAACCGAAAATACAACTGGCAACACTATAATGGAATGGTATAAAATGACAGGCATTGCTTGTAAGCCAGTGTGTGTGAGTGTAGAGATGCTTGACATCAGATGTGGAAACCATGGAGAAGAAACTGGAACGCTCTAGATGAGTGTTGTTCTATATAAATAGGACCGCTGATGCAACGAGCAGGCAGTTTTGATTATAGAGTGATAAAGTTAAGAGTGAAATGTTGTTAACCAGTGATAGTCCAATAGTCGAGTTGAGTTCGAATAAAGTATAGATACTGAATAAAGTGGTAGAAATAAATAAAAAGTGAAGTTTTATTTTGCGAACTAAGCGCACGTTACATTGGTGTCAGAAGTGTAAATAAAACTTATTTGAAAAAAAAACGAGTTGACTAGTAAAGTGTAAAAAAAAAAAAAAAAAGTAAAAAGAAAAATAAAAAACAATATACAGTGAAAATGGGTAAGTTGTTAGAAGAGCTCAACTGCATTGAGCTTAAAAGTGAGTTAGGTAAGCGAAATCTTTCTAGAGCGGGATCGAAAAATGAGCTCGTCCTGCGCTTGCGTAACTATTTGGAACAGCAAGGGGAAGACGTAAACACTTTTGTTTTTGAAACAGAAGTGGAAGAAGAGGAAGTAAGTGAAAATGTAGATTTTTCTAGTATGATGAAACTTTTGTTAGAACAGCGAAACGAGCAAAAGAAGGAACAGCAGAATGTTCTCGAACAACTGGAAGCACAACGAAACGAACAAAAGAAACTGATTGAAGAACAACGAAACGAACAAAAGAAAGAACAACAGAATATTCTCGAAAGACTTGAGGCGCAACAGAATGTTTTGGAAGGTCAGAAAAACATTCTAGAAGGCAAATTGGGCAACATTGAGAAAAATGTATGTGCCCTTGACGAACGCGTTGAAGGTATGGAAAAACAGCTTTCTGTTGTAGAGAATCGTTTCGAAATCGTAGAAAGCCGATGTGATAAACAGTTCTCTGTTCTGACCAAGGAATTGGACCAGATCCGGAAAATCAAAATTCGAGAATCTGCTGGAGAGTTTGTAAGGAAAAAGGAGATGAAACCGCCAACATTTGATGGACAGTCTTCTTGGCCAGTCTACAAAAGACAATTTGAGGCAGCCGCGACAACAAATAGCTGGGATGACGAAGACAAGTACATTGCACTGACTCTTGCTCTTAGAGAACCAGCAGCTGAATTACTTCAAACAGTTCCAGCTGGTAAGAGCAGTGATTTCAGTTCTCTCGTGGCAGCTATAGATAAACGCTTTGGAGATAGCCACTTGAAAGAAGTCTTCCGAGTCCAACTTAATAACAGAGTCCAGAAAAGGGGTGAAAGTCTACAGCAGCTCCAAGCAGACATCGAAAGACTGGTTCACCTGGCATACCCGGATGCTGGAGAAGAAACCATCAACCAGCTTGCTGTTGAGCCCTTCGTTCGTGCCATTTCCGATATACATCTTCAGAGGTCTGTGCGAACTGCTAGAACACGTACTCTTTTTGAAACTTTAGCATTCGCATTGACAATTGAAGCAGCAGAACAGGCTTCTCATGGAGTACATCGACTTAGAGAAGCCATAGTCGAAGTGTGCTCGTGCCAAAGAGCTGAAATACAAAAGAACCAGGGGAGCGGACTAGCAAGATGTTGGAACTGCAACAAGACCGGGCACTTACAGCGTCAATGCCGACTACCACCAAATAAAGCCGCTTGTCAACATTGTGGAAGCAAGAGATCCAACGCAGAGCAAGGTAACAACAACACTAGCGTTGTCTATCAGCCGGTTTCCTATCAGGTAGGAACCAACTTCGAGAGGCAGAGGCTGGTTTCTTGTATCGATGGCCCCAGAACCACCATCCAGGTCTCTCAGACCAAACGAGACAACAAAAGTCTGACTGTGGAAACTACTATTAACGGGAACAAACATGTGGCTACCATCGACACCGGTGCCACAGCCTCCATAGTACGTCGAGACCTGGTAAAGACGACGTGGCTTCATAACACCAATAGCTACCGTCTAAGAACCGCAACGGGAGAAGCAGCAAGAGTATATGGAGAAGTGTGTCTTAAGATCCGACTGGCCGATCTAGTGTTTACTCATCAATTCCTGGTGGCAGATATATGTGACGAGTGCATCATTGGAATCGACTTTATGAAACAGCACGGAGTTATTTTGGACATCGGTAATCAGGTTTTGAAGTACCAAAATAAGGAACTTCCAATGACTTATTCGAACGAGAGTACGTCGACACTGAGGACTGTCATCACGGAAGATCTAATTCTGCCTCCTTCTTCTGAAGTGTTCGTTTGGACAAAACTGGAAGGTGAGTTTGGAAGCCTTCGATACCTAATGGTGGAACCAGACCCAGAGTGTTCCTCCCAAAGCGTCATCATTGGGAAAACACTAGTAGCACCGAAAAACAAAATGGTCCCCGTACGATTACTAAACACCAGACCGTACGATGTAAGGTTGAAGAAAGGAGAAGTCGTTGGACGTTGCGAATCGGTTGCAGCAATTACGAAGATCACAGACGAAGCCCCGAGAAAAACTATAACTCCGGAGGAGCTCAAAACCATCAGAGCTAAAATACTGTATTCATCCAACCTTGATCACCAACAAACAAGGATGGCTGAAAATCTCCTACAAGAGTACACTGACATCTTCGCATCGCAAAAGGGACAATATGGTAGGACACAGTTGGTGCAGCATCGCATCAACACAGGAGATGCAAGACCGATTCGTCAACCCGCAAGACGCCTTCCACTGGCCAAACAAGGTGAGGTTGAGGAAATGCTAACAGCAATGAAGAAGGACGGTCTTATTGAAAATTCCAAAAGTCCTTGGGCTTCACCAGTGGTGCTAGTGAAAAAGAAAGACGGAAGCACTCGTTTTTGTGTGGACTACCGAAGGCTGAATGATGTGACTATAAAGGACAGCTATCCCCTGCCGAGAATCAGTGATACCCTGGATGCTATGGAGGGAGCCCAGTGGTTTTCGACGCTGGACTTGAAGAGTGGATATTGGCAAGTTGACATCCACCCTGATGATTGGGAAAAGACGGCGTTTTCTACAGGTAATGGGCTCTGGCAGTTTAAAGTTATGCCGTTTGGGCTATGCAACGCTCCGGCTAAATTCGAGCGTTTGATGGAGTGCGTTCTTCAAGGACTGACGTGGAAAGCGTGCCTTGTCTACTTGGACGATGTCATTGTTTACGGGAAAACATTTGACCAACATTGCAAGAATCTAAAAGCCGTGTTTCAGAGACTTCGAGAGGCTAACCTTAAACTGAATCCAGAAAAATGTGCACTTTTCAAGACCGAAGTTAAGTATTTGGGACACATCATCTCTTCCCAAGGAGTGAAGACTGATCCTGAAAAGTTGACTCCGTCAAAAATTGGCCAACACCACAGGACAAACATCAACTCCGAAGCTTTCTTGGTCTTGCCACATATTACCGACGTTTTGTTAAGAACTTTGCTGGAGTTGCAAAAAGTTTGCATCAGCTCACCGAAAAAGGGAAGCAGTTCAAATGGTCAGGTGAGTGTGAAAAATCTTCCATAAATACATCTATGGACAGAAATTCCTTCTGCGGACAGACCATGGTGCTGTGAACTGGCTGTTGAACTTCAAAAATCCAGAAGGTCAAGTCGCAAGGTGTATAGAAAGACTGCAGACTTATGATTACCAGATTCAACACCGCAGAGGAAAGCTGCACTCAAACGCCGACGCATTGTCCCGAAGACCTTGCAAAGTGGATTGCAAGCATTGTAGGCGGCAAGAAGACAAAGAAAATATTACCGCTCAGCGACTAAGAGCTGACCCAATAAGCGGATGGAGCAATGAGGAAGTTAGGACAGCTCAACAGGAGGATCCAGATATCGAACCCATTCTCGCATGGAAAGAAAATGAAGAGACACCTGAATGGGGAGATATTTCTGACAGGAGTCCAGTTCTCAAAGCCTATTGGGCGCAGTGGGACTCACTATATGTGCAAGAAGGTGTCCACAGGCGAAGATGGGAGTCCGCTGACGGTAAATCATGTGTGATGCAGCTGATCGTACCGCAATCGAAAGTCAGTGAAGTTCTTCGAGAGATGCACGACGGACCTTCTGGAGGCCACCTGGGAGTTAACAAAACACTGGAGAAGGTGCGACATCGGTTCTACTGGTTACATGCTAGAGATGACGTGGAGAAGTGGTGCCGAACATGTGACAAGTGTGCTGCAACCAAAGGACCTGGTAGGAAGATTCAAGGTAAGATGCATCAGTACAACGTTGGATCCCCTTTTGAGAGGATTGCAGTAGATGTGGCTGGGCCTTTTCCAGAGACCAACGCTGGAAACAAGTACATTCTGGTTGTAATGAACTATTTTAGCAAATGGCCTGATGCGTATGCCATCCCAAATCAAGAAGTCAAAACGGTGGTCGACCAGATTGTGTTTAACTGGGTAAGTAGGTTTGGCGTACCTATGGAACTCCATTCCGACCAAGGGAGGAACTTCGAGTCAAACATCTTCCAAGGAGTGTGCGGACTACTTGGCATCAAGAAGACCAGAACCACACCGCTTCATCCACAATCTGATGGGATGGTTGAAAGATTCAACCGGACCTTGAAAGAACACCTCACCAAGGTCGTAGGCGACTACCAAAGAGACTGGGATAGGCACGTACCGCTATTCCTGATGGCCTATAGAAGTGCAGTAGATAGCTCGACAGGAAAAACACCATCTGACATCCTGTTCGGGAAAACCATGCGGCTGCCCAGCAAACTTAAATTTGGATGCCCCACAGAGGAGCCACAGGACACGAACGAGTATGTGGATGACCTCAAGGAGAAACTCGCTGACATCCATAAAAGAACAAGCGACCGGATGAAGACACGGTACGACACGAAAGCGACAACGGCAGGATTCCAAGCAGGAGATCGTGTGTGGCTTTATAATCCTCATCGTCAAAAAGGATTGTCACCGAAACTTCAGCAGAACTGGGAAGGTCCTTATACTGTTGTCACGAGGATTAACGACGTGGTTTACCGCATCCAAAGAGGATTAAGAGGCAAGTTAAAAATAGTTCATTGTGACCGGCTGCATCGATATAGTGGCGAGGCTGCAGATGGAATTATTCGGGACGAACAATCTTAAGGAGGGGGCAGTGTAATGAACACCCAACATTTATACCAATTTCCTAATCGAAAACGTTTAACCGAAAATACAACTGGCAACACTATAATGGAATGGTATAAAATGACAGGCATTGCTTGTAAGCCAGTGTGTGTGAGTGTAGAGATGCTTGACATCAAATGTGGAAACCATGGAGAAGAAACTGGAACGCTCTAGATGAGTGTTGTTCTATATAAATAGGACCGCTGACGCAACGAGCAGGCAGTTTTGATTATAGAGTGATAAAGTTAAGAGTGAAATGTTGTTAACCAGTGATAGTCCAATAGTCGAGTTGAGTTCGAATAAAGTATAGATACTGAATAAAGTGGTAGAAATAAATAAAAAGTGAAGTTTTATTTTGCGAACTAAGCGCACGTTACAAAGTGATAGTCCAAAAGTCGAGTTGAGATCGAATAAAGTATAGATACTGAATAAAAGTGGTAGAAATAAATTGAAAAGTGAAGTTTGTGGAGTAGATATATGGATAGGTTCATTCTCAAATTCATCTTCTGATGATGAAGACATCACCATCCTTTCAATTGTCCTTACAAAGTCCATTACTTTTTTACTTTTCTTTATCAGTGGATTTATTCTTTTAGATTATCATCCGTCTAGAACTCTCTCTAATTTGCAATGACGCT
Source organism: Melanostoma scalare (assembly GCA_949752695.1). Taxonomy (NCBI): domain Eukaryota; kingdom Metazoa; phylum Arthropoda; class Insecta; order Diptera; family Syrphidae; genus Melanostoma; species Melanostoma scalare. The sequence continues at coordinate 100,719,882 of OX456985.1, read as the reverse complement.
GTTAGTAGCGTTATAACTGTTTACTGACCGCTTGCCTGGTAACTGTTTTGAATTTTGTATGTTGTAGACAGAGAGCGATATACTGCTGGTGTACTTGTGGTTGTGGCACGGCAGTTGTGGGTCTTGCCAGATGGGAACATGGCGGATTTGTCTCCGGGGACAGTGTTTTTATTACAGGCAATGCCGACCTCTTCAAGGATGTAGCCATGAGTGCCATGAGTGCCATGAGCACCTGTCAAACCAACATTGCGATTTTGAATTCATACATAACTTACTGACTCTGACAATTTTCTATTATCATGTTTGGTCTTCGTAGACAAACCCAGCTTTTGAATACCATTCGAAAAGATGGGTTTCATAATTTTAGAAACATTTGCTTACTTTATCAGGATGCACTTCTAAAAATTCTCTGCGATAAGCTTTTTTAACATCTACCGGTGTTACTAGTGTGGACATTTCGCATTTTTTCCACTTGGCATCTGCCCACAGCACCGTATGCATTGAGCACAATAAAGCACGTATGTTATTTTTCTTTCCTTCAGTCTGTAAAGAAAACAAAAACACAAAATATAACATTTGATTTGATGATTCAGTTTCCTACAAACTTTACCCATTCCATTATCCGAAGTTTGTTTGGATATATGTCCCTTACAAGTTCTTCTTTTCTCATCTCATTTATTGACCTCGGATCGTGTTGTGTTTTGCTTCCGAATTTGTATCCCTGTTCACCTAAGATATCTGCAAATATGTCAGCATTTTTGGGTGACGCATTTGCTGATGTTTTTGGTTCAAAGTGTGATCTACTGTAGTCTGGCCTGTTGTTAGCTCCGCAAACGTTATATCCGCAAACAGATCCTTGGGCTGAAATAAATTTAAAGAAGCTCAGTTTCATACCTCATAATGGAAATTCAATAAAACAAACCTGTTGTGGTGATGTTTCTTTACTATGTAACTGACTAGAACTACCGCCAAGAGTTGCAGTAGACGCCGCCGGTGATTTCGGGAAACTCAAAGGAACTGAGGGTGTAACTGTTGGTATTGTAGTCGAAGATGTAAAGGCGTTAAAGTCTAAATTGAAGTCCGCGGTACCTCGAGCAGTTGATGTGTTTATCGATCCGAATATATCATCTGATCCCGCGCTTGATTTTGACCCAGTGTTGTCTATAAAAAAATCATTTATTCATCTGAAACTGGTTTGCTCTTCACTTTTTACCCAAAATATCTGGAATTTGTGACGAACGCGTGTCACCTGAATCGAACGATCCCAGCAAATCAAAGCTAGCCTCTTTTGGATGTGCAATGTGAGGTTTTCTTTGAGATGATGACTTTCGTGGTGTTGATTGGCTACCCAGGTTTAGTAAATCAATTGCGGGCGCAGGTGAAGAAAAGTTTTTATTAGTACTTCCATTGTTTTCTGTGATGTCTGGCATAACAAAGGGTAATTCAGGCTCTTGCTCAGATACGTCTGCAGGGGTGGCTTCTCTGCGTTGCACCGGTACCGGGGGCGCCTGTCTTGTTGGTGGTGGCTGGTGTTGTCGTAGTGGTTTCGATTCTGTTGTTGGCTTCGTAACTGTAAAACTGTATTTGTTTTAACGTAGATAAATAATATCATGTCATGTTTTACAAACCACAATCACAATACTCTTGGGATCTGCTGTCAAGAAACCATACATATCTTCGGCCACTGAAAACATTCCATGCAAGTGTGGAGCCTTCGACTTTGGACAAGTGCAAATAGACCCTGCTTCTACTGTTCGGACAGGTGGTGGTAGACGGGGACAGTTGCGATTGCCGAAGTTATAGATGCTAACTTTTGCAGGTGGATAGTAAAGAATGCATCCTAATGCCCACTCATCTAACTGCGGTCCTATCACATGATTGTTCCAAGTGTCTAGCATTTCTGGAGACCTGTACATAGGTGTGGTCCCAGTTGTAAGCTAAAAGAAGTAAAACAATTACAATAAATAATCTGAGAACAAAATACAACAAATAATTTTTTTACTTCACCTTTTACTTTTGACAGATTGGGTTGGGTTTGTTCGCGTAACATATATAAATCACACTTTTTATGTCAAAATCTGGGTAAGTTTGCTTGATTTGGCTGCAATATTTGAAATTTCCCTATAGTATGCTAACGAACCGAAAATACATCCGAATGTAAAAATTTAAACCCGACAACGCAATGCGGTTTAAATCCATCGGGTTTATTTGGAGTGAATAATATGGATTTGCGTTTGACAATCGGGCTTATGCGATTTTGCATCCGGATGTAAATTTAAGCCCGGGTTTATTGGGTGAATAATATGGCCGTAAATCCGACTCTAGGTAATTGATGAATATTGTCATGCTACAATCCTCAGTGAAGTGGAGATTACTAGTGTTACAATTCTTGTATTAGTTCATTCACTCCACATAATGACTTCTATTCGCGGTGTTAGGATAGGTGAGTATTTTAATTTGTTTCAGATGAGGTTCTCGATCTAGTGTTAGGAAGGGTAAGTTCAAAATAGTCATAGGGATTGCTTCTTGAATATTGTTAATACCGGATTCGAATCCTTTTGACTAAATTTATTTTTGTTTTGATCTGTAAATTTTTTATTTTCTTTTTTTCATGACAACGAAATTGCTGGGTTCGGAGGTGTGTCAGAGGCAGGAGTATTCTTCAATCTCGGTGAGTTAATTTTAATTTATTCTTTTTATTTTACATTTATACACATATGTATTTATATGTACATATATATGTAGTCGAATCCCCACTTAACTTCGTCTCGCCAAGGACTTATTAAGCAGTTCTCAGAGAAAATTTCTTGAGCACTTTCTTTAAAATTCAATTTCAAATAGATTTTTGCTATGGTATAAAAAAATACTTCCCAGTATAGTGCTTATTGAAGTAAAATAAACAGAAAAATGTTTATCAACGACGTATTTTTGATTGACTGAAAAATTAATAGATTATTGATATATAAGGTACGTTCGAGTACTTTGTGCACCAAAATCGGCAGTCAGAAAAATTTTAAGGAGTGGGCGTAAAATTTCTCTGAGAGCGATTGATGTACATAAAAGTACTCGAACGTTTTGTTGACACAAAACCTACACATATTTAAACTTCAAATTTTGAACTGACTTTTTTTTTTGTCTTAAGTAAGCATATCAAACGTTTCTTTCAGTTGGCTTCTGTTCAATTAACGGGCTGAATTGGTTTCTGCCAACAGATGCTATTGTGATATTCCCAAAGTCACTGGGTATTGAGGAAAGGGAACCTAATTTTTTTTTCGATGGTTTCAAATGGACTTAAGCCATTCAAAGCCAAAATACTAAAGTATAGGTACTTTCACTGTCTTTGCCAGTCTTTGGAAGGGGCAATACTCTTCGTAACAATTACGCCTGGACTACTCACCATTTTCGTGTAACGATAAAATAATTCTTTCATAATCTTACAAAATATTTATTTAGTCTAAATTTTATACAATTCGTTACGTTGTTGTATAAAGGCATGTGACACCGCGCTGAAATAGCGTGGCGGAAGAGGCGCCTGAAGGGCGTGGCCTGCTGGTTCCGCTCGGGCTAGTTCGTCGGACGGGGGGGGGGGATCTTGCCCTCAAACTGCCTCATCACCTTATACCGCAAAAAAAATTTAAGTCAGGCCGAGAGCGAAAGAATGAACTTTCATTATATCATATTTTTTCTATTAATATTGTAACGTGCGCTTAGTTCGCAAAATAAAACTTCACTTTTTATTTTATTTATTTCTACCACTTTATTCAGTATCTATCTTTATTCGAACTCAACTCGACTATTGGACTATCACTGGTTAACAACATTTCACTCTTAACTTTATCACTCTATAATCAAAACTGACTGCTCGTTGCGTCAGCGGCCTATTTATATAGAACAATACTTATCTAGAGCGTTCCAGTTTCTTCTCCATGGTTTCCACATTTGCTGTCAAGCATCTCTACACTCACACACACTGGCTTACAAACAATGCCTGTCATTTTATACCATTCCATTATAGTGTTGCCAGTTGTGTTTTCGGTTAAACGTTTTCGATTAGGAAATTGGTATAAATGTTGGGTGTTCATTACACTGCCCCCTCCTTAAGATTGTTCGTCCCGAATAACTCCATCTGCAGCCTCGCCACTATATCGATGCAGCCGGTCACAATGAACTACTTTTAACTTGCCTCTTAATCCTCTTTGGATGCGGTAAACCACGTCGTTAATCCTCGTGACAACAGTATAAGGACCTTCCCAGTTTCGCTGAAGTTTCGGTGACAATCCCTTTTGACGATGAGGATTATAAAGCCACACACGATCTCCTGCTTGGAATCCTGCCTTTGTCGCTTTTGTGTCATACCGGGTCTTCATCCGGTCGCCATACACTGTGACCCATGCCCTGTTCTATTAGGTCTATCTGTAAGCCTACCCACCTCTATGTTTGAATCACAGACATAACAATTTCGGAACCACTTCTCCACGTCACCTCTAACATGCAGCCAGTAAAAGCGTTTTCGCACGTTCTCCAGCGTCTTGTTGACTCCCAGGTGGCTTCCTGTAGGGCTTCTATGCATCTTTTGTAAAACCTCCTTGATTTTCGATTGAGGAACAATAAGCTGCATTACAAAAGATTTACCGTCAGGAGATTCCCATTTGCGCTGGAGTACTCCTTCTTGCACGCGAAGCGAATCCCACTGTGCCCAATAGGCTTTGACAACAGGGCTTTGGTCAGAAATGTCATCCCAGTCAGGTTTCGTGTTGTTCTCTTTCCATTTGAGAATCGGTCCGATGTCTGGATCCTTCGTTTGAGCAGACCTCAATTCTTCCTTGTTCCATCCGAATATGGGTTCCATTCTCATTCGCTGAGTCTCGGTCTCTACTTTCCCCCAGCAATTCCATTGGGGGTTTTCTACCTGATGTCCAATTCGGTATTGATAAGTCTGCGGTCTTACTCTACAGCTCACGGATTGATTTTCTTGGACTTCACAACGTCGACAAGAAGTTTCAGTTTTAATTGGTGGAAACCGGCATTGTCGCTGTAAGTGCCCCGTCTTATTACAATTCCAACATCTGGCAAGTCCGTTCCGCTGGTTCCTTTGTAGCTTAACTCCTGGGCATGATCCAGCCTCGAATATGGCTTCTCTTTGACATTGTACCATTTGAGAAGCTTGCTCAGATGCTTCCATCATTAATGCAAACTCTAGAGTTTCAGAAAGAGTTCGTGTTCTAGCAGTTCGCACTGATCTCTGAAGATGTTTGTCAGAAATGGCACGAACGAAGGACTCAACAGCCAGATGGTTGATGATTTCTTCTCCAGCATCCGGGTATGCCAGGTGAACCAGTCTTTCGAAGTCTGCTTGGAGCTGCTGTAGACTTTCACCCCTTTTCTGGACTCTGTTATTGAGTTGGACTCGGAAGACTTCTTTCAAGTGGCTATCACCAAATCGTTTATCTATAGCTGCCACGAGAGAACTGAAATCGTTGCTCTTACCAGCTGGAACAGTTTGAAGTAATTCAGCTGCTGGTCCTCTAAGAGCAAGAGTCAGTGCTGTGTATTTGTCTTCGTCAACCCAGCCATTTGCTGTCGCAGCTGCCTCGAATTGTCTCCTGTAAACTGACCAAGACGACTGTCCATCGAATGTTGGAGGTTGTACTTCTCTTTGCTTTAGACAATCTCCACAAGTTTTCCGTAGCTCCATTTTCCGCATCTGGTCTAGTTCCTTAGCCATGTTTTCGATTCGTTTCTCCAAAGTGGCAAGCTGACTTTCGCATTGACTCTCAAGCTTGGAAAATCGTTTCTCAACACATTCAATGCGTTTTTCTAGGCCACAAACATTTTTCTCAATGTTACCCAATTTGCTTTCTAGAATGTTTTTCTGACCTTCCAAAACATTCTGTTGCGCCTCAAGTCTTTCGAGAATATTCTGTTGTTCCACATTTTGCTCGTTTCGTTGTTCTTCAATCAGCTTCTTTTGTTCGTTTCTTTGTGTTTCAAGTTGTTCGAGAACATTCTGCTGTTCCTTCTTTTGCTCGTTTCGTTGTGCTTCCAGTTGTTCGAGAACATTCTGCTGTTCCTTCTTTTGATCGTTTCTCTGCTCTTCCAGACGTCCGAGAATATTCTGCTGTTGCTCTTCAATCAGCTTCTTTTGTTGTACTTCGAGTCGTTCGAGAACATTCTGCTGTTCCTTCTTTTGCTCGTTTCGCTGTTCTAACAAAAGTTTCATCATACTAGAAAAATCTACTCTTTCACTTACTTCTTCCACTTCTATTTCAAAAACAAAAGTGTTTACGTCTTCCCCTTGCTGTTCCAAATAGTTACGCAAACGCAGGACGAGCTCATTTTTCGATCCCGCTCTAGAAAGATTTCGCTTACCTAACTCACTTTTAAGCTCAATGCAGTTGAGCTCTTCTAACAACTTACCCATTTTCACTGTATATAATTATTATTTTTCTTTTTACTTTTACTTTTTTTTTTTTTTTTACACTTTATTAGTCAAATAAGTTTTATTTACACTTCTGACACCAATGTAACGTGCGCTTAGTTCGCAAAATAAAACTTCACTTTTTATTTTATTTATTTCTACCACTTTATTCAGTATCTATCTTTATTCGAACTCAACTCGACTATTGGACTATCACTGGTTAACAACATTTCACTCTTAACTTTATCACTCTATAATCAAAACTGACTGCTCGTTGCGTCAGCGGCCTATTTATATAGAACAATACTTATCTAGAGCGTTCCAGTTTCTTCTCCATGGTTTCCACATTTGCTGTCAAGCATCTCTACACTCACACACACTGGATTACAAACAATGCCTGTCATTTTATACCATTCCATTATAGTGTTGCCAGTTGTGTTTTCGGTTAAACGTTTTCGATTAGGAAATTGGTATAAATGTTGGGTGTTCATTACAATATGGATCGACAGCGGACGGACTTCCTCACCCTCAGGGAGGCCAAAGATGTTAGCTTTGCCGGGTCTACTCCCACCCTACATACGGGAATTCTCGACCCGCATCATATCTGAATTCCCCCAAAAAAATTCTAACGACTTAAAACAAACAGTATCCTTTTTTTTCAAATTTAGTTTTTTTTTTTTGTTTAACTCACCTTCGAGACCTCATGTTATTTCGTCGCACCTCCCCCCCTAGCTCGCTGGCCCCTTTACCACTTCATTCTGGTAATTCCAGTTCAAAAAAAAATTATCCTATCGCTACTCTATTCGGAGGCCACATGGCCTTACTCAATGCTCAAAAACTGGTTCTGTTCGTGGTACCTCTACCCCTTTACCCTAATAATGAATCGCGAATTTGACGCGCGTATGGTCTTCACGCCACTTTTTAAAAATAAATTTCCTTTAACCCCCGCGGCCCAACAGGTCCGTACCTAAAAAGAGCTCTCTGTAGGCGGGGCTTCCGGTGCACGTGAAACGTGCTCCCCAAAAAGAAAAAAAAATCGCGTTGCCCCCTGAGGACCACTTACGAACCTTACAGTGCGGTTGTTACTTTACATTTACCTTAGTGTTGGGTCTCTTAATAATACGCCCAAAAATTTAGTTTAAGCGAAAGCAGCTAATGTTATCAAACGTTCAATATATTGAAAAATGGAATGTTAATTATATTAAATATATATATTGTAATGAACACCCAACATTTATACCAATTTCCAAATCGAAAACGTTTAACCGAAAACACAACTGGCAGCACTATAATGGAATGGTATAAATGAGAGGCATTGCTTGTACACCAGTGTGTGTGAGTGTAGAGATGCTTGACAGCAAATGTGGAAACCATGGAGAAGAAACTGGAACGCTCTAGATGAGTGTTGTTCTATATAAATAGGACCGCTGACGCAACGAGCAGTCAGTTTTGATTATAGAGTGATAAAGTTAAGAGTTAATTGTTGTATACAAGTGATAGTGCAAAAGTCGAGTTGAGATCGAATTAAGTATAGATACTGAATAAAAGTGATAGAAATAAATTGAAAGGTGAAGTTTTATTTTGCGAACTAAGCGCACGTTACATTGGTGTCAGAAGTGTAAATAAAACTTATTTGACTAGTAAAGTGTAAAAAAAAGTAAATACAGTGAAAATGGGTAAGTTGTTGGAAGAGCTCAACTGCATTGAGCTTAAGAGTGAGTTAGGTAAGCGAAATCTTTCTTGAGCGGGATCGAGAAATGAGCCCGTCCTGCGTTTGCGCAGCTATTTGGAACAGCAAGGGGAAGACGTAAACACTTTTGTTTTTGAAACAGAAGTGGAGGAAGAGGAAGTAAGTGAAAGTGTAGATTTTTCTAGTACGATGAAGCTTTTATTAGAACAACGAAAGTGATTGAAGAGCAACAGCAAAATATTCTCGGACTTCTGGAAGAGCAACGAAATGATCAAAAGAAGGAACAGCTGAATGTTCTCGAACAACTTGAAACACAACGAAATGAGCAAAAGAAGGAACAGCAGAATGTTCTCGAACAACTGGAAGCACAACGAAACGAACAAAAGATGGAACAACAGAATATTCTCGAAAGACTTGAGGCGCAACAGAATGTTTTGGAAGGTCAGAAAAACATTCTAGAAGGTAAATTGGGTAACATTGAGAGAAATGTATGTGCCCTAGACGAACGCGTTGAAGGTATGGAGAAACAGCTTTCTGTTGTAGAGAATCGTTTCGAAATCGTAGAAAGCCGACGTGATAAACAGTTCTCTGTTCTGACCAAGGAATTGGACCAGATCCGGAAAATCAAAATTCGAGAATCTGCTGGAGAGTTTGCAAGGAAAACGGAGATGAAACCGCCAACATTTGATGGACAGTCTTCTTGGCCAGTTTATAAGAGACAATTTGAGGCAGCCGCGACAACGAATGGCTGGGATGACGAAGACAAGTACATTGCACTGACTCTTGCTCTTAGAGGACCAACAGCTGAATTACTTCAAACAGTTCCAGATGGTAAGAGCGGCGATTTCAGCTCTCTCATGGCAGCTATAGATAAACGCTTTGGAGATAGCCACTTGAAAGAAGTCTTCCGAGTCCAACTCAATAACAGAGTCCAGAATAGGGGTGAAAGTCTACAGCAGCTCCAAGCAGACGTCGAAAGACTGGTTCACCTGGCATACCCGGATGCTGGAGAAGAAATCATCAACCAGCTTGCTGTTGAGTCCTTCGTTCGTGCCATTTCCGATATACATCTTAGAGGACCAACAGCTGAATTACTTCAAACAGTTCCAGCTGGTAAGAGCGGCGATTTCAGCTCTCTCGTGGCAGCTATAGATAAACGCTTTGGAGATAGCCACTTGAAAGAAGTCTTCCGAGTCCAACTCAATAACAGAGTCCAGAATAGGGGTGAAAGTCTACAGCAGCTCCAAGCAGACGTCGAAAGACTGGTTCACCTGGCATACCCGGATGCTGGAGAAGAAATCATCAACCAGCTTGCTGTTGAGTCCTTCGTTCGTGCCATTTCCGATATACATCTTCAGAGGTCTGTGCGAACTGCTAGAACACGTACTCTTTCTAAAACTTCAGCATTAGCATTGACAATTGAAGCAGCAGAACGGGCTTCTCATGGAGTACATCGACTTAGAGAAGCCATAGTCAAAGAATGCTCGTGCCAAAGAGCTGAAATACAAAAGAACCAGCGGAGTGGACTAGCAAGATGTTGGAATTGCAACAAGACCGGGCACTTACAGCGTCAATGCCGACTACCACCAAATAAAGCCGCTTGTCAACATTGTGGAAGCAAGAGATCCAACCTAGAGCAAGGTAACAACAACACCAGCGTTGCCTATCAATCCAACTTCGAAGGGCAGAGGCTGGTTTCTTGTATCGATGGCCCAAAAACCACCATCCTGGTCTCACAGACCAAACGAGACAACAAAAGTCTGACTGTGGAGACTACTATTAATGGGACCAAACATGTGGCTACCATCGACACCGGTGCCACAGCCTCCATAGTACGTCGAGACCTGGTAAAGACGACGTGGCTTCATAACACCAATAGCTACCGTCTAAGAACCGCAACGGGAGAAGCAGCAAGAGTATATGGAGAAGTGTGTCTTAAAATCCGACTGGCTGATCTAGTGTTTACTCATCAATTCCTGGTGGCAGATATATGTGACGAGTGCATCATTGGAATCGACTTTATGAAACAGCACGGAGTTATTTTGGATATCGGTAATCAAGTTTTGAAATACCAAAATAAAGAAATTAAAATGACCTATTCGAATGAAAATACGTCAACACTGAGGACTGTCATCACGGAAGATCTTATCCTGCCTCCTTCTTCTGAAGTGTTCGTTTGGACAAAGCTTGAAGGTGAGTTTGGAAGCCTTCGATACCTCATGGTGGAACCAGACCCAGAGTGTTCCTCCCAAAGCGTCATCATTGGGAAACTCTGGTAGCACCGAAAAACAAAATGGTTCCCGTACGATTACTAAACACCAGACCGTACGATGTAAGGTTGAAGAAAGGAGAAGTCGTTGTACGTTGCGAATCGGTTGCAGCAATTACGAAGATCACAGACGAAGCCCCGAGAAAAACTATAACTCCGGAGGAGCTCAAAACCATCAAAGCTAGAACCCTGAATTCATCCAACCTTGATCACCAACAAACGAGGATGGCTGAAAATCTCCTACAAGATTGCACTGACATCTTCGCATCGGCAAAGGGGCAATATGGTAGGACACAGTTGGTGCAGCATCGCATCAACACAGGAGATGCAAGGCCGATTCGTCAACCCGCAAGACGCCTTCCACTGGCCAAACAAGGTGAGGTTGAGGAAATGATAACGGCAATGAAGAAGGACGGTCTTATCGAAAATTCCAAAAGTCCTTGGGCGTCACCAGTGCTTCTAGTGAAAAAGAAAGACGGAAGCACTCGTTTTTGTGTGGAGTACCGAAGGCTGAACGATGTGACTAAGAAGGACAGCTATCCTCTGCCGAGAATCAGTGATACCCTGGATGCCATGGAGGGAGCCCAGTGGTTTTCGACGCTGGACTTGAAGAGTGGATATTGGCAAGTTGACATCCACCCTGATGATCGGGAAAAGACGGCGTTTTCTACAGGTAATGGGCTCTGGCAGTTTAAAGTTATGCCGTTTGGGCTATGCAACGCTCCGGCAACATTCGAGCGTTTGATGGAGTGCGTTCTTCAAGGACTGACGTGGAAAGCGTGCCTTGTCTATGTCTACTTGGACGATGTCATTGTTTACGGGAAAACATTTGACCGAAATTGCAAGAACCTAAAAGCCGTGTTTCAGAGACTTCGAGAGGCTAACCTTAAACTGAATCCAGAAAAATGTGCACTTTTCAAAACCGAAGTTTAGTATTTGGGACACATCATCTCTTGTCAAGGAGTGAAGACCTTGTATTGTAAATCCAAAAAAACGGTTCGCGTTTTAATGTTTGATGGTTGGTATCCGTGACGAGTTGTCAAACATAAACAAACAAAATAGCGGTGTTCACAAAAGTATGCAAGTATTTTCTTGTGGTTTTTTTTCTCTGTTTACACGCTTGGGTTCAGTTCACTTGAGAGTGAATGAGAACAATTGCGAAGAACTTTCAAATGTCGGTAATCCGCTAAAATACATTACTTAGAAGTTTAATGGTGGACTTACATGCATCTGCAAGTGCAGATGAAAATCGGAAAAAGACACAAGATGTATAATTCATACTTGTCTGATAGAGAGGGAACGAACTTCCTAGTTATGGTTGCAGATGAAAAATTATGGGTGCAGATGAACATGTTCATCTGCAACCATAATTTTTCATTTGCAACCATAATCCTATTCGTCTCTCTTTTTAACTTTTGTGCTTTGTAATCTTCATCCGTCTCGCTTTACTTTTCTGCACTTCCGCAGTTGCAGATGCATGTAAACCCAGCATAAAAGTTCAATACTTATATTTTAAAAGTGTCTTAAGAAACTAGACACAAGCATATACTTATCTGTATAAGAATCAGCTTACGCTTCATGGTATATATGTAACGAATAACGAAATCGAGTTTACTATTCCTTAATGGTTATTAATTGTAGATTAAATAAGTCTGGAACAGATAGCGCTTTTGTTGTTATTAATCATAGATTGCATAAAGCCTAGTACGCTGCTGATGCGAAACGGAATTTTTCGTTGATCTCCACGAGTACGTCGAAATCGTGAACGAACACTCAGCGGAAAATATTTGTGTAGAGTATAATCAGCTGTTTAGAAAAAGTGACAATCAAAGTCAATTCAAAAGTCTCACAAGAAGCAATAAAACAAATTAATATTGTTATCATAAAATGTGTTAACAAAACTAACTAAGAACCATATCCAGGATTGAACTACACTTTCGAAAACTCTGCTTGAACATTTGTGTTGGTGAATCCGGTGATAGGTTGACCGGTGCCGCTAAGGTAAGCTCAGGACTATAAAGTGCATTAGTTGAATACTCAACGAATAAACATTTTTTGTCAACTTTCAGGTATCGGAACAATTGACTGGTCAACAACCAGTGTTTTCAAAGACTCTTTATACCGTACGATCTTTCGGCATCAGACGTAATGAAAAATCACTGTTCACTTCACAGTTCATGGCGCTAAGGCCGAAGAGATTTTGGAGCTATTCCTTAAAGTCCGTGAATACGAGTTGGGGAGGGACAACTTCTTATTCACAGGAAACTTCGGTTTCGGTATCCAGGAACATATCGATTTGGGTATGAACGTTGGATTCCAACATCGTTTGACAAAGGAAGTGGTTCCAACAAAATACGACGGAATCATCTTCACCAGCAAGAGGAAAATTTCCCAGTTTTCAACTATTTTTTAAATAAAAGATAAAAAAATCCAAAAGTAAATTAAAATTTTTATTCAGTTTTCATTAATTTGGTCGATTTTTCGACTACAATGGGTGTTGGTGTGTTTGGATGGGTGTCCCTTGGGTGTCCTGGTTGGGTGTCCCTTGAAATATTCGCCACCTTGTTCTTGATTGTCGGTTTTTGTTGTAACAATCTTGTCCAGATTCTCACTGCGATGTCGCTTACTCCAAACCAGGCATCCGAACTTGATGAATCAGCTTGCAGTGGTGGGAAAAGCCTCATCTCTAGTAATTCTTTAGAGATCCGCTCTTTGAGTCCTGGAAAATGATTTTTTTTTTAAATTGTAACTTGGAAGTTAACTTTGTTAGTAAGTGTACCTGGCAATTGAGCGCATCCACCGGTCATAAATACGTTCTGTGCTAATAGAAGCTGCTCATCGGGGTGAAACATTTTGAAAACGTAGTCAATCAATTCAACAAGGCCAGGTTCAAAGCTTCCTATCATACTTGGTTGGAATAGCAATTCGGTAGCTGGCATTGATTCAATTCCGTGTAGTTAAAATATTCACAATTACTTTTTTAAAGCCCATGTTCACTGCTTTTATCGATTTATTTCAAACACTATCTAAATAAAATTCTTTCATCTTCTATTTTATGAAATTCTATACAAATGGCACTATAAATACACAAAACAAAAAAAAAACAATAGAACTGTCAAAATTTCGCAAGCATTTATTGTCCCGGGAGATAAATGATGGACGAAAAAGTGTGGAGAATTTTAAAATTGTAGTAAAAAGATCTACTACAATTATCCACCTATAAAACCCTTTCCGCAGAGCAGCAGCGTACTGCACGACGAAAAGGTGAGCGAAATTTTTCGTTTACGATGCCGTCCTGTCATTTTTGTATGGGATTTTTCTTTTCGTTTCAGCAGCGTACTAGGCTTAAATCTGGAACAGATGGCGCCTTAAGCGAATTTCTTTACAGAGAACTGTAAAACATTGTCCCTTGCACCTCACAGATGGCGACCTACAGCAACGCGTGGCCGGGTCCGCTAGTAATCAATAAATAAATCTATTTTAAGGTAAGACGTAGTAAATACTATTGGAAAAAAATGTCAACATTCACCGAAAAATGTATTAAGGAACTATGCAAAAAAGAACAAAAAAATAGTTTAACAGAGCTTTTTTCGTTTCTTTTACGATATATTATTATATACCTATGAACCTGCAAATTAAATAATCAAAATCAATAAATTTCTACAATTCAAAAATCGTTACCAAAATTCTTTTCTATTCTATTCTATTCTTGTAGAAAATTCATTTTCATTCACTTGTGAACACCCCCTTTTGCTGTTGTTCGAGATACATGAAAGTCTCTAGTCGCACCAACATTTAAAAATGAAACATCGAAAAACTTATTCGATATCGAAAAATCTATCCCTTGTAAGATTTACTCATCCTTTTATCCCCAGTATCTTTTGTTGTTTTTGCTTTACATGTATTTACAATACAAGGTATCGGACTTCTTCCCAAAAAAACAGGGGCCGAATTACAGCTCACGATATCGAGTGAGTGAGTGGCATTAGAGATCGAGTGAGTAGGGCTGTTTTTTTGGGAGGCTGTCCGGTACCTTGTATTGTAAGTCCAAAAAAACGGTTCGCGTTTTATGTTTGATGGTTGGTATCCGTGACGAGTTGCCAAACATAAGCAAACAAAATAGCGGTGTTCACAAAAGTATGAAAGTATTTTCTTGTGGTTTTTTTTCTCTGTTTACACGCTTGGGTTCAGTTCACTTGAGAGTGAATGAGAACAAGTGCGAAAAACTTTTAAATGTCGGTAATCCGCTAAAATACTGTAACGTGCGCTTAGTTCGCAAAATAGAACTTCACTTTTATTTTATTTCCACCACTTTATTCAGTATCTATACTTTATTCGAACTCAACTCGACTATTGGACTATCACTGGTTAACAACGTTTCACTCTTAACTTTATCACTCTATAATCAAAACTGACTGCTCGTTGCGTCAGCGGTCCTATTTATATAAAACAACACTCATCTAGAGCGTTCCAGCTTCTTCTCCATGGTTTCCACATTTGCTGTCAAAAATCTCTACACTCACACACACTGGCTTACAAGCAATGCCTGTCATTTTATACCATTCCATTATAGTGTTGCCAGTTGTGTTTTTGGTTGAACCTTTTCGATTAGGAAATTGGTATAAATGTTGGGTGTTCATTACACTGCCTCCTCCTTAAGATTGTTCGTCCCGAATAATTCCATCTGCAGCCTTGCCACTATATCGATGCAGCCGGTCACAATGAACTACTTTTAACTTACCTCTTAATCCTCTTTGGATGCGGTAAACCACGTCGTTAATCCTCGTGACAACAGTATAAGGACCTTCCCAGTTCTGCTGAAGTTTCGGTGACAATCCCTTATGACGATGAGGATTATAAAGCCACACACGATCTCCTGCTTGGAATCCTGCCTTTGTCGCTTTTGTGTCATACCGGGTCTTCATCCGGTCGCCATACACTGTGACCCATGTCCCTGTTCTATTAGGTCTATCTGTAAGCCTACCCACCTCTATGTTTGAATCACAGACATAACAATTTCGGAACCACTTCTCCACGTCACCTCTAACATGCAGCCAGTAAAAGCGTTTTCGCACGTTCTCCAGCGTCTTGTTGACTCCCAGGTGGCTTCCTGTAGGGCTTCTATGCATCTTTTGTAAAACCTCCTTGATTTTCGATTGAGGAACAATAAGCTACATTACAAAAGATTTACCGTCAGGAGATTCCCATTTGCGCTGGAGTACTCCTTCTTGCACGCGAAGCGAATCCCACTGTGCCCAATAGGCTTTGACAACAGGGCTTTGGTCAGAAATGTCGTCCCAGTCAGGTTTCGTGTTGTTCTCTTTCCATTTGAGAATCGGTCCGATGTCTGGATCCTTCGTTTGAGCAGACCTCAATTCTTCCTTGTTCCATCCGAATATGGGTTCCATTCTCATCCGCTGAGTCTCGGTCTCTACTTTCCCCCAGCAATTCCATTGGGGGTTTTCTACCTGATGTCCAATTCGGTATTGATAAGTCTGCGGTCTTACTCTACAGCTCACGGATTGATTTTCTTGGACTTCACAACGTCGTCAAGAAGTTTCAGTTTTAATTGGTGGAAACCGGCATTGTCGCTGTAAGTGCCCCGTCTTATTACAATTCCAACATCTGGCAAGTCCGTTCCGCTGGTTCCTTTGTAGTTTCACTCCTGGGCATGATCCAGCCTCGAATATGGCTTCTCTTTGACATTGTACCATTTGAGAAGCTTGCTCAGATGCTTCCATCATTAATGCAAACTCTAGAGTTTCAGAAAGAGTTCGTGTTCTAGCAGTTCGCACTGATCTCTGAAGATGTTTGTCAGAAATGGCACGAACGAAGGACTCAACAGCCAGATGGTTGATGATTTCTTCTCCAGCATCCGGGTATGCCAGGTGAACCAGTCTTTCGACGTCTGCTTGGAGCTGCTGTAGACTTTCACCCCTTTTCTGGACTCTGTTATTGAGTTGGACTCGGAAGACTTCTTTCAAGTGGCTATCACCAAAGCGTTTATCTATAGCTGCCACGAGAGAACTGAAATCGTTGCTCTTACCAGCTGGAACAGTTTGAAGTAATTCAGCTGCTGGTCCTCTAAGAGCAAGAGTCGGTGCTGTGTATTTGTCTTCGTCAACCCAGCCATTTGCTGTCGCAGCTGCCTCGAATTGTCTCCTGTAAACTGACCAAGACGACTGTCCATCGAATGTTGGAGGTTGTACTTCTCTTTGCTTTAGACAATCTCCACAAGTTTTCCGTAGCTCCATTTTCCGCATCTGGTCTAGTTCCTTAGCCATGCTTTCGATTCGTTTCTCCAAAGTGGCAAGCTGACTTTCGCATTGACTCTCAAGCTTGGAAAATCGTTTCTCAACACATTCAATGCGTTTTTCTAGGCCACAAACATTTTTCTCAATGTTACCCAATTTGCTTTCTAGAATGTTTTTCTGACCTTCCAAAACATTCTGTTGCGCCTCAAGTCTTTCGAGAATATTCTGTTGTTCCTTCTTTTGCTCGTTTCGTTGCTCTTCAATCAGCTTCTTTTGTTCGTTTCTTTGTGTTTCAAGTTGTTCGAGAACATTCTGCTGTTCCTTCTTTTGCTCGTTTCGTTGTGCTTCCAGTTGTTCGAGAACATTCTGCTGTTCCTTCTTTTGATCGTTTCTCTGCTCTTCCAGACGTCCGAGAATATTCTGCTGTTGCTCTTCAATCAGCTTCTTTTGTTGTACTTCGAGTCGTTCGAGAACATTCTGCTGTTCCTTCTTTTGCTCGTTTCGCTGTTCTAACAAAAGTTTCATCATACTAGAAAAATCTACACTTTCACTTACTTCCTCTTCTTCCACTTCTATTTCAAAAACAAAAGTGTTTACGTCTTCCCCTTGCTGTTCCAAATAGTTACGCAAACGCAGGACGAGCTCATTTTTCGATCCCGCTCTAGAAAGATTTCGCTTACCTAACTCACTTTTAAGCTCAATGCAGTTGAGCTCTTCTAACAACTTACCCATTTTCACTGTATATAATTATTATTTTTCTTTTTACTTTTACTTTTTTTTTTTTTTTTACACTTTATTAGTCAAATAAGTTTTATTTACACTTCTGACACCAATGTAACGTGCGCTTAGTTCGCAAAATAAAACTTCACTTTTATTTTATTTCTACCACTTTATTCAGTATCTATACTTTATTCGAACTCAACTCGACTATTGGACTATCACTGGTTAACAACGTTTCACTCTTAACTTTATCACTCTATAATCAAAACTGACTGCTCGTTGCGTCAGCGGTCCTATTTATATAGAACAACACTCATCTAGAGCGTTCCAGTTTCTTCTCCATGGTTTCCACATTTGCTGTCAAAAATCTCTACACTCACACACACTGGCTTACAAGCAATGCCTGTCATTTTATACCATTCCATTATAGTGTTGCCAGTTGTGTTTTCGGTTGAACCTTTTCGATTAGGAAATTGGTATAAATGTTGGGTGTTCATTACAATACATTACTTAGAAGTTTAAAAGTTCAATACTTATATTTTAAAAGTGTCTTAAGAAACTAGACACAAGCGGATACTTATCTGTATAAGAATCAATTTCCGCTTCATGGTATATATGTATACCGCCGTATTAATAAACGCGGAATAACTGGGTTAAGCCTTATTCCATGGATATAATAATAACCCAGCTATTCCACGTTTATTAATACGGGGGATAAAGAATAGTAAACTCGATTTCCCATTTACTAATTCTTTGGACCGAGGCCACGGGGAGGCGCAATGGTCACTTCCTTATAAATGTAAAAGCAAATTTGAGCTGTGACCGAAGTCATATGGTGGCGCTACACGCTAAAAACGAAATCGAGTTTACTATTCCTTGTAATTACAATGGTTATTAATAGTAGATTAAATAAGTCTGGAACAGATGGCGCTTTTGTTGTTATTAATCATAGATTGCATAAATCTGGAACAGATGGCG
Source organism: Melanostoma scalare (assembly GCA_949752695.1). Classification (NCBI taxonomy): domain Eukaryota; kingdom Metazoa; phylum Arthropoda; class Insecta; order Diptera; family Syrphidae; genus Melanostoma; species Melanostoma scalare. Next base: position 100,701,553 of record OX456985.1, on the reverse strand, counting down.
CCTTAAGCGAATTTCTTTACAGAGAACTGTAAAACATTGTCCCTTGCACCTCACAGATGGCGACCTACAGCAACGCGTGGCCGCGTCTGCTAGTAATCAATAAATAAATCTATTTTAAGGTAAGACGTAGTAAATACTATTGAAAAAAAATGTCTACATTCACCGAAAAATGTGTTAAGGAACTATGCAAAAAAGAAAAAAAAAATAGTTTAACAGAGCTTTTTTCGTTTCTTTTACGATATATTATTATATACCTGTGAGCCTGCAAATTAAATAATCAAAATCAATAAATTTCTACAATTCAAAAATCGTTACCAAAATTCTTTTCTATTCTATTCTATTCTATTCTTGTAAAAAATTCATTTCCATTCACTTGTGAACACCCCCTTTTTCTGTTGTTCGAGATACATGAACATTAAAAATGAAACATCGAAAAACTTATTCGATATCGAAAAATCTATCCCTTGTAAGATTTACTCATCCTTTTATCCCCAGTATCTTTTGTTGTTTTTGCTTTACATGTATTTACAATACAAGGTACCGGACGTCTTCCCAAAAAAACAGGCCTAGTGAGTAACCATTTTGGAATTACAGCATATGTGACCCTTTGTATATATATCGTATAGTACTATCACTTTCCAATATTTTTTTTGGAACTTGGAAGTCGAAAGTTGTCCACAAAATTTCCAATGTGGTCCACAAGCCTATTTTTCAAGAGCATGAGGTAAGAGTAGGAAGCAAATAACAACGTTTAAATTTCATCATATATGCATTACTTTCTAACCCATAGGAAATGCTCACCTAAATTGATACACTCCACCATGAGCATAACAGCTGATCCGCTGGTGTTGGCGCACCCTAGTGACGAACAATGTTAATAAAAAATATTGGAAAGTGATATTACTATAGTTTCTATATACAAAGTGTGACCTCTCGTATTGTATTGCTCTTTAAAATTGTACTAGTATCATCGAATATTCACTAGTAAATTTCGAGTTTCTATTAATTCATAGATATCGCTGGTGTCTCTTTATACTAATTTCATTATTTTTTGGTAGGTAAAATTTATGCCTTTGTAAAAAAAAGACAGTATTTAGTAAGAATTTCGGAAAATTTAAACATAAAATACACTCGGATGGTGTTATTAAATGAAATATTGATAATAGATGGTTTCGATAGTCTTTCATGTATGAATTAGAGAGCACTTTATGCATCGAATGAAATTCCGATCGATTACTGATGAGAGAATGCCGAATTGTGGTACTAGATGACTCGATATCGTGAGCGGTAGTACCAAATTCCCATAATTCCGATACAACTTATTCGATAGCGTGTGCCGTAATTCGGCCCCAGCCCTAATGTATATCGAATCTATAGTACTATCATTGTATATGGAATCTATAGTACCATCGAAAACAAAAACGATCGCTCAAAGCCATCTATTGATCCGCCGGCGTACTAACATTCCCCTATAATTTGTAGAGCGCCGGAGGATCAATAGATGGCTTTGAGCGATCGTTTTTGTTTTCGATAGTACTATAAATTCCATATACAATGGTACTATCGAAAACAAAAACGGTGGCTCAAAGCCATCTATTGATCCGCCGGCGCTCTAGAAATTACAGGGGAATGTTAGTACGCCGGCGGATCAATAGATGGCCTTGAACGACCGTTTTTGTTTTCGGTGGTACTATAGATTCCACATACAATAATGTAGGTGTCGTATTACACCCAGACGGTTTTGCCAAGACGCAAATGAGTGCGAAAGAGAAAGCAGATGAAATAGAAATACTTTAAAAAATCTCAACCCGCAAAGTTTTGGGTTGAGGATTGTCCAGTTTGTTTCTTGTCGTTGCTTTATTGTATCTTCTAATGTTCATGAGTAAAGAAGTAGTATGTCTTCGGACAATTTCTTTAATTTTTCATATATTTTCATGTATTTTCCATATCCATGATGTCAATAATCATTGCTGCAAAATCTAATTAAATTATTTACCACTTCAAATGACATTTTGCTCTTTATGAGATTTTTTTTTGTGGATTTATAAATAATGCAGCTGAGCTTCTTTGATTATTTTCACACTTTGACTCTGTAGGTGAGAACAAAAAATGAAAGAGAAATGTCAAAAAACCCGCAGCCGCAAAACGTCTGAGTGTAATAATGAGAGACTGTCGGGATGAGGGTTCAAAAGAAAATATACGAAACACGCAGCAGGCCAACAGTCTAAATATAATACGACACTAGGGGTGGTATTCACCAAACAATCTTAAGAGCGCTCTTAAAGCTAAGAGGCTCTTAGTTTTAAATTTGGATGTGCTATTCACCAAGCAATAATAGGGTCTAGTCTAAGCTAATTCGAATATTCGAAAAATAAGGGTGTTGAGCCTGTGAACGCACACTTTTCGAACTACTTCGAAAATTTCAGTGTCAATTGTCAAAATCAGCTGTTAAGCAAACCAAAAACATAAAAAATTTTCGGAGATTTAAGAAAAGGTAGAACGTAAAATTAGTTCATTCTCTATATTGCAAACCATAATTCGAATTTCTTATTTTTTTCAACGCTCCTTCTCCTTCCATTTTGATTTTTGAATAACAACCACCAATGACGCTGTCAGTAAATTTCGAATTTTCGAAATTATTTAAAACAACAACCGCTCATAACTTAAGAGTGGTAGCGACCACTCTTAAGTGTTATGAGCGCTCATAAATCTGCACTAATAGTGGTCGGTGAATAGGTTTATGAGGCACTTAGTTTAAGATTTCTTGGTGAATACCACCCTAGGTATTTTTCGAATTTCGGCACTAATTCGAATTGAAGTGTGATTCAATTCTAATGCTGTTTTCGTTTGGTAATGGTGGATTTACATGCATCTGCAAGTGCAGATGAAAATCGGAACAAGACACAAGATGTAGAATTCATAATTGTCTGATAGAGAGGGAACGCACCATCTGCACCATCATAATCCTATTCGTCTCTCTTTTTAATTTTCTTGTTTTATAATCTTCATCCGTCCCGCTTTACTTTTCTGCACTTCTGCAGTTGCAGATGCATGTAAACCCAGCATAAAACTAGAGTACCCTTTTTTTTAGAGTACCCTGATTTTTACTATCTGAACACAATGCATACGGCGCTGCAACTGGAACTGGAACTGGAAGAGCTGTCAAATTATTGAATACACACAAATTCAATAGCGCGAACACAATGCGACGGAGCTGCATACGGAACTGGAATCGGAACTGGACAAGTTGACGAACTTTTAACTTTTGCTGTACAGCAAATTTGACGTTTATGATTTTGAAGGAAAAAAAACATTTTGTGTGTAAATTATTGTGTGACAGCCAAGTGTTACTTTAGTTTTTTGTTTTTTGGTTTTTACTTTTAATTTATAACAATTTTGTGGTGAGTGATAATTAATGAAAGGTTTGAGTGGTTGGTGTACTAATTTTGTTGTTGTTGTTTTGTTGATGGAAATGTCAAAAGCTGTACAGCTGCATTGTGGGCCGATTAAAATCGAAACGTACAGCAATTTTGACAGCTCATCCAGTTCCGATTTTGCAGTCCAGCTCCGTTTTTGCATTGTGTTCAGCCAGTTACTCTGAAAAAATTTCTAGAGTAGCAAATCTTGCTCTGAGGGTAATTTTTGACAGCAAAAAGAGTACCCTTATGTTGTTTTCCATTGGTAATCCGGAAAAGCTCTCCGATCCGGGATGCCAAAGTAACACTTTTACTTGTATAGATGTTTCGTTGCTTGTATTGTGTATCGGTGTGAAACGTCGAGCTCTATTTTTGTTTTCATTCACTTTTCTCATTTTTTTAATAATTCACTTAAAACCACAGGAATATGTATTAAAATGTTTTTAGAACTCATCTCACAAAATTAATTAATTTTTTCAATTTTTAGAGGTTTCAAATGATATTTGTCAATTTTGACGTCAACAGTGTTTCAGTGTGTGAGTGCTTCTAGCTTCGCCTCCTTCTTCAAATCAAGAATCAAATTTCTCTTTTTTCGAGGAGAGAAGGCGTTCAGAAGGCTTCCGAACGACCAATGGAAAACGACATTAGGGTACTCTTTTTTCCCACACGAAAACGGCATAAGTGGAAACGAGGTATATATATACTTATTTTTGTCAGCTCCTAAAGCGGGTTTAAACTAATGGCACTTTCCATTGGTTTCACCCGGGGAAGCACTCATTTTAAAAACCATGGAACACCAAAAATAATTTCTGTTCAGTTTAACGTAATTGCCTTTGTGTGAGTGAATCACCTATGGCTCTTAAAAAATATTCCTTGAAGAATATTTTCTTTAGATGTGTTCAATGGCTTTTTTTTTAGATCAGAACAGCACAGCACAGCACAGAAGCAGTGAAAAACGTCAGGCAAGTTAGAACAAGCAAACTTGTCAAAAAAAGCAACAACAAAAACGAAAAAAAAACAACCACCAATTTTTCTTTCTCTGGTATCAATTTAATTTAGCGTATTTTCGTCACGAATAAGTAATTTTATTTTCAGCACAAGGTTAGGTGTTATTTTCCTGATTTTTTAAAATTTTTTTGAACTTTTCACAACAAATTAAAATTACAATGCGCTTAAAATACTACGAGCAAAAAGTCAACAGCTGCTTTTGACAGTTTTCACCAAACTTGCACTTGCTCAAGAGGAGGTGCAGAAAATGCTGTGCTAAACTGTTCTAGAACAGCTCATTGAACACAAAAAAGATCAGAAAAGATCAGAAAAGAACAGAAAATTTCTCATTGAACACCAAAAGGCTGATCTTTTCTGTCTGAAACTGTTCTAGAACAGGTCATTGAACACTCTTTTTTTGACATTTGAGTAACATGTGTTAGTGCTTCTTGAGTCGATTCTCATTTCAAATCGAGAAGCGGCTGTCACTCCTCAGAATCATGAGAAGCGATCTTTTTGCACCAATGGATCGGTTTGAGAATGCTTCTGGACGCTCCTGGACGGTTCTTTTCGTCCAATGGAAAGTGCCATAACTAACTACTAATGCCGTTTTCGTTTGGGAAAAAAGAGTACCCTAAGGGTACTCTTTTTGCTGTCAGAGTGACGTTGTGTTCGTTTGGCTGCTCTCAGGGTAATCTGAAATTACCCTCAGAGCAAGTTTTGCTACTCTAGAAATTTTTTCAGAGTAAACTCACACCAACATAAATGACATTTCTCGTTTGTCATTCTTGGCATCTCATTTCGAATTTTGTGTTCAACGGGCGAATTTATATTTATCGTAAATAAAATTAAATTAAAGTTTAAAATGAATCCTTTAAGTCAATAGCTGCTTCCATAGTTTTAAATTATTTTAATAATTTGTTTATAGTAACGGTATCAACGCGGGCGTTCACAAACCTATCGGTTTTGGTTCGCATACCTTGTCCATGCTGTTTTTGTTGTTGTCCGAGCTCAAAAAAATTCTTATTGCCTTAAATTACCTTTGTATAAATTCAATCTGGACATTTATGAAGTTTATTACGTATCTTTTTTAGTTATAAATTCTTTTTGTCAGTTTTTACTCCATTCAAAAAATGTTTACTTAATTGCTCATGAAATACGCAGAGATATGTTTCTGAACGTAGTCAATTGCATTGAAAGCAAACTATAATGTCAACGCACACATACATTGACAAAAACGGAGTACTCTGATTTCATGTTCGTTTGAATTGTCAAAACTCAGGGTACTCTAAAAAAAAAGGGTACTCTAGTTTTACCAAACGAAAACGGCATAACTAGCTCCTAAAGAACTCTGATGGGGATTGAATGTGCTCTAAAAGTCCACAAAATAATTTTTAAAATTCAAGTGAAATTAGTCTAGTTTTAAGCGCTTTTTAAAGACGTGTACGAAATCTAATAAAATCAGACGGAATCACCCCAAATCTGACAATTTCACTTCTTGGTGACTCCAAATGTCGACGAAAAAAGAGTGAAAATAATTTTGCAAATCGACATGTAAGTTAAAAAAAAGCTATGGGGACAAATACAAATAACGGGCAAGAGAATTCTATGTTTACCTTAATGTTCAAATAGAAACTGCGTCAGCAAAAAAAGAAAAATATTGATTTCTATTTCAAAATGAATACAACACTTGTCTCCAGTCGTGTGTTCAAAGCAATGCAAAATTTAAACATCCAGGAGCTTTCTTCTTACACACAAAATGAAATTCGTCCAATACTTCCTTCGTTGGTGCGAATGAGCCTGCTTTCACCATTGGACAACACAAAATCTTCCATGGATTCTCGTAAACAGATACTGGCGTTGTTAGTTGGCATTGAAGTTGTGAACAACATTGTCGCGTTTCTCCAAGTCAATTACCACGATCTTGAAAGCGAATTGAAGAAAGAACAGCAAGCTCGACAAAAGCCTGGAATGACTTCGAGTTTGGAGGGCTTTCAATTGTACGGATTGCAAAGTGGCATTGCATTAGGCTTTGAACGTGCCGATGTTACAAGAAAAGTGAGAGTGGTCCTCTCGGAAATATTTTACATCCAAGCACAGTTGTTGGAATGTAATATGACAAGCAACCGACCAACGGGAGAGTTTGTTATAAAGCAGTCGGAATTATTTGAAGATGGGGTTTATATGGAAGAAATTATTGACATAATCTGCATATCACTGGCTGAACTCCCGTCACTTCTAAGCGTTCAAGAATTGATAGATGTCTTATTTTATGTCAAAAATGGTCCACTCATAATATGTTCGATTGTTGCAAACTTCCCGGATTGCTACAAGGATGTTATATTAAACTTGATAGCAAACTGCGATGAAGATTTGCCAGATGGAAAGCTTAAACTTGCTGTTCTCAATGCTTTGAGTGAAATGAATCCAAAAGAAGCGTTATCAACCAGAGCGCTATGTGTAGACTTGATGAAAGTTCCGTCATTTATGTTGAGACTCAGTTTAAAATATCCTCAGGATTTGGTATGTAAATTTCGTTTGTGAACATTATTTACATGATCAATCATATTTCTTAGATTGCTTTTATATCTGGTATGTTATTGGGAAACGATCAAGTTGTACGAAGTTGGTTTGCCGGTTTCTTACGTTTAAGTCAAAAGCGAAAAGGTGAGGCACTACACCTAGCTAGAGAAGAGCTATTGCAACAGTTACAGCATTTGGTAAACTTGTCCCACATGTCAAAATCTACAGAAGATTATACTGTTCAAGCAGCTGCCCTTCTTCGACTTTATTGTGCGCTTAGAGGTATTGCCGGAATCAAGTAAGTAAAAGATTTCTCAGTACTTTAAACTCTTGACTTGGTTAAACATTCAGGTTTATGTAAAAGACCTCATTTTTAAGTCACCCTCCGGGGGTGGGGTCATTATCTACACCTTTAGCCGCGAATTTTTGGCTATTATTATTAAAATAATAAAATTTTGAAGGGGTTGGGCGCCACCTGTTTGCACTTTGCAAATATCCTCAGGATTTGGTATGTAAATTTCGTTTGTGGACATTATTTACATGATCAATCATATTTCTTAGATTGCTTTTATATCTGGTATGTTATTGGGAAACGATCAAGTTGTACGAAGTTGGTTTGCCGGTTTCTTACGTTTAAGTCAAAAGCGAAAAGGTGAGGCACTACACCTAGCTAGAGAAGAGCTATTGCAACAGTTACAGCATTTGGTGAACTTGTCCCACATGTCAAAATCTACAGAAGATTATACTGTTCAAGCAGCTGCCCTTCTTCGACTTTATTGTGCGCTTAGAGGTATTGCCGGAATCAAGTAAGTAAAAGATTTCTCAGTACTTTAAACTCTTGACTTGGTTAAACATTCAGGTTTATGTAAAAGACCTCATTTTTAAGTCACCCTCCGGGGGTGGGGTCATTATCTACACCTTTAGCCGCGAATTTTTGGCTATTATTATTAAAATAATAAAATTTTGAAGGGGTTGGGCGCCACCTGTTTGCACTTTGAAGTTGTTGGGGGGCACCCTCCAACATCACCATGTTTCTCCCATCCCCAAACAAATCCTGTGCTGATGAATTAAATTCAGCAATTTTCGTGACATGGGGGGGTATAACTTTTTTGAAAAGGGTGGGTTAATACAACGTGTTTGCACTATGAGGCTATTGTAGGGGACATTCCCTACCCTCTCCTACTTTTCTCCACGCCGAAAGAACTCCTGTAAAATTTATAAAATTCATCAAATTCACCAAATTTCATGAAATGGGGGGGGGGTGTAACTTTTTTTGGGGGTGTGACCGCAACCTGTTTGCACTTGGAGGTTGTTGTGGGGGCACCCCCTACCACTCCCGACTTTACTCTCCGGGGGTGGGGTCATTATCTACACCTTTACCGTGAATTGTTTAGAATACGACAAACTCCTAAGGCAACCGTATATTTTACCAATAATGCTTTGGATGTGGTAGTCCCAGCTTAATGTGGAATTGAACCAGATCCCCAAGTTTTGTACTCTATTACTTACTTACTTACTTAGGCGGGCATTACAGTTCGGGGTGAACCTGGGCCTCAACCAACATCCTTCTATAACGACTTCGATTTCGGGCGAGCTCTCTTCAGTTTCGCACTCTAAGTCAGTTGAGGTCTTCATCCACTTGATTGCACCACCTAAGACGAGGTCTTCCCCTTCCGCGATTTCCCTGCAATGTGCTTTCGAAAACCCGTCGAGCCGGAGCGTTTGGGTCCATCCGCTCTACATGACCCAACCATCGTAGCCTCGCGATGCGTACTCTTCTGGCTATGCCCATGTCGCGGTACAGCTCATACAGCTCGTTGTTGTATCTTCTTCTCCATACATTGTCTTAGCATACGGGACCAAAGATCATTCGGAGAATTTTTCTTTCGAAGCGACCAAGGGTTTGCTCATCCGCTTTCGATAAGGTCTAAGCTTCCGCACCGTAAAGCAGGACTGGGATGATTAGGGTCTTATACAAGGTTGCCTTGGTTTTTCTGGAGAGGGTTTTGAATCTCAATTGCCTTCTTAACCCAAAGAAGCAACGGTTGGCAAGAGTTATTCTCCGTTTGATCTCCGCACTGATGTTGTTGTCCGTGTCTACAGCGGATCCTAGGTAGACGAAGTCCTGTACTACCTCAAAGTTAGTCTATCGTGACGTTTTATCCCATTCGTCGATGTTCTGTGTCCTTGTTTGATGACAACATATACTTCGTTTTGCCCTGATTAACCATCAAACCCATTTTTGCCGCTTCTGTTTCAATACTCGCAAAAGCACCTATGACATCACGCTTATTTCTTCAAATTACGTCAATATCGTCTGCATATGCGATTAATTTGTTCCTCTGGTGTTGACGTTGGAGTTTCTTACAATCCTTTCAAGTATGATGTTGAAGAAATCGCATGACAGCTTGTCGCCTTGCCTAAAGCCTTTTTCGACTTTTACCGACCTTGACGGAGCAGCGTGAATCTTCAAAGGTTCCATTCATCGGCATGCTTTCTTCCGACCATATCATGCAGATCAGCTGTAGCGTGCTCCTTTCCAACTGGTCTCCAGCTGCCTTGAAAAGTTCGTAATCAAGGCCATCTGCACCTGCAGTCTTATTTGATTTAATTTTGCATATGGCATATGGGAGGACGGCATTCTTGATCATCGTTTAAGCTGAATGGACCAATCTGCCTGACAGCGGAATTTGTGTCCTCATCGCCGTTAAGCAGCCTGCAGAAATGATCTTTCCAGATCCTCAGTAGCGACTGTGACTCTACAACTATGTTTCCCTGCTGGTATTTACAGGCTTGAGTTCGTGGCTTGCTACCCTGGCAAGATCTTTTTACCTTTTCGTAAAACTTCCGAATCTCGTCCCTGTCATGGCACCTCTCTATTTCCTCAAACGAGCGATTCTCATGCTGCTTCTTTTTCTTTTTGAGAATTCGGTGTTCTTCCCTTCTTTTCTCCTTGTAGATCTCGTTTTACTGATCGTAAGCAGCCCTTGTTCGTTTTTGCAACAGCATTTGTCGTGCTTTTTGTTTGGCTGCATTTGCCTCCCTGCATTCTTCATCGAACCATGGATTTCGTTTTGGTGGCCTAGTGAAACCCAGAACCTCAGAGGCAGCGGTTCTGATGGCTTCTTGGCATTGCTGCCACTGGTCTTCAATGCTTAATGCTGACGGCATTAGATTCAAGGATAATTGAAGGGACACTCGATTGGAAAAGGCATTGGCAATCTCTTGCGATTGTAGCTTTCCGACCTCATATCTCTTCACAGCGTTAGTTTGTGCAGGTCGTGAACAAGATATCCTCAATCGTACCTTGGCTACAACAAGGTAGTGGTCCGAGTCAAAGTTGGCCCCTCGGAAAGTTCGTACATCTAACACACTGGAAGAGTGCCTTGCGTCGATCGCAACATGATCAATTTGGTTGACGGTTGATTGATCTGGGGATCGCCATGTACCTTTATGAATTTTGAGATGCGGTAAGCGTGTACTACTTACAACAAGATTTAGCCCGGCGGCAAAATCGATTAGCCTCAGTCCGTTTTCGGAGGTTTTGTCATGGAGGCTATGCTTACCGATTGTATTTCCAAAGATGTTATCCTTCCCTAGTTTAGCGTTAAAATCGCCAAGAACGATTTTCACGTCGTGTCTAGGGCACTGCTCATATGTTTCTTCGAGGAGCTCGTAGAAACAGTCTTTGGAATTGTCGTCTTTCTCTTCTGTGGGGGCGTGGGCGCATATTAGGCTAATGTTGGCGAAATTAGCCCTGTCGTCCAACATTATGACATATATTCTTCCCCTCCGTCAAACTTTAAAATTTTCAAAAATATTTGAAATTATCCAACAAGTTGGACAAGCGCTCGCTTGAGGGTTGTATGTATGTATGTATGTATGTATGTACATATGTATCCACAATATCCAACATTAGTCTTTTAAACCAAAGAATGTCCAACTAATTGTACAATGTGAATATTGCTTATAGCCTCAGCAGTACACTTTGCCTGTCCATACGGGTTAAGGACCTTCCAAAATAAACCAAAGCGACAATTGCAGTTGTCAAAATAAAGTTGTACAGCGATAAATGGGAATACCCCCAACCGACGCGACGCCACAAAAAAGCAACGATTTCATACATTTGTACTATCGCGACTGCGAAAGTGATAACACCAGCGTTTCTGCCACAACTGCAAAAACACTTTGGTTTGGCAGAACCTTTATGCTCATGATATTATGTTGATTTCAATACAATTTGCAGAACAAAATCGATTGATTGATTGATTGTTTATTTATTGAATTATTTAAAAGCTATTAATTTAACAATAATTTTACTTTAGATTTATATTGCATTTTAATTTTTACATCTGTTACACTTTTATTTTTGCGAAAACTAACTTTAGTATTAAACGAAATTGCTAATCGCGATTGGATTTTCCGAATCCAATTAATTAAATAAAATAAACGAAATTTAGTACGATCTAAAGAAATGCACAATTGTTGTGCCGCGAGGTAAACAAACGAACTGTCAATCGCGCTGATAAGCAAAAGTGCAACTCTCAGCTTAAGTTTCGATGTTGATTTGTCAAACCCCTTTAAAATTGTTGTTGGTCAGATTTGTTTTGGTTTTTTTTTCATTAATCTTCCAAATTCTGTGAACAGTTATTGATTTTCAATCATGTTCATTTCAGAATTCTTTTTTCTTCATCAAAAACGAGTTTCCTATAGCTGAGTTCGTATTTTAAGAAATACTTTATTCATATTTTTGACAGACCAGCAAAGCGTAACATCGAGTCGTTCCTAATAATGAAATCATGATTTTAGATGTGTTCAATGGCTTTTTTTTTAGATCAGGACAGCACAGCACAGAAGCAGTGAAAAACGTCAGGCAAGTTAGAACAAGCAAACTTGTCAAAAAAAGCAACAACAAAAACGAAAAAAAAAAACAACCACTAATTTTTCTTTTTCTGATATCAATTTAATTTAGCGTATTTTCCTCACGAATAAGTAATTTTATTTTCAGCACAAGGTTAGGTGTTATTTTCCTGATTTTTTAAAATTTTTTTTGAACTTTTCACAACAAATTAAAATTACAATGCGCTTAAAATACTACGAGCAAAAAGTCAACAGCTGCTTTTGACAGTTTTCACCAAACTTGCACTTGCTCAAGAGGAGGTGCAGAAAATGCTGTGCTAAACTGTTCTAGAACAGCTCATTGAACACAAAAAAGATCAGAAAAGAACAGAAAATTTCTCATTGAACACCAAAAGGCTGATCTTTTCTGTCTGAAACTGTTCTAGAACAGGTTATTGAACACTCTTTTGGTAACAAAGTCAAACATACACAACAACAACGATGATTTTGACACTACAGCATCGCGTAACATCGAAGCCATAAAAGAACGGACTACTTGCATAATCAGAACCAAGGGGTGACAATTATACGAGCATGCGCTGTGCAAGTAGGCATATAAAAAAAAAACAGATATCAGGCGTGTTTTTTTCACAAGACTGTTATATACATAACATCATTTTACATGCAAAGCAAAAACAACATCCCCGACAACCAATGTTATGGATAAAAGGATGGTTAAGATTTGGTCGGGGATAGATTTTTGACGTTTAGTCGAGTATCGAATGAGTTTTTCGACTTTTCATTTTTTAATGTTGGTGCGTCTAGAGACTTTCATGTATCTCGAACAAAAGCAAAATGGGTGGCAAAGGATCTGTTCACAAATGTGTAACTGAATAAAATCATATGCCCACTCTTACACTCCGCAATTTAGTTGCAGAAAATTTTTAGAATTTCATTGATTTCAAGAGTTAGTTTTGTAAATGTATATTAAGATACATAAAACAACGTAATAGCAATTAAAAAGGGTCTGTTTAGGGACTAAAAGCAATTTTTGCATATATCTTTTCACATTTTTGTGTGAATGTTAAAATTTTTTTCAAAGCTAATTGTTAAGTATGCCATAAAAATGTTGGACTTTCTTATTATTAATAGTTTAATTCGTTTGAAACAAGTAACAAAATATTTTTTCCAACTCACATCTAAATCACAATCTCATATAAACTCAACCCCAGCATGTAAATAGAGTCAAGAGAAATTCTTTGTTACCTTTGTGAACGGACCTATTTTTGACGTTTCTAAACTAACAAAAAACAGACAAAAAAATTGTTTACCTGCACTAATTTCACTACGGAACATTTTTATTTTCCACTCTATACAATTGCTTTAGGTTTTTAACAAACAGTTTTTGCGTTTTTGTGCGAATTTGGCAAAAAAAAATCATTTGTTGCCTTTTATTGGTTTGACAACTGATCGAGATATCCTTGAGAAAAAAACACGCCTATCATAAGGCACTCTGACGAAGATATATGTATGTACACAATATGTCCGAATGAACATTTTTTTACGATTTCTTGTTTTTGTATGGGTTGAGAATAGAAATATTGTGTCAAGTCAGGAAAAAAAGAAAACCGGTTACTTTTTATTGTCAGCTTGCTTGCTGAGATAAATACAGATAAAATTACAAAGAATGAAGATGTTGTAGGGTCGATATTTCTTATCTTGTGTTTTTGAGGATGTGGAAAACATGATATTTGTGTGATTTAAATGTAGGTCAGTTTCTTGGCTTAGTTTGATCAGCAAAATTAATGAAAAAAGGGATAACTTGGGAGGTAAGAACTTAGATAATACTCATTTTTCCCCAAGGAAAAAACTAAATTCAAGTTTTTTTTTTTTTGTTTTTCGGTTAGGCAAGACTTCCATTGATAATGTGGGAATAACCTTTTAAAAAGTGAAGAGATGTTTTCAAATACTTTTTTGCTAAAAAAAGTCGTTAATTTAAGAGTTGATAATAGTCCCATGTGCACATAGTACATTTGCTGAGTGTACCCTTCAAATTTCAAGTAATTCGGTAAACAAGTTTTTGAGATAGTAGGTGAAAAAAGTTTTAGGTCCGCTTATAATTGTGAAAGTGTAAGACTTTTTTCAGCTGATAAAGTCTATCTCATCACTACAGAATTTAAAACTTCATATACTTGGCCGTATCAACACCACCTCCTTCTCTCAAACTCTGCGGTAGGTAGGTACGAGGGCAGTCCGATAAGTACTTAGCCTACAAAAGAAAAACCAAAATTTTGGAATAGTGTTGATTTATTTTTTAAAATAATCTCCTTTTAGTTCGATACACTTGACCCAGCGATGCTCCAACTTCTTTAACCCATCTAAAAAATGCGTTTTCTCGAGCTCTGCAAAGTAGGCATCGGTGGCGGTCATGACCTCTTCATTCGATACAAATTTCTGACCGGCAAGTGATTTTTTCAAATTTGGAAATAAAAAGAAGTCACACGGGGCCAAATCTGGAGAATACGGTGGATGGGGCAATAGTTCATAGCCCAACTCAAACAATTTAGCCGTGGCGATGGCGGAAGTTTGAAGCGGTGCGTTGTCGTGGTGGAAGAGCACTTTTTTCTTCGCTAAATGGGGCCGTTTTTTCTGCAATTCGGCGTCCAATCGGCCCAATAATTCGGCATAGTACTGTCCTGTGATTGTTTTACCCTTCTCCAGGTAGTCGATGTAGATCACACCTTGTGAATCCCAGAAAATGGTGGCCATCACCTTTCCGGCCGATGGGACAGTTTACGCCTTCTTCGGAGCACGTTCGCCAGGTAAAGTCCACTGTTTCGACTGTTCCTTGGTCTCTGGTGTATACCAGTGGATCCATGTTTCGTCGACGGTCACGAAACGACGCAGAAACTCCTTCGGATTGCGCTTAAACAGCGTCAAACACAGCTCTGAAGTGGTCACACGGTTGCGTTTGTTGTCCAGAGTGATCAAACGCGGCACCCATCGCGCCGACAGCTTTTTCATGCCCAAAATTTCATGCAGGATATGACCCACGCGGTCTTTCGAGATGCCTACTATCACATTGTCCTTCACGGTAGCCGTTTTCGGGGCACCTGAGAGTGGCTCATCAAAAACCGACGTGCGACCACGTTGAAACTCGTTGAACCAATTTTTGACGGTCGCCATCGAAGGAGAAGAGTCACCGTACACAGCATCCAACCGCTCTTTGATTTCGCTGCGTGATTTCCCTTTTAAAAACAAGAATCGAATCACTGACCAATACTACTCTTTTTCCATTTTTCTAAAATCCGCTGACACGTTTGCTTCCACACGCGGTTAAAACAAAACTACGAGTCCAATTTGGCTGAAATTTCGACAGTAGCCTTCTACAAAAATAGTAAGTTTCTCTTGCGATAGTGGCGCTATTGGGCGGAGAGGCTAAGTACTGACGGTCGCCATCGAAGGAGAAGAGTCACCGTACACAGCATCCAACCGCTCTTTGATTTCGCTGCGTGATTTCCCTTTTAAAAACAAGAATCGAATCACTGACCAATACTACTCTTTTTCCATTTTTCTAAAATCCGCTGACACGTTTGCTTCCACACGCGGTTAAAACAAAACTACGAGTCCAATTTGGCTGAAATTTCGACAGTAGCCTTATACAAAAATAGTAAGTTTCTCTTGCGATAGTGGCGCTATTGGGCGGAGAGGCTAAGTACTTATCGGACTGCCCTCGTACCTACTTGTTTTTTGCAAAAAAAAAAAGGAATTCCATCTCTCTAATATAATAATCTCTAATAGAATAATCTACCTTATAAATAATTACCTTCCATAACTTTTTCTTGTAAAACGATTTTTGATTTTTTTTAATTTGTACACAACAGATTTTTGAGACATTTTCACAAGTTTCTTATGTTGAATGAATGGGCTGAAATTTTGTCACCAGCACGAATAAACCACAGTAGATACGAATACTTTGTTATAATATACCAATTCAAATTCAAACTGTGTCTAACGATCAGCACAACACAATTTACAGAAAATTACACTGTAACTCTCACTGTATAATTTATTTTAAATTCAATTGAAAGAACTCTCAAATACAAAAAAAGTTCTTTCTTTATTAGAAATAAAGAAGACACTGAATTGTAATTAAATGCCCATAAACCTCCGGTTATGTATTTTCATAGATATAATTAGGTACCTACCCACACTTATCCACCCTCAGCTTGCCTTCCCACATGCACAATATGAAACAAAAATAAAATAAATAATATATACAAATACAAACCAAAGAAGAAAGAATAGTACAACCAACAACTTTGAAACAAAGTTAAAAAAATTATTTCGCATACACCTTACCCAAACGCATATCTTATTCCAAATAAGTTAATTCCTATATGCCTATGTAAGTTGCTGACCTATACCTACAAAAACTTTCATGCCAACCGCGTTATGTCATCAACAAAACAATAGAAGTTCTCAAACACAAAATAACTATGTACCTAGTCAAATACAAAATTTTTAGCTGAAGAAAAAAATGAAACACACTCTCAAGTTGCGTACACTTGACCAAGGAATTCCATTCTATTAGTGCAGTGGTGTTATTTTCTCATCCCTTTCCCTTTTTGCGTATGCATGTGTCCGTGTCTTTCAATCCTTTCTTATTTCACACTTTTTTTTTTTTAATGCAAGCTACTGCTACCAGCAAAAAAAAAAAAAATAGCAGGCACACAGTTTGTAATGAGAAATGAATAGCACAAAAGATCACAAAATAAGGTCATAGGTATAGAATAAAAATGATATGTATAGGGGATGCATAACGCATAAGATCATCTGAGCGATACTCCTTTTCCAAATCACAGAGAACAGACAAAAAGTATGTTTTTAAACGAGGTTTTCTAGTAAAAAACCTAAAGTAGACAGCTTTTCAAGAATTATTATTATTATTATTATTATTATTATTTATTAACAGGTAATTTAAATTACATGATAATTAATATTAAAGAGCCTAGCTGCTGAGACTATTGGCTCGAGGTTTTATGGTTATATATTTAGGTTGGTTTTTGATATAAATTCAGAGATACTTATTATATTTTTTAGGCTGGGATTTTGGAGTACTTCATAAATTGTTTTGTTTTTAAATAAATTTTTGATTAGAGGTTGCAACAATGGGCAGTGTTCTAGTATGTGAGTAATGTCCAATCTGGTGTTACAGGTTGTGCACGTTGGGGGGTTGTTTTTGTTGAGGAGGTGTAGGTGAGTAGCTGAGGTATGTCCAAGTCTCAGACGGACAAAATTTGATATTTTGAGCTTGGACACGTTTGTGGGGTATACGGGCTGGTGTTTTTCTGGGTTGACTTTTTTATAATGATGATGGTATAAGCTCCAGTCGTGGTTAACGTTTTCTTTTAAATTTTTTTTTATAAGTTTGAGCAGGTCTAATTTTGTGAAAACGTTAAAGTTGTATACGGGCGATTTTCTGGCGGAGTTGGCAGCAAAGTCTGCGTGTTCGTTGCCGTTGATTCCAACGTGTCCCGGCGTCCACATAAGCTTTATATTGTTGGGGAATTTGGCTAGCTGGTATCTTATATCAGATATGAGTTCAGTGTTGTTGTTGGTATTGGTTATGGCGTTGTGCACCGATATGCTATCAGAGCATATGACATGTTTACCACGGTGATTAATTGCGAACTTGGTGGCTTGATATATGGCGAATGCTTCTGCAGTAAAGATTGAGGCAAAGTCAGGTAAGTTGCCGATGCAGGCTATATTTCCATTTTCCAGGGTAACAGCAAATGATGTGTTGTCACTGGTTTTTGAACCGTCAGTGAAGATGAATTTCCACCCATCTGATTTTAAATCGGTTGAAATGGCTGTGAACAGTTGTCGGTATATCATTTGGTTGGTGTCTGATTTTTTGTGCTTGGCAAGAGTCAATATTAGAGACTCTGGGCTTATCAACCATGGGGGGTAGCGTGGGGATACGTTGCGTTCTTGTTTGGTTGGAAGACCAAATTGTGCTCCTTTGGCAAGAATTGTGGCGATGGCAGATGGTAATTTTTTTTTTAGTTTGTGTTCTAGTGACTTTTTTACATCATATTCGATTATGGAATTTTTTGTAAAGATTAGTTTAGCAAAAAGTTTCGTTGTTATATCGTCTCTTCTTTCTTCAATGGCAGGAAGACCTGCTTTTTTAGAATATTTGCAATAGGCGATGTCGGGAATGCATTTATACTTCTTCTTGCTGCGTCGTGGTAGGTTGGTTTTATTATTTTTAAAGTTGATTTAGGACAATGCCCATATATATACAGCCCATAATCAATTCTACTTAAAATTAACATTTTAATTGTACTTGATAAAGTATTTATATGCATATTGCTTTTTTTCGATGCTAGATATCTTACAATGTTGGTTCTCGCAGCTAGGGATTTCTTAAGCTCTAAACAGTGTGTTTTCCAAGAATATTGTTTGTTGAAAACTAATCCTAAAATACTTAAGTTGCTAACATTTTCAATTTCTATATCATTTATGTTAGTTACAGGTTTTGTACAGTTTAGTTTACGGCAAATATGGAGTAGTTTACATTTTTGGATTGATAGTTTAGCACCCGATGCATTTGACCAATCTATAATTTCTTTTAAAACAATTTGGAATAGAAGTTTACTTTTGTTAGTGTCATTTATTTTACATAATATATATATGTCATCTGCATAAATGCAGTGATCTAATGTTTTATGTTTGGCCAAAATGTTGTTAATGTCATCGAATGCAATAATAAATAGCACCACCGAGAGAGGTGATCCTTGGGGTATTCCATTATGCAATGGGAGGTTGGAAGAGTAAACGTTGTTTGTTTTTATCCAGAAATTTCTGTTAGTTAAAAAGGATTTTACATATCCGTATATCTTTCTTCCAACACCCCATTTCTTAAGTTTGTTAAGAATAACATGAATACCAATTCTGTCGAACGCTTTTTCGAAGTCTAGGGAGAGAATAGATACATGATTTTTAGCTGAGAGTGCGTTAGATACAAAGTGATCTATGTGAAGGAGGGCATCGGCACACCCTCTGTTCGATTTAAAAGCAACTTGGTTAGGGCTGATGAGCTTGTTGGTTTCAGCGAACCATAGCAATCGTTTTGCAATAATTTTTTCCATTATTTTGGCTACACACGATATGAGGGAGATTGGACGATATCCCTCAACAGTATTTTTGTTTTTTTTTGGTTTTGGGATGGGTATTATTGACGCTGATTTCCAAGCTTGAGGGATAACCGAATTATTTAGTATATTGTTATATAGAGCGACTATTCTTTGTTTGGCGTGTTCGGGAAGGTTTTTCAACATTGGGTAGGATACCCTATCTCTGCTAGGTGTCTTGCCATTGACCTTATTGATTGATGATTCGAACTCAATAAAAGTTATGGATTGTTCGATGCGCCGTGCTGTTGGACTGGTTGGGTGTAGTGGCAAAGGAGTGTTAATTGTAGCTATTTTATTTACAATGAAGGAGTTTGAAAAGTTTGAATTTGCCGAGTTTTGTGACCAAGTTTGGGCTATGAAGTTTGATATTTTCTGTGGGTCTATTAATGTTTCATTGTTGGTTTTAATGCTATTTATAGCGAGTGTGGCAGGGTTACCGGTCAGACGGCGAATATTTTGCCATATTTTGGCAGGGGAGGAATTTGGGTTTAGGTTTGAGGTTATATCAGAAAAGCTTTTTAATTTGCTGTTTTTAAGTGTTCGTCGAAATTTGGCATTTGATTTTTTATATGTGATTAAGTTTTGTGTTATGGGGTTTCTTTGGAAGTTCTTAAGTGCTATCATCTTTTCTTTGCGTAATTGCGAAAGTTCGGGGTTCCACCAAGGAGCAACCTGCTTACGTTTGGTTGATGTTGATTGGGGGATGGAGATGTTAGCGGCGGATCTGATTGCTTTTAGTAAGATGGCAGCTTCTTTATTATTATTCAGGGAGGTAGCTTTGTCAGATAGATGCTCAGTTACTTTTTCTTTAAATAGTGCCCAGTTTGCTAGATCTGTTTTGAATTTGGGGTTGATTGGTTGTGTTGAATTGCAGCGACCAATAGCAATTGTTGTATGAATTGGGAAGTGGTCACTATTGTGTAGATCTTCTGAAGTTTTCCAAGCAATCCTCGTAAGCAGATCAGGTGAGCAGCAAGTAACATCGATGTGTGTTAGTGTGTTGTGCGTTGATAGGTGAGTGGGGGAGCCATCGTTTAATATAATAAGATTACTATCTATGAAAAATTTTTCTAATAGTTCTCCTTTTTTGTTAGTTTGTGGTGAGCCCCAAAGGATATTCCAGGCGTTCATATCGCCACCAAAAATGATTGGGTGATTGACCTGGTTAATAATATTATCTAGGTCATTTCTAGTGATGGGCTGTTTGGGGGGTAAATATATGTTTATGAAAGTGAATTTGATTTTGTGTTCTATTTCAACAGCAAGCACTTGAAGATTTGAATTTAGTGGGATGATTTTGTGGCATATATTTTTTTTTATTAAAAGTGCTATACCTTGTTTACCGGAGTCATTGCTGGGTAGATTGTGAAAGTAAGAATCAAATTTTTTAAGGAAGGTTGGTGTTTTATCGTAAGGGCAATGTGTTTCTTGCAGGGCTAATATTATTGGATTATTTTGTTTTATAATTATCTTGAGCTCATCAAGGTTATTAATATAACCATTCATATTCCATTGGAGAATATTGAGAACAATATTAGATCTATGGACATTCCACAAACTTGTTTTACCTGAAGCAAAAGAAGGGTGGCTAAATGTGGGAGTGTTTTGTTTTTGTTTATAGCTTTGAGTTTTTTGTTTTGATATTCGAGGGTAGGCAGAATTAGGTTGTTCAGAGGCCCAGGGTCTCGATAGACCCTGATTGATTCAACACTCGAACAGCAGAGTCAGCAGTGTGTTTAACATTTCTGCTATTGCATGATGACATCTTGTGTTTCTGAATCGTTTATATAATAATCATTGTTATCCAAAAGATTCTGGGTAACAATTGATATGGGTGATTTTGATTGACCGGGAATGGATGAAGGAGGGGGTATTGCAATTGGTGTTGAAGTTTGAGGAGTTGTGGAGGATTGATTAGATGATTTGTTGTTATTGTTTGAGGATAGTTGTGGTGTTGTGGAGAGAGAGTGAGATGGCGATGTTATTGATTTGGATGTGTTAGAAGATTGGTTGGTAGTGTTGGTAGTAGATGTTAATTTGCTAGTAGTGGAGATTGGGGGTATCTGTTTGGGTTTATATGTGTTCGTTGAGCTTATTGCTGTGCTTGTGTTATCTTTGAGAGCTGTTTTTGCATTTGATGTTGCGGTGCTTTTTGTTTGTGTGTTTTGTTGTGAATTTGGCGATGGAGATTGGGCTGGTGGGTTAGATGTTGATTTTGTCATTTCGGCGAATGTTTCTGTTAGAGCTGGCACGTGTATTGAGTTTTGTTGATTGTAAATTTTCCTGGCTTCAGCCATTGTGCATTTTTTTAATGTTTTTATTGTGATGATTTCTTTCGCTTGTTTATAGGATGGGCATGTTTTAGAGGAGGATGGGTGAGGAAGAGTGCAGTTAGCACAAGTTGTGCGGGAGCATGGATCTGGTATGTGGGGCGGGAGGTTGCAGGTTTCGCATTTTGTGCTACCGTTACAGCGTTTTGTTGTGTGGCCGAGAAGTTGGCAGTTTCGGCACCGCATTGGGTTCGGTATGTATTCCGTTACCTTAGCTGTGTAGAAACCGATGTCTACTGATTTTGGGGTTTGGTAAAGATCGAATGTAAATAGAGTTAGGCCTGTGGCTTTTAACTTTCCATCTTCTCCTTTCTTAGTGAATTTATAAACGTCAGTGACTCCCTGAGTTTTCATTTCGCTTATGATTTCTAACTCGGACACGTTTATAAGGCATGGTGCATAGGCTATTCCTTTCGATTGGTTAAGTCGATCGTGTAGTTTAACTTCGACTGGGCAAATTCCGGAGAGATCTTTGGCTTTGAGGAAAATGTCTGCAGTTTTCTGCGATCCAACGAATATCAAAAGGCTGCCATCGCGCAGCTGTGTTATTTTTTCATAGTCTTTGCTGATGGCGTCGATTGATTTTTTAAGGAGGAACGGGCTAAGGGAAGAGATGGGTTTTTCCTTATTTTTTGGGGACATGATCATAAATCGGGGATTTTTTGGGTTGGGATTAGGTGGAAGTGTAGGGTAGATTGTGGAGAGCAAGTTATTCTGTTTATGTTTTTTTCTTGGCTGGATGTCAAGTTCGGCGTCAGGATCGAGAATCTCGAAACGACCACCGAAGTGGTTGTGAAATCCGAACGGTTCACTCACACACTTATTGCACACACGTGAATTGGGCGAGGGGAAAAATAAGAGCGTAAAAAGAGAGTACGGTTAAAAGGGGGAAACCGGTTTGCGCACTAGCGAATAATAAAAGTCGATAAATAGAGGTGAGATATTATCGGCTCAGAAGTTAGTCGGTGACTGCGTTCAAGAAATTAATATTTCAAATTCTGTGAGCACAATAGTATATTTTTTATTGAAACTGATTAAGATTATATCAAAGAAAAATACCAACAAAAAATTGAGGTTCTTTTGGCTTCTCGTTCCTCAGAGATCGTTTGCAAATATGACTTTATTGAAATTGAATTTTAGCGGTTTGGAGAAAAAAATATTGTTTTTCAGCTTGGATGTTAGTTCAGGAGCTTTATAACCTTCAAAAAAATGTATATATATTTACTTGAAAACACCCACGCCTTGCCCCATGCTTTATAAGCTAAAAAAAGGCAGTTTCACCAACTTCTCATCATAAAACCTGTTTCAAATCACTTAAAACTATCACCAATGCTTTTATTAGATGCGCCTGATATCTATCTTCTATTTACTTTTTATTTCATGAAAAAATATTGATAAACGGCAAAGTTATTACCATAAGAGTATGCTGAAAACCGAAAAATTACAACAAATTGACGAAGGTTTTTTTATATAAGGAGACAAAATTTGAAAAAAATATCGCTCGGAGGTTAGTTGCATATATATTTACTATTTATAAAACGAAAAAGAAAAAAATAAAAAGTTCATAAATACGGATGCCCCGACCAAAATAGTGAACAAACCGAAATTTTCAATAAAAAAAAAACAGTTTCCGGTCCCTATAAAAACCGTTACGGAATAACTTTCAGTATTTGAATGATACACAAATGTTTGTGTGTTTATCATCTTTACAAAACATTTTGTTTCATCAAATTATCAAAAAAATTGCTAAAGTTATGAAGCAATAAGCCAATGGAACCTTTTAAATTTTAACGAAAAATGCAAGGGACACCTCTTTATCGATTTCAAGGCCGCGTATGACAGTATTTACAGAGACGAGCTGTACAGAGCCATGTCTAGTTTCGGCATCCCTGCAAAGCTCGTACGACTATGCAGGATGACTTTGGAGAATTCACGCTGCTCCGTCAAGGTCGGAAAAGAACTCACCGAGACCTTTGATGTCGAAAAAGGCTTTAGGCAAGGCGAAAAACTGTCATGCGATTTCTTTAACATCATACTTGAACAGATTGTAAGAAACTCAAACGTCAACACCAGAGGAACAATCTTTCAAAAGTCTGTACAATTACTCGCCTATGCAGACGATATTGACGTAATGGGAAGAAAAAAGCGTGATGTCATAGGTGCTTTTGCGAGTATTGAAACAGAAGCGGCAAAAATGGGTTTGATGGTTAATGAGGGCAAAACGAAGTATATGCTGTCATCAAACAAGGACACAGAACATCGACGAATTGGACAAAACGTCACAATAGACAGACATAACTTCGAGGTAGTACAGGACTTCGTCTACCTAGGATCCGCTGTAGACACGGACAACAACATCAGTGCGGAGATCAAACGGAGAATAACTCTTGCCAACCGTTGCTTCTTTGGGTTAAGAAGGCAATTGAGAAACAAAACCCTCTCTAGAAAAACCAAGGTGACCTTGTATAAGACCTTAATCATCCCAGTCCTGCTGTACGGCGCGGAAGCATGGACCTTATCGAAAGCGGAAGAAGATACAACAACGAGCTGTATGAGCTGTACCGCGACATGGGCATAGCCAGAAGAGTACGCATCGCGAGGCTACGATGGTTGGGCCATGTAGAGCGGATGGACCCAAACGCTCCGGCTCGTCGGGTGTTCGAAAGCACATTGCAGGGAAATCGCGGAAGGGGAAGACCTCGTCTTAGGTGGCGCAATCAAGTGGATGAAGACCTCAACCGACTTGGAGTGCGAAACTGGAGAGAGCTCGCCCGAGATCGAAATCGTTATAGAAGGATGTTGGTTGAGGCCCAGGTTCACCCCGAACTGTACTGCCCACCTAAGTAAGTAAGTAAGCAAGGGACACCTAGCCTTAAGAAAACTCTGCTGCCAAAAGCTCCAAGAAACTCTCTATCATGGTTTAGTTCAATCTAAACTACAATATGGTATAGTTTGCTGGGGTGGTACGTACAAAAACTATCTTCATCCCTTGATCGTAACCCAAAAGCGTATATTAAGAACAATTTGGAAGAAAAGGAGGCTAGATCATAGTTTCCCGTTGTTCACTAGCTCCGGTATACTACCCTTAAAGCATCTTTACTATTATAAGGTTTTAAAAATTTTCTTTTTAAGAAGTGGATCTCGTCAAATATCTGTTTATGCTTTGCTTTTTTTAATGTGATTATTCCATCACATGATTCTCAGCACTCTTTTCAATTTTATGCATCAGTAGCACCTAGACTCTATAATATGTTACCCTCTAATATTCGTTCAACTGGCTCTTTGTTCTCTTTCAATGCGAAAGTTAAAGAATGGCTGTTTAACTTTGATTTCGATGAAATTTATGGCTTAATTAGAGTTTTAGTTTAAATGTTTTTCCCTTTATACAATCAAATTAAAATTTTTTACATTATTGTTTTATATTTATTATATTTAAATGTTTTTTTGCACTTTACGTTAATTATTTTAACTGTTTCCTTTTGTTATTTATTTACTTCTTTTATTTCTCCTCTCTTACTTTTATTTTTATTTCTTACTTTGTTTATTATAATTTCTGCTATTCACTACATTTAACCCCACAACACTTGTTAAATTTGTAATTTTTTTATGATTAATTTTTCTGCTCGATACTATCGTCACTTGTCTTAAGACAACAGATTGTATTTAAATGTTTTCTTCCATTTCAAATGTTTATTTAATGTATCTATTATTTAGTTTCTTTTGGTTATTGTAAAAATTGTACTTAAATATATCATTGAAAAAAGAAAATAAATAAACTAAAAACTGAAAACAAAAAGTATGGCGTTCACACGTGCCATTTCTATTTCTCTAGCAAGTGATGTGTGTATGCATGTGTACAGTGTTTTGTGTGTTATGTCCTGCTTGTGTACTGTGTATAATGATATATGTGAATGATGATGGTTGCAAATGATGATGTGTACGAATGATGATAAAGGGCGAATGATGGTATATATGAATTTAAGTATGTGTGAATGATGATAATGATATAAATGTTAATATTTGTGAATGATGATGTATAAGAATGATGATGTTTTATAGTGATGAAGTATTACATTCAATGTAAGGAAATGGTGTGCGAGTCTCCATAGGCTTCTGGCTCGACCGGCTTCTGAAATCAGACTGTGAGGAAGATGAGGTATAACAAATCAAACTACTAAAACTACCTTTCCTTTTGCTATAATTGGAAGTGAAACTTCACCTTCCACCTGTACTCCTGCACCATCAGCTAAACTAACACTACCTACTTTGCTAGTGCCTGACTTTACACCTAAGCCCTGTAAAATTTGCCATCCATCCCTACATATAATCGTGCGAGAAGCGCCCGAATTCAAAAATCCTACTAATACTAATCCCACAAATACTAACACATATATATGGTCTCTTGTCCTTACCTACATGCTCAAGCCTGAAACTCAAATTAACTTCTGCCGACTGGTTACCAGTAGGCAACCTCAACGCATTTAACTCTCTCGACCTACTGACCCGAGAGTGCGTCTGCCGTTTCCCGAACACTGAGGGCAGTTACTCTTTGTAACTCCCTGCTTCCCACATCCACCGCTGTTAGGAACACCTATTTGCCAGATGGCCTTCTTCATTGCAATCAAAACACCTATACGACCTTAGACTGCTATTATACGGTGAAATTTGTTTCATGAAACTGTTCGAACACCATAAGTGCAAAAGAGAACGAAAGTTCGAAAAACAGAGATGGACAATGTGCTACCGTGTGTCGCATGGGTTATGGTTTCGTGAAACAGCTTTGACGTTTC
Source organism: Melanostoma scalare (assembly GCA_949752695.1). Classification (NCBI taxonomy): domain Eukaryota; kingdom Metazoa; phylum Arthropoda; class Insecta; order Diptera; family Syrphidae; genus Melanostoma; species Melanostoma scalare. The sequence goes on along the minus strand of OX456985.1, from coordinate 100,675,463 downwards.
TCTTTGGGTGGGTTCGAGAACCTATCGGATAGCCTATCTCGGATAGCCTATCTCGGATAGCCGTATCTTGGATACCTTTTTGAACGATCCAGATATCTTTTTCCAGATTGCTGCAGACAACAGCTGTGAAATATTAAAATTCGACTTTTGAAAATAGAAAAACATTTAAAATATCATTGCTAGACAATTATAACTTATTTTTTTCAATTTCCCATCCGTTTTAAAAGACTCATGCTGAAATAAATGCACACCAAAACAAAAAATCAACATGAAAAGAAATAAAAAGAAATTTTCTATCAGCTGATCACTTGATTAGAAAGGTATACCAAAAATACTCGGATACCTTTAGATAGCTTTTTAGTTGAAATGGGTGTGTGAATCTGTTAAAAGTTTAACACGTAAACAACAACAACGTAAACAACGGATACGATTCTCGAACGCCCCCTTTGTCTTTGTTCGTGTTTCTGTTTATTCTGTTTCATTTGGTTCAATAATAAGTAATAATACTAATAATAATGACTTTTTTGTTTTTCAATTGCCAATAAAAGAGGTTTTGAAGCAACCAGGCACTACTAGATAACTATTTTTCCCCAAAAATAAAAACACCGAATGAAAGATAAACTCATGTGCGTTTTGCCAAGACGCAAATGAGTGCGAAAGAGATAGCAGATGAAATAGAAATACTTTAAAAAATCTCAACCCGCAAAGTTTTGGGTTGAGGATTGTCCAGTTGTCTTGGATGGTTTTTGACGGTTCTTTTTCTTGTCTTTCTTTGTTTCTTGTCGTTGCTTTATTGTATCTTCTAATGTTCATGAGTAAAGAAGTAGTATGTCTTCGGACAATTTCTTTAATTTTTCATATATTTTCATGTATTTTCCATATCCATGATGTCAATAATCATTGCTGCAAAATCTAATTAAATTATTTACCACTTCAAATGACATTTTGCTCTTTATGAGATTTTTTTTTGTGGATTTATAAATAATGCAGCTGAGCTTCTTTGATTATTTTCACACTTTGACTCTGTGGGTGAGAACGAAAAATGAAAGAGAAGTGTCAAAAAACCCGCAGCCGCAAAACGTCTGAGTGTAATAACAGGCCGCCTCCACCTGCAAGAATTTTCGTTATGTCGGCTCGACTTAACATCAAATGTTACGTGGAGGCGGGTCATTAGACGTCATGTCGCAATCTCTGATATCTCTGTCTTCGATTTTGTCTTGACAGAGTCAGCTTGACATCAAATTTGACAGATGCAAGTTTTTTGTTCGTGTTAGTGGAAAATGTCATTTTTTCTCATAATTTTTCGTCTTTCATCAGTGTCGGTTCGTATCGGTAGCTCATATTACAACCTAAAAAAATAAAAATTCATGTCTTTGCTTTCATTCCGTTGTCAAAATTCTGCATCCACCATCGATGAGGTTCGAGTACAAAATGAAATGTCATAACATTATTTGCCCAGTCACGCTAACGTTGATTTGTGTCTTTGATGTCAAGTCGAGTCGACATAACGAAAATTCTTGCAAGTGGAGGCGGCCTGTAATGAGAGACTGTCGGGATGAGGGTTCAAAAGAAAATATACGAAACACGCAGCAGGCAAACAGTCTGAATGTAATACGACACTAACAAGAGGGAAAACCACACTAACACATTGATACCTCCCCACAAGCTGGTGCACGCACTCATTCACAAAATTTCACTAGCACCACTTTATATTCGGATCTCAACACTGGGCTTACACAAAATTTCACTTGCACCACTTTATATTCGGATCTCAACACTGGGCTTACACAAAATCGTACCAACACAACTTTATTCTCGTCTTGGAACCGGTTTTTGTTTTTTTTTTGTTTTATTTTTAGTTACCTTAAGGCTACGTCTGGCAGAATTTTTGGAATTAAAACTTTTTTTTTGGTTTGTAAATAAAATCTATTTATGATTATAAGCCCTGCGCAAACCAGCGCCATATCGTCGTGTGACGCGATTTCTGTCAAAATGAAATACATGTAATCTTATGGAGGTTTGACTTAACGCAATCGCATCGCACGCACAAATCCCGCTGGTTTGCGCAGGACACTTTTTTAAGGATTTGGAAATAAAAATTTAAGCATCAAAATATTGAAATATTTTCTTTCATGTTAAAGATTTCTCTGAGTACTCTCCTCCCTTCTATTTCTCTTTTTTTAAAACGTTTCTTTAGAGAAATAGACAGAATAGTATGACTGCTTAAAAAATATGTACTAAAGCAAAACAGTAACAAATAAATATGAATTCATTTTGCATTTGTTTGATGAAAGAGATTGCAACTTAAGTTTTCGATTCTCTTCTTGAAGCTGTGTTGAAAATTTAATCAGTTAATAAATTGAATTTAAAAAAATCTAAAGTAAAATAATTGAAAGCGGATATCAAACTATGTAGATATTTTTTGGAAAACTTATCTCAGTCAAAATATTGAAATGCAGCAATCTTGTAGATATTATGCAGAATTCAGAAAGCCTTCATTCATCTCTGTAGCACAATTATTAACAAAGAACCAACACTTAAAGTTTTGATTTTTTGTTTTTATTAAAAGCTCGGTAGAAAATTTTTGGAAAAATTTTTCTCAATCAAAATCTTTAAATGTGGAATTTTTGTCCACGTTGTGTTGAGCTCAGAAAGCCTTCATTCATCTCAGTAGCACAATTACTAACAAAGCGCCAACACATTAAGGTTTCAATTTTTCTTAACACAAAAAAAAAATTAAAACTTAATGTGTTGGCGCTTTGTAGGTAATTGTGCTACAGAGATGAATGAAGGCTTTCTGAACTTTGCATAATATCTACAAGATTGCTGCATTCCAATATTTTGACTGAGATAAGTTTTTCAAAAAATGTCTACATAGTTTGATATCCGCTTTCAATTATTTTACTTTAGATTTTTTTTTTAAATTCAATTAATTAACTGATTAAATTTTCAACACAGCTTCAAGAAGAGAATCGAAAACTTAAGTTGCAATCTCTGTCATCAAACAAATGCAAAATGAATTCATATTTAATTGTCACTGTTTTGCTTTAGTACATATTTTTTAAGCAGTCATATTTTGATGCTAAAATTTTTATTTCCAAATCCTTAAAAAAGTATATACATAATCACAAATAAATTTTATTTACAAACCAAAAAAAAAGTTTTAATTCCAGCTTTGAATTGCCCAGCTTTACAAAAAAAAATTTATTTTAAAAAACAATAACTTTGGTGTTGCTCAAACCCTGCCCTTAAGAATTTTTCAGTAGTGTGGTGAAAACTAAACTTCAGGTTATGTTTTAAATTGCCAAGCGTCAAATGAAAATAAACTCACCGCACATTATACTTCCACAAGTTTTTCGCGCATTTTTGCTGCAGCTCACACGTATTCACAGATGGAAGCTGCGATTACAAAAACAACAATGTAAACGAATGGAAGTTGCGGGGCAAGAGACGTAATGGTTTTCCCTCTTGTTACTTTTTCCTTTAAGATCAAAGCTTTTCGAAAGGACGTGTTCAAAAAAAATGTAGTATTTGCGAAGAAATTTTTTCTCTCGATTAAAAATTAAAGAAATAAAAACTATATTCATGTTGAATTTTCGCCCTGTTTTTCACCTGGTGGTGTTCTTGAAACACAGGATTTTGCACTAGTTCTATTTTGCTGAAGCTTTAGCTTTCCTCGTGGAATTATTTGACTAAAAAATATAGCCCAATGCAAGCAAAATACAAATCAAACAAACAAACAAACAAAGTAGTAGAAAATGATCAAAAGGGAAAGATAGAAAGATGATAGCGAAAAGCTACTTCATTGTTTTTCTATATAGCGCTAGATAGCCTACAGCTAAAGCTACAAAAAGCATTTTTTTCTGTTAATGACTTGAGAGATTTTTAAAAAATGCGGTGTAACACCGCATATTTTTTTACTCATACTGTTTTTATACTTGAAATGCTACAAAAAAGCATTCGTTTCTGTCAAATGATTTGAGAGATTTCTAAAAAAATGCGGTGTAACACGAACCTACTCCATTTATTTCCACTCATTATTTAAAATGCGGTGTAGTGGTTATTCAAAAGTGCGGTGTAACACCACCTAAACGAACTACACAGTGGGTGCATTTAGACACGTCCTGAAAAATAATCGTTTTTACTTTGGTATTATGTGGCATCCCAATGACGAAAGAATTTTTGAAATCTGTCCAGTAGTTTCTAGGTTTCCGTTCCTGTGGGAATCTTCCGTTACCGTGGAAATATGTGAAATATAAGTCTACGTCACTGAGGGATAATGTAACATCCTAGAGTTGAAAGAATTTTTGAAATCGGTCAAGTAACTTTAAGGTTTCGGTTCTCGTTCCTGTTTCTGTTCCCGTGGGATTATAGGGATGAAATATAATCTAAATTACTGATGGAGGGGGATAATGTAGCACCCCTAATGCTGGAATCGTTTTAGAAACCTGTCTAGTAGTTTCTAAGTCTCCGTTCCCAAACCCGTTCCTGTGGGAATATCAATTTTCAAATTTTTTATGTCATAAGAACCTTCTCCTGACAATAACAAACACAACAAAAAAAGAATTGGCCAAATGGGTCCGGGCGTTGTTGAGTTATGCGCTTACCAACACATTTTGAGATTCATTTTTATATATTTATTTATTAAAACCAAAAAGTGCGCGGTTGTTGTTTACTTGATACATTACAGCACAACGCATGCTTGCATAATTTTCACCGTTTTGTTCTGCTTTTGCAAGTGCGTAATTCTTTTCTTGTCTCTGGCCGTTGGCGGAAAATCACACGCGATGGGAAGAGGGATAAGAGAGTAAAATAGTTTACTAATACAATCAAACACTTTTACATGAGTTCTGACTTCGCTAAAAAAAAGTCACCTAGCATTAACAAATAATTTAGTAGTTGTAAAGATTTTTACTAATTTCAAATGAGTTTTTATTATATATAAAAATCCAAAATTCCAACTTGTATTCGAAACTAATTTATTAAGTAAAACATTTTTATCTTTCAGATTTAATGACGATGAAATTGGACTTATAATGCAGCTTATAGCAACACGACCCTTACCAACTCAAGCTGGTATTCGTTTCGTGTCTCTGGGCCTCTGCATGGTCATTGCAAACCCATCACTCATGCTTAATTCGGTTTTGGAAGCCAAAGCTATTGAATGGATGCAATGGCTGATTAAAGAGGAATCCTACCTTAGCAACAGTTCTGGACCTTCATCATCGTTGGGTGAAATGCTTCTTTTGATGGCAATTCACTTTCACAGTAGTCAAATATCAGCTGTGGGAGAACTTATCTGCTCAACTCTTCACATGAAAATACCCATTCGACCGAATAGCACCAGTCGAGTGAAGCAAATTTTCACCCAAGACTTATTTAGTGAGCAGGTAGTGGCTGCTCATGCGGTCAAAGTTCCAGTTACTCTTGATTTGAATGCTAACATTCCTGGTTACTTACCCGTCCACTGTATTCACCAGCTTTTAAAATGTAAGACATTTCTTAAACATAAAGTTACCATCAAGTCGTGGATATACAGACAAATCTGTAATTGTAAAAAACCATTGCATCCAGTTATGCCGGCTTTAATTGAGGTTTATGTTAATTCGTTGATACTACCAAATCAGGGCGGTGTAAGTGGAAAATTCAGTAACGATCATCTCCATAAACCGCTTTGTGAAATAGAAATTCTGAGATTCTTCAAAACTTCGGATACACAAGCACTTAAGTTGAATTTTGATTCAATTCAGAACCATAATGAGTTTGGAGATATTAAGATGTTCGATATAGATGATGATGATCAAGTGAAGATAAGTTGCAGTCTTACTGCACAGCTTTTAGTATTGTATTATCTGGTATTATACGAAGACACGCGCCTTTCTAATATGTCAATGCTTGCAATGAATGGAAGAAAGCCCAAAGCTTACTCTAATGAGTTCCTTTCAGAGTTGCCAATGAAATATTTGCTTCAGAAAGCACAGAAATACCAACATGAATATGTAGGATTGTTTCATCCTCTCTTGCGTTTGTTGGTGTCAAACTTCCCGCATTTAAGTATGGTTGACGATTGGATTGAAAGAAGTACAAGTATCTTATCTTTATCTTCTTCCACGAGGCTGATGGGGGCAGAAATAAACGAACAGTATTTAATAGATGCATTTGATGAACTGGAAGCTAACCCGTCTAAGATAATGAAAATTTTACGGATAATGTTAAAACAACCACCTACGGAAATATGGAAATTCTGTCCTATTTTCGTAACAAATATCAACAAAATATTGGAGAACAACGTTCCTCGTCTTATTCAAGAACTGTATAGAAGGGTATGGCTGCGGTTGAATACAGTTCTACCGAAGCGACTGTGGATTGCGACGATTAATGCTGTAATGTCAAAAACGGGATTTATTTCAAATCAACACTTGGTTCATGAGAATGCTTTATTGGATCCGTTGCTTGTTTTAAGGTAAGCATAGCATTAACATTTTATAATACACGCTGATGATTTTTATGTAGATGCAATGAGAAGGTGTTCCGTTGTCCTGACGTGCTTATAGTCGTTCTTAGAATTCTTCAAGCTAGTTTGGCTGCCTCGAAAGCCCAACTAAATCGTCACGTTCAAGATAAACCAATGTTCGACAAAAATGGTCAGCCTCATAGTGAAATGGAACGCGACGAACTCAAAACAACACTGATTGCATCACAAGAAAGTGCAGCTGTTCATATTCTCCTTGAAGCTAGCATTAAAAAGGATGATGACATAATCAAATTTGGTACTTCTTGGACCTTAAGAGAGATACACGGTATTGTCTGCTCTTATATTCATCACGCTTTCATTTCTGAGCCATCGCTAGCTAAACTAGTCCACTTTCAAACATATCCGCGTGAGTTACTCTGTGTAACAGTACGAGGAGTGCCATCTATGCACATTTGTATTGATTTCCTTCACGAAATTCTTGGTATGCCTGAAATGGAAAGGCAAGTTTTTACAATTGACTTAACTTCCTATCTGGTAATGAGGTACTCAATACCAAAAAGTCTCAGTGTTGCTAAATTGTGTGTTAGCACAGTACTAACGCTATTGGGATTGTTGTCAAATGACTCTAAGGTAGAGATGTTTACAAAAATTTTACCGGGCATTGTAAGATTTTCAGAGGCGTTCCCCGTCCTATTAGATGATTGTATAAATTTTCTTTTGCAAGCGGGACGTAGTTTGTATTCGCGAGATATGCTTGGTCCAGACACTCCATGTATGATGACTCTAATGCCGTTGCAGTCAACATCCAAATACGTTTCGAATTTGAGAAATGTACAAGGCATCAAAAAGCTTGTAAATGCAATTGAACAGTCGTTCTCATGTTTAGTAGACCAAGCTGTTTCACAAGTTGAGTTGTATTAAACAAGATATTTAAAGTTTATATTAGGTATGTTAAAATAAGCTATTTAAAATTTAAGTTAAATAATAAATGGAATAGACCAAGGTCACAGTTTCTTTGTATTTGATGATGGATGAAACATGTATCATAACCATTGTATATATAAAGAATAGTAAACTCGATATTTTGACTGATAGCGCATCCCTCGGCTCAGATCACAGCAACATATAATCAATTGAAAAGAAGCTATAGGTGCGCTCTCGGTGCCCTCGGTCCAGAGCTTCTTAAATGAGAAATCGATTTTAATAAAAATACACCATTATATACAATGTTTGAGTTTAAGTTCATTTATTTAGTTGGATTAAACTATTTACGTTTATAATATGTTATGTTTTAACATATATAACTGATTTTTGTATTTAAAACTTGGATTTGACAAAACATATCACATTTCTTTCATAAATATTGAAGTTTGTTTGATTTTTCGTTTGATTATCCAAAGTATTGTATAATTTAAAGCCCTTTTAAATAAGTGAATTTTGAGTGTATAACTAGTTACAAAATTAGGAAGTCCTAGGTGGTTTCTATTTCTTAAGCTTATGGTTGTAAATCCCTTATAAACCTCATATAATCAAATAAGCAATTGGGCTTTAAACTGTTTTTTATTTTATGAATAAACATTCAAACATTCATAGTTATTCTTTGTTTAACTGATAACCATTTCAACGAATTTAACATATAACGAATTTACATATATCTATTGCACTTTAATAAGTACGGCTTTGACAGCCTAGTGCTGAAAATATACAAAAAAGATGAGGACGCTGCAAAGCTTCCAAAGCAAGCAGACAGCCAAGCTGCCCTTAAATCTCTTGCCTCTGTCTCTACAAAATCCATCACGGTCCAAAATTGTCAGATGTCTCTGAGGAAGATGTCAAATCAGTTTAACATTCACCTTTCATGGGTGCCAGGGCACAGGGACATACCAGGCAACTGTATGGCAGACGAACTAGCCAAAAAGGGCACGACCACTTCCCTACGCTCAGAATGGAACAACATAGGTGTACCTATCGCTACATGTAAACTCCTACTTAGACAAGACGCTTCAAGGATAACAAACACTAGATGGACTGAGAGTAACAACTGCCTTGCAACCAAAAAAGTTTGGCCGTGTGTAGACTCAAAACGCTCGAATAGTTTGTTAGCCCTGAACCGCCTGTATCTAGGTTCTACCATAGGTGTTCTTACGGTACACTGTCTAATAGGGAGACACGCCAAAAGACTTGGTGTGTTTTCCAATGATTTCTGCAGAAGCTGCATGGACGAGGAGGAGGAAGAAACCGTTCAACACCTTCTTTGCTCATGCCCTGCACTACTTCATAGGAGGAAAACTCATCTCGGTGAATTCTTCTTCGATGATACTAGCGACTTAGCTTACATAGACCCTAAAAGTCTTTCGAAATACATTAAAAGTTCCACGTGGTTTGACTAGCAGGTGATTAACCGGCTAGTCCCGTAATGGAAGATTAATAAGTGATCAACTCGTTAATCTTACATCGGGTTTCTGAGATCAGTAGGTGATTAACTTGCTGATCTCTGTGGTATCACAATTGGCACTTGCGGCCTAAGTGTGTCAGGCAATGTACTCATTGGCTGACAGCCACTTCCACCTAACCTAACCTATTGCACTTTAATAAACATAGCATTGCTTTATTTTGTAATCTTTGCAGTCACTCTCTTCACATAAAAACAAAATTATTGAACAGTACTCAAAATGTGGTTTTACAATTACGTTATAATTGTTTATTGCACTGATAGTTGGAATTTCATTTCTAATTCGTTTCATAAATCCTATTTTTTTAGCAATTTTTTTTACATATATAGCTTATATGATTTCCAAACAATAACTTTTGGTCTAACACTATACCTAGATATTTTATTTATTTTATATCGATGTCGTCACTGCTCCTCTCGCTCTGCACCTGTATTCAGTTTAATAAATGAAAAGATTAGTAAAGTTTTTAACAGTTAAAACACTTTTTATATTTCCTCAGATGTACACTTCAGAAGCAATGCTTCCATCGTCAGTGAGATTTATAAATTAAACTAAATTAATTTATTTGTCAAAAAACTAATAATAAACAAAAATGTTTTTAAACAAAATTACAGTTAAGTTGAGTTGAAACTATTAAAAATTTTTTCGAATATTGAATCTTTGACAGAATTGTTTATTATAATAAATAGATACTTGTACACAGTAAGATACAAAATCTTATAAAATAGTGCAAAGTTGAATTAATGGACAGATTTAACTTGAATACAACTCAAAGAAGCTTAAAATCGTTCAAAAACAAAAATATAAAAATATATATATAATACAAAGAGATTAACAAAAAAAAAAAAAAAAGAGAAAAAAAAAAAGAAGAAAAAAGTTAATAGATAGTTTAAATCGTTAAATAATTAGATAATATGCCTTAAGTTCCCTCTGAAATCCCTTCTTATCACCAATGTTCCTCAAATGTCGTGGGAGAGAGTTCCAAAGTCGGACGGCGTGAACGAAGAACTGACGCTCAGATGTCAAGCATGAAAAACGCGGTTGAAGGATGTGCGCTGTTCTAGTGGAAGCGCAGAAAATTATTTATTAAACAGATCCGGAGGTTGGTGTGTTTGTACAATATTAAAGAGCATAGTCAATGTTCGGAAATGTAACAACTTATCAAGAGTGAGGCTGCAAATCTTGTTCGAAAAACTAGAAACTCTGTCGAATCTCCGAAGCCCAAAGACATACCTAATTGCATTATTGTAAGCTACATTAAGTTTTCGTTTATCGATAACATCGCATTTTCCATACACCTCACATCCATAGGTAAGAATAGGTATGATTAGAGATTTGACTAATACAATCCTAGTTTTGATTGGAGTAAAATGCTGAGACGCCCATAAAGATCGTAAGACCCCATAGATTTTACCAACGACTGAGCTGATGTGGTTGCTCCAAGTCAGGGTTTTGTTGAAAACCATTCCTAGATTTTTGGCTGTGGAGACGTATTCTATTGGGGCATCATTAAGTATTATTCTAGGAAAATACTTTGATTTCGACGAATTAATTGACAGAAGATTCTTCTTTGCCCAATTAGCTATATTTTCTAAGTCTGCTTTGATGCGACTTGCACAATCTTCTATCAGTCCGAGAGGGCAACTTATATGAAGTTGTGCATCATCGGCGTAGAGTTGGACTTTAGAACTGGTAACGACAGATGGAAGTTCGTTGATTAAAGGGAGAAAAGCAAAGGCCCCAAAATAGATCCTTGCGGCACTCCTGTAGTTACAGTTATGAAGTCCGATAAAACATTATTTGCATAAACTGCTTGCTGCCGATCAGAAAGATAGGAAATCAAAAGCTTTGTAGCAGAGGATGAAAACTCAAACAAATTTATGAGCTTATTGCAAAGAATATTGTGATCAACAGTATCAAAAGCACGTGAGAAATCAAGTAGTAAAAGAAAAGTTATTTGATCTTTATCAATACTTTGCCTAATATCTTCAACTACTGTCAACAAAGCAGTAATGCAACTATGTTTTTCACGAAAACCCGATTGTAAAGGTGAAATGACGTGAGTGGCATCTAAAAAAGAGTTGATTTGTATTTTCATGATTTTTTCAAAAACCTTGGATAGAAACGGAAGTATGGATATGGGCTAGAAATCTTTTCCACTTGAGTTTTTGGTAACCGGTATAATTTTTGCTCTTTTCCAAGCTGTAGGAAAAACACTCGTCGTTAAAATGCGATTGAAAGCAAAAGTAATATAAGGAAGTACAATGGGAAGTAGCATTTTCAAAAATTTAGGATGAACACCATCAGTTCCAACTGCATTTGATTTAAAGGAGATTATACTTTCAACAACTTGAACCTGGTCAATTCCTTGAAATCCAAATTTATGACCAGTTTCAAAGGTGCACGAAGACTCAAAAGTGTTTACCCTTTCGCAAATGGCATTCAAGTTTGATTGCATTTCATTGATGTGACTTTCAATACTATCAATTTTAGCCAAAATTCGCGCTTCGGACTCGGAAATTTGGGAATTGATTTTTGAAATGGACTTACTTTGATTTTCCAAGCGATCATCAATTCTTTTCCATAAGTCATCCATAGTAGTCGGAGCTTTTGACGAAGAGGAGCTGATTGGTCCATCATCACTATTCATTAGATTATTTTTGTTTTTAAATATGTAAAATGATTCAAAAGCATCTAATTCATAATTGCTATTTACATTTCTTATTAATTTTAAATTTTGAAAACTAAAGCTTTTTCAATATATTTAAGATGTGCAAAATGTTCTTTAAATCTTTTTAGAATAGGTCTTCTTGTCTGTCCTATATATTCTTTTGCACAATCATTACATCCGATAGAATAAATTCCTGATTTTTGAAGTTGTTCAATTTTATCTTTAGATCCTCCAATCAGATTTTTTATTTTTATTTCGCTGCACTCACTCATACGGATATTATATTTATTAAAGATTGGTTTTATCTTAGATGTTATTTGTTAAATCTTCAATCAATTCTTCAGTATATCCATTAATTTTGGCTATAACTTTAAATTTTTGGAACTCTTTTATTTTTGTTTCTATAGTCATTGAAATATTTAGAGCTCTAAAAGTCATTGAGTGAAAAGCTGACATCTTATGTTCAAAGGAATGGAACGAGTCTGATGTAATGTATCTCAGAGTATTCGTTGGTTTTCTGTATATGTATATCCAATTCGAAATTGTCTCAATTCCGAGTTATACTTAAATCCAGAAAATTTAGTTTCCCTTCAATTTCTTCTTCATATGTAAATTTTACTGATTTGTATTTAGTTCTAGTTAATATGTTAATGAACTGACGGAGTTCATGTTTTTTGATTATCGCCCATATATCATCTACATATCTTAACCAAATTCTTGGAAAATTTACTTAATTTTTCATTTCAGTTTCTATATGCGACATAAATAAATTTGCTAAAAACGGGCTTATATGTGATCCCATACTGCAACCAAATTTTTGTCTGTAAAACTTTTCATTTAACTGGAAACTTAAAGCAATTTTCGCGACACTTGGGGGGCGGGGGGGGGGGGGGGTGTAACTTTTTTGAGGGGGGTGACCGCCACATGTTAGCATTTGGATGTTGTTGTGGGGGCCACTCACTACCCCCTACAATTTTTCCTCACTCCGAAAGAACTCCTTAAATTTTATAAAATTCATCTAATTTCGTGAAATGAATATTGATAAAAGCAATAATATTGTAATACTTGACAAACAAGAATATATTGAAATAACTGAATAGTTTATAAGAACTGGACCTTATGAAGAAGTAATTTTTAATCCTTTACCAGGAATGATAAGGAGAACTAAAGAAGCTATCAAAAAAGCAGTTAAAGTTTTTAATGATCCTAATTTATCAAGGAAATTCTTCTTCTTCTTTTCCATTTCCAGCGTTACGAGTAGTGATCTTGAAGCGATCACAACTCTCCCACTTTTCTGCTTCACACTAGTGAACCGCCTGTAGGGTACGCCGTGTTGACCTCAGAAAGCGTCGGCAAGCCTCCCGGTTTTGGATTGTTCCATGTCTGAGGCCAACCAAATGCTGCTGTTTTTGCATTTGCTTGTACCAGGAGTGTTTTGGCCTGCCTTTTCTTTTTCGTCGCGAATTTGTTGAAACGTTGTACGATATTGCCTTTTGGATGGGGTTCTGCGGATCTCTCCTTTGAACATGACAATACCAACTGAGCCGGTCGTGCTGAACTTTGTCCAAGATGGTACTTTTGACATGCTTCCACGGATCTTAGTACTTCTAATTCGATCAAGCTTTGTTACTCCTGCTGTCATCCGAAGCATCTTCATTTCGGCTGCCGTCAATATGCTTTCATACTTTTTGTACATTGTCCAACATTGTGAACCGTATGTCAGAGCTGGACGGACAACTGCTGTGTAAAGTCTTCCCTTCAGCTTAGGGGGCATTTATCGATCACAGAAGATAGCGGAGTTTTCTCGCCACTTCATCCACCCTACGCTTACTCGATGATTGATGTCGTCATCACAAGTTGCTTCACTATTGATCATAGATCTTTTTCTTTGGTAAGCACTTTTCACACTTGGTAAGCACATTTCCATTCAAATAAATGTCTGGAATAGGCTTGTCTGGATCAGAAAAAGGGCAGCACAGGTATTCAGTCTTTTTAGCGCTAATACGGTACCCATTTCCTTCCAGATCATAGATCCCAGATATTTAAACTTTTCACACTTGGTAAGCACATTTCCATTCAAATAAATGTCTGGAATAGGCTTGTCTGGATCAGAAAAAGGGCAGCACAGGTATTCAGTTTTTTAGCGCTAATACGGTACCCATTTCCTTCCAGAACATCAATCTAAACGTCAAGTGCTCGTTGCAGGGATGTAGGATCCTCGCTTATGATGGCTCCATCGTCAGCAAAGAATAATTGTTGTACTTTATTGTCCGTTACTTTTCCTTCGAGCAAATAATCCAGAACAGCAATAAAGTAAAGAGCAGTGGACTCAAGACACTTCCCTGATGTACACCTACTGTTATTTGGAATTCTTCGGTGACCCCAGCTGGGCATCTCACTTTTGTAACTGCTCCCTCTCGTACATGTCCATTATTCGCACATAGGCTTCAGGAACTCCTCGGTGTCTGAGGGCCACCCATATCAGATCTCGTGGTTATCGATCGAATGCTTTTTCGAAGTCAACCAACACAAAATGCAAATCCTCTAAGGCATCTCGGTGTTTTTCCATAATGATCCTTATACTTTGGATTGCGTCTGTAGTTGACTTACCCGCGACAAACCCGCATTGGTCATCAGACAGCGTTATTATTTTCCGCAGTCGGCTATCCAAAACCCGCTCAACGATCTTCATAGTGTGGGACATCAACTTGATCGAACGATAGTTGTCGCAGCTTCTGGTATCTCCCTTTCCCTTGTACATTGGAAAAAGAAAACTTTCCCTCCATTGATTAGGCAAACTGTCACTCTTATAAGTTTGGAGATGAGAATCGTGAGCTTTCTCAACACGATGTCTCCCATATTTTTCCAAAACTCATATGGTACCTCGTCTGGCCCAATCGCTTTGCCTTTTTTGGAGTTCTTAACTGCCTCCCTAACTTCTTCGACTGTGACGTCGGATACTTCCGTAAAGTTAGGTGCAGCTGTTGGAAAGTGACGCCGAGAAAACTGTTCATTCAAAAGATCATCACAATACTGTCGCCACCTGTGAAGAATTTTGTCGTCATCCACAAGTAGCAGTCCTTGAGCATCATTTATGAACTTCGGCGAACGAATCTCCTGCGCATTTCTCCTTCTCTGAGCGGTTATTTTGAAAATGGCTGCTCCCTTATTCAAGTTGCTTTGTCTTAGCTCTTGGATTGCGTGATTTGCTTCAGCAGCTGGGGCAGAAATCTCTTCCAGCTCTCGATACAGGCCCTCCGTGCTTTTTGCTTGAAGTTGGGTGCACTTTTTCTTCGCTTCTTTTCTGCAGCTATTGCATTCCATTTTGAAACGCGTTTTTTCATTTGTATTTCTTGAGGGGCACTTCGGCCAAGCTTGGAAAGCTGCTTTCTTCTTTCTAATCACTGCTTTAGCTTCATCATCCCACCACCAGGTTTCTTTAGCTTGTTGGTGGTGTCCTTTTGAGACTCCTAACAGTGATTTGGCTCTCTCTAAGCAGGTTCGTTATAGGCGATCCGACATATTTTGTGCCGTGATTGCATTTGAAACTGCGTCGATGGTATTACACAGCTGACTTTGCATATACGAAATGAGTTGCTGTCCTTTGGTTTTCTGCAGATTGTACCACTTGATTCTCCTAGGAGCCTTTGTTTGTTTGACTTCCTTTACCGCATCCGAAAAAAATTCTGTTAAAAGAAGACGGTGTTGTTGAGCGGCAGCTTTTCCTAGTATCACTTTGCAGTCTTTCACCCGAGATTTCATGTAATTGGTTACCAAATGGTAATCAATCTGGGTTTCATTTCCTAAACTGCTGTAAGTGATAAGGTGTCGGTCTTGTTTGATGAACATGGTAATTAGTACGTTTAGACCGTATGACTTGCACATATTTAGAATATCTTCAACTGGAGTGTTCCTGGTGCCGAATCCCAAACCTCCATGGCAGTCTTCATAATCCTCGTTTGTCTTCCCGACATGTCCATTCAAATCTCCTCCAACAAACAAATACTCTTCTTTTGGGATGTTCTTAAGTAGGTTATGAAAATCAAGCCAGAATGCATCTTTTTCCTCCTGCTCACACCCTATTTGGGGAGCATATGCACTGATTATATTCCAGACCTTTCCTTCCATCACCAATTTAAGAGACATCAATCGGTCACTGGACTTCAAAATGGTCAACACGCTGTTACATAAACTTTGGTCAAGGATGATACCGACTCCGTTCCTACCTTGTTCTGTTCCATAGTAGAATATCAACAACAACAGCAGCATCAACAACAACCTCAGCAACAACAACAACAGCGAAAACGACAACAACAACAAAAAAAGCATAGCCAACAAGATCAACAACGTCAATTGCCTTCAACGTCAGGTACAAGGGTACTACGTTCGGGATCAGTCAGAAGCTTAGATGTGCAATCCCACGTAAGTGACTCTACTTTAAGATCCTATTTTTCCAGTGTATTAAGTTCTGCCAAGCCACTGAATACCTCGACAAGTTCCATTGTGAACGAGGAGTTCCTCATCTCAAATACAACTTTGAGTGAAACTAATTTGATCTCGGACCCCTCGAATGTTGACATACTCATCGCTTTACCACCCGCAAGGAGTATATTTGTATCCCGCCTTTCTCATTCTACTTCGGAGCATTTGATACAAAGTTACATTGCTAAGAAGAACTCATCAATTAATTTATCAAATCTCTCTATCCGTAAATTTGTGATGTCGCCAGAGAAAGAGTACTCTTCCTTCGAAATCAAAGTTGGGAGGAACCAAGAGCTCTTCAATTTGCTATGTGATATATCTTTTTGGCCTACGCATACTGTGGTTCATGAATTTTTTCGAAACAAGAAGCGAAGACCCGACGACAGCTGAGAGAACCTCAATAACTGATAGTTTCAACTGCTCTCCTGCTCTTCGTACCACTATTGATATGCTCTCTGTATATTACCAAAACGCTGGTGGTATGAAAACTAAGACGATTGATTTCTACGTTGCTGTATCCTTTTGCCCTTATCACATTGTTACGGTATATTTTCCCGCAACAAAAACCATTCTTACATTTAGTTATTTTAATTTCGATATCCCTCTCTTTTCCTCAAACCCTTCCCTATCATTTCTTCGTCCCATCATTTCTCCGTTGTTTGCTCTTAGCAATGTGATCGAAACATAGCTTTGAGCAAATGACAAAATAGGTGCATGTCGTAATCAGCGGATGAGCTGAACGGATGTCGGCGTTTGGTGTGTCGAGCCAGAAGCCTCTGGAGACTCGCACACCATTTACTTAATCGAATGTCATGTCATACTTCGTAACTCACAAACATCATCATACTCATTCATCGACATTCACATCATTATCATCATTTACACATACTTACATCCATGCACTTATAACATCATCCACCCATTATCATCATTCACACACCTCATTACACACACTACACAAGCAGGATATATCACACACAACACTATACACATACATACACATATCACAGGTGTGAACAATTGAAATGGCACGTGTGGAAGCCATACTTCGTTATGAAACACACTGTGCAGCGTAGTGCTGCAAGTGTAATCATCCTAAATTTAACTTTCACTTTTGTAAAACCGAATCATAAGAATGAAACGTTAATAGTTTTCCCTTATCCCCAAATCTGCGCAAAGATCCACCGAATAGGGTAAAGTAGTTCATTTTGGTTATGGTAGCTTTTCCTCCCTTCTTCAATTTTCGAAAAGTTGTAACACAGAGAATTTTATCCTTCCCCTGACTCAGTAGATTATATAGTAGAGTAACTGGGAAAATGCCCAGAAGTATTATTTTCAACTTTCAGGAACTTTCATTTTTCTCGACATGTTTTATGGGAGGGGTCTGATCTCGACTAATGAGCTGGATAAGTTTTGGGAACAAACACCCAACAACTTTTTCAGTTCAATGTGACTGGAAAATTGTGCGAGTGAAAGGTCTCGCTGGAATTCGACAACGGAGGTGCTTGTCAGCCATAAGGCTGCATGTGCTAGAGAGCCGTGACCGAAAACCTCGAGACACGATTGGCCGATTGTATAAATGTGTGTGAATTTGAAAGTCGAGAAAGGACAAACAGACAAGATGAACGACTTCTTGGTTGACCTAGTGAATGTCAAGTGGTTTTGATTACGATCTTGTGATTTTTGAGAAAAAGGAAAGTTTATTGAAAGTTGAAAATAGTTTTGGAAGATTAGTTTTTTTAATTGTTAGAAAAGTTTTGGAAATTGTGTAGAGTCAGTGGGAGGCGAGAATTGAGAATTTGGAAATCGTCAGACGGACGAAACATAGTAAACTTGAAGGAGGAAGGAATAGCTGGAGATAGAAAAAAGATAAGTAGAGTGTTATAGTTTTGCAAGTGTTGTCAAATATAGTTTCGGTTGTTCTTTGTCCACGAAAACTCTCAAAATTGTGAGACACGCGACCCTTTTTAATTTTTATTAATTGTTCTTTTCGGGAAAGAACAATTAACGTTCCAATCTTCCGGTTATTTCATTTGTTTACATTTTTAAACGGTTCACCTAACCGTCCACCATTGTAATTTCATAGTTGAAAAGATTTGGGTTTTTAATCCCACTTCTTGTAAGGTTTTCCCAACATAAAAGCAAAATAAATAGCCTTAAATCCCTTTGGGAATTTAAACATCGTATTTCAATTCGGTTCTTAACATTTCAGCCTTTATTATTGGTTTGGAAATTTCACCTAAAAATTTCCTGGCGCCCATCTTTTTCCAGTACACCCGGTACTTGGAAAATACTTTTACAATTCTTTTTATTAATAAATTAATCGGTTCTTTAATTCGCGATCGATCTTGTTATCGCGCTACGCTTACCTTTTTTTTTGTTTACGAACCCAGCCCAGCTGAGCTTAGTCGTGGTGTCAGCAGCCTACCTGCTGAGTGTTGCACTTTTTTTTTATCAGCGCGTTTGACAGTTTAATTGTTTACTTCGCGGCACACCGGTTGTGCATTTCTTTTAGTCGTATTAAATTTCGTTTATTTTATTCAATTAATTGGATTCGGAAAATACAATCGCGTTACAAATAGTACAATTCATAGTTTCGTTCATCGTAAAGTTAACTTTCGCGAAATAAAAAGTGTAACAAATTGGCGCCCAACGTGGGGGCCTATATAAGCCAGATCCGGCTCAAGTAGGTTCCTACTTCTACTGTTGGGCGGTGGAACGTATGACTCAACGTTAGCCCTGACAAACTCTAAACTGCGCCCTAATCTAACCAACTCGGAAACGCTAGTCGGATTAGCCAATCCAAGCTGCGTCTGGTAGAAAGGGGTCAGATTCCTTTGAATCATTCCTAACTTCCTACCCTTCAAGATGGGTTCGGAAAGCCTTCCAAACATGTTCTGCATCGTCGCCACATACACCCCGATGGACTCGTCCCGTCCCTGTGTGCGACGCCTAATCTCATCTAGCAAAAGATCATCATAGGTTCGTGGCAAGAACTAGTCAGCGAGTTGAAGCTGGAGTTTTTGCCACACATACACCCCGATGGACTCGTCCCGTCCCTGTGTGCGACGCCTAATCTCATCTAGCAAAAGATCATCATAGGTTCGTGGCAAGAACTATTCAGCGAGTTGAAGCTGGAGTTTTTGCCACCAAATTATGATGATCTTTTTCTAGATGAGATTAGGCGTCGCACACAGGGACGGGACGAGTCCATCGGGGTGTATGTGGCGACGATGCAGAACATGTTTGGAAGGCTTTCCGAACCCATCTTGAAGGGTAGGAAGTTAGGAATGATTCAAAGGAATCTGACCCCTTTCTACCAGACGCAGCTTGGATTGGCTAATCCGACTAGCGTTTCCGAGTTGGTTAGATTAGGGCGCAGTTTAGAGTTTGTCAGGGCTAACGTTGAGTCATACGTTCCACCGCCCAACAGTAGAAGTAGGAACCTACTTGAGCCGGATCTGGCTTATATAGGAGTTGAACCCCCCAGAGTTTCGGTTGTTGAAGGAAACAATCGAACTCGACAGGTTGTGCAGGAGTCGAGTCCTAACTCGAATTTCGTTTCAGCGAGGCCGGCTGTAAGGAGAGTTGCGGTTGTTGAGGACAACACCCAATCTCGTCCGCCCGTCAATTCATCAAGGTCGTATAGGTGTTATAATTGCAATGGAGAAGGCCATCTTGCAAATAGGTGTTCCGCTGTTAGGCGATGTTTTGGGTGTGGGAAAGAGGGAGTTACAAAGAGTAACTGCCCGCAGTGTTCGGGAAACGGCAGACGCACTCTCGGGTCAGTAGGACGAGAGCGCCGTTAAATGCGTCGGGGTTGCCTACTGGTAACCAGTCAGCGGAAGTTAATTTGAGTTTCGCGCTTGAGCACGTAGGTAGGGACAAGAGACCATATATAGGTGTTAGTATTTATGGGGTTAGGTTAGTAGGGCTTTTGGATTCGGGCGCTTTTCGCACGATCATATGTAGGGATGGATGGCAAATTTTACAGAGCTTAGGAATAAAGTCAGGCACGAGCAGAGTAGGTAGTGTTAGTTTAGCTGATGGTGCAGGAGTACAGGTGGAAGGTGAAGTTTCACTTCCAATTATAATTAAAGGCAAGGTAGTTTTAGTAGGGTGTTTAGTTATACCTAATCTTCCTCATAGTCTGATTTTAGGAGCCGATTTTTGGGCTTTAGCGGGAATAGTCCCGGATTTACAATCAGGGGAATGGGAATTTTCGAATCAGAATTCTTTGAATTCGATTTCCCATTCTGAGCATTTGACTGAGGTAGGAGAGGTAGAAAAGCAGCAGTTAGAAAAATTTTTGGACAGGACATTTAAGGAAATGCCTGAAGGGTTAGGGTGCACACAAATGGTGGAGCACAAGATTAGGACAACAGCAGAGCCGATTAAGCAGAGATACTATCCAGTGTCTCCGGCTATTCAGGGTTTTATTGATAAAGAATTAGAGCAGATGTTAGAAGATAAAGTGATAGAAAAATCTGACAGTCCATGGGCTTCACCCATTGTCATGATTAAGAAGAAGGATGGTACGTATGGGTTTTGTGTAGATTTTAGAAAGTTGAATGCGGCTACAGATAGGGACGCGTACCCCCTCCCCTACATAACAGCTATACTTGATAAGCTGAACAACGCCAAATTCTTGTCTTCTTTGGACATCAAGTCGGCCTATTGGCAGATTCCGATGGAGAAAGAGTCAAGAAAGTATACTGCCTTTACGGTACCTGGCCGCGGTCTGTTTCAGTTTTTAAGAATGCCGTTCGGGTTGCACAATGCTCCCGCAACTTGGCAAAGATTTATAGATAATGTTTTAGGACCCGAGTTAGAACCATATGTCTTCGTGTATCTGGATGATATCATTATCGTCACAGATACATTTGAGAAGCATATGGAGATTTTAGAAGAAGTCTTCAGAAGACTTATTAAGGCAGGTTTAAGAGTTGGTAGGGACAAATGTCATTTTTGTAGGCCATCTCTGAAGTTCTTAGGCTATGTTGTAGACCGCAATGGTTTACACATGGATCCAGAGAAAATAGAAAGCATGTTAGGGATTCCATCGCCAAAGAATATAAAAGAGGTTAGGAGTTTTATCGGCACGGTGTCCTGGTATAGGCGATTTATACCAAACTTTGCGAGTTTGGTGAAGCCGTTGTCCGATTTACTTAGGAAAAATAAGAAGTTTGAGTGGAGTAGCACTTGTGAGGAAAGCTTTAGGAAAGCTAAAGAGTGTTTAGTGGCATCACCCATTTTGACGTGTCCTGATTTTTCGAAGCCGTTTGTCGTTCAAACGGATGCTTCTGATTTTGGGATCGGGGCTGTTTTGAGTCAGACCTTCGAGGAAGGTGAGAAGGTGATTTGCTATTTGAGCAGATCACTTAATAGGTGTGAGCGGAATTATTCCACCACAGAGAAAGAGTGCCTGGCAGTTTTGTGGGCGATAGAAAAGTGGCGGCCTTATCTGGAGGGAGTTAAGTTTTCGGTAATTACCGATCACTACTCCTTGATTTGGCTTAGCAAGTTGAAGGATCCAGCGGGAAGGCTGGCGAGGTGGGCTGTACGTATGCAGCAGTTTGACTTCGATATCATCCATCGTAAAGGGAAGGACCATGTAGTGTCGGACATGCTCTCGAGGAGTGTGCCAGTTGTTTCTGGGATTTCCGAGCCAACAACCGACCCTTGGATTGGAAAAATGATATCGGAGGTGGAAAAGAAACCATTGTCTTTTCCAGCGTGGAGAGTAGAAGACGGGAGATTATATGAGTTTGTTAGGTCAAGTCATGTGATAGTCCATGACAGTAGTAGTGAATGGAAATTAGTAGTAGGTAGGGAAGATAGGAAAAAGATTTTAGTTGAGAATCATGACCATCCATTAGCAGGGCATATGGGGGTAAAGAAAACATTTGCTAGGATAGGGGAGAAGTATTACTGGCCTAAGATGAGGTCAGATATTACTAAATATGTTAGGTTTTGTAAAGTGTGCCAAAGCGTGAAGCCGATTAATGATAAGCCGGCTGGGTTGATGACGGAGAGGAAAGGGGTTACCGACCCATGGGAGATGGTATGTGTGGACTTAGTTGGTCCATTACCGAAGTCTAGTAGGGGTTTTATTTATATTTTAACCGTTGTTGATTATTTTACAAAGTTCCCACTTTTGTTTCCCTTGAGATCTGCTACAGCCAAATCGGTCTGTAAAGAGTTGGAAGACAACGTTTTCCTTCTGTTCGGCGTACCCAAATTTGTTGTCTGCGACAACGGTCCCCAGTTCAAGAGTAAGGAACTGAAAGCGTTGTGTGATGCCTACGGTTCGTCGATTCGGTTTACCGCGCATTATCACCCGCAAGCGAATCCCGCGGAACGTATTAATCAAATTTTAAAGACTACACTTCGGGCTTATGTGTCAGATAATCATAGGGTCTGGGACTCGCAGCTTGCGGAAGTAGCGTGCAGTATTCGCACGGCCCAGCATGAAGTTTTAGGAGTTTCACCGTATTACGCGAATTTCGGTAGGGGAATGGTGACGTTTGCTGGCTCCTCCACCGCAACGCCCATTCAAAATAGTAGGGATAGTGATAGGGACCAGAGTAGGAATAGCGATAGGGACTTCAGTAGGGAACAGTTTAGGAAGCTTAGGGAGCAAATAGCGATGAGGTTAGAGGCGGCGTCTAAGAAGGCGGCGAAAACATATAACCTTAGACGCAGGGACGTTCAGTTCCTTCCAAACGAGTTGGTTTGGCGACGGAACTTCGCGCTTTCTGATGCAGCGAATTATTACGCTGCAAAGTTAGCTCCGAAGTTTGTGGGCCCATTTCGGGTGAAGAAAAGAGTGTCGGCTTGGACATACGTTCTCGAAGATGCCAATGGTGTCTCGCGAGGAACGTGGAATGTCAAGGACCTCAAACCTTATTCCGACGACCCTGAAGAGAGGGCGTAAGGTAGTCGCGTAGCAAGGATGTGCTCGCAAAGAGATACTGAGAGCAGTAAAAGCTCTGTGATGTGCTCATACTCTCGCCAGGAGCGATTGAGTTCTGGTTGTGTTGTCTGCTAGTGTGTGTTCCATTTGGTTGTGTTGTCTTACCTTTTCTTTTCCTGTTACTTCGGCTTTTCTTTCGAAAAGCCCAGTTTCTCTCTTTGGTAGGTAAGGGTGGAATTTGTTACGGTATATTTTCCCGCAACAAAAACCATTCTTACATTTAGTTATTTTAATTTCGATATCCCTCTCTTTTCCTCAAACCCTTCCCTATCATTTCTTCGTCCCATCATTTCTCCGTTGTTTGCTCTTAGCAATGTGATCGAAACATAGCTTTGAGCAAATGACAAAATAGGTGCATGTCGTAATCAGCGGATGAGCTGAACGGATGTCGGCGTTTGGTGTGTCGAGCCAGAAGCCTCTGGAGACTCGCACACCATTTACTTAATCGAATGTCATGTCATACTTCGTAACTCACAAACATCATCATACTCATTCATCGACATTCACATCATTATCATCATTTACACATACTTACATCCATGCACTTATAACATCATCCACCCATTATCATCATTCACACACCTCATTACACACACTACACAAGCAGGATATATCACACACAACACTATACACATACATACACATATCACAGGTGTGAACAATTGAAATGGCACGTGTGGAAGCCATACTTCGTTATGAAACACACTGTGCAGCGTAGTGCTGCAAGTGTAATCATCCTAAATTTAACTTTCACTTTTGTAAAACCGAATCATAAGAATGAAACGTTAATAGTTTTCCCTTATCCCCAAATCTGCGCAAAGATCCACCGAATAGGGTAAAGTAGTTCATTTTGGTTATGGTAGCTTTTCCTCCCTTCTTCAATTTTCGAAAAGTTGTAACACAGAGAATTTTATCCTTCCCCTGACTCAGTAGATTATATAGTAGAGTAACTGGGAAAATGCCCAGAAGTATTATTTTCAACTTTCAGGAACTTTCATTTTTCTCGACATGTTTTATGGGAGGGGTCTGATCTCGACTAATGAGCTGGATAAGTTTTGGGAACAAACACCCAACAACTTTTTCAGTTCAATGTGACTGGAAAATTGTGCGAGTGAAAGGTCTCGCTGGAATTCGACAACGGAGGTGCTTGTCAGCCATAAGGCTGCATGTGCTAGAAAGCCGTGACCGAAAACCTCGAGACACGATTGGCCGATTGTATGAATGTGTGTGTGAATTTGAAAGTCGAGAAAGGACAAACAGACAAGATGAACGACTTCTTGGTTGACCTAGTGAATGTCAAGTGGTTTTGATTACGATCTTGTGATTTTTGAGAAAAAGGAAAGTTTATTGAAAGTTGAAAATAGTTTTGGAAGATTAGTTTTTTTAATTGTTAGAAAAGTTTTGGAAATTGTGTAGAGTCAGTGGGAGGCGAGAATTGAGAATTTGGAAATCGTCAGACGGACGAAACATAGTAAACTTGAAGGAGGAAGGAATAGCTGGAGATAGAAAAAAGATAAGTAGAGTGTTATAGTTTTGCAAGTGTTGTCAAATATAGTTTCGGTTGTTCTTTGCCCACGAAAACTCTCAAAATTGTGAGACACGCGACCCTTTTTAATTTTTATTAATTGTTCTTTTCGGGAAAGAACAATTAACGTTCCAATCTTCCGGTTATTTCATTTGTTTACATTTTTAAACGGTTCACCTAACCGTCCACCATTGTAATTTCATAGTTGAAAAGATTTGGGTTTTTAATCCCACTTCTTGTAAGGTTTTCCCAACATAAAAGCAAAATAAATAGCCTTAAATCCCTTTGGGAATTTAAACATCGTATTTCAATTCGGTTCTTAACATTTCAGCCTTTATTATTGGTTTGGAAATTTCACCTAAAAATTTCCTGGCGCCCATCTTTTTCCAGTACACCCGGTACTTGGAAAATACTTTTACAATTCTTTTTATTAATAAATTAATCGGTTCTTTAATTCGCGATCGATCTTGTTATCGCGCTACGCTTACCTTTTTTTTTGTTTACGAACCCAGCCCAGCTGAGCTTAGTCGTGGTGTCAGCAGCCTACCTGCTGAGTGTTGCACTTTTTTTTATCAGCGCGTTTGACAGTTTAATTGTTTACTTCGCGGCACACCGGTTGTGCATTTCTTTTAGTCGTATTAAATTTCGTTTATTTTATTCAATTAATTGGATTCGGAAAATACAATCGCGTTACAAATAGTACAATTCATAGTTTCGTTCATCGTAAAGTTAACTTTCGCGAAATAAAAAGTGTAACAACATTATTGCGTTAACAGATACATGGTTGTCCGAAGATATACTTTCCACTGAACTATGCCGGTCTGCTGATTTTAATGTGTTCAGAAGAGATAGATCGTTTGCAGATACTGGATTAGTCAGGGGTGGTGGTGTTTTACTAGCATCATATTTTATATGTAGAGAAGTTCCTCTTGAATTCAATACTGCTGAACAATTATGTGTGGAAGTAACCTTGCCATTTGGATTTAATAATCTTTATATTATGTGACGTAGTGGACGAAGGATGAATCGGGGGCCAGACAGGGTTCACGAAATGCGCCTTGTTCACCTCAGAATATAACGGAGGCTATGAAGTCAAGAGAGCATGACGTAAAAAAAAAAAAAACCTAGAAAATAAATTAGAACTAGATTAGAGAGAAAAAAAAATTTTAACAAAAAGTAAGAAGATTGTCACAGGAGCTGGCTATTGATGTCACATAGGTAAGTACTTCTATGGGTACCTATTTATAGTTTAAAGGACATTAAAAGACACTTCCTGATGACAATCTTAACACTTATCTTCTGAAGAGAAGTCCATGAATTGTGGTGACTGAAGTTGTGTAGCCATTTCGCTCACAACCACCCTAATTAGTTGAGATTTAACTCCGCCTACGTCATTTTGACCTATGCATTCGTATATGCCAATTTCACTACTGCCTATGGATGATTACGCAGATTTCCTAAAGGGAGTATTCTCATGTTGGTGAGTAGCCATCGGAAACCTCGGTTGTATTGTGCATCCAAAGGACTTCTGGTCCCGGATCACCTACAATTGTGCAAGGCAGTTCAACGGTTTGTCCAGCCGATGTCGGCATATCGTGTGGTGCTGCAACCATTTGGGGTTTTTTCTAAAATTGATAAGAAAATAAGTGATAGGATTTCATACATGTATGCGAAGGTAAACTTACTGCAAGGGGAGTCCTGCTCAACCAACTGTGAGAATGACTTTTTGTGTAAACTTTGTGGCGCAAAACAAATACGCGATACTGCAAAATGCTCTCTTTCATTTTTTTGAAGACTCAGCAACGATTTGATACCACAATCACAATTAATGGGATATTTTGAGATTTTAACTGACCACAAGTCAAACAATATCGAGAATAAACTTTTCTTCGCGAAATAACCATTTTTGTTTGTAAACTAGACGTCTTAAAAATAAATGACACGAGAAAAGAAAATGGTGGCATTCAGAAATCTAGTCACTACGTAGTGAAGTCTTCTGATTGGTTAGAATCGACTACAAAACGAGTTGAAATTTCCCCTTCAACGTAGTTGAAAAATTTGAGCTACAAAGTTAGTCGGACGATTGAGAATCAGCTGTTGGGTAAACACACGAAAAACTACAAAGTGCAAAATGAAATTTTTTCGACAATTTTTATCAAATTGAAAGCAGTGAAGAGATATGTGATTAAAGTTACTTAATTTAAAAGATAAAATTATTTAAAGTTCCCAAAACCCAATTGTTTCGTGTTTTTGTGTGCTTATTTTGACAGTTCAGGGTTGACTACAATTTTAGTGCATTTTGCATTCAAAAAGCTAGTCGACTTTCCACTACGTAGTGACTAGATTTCTGAATGCCACCAATGAAATGTCATAACAAAAGGGAAAAAGTGAATGGTGCAAGCGCGATCTAGCGACGAATAGTCACAATTAGATTAAAGAAAAACCAACAGAGTCAAAAAGTACCAAACTACTATGTGGAATCCATTCGGACATAGCCGGGGATTAATTTTGTGCAATATTTTTTTATTATTTATAAAAATTAGGTATAGTATATGAGGAAAAAGACTGATTAGAATAGGAATAGATTAGATTTAGTATTTATATTAATATATTTGTCATTCAAGACGAACATTACTCTGACGACAAGAACATAGTACTCACTACTATTATTCATTGACTTCTATGTTAACGTAGGAGACAGCCATGACCTAAGATATTAAAGAATATGCGAATAATGAGGGGAATAAAGATAACTAGGGCACTAGGTCAACGAACATATGGTAGGCAACAATTCCTGTGCCACTGAAAACGTAAGAACGGGGAAATCGTCTCATACCGTAACAGTATGACAAAAAGCAGTGCCTTACCAAAAGTTTATTGAACAAGAAGAATTTAATTTGAATAGTGCACTCGCTAAGTGGTGTAGTTTACCAGTAAAGTAAAAGAGTTTTTTTTTTTTGCTCATTAAAAAAGAAAAAAAAAAAAGAGGAGTTAAAATAATTATCATACTAAAATAAGTTTTACACTGATAAAACAAAAAGGTAACGATGAGAAAAAAAAAAATAATTTCATAGTAATAAAAGGCAATTTTAGAAGGCGAGATTCCATAAGGAAAAACTGCCATTACACCGGAAAGACGGTGAGAGGTTTAGTTTCAACCGAGGTAAGGGTTTTCATCTCCTGATTTGGTTAGATAAGCTGTGGAGGACTCCAAGATATAAGGATATCCACATCTAAACCTACACACATACCCATAATCCAATTTAATCTATAAGATCGGCTCCATCAAAGCGAAACCCTTACCTCGGCATAATTGGTTGGCGGATTGACCTTCACCCCTGAAGTCATTTTGTGGAGGTTGTCGGCGACCACTGATTTACTGGCTGGGTGCTCTTGTGGAGGTGCAACAACGAGGCTAGAGAACATCGTATAATCTCAACGATTGTAACATCATTACATGGATTTTTTTTACTAATTGGTTTTATTTTGAATTATTAATTTAAATTTTATAATTGAATTACTGAAAGTTTGAAAAGTGATACATAGTAACAAAAAAAAAAAAAAAAAGAAAGAGATAAATTTAGTCAGAAAGTGCTTAAATATCCGTGCGGGGGTAGTGAAGTGAGCGGAATATATATAGTTATACATATAAACCCCTATAAAAAAAAAAAAAAATACACCAAGTGAGCTCAATTTCCACTTGGAAAACCATCCTACACTGGAACGTGCTGCCGGCAGGACTCCGTGGGACAATAAAAAGTGAGTGATTGTATTGTTGATAAATTTTTTTATATTTATATTTATATATATATATAACATATTACCACCTCATACCCTCCATATTGATTTTTTACGGATTTCAAATAATAGCGTAGAAGGATAAGTTTTACCGCGTTTGAATTATCTCGATCTTTTAAATGGTATCGATTACTTTTCTTTTGATGTCACGTTAAAGTTGTTAAGGGTAAATTAAATAAATCGTTGTAATAATTTTGAAGTGAAAAAGTGAATTTTTTTTACAATGATTTGCTAAGAACCTTATTAAGGTGTGTGAGACCCGACTAGGCCGGCGTCATGAGGGGAGTGACTTTACGAAAGACAATGACTTCAGAGAACAATATGAACAGACAAGACTAGGGATGTGACCGGAAGTGAAGCAAAGGGGCTACCACCAAAAATTCATTGGCATAGGTGGTAGCAAATGGTTGTATCTATGATACAAGGGAGGGGTTGCTAAATGCTGGCAATAACATCAGTCAGAGTTCTCCGCGATTTGGTGAACCATTGTCTAGGAGAGACGGTGCGTTGAAGTATAGTATAGGTTCTGGTGTAGGTTAGTTATATTTATGATGAAATATATGAATATAAACATATGCATATTAATGTATATGTATATTTGTATATATATATAAAAATATATGTAGACATATAACTAGATAGAGTATTAGGGTAAGTTTCATTTAGGTATTCGTTTAGATTGCATGAAGCATTTGAATGGATGTAGTAGTAATAGATAGTTTTAGTGAATAATTTTAAGGAAATTAGAAAATACAAGTTTCTTCAGATTACACTCTTTCTCCTGGGCAGTGGCATAGGTTTCCAGATGCACACTTGACCTTTTCCTTAATATTCCTCAACCTGTATCCTTTGATCCTTTCCTCTTCCTCTTTCAAAGGCATGATAGATTTGTTATTTGAGTAGGAAATGTCTGGAGAAGGCGCAAGAACCACCCCATCCTTCGAGCTGAGCCGAGCCAAGAACAAGCATGCCTACGCTCTTCTCCAGCATCAAAATAATGCCTCCGTGGTAACCCTAACTCATAACAATGGCGCCCAACGTTAACGAACGGCAAAGAGATCCTTTGGAACTCCAAGGAGTTGGTTTTAAAGTCAACAAGACCAACCCCTTTGATTTTCAATAATCTGCAAAATTTTTTCCTTTAAAATTCCAATTTCAATTCCAATTCCCTTTAGTGTGTATCTGGAATCCGTACACGATGGATGTAAGACAGCCATCCAATCCTTCAGGCCAAGAGCTAGGAGATTTCGTGAGGTGAAACGAAGTCTATCGCATCACAAGGAGCGGGATAGGATTGAAAGGTCCACCACTCAATGATGTCCTTTGGGTTAGGCATAGCCAGACTCAAAGTGAGTTTTGAGTGAGGGATTCGTAAATCCTATTCGCGTGGAAATTTGTTTTGAGCTTCTTGCCAGACTCTAATCAGGTTACACACCAGGTAATAGAATGAGGTAGGAAGCAAGAGACAAATTGAAGCGCTCGCCAATTCGCGGGAACACCGGTATTCAAGACGAACTGACTTCTTACTAACTTTTACTGACAAAACCAATTGACAAGGACAAACGAACAAAGACACGGATATAACTCCTCTCCTGGTACAGTTCTGGAGAAAACTAGTCGGAGCTACACACACCTAATTAAACGAAAAACATATACAACCTTAATTTTTTTGAATTCTCAGAAGGTATTCTGGAACAATAGTTGTTTTGAATTTTGAAACAATTTTTTTTATTATTAAATTTTTTTGAATTCCACTTATTTTTACATAAATTTTTTTTTGAACTGAATTTAAATTTAAAATTTTTTTTGAAATATGTTTTTTTAGTTTGAATTGACAAAAGTTTTTGAAGTGAATTA
The DNA here is from genome assembly GCA_949752695.1 of Melanostoma scalare. Classification (NCBI taxonomy): domain Eukaryota; kingdom Metazoa; phylum Arthropoda; class Insecta; order Diptera; family Syrphidae; genus Melanostoma; species Melanostoma scalare. The sequence continues at coordinate 100,645,226 of OX456985.1, read as the reverse complement.
ACAAAAAAAAAAAAACTATGTCAAATAACGCCAGAGATACTGGGGCTATCCCCAAGGGCACCCAGTCAAATCCATCAAGAGCAGGGGTCGGCCCAAACACTCGAGGAGCCGCCAGAAGGGCTCAGGGTCAAGGAGAAGAAGGGAGTGATGTTCATCTACCCAACCAATTTGATTCTGAAGGTCAATTTAGGGAACCGAACGATTCAGCAGAAAATCCATTTAATGAAACTAATGAGAGTAGCCTGGGGGAAACATTTAGAGGATTTTCGACTCGAAACGAGTCAGCAGGAGAAGCGGTAGGCGGGGAAAGAACAGGAGAGAGAAATGTTAATATAGAAAGCAGTGAGGATATAGGAAGGGAAATTACAGAAATCCAAAGAGAAATAAGGCAGATTAGAGGAAATGATCAATTAGTTAGAGAACAAAGCAATGCCTTTAAACAAACTCGGGACAGCCTGAGTGAACTCATGGATTCCACGGCATCCCAGTCCATCAAAGAGATGCAACTCAAAACCATGAATCTGATTTCCACCTAGATGGAAAATATGAAAACCCTACACGCCATGGTTGAAGTCGTGACAGGTAAACTGTCGAATTTTAATGACAGGTTGTCGGTAGCAGAAAGGTCCTCAATTTCACGAGTAGGTAGAGAAAGGAGAGAAGAGAATATACCAAGAAGGGAAGTATCGAGGGAAGACTCTCCAATATATATTACGCGACCTACCTCCGAGTTTAACAGTAGGCATGATGGTAGGTAACTTAACAAGAAAAATGAAATCCATAAGTGGGGAATAAAATATGATGGAACCTCCAAATCGATGACAGTGGAGAGTTTCATTTTTCGAGTGGAGACACTACAAAAGAAGGATGAGGTTAGCTGTGACCAAGTATTTGCCAACTTTCATCATCTCGTCACCGGGACTGCAGAAAAATGGTATTGGCAGTATTTAGAGGAAAACCAAGGTGACGAGATGTTAAACTATTATGATCTGAAGGAGGAGCTCCTAAGGCAGTTCAAGAGCATCAAAACCGACCACGAGATCCTTAGATCAATCATGGATAGGCGTCAACAGCCGAACGAAAGCTTTGACGAATTTCATGAAGAAATAAGGGGACTTACGCTTCAAATGAAGAGCAAGCCCAACGAAAAAGATTTGGTGTCGATAGTTCGACAAAATATAAAGGACGGAGTGGCTTCGTTGATTTTCGGATGCTCGATCAACAGCATTCGAGACCTTAGAGAAGAGTGCAGGAGGGCTGAAATTCACTTAGCTTCAAGAGACTGGAAGTCAAAAAGGAATGTAAGTGAGATAGACGATAGACACTTACATCAAAACAGAGCGACATATGAATCTGAAGAAGAGGAAGAATGGCATATTGCAGCTATGCAAAATAATAGTACTAACAGACATCAAACTAACATGAAAACCGACAAAAGACCTACTTACAATAAGAACAACGAACGAGACACTAGGACAGAACTTACAAAAGACAAGACATTAAACTCAGCTTCATGTCCGTCGTCGTTCCACGCCCTGACGTGCTTCAACTGTGGCAAGGGCAATGTTTCCTTCAGTTGTGCGTCATGTCAGGGAAACCTGAAAATCGGCAGTGCCTCCGGGATTCCACCGCCGGCGGAGTTGACATTCCCGGACAACCTGGAAAAATAAAATTATTAAAAAATGAAACTAAAAAAGAAGAGAAAAATACTCACCATAATCCAAACAGACACCTCAAGAGCCTACATCAACGAATGGTAGAGTACGAAGCTGCAAGAAAGAGAATCTTTAATGAAGAGATCACAACAGAAAAAAATGTAAACAGTAGGAAATTTAGAAAAATAGCTAGGCTACGGGAAAAATGTGCAGTATATAGGAGAAGTAAAAACAAAATAGAAGCTACGATCTTAGCGGTATCTGACGACAATAGGCCCTATGCAAAAGTAATAGTAAACGGGGAGGAAATGATAGGACTATTGGATAGTGGTGCGTCTGTTAGTTGTCTAGGGAAAAGTGCAATCGAGTTCGTGAAGAAGCATGACATTCTAATGAAAACTATGACAATTGACATTAGGACAGCAGACGGAAAACACCAACAGATTAACGGACTAATCAAGACAGACGTCTCATGGGGCGGTAACACCCAAGAGATGGAACTGTATGTTGTTCCAAGTTTGCAACAGCTGCTCTATCTGGGGGTAGACTTCTGGAGAAACTTCAAAGTTGCTCCACAAATAATAAGTGCAATAGAGATTCAAGGCTCAGAAAAAGTAAAAGAAGGGGTGACAATGAGGGAACTAACAGCCACACAGACTGAGGAGTTGGAAAAGGTTAAACAGCAATTTCCTTCGTGTGCCGTGCTGGGATTGGGTAAAACCTCACTAGAGGAACATGTCATTGAAATGGACGACGACCCCATTCCCATTAAGCAACGACATTACCCGATCTCACCGGTAGTACAAACATTAATGTACGCAGAATTAGATAGGATGCTTGAACTCGGAGTCATCGAGGAGAGCAATAGCGCGTACAGCTCTCCAGTGGTTTTAGTCAGGAAACCAGGTAAAAATAGGCTTTGCCTAGATTCACGAAAAATAAATGCTGCTACGAAGAAATTCGCTTATCCGCTTCCTCACATAGAGGGTATATTAAGCAGATTACACAACACGCGCTTTATTTCAAGCATCGACCTCAAAGATGCGTTTTGGCAGATTCCTCTGGAGACCAAATCTAGAGAGAAAACGGCCTTCACAGTCCCTGGGCGACCGTTGTACCAGTTTACGGTTATGCCGTTTGGACTGTGCAACGCTGCCCAGAGAATGTGCAAGCTGATGGACAAGGTCATTCCCACTCGGTTGAGGGAGAATGTTTTTGTCTATCTAGATGATCTTTTGATTTGCTCTCCAGATTTTGAAACCCACATGAGCGTGCTTAAAGATGTAGCAAGGTGCTTACGAGAGGCAGGTTTGACGATCAACGTCGAAAAGAGCAAATTCGGCTTCAAAGAAATTAAATACTTAGGCTATTGTGTTGGAGATGGTTGTTTAAGAACTGATCCCGACAAAGTTTCAGCTGTGAAAGATTTCCCGATACCGAAAACCCCCAAGCAACTCCGTCGGTTCTTAGGGATGACGGGTTGGTATAGACGCTTCATCCCAAGTTTCGCAACTATATCAGCCCCGATGACGGACTGTCTTAAAAAAGGTAAGGATTTTCAATTGACAGACGAAGCTTTAAATGCTTTTGACGAACTTAAAACGACATTAGTGACAGCACCTATACTGACGAACCCTGACTTTACCAAACACTTTTACATTCAATGCGACGCATCATCCACTGGCGTAGGGAGCGTTCTGTTCCAGATGGACGAAGAGAAGAACGAACGACCGCTGGCATTCATGTCTCAGAAACTGAACTCCGCACAACGGAATTACAGTGTGACGGAACTTGAGTGTTACGCGGCCGTATTATCGGTAAAGAATTTCCGGGCTTACATTGAAGGACTTCCTTTTACTATAATAACCGACCACGCAAGTCTCAAGTGGCTAATGACACAGAAGGACTTGAGTGGTCGATTAGCTCGATGGAGTTTCAAGCTGCAAGGTTTTGATTTCACCATAGAGCATAGGAAGGGTGTTCTCAATGTGGTCCCGGATACTCTTTCCAGAATACATATGGACGAGATCGAAACTGAAATACAGGAAGTGGATTTCAATTCACCATACTTCTCATCAGAGGAATATGTTGAGTTGAAAAAGACAATCGACGAGAACCAAGGCAAACTTCCCGACACTTACGTATCAGACGGCTACATTTATAAACGAACTGACAGACGGACCGGAGATCCGATCCAAGAAGATAGAGCCTGGAAACTTTGGATACCGAAGGAGTTGAGTGGGGGTCTTTTGAAAAGGGCACACGATTCTTTCACAGCAGGTCATGGAGGAATCCAGAAGACTTTAGCTAAACTAAGACAAAAGTATTTTTGGCCAAATATGACAACTCATGTCTTAAACTATGTTAAATCCTGTGATATTTGTAAGTGCAATAAACCCACAAATGCAATTACAAGGCCACCCATGGGACAACAAACGATAACTGAAAGACCTTTTCAACGACTTTACATAGACTTTCTAGGACCATACCCAAGGACTAAGACAGGAAACACACATATTTTTATCATACTTGACCATTTTAGTAAATACGTATTTCTAAAACCAATACGCAAAGCAACAGCAGTTGAGGTAGTAAAGTACCTCGAAGAAGGGGTATTCCATTTGTTCGGTGTACCTGAGTACATCCACTCTGACAACGGAAAACAGTTCATTTCCGAACTGTTTTCCAGCTTCCTCAAACGATATGGGGTCAAACATATACGTACCGCATTTTATACTCCCCAAGCTAACGCTTCGGAGAGAGTGAACCGGTCGGTACTCACAAAAATTCGATCCTACATTGATAAAGATCAAACTAATTGGGATAAACATGTCAGATGTCAGTAACGCAGCGTTTTCTCTGAGAAGCGTAATACATGACTCCACGACATACGAACCGTATTATACAGTGTTCGGCACGCAAATGGTTCAACATGGAGACACGTACCAACTGTTACGAAAACTAGACATGTTAAAAGATTCAAATGTCGAGATAAATCTCAAAGCTGACAAGTTAGCGATAATCAGAAAAAACATTTTCGATAATTTAAAGCTATCCCACGATAAAGCGACGAAGACATATGATTTGAGAACCAGAAATATATCATATAAAACAGGGCAGGTTGTTTATAGGCGAAATTTCAAACAAAGCAGTGCACCAGATCACTACAATGCCAAACTAGGCCAAAAATTCATAAAATCAATAATACTTAAGCCAGTAGGGAACTCTCTATATGAAATTGGCAATATGAGAGGAGATAAGGTAGGCGTCTTTCATGCGAAGGACCTACATTCCTAAATTCTAATCTGTGATCTGATAGTAGATAACAACCTGTGATACCAAACTGTGACATAGGATAGTAATACCTGACGCACTCAATCTGTTGTTGCTTTTGTGAAATATAAGGCTGTCTGTGATATTTAGTTCTAGGTATCTACAGAGTTTATTTATATACTTACTATTTTATTTATTTACAGAGTTTATTTATTTAGTTATTGTTTATGTATCTATAGAGTCTATTTATATATTTATTGTTTATTTATTTACAGAGTCTATATATTTATTGTTTATTTATTTACAGAGTTTATTTATTTATTTATTATTTATTTATTTACAGAGTTTATTTATTTATTTTTTATTTTATTTATTTATAGAGGATTATTTATTTAACGAGGTATTAATAGAGTGTTCGTTTATTATGATAAGTTAATCAGTGCAATTTATCAAGGAAGGTATAACTAGCTTAGATTAGGGACGCGAGATGAGCAAGCACGGCTCTAGGTAATATGAAGTCTAAATGATATCTATTGTTTCAATAGATGGTTTTAACACTAGCAAAAAAAAAAAAAAAAGGAGTTTTGTTTGAGATGTAAGGTACCTGTTATTCAATGCCCGAGCTAGTATAGAGACTCACTATCCAGGTAGTGGACGAGCCACACGATACGAACAGCATCACCAAAAATCCAAGGTTGTTCGATATGGTCAACTACGTTGGTTTCGCCGTTCCTTTACTCGTGACCACTCATAAAGCACCATCGTGTTTGTGACGTAGTGGACGAAGGATGAATCGGGGGCCAGACAGGGTTCACGAAATGCGCCTTGTTCACCTCAGAATATAACGGAGGCTATGAAGTCAAGAGAGCATGACGTAAAAAAAAAAAAAACCTAGAAAATAAATTAGAACTAGATTAGAGAGAAAAAAAAATTTTAACAGAAAGTAAGAAGATTGTCACAGGAGCTGACTATTCCTAATATACCTTTACCTGCCAAGACTACTAATCCCACCCTTACCTGCCAAGAAATGTTCTTGCAGTTCGATAAAACTGTAAGACATTTCTTAAAGCCAATGGATCAAGGAAAAACGAAAAAGGTATTTTCCACCAGGGCATAGAATCGCCAGCCTTTGAAAGAAAACGCGATATGGAGAAGTATTAAAAAAAGTAAAAAAAATAAAAGCTAAAAACTACTTTAAGGCTCAATTCTCCAGGGATGCGTCGGTGTACGGTTTGAGATCTTTCGCATGCCAAGTTCCGCGTTCTTTACCATTACTATCCTCTAAGACATATGTCCAAGGTGACACACGCTTCTTTATCACAAACGGACCGACAAACTTCGGTGCTAACTTGGCTGCGTAATAGTTCGCGGCATCCGACAACACAAAATTTCGACACCAAACCTGCTTGCCAACGAGATATTGAACATCTCTTCTGCGGAGGTTGTATGTTTTCGCAGACTTCTTGGTTGCCGCGCGCAGCTTCTCGACCTGAAGTCGCCATATCCCTACCAAAGTTAGCATAATAAGGGGATACTCCTAAAACTTCGTGAGTGGACGTGCGAATCGCGCACGCAACCTTAGACAGCTGCGCATCCCATATCCGGTGGTTATCAGAGACGTATGTTCTGAGCGTTGTTTTGATGATTTGGTTAATCCTCTCCGCTGGATTAGCCTGTGGGTGGTAATGGGCTGTAAATCGAATTTGGGTGGAGTAAGAATCGCAAAGAGATTTCAGTTCTTTAGATCGGAACTGAGGGCCATTATCACAGACGACAACATTAGGAATACCAAAAAGGAGAAAGACATTGTCCTCTAACTCACGGCAAATTGCATTGGCAGTAGCAGACCTTAACGCGAAAAGAAGGGGGAATTTGGTGAAATAATCGACGACAGTCAATATGTAGATAAAACCTCTACTTGATTTTGGAAGGGGACCAACGAGATCTACACAGATCATTTCCCACGGTGCCTTCATTCCTACTCTCTCAGTCATCAAACCAGCTGGCTTTTCATTAACCGGTTTTACTTGTTGGCAAACTTTACAATTCCTAACATACTTAGTAATATCGCCTCTCATTTTAGGCCAATAGTACTTTCCCCCTATCCTAGCAAAAGTTTTCCTAACTCCCATGTGTCCTGCTAAAGGACTATCATGGCATTCCTGTAATAAAGCTAATCTATCCTGCTTTCCTACCACTTGTTTCCATTCTTGATTATTTTCATGAACAACAGCATGATTCGATTTAATCAGTTTGAACAGTTGACCTTGTTCTACCCTCCACGCTGGGTAAGCTAGCGGATTTGACTTTATCGCTGAGATCATTTTCGCAATCCAAGGGTCTTGATCCTCTTCTGAGATCTCGGCTATTACCGGAACTCCTCGAGATAACATGTCTGGAACTACATGTTCTTTGCCCTTGCGATGGATGATCTCAAAGTCAAACTGTTGAAGCCGAACTGCCCAACGTGCTAATCTTCCCTGCGGATCTTTAAGGTTGTTCAACCATATGAGCGAATAATGATCAGTCACAACCGTGAATCGAACACCTTCGATGTAAGGTCGTAACTTCTCGATTGCCCATAGTACAGCCAAACACTCTTTTTCCGTCGTCGAATAGTTGCGTTCACTCCTATTTAAAGACCTACTAAGGTAACAGACAACATTTTCCCCATCATCGAAGTTCTGTGACAATACGGCACCGATTCCGTAGTCCGACGCATCTGTTTGTACGACAAAAGGTCTATGAAAATCAGGGCAAGTAAGTATTGGTGCTGTAACCAAACACTCCTTAGCCTTCCTAAAACTTTTCTCACATTCATCAGTCCAGATGAATTTCCTACTCTTCTTCAATAAATCTGACAGTGGTCGTAGCAAATTGGCAAAATTTGGCACAAATCGACGATACCACGACACTGTCTCTATAAAACTCCTAACCTCTTTCACATTCCTCGGTGCTGGAATCCTAACCATGCTTTCCACTTTTTCCGGGTCTACATGTAACCCATTTCGATCCACTACATAACCTAAAAACTTCAACGATGGCCTACAGAAGTTACACTTCTCCTTACCGACTTTCAACCCTGCTTCACTCAACCTTTTCAAAACTTCCTTCAGGATTTCAAGATGCTTCTCGAAAGTATCCGTCAGGATAGTGATGTCGTCTAAATAGACGAAGACGTACGGCTCTAGATCGGCACCCAAAACTGTGTCGATAAACCGTTGCCATGTCGCAGGCGAGTTATGCAGGCGAGTTATGAAAGGCATCCTTCTAAACTGAAAGAGACCTCTCCCGGGAACCGTGAAAGCGGTGTAGGGCTTAGACTCCTCCTCCATTGGAATCTGCCAATACGCTGATTTTATATCCAAAGAGGACAAAAACTTCGCTCCTCGAAGCCTGTCCAAAATGGCCGCTATGTAAGGTAGTGGATAAGCATCCCTATCTGTATTCTTATTAAGCTTTCTAAAATCTACACAAAACCTAAAAGACCCATCTTTCTTTTTAACTAATAGTATTGGAGATGACCAAGCACTGTTGGATCTCTCAATAACTCCTGCTTCTAACATCTCATTGAGTTCCCTATCAATATGTCCCTGCATTGCCGGAGAAACCGGATAATACCGTTGTTTAATCGGTTCCGCCGACGTCATAATCTTGTGCTCAATCATAGTTGTGCACCCTAATCCCTCTGGCATCTTCCTAAAAGCTTCCTCAACCATGGCTTCCAACAAACTAGTCTGATCTTTCGTCAACTCTGAACGCTCAGTAATCGAGCAAATCGAGCCCAAACACTCTTGGTCCGAAAAACTCCACGTACGTAATCGCAAATCCGGGACGATTCCCGACAGTGCCCAAAAATCTGCACCTAGTATCACGGTATGCGGCAGAGTTGGAATAACTAAGCAGTCTATAAGAACTGCCTTGTTTTCAACCACGATTGGTAAGTTCACTGACCCTAAAACTTCTACTCCTGCTCCATCTGCCAAGCATACTGAATGGATATTCCCCTCTTTAACAACTAATCCTAAATCTTGGAGAATTCTCCAGCTATCTCTACCTAAAATTGTTCTAGAAGCTCCTGAATCTAACAACCCCAAAAACCTAGTCCCGTAAATACTAACTCCTAAAAATGGTCTCCTATCATCCCCGTTTGCCTCCAACGTAAACCCTAAATGAATTTTTGCCAGCTGGTTACCAGCAGGCAACCTAGCTCCTAATGCCTCCGGAACTCTCGCCCTGCTGGCGCAAGAGTCCGTTGCCCATTTCCCGATGAACAACGACGACACTTATTGCGGCAGACACCTTCAGCGCCACAACCGAAGCAATGCTTTTTAGCGGAACACCTGCTAGAGAAGTGAACTTCCTTCCCGCTGTTAAAGCATCGAAGGGACCTATCAACTTGAGTAAATCTATTAGGTGGAGACCTTCTAGCTTCCACTACTTGGACAGGCTGCTCATCTCTGCTAACCGCTGCCACTTTCGGTACTGCTGGACCAGCTGAGTAACCTCATTCGGGTTCTACGCAATTTTTATTTCGAGCGGGAGGCTCAAAATTCTCAACATTCGCCCTAAGCGTTTCTAAATCCCTGCCTAATTTCGCTAACTCCTTCACATATTGAGGCTTTTGGAAACCAATCTGTTTCTGATAGAACGGGTCCAAATTCTTCATTAGGATAGCCACTTTCCTACGTTCGGATAATGGCTCCCCTAATCTCCTAAACATTGTACGCATGGTAGCGAGATATGCTCCATACGTCTCCTCCTTCCCTTGGGTCCTACGGTTGATCTGTTCCATCAACAGATCATCATAATTTGCTGGTAGGAATTCGCACTTCAACGCGTCTACGAATTCCTGCCAATCAGCTATGTCTTCCCTAACTGACCTATACCACAGTAGGGCTTGACCTGTCAAAAGGTCAACCACTGACTGGAGCAAACGGGTTTCTGAAACCCCTCGAGCTAAACTAAGTTCCTCTACCCTTTCTAAGAATGAGTTCAGTGATGTGCCACATCGCTCACCACTGAACTGAACGTTCCACCTACTAATCCTTTCCGTAAATCGCTCTAGCGGTTCGGAAATCCCTGCTCTAATACTATCATTTGATCTCTGTTGGAATCCCTCGTTGCACACTGGTCCTCGTGTGTTAATCCGATTTTGTTGGGGAGTGTTCTCCACCAACTGCCTACCACTCGTTCCTGAAGAAGAAGCATTGTCTTCGTTCGACGCTTGCTCTTCTTCATCTGTTAACCTAGCTAATAGGAGAAGCAGCTCACTCTTCAGAGATTTCTGCTCTCCTATTTCCTCATCTCCTTCTGCCTGCGCTTTTCCTATCCTATTTAAGCTCCATTCTATCTTCGTAAGGATCTTCAAGTATTCCCCCGACTTGAGATTTCTTGGCTGATCCTTAAGAAGAACCCTAATCTCCCTAATCTTTTCCTCAACTGCATCCCTATCCTGAACATAACTAAACGGGTACTTCCCGTAGGCCTCAACTGAACCGCGACGTTCCAACATTCGAGAAGATCTTAAGGAACTTCTCATAACGTCCACAGTTCCCTTCTCTAATCCCCTACTCAACATTTCGTACACAAGCTCCTCTTGTGACAAACGGTTGATATCCATGATGAATAAAAAAAAGTTAAAAAAAACTGATAAAAAAAACAGACTCGCAATCAAAAAACCACCAAAATTCAAAACAAAACAGAAAAAATAAAAATGTATTTAAAAAAAGTAGTAAAAAAAAATAGTAATAAAAAAGTATTAAAAAAATAGTACCAACAAATTTAAAAAAGTATTGGAAAAAAAAAATCGCCGACGGCAACACTAAACTCCCAGTATAAAAATTTAACTCACACCAACACGCTGTGTGAGAGAGCGAGACAGCTTATGCTTCACAATGGCTGAAAACAAACCGCACAAACTGTCAAACTCTTTTATATTCAAAACAAAATAAAACACCAAATGCAATTACAAATCAGAATCACTATCAAAATTTCAAAATTATTTATACGCAATTTAGCCAAACTATAGAAAAAATAAACACAAGCACCTACTTGTTGCACTGGGTATACCAACAACAGTGACAATGAATCCAACAATGCAATTCCTTTATGTATAGTAGGTATATCTGTATGTACGGCGACCACAATAAACTCTCCAGAATCAAATTTTCACCTAGGGAAAGCAAAACACAGCCAAAGTAAAATATTCACACAATTTTGCAAAATATAAAAAAACAATTCAAAAAATTAAAGGTACACTTCCCTAAAATGTTTCACTAACAAAAATCACAACACACAACAGGAGAAAAAAAATATATGTGTTGAAAAAAACACCACACAAGGCCCCACGTTGGGCGCCAATTGTTGCACTTTTTTCCCGACAAACAAATTACAACGGAATCCACTACTTGGATTATAGCAAACTAATATATTAATTAATCGCAACGATTGATTAATTAATTATTTATAACACAAAAAGCTAAATATGCACACCGATGTGCCGCGGCGATGTAGATCGAATTTAATTTTAGGATGAACTGTCAAATGACAGCTGGGTGGATTTTAAAGGAAAAGAGTGCAACAGGTAGCAAGATAATATGCTGCCAATGCCAGCTGCTCAGCAAGGGGTGGTCCGTAGGTAGTTTTATTAGTTATTATAATTATAGAAGGATTGATACGAACAGGAATAAATGATAAATAATGTTCTATCAAAACACAAGTAGGGTGTTTCACAAAATAAAGGGCGCCAGGAAATTTTTGCTTGGAATTTCCAAACCAACTTTAATGCTGAAAATGATCTTCAATTGAAATAAGAACAACGCGATTGATTTCCAAAAAGGAATAAAATATATTTTATTCAGGAAACCTTTACGGGTATAGGTAGAAAACCTGAAATTTTTTCATAAACAAAGTGGGGGTGTACAATAGATAGAAAATCTGGCAGAAGGCCAGTTAACAATTTAAATGGTATGATATTTAATGAACGAAGATGGGTTTTACCCAGGTTAAAATGCAAACAACAAAGTATGTGCACAATGCACCCGCAAACGAACGACTCTTTGGGAATTTTCCCGAACAGACAAAAAGGTTAAATTGAGGTCGCGCGTCCTGCAATCTCAGGATAAATTACGAAAGGCGAAGGGTAACCGATTCAAGCAATATGACTCAATAGTCAAAACAAAACAAACGCACTACTAACACTTTTCCACTTTTATAGGAAAATACTTAGCTTTTTCTGCTGACGAATCCTGCCTGAGTTTTCTTGCCCGTACTGGCAATAACTCTCCTGAATTCCTGCCTGCGTGGAGCTTTCCTGCACACAATAAATAAACAGTGATTTTGGCCTTTCTGCCAACACAAACTCAACTCTTGCACAACTTGCATAAATCTGAAAACACTCGATTTTTAAAATTTGAAATTTAAAATTAAATTCAGTTAAAGAGGATTCGTCATTTTTCGCGAAAACTACTAAACTACTTCGGTGAACCTTCGCGCAGATTTGGGGGAATGGGGATAATTCTATAAAGAGTCATTTCTTGCTAAGGTAAAGCACTTTAGGTTGGGCACTCGGCCTTTACGGTGGGCACTCAGCCATTACGTTGGGCTCTTGGCCGTTTATATTGAAAAAGGCTTCAAATGCCATAATCCGAAGATCACTGATATATATCAGTGTGTTAAAGGTGGGTAGCCATATCTCTACCTTTTATATAAATAGTAGGTTGTTAGTAACCTGCTGCTGCTGCTGTTGGTGAAATTTCTCCAGAACCTTCCTGGTTCTTACTAACGCTGCTGCTTGAGTCTCCAGCCGTCCACTGGCTCAATGAAGGGGTACCTATTTGGGTTGCTTTTCCAAAATGCTTTGAAGTACACCACTAGCTGATGGACTAGGGTTGCTTTGTACTCTGCCAACACTTGAAGCCACAACAAAAGGAGGGGGTGAAAATGGGAAAAGGAAGAAAAGTAAAAGTCTAACTTGTTGTGGTAAAATATACCGCAACAATGTCGCATAGGTTAGTACTTCTATGGGTACCTGTTTATAGTTTAAAGGACATTAAAAGACACTTCCTGATGACAATCTTAACACTTATCTTCTGAAGAGAAGTCCATGAATTGTGGTGACTGAAGTTGTGTAGCCATTTCGCTCACAACCACCCTAATTAGTTGAGATTTAACTCCGCCTACGTCATTTTGACCTATGCATTCGTATATGCCAATTTCACTACTGCCTATGGATGATTACGCAGATTTCCTAAAGGGAGTATTCTCATGTTGGTGAGTAGCCATCGGAAACCTCGGTTGTATTGTGCATCCAAAGGACTTCTGGTCCCGGATCACCTACAATTGTGCAAGGCAGTTCAACGGTTTGTCCAGCCGATGTCGGCATATCGTGTGGTGCTTCAACCATTTGGGGTTTTTTCTAAAATTGATAAGAATATAAGTGATAGGATTTCATACATGTATGCGAAGGTAAACTTACTGCAAGGGGAGTCCTGCTCAACCAACTGTGAGAATGACTTTTTGTGTAAACTTTGTGGCGCAAAACAAATACGCGATACTGCAAAATGCTCTCTTTCATTTTTTTGAAGACTCAGCAACGATTTGATACCACAATCACAATTAATGGGATATTTTGAGATTTTAACTGACCACAAGTCAAACAATATCGAGAATAAACTTTTCTTCGCGAAATAACCATTTTTGTTTGTAAACTAGACGTCTTTAAAATAAATGACACGAGAAAAGAAAATGAAATGTCATAACAAAAGGGAAAAAGTGAATGGTGCAAGCGCGATCTAGCGACGAATAGTCACAATTAGATTAAAGAAAAACCAACAGAGTCAAAAAGTACCAAACTACTATGTGGAATCCATTCGGACATAGCCGGGGATTAATTTTGTGCAATATTTTTTTTATTATTTATAAAAATTAGGTATAGTATATGAGGAAAAAGACTGATTAGAATAGGAATAGATTAGATTTAGTATTTATATTAATATATTTGTCATTCAAGACGAACATTACTCTGACGACAAGAACATAGTACTCACTACTATTCATTCATTGACTTCTATGTTAACGTAGGAGACAGCCATGACCTAAGATATTAAAGAATATGCGAATAATGAGGGAAATAAAGATAACTAGGGCACTAGGTCAACGAACATATGGTAGGCAACAATTCCTGTGCCACTGAAAACGTAAGAACGGGGAAATCGTCTCATACCGTAACAGTATGACAAAAAGCAGTGGCTTACCAAAAGTTTATTGAACAAGAAGAATTTAATTTGAATAGTGCACTCGCTAAGTGGTGTAGTTTACCAGTAAAGTAAAAGAGTTCTTTTTTTTGCTCATTCAAAAAAAAAAAAAAAAAGGAGTTAAAATAATTATCATATTAAAATAAGTTTTACACTGATAAAACAAAAAGGTAACGATGAGAAAAAAAAAAATAATTTCATAGTAATAAAAGGCAATTTTAGAAGGCGAGATTCCATAAGGAAAAACTGCCATTACACCGGAAAGACGGTGAGAGGTTTAGTTTCAACCGAGGTAAGGGTTTTCATCTCCTGATTTGGTTAGATAAGCTGTGGAGGACTCCAAGATATAAGGATATCCACATCTAAACCTACACACATACCCATAATCCAATTTAATCTATAAGATCGGCTCCATCAAAGTGAAACCCTTACCTCGGCATAATTGGTTGGCGGATTGACCTTCACCCCTGAAGTCATTTTGTGGAGGTTGTCGGCGACCACTGATTTACTGGCTGGGTGCTCTTGTGGAGGTGCAACAACGAGGCTAGAGAACATCGTATAATCTCAACGATTGTAACATCATTACATGGATTTTTTTTTACTAATTGGTTTTATTATGAATTATTAATTTAAATTTTATAATTGAATTACTGAAAGTTTGAAAAGTGATACATAGTAACAAAAAAAAAAGAAAAAAGAAAGAGATAAATTTAGTCAGAAAGTGCTTAAATATCCGTGCGGGGGTAGTGAAGTGAGCGGAATATATATAGATATACATATAAACCACTATAAAAAAAAAAAATATAGCAAGTGAGCTCAATTTCCACTTGGAAAACCATCCTACACTGAAACGTGCTGCCGGCAGGACTCCGTGGGACAATAAAAAGTGAGTGATTGTATTGTTGATAAATTTTTTTATATTTATATTTATATATATACAGGGTGATTCGCATAAGGTGTGACAAAAAGATAGGGTGTGTAGGTTGGACCTAGACAAGCAAAAAATCGTATGGGAGGGGGGGGGTCCATTTTCCCCCGTTTAGGCGGGAGGGGCCATTTAAGAAAAAAATCACTAAAAATGGAAAAAATATTATTTAAAAATAACGGTAATACTTACAGAGTCGTGCTATAGCATTTTGAAAAGCCAAAAACCTATACATTAAATAAAATCTAAAAATAAGTTGTTCATTTGAATAGTTTTTGAAATATTAATTTTCAAAGTCAAAATTTTGAAAAAAAAAACAATTTTTTTTCTTCAAACAATTTTTTATCAAAATTTTACGTTATTAAGTAGTATTTTTCTGGCTTATTTTCAATGCTCTTATTTATTTTTGATCAAACACAAAAAACCGGATGCCAAAATAACCTGTAGTTTTTGAGAAAACCAAAAATTACAAAAACGACTTTTTACAAAAATTTTTTTTAAAGTTTTTTTTTCGTTACTGGATTCTTAAGTGATTCTTAAGTGAAAAAAAGTAAAGAGAAAATTCATCCTTTATTTCTTAAATTCACTTAAGAATCCAGTAACGAAAAGAAAACTTAAAAAAAAAAAAAATTTTTTAAAAAGTCGTTTTTGTAATTTTTGGTTTTCTCAAAAACTACAGGTTATTTTGGCATCCGGTTTTTTGTGTTTGATCAAAAATAAATAAGAGCATTGAAAATAAGCCAGAAAAATACTACTTAATTACGTAAAATTTTGATAAAAAATTGTTTGAAGAAAAAAAATCATGTTTTTTTTTTTTCAAAATTTTGACTTTGAAAATTAATATTTCAAAAACTATTCAAATGAACAACTTATTTTTAGATTTTATTTAATGTATAGGTTTTTGGCTTTTCAAAATGCTATAGCACGACTCTGTAAGTATTACCGTTATTTTTAAATAATATTTTTTCCATTTTTAGTGATTTTTTTCTTAAATGGCCCCTCCCGCCTAAACGCGGGAAAATGGACCCCCCCCTCCCATACGATTTTTCCAACCTACACACCCTATCTTTTTGTCACACCTTCTGCGAATCACCCTGTATATAACATATTACCACCTCATACCCTCCATATTGATTTTTTACGGATTTCAAATAATAACGTTGAAGGATAAGTTTTACCGCGTTTGAATTATCTCGATCTTTTAAATGGTATCGATTACTTTTCTTTTGATGTCACGTTAAAGTTGTTAAGGGTAAATTAAATAAATCGTTGTAATAATTTTGAAGTGAAAAAGTGAATTTTTTTAACAATGATTTGCTAAGAACCTTATTAAGGTGTGTGAGACCCGACTAGGCCGGCGTTATGAGGGGAGTGACTTTACGAAAGACAATGACTTCAGAGAACAATATGAACAGACAAGACTAGGGATGTGACCGGAAGTGAAGCAAAGGGGCTACCACCAAAAATTCATTGGCATAGGTGGTAGCAAATGGTTGTATCTATGATACAAGGGGGGAGGGGTTGCTAAATACGTTGAAGTATAGTATAGGTTCTGGTGTAGGTTAGTTATATTTATGATGAAATATATGAATATAAACATATGCATATTAATGTATATGTATATGTATAGTATTGTATATATATATAAAAATATATGTAGACATATAACTAGATAGAGTATTAGGGTAAGTTTCATTTAGGTATTCGTTCAGATTGCATGAAGCATTTGAATGGATGTAGTAGTAATAGATAGTTTTAGTGAATAATTTTCAGGAAATTAGAAAATACAAGTTTCTTCAGATTACACTCTTTCTCCTGGGCAGTGGCATAGGTTTCCAGATGCACACTTGACCTTTTCCTTAGTATTCCTCAACCTGTATCCTTTGATCCTTTCCTCTTCCTCTTTCAAAGGCATGATAGATTTGTTATTTAAGTAGGAGATGTCTGGAGAAGGCGCAAGAACCACCCCATCCTTCGAGCTGAGCCGAGCCAAGAACAAGCATGCCTACGCTCTTCTCCAGCATCAAAGTAATGCCTCCGTGGTAACCCTA
This sequence comes from Melanostoma scalare, assembly GCA_949752695.1. Lineage (NCBI taxonomy): Eukaryota > Metazoa > Arthropoda > Insecta > Diptera > Syrphidae > Melanostoma > Melanostoma scalare. The sequence goes on along the minus strand of OX456985.1, from coordinate 100,628,065 downwards.
ACTCATAACAATTATTGTATCATATATTCCACCTGACTCTAATATGAGTATTTGTCAGATGCATATCAATAACATCCTTAAAGTCTTTAATATGTTAGGGCCTAGTTCTAATATAATTATTTTAGGGGACTTTAATCTCCCATATATAAAATAGATTTACTCTGAAAAAGATAAATGTTTACTTCCTTTCAACGTCTCAAATGAATTGGAGTCGAGTTTCATTGATTATATGCTGTCTTTTAATTTAAACCAGATCAACTATGTTTTAAACTTATTAGGACGAATTCTAGACTTAGTTTTTATAAATACTGAAGTTGTAGCAAATTTAGTTAAATCAGAAACTCCTATTTTTGAAAATAGAAAGCATCATTTTGCCTTGCAATTTGATTTAAAGTTCTTAAATTTCGATAAGCTAAATTTTGATAAACGTGAGTTTTACTCTGTTCGGGATTTCAGCAAAGCTAATTATGATGAATTGAATAATTTTTTTAACGCCATCGATTGGGATGAAGCTCTTCGCTCTCGTAACTTAGAGGAGTGTTACGATTCTTTCACTGCTGTAATTGAGGAAGCATATAATTTGTTTATTCCATTTAAAGAGAGAAAACATAAAAATAAGCCTGTCTGGTTTAATAATAGATTACGTAACCTTAAAAATAAACTTTCTAAGGCACATAAAAATTACAGAAAAGATCCTAGCCTGCGATATATACGATGTAGAAAAGAATATGAGACTGCAAAAAAATCTGTTTATGAAAGCTATATGCGTAATATTGAGAATAATATTAAAAGTGACTCTCGAGCCTTTTGGAAATTTGTTAATTCAAAACGTAAATCATATGGGATTCCAACTAGCATGAATTACCTTGGTCAGTCATCCAATAGTGAGGACGTTATATGTGATATGTTTGCGTCTTATTTTCAGTCTAACTTTGTTCTAGATTCCGTTCCTCATTCGCTTGAAATTCGAAGTGGTGAAACACTAACTAATCTTGGAAGCTTAACTTTATCAGTGGACCAGGTTTTGATTCAGCTTTCATCCTTGAAGTCTGATTTCAAACTAACACCTGATAATTTTTGCTCGGCTTTACTTAAGAAGTGTTCTTTAAGTCTTGCAGCTCCACTTGCTAAAATTTTCAACTTATCGCTTTCCACTGGCAACTTTTTAGATGACTGGAAATTGTCGATGATAAGTCCAATTTATAAATCAGGTTCAAAACAAGAGGTTATTAATTACAGACCCATTTCAAAACTGAAGTTGATACCGAAAGTTTTTGAAGCGATTGTGAAGAAATGTCTTTATGATGAGGTTACTTCCAGTATATCAGTAGATCAACATGGTTTTGTTAGTGGTAGGTCAACAGTGACTAATCTAGCTTTGTTTTCTAATTTCTGCATTAGAGGTATCGAAAGTGGAAATCAGGTTGACGCTATCTATACAGATTTCTCCAAAGCGTTTGATAGAGTTCAACACGATATTCTGCTAAAAAAACTGAAATTGTTAGGTTTTCACTCTAGCCTACTTATATGGTTTGAAAATTACTTGACCAATCGCAAACAATATGTAAAAATTGGAACGGTTGTTTCAAAAGAAATTTTTAATCACTCAGGTGTTCCTCAAGGGAGTCATTTAGGACCTCTCCTCTTCATATTATTTATAAACGATCTACCACCAAGAATTCGATATTCTGAATGTTTGCTTTTTGCAGATGATCTTAAGCTTTTTAGGCCAATTAAGTGTGAATTGGATTGTTATCGACTTCAACGTGATATAGATGAAGTGTCAGCCTGGTGTTTTGAAAATCGATTATTTTTGAATAATGCTATAAATCATTCATACGTCATTTCTGACATTCAACTTGAATCAGTGGATAGACAAAAAGACCTAGGCGTTATTTTCGATTCAAAGCTATCCTTTAATTTGCATCTAGACTACGTTATTTCTAAGGCTAATAAATTAGTTGGATTCATCATGCGAAACTCAAAACAATTTCTGGATCCTTACACGATTAAATCTTTATATATTTCACTTGTAAGATCACTTCTTGAGTATGCATGTTGTATATGGTGTCCATTGTATAGGGTGGGTATAAATCGTATTGAATCCGTTCAAAAAAAAGTTTCGAGGTACGCTTTGTGTAAACTAAATTGGGTTGATAATATTTTACCTAGCTACAATGTAAGATGTCTGTTAATAGATTTAAAGACTCTCGAAGCTAGGAGGAAGTATTATTTAGTTATGCTTGCTAGAGATGTTCTCTGTAATCGAATTGATTGTCCTAAACTTCTCTCTTATTTTTCTTTATATGCTCCTTCAAGACAGTTGAGGACGAGGCCGATTCTGTTTTTTGTTCCCCGATCTTATACAAACTACGGTAGATCAGATCCGATTTCACGTTCTAGTCATGAATTTAATTGTGTTTATCAAAATATAGACTTATGTTTAAGCAGAGATGTTTTCAAAACTATTGTTTTGAGTCTAGTATCGTAGCATGTTTGTATATATATGTACATTTGTAAGATAATTCCTTTTGCTACTTATTGTTTAATATTTGCTCTTACTTTTCTCAATATAGTTTATGTAAATATTGTTAAGTCTAGAAGAGTTATGAACTCGATAGATGGTAAATAAATAAATAAATAAATAAATATCTTGTAAGCCTTGGTCTTTTAGATTTAGATTTATTCATTGAATGCAAACACAGTAAGACATACATCTTATAATATTAGTGATATGCTAAAATACAAAACATAAAATAGTAAACAGGCTACTTCAAAGATGAATTTATATAAAATTTTTGAGTTTATACAAAATTTAATTTAATTTAATTAATAATCTCATTTTTTAAATTCAAATTGATTTATTCAGTTAAAATTACAATTAGTATATAATATTTATGTACATATGTATATTTGTACAAATTTTAGTAGTTCAATTCGTTATTTAAAATCATATAATATAAAATTCGTACATATTAGTCTCAACTCTCAACTTTATGCGGGGTTCTTTGAAAATTAGGCACTTTGAAAATGACTTCGGAGTTCGAATCGAAACCTAGTTTCTCCATTTAAAGTTTTCAAGTTTCTAGGCAGAAGATTCCACAGACGAATAGCGTAAACAAAAAATTGTTGTTCAGAGGTGCGACAGGAATAATGAGGGTGCATAAGCATTAAGGATCTGCTTGAGGAACTGAATTGAATCCTATTATATAAACTAGAAGGTTGTTGCGTGTTTATTATGTTACAGAGTAGGAGTAGAGTCCTGTACCGCATGAGATGATCGAAGGAAAAGTTGTAAATTTGGCGTGAAAATTCCGAAATACGATCAAAACGACGTAGACCAAAAATGTAGCGAGCTATGTTATTAAAGGCGACATTCAATTTTCTTCTACTGTTGGCATCACAGTTGCTAAAAACTTCGCAACCATAAGTTAATATTGGGATCACAATCGTTTTGGCAATCATCATCCGAGTGTTCAAGGGCGTAAAATGTTGTGACGACCATAACATTCTAAGAACCCCATAAACCTTACCCACCGCCACATTGATATGGCTGTCCCAAGTAAGTCTCCTGTTAAACAACATGACTAGATTTCGCGCATTCGATGTAAATTCAATTGGTATACCATTCAAGCAGATGCTTGGAAAATACTCCAGATTAATTGCTGATTTATTGATGATAACACATTTTGACTTGGTAGGATTTAAGAAAAGACCATTATTCTGAGACCAGTTGGATATTTTTTCGAGATCTTGGTTGATAGCATAAGCTCCATCTTCTATTAGCCCCAGGGGACAACTATAAATCAACTGTACATCATCAGCAAACATTTGAATCGCACATCCCGAAATCTGAGTTGGTATTTCATTAATGTATAGAGAGAAGAGAAAGGGACCCAAAATAGAACCCTGAGGAACTCCTCTGGTTGTGGGAAGGAATGACGACATTTTGTTGTTAACCGACACCGCCTGAAATCTATCTTGCAGATATGTTTTCATCAACTTAACCGCTAATGGAGACAAACCAAAATAACTAGAAAGTTTCTGACATAAAACGTGGTGGTCCACCGTATCAAAGGCTTTTGAAAAGTCTAGTAATACTAGAAAAGATACAAAGTTATCATCTAATGATAATTATTTAATGAATCTTATTTCTTCAACTACATTGACTATTGCTGTAGTACAACTGTGCTTCTCACGAAAGCCAAATTGTTTACTTGACAACAAGTTCTGTGATCTGATGTGGACATTGAGCTGTTTTTGGAGAATTTTCTCGAAAACCTTGGACAGGAAAGGTAATATGGAGATGGGCCTGAATTCATCCGTGTTTCGACCCTTGGGAATTGGAATGATTTTTGCCCTTTTCCAATCATCAGGGTAAACGCCCGTCATAATTATAGTGTTAAAGATGTGGGTCAAATAGGTTAAGATGTATGGTAAAATTGCCTTCACAAAAACTGGATGTATGCCATCGATTTCAACCGCATTCGATTTGATGCTAAGTAAGCTTTCAACGATATCTGTATTATCAATACCAACAAAGTCAAATGACATACCTTGGTGAGAAGTATTAAGAGATTCCTGAGTAAGTGATGAAGATGAGTTACGAGAGAGATGTGGAAAAGGAAGCGAAACAAAGTTTTGGTTTAATACATCTACATCTATGTTCCCATTATGCTCAATATTAGATCTACCTACCCCTAATTCCCTTAAATTTTTCCATAATTGGCGTTTGTTGGCTGTTCCTAACTTTGAACTGTACGCTTCGATTTTAGCGATTCTAATTTTAGCATTTGCTTGGTTACGAAGAGTACGATAGGTTTCGAAGTGTATTACAAGTCTATATCTCTTCCACTCACGGTAAGCATGATCCCGTTGAAATAGAAGCCTACGAATTTCATTGGAGAACCAAGGACGTTGATAATTTATAGCATTTCTTCTTCTGATTGGTATATGGTTGTTAAACAGGTTTAAAATATTAGAGTTCAAAAACTTAACTTGGTCATTAGGTGAGGGGAGGTAGAAGACTGTCCCAATCAATGTTCAGCAGATTTAGTTCAAGACTAGTATAGTCTACCCTGTGAAAATCACGATACACATATGGGGTTTCAGTTGTATGCTTCCTAAAATCAAATCTTAAATAAATAAGATCATGTTTCGAAAATGCTGGTGCCGATAACTGGTCATAATGCAAAACGTCGCTTAATTCACTCACAAAAAATGCGTCTAAAAGTGTTTGTGAAGTACCTACAAAATGAGTGGCAATGGTTGTGTTAACTGGGAATAAGTTATATGACCCCATTTCATTAATAAGTGCATTTTCAACAAGAAGATTACTGTTAAAGTCACCACAGATTACCATTTTTGACGAATTTAAAGAAATATTTTCAATGAGCGTAAACAAAGGACTTAAGGAAATATCATTATTGGGTCTATGTACAACACCTAATGTCAGAGAATTTTCTTCTGCTATGATGTCAATGAATACATATTCCATAACACAACCTCTTTCCGATTTACATTTAAATTTACACTTCAAATTATTCCGAACATACACTGCAACACCCCCACCCCTCCTCCCACATCTATCTCCACGAAACAACTTAAAATTACCAAGGTTATACATTTCGTCAGGATTTGTATCTAGAAACCAGGTTTCTGACACACAAATGATGTCGGTGTCAGAGTTTTCAAAAACATCCCTAAATTCGTCAATTTTACAAAATAAACTTTGTGTTGGTCGGTGTCAGAGTTTTCAGAAACATCCCTAAATTCGTCAATTTTACAAAATAAACTTTGTGCATTCAAATGACACACCCGTATACCCGTCACTTGATTTTTGTTCAATATTCTAACCATAGACCGCAAAATTCCGTCACTACTATCGCCTGTGTAATCCGCATGATTGTCAATTCGTTGCATAACAACGAGATTAACGAGTTAATAAGCAAATGAATTTACGTGGTTTCACTAATTTCGTTAGGACAAAAAAGCCACCTGCAAAGGACAAACCGGTACAAGTAAAAGATAATCAATATGTGAGAAAAATTGAGATTTAATGCAGAAAATTATTATAAAATGTGAAGAGAAGAAAATTATATGAGCAAATGAACAGTAATTATAAAGGTAAACAAAAAATATTATATGGAAAATTAATAAAGAATGAGAAAGAAATAAAAAAAAAATAAAAAAAAAAAAAAAATAAAAAAAATAAAAATAATAATAATACAGCAGAATGTAACAAAATAAGTATTTTATTAAAATTCATAAAATTCTTAGCTGGCAATTCTCTCTAAGTCTTCTACACTATCGAAGCAAGTCCCTCTGACATCTGACAGCGAACGCTTCACATAAACTCGGCCTCGAATTGTAAACACTGCAGCGATGTTGTTGGATTTCTTGAGTTCAATTGCATGCCACACCAAGTTATTGTTCATTTTAGATAGTGACTCGCGAACAAAGATGTGGGCAGTTGATGCAATGCCAATATCATTGAGACACAGTTGAGTTTTAATGGTTTTGATGTGTTTGGCAATGGATGTGAGGAGAAAATTTTTTTCATATGGTGATTTAAATTTTATAATGATTGAGGTGTTTTTATGCGAGTTTTGAATTGGGCGAGAGCGAAACAAATCCAACACTACCGGTGGCTTAATATCGAGCGTATGACAGAGATGGTTATAGAGTGATTTAAGGTTTTCTTCGGGGAGTTGGGGAACACCAAACATCACTGCGTCACTTGCTACAAATTTGTTATCGAGATTTGCAATTGATGTTGATGCTTCGGCAAGTTCTTTTTTGGTTGAAGACAGCTGGGCATTGCTTAGTTCAAGATTTTTTTTGGTTTCATTGAGCTCTAAGTTGATTTTAGTCACATCTGATTTTAGGGAATCAATTTCGTTCATGATTATTAAGTTGTCACTCTCGAGTTGTTGAACTTTAGTATTAATAACATTTATGTTTTTGTTAACAACTTCAAATTGTTTTTGAATTGTGTTAGTGAGGTCTTGATTGTCCTGTTTCATTTGTTTTGTTAATAAGGTTATTATGAAATCACTTTGTTCTTTCATTCTAGCATCCAATTTGGATAACAACGCACTTTCATCATAAACCATTCTTTTCGAATTATGTTGTGGGGAGGTTCGAGGTTAATTTTTAGAGCTTTTTTCTATTTGAGTGGCGTTGTCTGTTGCACGACTGCGTTTTTTGTATGATGCCGACATATATATGCGTTTAGGTTGATTTTGGTTTTATGTACCAGGTTTGATTTGAGAACAAATGGAACTATATATAGCAGCAACCACTTTCAGTCTCGCGAGAAGAAAATATTAATTTAAATGGCAAATAATAATAATCAGAAGTGACACAGGTAGTCTATTATTTCACAAATCCACTATATTAGACTTTTAGCAACTATTGTCAGAGACTTTATAAAATTGGGAACTCAATTAGGAGAGAAAACTGCCCGACTATAAAACACGTCTAGTCTGTAGCCCGCACCATAGCTAATCAAAAAATATATATCTTGTAAGCCTTGGTCTTTGCATCTAAGAAACGGGCTTTGTTTGCTGTGTTTCGCCATTTCGTTTCCTGAACACACAAGACCACTCGCCTCCTTCTCATTATCTCTTCGAGTTCGAGACTTCTACCAGTCATACTTCCAACGTTCCAAATCGCGACTCTAAATTTTCGTCCAACTCGTCGCCCCCGGAATCCGTATAGCTCTGACCATTGCTGCTCGGTCCAGGATCAGCTCCATGCATAGCAATGGAACTGCCTGGCGGGGTAGTGCTTCCTATGTTTGCAAGTACTTCCATAATGCTCAAAATTTTTCAAAAATTTCCCTTTCATCCTTTTCGACACATGCATGCTCCATTTAATGAGTTTGATTTCCCTTTTACTACACCGGTGATCTCCAGTCGTGTAAACCCCGGGATCTGCATGCATATTTGGCGAGAGTTTTTAGGTGGTATGTGTGTCGCTAGACTCACTTTGATGTTAGTCGTCTAGATATGATTGTTCCTTTAGTCGCCTTTTACGACAAGCGAGGAGGCGCTGCAGTGCTATTCTAACCCGACACTGCACGGGGCTAATTTATCAAGGAAATTAAATGTTTCAAATCTAATTTTACCAAGATTATATTCTCAGTTAAAATTAAATAAACCAGGAAAACAAATAAGACCAATTACATCAACAACTGGATCAATATTATCAAAACTTGAATGTTGGTTATTAGAAAAACTAAACAATCTCCCAATCAAATTTGAAACAGCAGCTATAAAAAATGGAATTGAATTTGCAGAAAAAGTAAAGAACTTAAAAATAGCTAGCAATGGAATTCAAGTTTCATTCGATGTTGTTTCATTATATCCAAATGTTCCAATTGATGAACCTTTAGTTTTTCTGAGAAAATCGCTAGAAAAAAATACACTTAACCTAAAAGAAATAAATGAATTTATAAAACTTACTAAACTGTGCATGGATGAAAATTGGTTCTAGTTTAATAAAAAGTTTTACAGACGAAAATTTGGTTGCAGTATGGGATCACATATGAGCCCGTTTTTAGCAAATTTATTTATGTCGCATATAGAAACTGAAATGAAAAATCAAGTAAATTTTCCAAGAATTTGGTTAACATATGTAGATGATATATGGGCGATAATCAAAAACAACTTAACAAATTAAATAGAACTAAATACCCATCAATAAAATTTACATATGAAGAAGAAATTGAAGGGAAACAAAATTTTCTGGATTTAAGTATAACTCGGAATTGAAACAATTTCGAATTGGATATACATATACAGAAAACCGACGAACACTCTGAGATACATTACATCAGACTCGTTCCATTCCTTTGAACATAAGATGTCAGCTTTTCACTCAATGATTTTTAGAGCTCTAAATGTTCCAATGACTATAGAAACGAAAATAAAAGAATTCCAAAAAATTAAAGATATAGCCAAAATTAATGGATATACTAAAGAATTGATTGGAGATTTAACAATTGCACATAGAAGAAAACAAGAATTGAGAAATTATACAACTTAAGATCCAATAAGGAATGAAGAAAAGAAATATTCAAAATTTTATTTCTATATAGAAATAACATCTAAGATATAACCAATCTTTAATAAATATAATGTCCGTATGAGTGAGTGCAGCGAAGTAAAAATAAAATAAAAAATCTGATTGGAGGATCTAAAGATAAAATTGAACAACTTCAAAAATCAGGAATTTATTCTATCGGATGTAATGATTGTGCAAAAGAATATATAGGACAGACAAGAAGATCTATTCTAAAAAAATTTAAAGAACATTTTGCACATTTTAAATATATTGAAAAAGCTTTAGTTTTCAAAATTTAAAATTAATGAGAAATGTAAATAGCAATTATGAATTAGATGCTTTTGAATCATTTAACATATTTAAAAACAAAAATAATCTAATGAATAGTGATGATGGACCAATCAAAGATTCAATGTTCAAAAATTTTTTTAATGGTTTCAACTCAACTTAACTGTAATTTTGTTTAGAAACATTGGTAAAGGTGTAGATAATACAAATTGTGTGTGGTAGGGGATCCCCCCAACAACCTCCAAGTGAAATCAGGTGGCGGGCACCCCCCCCCCCCCCCAAAAAGTTACACTCCCCCTTTTCGCGAAATTAGATGAATTTTATAAGATTTAAAGGAGTTCTTTCGGGGTGAGGAAAAATTGTAGGGGGTAGTGAGTGGCCCCCACAACAACATCCAAATGCTAACAGGTGGCGGTCACCCCCTCAAAAAAGTTACGTCCCCCCTGGCCCCAAGTGTCACGAAAATTGCTGAATGTAATAAAATAAACAGAAGTTGTTTGGGGGTGGGAGAAAGTTGGAGGGGGTGAGGAGTGCCTCCCCCCAAAACTAAATTTACACCGGCACACAGAAAAACTCTTCATCCCCTCCAACTTTCTCCCACCCCCAAACAACACTCCTGGTACAAGCAAATGCAAAAACAGCAGCACTTGGTTGGCTTCAGACATGAGCAATCCAAAACCGGGAGGCTTGCCGACGCTTTCTGAGGTCAACGCGGTGTACCCCACAGGCGGATCACTAGTGTGAAGCAGAAAAGTGGGAGAGTTGTGATCGCTTCAAGATCACTACTCGTAACGCCGGAAATAAAAACAAGAAGATTAAAAAACACGTGGATTATCTCAACTTAAACTCATTCAGTTTAAGTTTATTTTCCACAAGCCACTGGTTTATTGCGTTTAAGTCTTCTTGTAGTTTTGCCTTGCTGTCTACCTCATTGTTTCTGGAGATATGGACAACAGCATCATCCGAAAAAAAGCAAATTTGCTGTGTTTCAAAACACACTTTAGGTCATTGATATAGATCGTAAACAAAAGAGTCCCTAGGACAAATCCTTGAGGAACACCGTAGTCCTAATCAATCGATTCAGACACTGCGCCATTGACTTTAACTCTTTGCTTTTGATTTTTTAGATAACACTCGAACCACACTAATTCTTTATCTTTAACGCCGTATTTTTTCATTTTCTTTAATAAATTATCTCTATTGACTGTCTCGAACGCCCATGACATCATGCCCATGAATCCATGACGTAACAGCTATATTAATGGCAGTTTCACACCAGTGACCTATTCTAAAACCTGACTGCAAGTCAATAATTAAATGATTTCGAAATGGTCTAAGTAGATACTTATGCTCATGAACTAAAAATCCCGTTTGTTTTTCATATTTTTTATTATTTGTTTTAAATCGGCTAATGCTATATTCTTAAATGTGAAAACATTTTCGACTTCCTCAACGTAATTTACCAAAGGGTCTGACGGGATAATGTTTATTATGTCCACTACACTTTAAACAAAAAACTTATTGAAATTGTTTGCAATCACTACACTTTTGTTACAAGTATCCATTCCATATATAACGCTTCTAATTTCACTTTCATCTTTTTTTAAAATAAAATTGTTTTTTAAAATAAATGTTTTGCCACATTGTTTTTTGGTCACGGGAAAAGGATTTTTTAGACATGACATATTCACGCTTACGCCTACAAATTTCTTGTTTATATTTGTTACGAATGATTGTGCAGTTTTTCCTACACGCATTTTCACTAGATTTTACCGATTTCTCGGTCAGAAACACCGAAACGCTTTCGTTAATTTTTTTCAAAAAGTCACATGCTAAAGAAATGGAGTCTTGTGAACTGAGTGTACTCAAGAATTTTGTTTCTAACACAAAAAAAAAAAAAATTTTGCAACCTTTGGCTTTGACTAGCTCCTGAAAAGCGAGGTGCAGATTGCGAGGCATTGATCGGGTCACTTAAGGACAGGTTATGGAGCTGCCGCAGGAAGTGGTCCGCGTTTGAATTGTCGGCGGCCGTGTTCCGTGCGGGGGGTGGTGACTGCCGTCGTGGTGGTGACTGGTGCCGAGGTAGTACGTTCAAGACTACCTCTTGAACGTACCCCGTAAGGGCTTCCGGGGATCCTCCTAAGGAATACGGGGAGTAGGCTGAGGAGGTTGTCCACCAGTGGAAGCTCGCATGTGGGCCGGGGCAAGTAAAGAGGCTGCCCCCTCCGCAAAAGTTCCTTCTAAAGAATGTTGCCCTGGTTCGTTCGATTGCTCCCCTTCTTCTGCGTTGAGCTATGAATAAGAGGGCGAGCAAACGCAAACGAAATACCCGCCCACGTAAGGACGTTCTGGTTTTGTTACGACCTCGTTGTCCAGGCATATTAAAGGAAAACTGAAAAAATGCAGCCCCGATGGTAAGGTTGTTACGGTAAATTTTCCCGCAACAAAAACCATTCTTACATTTAGTTATTTACATTTCGTTATCCCTCTCTTTCCTCAAACCCTTCCCTATCATTTCTTCGTCCCATCATTTCTCCGTTGTTTGCTCTTAGCAATGTGATCGAAACATAGCTTTGAGAAAATGACAAAATAGGTGCATGTCGTAATCAGCGGATGAGCTGAACTGATGTCAGCGTTTGGTGTGTCGAGCCAGAAGCCTCTGGAGACTCGCACACCATTTACTTAAATTGTTTGTCATTCATACTTCGTCACTCACAAGCATCATCATTCTCATTCATCGCAATTCACATCATTACCATCATTTACACATACTCACATCCATATACCTATAACATCATTGCCATCTTTACACTCATCATCATTCACACACATCATTACACACACTACACAAAGCAGGATATCACACACACAACACTATACACATACATACACATACACATATCACAGATGTGAACAATTGAAATGGCACATGTGAACGGCACAATTCGTAATGAGACACACTGTGCAGCGTAGTGCTGCAAGTGTAAACGTCCTAAAGTTAACTTTTATTTTTGTTAAACCGAATCATAAGAATGAAACGTTAATAGTTTTCCCTTTTCCCCAAATCTGCGCAAAGATCCACCGAATAGGGTAAAGTAGTTCATTTTGGTTTTGGTAGCTTTTCCTCCCTTCTTCAATTTTCGAAAAGTTGTAACACAGAGAATTTTATCCTTCTCCTGACTCAGTAGAATATATAGTAGAGTAACTGGGAAAATGCCCAGAAGTATTATTTTCAACTTTCAGGAACTTTCATTTTTCTCGACATGTCTTATGGGAGGGGTCTGATCGCGACTAATAAGCTGGATAAGTTTTGGGAACAAACCCCCAAAACTTTTTCAGTTCAATGTGACTGGAAAATTGTGCGAGTGAAAGGTCTCGCTGGAATTCGACAACGGAGGTGCTTGTGACAGAAAACCTCGAGACACGATTGGCCGATTGTATGAATGTGTGGGGGAATTTGAAAGTCGAGAAAGGACAAATTGACAGGTTCAACCTCTTCTTGGTTGACCTAGTCTATGACAAGTGGTTTTTTTTGGATTTGCGATTTTAGAAAGAGAAAAGTGGAAATTTTAGAGAAAGTTGGAAATATTGTTTTGATAGAAAGTGCTAGAGAAATTTTAAATAAAGTTATAAAAGTGAAATTTAGAGTCAGTAGGAGGAGAGAGTTAGCAGAAATTATCAGACAGACAAGAAATTCGAAGGAGGAAGGAAAAGCAGGAGAAAAGGAAAAGATAAGTAGAGTTTTTTAGTTTTTATAGTGTTGTCAACTTAAGTTTCGGTTGATCTTTGCCATCGCGGATTCTCAAAATTGTGAGACACGCGACCCTTTTCAGTTTTAGTTAATTGTTCTTTTCGCGAAAGAACAATTAACGTTTCCATCTTCCGGTTACTTGCGTTTATTTACTTTTTCAACGGTTCGCCTAACCGTCCACCATTGTAATTTTGTAGTTGAAAAGATTTGGGTTTTTAATCCAACTCTTGTACGGTTTTCCCAAAAAAAATACAAATAAATAGCTGTAAATCCCTTTGGGAATTTAACTTGCGTATTTTAATTGATATTTTAACATTTCAGCATCGAGCTTATTAGATTAGATTAGATTAGATTAGATTAGATATAATTTTATTTCCATAAAAAAGGTATAACAAAAACATTGTATATGCTGGTATAAAATTAATTATGACAATAACATAAAGTTGCCTGTCAGGTTAAAAAGTTACAATAAAGAATTTAGGTTAGTGAGTAATATAAATTAAGAAAATTCATTTAGAATCAGATTTCGGTATTTTAGTGAAGATTTCAAAAACTTATATAGATTATAGTAGCAGCTGCCATTCAAAACATTGAAAAATTGTGTTCGGGAGAGTACGTCGTTACCAAGAAATGTTCTTCTATAACTTCTAAAGATCGGGCATACTCCAACGAAGTGAAAAGTATTTTCAGAGGCATCCAAGTTACAGAGTGTGCATAAGCCATTGGTGTTTCTTTGGAAAGCTCTTCCATTCAGATTGAGGAGTCCACAGCGGGTTTTTAATATAAGGCAGATCATATCACGTGGGTTGGCGTCATTAAAGTAGTTTGGAACTTCGGTGTAAAGCACATTGCAGTAGTCATCGTGAAATTGTGATTGCTTCGCATTGCTGACAAATCCATTCCAATGTTTTTCCTTAAGCTTTGACAAAAGTATGCTATGCAATCCTTTCCACTCATTTACATTTATGGTGAACGCAAAGTCAATTGACGTTTCGTGGAAAAGATCTAGCCATTCCTTAGCCCAGAAGATTTTCTTTCTAATAATTGCTTCCGACAGTATTCTAGATAGCCTACCGTTGGAATGATGCAGTGTTTTCCGTATATAGGAAAAATGTAGCTCCAGGGTTGTTAGGAACGCTTTAGGAAGTCCAGTCTCAATATGTAAGGCATAGTTGGGCGTTGTATCTGGTAGGAGAAAACATCTTTTGATAAAAAATCTTTGTAACTTTTCAACTTGTATATATATATATATACAAGTTGAAAAGTTACAAAGATTTTTATATATATATATATATATATATATATATTTTAAATTTTGCTGAGTGTTGAACTGATTTATTTCTGAGCAGCTTGGCCCAAGTAGCGTTTATGGAGTTTTTGGATGATGCGAGCCTGTTGTTTAGATGTTCGTTCCAAGACATGTTGTAGTTGAACACAACACCAAGATATTTATATTGGTTCGATACCGTTACTTCTGTGTTGTTATAAAACCATTTCTCGCAAGCAGCTCTGCGTCCTCCGTTTCGAAAAATAACTATTTTTGACTTGTCAAGATTGACTGAAAGGTTCCATTTGTTGCAATATACTGTAAAGCTGTCAATGAGCTCTTGTAACTTCGAAGAACTGTCTGATAGGAGTACAATGTCGTCAGCATATAGGAGGGCGTTGATACCAGTATTATCTATAGATGAACCCAGTGGTAGATTATCATGCAGGTCATTCAAATAAAGAACAAAGAGCAGAGCACTCAGGACGCATCCTTGTTTGACTCCTTTTTTAGTAGCGAAAAAATCGGACAAAACTTTTCCATCCCAGACAGCAGCCGAAGTATCCAAGTATAGTGCTTTGATTATAGATACCATTTTTGTAGAAATTCCTTATCCAGAAAGCTTGTAAAATAACGCTTCTCTGTTGATATTATCAAAGGCAGCTTTGAGATCAATAAAAAACGCATAGAGTTTCTTCTTTTGACTAAGTTGAAGTTGTATTAGACAAGATAGATTATAAACTTGATCGACGGTAGAGTAGTTTGATCTATATGCAGCTTGAAAATCGTTGATTATGTTATTTTCTTCTAACCATGTCGTTAGTCTACTAAGAAGAACAGTGGTAAATAGTTTATAGAGCGTGTCGAGGAAAGACAGTCCTCTATAATTAGACACCACATTTGTATCTCCTTTCTTAAACAGTGGATATATTATCGATTTCTTAAACGAGTTTGGAACAATTGCAGTTTCAAAAATTTCCATGAATAGCTTATGAATTGCTATGACAAGAGACGGGCTTGCATTCTTATAGAATTCAAATGGTATTCCATCCATACCCGGGGCCTTATGATCCTTCGAAGACGATATTGAAGAATAAACTTCACTAAGCTCAATGCTGCGGTCTAACTGAGGCGTAAGGATTAGAGGTGAACAGGAACTGATGGAGCTATAGTTTGGCGATGAGGACAGTAGATTTTGGAAATAGATTTTGAATTCAGCGGCTGATAATTGAGCTGGCGTATTAAAAGTGACTCCACGTATTTCTCTGGCAATCTTCCACCACTCTCTGGCTGTGTTTACATTTTTTAAACTGTTTGCGAGATTTTGAAAATACGATTCCTTTTTCGTTTTACATAAATTCCGGAATTTTTTATTTGCAGCGTTGTAATTATTTCTACAGGTATCAAGGTTGAATTTTCTAAAAGCTTTGAGGTGTTTAAACGCAGTTTTCCTGGCCAAATAACAAGCTAGGTCGAACCAAGGTTTCTTAGGTTCGAACCTGATTTTTTGTGTAGCAGGTACACCGTTTGCTTCATAAATGCAGTTTCTGATGCAATACAGCGTTCTTCAATACTATTCGTATGAACTATATTTGAAGGTACAAGTAACTCAAGGCGTGTCTTGTAGGACATACATCTATTATCTGACCATTTTATTCGCGGTAGTGCACGCATATCATTTTTAGGCATGTTCGGATCAGGAGATTTTATAGAGCAGATAATGGGCATGTGGTCAGAGAAGGTTTCGCAACCAACAAAAAAATCATCTATCATATGTGACGCAGCGTATGAAAGACAGCAGTAGTCAATAACCGATGATCCCCTCGTGCTAACGAACGTAAATTCGCCTGTTTTGTCGTTGAATCCTCTTCCATTAAGAATAAATGCTCCAATATCTTCAAGAAATTCAATGAAGGCGTTGCAGTTGCTATCACACGTAGAATCCTTAGAGCATCGCCCTTCTTCCACAGTAGCTGGAGAAATTGAGTTGCATTCTATGGTACCCTTAGTGCCAGTTCTTACGTTAAAGTCGCCACCAAGAATAAAGTTTTGCAAGTTGAATGATGAGAAAAAATTTTTTAATGCTACAAAATCTCTGTTCCAATGACTACAGTTTAAATACAGTGGTACAAGGCTCAAAAGATTTCCAGCGAAGTCCCCCTGCAGAATTACCATATCATCCAGAATTGAAAACTTAAGTTTATAAAGAGATTCGATGTCTTTTCTGTAGCCAAAAACGCAGCCTCCACTTGCCCTCCCAAAGATATTTATTTTTGTTGCTGAGATCCATTTCAACTTGAAACCGGAAAAGAATTTTTCAAATTTTTTAAAGTTTTCAGAAAGAACAAAGGTTTCAAAAAGAAAGAAAATTTCATATTTACGGATATATTTAAAAAAGTTACATAACAATGATTTATTAGCAAGACCAGCAATATTATAAAAAAGAACCTGACAGGCATGTGGTTGCTAATTAACTTTCTTATTATTTAATGATTTTAAATCGACAGTAAAGTTTGAATCGGTTTTATGCAAAAGATTAACAATAAATACACTATCAGCTTCATTAAAAGTAGATATTACACCCTCCTTGTTGCATTTATAGCGACGTCCATCAACCAAAAGGGTCCACTGTTTGATTTCTATGCGCAGATTGGAATCAGCTTTAAGCAGGCATCTCTTTAACTGACGAAGATTGTAACTTTCGGCTCGTTCGCTTTGCGTTAGGTCTTTATTTATCGAAATTGATGTATTTTTCAATCGTTTAGATGAGGATAAAACAGATTTAACGTCACTCATATTGGAAAGTTCAAAAACGTATGATGAATTACTTTGATTAACAGGGCCAATTTTTTTAACATTGCTCATGGTTGCAGATACTTGTAGGGTAGTGTTGCATAATTGCTGAAACTCCTGTTTGGCATCGTCTGCACTTTTTGCACTTAATCCTCGAACGATGACATTCAGTCTTTTAGAGTACTTCTCAGCTTCTTCGACTCTTTTTTCCAACGCTGACTCACTGCTTTTGAGGTTCTCTATCTCTTCTTTTAAGTGTTTATTCTCCTCTTCAAGTGCAGCAACATGCTCAAAAATAACGCTTATATCCTTCTTTGTTGCAATATCTTTCAACTTTTTATCTAAAAGTGCATCCATTTTCGATATGATTGACTCCATTAAAGGATCGTTAGGCATGGCAGTGTTTGAGCAGTTTTTCTTTACAGAAATTAATTCAAATTCAGGAGATGTCTCGCGTAACTGCCTTTTTGAATTCAAATTTGAATGAGCAGTGCCCTAGACACGACGTGAAAATCATTCTTGGCGATTTTAACGCAAAGCTAGGGAAGGAGGACACCTTTGGAAACACAATCGGTAAACATAGCCTCCATGACAAAACCTCCGAAAACGGACTGAGGCTAATCGATTTTGCTGCGGGGCTAAATCTTTTTGTAAGTAGTACACGCTTCCCGCATCTCAAAATTCATAAAGGTACATGGCGATCACCAGATCAATTAACCGTCAACCAAATTGACCATGTTGCGATCGACGCAAGGCACTCTTCCAGTGTGTTAGAAGTCCGAACTTTCCGAGGGGCCAACTTTGACTCGGACCACTACCTTGTTGTAGCCAAGGTACGAATGAGGATATCTTGTTCACGACCAGCATGAACTAACGCTGTGAAGAGATATGACGTCGGAAAGCTACAATCGCAAGAGATTGCCAGTGCCTTTTCCAATCGAGTGTCCCTTCAATTATCCTTGAATCCCATGCCGCCAGCATTAAACATTGAAGACCAGTGGCAGCCATGCCAAGAAGCCATCAGAACCGCTGCCTCTGAGGTGCTGGGTTTCACTCGGCCAAAAAAAACGAAACCCATGGTTCGATGAAGAATGCAAGCAGGTAAATGCAGCCAAACAAAGAGCACGGCAAATGCTGATGCAAACACGAACGAGGGCTGCTTACGATCAGTGTAACGCGATTTACAAGGAGAAAAGAAGGAAAGAACACCGAATTTTCAAAAAGAAAAAGAAGCAGCATGAAAAGCGCTCGTTTGAGGAAATTGAGAGGTGCCATGACAGGAACGAGATTCGGAAAAGGTAAAAAGATCCTGCCAGGGTGGCAAGCCCCGAACTCAAGCCTGTAAAGACCAGCAGGGAAACATAGTAATAGAGTCACAGCCGCTACTGAGGATCTGGAAAGATCACTTCTGCAGACTGCTTAACGGCGATGAGGACACAAATTCCGCTGTCAGGCAGATTGCCCCATTCAGCTTGGACGATGATCAAGAATGCCGTCCTCCCGACCTAGAAGAAGTTAAGCTTGCTATATGCAAACTTAAATCAAATAAGACTGCAGGTGCAGATGGCCTTGATGCCGAACTTTTCAAGGCAGCTGGAGATCAGTTGGAAAGGAGCATGCACCAGCTGATCTGCATGATATGGTCGGAAGAAAGCATGCCCGATGAATGGAACCTCAGTATCGTATGCCCGATCCTAAAGAAAGGAGACCCTCACAATTGCGCCAATTATAGAGGGATAAGCCTCCTTAACGTCGCTTATAAGATCTTGTCTGCTGTAATATGTGAACGTCTGAAACCCCACGTCAACAACTTGATAGGTCCTTATCAATGTGGTTTTAGACCAGAGAAGTCCACAATAGACCAAATTTTCACATTACGCCAGATCTTGGAAAAAACCCGAGAATATAATATCGATATTCACCATCTTTTTATATTTTTTCAAGGCCGCGTATGACAGTATCTACAGAGACGAACTGTACTAGTTTCGGCATCCCTGCAAAACTCGTACGACTATGCAGGATGACTTTGGAGAATTCACGCTGCTCCGTCAAGGTCGGTAAAGAACTCACCGAGACCTTTGATGTCGAAAAAGGTTTTAGGCAAGGCGACAAACTGTCATGCGATTTCTTCAACATCATACTTGAACAGATTGTAAGAAACTCAAACGTCAACACCAGAGGAACAATCTTTCAAAAGTCTGTACAATTACTCGCCTATGCAGACGATATTGACGTAATGGGAAGAAAAAAGCGTGATGTCATAGGTGCTTTTGCGAGTATTGAAACAGAAGCGGCAAAAATGGGTTTGATGGTTAATG
The DNA here is from genome assembly GCA_949752695.1 of Melanostoma scalare. Lineage (NCBI taxonomy): Eukaryota > Metazoa > Arthropoda > Insecta > Diptera > Syrphidae > Melanostoma > Melanostoma scalare. The sequence continues at coordinate 100,608,579 of OX456985.1, read as the reverse complement.
AGGGCAAAACGAAGTATATGTTGTCATCAAACAAGGACACAGAACATCGACGAATTGGACAAAACGTCACAATAGACAGACATAACTTCGAGGTAGTACAGGACTTCGTCTACCTAGGATCCGCTGTAGACACGGACAACAACATCAGTGCGGAGATCAAATGGAGAATAACTCTTGCCAACCGTTGCTTCTTTGGGTTAAGAAGGCAATTGAGAAACAAAACCCTCTCCAGAAACACCAAGGTAACCTTGTATAAGACCTTAATCATCCCAGTCCTGCTTTACGGCGCGGAAGCATGGACCTTATCGAAAGCGGATGAGGAAACCCTTGGTCGTTTCGAAAGAAAAATTCTCCGAATGATCTTTGGTCCCGTATGCGAAGACAATGTGTGGAGAAGAAGATACAACAACGAGCTGTATGAGGTGTACCGCGACATGGGCATAGCCAGAAGAGTACGCATCGCGAGGCTACGATGGTTGGGCCATGTAGAGCGGATGGACCCAAACGCTCCGGCTCGTCGGGTGTTCGAAAGCACATTGCAGGGAAATCGCGGAAGGGGAAGACCTCGTCTTAGGTGGCGTAATCAAGTGGATGAAGACCTCAACCGACTTGGAGTGCGAAACTGGAGAGAGCTCGCCCGAAATCGAAGTCGTTATAGAAGGATGTTGGTTGAGGCCCAGGTTCCCCCCGAACTGTAATGCCCACCTAAGTAAGTAAGTAAGCATCGAGTTCGTGGTTTGGAAGTTTCACCATAAAATTTCCTGGCGCCCATATTTTTCCAGTACACCCGGTACTTGGAAAATACTTTTAATTCTCCTTTTATTAATTAATTAATCGGTTCTTTTATTCGCGATCGATCGTTTTATTCACGCTACGTTATCGTATAATTTATTTGTGAACCCAGCCCAGCTGAGCTTAGTCGTGGTGTCAGCAGCCTACCTGCTGAATGTTACACTTTTGCTTATCAGCGCGATTGACAGTTCGTTTGTTTACCTCGCGGCACACCGGTTGTGCATTTCTTTTAATAATTCTAATTTTCGTTTATTTTATTTAATTAATTGGATTCGGAAAATCCAATCGCCCAACGTGGGGCATCTTAGTGGAAAACATACAGTGATTTACATACAATTTATTGTACACATCGTGCATTTTGTGCATACCTACATAACCCGTTGGTACTTGGTACCTGTGATTTTTAATTTGTGTTTAGGGAAGTGGCTATTTTGTTGCGTTGTTATTGATTTTGGTTGTGAAAGAACTTTTTACTTTTGCTGTTTTTTTTCTTTCCCTTAGGTAAATTATTGTGAAGATTGAAGTGTATATTGTGCGAGAGTGATTGTTTTAAAATCCAATTTTCATTACTTGGACAACGTTTGGAATCCCATATCAAAATCATTGTTTTTATTGGTCTGTATATCACAGAAAGTGATTTTTTTTTAAATTTTTATTCTTACATTTGGATATTGTCTGATGTGTATGGGTTGCACTTAGCACCCATTGAGAGTTTTTTGTTTTCCTTTGACAAGTGATAATTGTTGGGTTCCACACGGAAGTGCACATTTAATTTTATACAGTAGTTGTTATTGTTTTGTGTGGTTTACTTGGTCACAGAATAATTAATTTCATAGTTCGCACGGTTGGCGAGTAGAAATTTGACAGGCTGTTTTGGGTTGTCGGTTGCAACCAACGCGTATTATCGTTTTTATTTATTTTATATTTACTCTTTTTATTGTTACATTTCTTTTGATTCTATTTATCAATATATTATTTTGATTATAATTTTTTTTTATACATATACTGTTTGGTGTGATTTTCTTTTTATTGCTTTTTTGCTTTGGTGCCAATTGACATTGATTTTTATTTGTTTTATTTTCTGCTCTGGTTTCAAGCATCCAATTGGAGCTTGATAGTGTTTTATTTCGTACTTCTGTGCAGATTTAGATATAGCGAGTGTTAATTTTTAGTTCAAGTCTTTTTATTTTTTTTCTCCTTTCGCTTGTTACTTTTTAGTTAGTTTAACATGGATATTTATAGATTAGCGCAAGATGAGCTTGCGTATGAGATGGAAAGTAGGGGGTTAGAGGTAGGCACCGTAGACGAGATGCGGCGATCGCTCCGTGGTGCAAGGCTCTTAGAGCGTAGGGGTTCTTTAGGTACTCCCGCACAGTATCCGTTCAGTTTTGAACAGGATCACGAAGCGGTTGAGAATAAGTTAGGAGAGATAGGGAAAATTTAAGAAAGTAGACCAAAAAGTAGGTAATGTAAAGAATATTTGAAGAGCTTAGCTAAGGTAGAGTGGGGTACCGCTAGGTTAGATAGGTCGCAGCCAGAAGATAGCGAACAGAAAAAAATTAAGATTAGGTTTGAAAAATAAATTGATTATGGCATTAGCGGACTTAGAGGAAGTCCTAGATTCAGAAGAAGTAGGAGACGCGAGGGAAGATGGTATTCAGCTATCAGCCGATAGTCTCAGAGCTTCAGCGGTAGGATCAGCGCCATCAGCGCCATCAGGCAGCATCAACATCAGCAGCAGCAGCAGCATCAAAATTAATAACAACATCAACATCATCTTTCAATTGCAATGGAGAAGGCCATCTTGCAAATAGGTGTTCCGCTCCTAGGAGTTGTTTTGGGTGTGGGAAACAGGGAGTTACAAAGAGTAACTGCCCTCAGTGTTCATGAAACGGCAGACGCACTCTCGGGTCAGTAGGACGAGAGCGCCGTTAAATGCGTCGGGGTTGCTTACTGGTAACCAGTCGGCGGATGTTAATTTGAGTTTCGCGCTTGAGCATGTAGGTAGGGACAAGAGACCATACATAGGTATTAGTATTTATGGGATTAGGTTAGTAGGGCTTTTGGATTCGGGCGCTTCTCGCACGATCATATGTAGGGATGGATGGCAAATTTTACAGGGCTTAGGAATAAAGTCAGGCACTAGCAAAGTAGGTAGTGTTAGTTTAGCTGATGGTGCAGGACTGCAGGTGGAAGGTGGAGTTTCACTTCCAATTTTAATTAAAGGCAAGGTAGTTTTAGTAGGGTGTTTAATTATTCCTCATCTTCCTCATAGTCTGATTTTAGGAGCCGATTTTTGGGCTTTAGCGGGAATAGTCCCGGACTTACAATCAGGGGAATGGCAATTTTCGAATCAGAATTCATTTCCCATTCTGAGCATTTGACTGAGGTAGGAGAGGTAGAAAAACAACAGTTAGAAAGATTTTTAGACAGAACATTTAAGGAAATGCCTGAAGGATTAGGGTGCACACAGATGGTGGAGCACAAGATTAGGACGGAAGCTGACCCATTAAGCAGAGATATTATCCGGTATCTCCTGCCATTCAGTCTTTCATAGATAAGGAATTAGACGAAATGTTAGCAGAGGGGGTTATAGAAAAATCTGACAGTCCATGGGCTTCACCCATTGTCATGATTAAGAAGAAGGATGGTACGTATAGGTTTTGCGTAGATTTTAGAGAGTTGAATGCGGCTACAGACAGGGATGCGTACCCCCTTCCATACATAACAGCTATCCTGGATAAGCTGAATAACGCGAAATTCTTGTCTTCTCTGGACATCAAGTCTGCCTACTGGCAGATTCCGATGGAAAAAGAGTAAAGAAAATATACTGCCTTTACGGTACCTGGCCGCGGTCTGTTTCAGTTTTTAAGAATGCCGTTCGGCTTGCACAATGCTCCCGCAATTTGGCAACGGTTTATTGATAACGTTTAAGGACCCGAGTTAGAACCATATGTCTTCGTGTATCTGGATGATATTATTATCGTCACCGATACCTTTGAGAAGCATATGGAGATTTTAGAAGAAGTCTTCAGAAGACTTATTAAGGCATGTTTGAAAGTTGGCAGGGAAAAATGTCATTTTTGAAGGCCATCTCTGAAGTTTTTAGGCTATGTTGTAGACCGCAATGGTTTACACATGGAGATAGAGAGTATGTTAAGAATTCCATCGCCAAAGAATATAAAAGAAGTTAGGAGTTTTATCGGCACGGTGTCCTGGTATAGGCGATTTATACCAAACTTTACGAGTTTGGTGAAGCCGTTGTCCGATTTGCTTAGGAAAAAGAAGAAGTTTGAGTGGAATAGTGTTTGTGAAGAGAGCTTTAGGAAAGCTAAAGAGTGTTTAGTGGCAGCACCCATTTTGACGTGTCCTGATTTTTCGTAGCCGTTTGTCGTTCAAACGGATGCTTCTGATTTCGGGATCGGGGCTGTTTTGAGTCAGACTTTCGAGGAAGGTGGGAAGGTGATTTGCTATTTGAGCAGATCACTTAATAGGTGTGAGCGAAATTATTCGACTTCAGATAAAGAGTGCCTGGCAGTTTTGTGGGCGATAGAAAAGTTGCGGCCTTATCTGGAGGGAGTTAGGTTTTCGGTAATTACCGATCACTACTCCTTGATTTGGCTTAGCAAGTTGAAGGTGGGCTGAAAAATGAAATCGGAGGTGGAAAAGAAACCATTGTCTTTTCCAGCGTGGAGAGTAGAAGAAGGAAAGTTATTTACACCCCTATTACAGATGACAACCCAACTGAAAATTGGGTTGTGTGCCCGTGTTATGTATATGAGAAGACAACCCAATTTCAGTTGAGTTGTCATCCATAATAGGGGTATTAATACCCCTTAAGTTTGTTAGGGCAAGTCATGTGATAGTCCATGACAGTAGTAGTGAATGGAAATTAGTAGTAGGTAGGGAAGATAGGAAAAAGATTTTATGTTAGAATCATGACCATCCATTAGCAGGGCATATGGGGGTAAAGAAAACATTTGCTAGGATAGGAGAGAAGTATTACTGGCCTAAGATGAGGGCAGATATTACTAAATATGTTAGTTTTTGTAAAGTGTGTCAAAACGTGAAGCCGATTAATGAGAAACCGGCTGGGTTGATGACGGAGAGGAAAGGGGTTACCGACCCTTGGGAGATGGTGTGTGTGGACTTAGTTGGTCCATTACCGAAGTCGAGTAGGGGGTTTGTTTACATTTTAACAGTGGTGTATTATTTTACCAAATTCCCTTTGTTGTTCCCATTGAGATCTGCTACAGCCAAGTCAGTCTGTAGAGAGTTGGAAGACAATGTCTTGTTGTTGTTCGGCGTACCAAAATTTGTTGTCTGCGACAACGGTTCCCAGTTCAAGAGCAAGGAACTGAAAACGTTGTGTGATGCCTACGGTTCGTCGATTCGGTTTACCGCGCATTACCATCCGCAAGCGAATCCCGCGGAACGTATAAATCAGATTTTAAAGACTACACTTAGGGCTTATGTGTCAGATAATCATTGGGTCTGGGACTCGGAACTTGCGAAAGTAGCGTGCAGTATTCGCACGGCCCAGCACGAAGTTTTAGAAGTTTCACCGTATTACGCGAATTTCGGTAGGGGAATGGTGACGTTTGCCGGTTCCTCCACCGCAACGGCCATTCAAAATAGTAGGGATAGTGATAGAGACCAGAGGCGGAATAGCGATAGGGACTTCAGTAGGGAACAGTTTAGGAAGCTTAGGGAACAGATAGCAATGAGGTTAGAGTCGGCGTCTAAGAAGGCGGCGAAAAGCCTTCTACCTTCGACGCAGGGACGTTCAGTTCCTTCCAAACGAGTTGGTTTGGCGACGGAACTTCGCGCTTTCTGATGCAGCTAATTATAACGCTGCAAAGTTAGCTCCGAAGTTTGTGGGCCCGTTTCGGGTGAAGAAAAGAGTGTCGGCTTGGACATACGTTCTCGAAGATGCCAATGGTGTCTCTCGAGGAACGTGGAATGTCAAGGACCTCAAAGCTTATTCCGACGACCCTGAAGAGAGGGCGTAAGGTAGTCGCGTAGCAAGGACGTGCTCGCAAAGAGATACTGAGAGCAGTAAAAGCTCTGTGATGTGCTCATACTCCCGCCAGGAGCGATTGAGTTCTGGTTGTGTTGTCTGCTAGTGTGTGTTCCATTTGGTTATGTTGTCTTACCTTTTCTTTTCCTGTTACTTCGGCTTTTCTTTCGAAAAGCCCAGTTTCGCTCTTTGGTAGGTATGGGTGGAATTTGTTACGGTAAATTTTCCCGCAACAAAAACCATTCTTACATTTAGTTATTTACATTTCGTTATCCCTCTCTTTCCCTCAAACCCTTCCCTATCATTTCTTCGTCCCATCATTTCTCCGTTGTTTGTTCTTAGCAATGTGATCGAAACATAGCTTTGAGCAAATGACAAAATAGGTGCATGTCGTAATCAGCGGATGAGCTGAACTGATGTCGGCGTTTGGTGTGTCGAGCCAGAAGCCTCTGGAGACTCGCACACCATTTACTTAAATTGAATGTCATTCATACTTCGTCACTCACAAGCATCATCATTCTCATTCATCGACATTCACATCATTACCATCATTTACACATGCTTACATCCATATACCTATAACATCATTATCATCTTTACACTCATCATCATTCACACACATCATTACACACACTACACAAAGCAGGATATCACACACACAACACTATACACATACATACACATATCACAGATGTGAACAATTGAAATGGCACATGTGAACGGCGCAATTCGTAATGAGACAGACACACTGTGCAGCGTAGTGCTGCAAGTGTAAACGTCCTAAAGTTAACTTTTATTTTTGTAAAACTGAATCATAAGAATGAAACGTTAATAGCTTTCCCTTTTCCCCAAATCTGCGCAAAGATCCACCGAATAGGGTAAAGTAGCTCATTTTGGTTTTGGTAGCTTTTCCTTCCTTCTTCAATTTTCGAAAAGTTGTAACACAGAGAATTTTATCCTTCTCCTGACTCAGTAGAATATATAGTAGAGTAACTGGAAAAATGCTCAGAAGTATTATTTTCAACTTTCAGGAACTTTCATTTTTCTCGACATGTCTTATGGGAGGGGTCTGATCGCGACTAATAAGCTGGATAAGTTTTGGGAACAAACCCCCAAAACTTTTTCAGTTCAATGTGACTGGAAAATTGTGCGAGTGAAAGGTCTCGCTGGAATTCGACAACGGAGGTGCTTGTCAGCCATAAGGCTGCGTGTGCTAGAAAGCCGTGACAGAAAACCTCGAGACACGATTGGCCGATTGTATGAATGTGTGGGGGAATTTGAAAGTCGAGAAAGGACAAATTGACAAGATCAACCTCTTCTTGGTTTACCTAGTCTATGACAAGTGGTTTTTTTGGATTTGCGATTTTAGAAAGAGAAAAGTGGAAATTTTAGAGAAAGTTGGAAATATTGTTTTGATAGAAAGTGCTAGAGAAATTTTAAATAAAGTTATAAAAGTGAAATTTAGAGTCAGTAGGAGGAGAGAGTTAGCAGAAATTATCAGACAGACAAGAAATTCGAAGGAGGAAGGAAAAGCAGGAGAAAAGGAAAAGATAAGTAGAGTTTTTTAGTTTTTATAGTGTTGTCAACTTAAGTTTCGGTTGATCTTTGCCATCGCGGATTCTCAAAATTGTGAGACACGCGACCCTTTTTAGTTTTTGTTAATTGTTCTTTTCACGAAAGAACAATTAACGTGTCCATCTTCCGGTTACTTGCGTTTATTTACTTTTTAAACGGTTCGCCTAACCGTCCACCATTGTAATTTTGTAGTTGAAAAGATTTGGGTTTTTAATCCAACTCTTGTACGGTTTTCCCAAAAAAAATACAAATAAATAGCTGTAAATCCCTTTGGGAATTTAACTTGCGTATTTTAATTGATATTTTAACATTTCAGCATCGAGCTTATTTGGGTGCGGATTTGTCGTTAGAGGAAGACTCAGGGATAAGGTGATTAGCCAAAATCCAGTCAATGAGCTTATAATGACCATCCGCATCAGGGCTAAATTCGCCAACATTAGCCTAAAATGCGCCCACGCCCCCACAGAAGAGAAAGACGACGTTTCCAAAGACTCAGCCCTATCACAGATTCCATCGTAATCGAAAAAAGTCTAAGTTTCCCGATGTTGCTATCACATAATCCATTCGGAGTGGAACGAATTTCGAAATTCGTAATTTGGTATCACGAATTCCGAATGAAACGGAAATATGACGTCCTTTTCTACGACAAGTTTCTTCTGTCGTAGAGCGTAGAGCCATAGGTAAAATCCATTTGTTAAAACATAAAAAACACATTTGTATAGAACAATTTTACAAAATATAATTCTACTTAAGAAAAAACAATGAAAACAAAAATTATCTCGTAAATTAAATTACATCCAACTCTGTTTTTATTCCCTCCCAGTGGTCATTAACTTCGTCTTTTAGGCGTTTAGCGTATCCTTTTGCCGTCTGGATTACAGGATAACATTTCATATAACCTGTTGTTTGTTTGTTGTTTTCACCCTTTAAGAACATCGGTTATTATAAACAGAAACACATATCAATGAATAGAATTATTTCCAAAAGAAATTACATTTTTTCAAAAGACTGTCTTCGTTATGCCCGTTTCCAAATTTGAGCGGCGAAATTGACAGATTTGGAGTGTTTAAATAGTACTCGTATTATTGTTAAATTACTTTATCTGATAGCCAAAATAACACTTGAATTTTATCTGTAAACAAACTTGGATTTCACAAATTATTTTATGGTTTGTTAAAAAGCACAAGTGAATGAGTGTTTGACAGATTGGAAAGTACTCAGGGACCACGTAACAAAAATCCTCTTTTGGGAATTTATAACTTGATGAAGAAAATATTTGATTATATTCGACAGTAAAATTGTTTATTTCATATAACATTTAAGATTTGATCAATAATACAGATCTATTATAACTTATTCTAAGCACAAAAAGTGCAAATAAATCAATTTTTACTAGAAAACAAAAATCGGTAAAAAATGTGTTTGGGAAAAGTTAAGGGATTTTTTTTTTTTAAGTTTAGGGATTTTTGTTTCTATTGCTTCGAGTATTTATTTTGACATAGGACAGCTGACTTCGAAAATGGACACTCATTTTTTCAATCAGGCAATGCTTTTTTCGAATTCGTTCGGAATTTGTGATTGCTTTTTGTCGGGACTCGTATCGTGATTTTTCACTCGGGGATTTCTCCGAATGGATTTCATGATAGGGGTGATTGTTTCTACGAGCTCCTCGAAGAAACGTATGAGCAGTGCCCTAGACACGACGTGAAAATCATTCTTGGCGATTTTAACGCAAAGCTAGGGAAGGAGGACACCTTTGGAAACACAATCGGTAAACATAGCCTCCATGACAAAACCTCCGAAAACGGACTGAGGCTAATCGATTTTGTTGCGGGGCTAAATCTTGTTGTAAGTAGTACACGCTTCCCGCATCTCAAAATTCATAAAGGTACATGGCGATCACCAGATCAATTAACCGTCAACCAAATTGACCATGTTGCGATCGACGCAAGGCACTCTTCCAGTGTGTTAGAAGTCCGAACTTTTCGAGGGGCCAACTTTGACTCGGACCACTACCTTGTTGTAGCCAAGGTACGAATGAGGATATCTTGTTCACGACCAGCACGAACTAACGCTGTGAAGAGATATGACGTCGGAAAGCTACAATCGCAAGAGATTGCCAGTGCCTTTTCCAATCGAGTGTCCCTTCAATTATCCTTGAATACCATGCCGCCAGCATTAAACATTGAAGACCAGTGGCAGCCATGCCAAGAAGCCATCAGAACCGCTGCCTCTGAGGTGCTGGGTTTCACTCGGCCAAAAAAAACGAAACCCATGGTTCGATGAAGAATGCAAGCAGGTAAATGCAGCCAAACAAAGAGCACGGCAAATGCTGATGCAAACACGAACGAGGGCTGCTTACGATCAGTGTAACGCGATTTACAAGGAGAAAAGAAGGAAAGAACACCGAATTCTCAAAAAGAAAAAGAAGCAGCATGAGAAGCGCTCGTTTGAGGAAATTGAGAGGTGCCATGACAGGAACGAGATTCGGAAAAGGTAAAAAGATCCTGCCAGGGTGGCAAGCCCCGAACTCAAGCCTGTAAAGACCAGCAGGGAAACATAGTAATAGAGTCACAGCCGCTACTGAGGATCTGGAAAGATCACTTCTGCAGACTGCTTAACGGCGATGAGGACACAAATTCCGCTGTCAGGCAGATTGCCCCATTCAGCTTGGACGATGATCAAGAATGCCGTCCTCCCGACCTAGAAGAAGTTAAGCTTGCTATATGCAAACTTAAATCAAATAAGACTGCAGGTGCAGATGGCCTTGATGCCGAACTTTTCAAGGCAGCTGGAGATCAGTTGGAAAGGAGCATGCACCAGCTGATCTGCATGATATGGTCGGAAGAAAGCATGCCCGATGAATGGAACCTCAGTATCGTATGCCCGATCCTAAAGAAAGGAGACCCTCACAATTGCGCCAATTATAGAGGGATAAGCCTCCTTAACGTCGCTTATAAGATCTTGTCTGCTGTAATATGTGAACGTCTGAAACCCCACGTCAACAACTTGATAGGTCCTTATCAATGTGGTTTTAGACCAGAGAAGTCCACAATAGACCAAATTTTCACATTACGCCAGATCTTGGAAAAAACCCGAGAATATAATATCGATATTCACCATCTTTTTATATTTTTTCAAGGCCGCGTATGACAGTATCTACAGAGACGAACTGTACTAGTTTCGGCATCCCTGCAAAACTCGTACGACTATGCAGGATGACTTTGGAGAATTCACGCTGCTCCGTCAAGGTCGGTAAAGAACTCACCGAGACCTTTGATGTCGAAAAAGGTTTTAGGCAAGGCGACAAACTGTCATGCGATTTCTTCAACATCATACTTGAACAGATTGTAAGAAACTCAAACGTCAACACCAGAGGAACAATCTTTCAAAAGTCTGTACAATTACTCGCCTATGCAGACGATATTGACGTAATGGGAAGAAAAAAGCGTGATGTCATAGGTGCTTTTGCGAGTAATGAAACAGAAGCGGCAAAAATGGGTTTGATGGTTAATGAGGGCAAAACGAAGTATATGTTGTCATCAAACAAGGACACAGAACATCGACGAATTGGACAAAACGTCACAATAGACAGACATAACTTCGAGGTAGTACAGGACTTCGTCTACCTAGGATCCGCTGTAGACACGGACAACAACATCAGTGCGGAGATCAAACGGAGAATAACTCTTGCCAACCGTTGCTTCTTTGGGTTAAGAAGGCAATTGAGAAACAAAACCCTCTCCAGAAACACCAAGGTAACCTTGTATAAGACCTTAATCATCCCAGTCCTGCTTTACGGCGCGGAAGCATGGACCTTATCGAAAGCGGATGAGGAAACCCTTGGTCGTTTCGAAAGAAAAATTCTCCGAATGATCTTTGGTCCCGTATGCGAAGACAATGTGTGGAGAAGAAGATACAACAACGAGCTGTATGAGGTGTACCGCGACATGGGCATAGCCAGAAGAGTACGCATCGCGAGGCTACGATGGTTGGGCCATGTAGAGCGGATGGACCCAAACGCTCCGGCTCGTCGGGTGTTCGAAAGCACATTGCAGGGAAATCGCGGAAGGGGAAGACCTCGTCTTAGGTGGCGTAATCAAGTGGATGAAGACCTCAACCGACTTGGAGTGCGAAACTGGAGAGAGCTCGCCCGAAATCGAAGTCGTTATAGAAGGATGTTGGTTGAGGCCCAGGTTCACCCCGAACTGTAATGCCCACCTAAGTAAGTAAGTAAGCATCGAGTTCGTGGTTTGGAAGTTTCACCATAAAATTTCCTGGCGCCCATATTTTTCCAGTACACCCGGTACTTGGAAAATACTTTTAATTCTCCTTTTATTAATTAATTAATCGGTTCTTTTATTCGCGATCGATCGTTTTATTCGCGCTACGTTATCGTATAATTTATTTGTGAACCCAGCCCAGCTGAGTTTAGTCGTGGTGTCAGCAGCCTACCTGCTGAGTGTTACACTTTTGCTTATCAGCGCGATTGACAGTTCGGTTGTTTACCTCGCGGCACACCGGTTGTGCATTTCTTTTAATAATTCTAATTTTCGTTTATTTTATTTAATTAATTGGATTCGGAAAATCCAATCGCCCAACGTGGGGCATCTTAGTGGAAAACATACAGTGATTTACATACAATTTATTGTACACATCGTGCATTTTGTGCATACCTACATAACCCGTTGGTACTTGGTACCTGTGATTTTTAATTTGTGTTTAGGGAAGTGGCTATTTTGTTGCGTTGTTATTGATTTTGGTTGTGAAAGAACTGTTTACTTTTGCTGTTTTTTTTCTTTCCCTTAGGTAAATTATTGTGAAGATTGAAGTGTATATTGTGCGAGAGTGATTGTTTTAAAATCCAATTTTCATTACTTGGACAACGTTTGGAATCCCATATCAAAATCATTGTTTTTATTGGTCTGTATATCACAGAACCAGACAAGTGATTTTTTTTTTAATTTTTATTCTTACATTTGGATATTGTCTGATGTGTATGGGTTGCACTTAGCACCCATTGAGAGTTTTTTGTTTTCCTTTGACAAGTGATAATTGTTGGGTTCCACACGGAAGTGCACATTTAATTTTATACAGTAGTTGTTATTGTTTTGTGTGGTTTACTTGGTCACAGAATAATTAATTTCATAGTTCGCACGGTTGGCGAGTAGAAATTTGACAGGCTGTTTTGGGTTGTCGGTTGCAACCAACGCGTATTATCGTTTTTATTTATTTTATATTTACTCTTTTTATTGTTACATTTCTTTTGATTCTATTTATCAATATATTATTTTGATTATAATTTTTTTTTTATACATATACTGTTTGGTGTGATTTTCTTTTTATTGCTTTTTTGCTTTGGTGCCAATTGACATTGATTTTTATTTGTTTTATTTTCTGCTCTGGTTTCAAGCATCCAATTGGAGCTTGATAGTGTTTTATTTCGTACTTCTGTGCAGATTTAGATATAGTGTTGAGTGTTAATTTTTTTTTTTTTGCATCTCAGAGACATAAGTCGCACTGGGCTTAGAGCAAGCCCATTTGTACGTACTTATTTACGCTCTTCATCATAACTGCAAGTGTTAGAAGTTAGTAAAACGCCTACACCAGCACAAAGAGAGCGTATAAAGCAAATAAAAACAAAGACAATTTATAGCTACATAACATAAACAAATTAAACAAGACTAGACTAGATAATATAAAAATTAATACAGATTACAAATGAGATAAATAATAGAAAAAAAAAATCAAGTATGTGAAGCACTGGTTTTAAGCTTTTGTTTCAAACTATTTTTACTAATGTTAAAATCAATAAGTAAATAATTTGAATTAAATAATCTACTCATGCGCGATATCGGCTCATGCATGCCATAATTGGTTCTGTGATGGGGGCAGTGAATTAACTCTAAATTACGTAAGTGGTGAGATCCTCCGCGGTAGTTAAAACCTATGGACGAGAGCAAGTAAGGAGCATCAATATAACCAGCAATGAGCTGATGGATAAATATTAGATCATTGTTGATACGTCTTTGGGAAAGGGTTTGCAAGCTTAAAAGCTGAATACGGTGCTCATACGGAGGCAGATTAAAAGGATCATCCCAAGGAAGACCTTTCAGAGCAAATCGTATAAATTTATGTTGAACTGCCTCAATACGAGACTTATGAATTTCATAAAGTGGAGAGCAGACTTGAGATGCATACTCCAGATGAGGACGAACATAACAGTTATACAGAGATAGTGTTACATAAGGATCATTAAATTCTTTTGTCCATCTTTTTATAAAACCTAGCATAGAGTTTGCTTTCCTTACAATTGAGCTAATGTGCTCATTAAATTCGAGGTTAACATTAAAGTAAACACCAAGGTCTCGAAAACTTGAAACATTACATAATAAATGACCAGGCATCGAATACACAGCTTTACAAGGTTCCCGTTTTTCGAGAAAGTCATAGTTTGGCATTTGGAGGGGTTGAGACTAAGGCCATTCTTACTGCACCATATTACAAAACTATCGATATCTTTTTGAAGAAGTACGCGATCAGTAGCATTCATAATGGATTTAAAAATTTTCATATCGTCTGCGAAAATCAAAATTTTACTATAAGAAATGCATGAGGCCACATAATTGATTGCGACAATGAAAAGTAAAGGTCCAAGGTGACTGCCTTGTGTCACACCCGACAGGGCAATAAAAGTGTTCGAAAAGCAGTTACGAAATTTAACTTGATAAGTTCTATTCTGCAGATAGGAACAAATCCATATAATAAATGCATTGGGAAAACCAAATGCCTTAAGTTTATATAATATAACATCATGAGAAAGTTGATCGAATGCTTTGGAAAAGTCAGTATAAATACAATCGAGTTCATACCCATTTTCAAGAGAGTTGGAACAATTATGATAAAAAGATAGCAGGTTGGTTACCTTCGATCTTCTTTGGATAAAACCATGCTGTTGATTGCAAATAATATTTTTTGTGTAAAAAGAGAGGCAGTCACAAACAACTTGTTCAAAGAGCTTAGGAATGCATGAGAGTTTGGAAATAGGTCTATAATTTTTGATATCTATCTTTTCATCCTTTTTGAATACAGGTGTGATGAAGGATTTTTTCCAAAGACTAGGAAATACGCCTGATTTCAATGAGAGCTGGAAGAGATACTGAAGTGGGTACGCTATTACAGAACGGCATTTTTTTAACAGAATTGGCGGTATACCATCTGGGGCTAGATTCCGCAAGAGTGAGTATAAAAAACTCACACTCACGGCCCTCTGAAAACTCACTCTCTGAAAGACCGTGAGTAAATTTGAAAGATAGTGTACACGTCTTCTGTCAAAAAAACTCCACTTCACCCTTGCGGAATCCAAATTAGAGTGTGTGCACAATTTTTCGTGTACACATTTAAAATTCACTCTTGCGGAATCTAGCCCCTGGACCAGAAGAAAAATCATCATGAAGAGATGATAAATACTGTAAAATCTTATCTATGTTAGTAGGTATAGTATTAAAATTTACTTGAGAGCAGTTGCGTAAATACGAAAAGTAATTTACGTCAATATTTACGGGGGTATCACTGAAAGAGCTTCGAAAATGAGTCGCAAAGGCATTGCAGATATCGGCAGTATCTTTTAGAGTAGTATCACCGTGAACAAAATTTGCAGGATAACCATCCGATTTTGTTTTCGAATTGACAAACCGCCAGAAACTTTTTGGATCATCTTTGAGAGAAAAACCCATACGGCTAACATAGTTAGAGTAAAGAGTTTTAGAGAGCTGAAGCTTTCAAAAAGACCAATGTACAAATGATGGTCGGCTGTAGAATGCGTTTTAATATAAGCTTTCCAGGCTTTATTCCTTTTATTCCGCAGAACCTTAAGCTCTTTGGTATACCAAGGCTGACAAAAGCTAGAATTTTTAAGAATTTTTTGAGGAATAGTGTTTTTTACACAATTTTCTAATATTAAGTAAAAACATTTGACTGCATCGTCAATGTTGTCATAAGCTGAAATATTATGAATACCAGCTCTGCTTAGTTCTTCAGAAAGCAGACCGAAATCCGCTCTCCGGTAGTCGAAGGTATATGAACAGTCATATGTATTACTACGATTATAAAAATCACTACTCAGTTCAAGAAAGATGTCTAAGGGTGGGTGAAAGTCATCTACATTAGTAATGCCATATTTAGATTTAAGAACAACAGTACTAACTGCGTCAGATGAAAATACTAAATCGAGCATGCGATTCATATAGTTCCTGATACAGCTTATTTGCTGTAAGTCCGAAGAAATAATATTATCTAGCATCCGAAGCTCTTGTTGCGACGAAGTCAGGGAAGCTACTTGAAAAGATCCGTCTTTCGAAGGAACCCAATTTATTTCTGGTAAATTAAAATCGCCCAACAATAATATAAAGTTTTCGGAGCTAGACAGTTCAACTACATGATCTAAGACCAAAGACAGCTCAGTATAAGCTGAAATAGAACTCTTAGGGGGAATATAAACGTTGACAACATAATACCCCAGTCAAATTAGGTAAAAATAGGGGTCAACCTCGGAATGAAAGATAATAAGCTGAAAATTGGCATAGACCTTTGTTTTGTCGTTCTTAATGTTGTCTCAAAAGTCACAAGTTCAATCGTGTCCGCGTCTTAAGATATTGAAGGTCAAAGGTCACAAAAATTGGTTTTTCGTAAATATATCGATTTCTATTACTTGAATGAGATTTGCACTTGAATAAAGGTTGTAGAATATAAAATTCCCTACAATTTTTGTCTTTACTGTTTTTTCATACGATCAACCGTTTTTGCGGTAGACCGCAAAGAGTGCGCCGCGTACAGTCATATATGGCCTAATTCAAGGTCAAGCGTGAGTTACGGTTATCAGTACGTTGTATAAAGTTGATTGTTTACAAAAAAATTATAATTATCAAACAATGACCATTATTTATGTACTAATTATTAATTGTTGATATTTTATTAAAATCAGTAACTTAATTATTTATATTTAACTATTCAACTATAGTATATTATTAATTCTGGAATATATATTTTTATTGGTTTGAATTATAATAAAATTGTGAATAGAAGCTAGTTATCTTCATCGTCGTCTTCTTCTTGTTGTCGCTCGAAAACGTTCAATTCATTGTCATCATCCTCATTATCGGTCATATTCATCTCCAAACCCTCCAGAATTTCAGGATCGTATGCGTTTTCTTCATCGGGGTTACTTGGATATTGTGCAGCGTTCAGGCAAGCTTGTCCATTGCAGTGGCCACAAGCTAAAGAGCATAGTAGCCCTGATTTTCGGCATCCACAGCGGGAACCACAACCATTTTTGCAATTGCAAAATATTATATTTAGTAGCTCGGTTGGTGCTGGAGGTAATAACGTTCTTATGGGCTCCAGGATTCCATTTTCAAGCATCCAGCCCCATTCTTGAGGTTCTAAGTCATTCCCTAACCACGTTTGAATCTGGTAGTAGACGCGATTTATATGTTGATGAGCTGCTTCACTTGTTGGTGGAAGTGTTGACAATTGTACAGATTTATTTAGTTTCGTTAATTTAATGAATTGCGTGTAGCGAAAATGATCAATGTTGTCCTCAGATTTTGGAGCATTATATAATGCCAACAAGATGCGATTTTCAAATAATGTTTGTACCGGGCAGTTTTCTTGTTGAAATACTTCCACCAGTTTATCCAAATTGGGAACTTTCTCCAATGCTCTAGGAACAGTTTTCTTTCCTTTTTTAAATAGCGCAGAAGTCGTGTCACAGCCACTTAATGCGTGTAAAAATAGAATGTGATTTTTAGTACGCGGATATTGATCAAAACTTTTGGAAGAGTATGTTTGCGTCTTAACATTGCCTCTACCAACTTTTTTAAAGAAAATTTCCTGTTGATGTGATTGAGTATGCCCAATTAAAATAACGAGCAAATCAATATCTTCTCCTATGATGACGGCAGTCTTTTGATGTTCTGATAATGCAATAGCTATCTCGATGATGAGAACATCAGCATCATCTATGGCTTGTTTTGTTGTGATATTAATAGTTTTTAATTTTTCGACAAGCATGTAATTTATTAGTTTGGCTTAATTCAAGCTTAATACAATTTTGATCATAAACTTAAACTTACAATATTAATATACATTATATAAAAATTTAAAATTAAATAACTAACCTATCTTTAAAGTAAAAATATAAGGGGAAATTAAGGATTACGGGAGTATAAGTTATTTCTGAGGGAAGGTATGCTTGTATTAAAATCAAGGGTATGCTGTACACTGTTTGCTAAGCGCAGCATTCGGGTGATAGGATTGAAATGGCCATAGTTAGTACGATGAGTGGGAAGGTTATAGAGAGGGGTTGATCTAAGGTTGCGGGGATTGGTATTGAGGAAGATATTTTCTAGGAGTGCCGGACAGTCTATGACACCAGTGATTATTTGGTGCAAAAATATAATATCGGCAACTATACGACGCTTTGCGAGGGTTTGTAAATTGATTAAAAGTAACCGATCTTCGTAGGGGGGTAAAATTAGAAGATTACTCCAAGGAAGGTGACGTAAAGCGAATCGAAGAAATCTTCGTTGAACGGCTTCAATTCTGAGAGAGTGGGTAATTTGGAAAGGAGACCAAACCTGAGAAGCATACTCAAGTATAGGTCTGACGAATGTTATGTAAAGGGATTTGGTGGTGTAAGGGTTGGAGAATTCTTTGGACCAGCGTTTTATGAAGCCAAGAGAGGAGTTTGCTTTCGCAATACTTTGGTCGATGTGGAATCGGAAATTGAGCTCTTTGTCACAATAAATACCAAGATCACGAATTGAAGACACTACTGGAACAGGAATGTCACAAAAGACATAAGTCCGAGGGAGTGAGGGGAGGCGTTTGCGGGAAAAGGTCATGAATTGGCACTTGCTGACATTAAGTTCTAGAAAATTTTTCTGACACCAGGTTAAAAAGGAATTTAAATCTTGCTGAAGGAAAGAGGAATCAGAAGGTGTGGATATAATCCTTACAATTTTTATGTCATCTGCGTAGATGGATAAATCAGAGTGGGAAATAATTTTATCAACATCATTTATAGCAAGGACGAATAAGAGTGGGCCAAGATGGCTACCTTGGGGAACACCGGATGTTGCAGAAATAGGAGTAGATATTGAGCCACGAAAAACTACCCTATAGAAGCGTTGCTCCAAGTAAGAACCAACCCATTGAATAAATAGCGGAGGAAAGCCATAGGCTCTTAGCTTGAGAATAATTATCTGGTGAGAAATTTTGTCAAAAGCCTTAGAGAAGCCCGTGGTAACTACGTCAACTTCATAGCCTTGTTCTAGAGAACAGAGCGTCCTTGATACAAATTGAGTTAGATTCGTCGTGGTTGATCTGCCTTTTAAGAACCCATGCTGTAGTGGAGAAAAAATTGACTTGCAGTGAAAATAAAGGGAGTCATAGACAATGCTTTCAAATAGTTTGGGAATAGAGGAGAGTTTGGCTATGGGGCGATAATTAGAAATATCGTTTTTCATACCTTTTTTGTGGATTGGAAAAATAAATGAATCTTTCCATAAAATAGGAAAGACTGCTTGAGAGAGAGAGAGAGTTGAAATAAATTAGTTAGAGGTTTGCATAGTGCGTTAGTGCATTTTTTAAGTAAGATAGCAGGGATGCCGTCAGGTACAGGAGAAAAATCTTCTTTGAGTAATTTCATTTTATTACAAACAGTATCTGGATCTACACCAAGAGAAACGAGGGAGGTATGCGGACTGTTTGTCAGGTAACTAAAGTAATCGGGGTCTGGGTCGTTAATATCGACACTATAAGATTGGCTAAAGAAATTAGCAAAAAGGTTAGCAATGACTTGAGAATCTGAAGTTGAAGTGTTTTGAAAATTGAGCGTTGAAGGGAGCCCATCTGATTTTCTTTTAATATTAATAAATTGGTAGAACCGCTTAGGCTCAGAAATGAGACAGGTCTGCATTTTACTGAGGTAATTATGATACAGAACTTCGCATAAAGATGAGAAATTGGAGAAAGCATGCTGATAATTTATGTAATCAGAGGGACATTTAGATTTTAAGAAGATTTTCCACAATTTATTTCTAAGATTACGAAGCGTTCTTAGTTCTTTAGTGTACCATGGGGGAGAGGCTGAGCAATTTTTTTGTTTCAAATATGGGACACTCTGGATGAGGCATTCGAAAATAGATATATAGAAAAATGTGAGAGCAATGTCGATAGGGGTGGAGGCTTTAGTGAAAGAATTAAAATCAACTTGATTAAGTAAGATATTTAGATAATCAAAGTTAGCTTTACGAAAGTTGAAAACAAGGGGGACTTCTGAATCAATGATGGAGATTTGTTGTTCTAAAGTAAAGACAAGAGAGAGAGGAGGGTGAAATTGGTCAAGGGTCGAGAGAAGATGTAAACTTTCGGTAACTACTGAGTTACAAGGATCCGAAGATAAGATAAGATCGAGTTGTCTCCCAAGGTTGTTGGTTACATTACTCAATTGAAAGAGGCCTGACCCTAGTAAGCGATCGTAGAAAAGGCATTCTTTTTCTGAAGTAAGGTTGCAAGGAACATAGTATGATTCATTATCGGATGGTATCCAGCGCAAGTCGGGCAAATTAAAGTCTCCAATGATAAAAAAGTCATCGCAGGATTCCGCAGCTTCAAAAAGCAGATCAAAGGAATCGACTAATTGTTTATATGCAATAGTAGGTTGAGATGGGTGAATGTAGCAACAGAAAATATAGAAACATCTATTGAGGGATAAAAGTTTTGCACATACAAATTCGATGAGTGGGGATTTAGGGATATCTACTAGAGTAACATTAAAACGGTTGTGAACAGCAAGAAGAACACCGCGGCCGTTGGGACTGTTTTCATTAATTTGGCCATCTGCACGAAAGACTACAAAATCGGAAGTGAACAATTCATTATTAAGAAAACTAGAGTCAAGGTTTGTTTCTGTAAGGGCGTAAATATCATATGGGAGCATTTGAGAATTAAGAAATACTGACGATGTCTTCGTACGAAGCCCTCTGACGTTCTGGTAATATAGGGACAGCGTGTTCAAGGATACTCCATTGGAAGCAAGATGCGAGAAAGAACTTGTGTTAAAGACGAGGTTTTTGAGATAAATTATAATTTAAGGAACGCTTAGAGCCAACATGAGATGCATATGTAGCGAGATCTTTCAATACAGTAGAGGGAGATAGATTGAAATCTTCGTGAAACCGGATATAGATTTTCTTAAGATAGAGCGGATCGGTGGGAAGACACTCTTTTAATATTGACATAATTACATTGGTTTTGGTTTTGCCATTTATACATACAGAGTCAGGTTTATTATGTAAGAAAGCAAGGTAAAGGCGAACGTTCTCATAAAGCTTATTATAGCGTAGCCTTGCTAATAAGTAACGACTATCATATTCATTGGCTGTGGCTTGTGAGTTAGCAAGTTTAGAGGTTAGTTTAACGATGGGGGGGTACACAGGGTCAAAAATAGGGGGTTTTTGGTTAGTATAATTAGTTGGGCTATTAGAAATGGATGAAATAAGTTGAGGAGTTGTAATTGAAGATTGAGAGGGATTAAGGGAATGAGAATGTACAAAGTTACTATACGGCCTGTTGGAGGGATTATGAGTTGGAGGTTTGGTAGAGGGATGGGAGGCATTGGTATCAATTTTAAAAGAAACTCGTTTGGGCTGAGGGGACGGAAGAAGCTTATGGTTAACAATTGGTTTTACATTTGAAAAATTAGGCTTAAAACTAGACGAAGGTCTTTTACTTGATACATTTTTAAGATTATTGACAGGCTGTGCCTTCTTTAATAAATTCGATAGAGAAATTTGGATTTTGCCTACCTTAAATACAGTTTGATCAAATGGTGAAAACAACCATTGATATTTAGTTGGAATGTAGGCTTTAAAACAAGAAGATTTAAGTTTAAAACATTTATCAATATTAATTTTGAAATGCAGGGAAAAGAAATTACGTAACCAGGAGACATTGGCAGTAGTTGGAGTATTATAGACAATTAAAGGTGTGAAAGAAGCTAATTTATTCAATTTATTAATCCTATTCATCCATTCTGTATGAGTTCAGGTTGTGCCGAAATGATAGACTAAGGCAGGTTCGTTTACGTTTTCAGGCATTGATAAGGTAGAAGACGGTGCAGGAACGGGTCCAATAGTAGGAGTTGATTTCAATGAAATTGATGCTGAGTGAGGATGATGATGTGAAGTTGATGATGTATAAATTGACGTCGGAATAGAAGATGTTGTACGGGCTGATGGGAAGATGACAGAAGTATTGGATTTTGATGAAGTTCTAGCTGTTGTTGACGAAGTTAAAGATGTAGATGTGTTGATTGGAAGGGAAGTAGAAGAAACTGGTATGCTCGGAGATGGTATGGAAAGTTCATCGGTGATGGAGGCAGAATGCAGATTGAAATTTGAGGATGAAGTATTGGTTGATGCTGTTAGAGATGAAGGATTATGAGATGATTCGATGATCTCAGCGAGGATGGAGGTGTTGTAGAGAATAGAGTTGTGTTGAGACTGTGCCGGGATGTCATCGATTTTACATGATGTGGTCCTGATTTCGTCTATTATGTCATTAAAAGAGGCACGAGTGAGAGCGAGTTGACAGCTGATGTCGGAAACGTTCGAGATTAGTGTGTGCAGAGTTGGAGTGATTGGACAGGAAGCAGGAGTCGTTGAGATCGAAGTACTCGTATTGTGAGATAGAAGATCAAAATCTGACCGAAGAGATTGTATGAGCTTATGGATATTGTCAATATGATAAGTTTTCATAACAGTCTCTATCGTAGAGCGCACTGCGTTGTTGATGTCATCAAAACGGCAATGAGTATGTTGGTCGTACGAGTTGCGGAGATTATTTAAAGATGAAATACTTTTTTCGATTGAAGATAGAGTTAAGAAACAGCGATTGCTAAACGTGTCAATTGCACCATTCAATAATTCTATACTCTTAGAGAATTCATCTAAGTGTTGAAATTGGCTGAGAACTTTTTTATGGAAGTTTTTATTGTCATTTATAATAGAGTTGGTTGAGTCACTAAGGCATTTCACAGCAAGGAGAACGTGAGAGAGAGAGATATTCTTACACTCGTCGCAAAGGAATACAAAAAAGTTAAGATAATCTTTGATATGGCCACAAGATCTTTTACTGAGACCGATGCATGGAGGATGGTACGATTTGTTGCAAATTCCACGACATGTCACTAATTCCGTGAATTTAGAATCGAGAAGGCAATTAATGGAGTCACAAGGGCTGATATTCATTGTTTATATGACGAATTTCAATATTATGGTGATTTTAGAGTTGTGATGTAGATTTGTATGATTTGTAATGAATAATTATTAATTATACTGTTTTTGTTTTTAATTTTCTTTTTTTTTTAACTCAAGTTGTATTTTTGTTTTAAGTGTATGGAGTGTTAGTATTAATGTTCACAACCTGATGTAGTTGATACACAAACCAAAATGCTATTGTGGAATGTGGAACTAATGAGTTAGCTAAGTGATATCAATGGCTGACGCGAGGTTGAAGTATTAGCTTAGTTAAGACAACAGGTGAGATCTTTTCTTTTAGTTGGTAGAAGATCGATGGCAGTAGATGGTGCTGATGATGTTTTGTTTATGAAAGTAAAAACAAAAACCAAAGGGAATGTATGTAATACCAAATGTAGATTGCTTGGCAGAACTATACCAAATTGGACTCACCCGTAAGGTAAGAATGATGATCTGAGCAGAGTTTAAAGACGAGGTTTAGGTAGTTATATTCAATCGTCCACCAGATACGAAGGTGTAGAAACATAAAAATGATAAGATGGTTGTGTGTAGTTTCCACGAAATTGCTTCAAATTGGCAGAAGCATATACAAAAATCAGCACTAACCTGAGGGCAGTGAGAGTGAGGGAGATAACAAGAATAGTTACCAATTCAGGAACGAATTTTCATTGAAATGTCAACAAAGTCGACGATCAGAAAAAGTCAATTTATGCAAAATTTTAATTATTCACAAAATCAATTATTAAGCAAATGCACTTGTAAAAAACTATTATTGTTTCGTAAACAAGGGTATTAGGTAGTACTATGAGCAGTTTTCAAAGGTTTATTAAGTTCACAAACAATATTAAAAAAGAAATTAAAAACTTTTAGATGAGCACTAAGAAAAAAGGCAAGGTTTCGCAGCCAAGGTTGCCAACGTTGACGTAGATGTAGATAAATTTTGTTTTATTAGACCGATTTGATAAAAATTTTTCTTAGCTGATTGGCAGTTGGCACAATCATTGTTTCGTCAAAACAAACTTCATACGATTTAGAAAGTGCAGCAGTTCTTCTTTGTTGTTCCATTGCTTCAATATTTTTACTATTGTCCGAATATCCGTCAAAAACAACAACAATTTCTGAACCATAATGTGTTCGTAAATATTGAATGTATTTATCTAAAATAATGGAGAAAGTATCGTCTTTGCTCCATACGACGCGATGCAGAAGAAATCCACCGTCGATGATGTATGTTACATTATTTTCATCAAGCTCGATATCGACAGGTATCATATTGTCATATAACTTCGCTTTCGTGGTTTTTCTCATGCCATTACTATCAAATAAAGATGTCAGATACGGGCTTAGTTCATATTGAAGATATTCTTGTAGATTACTTTCAAATTTTTTGCTTACAGTTATTCTCTGGAAAAGTAACAACGGATCTACAGAGACTTCACAATCATTAATATTGACAGATTTGTTAACGGCTGAAAGCGGCAAAACCTTATCGACGCGTTTTAACTTTATCTCATTAAAGTTCAAACCAATTATCTTTTCCATAGCTTGCAATCCGAGTTCATGGGCTCTGTGACAATTAATTTAGTCATTTCCAACGATTCCTGAAGCTAGGGATACCAACTGATTCGTATTTGGAAAGGGATTATGAAGAGTATACCAATCCACCAGTTTATTAACATCAGTATTATCCCTTTTTATTCGTGAATCTCTAACATGTTGGTCTACAGAATCCAAAGAAATGTTACAAAACCGTTCAATTTCTTCACAAATTTTATTCGTGGCATACATAGCATATAACCACTTACATAAAACACTTTTTTGTGTACTTCGGCCTCGAGATACTCCTCCTTCTGTCTTCATAGATTTCATAAGACTTTGCTCGATTACCATGTCTGTCCATGTACCAGAATTAAATTTTTCTGTTCGTTTTACAGTAAAGAATCCGTTTTTAAAGTTCTGAAAACTCTGTTCATCCATTGTCTCCTCCAGTTTTATCATATCTTGAAGATATAAATGAGCTGATTTCGCATATAGGAAATGACCACTATATTGATAATTATAATTTTTTTGTAAACAATCAACTTTATACAACGTACTGATAACCGTAACTCACGCTTGACCTTGAATTAGGCCATATATGACTGTACGCGGCGCACTCTTTGCGGTCTACCGCAAAAACGGTTGATCGTATGAAAAAACAGTAAAGACAAAAATTGTAGGGAATTTTATATTCTACAACTTTTATTCAAGTGCAAATCTCATTCAAGTAATAGAAATCGATATATTTACGAAAAACCGATTTTTGTGACCTTGACCTTCAATATCTTAAGACGCGGACACGATTGAACTTGTGACTTTTGAGACAACATTAAGAACGACAAAACAAAGGTCTATGCCAATTTTCAGCTTATTATCTTTCATTCCGAGGTGAAACCCTAATTTGACTGGGCTATAAATACTATTTGATTGTACGGACAATTTGACACACAATACATCTATTGTCAAGTCGAACGGAAAAGTTATTTGAGAGGACATAAAAGTATTTCTTATAGAAATCAAAGCACCACCACCAACATCTTCTGGCTTTTCATAGTGTCGGTCTTTACGATAAACAGAGAACTCTTGGCTAAAAAGCTCAGTGTCCATATGACTTGAATTAAGCCTGGTTTCTGTCAAAACAAATATGTCATGCGAGAAAATATGAGAGTTTAGGTAGAGATTGGTAATTTTAGTACGAAGCCCTCTTACATTTTGGTAGAAGAGGGTAATTCTACTTAGTTTTTTGGAAGAGACTGTGGTTCAGGTACCATCTTATTTTTCTTGCGAACTGAGAACTCTTTTACGAGAGTACCAGTAGGCCAAGATTCAATATTCAATATAGTATCAGAGAGAGAAGGAGGCGTAACCAACTTAAAGGACGAAACAAAACCATTAGCTTTGCTAATTTTATTGCATTTGATAGAGGTAACAGAAGGAATACATTTTTTATCAACCAAATGACGTAAGACATCTTCCGAAGTTATTTCAGGTCTAAGCCTTGAAACAAAAATCGATTTAGGCTTAGGAACCGCTTCCATGAGGTTGCTTGTTCCGAGAGGAACATTTTCGATGGCATCATGTTGGGTCACTGTAACGTCCATTGGTTCAGTAGACTCTGAAATAATCTGTAAACTATCTGACTGAATATTATTTGAGTTAGAATTACTCCTCAATGTTTTTCGCTTTGGAGGAAGAACAGAAGCCTGAATTGTAACTGAACAGTCACGGTTTCTTTTCGAGCTTTTGTTTGAATTCAATGCTGCAGTAGTTGACTAAGCCTTGAGGTCATTCAATTTATCAGTTTGATCAGTCGTAGTTTGCTCTAAGTCATCAGTAGAAGTTGATATTTCTGCTGAACTCCAAGGAGAAGAAAAGGTATCTAGACTCGAAACAGACTCACCAAAGACTTTTTGAAGTTCTTCAAAGGCTTTTGAGAGTTTTAAAATATTCAATTTGAAATTGGACATTTTAATAGCTAGTCGATAGAGAGAGATCTTTTTGCACTCAGTACAGTACCAACTGGCAATTTTCGAAGAATTTACTTTATCCAAGAATGCATTGTTAGAGCCAACACACTTTGAATGAAAGACTTTGCCACAAGGCCCATAACATGCAAAAACAGGGGCGCTGGAGCTATCGACGCATTTACTTGCTGCACACTCCATGACGTATTAAATTAAAGAACAAATTTAGTTTAAAAAAAAAAAAAAAAAAAAATTATTTTCTTAAAAAAAAAAAAAAAAAATTTTATGATGGCGCACAGCGGAGTTGAACCTGTGACCTGGACCTTCAGTTAGATAACCAACGCTCCAGACAATTACGCTACCAAGACAATAATTTAGAGTTAATTAGTTTTTATTAAATTATATTTAAAGCTATTTCAATATCTCTACAAGGAAGAGGTAATCAAAATGACTTCAGGATAGAAGGAGATAGGAGAGGTATTAAATCACTCAAAAAGCACTCAACAAATTACGGAAAATGAAGAGAGGAGAAAAAAAAACAGGAAAAAAACAATTTCTCACCGATAGCTATGAAACTAACTTTAGTTCAAGTCTTTTTATTTTTTTTCTCCTTTCGCTTGTTACTTTTTAGTTAGTTTAACATGGATATTTATAGATTAGCGCAAGATGAGCTTGCGTATGAGATGGAAAGTAGGGGGTTAGAGGTAGGCACCGTAGACGAGATGCGGCGATCGCTCCGTGGTGCAAGGCTCTTAGAGCGTAGGGGTTCTTTAGGTACTCCCGCACAGTATCCGTTCAGTTTTGAACAGGATCACGAAGCGGTTGAGAATAAGTTAGGAGAGATAGGGAAAATTTAAGAAAGCTGACCAAAAAGTAGGAAATGTAAAGAATATTTGAAGAGCTTAGCTAAGGTAGAGTGGGGTACCGCTAGGTTAGATAGGTCGCAGCCAGAAGATAGCGAACAGAAAATAATTAAGATTAGGTTTGAAAAATAAATTGATTATGGCAATAGCGGACTTAGAGGAAGTCCTAGATTCAGAAGAAGTAGGAGACGCGAGGGAAGATGGTATTCAGCTATCAGCCGATAGTCTCAGAGCTTCAGCGGTAGGATCAGCGCCATCAGCGCCATCAGCAGCAGCATCAAAATTAATAACAACATCAACATCATCATCAGTAGCAGCATCAACATTGACAGCAACAACACCTGTAGCAGAAACTGTTTTAGTAGGGATAGATAGTTGGGATATTAATGTCAACAGGGTAGAGGAAAGTAGGAAATTTAATAATAGAGAAAGGGTTTATGTTAGTGAGAGGTTTGAGAACCTAGCGAAGTGGAATGTGAAGTTCACCGGAGAGCGTTGTGAAGCTTCCGTGAACGCATTCCTGGAGAGGGTTGAGGAGATCCGTCAGGCTCGGGGAGTGACGGAAGCAAAGCTGTTGCGGTCGGCAGCAGATTTGTTTGTAGGTAGGGCATTGATATGGTTTAGGGCAGTTAGAGTTTCGATAGGTTCATGGCAAGAACTAGTCAGCGGGTTGAAGCTGGAGTTCTTACCACCAAATTATGACGATCTGTTGATAGTGGAGATTAGGCGTCGTACACAAGGCCGAGATGAATCCATCGGAGTCTATGTGGCGACGATGCAGAACATGTTTGGAAGGCTTTCCGAACCCATCTTAGAGGGTAGAAAGTTGTCGATGATTCAAAAGAATCTCACACCTTTCTACCAAACGCAGCTTGGATTGACTAATCCGACTAGCGTTTCCGAGTTGGTCAGATTAGGGCGCAACTTAGAATTTGTAAGGGCAAACGTAGAATCTTACGTTCCACCGCCCAACAGTAGAAGTAGGAACCTACTTGAGCCGGATCTGGCTTATGTAGGAGTTGAACCCCCCAGAGTTTCGGTTGTTGAAGGAAATAATCGAACTCGACAGGTCGTGCAGGAGTCGAGTCCTAACTCGAATTTCATGTCAGCGAGGCCGGCTGTAAGGAGAGTTGCGGTTGTTGAGGACAACACCCAATCTCGTCCGCACGTCAATTCATCGAGGTCGTATAAGTGCTATAATTGCAATGGAGAAGGCCATCTTGCAAATAGGTGTTCCGCTCCTAGGAGTTGTTTTGGGTGTGGGAAACAGGGAGTTACAAAGAGTAACTGCCCTCAGTGTTCATGAAACGGCAGACGCACTCTCGGGTCAGTAGGACGAGAGCGCCGTTAAATGCGTCGGGGTTGCTTACTGGTAACCAGTCGGCGGATGTTAATTTGAGTTTCGCGCTTGAGCATGTAGGTAGGGACAAGAGACCATACATAGGTGTTAGTATTTATGGGATTAGGTTAGTAGGGCTTTTGGATTCGGGCGCTTCTCGCACGATCATATGTAGGGATGGATGGCAAATTTTACAGGGCTTAGGAATAAAGTCAGGCACTAGCAAAGTAGGTAGTGTTAGTTTAGCTGATGGTGCAGGACTGCAGGTGGAAGGTGAAGTTTCACTTCCAATTTTAATTAAAGGCAAGGTAGTTTTAGTAGGGTGTTTAATTATTCCTCATCTTCCTCATAGTCTGATTTTAGGAGCCGATTTTTGGGCTTTAGCGGGAATAGTCCCGGATTTACAATCAGGGGAATGGCAATTTTCGAATCAGAATTCATTGAATTCGTTTTCCCATTCTGAGCATTTGACTGAGGTAGGAGAGGTAGAAAAACAACAGTTAGAAAGATTTTTAGACAGAACATTTAAGGAAATGCCTGAAGGATTAGGGTGCACACAGATGGTGGAGCACAAGATTAGGACGGAAGCTGACCCATTAAGCAGAGATATTATCCGGTATCGCCTGCCATTCAGTCTTTCATAGATAAGGAATTAGAAGAAATGTTAGCAGACTGGGTTATAGAAAAATCTGACAGTCCATAGGCTTCACCCATTGTCATGATTAAGAAGAAGGATGGTACGTATAGGTTTTGCGTAGATTTTAGAGAGTTGAATGCGGCTACAGACAGGGATGCGTACCCCCTTCCATACATAACAGCTATCCTGGATAAGCTGAATAACGCGAAATTCTTGTCTTCTATGGACATCATGTCTGCCTACTGGCAGATTCCGATGGAAAAAGAGTCAAGAAAATATACTGCCTTTACGGTACCTGGCCGCGGTCTGTTTCAGTTTTTAAGAATGCCGTTCGGCTTGCACAATGCTCCCGCAATTTGGCAACGGTTTATTGATAACGTTTTAGGACCCGAGTTAGAACCATATGTCTTCGTGTATCTGGATGATATTATTATCGTCACTGATACCTTTGAGAAGCATATGGTGATTTTAGAAGAAGTCTTCAGAAGACTTATTAAGGCAGGTTTGAAAGTTGGCAGGGAAAAATGTCATTTTTGAAGGCCATCTCTGAAGTTTTTAGGCTATGTTGTAGACCGCAATGGTTTACACATGGAGATAGAGAGTATGTTAGGAATTCCATCGCCAAAGAATATAAAAGAAGTTAGGAGTTTTATCGGCACGGTGTTTGGTGAAGCCGTTGTCCGATTTGCTTAGGAAAAACAAGAAGTTTGAGTGGAATAGTGTTTGTGAAGAGAGCTTTAGGAAAGCTAAAGAGTGTTTAGTGGCAGCACCCATTTTGACGTGTCCTGATTTTTCGTAGCCGTTTGTCGTTCAAACGGATGCTTCTGATTTCGGGATCGGGGCTGTTTTGAGTCAGACTTTCGAGGAAGGTGGGAAGGTGATTTGCTATTTGAGCAGATCACTTAATAGGTGTGAGCGAAATTATTCGACCTCAGAGAAAGAGTGCCTGGCAGTTTTGTGGGCGATAGAAAAGTTGCGGCCTTATCTGGAGGGAGTTAGGTTTTCGGAAATTACCGATCACTACTCCTTGATTTGGCTTATCAAGTTGAAAGTGGGCTGAAAAATGAAATCGGAGGTGGAAAAGAAGCCATTGTCTTTTCCAGCGTGGAGAGTAGAAAATGGAAAGTTATTTACACCCCTATTACAGATGACAACCCAACTGAAAACTGGGTTGTGTGCCCGTGTTATGTATATGAGAAGACAACCCAATTTCAGTTGAGTTGTCATCCATAATAGGGGTATTAATATCCCTTAAGTTTGTTAGGGCAAGTCATGTGATAGTCCATGACAGTAGTAGTGAATGGAAATTAGTAGTAGGTAGGGAAGATAGGAAAAAGATTTTATTTCAGAATCATGACCATCCATTAGCAGGGCATATGGGGGTAAAGAAAACATTTGCTAGGATAGGAGAGAAGTATTACTGGCCTAAGATGAGGGCAGATATTGCTAAATATGTTAGGTTTTGTAAAGTGTGTCAAAGCGTGAAGCCGATTAATGAGAAACCGGCTGGGTTGATGACGGAGAGGAAAGGGGTTACCGACCCTTGGGAGATGGTGTGTGTGGACTTAGTTGGTCCATTACCGAAGTCGAGTAGGGGGTTTGTTTACATTTTAACAGTGGTGTATTATTTTACCAAATTCCCTTTGTTGTTCCCATTGAGATCTGCTACAGCCAAGTCAGTCTGTAGAGAGTTGGAAGACAATGTCTTGTTGTTGTTCGGCGTACCAAAATTTGTTGTCTGCGACAACGGTTCCCAGTTCAAGAGCAAGGAACTGAAAACGTTGTGTGATGCCTACGGTTCGTCGATTCGGTTTACCGCGCATTACCATCCGCAAGCGAATCCCGCGGAACGTATAAATCAGATTTTAAAGACTACACTTAGGGCTTATGTGTCAGATAATCATTGGGTCTGGGACTCGGAACTTGCGAAAGTAGCGTGCAGTATTCGCACGGCCCAGCACGAAGTTTTAGAAGTTTCACCGTATTACGCGAATTTCGGTAGGGGAATGGTGACGTTGGCCGGTTCCTCCACCGCAACGGCCATTCAAAATAGTAGGGATAGTGATAGAGACCAGAGGCGGAATAGCGATAGGGACTTCAGTAGGGAACAGTTTAGGAAGCTTAGGGAACAGATAGCAATGAGGTTAGAGTCGGCGTCTAAGAAGGCGGCGAAAAGCCTTCTACCTTCGACGCAGGGACGTTCAGTTCCTTCCAAACGAGTTGGTTTGGCGACGGAACTTCGCGCTTTCTGATGCAGCTAATTATAACGCTGCAAAGTTAGCTCCGAAGTTTGTGGGCCCGTTTCGGGTGAAGAAAAGAGTGTCGGCTTGGACATACGTTCTCGAAGATGCCAATGGTGTCTCTCGAGGAAAGTGGAATGTCAAGGACCTCAAAGCTTATTCCGACGACCCTGAAGAGAGGGCGTAAGGTAGTCGCGTAGCAAGGACGTGCTCGCAAAGAGATACTGAGAGCAGTAAAAGCTCTGTGATGTGCTCATACTCCCGCCAGGAGCGATTGAGTTCTGGTTGTGTTGTCTGCTAGTGTGTGTTCCATTTGGTTATGTTGTCTTACCTTTTCTTTTCCTGTTACTTCGGCTTTTCTTTCGAAAAGCCCAGTTTCTCTCTTTGGTAGGTATGGGTGGAATTTGTTACGGTAAATTTTCCCGCAACAAAAACCATTCTTACATTTAGTTATTTACATTTCGTTATCCCTCTCTTTCCCTCAAACCCTTCCCTATCATTTCTTCGTCCCATCATTTCTCCGTTGTTTGCTCTTAGCAATGTGATCGAAACATAGCTTTGAGCAAATGACAAAATAGGTGCATGTCGTAATCAGCGGATGAGCTGAACTGATGTCGGCGTTTGGTGTGTCGAGCCAGAAGCCTCTGGAGACTCGCACACCATTTACTTAAATTGAATGTCATTCATACTTCGTCACTCACAAGCATCATCATTCTCATTCATCGACATTCACATCATTACCATCATTTACACATGCTTACATCCATATACCTATAACATCATTATCATCTTTACACTCATCATCATTCACACACATCATTACACACACTACACAAAGCAGGATATCACACACACAAAACTATACACATACATACACATATCACAGATGTGAACAATTGAAATGGCACATGTGAACGGCACAATTCGTAATGAGACACACTGTGCAGCGTAGTGCTGCAAGTGTAAACGTCCTAAAGTTAACTTTTATTTTTGTAAAACTGAATCATAAGAATGAAACGTTAATAGCTTTCCCTTTTCCCCAAATCTGTGCAAAGATCCACCGAATAGGGTAAAGTAGCTCATTTTGGTTTTGGTAGCTTTTCCTTCCTTCTTCAAATATCGAAAAGTTGTAACACAGAGAATTTTATCCTTCTCCTGACTCAGTAGAATATATAGTAGAGTAACTGGGAAAATGCCAAGAAGTATTATTTTCAACTTTCAGGAACTTTCATTTTTCTTGACATGTTTTATGGTAGGGGTCTGATCTCGACTAATAAGCTGATTAAGTTTTGGGAACAAAGCCCCAACAACTTTTTCAGTTCAATGTGACTGGAAAATTGTGCTAGTGAAAGGTCTCGCTGGAATTCGACAACGGAGGTGCTTGTCAGCCATAAGGCTGCGTGTGCTAGAAAGCCGTGACAGAAAACCTCGAGACACGATTGGCCGATTGTATGAATGTGTGGGGGAATTTGAAAGTCGAGAAAGGACAAATTGACAAGATCAACCTCTTCTTGGTTGACCTAGTCTATGACAAGTGTTTTTTTTGGATTTGCGATTTTAAAAAGAGAAAAGTGGACATTTTAGTTGGAAATATTGTTTTGATAGAAAGTGCTAGAGAAATTTTAAATAAAGTTAGAAAAGTGAAATTTAGAGTCAGTGGGAGCAGAGAGTTAGCAGAAATTATCAGATAGACAAGAATATAGGAAATTCGAAGGAGGAAGGAAAAGCAGGAGAAAAGGAAAAGATAAGTAGAGTGTTTTAGTTTTTATAGTGTTGTCAACTTAAGTTTCGGTTGATCTTTGCCATCGCGGATTCTCAAAATTGTGAGACACGCGACCCTTTTTAGCTTTTGTTAATTGTTCTTTACGGGAAAGAAAAAAAAAAGTAAAGTAAAATCTTTGGGTCCCTTTTTCTCTGTTGTTTTCCAACCGATTCTCTTCATTTTTTTTGGTGGTTTGGTATTGATGAGTAGAAGTGTCATCAATCATTTTTACCTGTGTCTACCTGTCCTAATTGCTTAAAACCAATAGGTGTGTTTTACATGTATTTTATATGGGAAAGACATATTTCAGAGCTTTTTTGTTGTTTTCTTATGTACAGTGTTTTTGTGCAGTGTGTGTGAGGAGTGTATGTGTAGTGTGTGTGTGCAGTGTGTGTGAGGAGTGTATGTGTAGTGTGTGTGTGTGCAGTGTGGGTGTGTGCAATATGTGTGTGTGTATGAGAGAGAGAGCGAGAGAGATAGATAGATGTATTTTTAAGCATTATTTCCTTCTAAATGCATGTTCAGTGTGTGTGTGCAGTGTTTGTGTACAGTGTGTGTGTGTACAGTGTGTGTGTTCTTTCAGCATGAGAAATGATAAGTTTTAATTTAGTCTTTCTCTCTCTCTCTCTCTCTCTCTCTCTCTCTCTTTTTCTCTTTCTCTCTCTCTTTCTCACTCTATCTCTATCTTTCTCTTTCCCTGTGTGTGTGTATGTGTCTGGGTGTACAACAATTTTCAAATTTTGTCCATATTTTATTTTTTTATTTTTTAATGTCATTTCTTTTTTATTTTGTCCATTCTATTCTAATTTAATCCCAAGTCCAAAAATGTGCGACATTGTAATTCTGAAAATGCACCTTTCCTCTTTTTCAATTTTATTATAAATTTCTTCACTCATTTCTTCGCGTTGCTCCAATTCCACTAGAACACGGCACATTTCAATATTCAAATTGTTTTTTTCTTTGTAGCTTTGTGCTATAAGTTCTTCAAAATAACCAGCTGGTAAATAATTTGATTGCAACACGTTCACCCCGGCGCGTACCACCGGATCGCACAGAACTGTCTCATCAGCTCAGCCGCCTGCGGGCGAGAAACATGAATTACAGTGCCGGCGTGAACGTGTTAAAAAAAAAAAAACAAATGAAAATGATATGGAAATAATGTCTCTTTACAATAGTATTGCAAATGCACATGTATCGAAAAACTCATAACGTGTCAGTGTAAAAGAAGTGGAATATATATAATCAAAACTATTGCCTTCTCCTTCCTTTATAAATGCAAATCATTTTCGGCATTTTTTTTCCTTTGTGCTCATTCTGAATTGAGCATTTAGGCAAGCAACATAGAAAAAAAACCAGTGCTGTGAATTATTTATCTGAATACAAAATATAAAGTCGAATCGACTAATTTCGACCACTGGGCGACCCTTGTACAAATAAATAGCTTTAAATCCCTCTGGGAATTTAACTTGCGTATTTTAATTGATATTTTAACATTTCAGCATCAAGTTCGTGGTTTGGAAATTTCACCATAAAATTTCCTGGCGCCCATATTTTTCCAGTACACCCGGTACTTGGAAAATACTTTTAATTCTACTTTTATTAATTAATTAATCGGTTCTTTTATTCGCGATCGATCGTTTTATTCGCGCTACGTTATCGTATAATTTATTTGTGAACCCAGCCCAGCTGAGCTTAGTCGTGGTGTCAGCAGCCTACCTGCTGAGTGTTACACTTTTGCTTATCAGCGCGATTGACAGTTCGTTTGTTTACCTCGCGGCACACCGGTTGTGCATTTCTTTTAATAATTCTAATTTTCGTTTATTTTATTTAATTAATTGGATTCGGAAAATCCAATCGCGTTTAGTAGTTTCGTCTCATCGTAAAGATAATTTTCGCGAAAAGAAAAGTGTAACAAGGTTAGGAAGGGAATGCTTATAGCCGAGTTCAAACGTACAGTTAGTTGGACGGACTTTGGCTTGAACGACCAATGCTTGATAGTGTGAACCCTCAGACAACCGCTTGACCAACTTGTGAGATGGTTTTCAAATATTTTTGAAAATTTAGAAGTTGGAAGGAGTGGAAGAGTATGTGACATAAAGTTGGACGACAAGCTTGATAAGTGTGAACGCAAACTACATCAGACCATCCAACTTCCATCAAACGAAGTCTGTCCAACTAATTGTACAGTGTGAACTCGGCTTATACAAAGTATAGTTGAAGACAAAAAGAATGCCCGTACTTTTTTGTATCTTTTAAGATAAGTTCAAGGTAAGTATAAGGTATATGTATATACTGGAGTAATTGATTCAACAAGTTCCGGAAGTAAGCTTATTTGAAGTAGTTGCTGGTTATACAGGGTGTCCCGTACTTCGTGTATTATCCTTCGGGGTGTGGTTCTTGGTCATATTCTAAGAAAAAAATTGCTATACAGTTAAGCTCGATTCTCAACTTTGACATCACTTTTTGACAATTTAAAAAAAGGCTAACTTTGGTGTACCCTCACCTGTGTTAAATTCGATATCTCTGTCAATATTGATGATAAAGACCTAATCTTTGACTAAATTTTTTGTAGAAATAACAGCCTTTAAGACTGTATTTAAAATGAGTTCCTATAGGCTTAGGGTTGCCAGATTTTCAATTTTAAGTGGTGTTCAAATTTTCTTCCCAAAACAAAGTTTTTAATTTGAGGTCATTTTTTTGCAGAAAATACCTGATAAACATAGAGTTTCTTTATTTTTTTCAGATATACAAAACAATAATAAAAAAAACTCAATAATAAGTACACTCAAAAACCCATACATTTTATGATACTTGGAAAAAACTAAAACAGGTAAAAAATCTAATTGTGGGTTTTTTACGGATTTTTATTGCAGCAACTCGATTTCTTACAAATTTTTTTTTTTACATAAACCTAATTTTTTTGTAAGTGTGGGTAGCAATTGTCAAACAATTGCATTTATTTGAAAGCTTATTAAATTCTCAACAAAATAACACTAAAAAGTCCAAGGTGAGTGGAAGTAAACGGACATTTTTTTCACTTTTGTCTATGCTCCAAGAAAAAGTACAGTTTTTTTTTGTTCACATGATTAGACGCACCTGTAAAATTAGTTAGTTGGTCGCGATCTGTTACGTGGATTACAGATAGCTGCAAAGTTTAAGCAATAAACAAGTGTTTGCCACAGATTTCAGTCCAAAATGTTAGAAAAAAAAGTTTTAGCTGCAGAAGAAAAAGGGAAAATTGACGTGTTACAATCCGAAGAGTTTTCAATGAGAAGAATTGCAAAGAAAATAGGCCAAAGTGACCATGTTGTGAGGAATTTTTTTAAACCAGTGATTCATACGATAAAAACTGCAAAGGAAGGACAAAAACGGCTTTAACTCCTCAGGATAAGAGACAAATTTTAAAAACTGCATCAAATTCAGCTCTCTCTACCAGCAAAATAAAGGAAAAAGGGGGGGTAACAGCCAGCACATTAACTGTTCGTCGAGCTATTTTAGGTGCAAACCATCTTCAATTCAAAAAAACAAAAAAAAATGCCTCCAATAAACGCCTTAAGAGCAAACAGCGGTTGGAGTTGGCACGCGTTCACATGACCTGGGATAGCAACTTTGGAAATGAGCTAAATTGGCAAAATGCTGTTTTTCTGACCAAAAAAAATTTAACCTAGATGCTCCTGATGGATACAACCACTGTTTCCCTGATTATTTTTTTTGGTCAGAAAAACCGCATTTTGCCAATTTAGCGCATTTCCAAAGTTACTATCCCAGGTCATGTGAACGCGTGCGAACTCTAACCGCTGTTTGCTCTTAAAATAGCTCGACGAACAGTTAATGTGCTGGCTGTTACCCCCCTTTTTTCCTTTATTTTGCTGGTAGAGAGAGCTGAATTTGATGCAGTTTTTAAAATTTGTCTCTTATCCTGAGGAGTTAAAGCCGTTTTTGTCCTTCCTTTGCAGTTTTTATCGTATGAATCACTGGTTTTAATAAAATTCCTCACAACATGTCCGGTCAAATTAACTTCAATAATAGGGGTAAGGTTACATTAATTCGCACCTTGCTGAAAATTGGCATGAATGTTGGGAACCCTATTACTTACAATTTATCAAAAATCCCCCTCAATCCGCCGCTTGGAAAAAAAATTATTCAAGGCCAAATGTTGCAAACATCGGTTTTAAGAGTTTTCCAGCTAAACGGTAAGTTTTACCATAAAAATAGAAAGGCAAAAATTATTCACCAAGCAATTATTTATAAAAATTGTAAATACACTTTTTTTTCCTAAGTATCACCATTTCGGAGATATAGCTTTGCAAAAAGTTGAAAAAGTTGTGTTACTCCTAATATGCACACGTTTCCGCGCCACCCGTGAAGTAGTGTGCATGGCGCGTTTTTTTTACGTTGTTTCCCCGGTAGGCCTATTCCACTATCTATTGTGGTTCTGTTCTATTGTATTAAATTGAAATTGGTGTTATTGTGATGACTATTGTAATGAATGAGAGCGGTGTAAGTAATGAGTAATTTGAAAAAAACTATTCGTCTGATTGGAACTCTTCTTCTGCTTCTGGAACATAATCCATACTGTCTTGTTCTTCTTCTTCTTCCTGCTGGGTGCAAATAAATTGTTCAAAGAGCGATACATCAGAAGTCTCCTCGCATATACCGTAGGAATCCTCTTCTACTGGCGATTGAACTTTGGAGCACGATTGACCTCGACAACTGATACATGCTAATGAACAAAACAACCCCACTTTCTTGCAGCCGCATTTAGCATTACACCCCTTTTTGCAATTGCAAAAAATTGAGTTGAGGAGTTTTTCCGGTGCAGGAGGGAGTAAAGTTTTGACTGGTTCCAATATATTGTCAATTAACTTCCAACCCCAGTTTTCTGGGCTTAGTTTATTAACGAGCCATATTTGAACTTGGTATTATACCCGAAATAGATGTTGCTCAGCAGAAGCAGATGTTGGAGGAAGACAAGCTAATTGTACTTGCTTCTTGTTATGCGTGTTCTTAGCAAAAGACAAGTATCGAAACTTATCCAAGCACGTAATTTTTTTTTGGAGCTCCGTAAACGGAAAGAAGAAGGCGAATTCCGTTGGTGATTACAGCTTGTGGAGCAGAGGTACTTTCTTTGAAAACGTCAGCACAATCAACTAAATCTTTTCTCTCAAACAATTTCAAAACTGTTCTCTTACCTCTCCTGAAAAATGCTTTATGATAATGTTTTATTTATGATAATGTTTTTAGGCCACGATCAACAGTAACTGTTTCGCTTTCGGCCAAATTTTTATTACAAATAAAACAAAATTGAGACATTTCTATATCAAACACTAAACTGCATAAATTTTGTTTGGAAATAAAAACAATAACTATGTTGTGTTAGTGTTCTCGCTACGAAGTAATGCTTGAGACTAATACTTTTCTATCTAGTTAGGCCTTGGTTGACAAAGAAGCAGTTATACTAGCGTTGCCACGCGGAGAATTGAATAGCATACAGTTGTTGCTCAATACAAGCCGCAATGTTGTCACTTTACTGCAATTGCAATAGATCTGCTTCATTTTTTTCCTAAATTGATTGTACTGCTTTAAAAAATATCTACATACTGCACTTTTTGTTTTACGAATTAAAACTATGCTTGAGTAATTGCAATGCTCATAAATGACTTTTTAGTCCATATACTGAATGCAACCATTTTCCAAACGCACTCGTATTGTATTATAGGTACACTCAGCTATTATGGCTATAGATAGACTTTTTAATGGAGAGAATTTGACTTTTTTTAAATTTATTAATGAATAACTTTCTTAATGTTTTGAAAATAGATCGGTGTACTTATTTGTGTATTTTTAAATGAGTTTCTTTGAAATCTACTGCATAAAAATGTAATCTACTGCACTGGCAACGCTAATACAAGACCGTGCGGTCATATAAAATGAGGGACTGGGTTGTTTTCGAGCTTATATTCTTACAGTTATATGTACGTATAATCCACGAAAACTATTATTTGTACTTATATTATCGTTCTGTAACGCATATACAACAGTAACACAACTTTTTCAACTTTTTGCAAAGCTATATCTCCGAAATGGTGATACTTAGGAAAAAAAGTGTATTTACAATTTTTATAGATAGTTGCTTGGTGAATAATTTTTGCCTTTCTATTTTTATGGTAAAACTTACCTATTTTCTTACGTATTTTCTTTGCAATTCTTCTCATTGAAAACTCTTCGGATTGTAACACGTCAATTTTCCCTTTTTCTTCTGCAGCTAAAACTTTTTTTTCTAACATTTTGGACTGAAATCTGTGGCAAACACTTTTTTATTGCTTAAACTTTGCAGTTATTTGTAAGCCACGTAACAGATCGCGACCAACTAACTAATTTTACAGGTGCGTCTAATCATGTGAACAAAAAAAAACTGTACTTTTTCTTGGAGCATAGACAAAAGTGGAAAAAAAATGTCCGTTTACTTCACTCACCTTGGACTTTTTAGTGTTATTTTGTTGAGAATTTAGTAAGCTTTCAAATAAATGCAATTGTTTGACAATTGCTACCCACATATACAAAAAAATTAGGTTTATGTAAAAAAAAATTTGTGCGTCTAATTAAGTGAACAGCAGTGTAGAGTGTATATGTATCAGTGGCGAAGCGTCCATATAAGTCAATTATTTCCGACTAACCTTTTGAAATTCACATCCGAAACATCTTAGACTTCTGGCAACATGAATCAAACTTAATCATACACATGAACTCGCTGCCAACATTTTTTTAACAACTACCACTCTGCTTTTCGTCCTATTCTACACACATGTTGGCTCTTAAACTCACTCCATAAACAAACACAAAACTTAAGCAACAACAAGGTAACCCCAAATATTACGTCTTATAAAATTTATCGCTGGATAGAACAAATTTGTGTTCTTTCCTCTTTTTTCTTGTACTATACACTGCCCTAGAAACCTCTCTGTTCAATACATGCTTTCTTATGGAATAAATTAACACGGTGTTCTAGCGTCTTATTTTTTGGTAAATCTGTTTGTGTCTCTTATTCTTTGCGCTCTGAGCGGATGAATCCTACTTCCTACGTATTGTGCAGGGCGCAGTAGGCAGTATCCGAGTGCTCATTTGCAACATTGTTTCTGCGCACTTCGGTGCTTGCTTTACTTCGTATTTCTTTCAACCGCTGCGCTTATGAACAAAAATGTATATTGCAGGTTGCAGCTTGAGGTAGGCCCGTAGGCCTCTGCTTGAAGAACAAGAAAATAACATGCTGCTCTCCGACTTATTTCATGAATTTGTATGTGTCTCTGCACTAGACTTATGTCTCAAAACTCAAAGGTTGCCACTTTGATAACAAATATGCGTGGATATTAGATCTCATAGCATAAAGAATATTTTTGGGAGAAAATGCAAAAAATAATTGGAATTTTTCTGGCTCAAATGAATTCAGTTCACATTGAGCGGTATTCTTATTTGAAAAATTCAGTTTACCAGCAGATAGCAGAACGCAGTGCAAAACTTACTTTAATTTATTTAGTGCTTGAAAAATTGAAATTCCGTGCAAAAAGTCTGAAAAGTTTTCCGATAGTATGTTTCAGTGGTTTGATTATGGCCTTAATATCTGTTTACTGTTGCTTAACTGATTTTCTCTTAGAGGAAACAAATAATTTTAATCAGCTTAGTTTAATGAAGAAAAAAAAGTTATAGATTTAGGACGCTCTACCATTGTATATAGAATCTATAGTACTATCACTTCGGCCTTACTAGCGCCATTTAAGGACGGCCAATAGAGTTACTAACTCATCAAAAGAGCGGGAAATCACAAGAGAAATGATTTCTCTTGCTATTATAAATTCGAATGAAATGCTTAAGAACACAATTAATTGATATCTCTTTTAATTGTGTATGCAATGGAGTATGGCAGGTAGGAAAGCAAAAGAAGACAACCTACAATCGTATTTATAATCCCATTCCAAAGTATGTCTAACTTTGGACAGCTCTTAGAACAGTGTCAAACTCCAAATCGTATTTATAAACACTTTCATCTCTGTCTAAGGAACGTCTAACTTTAGACACCGAAATTGGTTGTCTAAACTATGGCTAAAGTGGCATTTGCTACAACAAAAAAACAATTTTGTTGAGCATGTTATAAAACACTGTTGAGAGCTCTAAGATCGAAAAAATAAGTAGTTTGAGGTGCAAAAATACTACTTTCAACAATTTAATTTATAAATTGCACAAATTTCATCGTTTTATGAGACTTGGAAAAGCTTTAACTCAAAGTCAAATCAGCTGCTTTTTTGGTCTGGTTCAAGTGCTACGCCACAATCTTTCAGAGCCATTTAGTTGTTGCACTCGTATATCAAAACACAAAAAATGGTACTGCACGGATACATCATGAACGCCACCAGTTAGTTTTTCATTCGAAGTTGACAGTTTGAAGGGTTGTTTAGACAACTGTTGGAATGCATTTATAAATACGAAATTGGCTAAGGGTTGTCCAACTCTTTAGACACCGTCTAGTTGGACAGTTGTCTAAGGATGTTCTAAGCAAATTTTATAAATACGACTGTTATTGTTTTTTCTTATGGGTTTTCATTCCTTCATTCTTCACAGCAAAGGTAAGCATTTATTCTAGCTATTGCAAAGATGTGTGTTGTTAAGATGTGTGTGTGCTGTTAATATAGATCATGATCTCATGAACTCATGATCAAATGACATGACTTGTGTGAATTACCTGTATGGTTGCAATAAAGTATTGAAGGAGTAGAAGAATATTTGTTTGTAGGCTTTTTTTGTGTGCTTTTTGTGTGGGGCAGAATAAATGAGTTCGCAATGTATCATTGAATGTAGCTATATTCTTTTTGGCAGTTAGATACAATTTTGGAGAATTTTCCTGATTCTTCTTTTAAAACTCCCCAAACCCCAAGAATGCCATTCTATTAGTGGTGGTGTTTTCAAACTCCTTTCCTGTTTTTAAGCAAGATTTTCTAGTAAAAAACCCAAAGTAGACAGTTTTTCTAGAATTAATATTTCAAATTCGGTGACCACAATAGTATTTTTTTTTATTGAAACTGATTAAGATTATATCAAAGAAAAATACCAACAAAAAATTTAGGTTCTTTTGGCTTCTCGTTCCTCAGAAATCGTTTGCAAATATGACTTTATTGAAAATGAATTTTAGCGGTTTGGAGAAAA
Source organism: Melanostoma scalare (assembly GCA_949752695.1). Lineage (NCBI taxonomy): Eukaryota > Metazoa > Arthropoda > Insecta > Diptera > Syrphidae > Melanostoma > Melanostoma scalare. Next base: position 100,566,330 of record OX456985.1, on the reverse strand, counting down.
AATATTGATTTTGGGCTCGGAGGTTAGTTCAGGAGCCTTATTACCTTTAAAAAATGTATGTATATATGTACTTGAAAGCACCCACGCCTTGCCCCATGCTTTATAAGCTAAAAAAGGCAGTTTCAGCAACTTCTCATCATAACACCTGTTTCAGGACACTTAAAACTATGTATTACCAATGTTTTTATAAGATGCGCCTGATATCTATCTACTATTTCCTTTTCATTGTATGAAAAAATATTAATAAACGGCAAAGTTATCACCATTAGAGTATCTTGAAAACCGAAAAATTACAACAAATTTAGGAAGGCTTTTTTTCATATAAGGAGACAAAATTTGAAAAAAAAACAGCTCGAAGGTTAGTTGCATATATATTTTCTAGTTATAAAACGAAAAAGAAAAAAACAAAAAGTTCATAAATACGGATGCCCCGACCAAAATAGTGAACAAATCGAAATTTTCAATTAAAAAAAACAGCTTCAGGTCCCTAAAAAAACCGTTACGGAATAACTTTCAGCATTTGAATGATACACAAATGTTTGTGTGTTTATTATCTTTTTCAATTATCAAGAAAATTGAAAAAGTTATGAAGCAATAAGTCAACGCACCTTTCAAATTTTAACGAAAAATGCAAGGGACACCTAGCCTTAAGTTACCAGCTGTGAGTACCATATATCGATGGCACTCCGAAATACGCCTTAAGGCGAGATGACTGAGACCGTGGTGCACATGCTCAGACAGAAAGCGGAAGACATGACGAAAATGGACAGGAAATGCGTACTCATATTCGACGACTTCTGATCTGTTCTGATCTGATCATAGAGTGTTTCTACTTTATGATTACTGCCATCTATTCAAGAGCATCCGTAATATATTAGTAAAACACGAAATAAAATTCAATGACGATGTTGTGCCGTGGGATAATTCAGATGTGGCACTTTCTGAAAAGTAAAGAACAGATTTATTTCCTGTTGGCACACCTGAACACCGATGTCGCGGAAAACCTGTTTTCGATGGATGATCCTATGATAAGGAACCATCGGTATGGAGGTTCATAAGAAATCTGAAAATGTTGAAGATATCGATGGTGGTGGTAGGTGGATGGAGACTGTATGAGATTCCAGAGATGCGGACCTGGAAATACCCTGCACTAATACCGAACATAAAGAGACAATTGTCAGATTCCTTTTGCAAGGAATGATGTTGTTCTCTATTAAAAAGAGAAACAAGGAGCTTCGCGGGACAAAAAAATATAAAAAAAAGTATGTTTAAGTATTCTAAGTTATTTTTAAAGTGTAATGTAAATAATGTTTTTGAAATGTAAATTAAAAATGTGTATGGGAGAGCTATTAATTTTTGTTTACATGAATAATTTAACCTTTTTTCTTTATAGGTACCTTAAAAATTGAACCTGGAAGTGAACTGCCCAGTCATTTTATTGTTTTGTTTTACTTTTTTGTTGTTTTTTATATTGATTTTTTGTTAAGTATATATTTCTTGTAAATTCTTAGTATTTTTTCTGCTTTTCGTTCCGTTTTTTCCTTTTTTTCATGTGCAATATGAAGTGTAATTATTTTTCTCCTTTTCTTTTGCTTTTTTATTTTTACAAACTTTTTTTTGAATGTGCAATATTCATTTCACTTAACTAGTCATTTTGTTATGTTATGCTTTTTTGTTGATTTTTTATAAGTTACCTATTTGAATTCGTTTTATATTATTTAGTGATATAGTTTAATGTTTTGTATATTGATGACTACCTATATCAATGATAAATCAAGCAAATCAAGCATGCAAAGTAGTTAGTGAGGCAGGCCTCCTGGGGAACCTCATTAAAAAACGAATCTTGTATTTTACCTCCTGGGTGATTCGGAAAAAAAATACACTTTTCTTGTAGTTGCCTATAGTTTTCCTTTTAAAACATATTTTTATCAACTATAATTCCAACATTTCCGAAAAAATGTTTTTAATTTTTTTTTCATATTACGAATAATAAATTCAAAATGCAAAAAAAGGTTCTGCTCATCAATTCAAAATTCCACTTTTCATGAAATTTTGCAACGTAGCAATTTCATTTTATCCCTTTAAATCGAAATTTCAGTACCTCAATCAGATCAGTATGATCAGATGTTCAATTGTACATAAAATCTTTCTTGACCTACTACCACCACTATGCACCACCCTAAAAGAAAGACAAAACAATTCATGTAATTAATTTTTCACACCTATTCTGCTTTGCTTGACCATAAAATTACTGATTCTCTATGTCTATACGTTGTTTTGTGTTTTCGATTCTCCTCCCCACGTTAAATAATTTGCTTTGATTTCTGCTTTACTTATGGTTATGATAAGATATGAGAAATGAGATATGATTACTGAACTACTGATTCTCTATACGTTATCTGCTGTTTTCAAGTTCCCCACCTTAAATAATGTATTAATTTGCTTTGAATTTGGTTCTCTTGGCACTTTTTGAGATTTAAGCGCTTAATTCTCTCTTCTCTGAGTCTCTTTACTTAAGCGATTTCAGCGCACCACTCGGCCAATGCAGGTGACAAAAGAAGCTATCTGATGGTAGTACTATAGATTATATATACAATGGCTCTACCTAATAGCAAAGTTGGTTTGAAATACTTGACTTTTTGGCTTGATGCGAGGACATACATTGCACGAAAAAAATTTCAGGTAAGCTTTTAAAATTTACTTTGTTGGTGACTGAGTTTTCTTCGAGTTACCATTTGGAATTATTCACGCCTCGCCACTGATACATGTTATGTATATTATATATATGTTATATATATACATATTTGAAAAATTTCAAGGTAAGTAAATAAAAAAATTATGAATGAAAATATAAAATAATTTTTCTTTGTGGTTATCGGTTTGGGTAAGTAAATTCAGGGAGAGTGCATATAATAAGAAAAAATTTACAAAAAAAAAAAAATACAATTATTATAAAAAAAAATTTACTAAAACTCAGAAAAAAAAATCAAAAGTTTAAAGATATACAGGAGGGTTATTACAGAAAGCGCGGCGGATCGTATTTAGAGCGATATCTCAATTCCGAAGCGCTTCGCTTTAGGTTATTCTGAAAAGCGAACATGGTTGGAAATTTAAATTCCAATATTTCCATTTGAAAGTCTTATCCATCCACGCAAATGTCATCTATATATAATATATATTTTATTACAGCTGAGTAATTTATACATTTTCTTTTCATTAGACCTATATTGCACAATTTACAGAGATTTGGTATAAAGCTACCTTACTACTAAAAAATTTATAATAATGGTTTTATAATATTATAATAGTTGAGTTAATTAATAGAAGGAAAAGCTACAAGAAAAACCTTCATTGAATATTTGAGATGGAGAGAAGAGGAGGAAATATCTGAGAATCACCTCAGCCAAATTATAGACTTCTTACAATCTGTTTTCAAAGATTATACAAACATTTGTATAGTAAGTAAGAAATAAATAACAAAATAATGAACCAACAAATGAATAAATAAATTAATAATTACACAAGTAAATATATACATATATATTTATATACATTAACAAACAGTTAAATGAGTTATTAGATAAATTGGCAAATAAATAGATTAATAAGTAACTAAATAATTGTATAAATATATTAATAAATAAATAAGAAAATAAATATATAAATAAATAAATAAATGAATAATTAAATAAATGAATAATTAAATAAATGAATAATGAAATAAATAAATAAATAAGTAATCAAATAGATGAATAAATAAAAATAATAACAAATTAGTGAATAAACAAAACAGCAGTTAAGTAAATAGTTTAATTTCTTTTGAGTAAATAAACAAACAGTTATATCAAGTGAGACGTATAGCACGATGCTTTGAAAAATTGCCTTGTATAAAATTAGCTTATTTTCTTTACTGAGATTTGACTTCCTGTTGATAAACGTATAAAGCATTCTTATCGTTACATTGACTTTATTTATTGTTTGTTGAATATGTAAACCGAAAGTTAGGGTTTTGTCTAGATGAACTCCTACGTATTTGACACTGGATTTCCAATCTGTTTCCAATCCATTAACTCTTAATCTTCCACTAGGTAAAAAACAAGCGTTTCTTTTTCTTGTGAGAAAGACAGCTTGGGTTTTACCAGCATTAATTTTGATCTTCCATTTATGCAAGTAGCTTTGTACGTCATTCAAGGCAGATTGCAAATTGGTTTCGATAACTAAACCATTTGAATCCGCTGAATAAATGCATGTGTCATCTGCGAATATGGCAGTTTCGCAGTTACTAAGTTTCGGAAAGTCAGAAGTATATATATTGTATAAAAAGGGGCCCAAAACAGATCCTTGGGGTACACCCGCAAAAATTTCCTTAGATTCGGAAGATTCACCATTAACAAAAACCCTAAATGTACGCCCAGTTAAAAAAGAGAAAATTATTTTAACAATGATGGGGGAAGTTCAACATTTTTAATTTGTTAATCAGTCCATTGTGCCAAACTGAGTCAAACGCATTTTCCACATCAAGTAGGACTAATCCTGTGCTTTTACCTACTGCGAAGTTATTTTTAACATCTTTTGTTATCCTATGAATCTGATGGATAGTACTGTGGTTGGGTCTAAATCCGAATTGCTCTACCGGTAAGATGTTATGTAAACTCAAGTGATTTTGGATCCTGTTTTTAACTACTTTTTCCAAGCATTTGCTCACTGAGCTTAGCAAGCTTATTGGTCTATAGTTACTCGGCGAAGATGCATCTTTCCCTGGCTTGGGAATAGGAATAATTTTTCCTTTTTTCCATTCCTTAGGAAAATAGCCTAAATTAAGGCATCCATTAAATAAATTGAGTAGAAAATTAATGCCCATTTTGGGTAGATTCTTGAGATATAAGTTTAATAACCTGTCAGGTCCAGGTGACTTTGATATTTTTAGTCCTGATAATATGCACTCAAGATCAACCAGAGTTAGCACGCTTTCTGGTATGTCTACGATATGAGACCTAATAGATTCACAGGACTGTTCATCGGCAACTTCAAGTTCATTGCTTCCCCCATGCTACTGCTAACTAAATTGATTGAAGAGAATTCCATGGCCAATGCATCAGTTTTTTCAGAGCTTGATAGTAACTAGTAAATGTCATCTATTTCCAAGTTTTTCCAATAAAAATTCCTAGTTTTCCCTAGGTATCAGCTGTTTCAGAGATTTCAAAGAAAGCTAATAAGAAGTGGTTCTTCTCCACTCGATGTAAATTTGAATTATTTTTGTTTGTTTATTACTTCAAAAATATTTTCTATACGTTTGTAAAATTATTTCGATTTCAAAAGAAGCGTTTTTTTGCTTTTGCCCTATTTTAGATAGAAAAGAGGGGCATTTTAAACCCCAAAATAGAAGCTCATTGACTCCTATTCTGAAGCCCGCTGGTCGCTGCTACTCTTCGTTTCTTAGCGGAGGGTTCAATTGTTGTGTTGTGGTGTGTTTTTAACTCCTTCAGTAAAATATAAAAGAAAATTACTCTCAATTCAATTGATGATGGTTAATTTTTTCACTATATCTACATTTTTATTTCAATCCGCTTGCAATTCGACACTACAACACCTTTCGATTTTGAAAACGAAATGAATCATGTCAAAAAGGTGTAGTTTCTACGAAAAAAAGATTGACTTTTGAAAAGCGCTTTCGCTTTCCATAAAAAAAAATTAAAAGCGATTCGCTTTTGAGAATACGAAAATTCATTTACGCCACCATAAGCGATCAGCTGCGCTTTCTGGAATAGCCCTACAAGGTGTCCTTTAATTCGTGTTACATACTTTGGGGTGTGATTCCTAATCATATTCTAAGAAAAAAATTGTTGTACAGTAATGTCCTTTACTCAACTTTGACATCACTTTCTGACAATTTAAAATAAGGCCAACTTTGTTGTACCCCGAAATGTGTTAAATTCGATATCTCTGTCAATACTAGCCGTGTTTTATTATCACAATGATCCAATCCGGATCGGATCTTGATAATAAAACAGCTTTAGATCATCATATTTTTTATTATTTCCAGTTGGAAGCTGTGAGAAACTCGCTCTTTCAACTGACATTTCAAAAGAGTTGCAGAGTTGCCCTACGAACTTTTTTTTCAATGGTTAATTTTTTGTTCTTTTTTTTAGGGAAAAATGATACTGATGCACTTTGTCAAATATACAATTTTTTGCACTAATTCTTATTAATTTCACGAATATACGTTTTGTTTTGTAAAACTTTTTCATTATGTCATGTATTATACAAAAATGAATAAATGTGAAGTTTCTCGCTATCTTTCTAAAATATATTTCATTTCGCACAGACATAAAAGTTCATGTGGCAATACGCTGTTATTGGAAATATTGGAAATGATACCAACGTTTTCAATGGAAAGTCTCCTCTTGTGTGAAATAGAGGAACTAATTTTTAGATCACAAAAATAGATCCAACTGAAAAGCAGGAATTCGCTGTTGTTGTAACGCTAATAAACCCATGATCTGATCCGGTTCAGATCAATAATAAAACAAGGCTACTGATGATAGAGACCTAATCAACAGCATTTGGGGCACATATGTGCTGTCTTTTGAGACTGTTGCTGTTCGCAATAAATTCTTTTCTAACCAAACATAAGAAACATCACCCTATTTTAAGTTTATTTTGAGCACCGCAATTTCAATGTCTTATTATCACCAAATCGAAGCCAAGGCCAACAAATTCACTGTTGCACATTTCCATCACATCATACCATCGTCATCAGCCTATTCAGATTAACGGTGCTTGCGACCGAAAAATAGAAGAAGTCAACATCATAGAACACAGCATAGCACATTAGCACCAACAACATCGATCGCAGTGCCCTTGACTCATAAGAACCATCATCACTTTCTCGGTCCGAAGTAACGGTTGCTGCGACCGAAAACAAACACCTTGTGTTCATCAGCCATCACTATCTCGGTCCGAAGTAGCGGCAGTTGCGACCGACAACAAGTGCATATGCCGATGCGGAAGGTATAAAAGCGAAGGTTTTGAGCAAATCGACACAGTCCATTTCTATTCATCAATCAATACACATCCTTATAAACTCTCATTTAAAGATTAAAATAAATAATCTCATTGATTTAAAATTGCAATAGTTGTCGCCCTTTTATTTTGATAGTTTGGTTCATTTTGCTTTTCAATATTCGGTTGAAATATTTCGCCATAATATTCGGCTAAAAAGCTAGACGAATCATAGCGGTCCTTCGAGCCGGATGTTAATTAGTGTTTCAATTAATTAAACTTTGCAAGAAAATCGCAACAATTAACAATTCACAGTCGAAAAAGTAGTGCTAGTGAAACATCACCATGCCGGACGGAAGTGACAGAAAAGAGAACGAGTCCAGCGAAAGCCAATTGAAAGCGCTTCGGTCACAGCGTGCTGTTATTCTTGGGCAACAAACGAAAGCCAAAAACTTTCTAACCACTAATTTATTATCGCTTAATCGTTTCCAGGTTGAAACCAAGCTGCAGATGCTCGAGACGCTGAACACCAATTTCGAGAGTGTACAGTCTCAGATTGAGAGCCTTAACGAAGAGGAAGAAACAAGTGGGAAGAGAGATGCTTTTGAAGACACTTATTACACACTAAAATCAGACATGCTGCAGCACTTGGATACCCTTTCAACCCCCAACTTGCCAAATAGCACCATCGCAACCAACAACACCACAATCGTACAAAGGTCTCGTTTCAACCTGCAAAAACTAGCACTCCCCCATCTTTTACCGGATCGTACACAAAATGGATGGATTTCTCTGACATGTTCAATTCGCTTATCCATAACAACAAGGAGTTGACAAATATCGAGAAGTTCCAGTATCTCCGGTCATGCATCCATGGAGACGCGGCTAGAGTTATTGAGTCTTTGGAATGCACAAGTCAAAATTACGAAACTGCTATTGAATTGCTTAAAGCCAGATATGACAACAAACGATTTTTATTTCAGGCTCACATCCAAGAGATTTTCCAGCTGCACTCCATAGCCTACCAACTACCAACCACCAACTACCAACTGTAGAAACTATTCGTGGCATGATTGACACCATCAATGTCAATCTTCGAGCGCTCAACTCAATTGGTTCAACGGAACAAATTTCCGATGGATTCCTGCTTCATTTGATCCTGTCAAAGTTTGACAACGAGTCCCAAGCCAAATGGGAAGATGAAATATCGGCCAGACAAGAACACAAGGCACTTAACAAACTAATGCAAAACTTGAATTCCAAAACTATGACCAACAGTGACATCTTTGAATTCCCAACCTGGAATGATCTCTGCACATTCATGAAGAGGCGTTGTAAAACTCTCAACATCATCGAAGCTAAAACTCATCGCAATTCTACATCAGCCAGCACATTGTCGCAATCGCATCAACGATCACAACAGAGAAAAAACCAAGAACCCAAGAATCATTGTTTAAGAACTCATCTTTGCTCACAACCGAGTCCCCCACAACCTCGTCCTGTGTCTTCTGTAACCAATCATCACACAACGTATTCAACTGTGAAAAATTTGTGAATTTGTCACAAATGGATTGCTTCAAGCTCACCAAAGAATTTAAATTGTGCCTAAATTGCCTACGAGGACGACACACAGCGCAACATTGCAACTCAACAAATAAATGCCAAAAATGTGGTAGCAGTCATCACACATTGCTTCATCGTGAACGCATCGTACCTGAAAGTTCTCAGACTCCTGCACCATCTGCTGCAGATACTCAACAAATTGCACAAATTGAAACTAATCCACAAACTTTGCCTTCATCTACTTCTTTACCAGCAAGCCATACTGACAATGTCAATCGAGATGCTAGGTACGTGCTACTTGCTACAGCAATGGTCAACTTTTCGAATGAAGGAGGTACATCAGTAGTTGGTCGAACACTACTTGATTCATGCTCCCAACTGAATTTCATCACGGAACATATCGCACAACACCTCAAATTGAATCGCAGTCGCACTTACCTAGACGTCAGTGGAATTGGACAAGTTACAACCATCGCTTATCAAAGGGCACAATTATGCGTTTCATCACTGAACAATTCATTTAAGGTAAATCTTGATGTTATTATACTTCCAGAAATCACTTCACCTCAACCTAGTCGTCATATAAACATCAAAAACTGGAAGATTCCCACCAATACTCGGCTATCTGAGCCTCGATTCAATCAACCTGGTCCTGTTGACTGTCTTATCGGCGCAGGGATTTACTTTGATCTTCTACAAGTAGGTCAGATAAAACTAGGTGAAGATCTACCAAGCCTACAAAAGACATCACTCGGATGGATTGTGGGTGGCACAATAAAGAATGATCAAGAGCACACATCGTCGTTACACATCGCACCGGTTGGATCAAAATCATCGAGCATCAACTACACCTGCTTCACCACCACAACTTCACCACCCATAGAAGCACTCCTACAACCACTCCAACAACAGTTATGGACTATCGAAGCCAATCACACATCGATTAAGAAACTTTCAATGGAAGAAGAAGAATGTGAGACATTTTTCAAATCCACAACAACATGCTGCCCATTGACCAACAATTTCATCGTTCAATTACTATTTCGTGAGGATCGCACATCGTTAGGGAGTTCATATGAAATAGCAAAGAAGCGGTTAGTATCAATCGAGCACAAATTACATCGTTCTAAATCATTACAGAAAGATTATTGCCACTTCGTTGACGAGTACGCACGATTAGATCACATGTCCAAATTAGATGCAGCAAGGCCATTCACGACAAAGTTAACTACATTCCTCATCATTGTGTCCTGAAGCCAGATAGTTCAACAACCAAGCTACGCGTTGTCTTCGACGCATCGTGTAAAACGTCATCAGGCAAATCGTTGAACGACATCCTGAAGGTTGGTCCAACTCTTCAAGATGACATCTTTACCATCCTTGTTCGTTTTCGCACCCATCGTTTCGTATTAATGGCAGATATAACGCAAATGTATCGACAAATTCTGGTAAGCCCTAAGGATACTAACACACAATGCATTTTGTGGCACAATTCTCAAACGAAAGCGATCGAAAGCTTTATGCTAAAAACAGTCACCTATGGTACCAGCTGTGCTCCATACTTACCAGTGAGATGTCTTCGATTACTAGCAGAAGAAGGCTCACAACAGTTTCCAATTGGTTTCGCCATTACATTGCGTGACTTTTACGTGGATAACTTGATGTCAGGTGCTAATGATCGCAGTGAAGTAATCCGAATCAAAGACGAGACGATTAACTTGCTTCTAAGTGCAGGCTTTCACCTTCGCAAATGGGCATCTAATGATCCAAAATGGATTGCTTCAAGCTCACCAAAGAATTTAAATTGTGCCTAAATTGCCTACGAGGACGACACACAGTGCAACATTGCAACTCAACAAATAAATGCCAAAAATGTGGTAGCAGTCATCACACATTGCTTCATCGTGAACGCATCGTACCTGAAAGTTCTCAGACTCCTGCACCATCTGCTGCAGATACTCAACAAATTGCACAAATTGAAACTAATCCACAAACTTTGCCTTCATCTACTTCTTTACCAGCAAGCCATACTGACAATGTCAATCGAGATGCTAGGTACGTGCTACTTGCTACAGCAATGGTCAACTTTTCGAATGAAGGAGGTACATCAGTAGTTGGTCGAACACTACTTGATTCATGCTCCCAACTGAATTTCATCACGGAACATATCGCACAACACCTCAAATTGAATCGCAGTCGCACTTACCTAGACGTCAGTGGAATTGGACAAGTTACAACCATCGCTTATCAAAGGGCACAATTATGCGTTTCATCACTGAACAATTCATTTAAGGTAAATCTTGATGTTATTATACTTCCAGAAATCACTTCAACTCAACCTAGTCGTCATATAAACATCAAAAACTGGAAGATTCCCACCAATACTCGGCTATCTGAGCCTCGATTCAATCAACCTGGTCCTGTTGACTGTCTTATCGGCGCAGGGATTTACTTTGATCTTTTACAAGTAGGTCAGATAAAACTAGGTGAAGATCTACCAAGCCTACAAAAGACATCACTCGGATGGATTGTGGGTGGCACAATAAAGAATGATCAAGAGCACACATCGTCGTTACACATCGCACCGGTTGGATCAAAATCATCGAGCATCAACTACACCTGCTTCACCACCACAACTTCACCACCCATAGAAGCACTCCTACAACCACTCCAACAACAGTTATGGACTATCGAAGCCAATCACACATCGATTAAGAAACTTTCAATGGAAGAAGAAGAATGTGAGACATTTTTCAAATCCACAACAACATGCTGCCCATTGACCAACAAGTTCGTCGTTCAATTACTATTTCGTGAGGATCGCACATCGTTAGGGAGTTCATATGAAATAGCAAAGAAGCGGTTAGTATCAATCGAGCACAAATTACATCGTTCTAAATCATTACAGAAAGATTATTGCCACTTCGTTGACGAGTACGCACGATTAGATCACATGTCCAAATTAGATGCAGCAAAGGCCATTCACGACAAAGTTAACTACATTCCTCATCATTGTGTCCTGAAGCCAGATAGTTCAACAACCAAGCTACGCGTTGTCTTCGACGCATCGTGTAAAACGTCATCAGGCAAATCGTTGAACGACATCCTGAAGGTTGGTCCAACTCTTCAAGATGACATCTTTACCATCCTTGTTCGTTTTCGCACCCATCGTTTCGTATTAATGGCAGATATAACGCAAATGTATCGACAAATTCTGGTAAGCCCTAAGGATACTAACACACAATGCATTTTGTGGCGCAATTCTCAAACGAAAGCGATCGAAAGCTATATGCTAAAAACAGTCACCTATGGTACCAGCTGTGCTCCATACTTACCAGTGAGATGTCTTCGATTACTAGCAGAAGAAGGCTCACAACAGGTTCCAATTGGTTCCGCCATTACATTGCGTGACTTTTACGTGGATAACTTGATGTCTGGTGCTAATGATCTCAGTGAAGTAATCCGAATCAAAGACGAGACGATTAACTTGCTTCTAAGTGCAGGCTTTCACCTTCGCAAATGGGCATCTAATGATCCAACCATAATAGAAGACCTCCCAGAAGAAGATAAGGAATCATTCATCATTCTAGGAGACAGTAAAATCATCAAAGCTCTTGGAATGGGATGGGATCCAAAAGAGGACACTTTTCGTTTCAGCTACATTGAGTCTCCAAGTCGCAAATCAAACAAACGCAATATTCTCTCGCAAATTTCACAATCCTATGATCCACTTGGGCTCATGAATCCCTTCATCGTGAAAGCAAAGATCTTCATGCAGACACTTTGGAAACTCAAACTCCATTGGGATGAGAGTCTCCCAGAAGATCTTCACACTCAATGGTTGGAATACAGGAACCACCTTAATGACATAAACCAAATAAAAATTCCTCGGTATGTATCAATTTGCAATACTAACACACAAATCCATGGCTTTTCCGATGCTAGTACCACAGCCTATGGAGCATGCGTGTACATCAGAACAATGAGCGAAGATGGAGTTGTCTTATCGAATTTGGTCTGTGCAAAATTAAGAGTGGCACCGATTGCAGAGACAACAATTCCCAGACTCGAACTTTGTGCAGCGGTGCTTCTGGTGGAACTGCTGGACAGAGTCTCAAGCATTTTTGGACAACAACAAATACAAACCTTTTGCTGGACGGATTCAACGATCGCCCTGGCTTGGCTAGCATCTGAACCATGTCGATGGACCGCCTTCGTGAGCAATCGAGTCGCACAAATCCAAACCTTTCCACATCTCACTTGGAATCACGTTCCAACTTCGGACAATCCTGCGGATCTGGTTTCTCGAGGAGTGTTCCCACACGAACTCATTGGTAATAAATTTTGGTTTCAGGGTCCTTACTTTTTGATGCTATCTGAACCACATTGGCCCACACTTCACAACAAACCTAAGGAAGAAGAGATTCCTGAACAACGAAAACAAAACATAGTTCTTTTTTCACATCGCACTTTTGACATTATTCTCGATTGCACATATTTTTCTAATTTTTCTAAATTATTTCGAGTATTCTGCTATATTCGCAGGCACATAAATAACCGTATCTTCAAAACCAAGCCTAAAATCAGTGGACCTATAACAGCACAGACGTTTGACGACACGAATTGCAAACTCACCATTGCCATATGATGCAAAGCACCCTATCTTGCTTCCAAAATCGCACCCTTTTATCAAAATTCTCATTCGATATTATCACTTCCAAAACCATCATGCTAGCGCACAAACATTGCACAATATCCTAAGACAACGATTCTGGATTATGAATGCCAAAGGAGTAATACGGTGGGTGGTTCATCGTTGCTTGATCTGTTTTCACAACAAACCTGTTCTAGCGCAACAAATCGTGGGAAACCTCCCATGTGAACGAGTTACACCTTCTCGTCCCTTTAGCATTACAGGACTAGATTACTGTGGATGTGGTTTCACATCGCATTCGAGGACGAATACCTTACAAAACCTATTTGGCAATTTTCGTGTGCTTCACCACTAAGGCCGTCCATCTGGAATTGGTATCCGACCTTTCATCATCATCGTTCATTTTGGCACTCAAGCGGTTTATTGCTCGCAGGGGTAAGTGCACAAAAATTTACTCAGACAATGCTACTAATTTCACAGGAGCAAATCGCGAACTGAGAGAGTTGCATACATTGTTCATGTCCGAGCAGCACAATGAAATCATTCGCCAAGAGTGTATTCAAGATGGAATTGAATGGAGTTTTATTTCACCACGGTCCCCTAATTTTGGTGGCCTCTGGGAAGCGGCTGTAAAGGTTGCAAAATACCACCTTCGGCGAATCATTGGTCAAGCAGTGCTATTTTTTGAAGAGATGACAACAGTTTGCTGCGATACCTCCAATACCTTCAATGGATCCAACAAAATTTCTGGCGACGATGGTCACATGACTACCTTCAACAACTTCTTCTTCGGAAACAATGGAATTCTTCGCAACCCAACATTCACATTAACGAGCTAGTTCTTTTGAAGGAAGATAACACACCACCTCTCAAATGGCCAATGGGGCGAATCATTGACATCTACAAAGGAGACGATGGCAACATACGTGTGGCTAACGTCAAAACAGCTACAGGTATCTACAAACTTGCGATATCTAAACTGTGCCCAATACCACTCGACCCTGAAGACACAGACGAAGAAACTTGAAGTGTTGAAAGTAGGAGCTTTCAAGGCGGGCAGTATGTTGCTGTTCGCAATAAATTCTTTTCTAACCAAACATAAGAAACATCACCCTATTTTAAGTTTATTTTGAGCACCGCAATTTCAATGTCTTATTATCACCAAATCGAAGCCAAGGCCAACAAATTCACTGTTGCACATTTCCATCACATCATACCATCGCCATCAGCCTATTCAGATTAACGGTGCTTGCGACCGAAAAATAGAAGAAGTCAACATCATAGAACACAGCATAGCACATTAGCACCAACAACATCGATCGCAGTGCCCTTGACTCATAAGAACCATCATCACTTTCTCGGTCCGAAGTAACGGTTGCTGCGACCGAAAACAAACACCTTGTGTTCATCAGTCATCACTATCTCGGTCCGAAGTAGCGGGAGTTGCGACCGACAACAAGTGCATATGCCGATGCGGAAGGTATAAAAGCGAAGGTTTTGAGCAAATCGACACAGTCCATTTCTATTCATCAATCAATACACATCCTTATAAACTCTCATTTAAAGATTAAAATAAATAATCTCATTGATTTAAAATTGCAATAGTTGTCGCCCTTTTATTTTGATAGTTTGGTTCATTTTGCTTTTCAATATTCGGTTGAAATATTTCGCCATAATATTCGGCTAAAAAGCTAGACGAATCAGAGACCAAAGTTCAAGTTTGTAGTAGGTCTTAGTTTTAAAATTTAACTTAAAACTAATATAATTAAAGATAACTCTAAAATTTTTATAATTATTTATAATTTATATTAAAATTAAGATAACAAGAAATTTTTTTTTAAATTTTTTTATATGCTATTTAAAACACATTTCATATTTCACTTCCGGGAATAAAGTTCAATTAGCGGAAAATTAACGACATTTTATTTTCTGGAAGAAAGTACATTTCGTTTTTTTTTTTAATTTCTCTAAGACCAAGAAAAACTTTTTTGTTCGGTTTTTTGATTTGAGTAAAAGTTAGTAAAAGCATTGATTATGGAAGGAAAAAATGGCCATTAATGCGGTAAAATTATTAAAAAATTATTTAAGAAAAAAATATTTTCCTTTTTCAAAACTTTTAAAAATTTTGACTTTGAGGCTTGATCTCTCAAAAACTTTTCATTTAGTGAACTCAAATTAAAATTTTTATTAAAGAACAAAGCATTAGCTTTCAAAAACACTAAAGTACGAGAAAGTAAGTAGCTTAGTTGATTTTTAATAATTTTTAAAAAAATTGAGTAAATTTCGTATAAAATCGCCCCTGGTGCCCACACGGAGGGATATAGACCCCTCCTCCCATACATTTTTTTTTTGTTTTGACCAAACCTATCTATCCTGAGCCTTAAGAAAACCGTATCTAAAACACCCTACATAAATAAAAGAAAATTCTAAAAGTTAATAAATAATTTTAAAAGTATTTAAAAAATTGAGAGTGGTAAAATTTTTTTTTTATCTTTTTTCTATACGCTACTCAAAATATCTTTCGGAAAATTTCATGAAATCCATGGACTGGCCCTGGATTCCTAGGTTTTGCCCTTTTTATGTCTAACGGCCCTCCACTATTTCTAATGGATTAGAAATATCTCTCAATCTATGTCTTTTTATTTTCTCTGTCACATATTCGGCCCTATCGTGGTAACCGTCGGAGCGGAATTCTCTCCGATCGGAGATATTTTGCTTTGTGGTAGTTCTCCGATCGGACGATCCGACTTTCTCCGATAAGTTTTTGTTGCGGAGATTTTAGTTGGGAATGCAACGCATTGCCGCATTTGTGAAGAATTTCTTACGACGACAACTACTTCGAAGCAAAATTGAATCTCCGAAAAAAGATGCGTTGCGGAGAAAACTCCGCTCCGACGGTTACCACGATAGGGCCGATTTTTTCTTTTCGATATTCCAAACCGAAGCAATAAGAACAGCACTCATATTTAATTTGAAACTCCAGAAACAATTGAAATCAACTAAATTGAATTTTACATTAGATGACATGTATCAGCTGTTTTCAATTTCACATAAAGTGAATTCGAAAAGTTTTCGAACTGGTGAAATCGATCGAATTGCAGAACACTGGAAATAAATTCAGTCGATTTGCAATTTCGGTTTCGGTTTCATTTCACTCGATTTCTGGAACCTAGCTATAATACTTACTAAAAAGAATTTTTTATGAGAAGCAACAACATCTGTGCCCCTGTTCTGTAACTATCGCTTTGGCGATAAACTGTTGAAAATGAAACGAAATTCTATGAATTTAGTAGGATTTCGTTCCATTTTCCACCGTTTATCGCCTGCTTTTATCGAGGCGATACTTACAGAACAGGGGCACTGGCTACGAAAATGGATGTTGAAGAAGTTCGTTTGGATATACTTTCTCTTAAATCAAGAAAATGAAACTCTTAAGACTCATGCGGTAAAACAATCACTTAGTTTGTTAAACTCACTATTACCCTTTCTACACGCACCGAAACACTGTGTCGATGCGTGGTGTCGGTAAGGTTTTCTGGTCGTGTAAAAGGAGATATATCAACACAGCATTTCGCGGTGTGTTGCACCGGCAAAGTATGTCGACGTGATGAGTGAAAGGGAGCGGAATGCTTTACCGATGCGGTTTCATGTTCTTGTTGTTGGTTTATCTGGTGTTGTATTTATTTTACAGGTTTTTTGTAGTTTGCTTGACGCTTGGTCGATTTTGTTTGCTATTTTTTTATTATTGAATTAAAAGAAATAAAGAACGAGGCTGATAAGTCCTACCAATAAATTTATTTTTAAATTTGCTTTATGCATGTAGTACGTAGAAAATCGTTGTTCTACAAAGATTGGATTGACTATGCAGCTAACTGTGGATGGAGTCTAGACTTAGCCGATGCAAATGCACAACAATGGAAAATGGCTCTTTATGAAATAATGCAATGTATCGACGAAAACGAGAGATATACATTCATAGAACAAGCAAGGTCATCAAGAGCAAGAATAACATATGCTAAGTTTTACTACAATTTAGGGTCACTCCACGCTCCACGGTAACACCCGAAACGAACACTTTTCGACTCATAAAATATACTTATGCTGATATTTTTGCGTTTTAATTTTTTTTTTATTTTCTACGTATTTAGTTGCTTTATCTCAATTGTAAGATTTGAAGACTTTAGCAAAAGGATAAACAATTTTATGATAAACAATTTTATGAGTCGAAAAGTGTTCGTTTCGGGTGTTACCGTGAAATGACCCTTTAAATAAAAGAAACTACTTCAATGATAATAACCCAAGAAAAGTTGTGATTTGTATTTTCAAAGTAAGGGATGAGTTCTTAAAACTCAACTATAGACCGCACAGGAACGATTTGGAAGGTATCTGCTCTTTTTGCAATATGCGTGTTATGGAGAACGTTTACCATTTCATTGCTGATGGAATTTGGGAGAGTTTTTTATGAGAAGAATTACCTGGAAGAAGAATACTTAAAACTTATTCTAAATAGAGAAGACTGGGTTCATTAGATGTACATTATAGAGTTGCCGCTTGTGTTTCCGGTTGAACGTTTTCGATTAGGAAATCGGTATTAAATGTTGGGTGTGCATTACACTGCCCCCTCCTTAAGATTGTTCGTCCCGAATAATTCCATCTGCAGCCTCGCCACTATATCGATGTGGCTGGTGACAATGAACTACTTTTAACTTGCCTCTTAGTCCTCTTTGGATGCGGTAACCACTTCGTTAATCCTCGTGACAACAGTATAAGGACCTTCCCAGTTTTGCTGAAGTTTCGGTAACAATCCCTTTTGACGATGAGGATTATAAAGCCACACACGATCTCCTGCTCGGAATCCTGCCGTTGTCGCTTTTGTGTCGTACCGTGTCTTCATCCGGTCGCTGTAGGTTTTCATCCGTTCTCTTGTTCTTTTATGGATGTCAGCGAGTCTCTCCTTGAGGTCGTCCACATACACGTTTGTGTCCTGTGGCTCCTCTGTCGGGCATCCAAATTTAAGTTCGCTGGGCAGCCGTATGGTTTTTCCGAACAGTATCTCAGATGGTGTTTGTCCTGTCGAGCTATGTACCACACTTCTATAGGCCATCAGCAATATCGGTACGTGTCTATCAAAGTCTCTTTGGTAGTTCCCTACGACCTTGGTGAGGTGTTCTTTCAAGGTGCGGTTGAATCTTACAAAAGTCCCACAGATTGTGGATGAAGCGATGTGGTTCTCGTCTTCTTAATGCCAAGTAGTCCGCACACTCCTTGGAAGACGTTTGACTCGAAGTTTCTCCCTTGGTCGGATTGGAGTTCCATAGGTACACCAAACCTGCTTACCCAGTTAAACACAATCTGGTCGAACACCGTTTTGGCATCTTGATTTTGGATGGCATACGCCTCAGGCCACTTGCTAAAGTAGTCCATTACAACCAGAAGTTCTCAGTTCTCTTTGAGTGTGGTGGGGTGCACATCACAGAGTATAACCAGAGAGTCCACTGCAGCAAGGTAGTGCGTTTTGCCTACAAGCTAAACTAAACCGGATGCCCGCACCGGATGCCCGCACTGGCCTTCACTTCCCACAGATCAAAGTCAGTTGAGTTTGAAAAGTAAAAAATTTTTTTTTGGTTGCAAAAAAAATCGATAATTTTTAATTTTCATACAGCCTAGAATTTAGAAAAATGAATTTAAGATGCAGGAATTAACTTTTTTTCCATTTTGACCAGTATTTCACTGAAAAAGACAAAAATTAGTAAAAAATTTCATACCGATGCAGGCGTTTAGTTAAGTTTTTACAGTTCATACTAGTGAGCACAGAGCCTCAAACTCAGAAATAGGACGCCATATTGAAAAATTTTTTGCGGGTGTTTCGGGTTGAAGGGGTGGAAGTGGATACTCTGTATTATCTACTCTGTGGTGCACATCTCATTTTGAGTTAACCTTGTTTTAAATTCAATTTTCAATTATGAATTGCACTGAGTGTTCAAAAAAAATATAAAAAAATGATAACCTTGTGCTGTGATTGTAAATGGAAATTTCATGGTGTGTGTGTTGGTATCCTCAAAGATGATCTTGAATACATGAAATCTATAAATAAATCATTTCGATGCCAGAAGTGCTTTGCTAATAGGCGACTGACTATACATCAGCAAGATATTCCCATGGAGTCAAGTAAGAAAAATAAAAGTGACTCGTTGAGTGGTGTTTATGTGTCTCCAACCAAAGATTTAATGCAAACAGATAATGAGAGTGAATCCAATAACTTCAACCCTAATCTTGTTACTGAAGAAAATAAATTTACATTTCAAATGATCTACAATAAAATTTCTAACTTAGAAGCAATTAATAAAGAGTTTCTTGCTTCCATATCTGCTTTGAATAAAGAGAATGAAATTCTTAAATCTAAAGTTCAACACTTAGAAAACAGGCTGCATTGGCAACAGCAAAGCCAATTAGCTAACTGCATCGAAATCACTAGACTTACCAACGGCAATGATAATGTTAATAACCCAAAGAGTATTGCTCTTAACATTTTTCGAGATGCTTTGGGAATAGAAATATAAGAGAGTGATTTATCGAATTGTTATGTAAAAGAAAGAAAAGGCAAGGAAACTACCGCACGAAACAAAGAGAGCAAACCCACAATCTTCGTTCAGCTATCTGATCTCTCTCTTAAACACCGTATTGTGAAGGCGAAATCGATGCACAGGCAAAAACTTAACTCGTGGAGGGCAGACAGCAGCAGCAGCAATGGTAGCACTACCACTAACACCAGCTCCAACAGTAGACTAAGAAGAGAAATCTACATTAATGATGCTCTTACAAAGTTTACTCATGCATTGTTGATTAAAGTGAAGGCGGTTAAGAAGGAAAAACTATATAAATATGTATGGATAAGAAATAATAGAATTTTTATAAGAAAGATTGAAGGTAGTACTCCCATCCAAATAAGGTCTTTTGAAGACCTTGATAACATTTTATAATATTTTGGAATGAATTCAAACTTTGATCTAAATATTGATGATGTAACTACCTTTAATCTTATAATTTCTAATAATAATTGTGAACATATTTTTACTTCGAAAACTTACTGCTCGGATAAATTTCTTTTAATCCACCAGAATATTAGAAGCATGTGTGAGAATTTCGCTTTCCTTGTTTCCCACATAACTTCATTCGCGCGTATCCCTGACATTTTATGTGTTTCTGAGATTTGGATATATAAGTTCGAATTGAATGATTACTCTCTACCAGGTTATAAATTTTTTGCTAAAACAAATGATGACTATTGTGCTGGAGGTGTAGGTTGCTTTGTTAGAGAAACGTATGATTGTGTACCAACTGAATTAAAATTTTTGAGCGCCGACATATTGAAAATTACTTTTAAATTAGACAAAAGAGATTTTGTTATTTTTTGCGTTTACAGGTTGCATAAATTCAGTTTTTCGGATCTTATGGATGGATTTTCAAATCTTTTACAAACAGAAAAATCAAAAAATTTATTGATTATGGGAGATATAAACTTCGACATTTTGGAAAATTCTGATGCTGTTTCAGTCTATTTGTCCTTACTTGCATCTCATGGTTTAGCTTCCTTTATTAACGAACCATCAAGGCCGGCTTCCGGAAAATGTTTGGACCTCATATATGGACGTTTTTCCAATTGCTCATTGGGCACTATTGAAAAATGCGTTTTTGATTTAGGTATAACTGACCATGCCATGACTGGTGTTTTGATGAGTTCTCCCAGTAATAATGTAACCGAAACTCCTCCTTCAAGTTTTGAAATAACTAAAATTGATTACGTTACACTGAAACGAAAACTTTTTTTTGAAGATTGGCAGTCGGTTTACTTTGAAAGCAATGTCTCTAAGGCTTTTAATATCTTTTTGGATACACTAAAAAAATTATTACCCAATGCAGTAATGTTGTCAAACAGAAAAGTAAAGAGATAAGACTCAAGCCATGGATAAACAGTTATATTCTAAAAAAAATCAATCATTAAGAACAAATTAAGAATCAAGTGTGCTAAACATCCGCTTAATCACAATTTAAATACGCATTACAAAGATATGTGCTCTCAACTTAAAAGAGAAATTTCTTTGTGTAAAGATAGATACTATGGTAACCTATTTGTGCAGGTTAAGGGGAATATTAAAAATGAATGGAAATTAGTAAATAGTCTTCTGAATAAACATACTTGTAACAAAAAGGATATCTGTCTAAATATAAATGGAGATGTAGTTTCTGATGAAAATACTGTTGCTAATGAATTCATTAATTACTTTGCAAATGTTTCTGATTCCTTACAGTCTTCTTTCCGTTCCTCCTGTGCATCTTGTAGTTATTCAATTATTCGTGGTGATTCTTTGAATCAAAACACCTTCTTTTTTGAACCCGTAACGGCATTCGAAGTTTTGAAAAGTATTGGGTCTCTAAAAAATTCAAACACTTGTGGAGCTGATGGTGTCTCAAATAATTTACTAAAAAATTTATCTTTTTTCTTGGTTGATGTTCTGGCGCATTTATTTAACCAAAGCATTTTCTCAGGAAAATTTCCGTATGCTTTGAAGTGTGCCGATATTGTTCCTATTTTTATAAAAGGATCAGCGAATGAAAAAAGCAATTATAGACCTATTTCTATCCTCAATTAGTAAAATTTTTGAAAAAAGTTTTAAAATAAGACTATTGTAATTTTTAATTTAAAACAACTTTTTTAGCTCTCTACAATTTGGGTTTCGGAAAGGTAAATCCACTGAAGACGCTCTCCTGAAATTTTGCTCCGACACTTTTATTAATCTTGACAATAAAAAGTGTACAGCTGGTCTCTTTGTCGATATCACTAAGGCATTTGATATGGTAAACCACGAAATCCTGTTATCTAAACTGGAAAATGCTGGTATAAGGAGTTTTATGAGTAACTGGTTCAGATCCTACCTTGAAAATAGATCATTGCGTGTAAAAATTAATAATATTAGAAGTGACTTAAAATTTTTGAATATAGGAGTACCTCAAGGCTCAGTACTTGTTCCTGTACTTTTCTTATTGTATATTAACTCTTTGTTTAAATTACCATTCAAGTCTAGAATTACTGCCTTTGCTGATGATGTTGGTTGTGCGTTTGGTGCTGATAGTCCCCTTGATCTAGTGGCTGATATTAATTGGGATTTGAATCTCTTTAGGTCGTGGTTCGCAGAACATAAGTTAGTCATTAGCTCTAAGACCAAAATTATGTTTTTTAGTCTTTCTTCTCCGAACGTTTTTGAACCAGATATCTTTTTCCATGAACCAATGTGCAAGAAATATTTTTTGTGCTTTTGTGCTTCTGAGTCGAGTGCGATCACTTACCTCGACCACCAAATCTGTAGTCAGTCTTGTTTCCAAATTGAAAAAGTGGATGTTTTTCAGTATCTGGGACTCTTAACTCCGAACGTTTTTGAACCAGATATCTTTTTCCATGAACCAATGTGCAAGAAATATAAACTTTTAAGTTGCTTTTGTGCTTCTGAGTCGAGTGCGATCACTTACCTCGACCACCAAATCATTAGTCAGTCTTGTTTCCAAATTGAAAAAGTGGATGTTTTTCAGTATCTGGGACTCTCAATCGACTCAAAGATGACTTTTAGCAATCAATTAACATAGCAATTAACCGAGAGTCTAAAAAAATATTTTCGTTCTACACTGCGGCATTTCTTCTATCTCCAAAAAGTTTGCTCCAATGATCTTCTTAAAAAAATTTATTATGGAATTTTCCATTCCAAATTGCAATATGGAATAGCATGTTGGGGTGGAACGCACTTTAACAGAGTGAGACCTATTTTAACTTTACAAAAATATGTAATTAGGATAATTAGTAGGAAGGGAAGACTACATCATAGTTTTCCATTATTTGTAAGATTGAAAATTCTACCAGTTCGACATTTATATTGTTTCAAGGTCCTTAAAACTTTCTTTTTGCGCTCAGGAAATCTGAATTTCAGGATCCTAGATAATCATAATCTACGAAACAACTTGCAATATCTTGTACCTGTTCCCAGCTTTCGGACGACTAATTTTCGTAATTTTTACACAGTAATGTCTTGTAGATTATTTAACAAACTTCCTACTGCGTTAAGGTCACTTATATTACCAAATCTTTTTCAAATACATTTAAAATCTTGGTTGTTTGATTTTGATTGTGGTGTTTTGGAAATAGTTGTGTTTTCTTAAACTATTTTACTTCCTTAATGTTCTGGTAAGTTATTAGAATATCTGATCAATCTCATTTTAAACTGAATTAATTTTTCTTGCACTTGGCTTACAAAACAAAAAGTAACTCTTTTTATGATTTTTTTTTGATTTTTTAAAGCAATATTTAAATTAAACTGAATTAAATTTTTTCTGGCACTTGGCTAATAGAACTAATTTTAATTCTTTTGATTCTTTTCTAATTGTAAATATCAATAATTGAATTTTTAAAATAAGGGTCACCCCACCCAATTTATATTTTGTTGTTCTTTAATACTGAAGTGACATTTAAAACTGTTTAAATTTTAACATCTAATGTCACTACCTTATTTCTTAAATAATATATTTTTGTGTTTTGAAATAAATGTATCTAGCATATTATACTTACTATAAATTATATTATTATAAGAAATAAATGAAAAAATGAAATGAAATGGAATGAAATGTACTTGTTTCCAGCGTTGGTCTTTGGAAAAGGACCAGCCACATCTACTGCAATCCTCTCAAAAGGCGATCCAACGTTGTACTGATGCATCTTACCTTGAATCTTTCTACCAGGTCCTTTGGTTGCAGCCCACTTGTAACATGTTCGGCACCACTTCTCCACGTCATCTCTAGCATGCAGCCAGTAGAACCGATGTCGCACCTTCCCCAGTGTTTTGTTAACTCCCAGGTGGCCTCCAGAAAGTTCATCATGCATCTCCCGAAGAACTTCACTGACTTTCGATTGTGGTACGATCAGCTACATCACATATGATTTACCGTCAGTGGATTGCTATCTTCGCTTGAGGACACCTTCTTGCACATATAGTGAGTCCCACTGTGCCCAATAGGATTTGAGAACTGGACTCCTGTCTGAAATGTCTCCCAATTCAGGTTTCTCTTCATTTTCTTTCCATGAGAGAATGGGTTCGATATCTGGATCCTCCTATTGAGCCCACTTCCTCACTGCTCCATCCGCATTTGGGGTCAGCTTTTAGTCGCTGAGCGGTAATAATTTCTTTGTCTTCTTGCCACTTACGATGCTTGCAATCCACTTTGCAAGGTCTTGGGGATAATGCGTCGGCTTTTGAGTGCAACTGTCCTCTGCGGTGTTGAGTCTGGTAGTCATAAGTCTGCAGTCTTTCTATCCACCTTGAGAATTGACCTTCTGGATTTTTTAAGTCCAACAGCCAGTTCAGAGCACTATGGTCTGTGTGCAGAAAGAATTTCTGTCCACAGATGTACTTCTGGAAGTGCTTTGCTGCCAAGATAAGAGCTAGCAGTTCCCTTCTGGTCACACAGTAGTTTCTTTCGGGTTTCGAGAGGATCTTGCTGTAGTATGCCACTACTTTCTCCTCGTTAGTTTAGTTAGACTTTTATTTTCATCAAAAAAAAAGTTTTTACAATATAATTTGTTTATATAGGTATGAATTTACTAAGTCTATTTGGTTTGGCCTATGTCTACCAGAATGACAATGTTTTTTCGATATTGATAAAATTAGTTTCGCAAAAAAAGAAAAAAAAAAAAACATACAATAGATAAGGAAATTAAGAAAAATTTGAAAATATTAAAAATTGCCTTCTATAATACTTTCTCTATAATTCAGGGCAGTCTTTGTTAAGTTGGATAAGATATCCCAGCCATTTGCTCCGTTTAAAATTTTGATTGTCTCATTTTCGCTCAGGGCCGACTTTCCAAAGAATCTTATTCTAAATTCCTTCAGAATTGGACAGATAGCTAAGAAGTGTAGGACATCTTCTCTTACTCTCATATTGCAAAGATCTTAAAGTATGGGGAGATCCGATCGGTGAGGATGAGTAGTAACACCTATACACCGACGATGAAGCTTGCGAATCTGTCGTACATAACACGCCCTAAGTTTTCTAACATATTGTTGATTTTTTTTCTAATCGAAGACGGATGTTCGTTTGGCGTAGCTTGAAGACTGGTTCCACAATCGGCTGCAACTTTTTCCCATTCCTCCCAGACTCCACTTTTGAATTTAATTGAGTTCAACAGAATTAGTTTTGGAAGTCTTTGATCGTCCATCTCCAGGACCTTAGCTACATATTTAAAATGTAGATCTAATGTGCGCAGGAACATTGATGGAGTTCCGGTTTCAATATGTAACATAACATGTAGTTTGTGGTGTTTTTTGGAAGACGAAAAACCCGTTTTAAGAAATAGCGAAGGAATTTTTCAACAGCTTCATATTTGTTGTACCCCCATATTTGTGCTCCATAAAGAATCACTGAGGCTGCAGTTGATTGGAATAGCTTATACTTGGCGCTATGAGAAACATGCCTGTTACTTATACAGCGTTCCCAGATTAACGAAACTGCTCTTTTTGCTTCTGAGAGTTTTTCATTAAGGTGCACGTTCATACAGAGCTTTGATGTTAATCCACAAGCCAAGATATTTGTATTTTCTTACAATGTCTACGACTTCTCCGTTAAACTTCCACTTCTCTGAGTTGCTGTATCGTCCTCCCCCATTTCTGAAGATCATCACTTTGGATTTTTCCAGATTTACTTTTAGATTCCAAAGACTACAGTATTCGGAGAGCCGGTTCATCATGAGCTGCGTACCGTTTACCGTATCGCTAAGAAAAACGATGTCATCCGCATACATCAGGCCCGATATTGTTTCTCCGCAAAATTGGATTCCACCTTTTACGGTTTCAAGTATATCATTAATGAAAATAATAAACAATAATGCACTAAGAATGCAGCCCTGCTTCACACCTATTGATGTCGAAAATTCTTCCGAAACAGACTCTCCATCCCACACAAAAGCTATGTTGTTTTCATACATTGATTGAAGCGTTCGTATTATTTTTGTTGAAATGCCAGTTCTATAAAATTTGTAGAAAAGTGATTCACGGGAGATGGTGTCAAATGCTGCTCTGAAATCAACAAAAAATGCACATAGCTTCTGCTTTCTTTTCAAATACGCGCTTGCAATGTTTGTGACAGTAAATATTTGATCAATGGTGGAGTAGTTTTTTCTAAATCCTGCTTGAAACTCAGTTAATATCTTTTCTTCATGGATCCACTGCGCCAGTCTATTGTATATTAACGTTGCAAATAGCTTCGCCGAAGTATTTAAAAATGATATACCCCTGTAATTTGCTGGGTCCATGTAGTCCCCTTTTTATGTATGGGAAAGATTATTGATTTCCTAAAGAAACTAGGGATATCTGTGGTTTCGTAGATGCGGTTGAGGTCAGCTGTTAGCGTTTTAACATAGTATTTCGATGCATTTTTATATAACTCAAATGGTATTCGATCTTCACCTGGAGCCTTATTTTTTTTAGAGCTGTCAATAGCATATTCTACTTCTTGTAGTGAAAAAGGTGAATCTAGCTTTTCATTGACAAATAATGGGGCAGCGTATTGGAAAAGTGGTGACGTAAACGCGTTATTAAGCAGACTTCTAAAGTGTTCCGATAGCAAAGGTGCTTTTAGTGATGCAGCAATGGTGTTTGTTCTACCGTTAATATACTTAGCAGCTTTCCAAAAGTCGGGCGAAGAACGAGAGTTGTTGATTACAGCAATGTTTTGTTGCTCGAATGCTATTTTCTTCAATGTGCAAATTTTTTTGAAATCTGTGTTAGTATCTCTGTAAAGTAGTTTGAAGGTGTTGCAGTCATGTACCCTCATTAGTCTGAGGCATCTAAAAGATTTTTTACGTTCTTTTAAGCACTCAAAATAAAACCATTTTTGCTTACATACAGACTTAGCACTATGTATAAATGATTTCTGTCAGAGCTGTAACGAGGCACTTTTTAAAAGCAAAATATACCTCGTCACATGATTGTCATTTGCCGAACGTAAGGAACAGTGATCTCCGTCTAGTGGAATGGTAAGAAGAAAAGCTAATCCATCTAAGACAACAACCCCGGAATTAAGCTCGTAGCCGAGACACAGTACCTGATGGTGGAAAGTATTCAGGTTGTACCATGAAGGTAAAAAGTTAACCTCACCACCATGGATGGTGGATAATGAATAGGTGGTAATACCACCCAACAACCAACTCCCCATGCACAAGCAGTGCAAAGTATAACCATCGGCAGAGCTCGATGGTGAATTACATCGACGGCATAGTGGTGGCCATTGACATATTATATATGGACTGCTAGTTGGCTCCTTAAAAGTGAAGCCAGCGATAAGCGACAGTGCTGCATCAGGGTTCAACTGGTTGTCGAATCTAGAACTAATCTAACACATGTATGTCTCTTTTTTTAATTAGTTACAAAGAGAAAAATATAAGTTGGTCTTGTAGATGGCACCTAATTCTTGGGAACAAATTGTAATGTTGCCGTAAATGGCCGTAAATGGTGCACCAAGAGGGCTAGTGTCGCTTGGCTTCAAAATCTTTGCCAGTCTTATATGGAGATTACACTCAACTAGCAGTCCATATATAATATGTCAATTGTGGTGGCATATAGGCGGGCATATGAGTATGTCGTGTGTAATTGTACCTGACACGGAAATTGTAATTGTACCTGACACGGAATTCCGAGAAAGGACCCAAACTGCAGAAAGGATTATCCCGAAAAAACCCAACCAGATAATTTCTTGGAAATTGCTAATTATTAATATTTTACTAATCACCATTTCCAGGAATCTTTTCTTTGTTTCTTTATTTTCAGAATGATAAAAACAATGGAGGAGAAATTTACAGCCGAGACAGCATACCTGGCATTTGCAGCGCTTTCGAAGCGAGTAGCAGAGGACCTAGGACCTGAAAGCAGGCCACGACTCTGCAATCTCGTTCAGGAACTACAAGTGCAACTCATGGATGATTACCAAAATCCCCAGCCAGTGGCACAAGTGCAGCTCATGGACGACTACCAAGATCCCCAGCCAGTGGTAGACGAAATGGTCTGCCTAACAGGAGACGAGCAAGAACTATCAGAAACTGACCGCAACCCACCCGAAGCAGAGCAGACAACTGGAAAGAAAAGGGCTAAGAAGGCAGCCATGAGTAAGGTCCCGAAAAAGAAAAAAGCTGACAAAAATGAGGCAAGCACGGAAATTGCTAAAACCTCTGCCAAGAAGACAACAACGGACAATCATCCCACCCCAGCAACAAGCACGAATGGAACAGCCAAGAAGACAGCAACGGACAATCACCACACCCCATCAACAAGCACAAATGGAACAGCCAAGGAAGCAACCAAGAAGATCGGTATGCCACCCATAATAGTGTTCTCGGGAAACACTGCTGAAATTCGGAGGTTCGGCAAAGGAACACAACTTGACAAAACAATCATCAACACAACAGCGCGCAAGGACTATAATGAAATCCGGACGTTCCTCAAGGAAAAGAAGATCCAAAACCTATCCTTTACACCAAAGGAAGACAGGAAAACTCTGATGATGTTGAAAGGAATACATCACAGTTACACCGCCATTGAAGTCGAAGAGGAACTTAGAACCGAAGGACTGCCAGTCATCAAAGTTTCAATCTTCAAATCGAAGAAGACTACAACCAAGCTGCTCAACTGTTTCGTGGTTGAGCTAACCAAAACCTGCGACATCGCCGACGTCTACTCCAAAACGCTGCTGATGAACCAAAAGGTCTACTGGGAAAAGCTAAAATCGAACGATAAAGTACAATGCAGAAACTGCCAACGATTTGGACACGTAGCTGTTAACTGCGGAATGAAGTACGTCTGCGTGAAGTGCAGGAACAACCATCTACCAGGTGAATGCAAACGCAAGGATGTCTTCAGTCCAGATGTTTGTTGCGCGAATGAAAAGACCGAAGGACACCCAGCCAGCTTCAGGGGATGCCCTGTACTCAAAGCCAAGCAAACGGAGAGGAAACTGGCACTTGAAAGCAAAAAAGTGCAGCAACAATTTGTTGCAAGGTCAGCCTGCACCTTCACCAAACCGACGTTCAGCTATGCAGACATTGCCAGGAAAAATACAACACCAGCCGCAAGAAGTCACCCAGCTGCCAAGCCGACAAACACTCCAGCCCCGTCAACGAAGGTACCAGCTCCCACCAAAGTCACCCAACAGCAACAAAAACAACCCAACCTGGAAAATGAGGTCAAACGCATATTTGGATCCGATTTTTCGACAGTCATGAAGAAGGCCAAGAAATCTGTTCCCTCCAACTATAATCAACTGACCGAAGAAAACAAATCCGTGGCTCTTGCCGCTTTTATATTCCAACTATGCAGCGCGTAGTGCGCATCAACAAACTGCGTTTAGTGGCTTATAACGTTAACTCGTTATACAGCCGGGAAAAGAGAACAGCCTTCAACCTGTTCATGAAGAAAAACAGCCCGGACTTAGCGCTCGTAAGTGAAACGAACGTCACCAAGAGAAACAACATTGACGTCGCCAACTACAAAACATTCAGGAGAGATAAAACAGAGGGAAGGAGAGGAACTGCCGTCTTCATAAGCAACAAAATATCCAGCAGTGCCAGCGAAGTAATCATCACTGGTTTAAGATGTTTTGAAGCAACCGCCATCACAATCCAACTAGGATCAGATGAGACACTTACAGTCATCAGCATCTACAACAAATGCACGGCAACAGCATCAGATATTAGAGACGATCTCCATACCTTGAACAGGATATTATGCAGAAGCACCTATGGACTTATTGGAGGAGACTTCAACGCCAGACACCGAAGATGGATGGATACACAAGACAACAGTGACGAAATTGTCAATTGGCTGGACGAAAATATTGAACATCACTCTCTGGTAGTAGTGTCGCAACCCAAACCCACCTTCCCAAGGACACCATCGACGCTCGACTTCTTCCTCGCAACATCCAATCTTATATTTATCCTTCCGGAGCTCCAAAACTTCGTCTGCACGACAATAGCCAGCGATTCAGATCATGAGGCCGTCCTTCTATCAATCAACATCCGGCACCAGATAATCTCTGTGCCCAGAGGTGGGCTTCGTCAACTACAAAAAGCTTGACACTGCTAAGCTCCAAAGAGACTTTGACGAGTGTATCACACTACCGCCAACCAACACAAACCTCCGGAATGAGGAAATTGATTCCGCAATTGACAATCTGGAAAACGTAATTAAATCTTCGCTTGTAAAGCAAAGGCAGCCAAGAACCTCCCGGGATAGATACGAGCACCTGCCGCACTACATCCAGAAACTCTACCACCACAGGCAACACTTAAGGAAGTTGCTACAACGTATACAGCAACGAGAACTGAACACCATCAACAGCAACTACCAGGCCGTATCCAGCGAGCTCAGATGCGTAAACATCATATTCAAGAACGCAGTGAACTACCACAACGACATTCTTCTTCAAAACAGGCTTCAATCCATTAAGCCAGGACCCGACAAATTCCAAAAAATCAACAGGATTATAGGAAAAAACCCCCAATGCCGGAAACCATAACAACAGCCCATGGCGAAGCTTCAACCGACGCGGATAAAGCCAAAGGATTTGCGGACTTCTTTGAAGAACACTTCAAACCAAATCCACCCTTGGACCCTGCATTTTTGGAAGAAGTCAACTCCTCAGTTCAACTCGCTCAAGCCCCCCAACAGACCATCCAATTCAGCGATGATAATCCGTCCAGCGATCCAACAGACAACCTTGAGCTCACCACTCCTGAAGAAATTCAACAGTTCCTACACAGAAGCCGCCCAAAAAAGTCAACAGAACCGGACAAGATAGCCACATTCATAATCAAAAGGCTACCAATCAGTGACGATATTCCTTGCAATTATCCTTAATAATTGCATCAACAACTGCTATTTCCCCAACAAATGGAAAAAAGCGAAGATTGTTGCAATCCCCAAGAAATCCAACAACAAAGACGTCTCTGGATACCGACCCATTTCTCTCTTGAGCAACATGAGCAAAATACTAGAGGTGCTTCTACTGACACGGCTGAAATCCTTCTGCAGCAACAACAACATCATACCAGACACAGTTCGGCTTCCGTGAAAAACACTCCACCTTACATACTCTTATTAAATTTCAGCACGACATTGCCTCTTCCTTGAATTGCCATCAAGTCACTGTTGCATGCCTTCTCGATATCGAGAAAGCATTTGACAGTGTTTGGATTCAAGGACTAGTGCATAAACTCTTCCAACTAAATTTTCCACAGGCACTAATCAAAATAATATACAATTTTCTTCATTGCAGGTCATTCTTCGTTCAAACAGGAAGTTGTCACTCATCAACAAGGACAATCAACGCTGGAGTTGCACAGGGATCCAAGCTAGGACCGTTCTTGTTCAACATCTACACATTGGACCAACCACAGCCAGAAGACGCACAAACTCTCCTGTTTGCTGACGACTCCCTCACATACGCCAAGTCCATGTCCCCGGTATTTGCTGCCAGAAGAGTTGAAGCCACGTTAGACAGCTTTGCGAGTACTACCAGCACTGGGGCTTCAAAGTAAACTCAGCCAAATCCGAGCTAATTTGCTTTAGACGACCATCCACCAGATCCGGGTACTCAAGAGGACGCTCAGCCAACAAGTGTAGAAGTACCAAGATCTCCTTACTCGATGGAACTCAACTAACGGCCAAAAACAATGTGAAGTACCTGGGAGTACAGTTCAACGAATTACACAGGTTCAACCCCCATGCAGCTGCTGTGCTAAGGAAAGCCAACTTCGCCTTTCACCGCATCCATCCACTAATGCGAAAGAACAACGGGCTAAGCCAGAAGACGAAACTACTTCTCTACAAGCAGTTCATTCGGCCTGTGATCACGTACTGTTTCCCTACTTGGTACACGGCAACAAAAAACCACACGAACAAACTGGCAGTTCTAGAGCGGAAGATCCTGTGAATCTGCACTGGACTACACTATGACAGGATACGAAGGAAGCACGTCAGCAACAGGAGACTCTACGGAGAAGCGAAAATAGTACAACTAGACAGTTACCTCATTGACTCCAGCCGTAGATGTCTGCGAAACATGACCAACCACCCGAATCCCCTAATAAGGAGCATCATAAGTCAGCCAAGACATCCCAGCCCGCGGTACCTTCTAGCAATGGAACTTCTGGATGAGGATCTTATTCCTACAAGTGATGAAGTGAACATCAACTTCTATGCTGACCCGGGGTCAGCATACC
Organism: Melanostoma scalare; assembly: GCA_949752695.1. NCBI lineage: Eukaryota > Metazoa > Arthropoda > Insecta > Diptera > Syrphidae > Melanostoma > Melanostoma scalare. The sequence goes on along the minus strand of OX456985.1, from coordinate 100,533,802 downwards.
ACCGTGGCTAGGAGCCACCAATAAAATAAAATTATATTGCTTACGTATTGTGCCACCAGGGGCAGCGACTAATACCTGGCCGATCCCGCTGCTACTGTCTGTACCGAGGTCTTCGGACGCTCGTAGTTTCACACCACCGAGGTCTACGGACACTCGTAGTTTCACACCACCGAGGTCTTCGGACGCTCGTAGTTTCACACCACCGAGGTCTTCAGACGCTCGTAGTTTCACACCACCGAGGTCTTCGGACGCTCGTAGTTTCACTACACCGAGGTCTTCGGACGCTCGTAGTTTCACACCACCAAGGTCTTCGGACGGTCTTAGTTTCACACCACCGAGGTCTTCAGACGCTCGTAGTTTCACACCACCGAGGTCTACGGACGCTCGTAGTTTCACACCACCGAGGTCTTCGGACGCTCGTAGTTTCACACCACCGAGGTCTTCGGACGCTCGTAGTTTCACACCACCTAGGTCTTCGCACGCTCGTAGTTTCACACCACCGAGGTCTTCGGACGCTCGTAGTCTTACACCACCGAGGTCTTCGGACGCTTGTAGTTCCACACCACCGAGGTCTTCGGACGCTCGTAGTTTCACACCGCCGAGGTCTTCGGACGCTCGTAGTTTCACACCACCGAGGTCTTCAGACGCTCGTAGTTTCACACCACCGAGGTCTTCGGACGCTCGTAGTTTCATACCACCGAGGTCTTCGGACGTTCGTAGTTTCACACCACCGAGGTCTGCGGACGCTCGTAGTTTCACCTGCTAGGGTCTTACGATGTCTACGCGCTCCGACTTACCTGCGACTGCCTATAGGACGAATGTGTCAGAAGGGATCCTGCCGGTAGAAGAAGCCACCGCAACCGGAAGTGTCTACAACGATATATATATAAACTATTTGGTTTTGTTAAATGTAATTGAAGTACAGTAAGTTCTAATAAAAGAGGTTTCTTGACCTTTGTGAAGTTTTGGTGTTTTTATTCACTAAACCCTGACTAGCCGTGAGCAGTACCTCGGCTGGGAAACCAAAAACACGTCACAATTTGGCGCCCGAGCAGGGACTATTAAGGTCCACTCCGTTGAAAAAGAAATTCTCTTAAGAACTATAAAATTTATACTACGAAAAATCCAGACATGTCCGACTCCGAAGAGAGCTTCGACGTGTTCGCCAGTATAGGGGCAATGTACTTGCTCAGCAAGCCAGAGCTGGTGACACGTATGAGTCAGTTAGGGCTTGACACCGAAGGCACTTTAGCTATGCTACGAGCTCGGTTCAGCAGTTACATTAAAAAGGCCAGACTCCGGAAATCCACACAAGATCTGTGCGCGGATTTGGAGAGAGCCGTAACTGAGCGGGAGTACAAGCAAGTACTAACCCAAGAAAACGAAACCGAGCCAAAGTCGCCGATGTACACCGAGATCACCTTCCAGGTGCCATCTTATGTGCCACCTACCGCCGCACCGTCCGCCGAAGATGACCTGACAAGGGACTCGTCGTCGTCAAGTGCCGCGCTTCCCAATGAGATCGCTACCCCACCTCCTGTTGAACCATTGGCCACCAGGCCTGCTTTCCGACCAACCGGTCGGTTTATTCTCCGCTTCGAGGCAGAGCTAATGAATAACGTCCGCAAATGGGGATTAAGGTTCGACTCATCAGGGAACGCGATCGAATTCATGGACTGACTCGAAGAATTAACCGCATGCTATGACATACTCTATGAGATGATATTGTCAAGGCCTTACCGGAAATACTACGCGGCACCGCTCTAGAGTGGTTTCGCATAAGCAAAGATCGTATAAAATCCTGGACCCAGTTCCGCACCGCTTTCCTAGACCATTATCTGCCAGCCAGGTACCTCTGCAAATTAGAGGAGGAAATAATGCGGAAAAAGCAAGGGCCACGCGAAAAGGCAAAGGATTTCATACAGGCCACACAATATCTGATCTACAGACACCCGCGCATAAGCATCGAGGATAGTATCGATCGCATTTATGATAGTTTGAGACCGGAATATCATTTATACATAAAAAGACGCGATTTCGACACGCTGGACGAACTCATGAAGCTGGCGGAGGAGTATGAGTACATACGGGGAGAAGACCGTACGCCTCACCAAGCACAGCCATACGTCGCTCCTACGCCCAGACCAGCACCGCCTCGTAACCCTCATAACCCTTTTGCTTCAGACCGATCGATAGCCGACCGCAGAGCGGTATTGCCCCCACCGCGGCCAAATTTCAACCGTTCCGACCCGCCGCCACCGCCACCGCACTTCGGGCAATATGATAGAGATACCCACTGATGGACGGGTGACGAAAGACTGCAGTTGTCATCCGCATCGAGCTGCCATCATTTCCAGCCCGAAGCATGAGCCCCAAACGCAAGATTCTCCACCGGTTCAGGCTATAGCGCTAGTCGAAACGGTACCAGCACTTACACAACCAGGGGGCACGGAAGAGCATGTAGATCCGAGATGTTTCGTGACCATACGAGTGGGCGGTCAGGCCATCAGAGCGTTATTAGACACCGGAGCCACCAAATCCTTCATCAACGCCACCACCCGCCGCATATTACGCCGCCTTAATGCCCCCGTCCGCCACCAACCGCACCGTACGCATTTAGCTAATGGCGAAGTAGTGGTCAGCCACGAGCACTACCCACTGGCAATGACTACCCGAGATCGGACCATCCACGGAACAGTGACGTATATGAAACAACTCGCTGAGGAGATGGTGATAGGAGTGGACATATTAAGGGACGCCGATTTTCGGATGAGCCTAAGTGGTACCGAAATACCGTGGTTACCAACGCCAGACCCACCTAGCGTCGACACGACCGAACGCCGAGAGCACCTCTGTGCGTTGGGGGGTAAGCCATTGGCCGTCTCACAAGAAGAGGCGTTGAAAGCATTGTTGGACGAGGAATTACCGAAGTTTGAGTACCTGCCGAAAGTCACGGATACCGCCGTACATCACATCACACTGAAAACCGACCAGCCGTTCAAACAGAGATATTACCCAAAGAACCCAGCCATGCAGAAGGTGATAGATGACGAGATCAATGAGTTGCTTCAGGACGACAAAATAGAACCTTCAAAGAGCCCGTACAGCTCACCCATAGTACTCGTAAAAAAGAAGACCGGCTCGTGGAGGGTATCTGTCGATTACCGAACAATCATGGACGCGTATCCCTTGCCACAAATAGTAGCCATCTTAGACAAGCTAAAACGAGCAAATTTCATCTCCACTATTGACCTCAAACAAGGTTACTTGCAGATCCATTTGCACCCCGAATCCCGTGCTTACACCGCTTTCACTGTACCAGGGCGCGGATTATACCAATGGAAGGTCATGCCGTGCGGACTGAACTCAGCGGCTGCCACATTTCAACGAATGCTAGACAGCATCATCGGTCCTTGTACGAAAGTACAATGTTCTTTTAAATGAAATATTAAATTAAAGAATACGAATTGAATTTGTAATATTAATTAGTTAATCGAACAAAGCTTAGATTTAAATAGAATCCACAAATAATTAATGTCAATTGAAATACATATGTAAACAATAACAATACATAGAATTTGTTCTTATGACCTCTAATGGTATATCAAATATATAATGAAAATACAACCGATTTATAACGATTAAGAACTGGACGTGTTTTATTTTTCTTGGAAAGTTTTTTAGTAATTTTTTTCCTAGTTTTTCATATTAAACAAACCTAGTCAGAAACATTTGGTCCTATCGATCCGTCTTTTTCAAAAACAACTATTGAACTTTTAACAAACAGTGTGTGTGTGTTAGAACAATAACTTTAGACAATAAAGTGAGAACTTAAATAGTTAAAACATATATATACATATATATATACACGAAAGTGCATTGTACAAAATCATTTTAGTGATTTAATAACTAACTTTTGTAAGTTAAATCTGATTTCGCGTTACCTAAACCGAAACAACGTCGCGTCGCGCAACAAAATTATCATCTTCAAGAAGATACAGAAACTGACGGCAGCTGCAGCTGATTTTAAACGTGAGTTTGCACATATTCTTTTTAATCTCTGTTGTATTCTGAAAAACAAATATATTGGTTAAAATGTCGTATAAATATGGGGAACTTCAAAGTGGTTTACTTACGACCATAAAGAGAGACCTAGTCAACTTTAAAAAGTCTCCAAAAGAGCGTCTGACCCGCTCATATGTGGCTGCAAGGTTGGCTAAGTTGGAGCAAGACATCGCCACGTCAAAGGTGTATAATGAGGCCATCATAGGAGGAAACCATCTGGAGACGACAATGAAGAAGGAAGATCTTCTGGATGTATACGACCAGATTTTGGACATTTCCATGGATTATCGTGTGGAGCTCATGGAGGCGTCGGAAAGACACAAACCTGTGCCCACAGCAGACGTCAATGCAGCATGTTCGGACGCAACATCGCAACAGTCGTCATCTCGGTCGGAGATACGGCTCCCCCGCATCGACTTGCCCAAATTTGATGGCGCGTACACCAGTTGGCGAACATTCCACGATCGTTTTGGTGCGTTGGTGCACAACAACAGTAGTCTGGCCGACATAGATAAGCTGCACTTTCTACAGTCGTGCTTGGTTGGTGACGCCGAGCGTTTCCTGCAAAACTTGTCGGTCGAGGCGGCCAATTATGAAAAGGCGTGGGAGTTGTTGAAGGAGCGCTACGATCATAAACGCATCCTGGTGCATTTACAGATGCAGGCTCTGTTTGGGCAGTCTCCTATGACCCGGGAAACTGCAACAGGTTTGAAGGAGTTGTTGTTCACTACACGGGAGTGTATGTCAGCGCTGGAGAACATGGACGTTCCGGTCGATCAGTGGGATACGGTGCTCATTTGGTTCCTGCACCAGAAGTTGCCGTCATCAACGCAGAAGCTGTGGGAAGAGAAGATGGGAAACAGGAAAGATTTGCCGAAATTCGTGGAGTTTTCGGACTTTTTAGATACTCGTTTCCGCACTTTGGAGGTTGTTGACCAGCAAGAGATGTGCTCCGCGTCAAAAATGAAAGCTGAGACATTCGCTACCAATCGTTCTCGCTTTCAGAGCACTAAAGTGATGTTTGCGACGCCAGCATCTAAGCCAACAGGTAAGCCAGCCAGTAGGCAAGTAGGTAGGCCAGCAGTTCGGCCAACTTTTAACAGGGAGTCGGGAATGTGCAGTTTGTGCAATCTGCAACAGCATTCCATAAGGAAGTGTCAGCGGTTCCTGAACATGGACACAGCGGAAAGGAAGCAGACTGCTCGACGCATGAGAGTTTGCGACAACTGCCTTTCTTCAGGACATTTCGCACAGGATTGCCCATCACCTGGCTGCTGCTACTTCTGCCAACAGCGTCACCACACGCTTTTGCATGCAAACGTGGCCCAACACGCAACTGTGCGCGCAAATAGCATTACACCGTCGAGGTCAACAACAACTTCTAGAGGTAACAATGCAATTTCTCATTCGTTCAATGCAAACGCGCTGGAGTTTGAACCACGAGAGGTGCAACAAGCTTCTACAAGTGGTCAAGTTTTAAATTACCACACGTCGCATGGTAGCAGAACTCACCAGGTACTTTTAGCGACAGCAATTGTTAAGGTGCGAGCAGCCGATGGTCGTCAACACCATCTCCGAGCTTTGATCGACCCAGGATCGGAAGCATGTTTCATTACGGAAGATGCCGCACAACAGTTGAAGCTGAAAAAGCAACGTACCTTTGTCGAGGTGTCAGGGTTAGGGTTGGTCAGCAGTGGCACAACGCAAACATGCGTGGATATTGAGCTTGCGTCATGCAACTCAACCTATGGAGGCGCGGTGCGGGCACTGGTCTTCAAGTCGCTGACTGGCCATCTCCCGGCCCAACAAATGATACCTGACAAATGGCAACATCTTAAAGGGTTAACGTTGGCAGATCCAAATCTCCACGTTCCTGGACCTATTAATTTACTTCTCGGCAGCGAAGTATATGCTGATATACTCCTTCCAGAAGTGAGAAGACCTGCAGATGGAGTCGGACCAACCGCTCAGAAGACGCAGTTAGGGTGGATTGTGTTAGGGAAAGTTCAAGCGGAACATCCCCGGCAAATACGCAGTTTTGTGCAGACTGCTGACCTGAATTCTCAGCTGCAGAGATTCTGGGAGATGGAAGAATTGCCGTTCCAGACACATGAAACTGAGGAGAACATCGCATGCGACGCGCATTTCAACGAACACACGATACGCTTTCCTGACGGGCGTTATGAAGTGAAGCTGCCGTTTAAGGGTGGATGTCTTCCAGCGATGGGATCCAGTAAGCAGAGCGCGGTCCGACGATTCCTGCACTTGGAGAAGAGGCTGGAGGCAAACCCAACTCTTCGGGCAGACTATGCCAAATGCATACAGGAATATGCAACCCTAGGGCATATGGAAGAAATTCACGTCGGCGACTCGGTGTTGGCAACCCCATACCACTATTTTTTGCCTCACCATGCAGTTTTCAAGGAATCGAGTTCCACCACGAAACTGAGGGTCGTGTTCGACGCAACAGCGAAGACTTTGGATGGAAGTTCGCTCAATGATCGACTTTTGGTGGGCCCAAAATTACAGTCGAGCATTATTGATCTGGTTCTTCGATGGCGAACCCACAGAATCACATTTACGGCTGACATCGAGAAGATGTATAGGCAGGTGTTAGTGGATACACCGGATACTTACTATCAGTTGATCCTGTGGAGAAACGATCGGTTATCTCCAATCAAAATGTATCGGCTTAAAACGGTAACGTTTGGCACAGCAAGTGCACCGTATCTTGCCATCAAAATTTTGAAGCGTGTAGCCGAAGAGGAAGAATCGCACCTGCCGGAAGGCGCAAAGGTTGTCCGAGAGGACATGTATGTGGACGATCTCATCAGTGGTGCCGATACTGTGGAAGAAGCACGAACAAAACGCGACCAAGCGAATCAACTTCTGGCGTCCGCGGGCTTCAATTTAAGAAAATGGACAAGCAACGTGAAGGAACTCGTCGAAGACATACCTGTAGCAGATCGAGAGTTAGATTTTGAGGTGCCGTTCAACATGTCAAATCATGTCAAAACCCTTGGCATAAAATGGTTCCCGGTAGACGACTACTTTTCTTACCAAAATGTGCAACAGTCATCAGAAGCCACAACAAAAAGGTCAATGTTGTCCACCATAGCCAAACTGTTCGACCCCCTTGGCTGGATATCACCATGCGTCATCACGGCAAAGTTAATGATGCAGCGGCTTTGGGAACTAAGTTGTGATTGGGATGATCCGGTTCCAGCTACTTTGAAGAAGGATTGGGATGCTTTTCATGGAGAACTTCCTATGATCGAGACGCTTCGAATACCACGCTGGACTCAGATAAGCAAAACCAACAAGGATATCGAGCTACATGGATTCTGTGATGCGTCGATGAAAGCATACGGTGCGGTAGTATACGTTCGTGTGCTTGACAGTGATGGGAGTATACAGGTCAACTTGCTCCTGGCAAAGACGAAGGTAGCTCCAAGTCAGCGTACGATCACGCTTCCACGTTTGGAACTTTGCGGAGCAGTAGTGTTAGCGCAGCTGATGCAGTATACGAAGGACGTTTTGGCTGTTCCCGACATCAAGATGTTCACATGGACCGACTCAACCATCGCGCTCGCGTGGATACGAGCTACTCCCGCCAAATGGACTACTTTCGTGGCCAACAGAGTGTCCGAAATTCAGCGGTTAGTGGGGATCGATTGCTGGGGACATGTTGCAACGCTTCATAACCCAGCCGATCTGGCGTCTAGAGGTGTGTATCCAGCAGAACTGACGTCACTGCAAACTTGGTGGATTGGTCCTGAATTTTTACGCAGTCAATGGACTTTCGATGTTCCGCATCAACCTGTTGACATCGAAACTGACGAGGAACGACGTACGGTTAAGGTACTAAGTGCTCAAGTCAATCAGGATGATCGTATACTTCAAACCATCTGCGACTGTTCGAGTTTGTTGAAGGTGATTCGAGTTATCGCCACATGTTGCCGTTTCGCAACAAAATGTCGACGAAAAGCAGTTTTTGATGGCCCGCTTAGCCCAAGCGAATTAAAAGCAGCGCGTATCATCGTCGTGAAGGCCGCACAGAAGGAGATGTTCAAATCAGAGCTTCAACAAATCGTGGAAACCTCGAAGATACCCAAGTCACTCAAGACTTTGAACGCATTCGTTGATGCTGATGGACTTTTGAGAGTTGGAGGACGCTTGGAGAATTCTCTCCTCCCCTACGACGCGCAACATCCGATACTACTTCAAAATAGTCACCATTTTACGAACCTGGTTGTCAGAGATGCCCATAAGAACACCTTGCATGGCGGCATCCAACAGATGATCAGTTACATCCGTCAAATGTACTGGATTGGCCAGATACGAAGAAGCGTGAAATACCAGCTTCATAGATGCACTTCTTGCTACCGGCAAAAGGCATCGGAAATGCAGCAGTTGATGGCGAATCTACCTGCACCTAGAGTCCAGATGTCACGACCGTTCAGTCATACTGGAGTTGACTACGCAGGACCCATCGAAATGAAAAGCTGGAAAGCTCGAGGTGCCAAAATACTAAAAGGCTATTTTGCAGTATTTATCTGTTTGGCAACAAAGGCCATTCACTTGGAAGTCGTGTCTGACCTGACCACCCAAGCATTTTTAGCAGCATTTCGACGGTTTACGGCCAGGAGAGGTAGCTGCAAACAAATCTACAGCGATTGTGGAACAAATTTCGTCGGCGCTAATAACGAATTAGCCAAAATGTTGAAGGACGCGAAGCACGATTTTAAAGAAATTGCCGAAAATCTCTCAAATCATGGAACGAATTGGCACTTTATTCCCCCAGCTTCTCCACACTTTGGTGGATTATGGGAAGCGGGAGTGAAATCGGTGAAATACCATTTAAAACGAGTTGTTGGAACCGAAAGGCTTACTTTTGAGGAGCTCACAACGCTTCTAACTCAGATAGAAGCGTGTCTGAATTCGAGACCCTTATGCCCACTCTCCGACAGCTTAGATGATTTGAATGCGCTAACACCTGCGCATTTTCTCGTAGGCGAATCTTTGCATGCTGTGCCACAAGGCGAACTCAACAACGACATCACGTATATCGACCGATGGAAAAAGGTACAAGCGCTGGCGGAAGGATTTTGGAAAAAGTGGAATTCCGAATACCTTGCACGGTTGCAGCAACGTCCGAAATGGACTCAAGTTCAAGAAGCTCCCAAAATAGGAGACCTAGTCTTGCTCAAGGATGAGCGACTAGCACCGACGTATTGGAGCCTTGCCCGAATCGAGGACACTCACGCGGGAACGGATGGTCTTATACGTGTTGTCACAGTGAAGACACAAAATGGAAAATTCAAACGACCTATCGCGAAGATTTGTTCTTTACCGTCAAACAAACACCCGGAACAATCTGCGCGAGTCTAGAAGATGAATCACTTAAACATCTGTTGCTCACTGAAACATCGACAAACAAAAGGAGTACCTATGCTGTTTTCAAAAGCATAAAACTCTAAACCTGTAAACAAAAGGAGTATACGCTGGTTTTCAATTTAAACTCTAATTAAAATTTGATACAACTCATCAGTCAATACAACAATCAACACATCTTTAAAACATTTGCGAAAAGTTAAAACACATCATCGTTCAAAAAACACCAATCAACACATCTTTAAACCCATCTGCAAAGCTGTTAAAACAACATCAATCAACTCATCTTTAAAAATTCGCAAGCTGTTCAAACCACCTGGAAGGCTGAAGAAGAAGAATAAATCAAACAAGAACTTTTTAGAAATCATCTTTATTTAAAGCTATAACAATTTACAAAAGTTGCATGAAAGGCAATCAATGCACTTCATCTTTAACGCTGTGCTGCTACAACGCACACACAAACTCAAACTTTAAAATATAAAAGGAACTAAAACAACTTATTCTAAATCACTTAATCCACAACACAAATAAAACACATTATGTATTTTTAAAAATCTTGGCAAAGAGAATATCGAATTCCCGTCGGCAAAACAAAACAAAAAAAAATCGTCGTCGACAAGACACATTTTTATTTGCAAGAGAATGTCTAATTCCCGTCGGCAAAACAAGCAAAAAAATCGTCGTCGACAAGACACATTTTTTACTAAAATTACTTGTGCACTGCAACACCGCATACGCAATATTAATTAATAACAAAACGCTGAAGCAATGCACATATTATTAATAAACAAATTATCGGCAAACACAAAATGCACTTGCCATTTTTAAACACAAAAAAAAAAAATATAGAACACGATCCACATCACATAGCAAATCAAAACCACGAAATGTCAATGCCATCGGCAAATGCATTTGACCATTTCTGTACACAGGTCTGATTAATTTAAGACCAAATATACAGTCCACTGAAGTGAAATTAATAAAGCACATAATAATTTTCAATCACTTAAACACACCTAAAACTTAATAAAATTCATAAAATTCGCGAAACCATTTCCGAATTAAAACCGCGATTTGTTTACAATCAAAATGTAAACAACAATTCTAGTTTTCCAACTAGAGAAGGATGGCACTAGGTCACATTAAATTGGCCATTAATATTGTGCATTCTAGCACACCGCGTATACCCACACACACACACGCAATATATATTCATATATTAAAATAAAAACCTCTTTTACGCGCGAGCCCCGAAATCCGCGAATTAATTTGTAAATCTGAACAAGTACACACATACACACAAATCTACGCTACAAAATTTGCAATTGAAATTAAAACAAAATTGAAAAATATGCACAATCTTAAACAAACATAACAGAAACACTACAAACACAAAACATATGAACTCTAATAAAATATAATATTTAATGAAATATTTTAAACAAAAGGTGGAAGAAGACTCATCCTTATATTTTTGTGGGTCGGCACACACAAGTCCACCATAACCCATAAACGATGTTGAAAGTTGCGGGAATTCCTACGCAACATAATCCATTCACGACAGCAACTTCACATTCCCATGCAAAAGAACTTTAACACATTAGAAAAGCACAATTTAAACCACAAAACTCACTTTTCATAAAAAAAAAAAAAAAATCGCGATTAAAATTCTCAAAGAACGCATGCCGGCACCATGCTTCTTCTTCACACCTTCAACAATTGAATGAATCAATTAACTATGTATATGGATAATGGAAATTGGAAACGAAACCACACCAACCACCGGTTGCCGAACATCATTCATATATAGTATTGCTGCACTTTACTCACTACCAGCAACATAAGAAAATCCCTTTCAAGCGCGAATGAGATAGATCTTCGTTCGTACTCACTGTCACTGTACTTGGTAGTATGCATGTACCATGTAGGCATTAAAAGTTTCTTTAAACGGGTGTATATGGGATTAAGTTGTTTTTATTATGCACTAATACTCTTGTCTCTTTGCATGTCAAACTTAGTGGTACCACAATCGTGAAACATAATGGGAACTGAACGTTGAAGAGACGGTGATGCCAAATCAATTCTTAACATCCCGGCTACATCGATCGGAGATTTTACTAATCAACATTTAGAGGCGGGAGAATGTACGAAAGTACAATGTTCTTTTAAATGAAATATTAAATTAAAGAATACGAATTGAATTTGTAATATTAATTAGTTAATCGAACAAAGCTTAGATTTAAATAGAATCCACAAATAATTAATGTCAATTGAAATACATATGTAAACAATAACAATAACATAGAATTTGTTCTTATGACCTCTAATGGTATATCAAATATATAATGAAAATACAACCGATTTATAACGATTAAGAACTGGACGTGTTTTATTTTTCTTGGAAAGTTTTTTAGTAATTTTTTTCCTAGTTTTTCATATTAAACAAACCTAGTCAGAAACACCTGATATGGACGAATATGCGTTCGCCTATCTGGATGACATCATCGTTGTGAGTGGCACATTCGAGGAACATTTAAAGCAACTGAGTGAAGTTTTCGCTAGACTGCAAGCGGTGAACCTGCGCATCAACCGTGAGAACTGTGAATTTCGCAAAAGCCAGTTGAGGTATTTGGGTCATGTGGTGAGTGAACAAGGTATCTGTACGGACCCTGATAAAATCGCGGCCGTCCAAGATTTGAATGCCCCGCGAAATGTAAAAGAACTAAGACGAGTGATGGGAATAACATCCTGGTACCGCCGATTCATACATAATTTCTCCCAAGTAGCTACGCCCCTGACCAAGTTGTTGAAAAAGAGCCAAGAGTGGATCTGGGGAACAGAACAAGAACAGGCATTTTCCGAGCTAAAGAAAAGTTTAACAGAAGCACCCGTCCTGATGTGTCCTAACTTCGATTTGCCTTTTTCGTTGCAAACGGACGCTAGTCAGTACGGACTAGGGGTGGTTCTGTCGCAACATACCGAAAAGCAGGAAAGGGTAATCGCCTACGCCAGTCACACACTCACCGACTTGGAAAAAAGGTATTCGGTAACCGAAAAAGAGTGTCTGGCCATACTGTTCGGAATAAGAAAGATGAGACCTTACCTCAAAGGCTATCATTTCACTGTCGTCACCGATCATCATTCATTAAAGTGGTTACACTCAATCGATAACCCTTCCCGCAGGCTGGCGCGATGGGCAATAGAGCTACAGCAGTACGATTTTGATATGAAATACCGCAAAGGCGCCACGAATGTCGTTGCCGATGCTTTATCAAGAGACCCCTTGACATTTAACCCAAGCGATCAGTCAATCCTATGCAGTAGTGCAGACGATTGGACCGAACGGTGCGCCTGGCAAGTAGAATGCTACCCCTCACAATATCCCGAATACCGAATTAGAAAGATAGATAGATAGATAGATAGATAATTCTTTATTTACAAATTAAGAAAGTTACATTATAAATTTGAATAAAGAAGTACAAGCATGGCGTGAAAGCCGTCTGCCGGATTTAATCTGAATTTTAGATTTTAAGAAAGATTCAACAAATCGTTAATATATCTTAAATTTATAAAAAAAATAAATAAGTAACAAATATTATTATATGAATTGTAAATAAAGAATTATCTATCTAATACCGAATTACGAACGACAAACTATACCGTAAATCCTCTGCGCATCCACTCTCCAGCCAAGAAGAGGACTGGAAATTGTGTACAACATTTGCTGACCGAAACAAAATATTATTTGAGAATCATGACGCCACGACAGCTGAGCATCTCGGTGTTGCTAAGACAGCCGATCGCATCATGAAAAACTACTACTAGGCGGGAATGTATCGCGATATTGCGCGTTATGTTAAGAAATGTTCAGTATGTCTAGCCTACAAGGCGCCGCAGCAAAAGCCTAGCGGACTCATGCACATCATCGTACCTAACACTCCTTGGGATACAGTATGCGTGGATTTCGTCGGACCCCTTCCACGTTCCATGAAAGGCCATACCATGATGTTGGTAATGGTAGACCGCTTTACTAAATGGGTGGAGGCGGTACCATTGAGATCAGAGACCAGTCAAGCAGTAGTCAAAGCACTACGAGAGCGAATCATAACACGTTTCGGAGTTCCCCGTGTTTTACTCTCCGATAACGGGAGCCACTTTACCAGTTCTATCCTTACCGATTTCCTATGCGACATGGGAATACAACAACGTTTCACTGCCCCTTACTCTCCACAAGAAAACCCGACAGAACGTGTCAACCGTGTGCTAAAAACAATGATAGCACAATATGTACACACCAACCACCGCACATGGGATGAGCATATCGTCGTCGTTGTCGTTTGCTATAAACAAAAGCAGGCACGAGTCAACCGGTAGCATTTCTCAATTTTGGCAGAGAGATCACCGCCCCGCACCAACCGACTGTACCTACCGCCGACAACAACGAGGCACCCTCAGTGAGGAAAGAGAGAATCCGAATGCTCCACCAGCTGGTGGTAAGTAATTTGCAGGCCGCCGCACAAAAACCAGCACGGCACTATAACTTAAGGAGAAGGGCGTGGCGTCCCAGTATTGGCGAGTTAGTATATAAGAGAGTCAGAGTACTCTCCTCCGCTGTCAACCACTTCACGGAGAAATTAACGCTCATTCGCTCCCATGTAAAGGATTTACGAGGTTTCGCCACAACAGACAGAAAACGATATAAAAGTGGACGATCGGGCAAATGCAATTCAGTCTCATGACGTACAACGTAAATTCGCTGTACAGCCTAGAAAAGAGGACGTCATTTAATCTATTTATAAAAAAACATAACCCCGACATTGCTCTCATTTCAGAAACCAACGTAACCAAACGGAACAATATTAATATGAATAAATATTCTAATTTCAGGAAGGACAAAACAGACACAAATAGAGGTACTGCCATTTTTATCCGGGAGAGAATCTCAGCTGGAACCACCGAGCATACCATCCAAGGGCTAAAGACGATTGAGGCCACGGCTATCACCGTTCAACTTGGACGCGATGAAACACTTGGGGTAGTGAGTATCTACGTGAAGTGCTCATCCAACGTCACCGATATCAAAGACGATCTTCAAAAACTCAACTACTTCGTCAGTGGAAGGACATACGGACTAATAGGCGGTGACTTCAACGCTCGACATACCCTATGGATGGACACCACATGCAGTATTGAAGGAATGGCCATTACCAATTGGTTGGACGATAACAGCGAGAATCACAATCTCGTTGTCATATCCCAATCAAAGCCGACCTTTCCTAGGACACCTTCAACTCTGGACTTCTTCCTAGCAACATCTAACTTAGTGCATGTACTACCCGAGCTAAGAAACTTTGTTTGCACGGCAATACCCAGTGACACCGACCACGAAGCGGTACAAATTTCTATTAACCTTAATGAACCTTTTATCATTTCAGAACCACCACCAGAGTATTTCATCAACTACTCAAAGTTGGATGTTGAGAAGCTTCAAAGAGATGTCGAGGACGGCATAACCATCCCACCAACCAACAGAAACCTGCAAAACACAGAAATTGATGCTGCTATTGAGGACCTGGAAACAGCCGTCAAAAATGCCTTAGATAGCCAAAAGAAGCCGAAAACATCCAAGGATAGATACCAGCACCTACCAGTCTACATTCAGAACCTGTACCACCATCGACAACGACTGAGGAAAAAACTTCAGAGGATTCAGCAACGTGAACTCAACACAAGCAATTCCGATTAAAGGTCTTGGCTGAGCGAGCTCAACTGTACCAACACAATGTTCAGGAATGCAGTTCAGCACCACAGCAACATGCAATTTCAAAAGAGACTGCAAAACATCAAACCTGGTCCGGATACCTTCAAAAACATCAACAGGATAGTCGGCAAAAGGCCAGATATGCCAGAGAGAATCACCACCAACAGAGGAGAAGTATCATCATCCGAGGATAAAGCAGAAGGATTTGCCGAATTTTTTGAAGAAAACTTCGTGTCAAGTCCACCTTCTGACCCC
The DNA here is from genome assembly GCA_949752695.1 of Melanostoma scalare. Classification (NCBI taxonomy): domain Eukaryota; kingdom Metazoa; phylum Arthropoda; class Insecta; order Diptera; family Syrphidae; genus Melanostoma; species Melanostoma scalare. Next base: position 100,518,327 of record OX456985.1, on the reverse strand, counting down.
GCATTCCTAAATGACGTGGACTCAACCATCCAGCTGATTGAAGGAAGAACAATCGAAGAAACCGTTTTCAGTGACGAAAACCCCAGTGAAGGCACCATTTTCACAAACCCAGAAGATATCCTAGATTTGATCCAAAGTGGGCGCCCCAAAAAATCAGCTGGGCCGGATAAAATTTCAAAATTCGTCCTAAAGATACTTCCTCAGACAGTGATGATCTTTCTGGCCATTGTGATGAACAACTGCCTCAACAACTGCCACTTTCCCGAGCGATGGAAGAAGGCGAAGATCGTGGCCATTCCCAAAAAAGGAAACCGAAACATTGTGTCTGGTTACAGGCCCATATCCCTACTCAGTAACGTCAGCAAAATTCTGGAGGATCTGGTTCTCCGAAGGCTCAAGGCATTCTGCAATGACAACAGCATTATCCCGAATATGCAGTTTGGATTCCGGGAGAAACATTCCACCATTCATTCGCTCCTGAAGCTCCAAGGGGACGTTATAAGGAGACTCAACAACCACCAAACAACAGTTGGATGTTTATTGGACGTCGAGAAGGCATTTGATAGTGTCTGGATAAACGGACTTATCCATAAACTAACCATTTTACACTTTCCAGGTTCATTAATAAAAATTTTATTTAATTTTCTTCATTCCAGATCTTTCTACGTGCAAGTAGACAACACCGTATCTTCAACCAGACCCATCCGGGCAGGGGTTGCTCAAGGATCGAAGCTAGGTCCCTTCCTATACAGCATCTTCACCTCGGACCAACCTCAACCAGAAAACACCACCAACCTTCTCTTTGCGGACGACTCATTGACCTACGCGCACTCACTGTCACCTGTGATCACTGCTCGTAGAGTTGAAGACCACATAAAGAAGCTCTTCGAGTACTACAAACTATGGGGAATCAGAATTAACTCAGCGAAATCTGAGCTAATTTGCATAAGAAGACCAACACAAGGACGGAGACGTTCGAGATCAGCCACATACTGCCACAACATCTGCGTAAACCTTCCCGACGGTACACAACTCAGGCCGAAAAAGCAGGTCAAGTATCTAGGAGTCCACTTCAACGAACTGATGCGTTTCAACCCACACGCCACTGCAGTCGTCAAAAAAGCTAACTTTGCTTTCCATCGTGTCCATCCACTGATGCGCAAAAGAAGTGGACTCAGCCAAAACACAAAATTGTTGCTGTACAAGCAGCTAATACGACCAGTGATCACCTACTGCTTTCCCGTCTGGTTTACAATATCCAAGACTAAAATGCAAAAACTGGCTGTATTCGAGAGGAAGGTTCTGCGCATATGCACAGGGCTTGGCTACGACCCGATACGCAGGAAAAACGTCAGCAACAGAAGGCTCTATGAAGAAGCAAGGGTCATCCCCATAGACAAATACTTGGTGCAATCTGGAAGACGCCTACTGGAAAATCTGGCCAACCATCCGAACCCCTTAGTAAGAAGGATAACAGAAGAAGACCGACACCCGGACCCGAGATACATCGATGCGATGACACTTATGGAAGACGACACATTCAACAACGATGAGGCACTGGCCTTCTACGCTGAGGCAGCGTCAACCCACCACCGTGGCTAGCTGCTCCATCACCACATCACCCACCCCGCCCAATCCAACTCCTACACCACCATCCTCCGCCATCCTTAACCACAACTAACCCCAAGGACAACAGGAACTGAACACTCCTACAGTTATCAAAAACTAACAATGTATTATATTTTTTTTAATAACCATTAACTTAAGTTTTACTCTTAATCTAAATAACCGACAATGTATATCGTTAGGCCCCTTATGTGCCAACACAGCAAAATTTACCATATAATTAAGTAACGTATATTTAAGTATCAATTGTAAATATATTTTGTTCAATAAAAATCGTTATCGCTATATAATATTATTAAAAAGTGCAAGTAAGGTAAAATGCAATTCAGTCATTAGTGGACGGTCATCGCGATCAGATGTCAGAGGATCCTATTATAGACGACACCACAGAAGAGGAAATGGACCGCGCTCAGCCGTGGAAAAGGCAAAACCACGATGCCGCGAAAGGTAACTGCTCCGCCACGCACCATCGTCCTGTTACCAGAACTGCCCGCTACGCCAGGGAAGACAATTACTAGCACCATTTCAGTCGTGGCGGCCGTGGTGCAGTGGTAGAGTGTTTAGTAGATAGGCCGGACGCGTGGGTTCGAATCCCGCTCTGGGCATCTACTTTTCTTTCAGCCTCCCAGTTTGATATGGACGCCGCCCTTGAGGTTATATTTATGTGAAATTACTAACAACTTATTTCCAACTACTGCAACACACAAAAAAAGGGAAGGCTGCTACTCTGGTAGTACAATGGACTGGATATTAGGTCTGAGTTGTCCAGATTAGCATATAAGCCTCCTCTTTTTATTTAAAAAAAAAAAAAAAAAAAAAAAAAAAAAAAAGGATACCGACCAAGAACGCCCCCGCCGATAGAGGCCCTGTGTTCGACCTTCAGAGTTTAAGTCGGGCCAGGGGAACCCGGACCAGCGCAGTGACCGCCGGACCGAGCATGGAAAGAGCAAACGTCACCGCCGTGCTCGAATTGCCACCAGCCAATCCAAGGAACCAGCTAAACCCGGCATCATCTCTAGCCGCTAACAAGGAAGGGTAACGACCGGCTCGAGGTCCAGAGTCCCGACCCAGAGAGACGGAGGATCCGTTCTTGGGATTTGACATCCATCGCCATGCCCAGTTCGACCCGTCGAGGCGTCGACAGCGCCTAATATTCAAACGTAGTACCGGCACAATAATTTGCAGGGTATTGAAACGAGGAGAAGCGTTCCTCGTCCACCAACCGACTGGGCAATCCAAGAGGATTACTTTCAAGCATTAAACTTTATCTTTTACCTGTTTCCTTACCTTTGTTTGTTTGAAACGACCAAGGGTTTCCTCATCCGCTTTCGATAAAGTCCATGCTTCCGCGCCGTACAGCAGGACTGGGATGATGAAGGTCTTATACAAGGTCACCTTGGTTTTTCTAGAGAAGGGTTTGTTTCTCAATTGCCTTCTTAACCCAAAGAAGCAACGGTTGGCAAGAGTTATTCTCCGTTTGATCTCCGCACTGATGTTGTTGTCCGTATCTACAGCGGATTCTAGGTAGACGAAGTCCTGTACTACCTCGAAGTTATGTCTGTCTATTGTGACGTTTTGTCCAATTCGTCGATGTTCTGTGTCCCTGTTTGATGACAGCATATACTTCGTTTTGCCCTCATTAACCATCAAACCCATTTTTGCCGCTTCTGTTTCAATACTCGCAAAAGCACCTATGACATCACGCTTTTTTCTTCCCATTACGTCAATATCGTCTGTGTAGGCGAGTAATTGTACAGACTTTTGAAAGATTGTTCCTCTGGTGTTGACGTTTGAGTTTCTTACAATCTGTTCAAGTATGATGTTAAAGAAATCGCATGACAGTTTGTCGCCTTGCCTAAAACCTTTTTCGACATCAAAGGTCTCGGTGAGTTCTTTACCGACCTTGACGGAGCAGCGTGAATTCTCCAAAGTCATCCTGCATAGTCGTACAAGTTTTGCAGGGATGCCGAAACTAGACATGGCTCTGTACAGCTCGCCTCTGTAAATACTGTCATACGCGGCCTTGTGTTAATATATAAAATTGAATTTAAAAGACAAACAACCGCGCACTTGAATGGTTAAACTACAACTCGACTTATCGTGTCATAGAACCGATCGCGAACTCCAAGTTGAACATTGGATAGCCGATGCGTTTGAAAACTCAGCACAATTTGATGACTAAATACACGTTTTACCCAATGCAAGGCATTGGGCAATCGATGTGCAACGAGTCAACTCAAATTGCATTGAGTTCAACGCACGACGACTTCCTCTGAAGGTGTGGGAAATCAAAGCACGACATCCCTCCCTACCTGGGAAAAGTTCGCGACCAGCCGAATGACAATCGATAATCGACTTACTTTTATTACAAAAATAGCAATTATGTATAATAATTACAAAATAAATAATTACTTAAATCTAAATCAAAACTTTTAAAATTTAAATATTTTATTTTCATAATTTAGAATACACTAATTGATATATATATTATTGAAATTTGGAATATCTCCCAACGAACTTTTTATACTAGACCCATTCTTAATTTATAATTTTTTTTTTTATATTGCTTTTTCGATGCTATTTTGGCTTTTTCTAGATTGTTTCTAGCTGTCTCATGCAACCTTTGGAGTTGAAACCTTAGCTGTTGCGGGTAGTCTTCGATATTATAAAAAGGAGCGGGCTTTTTTTTCAAGTTTATAGGCATTTCGAACTCAAAGCCGTAAAGACTGTTCAATGGTGTCAAGTTAGTGGAAGAATGCTGCGTGTTGTTATGTACATGCATGGCCTGACTAAGCCATTGATCCCAATTTTGGTCTTCATTGTCAACGAAACTCCTTAGATATTCCGCTAAGGGTCTGTGACTCCGTTCTAACGAACCGTTGGCCTGTGGGTGGTAGGCGGTTATATGGACTTTCTTAACTCCCAACAGTTTACATGTTTCAGAAAACAATCTGGAAGTAAAGTTAGAGCCATTATCCGTAACCAGCATTTTGGGTATACGAAAACGTGTAATTATTTCCGAATAGAAAGCTCTGGCCACTGTAGATGCCTCTGCATCCGGGATCGCCACGCAAGCCATGTACTTAGTCAGGTCATCTTAGAATGTTAATATGTACCGTACCTATTGCCAGAATAAGTTAGTGGCAAAATACCCACCATGTCCATATATACCTTGTCGAAAGGTCGACTAGGAGTATCAGTCAGTTGCATGGGCATTTTGGTAAGTTTCGAGAACTTATTCTTTTGGCACTTTTCGCAATTTTTTATGTATTGATTAATGTCTTTTTGCATATGTTTCCATCTAAACTGATTTCGGATACGCATATATGTCTTCTTTAATCCCTGATGTCCACCGAGTGCAGACTCATGAAAATCATGAAGAACAGTTTCAATTTCAGCAGGATCCGTTAAGGTAACGAACGATGACTCCTTTGTACAGTCTGTTTTTGTTTTTTCACCTTCAGGGATTTGCTCTGTCACAACAATGTCATTCTTGTTCATTTCGTCTGTAGGTACCTTTGTGCTTTCTATGTTCAATTTCGCTTTACCCCTTGTCTGAACCACCTTAATTTCTTCGGGATCCATCTGAATTCGGCTGAGTGCGTCCGCATTACAATTGGTTCTGCCTGGTTTGAAAATAATTTTTTAATCATACTCAGACAGCTTGTGATGGAATCTTATAAGTCTAGTAGTTGGATCTTTTACATTGAAAACTCCTATAAGAGGACGGTGATCTGTAAAAACTGTGAAATGGCAACCAAGAAGGTATGTACGAAAATGTTTGCATGCCGTTCCTTTTCTATTGTAGAGTATCTCTTTTCCGATTTGGCAAGTTGTTGGCTTGCTTACGCAAGAGGCTTATCTTCACCCACTTTACCCTGAGACAAAACGACACCTAATGCTTCGTTGCTGGCATCAGTAGTCAAAATAAAAGGTTTTGTAAAATCTGAATAGATAAGTATGGGGGGGGGGGAACAAATTGCTTTTTTGAGAGACTGAAATGATCTCTCACAGTCGGGAGACCATTCTAAAACACTGTCCATTCTCAGTAGCTTATTGATTGGAGCAACAATTTTAGAAAATTGAGGTATGAATTTCCTGTAGTAATTCGCGAGTCCCAGAATTGATTGCACCTGTTTAATAGTTGAAGGTACAGGGAAATCTGTGACACATTGAGTTTTAGCTGGGTCCGGCAATGCACCGACTTCTGACCATATGTGTCCCAAATATGTCACCTCACGGCGTAAGAAATTGCACTTCTCAGTATTCAATTTAAGATTATGTTGTCTGAGTTTGGCCAATATCTTTGAAAGTCTTTGATTGTGTTGCTCTAAGTTTTTACCATATACCACGATGTCATCGAGATATACGAAACAATCAATGCCATGCAAACCAGTCAGGATGTGATTCATGATCCTTTGAAATGTTGACGGAGCACCGGTTAGACCAAAAGGCATTCTATTGAACTCGTAATGCCCTGTACTAGTGCTGAAGGCGGTTTTCGCTCGATCGGCTGGATCGATCAATACCTGATGGTAACCACTTGCTAAGTCCATAGTAGTGAAAAACTGGCAGTGTCCCAATTGGTCAAGAATTTCGTCTATTCTTGGTAAGGGAAACGCGTCTTTAATTGTGACTTCATTCAGTTTTCTGAAGTCAACGACAACCCTCCATCTTTTTTGACCTTCGACAGACTTCTTGGGTACTATGAGCAATGGAGAATTCCAAGGAGACTTACTTTCAGAAATTATGTCTTGAGCAAGCATATCCTGGACTTGCCTTTCTATTTCTTTTTTATGCACATTTGGGGCTCTGTATTGCTTAGTATTTATAGGTGCTTGATCAGACTTGATGCGTATACTATGTGCCAAAACGGGTGTGTAAGTGAGGGGATCGCCTTCTAGTAAAAATACATCATTGTATTGTATGCATAGCTGCTCTACGGACTTCTTTTCTTCGTTGGTTAGGTTTTCATCCATATTTAAGGAATTCAACAGAAGACTTTTCCGTTCATTTTCGCACTTTTTTGTAAAATTTGCCAATATTTTGTTTCCCGAACTATTATCAACAAATTTATAGTTTTAAAAATTGGAGTAGCTCGGGACGAAGGTTTTGTCCAAGAAGTAGTCTCTTGTTGTACTATTCATAACAGGGACATGGACGTAATTGTTCTTCGCTTGAACAATTGTGTTTCCCAAATAAATTCCGCAATCTATTTCTTGTGAATAAACTAGTAATTCATTCGATTTAGAATTTGGAATTTCGAGCTTAACAATTGTTTGTGTACGAGCTCCAATTTTGCACTGCTTGCTTTGTTCATTTAATGGGGACAAGAAAGTTGAATTCGAAGGTAAACACTTAAGAGGTAATTCAATCAAAACTTTATTACCTTCAAAAAATTTAATTTTCTTGGATACCGCATCGAAAATCGTGTGATTCCAGAGAATATCACGGCCTAGTATACCATCAGCGGGCATGTGGTCTAAGCCGTTCCATTTCGTAAAAATTGTCTTTGGGAAAGGTAAATAAGTCTTAACCGTACCAACCGTTGTGCCTACTCCACCAAAAATACCACCCAATTGCTTAGTGTCTCGGGTATTTATATTGCATGCATTTGCTAAACAACTTCGTTTTAACAAGCTCGAGTCTGCTCCAGTGTCTACAAGCACCAGAACTTTTCCAGACTTGGCCAATGACATCGGTAATTCAACAAAGACATCGTGCTTACGAATGTTGTTGTATGCAAATAAATTTTTGTTGCCTTTCTGTCCCTTGTTCGCTATACCCCAAATCAACCAACTATTAGACCAACAAAAAACCTAAGCTTATCAACTGCTTGTGTTAATAAAGTTCTAATTTTAACGCAGCACTCATTCAAAACCAAGCAAATACTCACAACGAGTAACCAGAGATCAGCCTGACCTAGGTTAACTTTAGCTTCAGATACTGACGCTTTAGCTGTGTGTTTGGTTTTACAACTGACTGAAAGATGAAGAAATTTGACTCTCGGTCGTTTACCTTTGAGTCGCCGTTCACTTTCGGATGTTGTTCGTTATTTGAGCGCTGTGTTGGCCCTTTTCCGTTGGTTTTTGATTTAATTTTTATAGAAGTCTCTTCAGCTTTTGATATCGTAGGCAACTCATTATTGCATATTTCTAAAGATATCAACGAAGCTGGAGAGTTACTTCTTTGTTTTCTTAATGAGGAGGATACATTTTTTGGGGCACAGTCTACCTTCTTGGACTGACCCCCGGATCGTTTCCCGAATGCTCTCGAAGGTAATTTTTTTTCGAGAAACACCCATCCTCCACATGTCGCAGTCTAGAACACCACTTGCATTTCACTTGCGGCTTTTGCGTCGCCGTCGTGCGTTTTATGGTGAAAATATGGGGCTTTGGGCACACATCACTGCTGTTCCCATAGGAGGCACAGGCTTCACAATAAGGTGTGCTCCTTCTTTGCCGGCATTCTGCATAAGTGTGATTGGCCTTATTACAGAATCCGCATTTGACTTTAAAGTCTTGCCCTTGTGTCCTGGAATGTTTTTCCTTGACCTGGGCAGTCTGAAAACAGGGGCTGCCGCTTGTCCCAGGTGACAGGTGACACACCGGGCAAGGGAGTTGCAATGTACGCAGTTGAGTGTGTAGATGGAGATGCATTCGGGAAAGGATACATATTAGGGTCGAATATCTGTTGAGGTGGGTACTGTGTATGAGGTGATGTTTGATGGTAATGATCATTGGGTGGTGTTTGATGGTAATGATGATTGATGTTGTGTAAATACGTCATCTTTTTTCAACAATTCTAATTCTTCGATCAGGTCGTTAGGGAAGAGAAAAACAACAAAAATCAAACAAAACCTATAACTTTACCCAGTTGAATCTATTTATAATTTATCTTTCTTTACAGCAATCACACTCAACAACCAAAAAGAATTACACCAACCATAGAACAAATGTTACGAATGTTTTATAAAAGAAACAGACAATATAAAAAATAAAGCAAAATAAAGGTATACTTACCTTGAACAATTTTTTCGTCTTTGTTTGCGTTGTTTTTGGTGAAACTTATTTACTCAAACACAATTTTGCAGTGTTTTTGTTTTTCCGCTTGAACCGCTTTCTGCATTTGATTATTATCTTTTCTTTTTGAAATTTTAAATAAGTGCAGTCAAAGTTTTTAATCAATTTTCTTTACCAAGAAAATATCTTTAGAACTGCGTACACGAACAGAATGCTTTTTTTTTCTTTTTTACACTCGTTTGTCTACTTATATAGATAGCAAACACACTGTATTTATGTTTATTAAACTGTTTAAAATCGAAAACGTATGTGGTACACGAACCGGCTGCGCCAAAATGTTATATATACAAAGTGAAATAAAGAAACAAACAACCGCGCACTTGAATGGTTAAACTACAACTCGACTTATCGTGTCATAGAACCGATCGCGAACTCCAAGTTCAACATTGGACAGCCGATGCGTTTGAAAACTCAGCACAATTTGGTGACTGAAATGCATACACGTTTTACCCAATGCAAGGCATTGGGCAATCGATGTGCAACGAGTCAACTCAAATTGCATTGAGTTCAACGCACGACGACTTCCTCTGAAGGTGTGGGAAATCAAAGCACAACACTTGAAATCGATAAAGAGGTGGTGAATATCGATATTATGTTCTCGGGTTTTTTCCAAGATCTGCCGTAATGTGAAAATTTGGTCTATTGTGGACTTCTCTGGTCTAAAACCACATTGATAAGGACCTATCAAGTTGTTGACGTGGGGTTTCAGACGTTCACATATTACAGCAGACAAGATCTTATAAGTGACGTTAAGGAGGCTTATCCCTCTGTAATTGGCGCAATTGTGAGTGTCTCCCTTCTTTAGGATCGGGCATACGATACTGAGGTTCCATTCATCGGGCATGCTTTCTTCCGACCATATCATGCAGATCAGCTGGTGCATGCTCCTTTCCAACTGATCTCCAGCTGCCTTGAAAAGTTCGGCATCAAGACCATCTGCACCTGCAGTCTTATTTGATTTAAGTTTGCATATGGCAAGCTTAACCTCTTCTAGGTCGGGAGGACGGCATTCTTGATCATCGTCCAAGCTGAATGGAGCAATCTGCCTGACAGCGGAATTTGTTTCTTCATCGCCGTTAAGCAGTCTGCAGAAATGATCTTTCCAGATCCTCAGTAGCGACTGTGACTCTATAACTATGTTTCCCTGCTGGTCTTTACAGGCTTTAGTTCGGGGCTTGCCAACCTGGCAGGATCTTTTTACCTTTTCGTAAAACTTCCGAATCTCGTTCCTGTCATGGCACCTCTTTAATTCCTCAAACGAGCGCTTCTCATGTTGCTTCTTTTTCTTTTTGAGAAGTCGGTGTTCTTCCCTTCTTTTCTCCTTGTAGATCTCGTTATACTGATCGTAAGCAGCCCTTGTTCATTTTTGCATCAGCATTTGTCGTGCTTTTTGTTTGGCTGCATTTGCCTGCCTGCATTCTTCATCGAACCATGGGTTTCGTTTTGGTGGCCGAGTGAAACCCAGAACCTCAGAGGCAGCGGTTCTGATGGCTTCTTGGCATTGCTGCCACTGGTCTTCAATGCTTAATGCTGGCGGCATGGGATTCAAGGATAATTGAAGGGACACTCGATTGGAAAAGGCATTGGCAATCTCTTGCGATTGTAGCTTTCCGACGTCATATCCCTTCACAGCGTTAGTTCGTGCTGGTCGTGAACAAGATATCCTCATTCGTACCTTGGCTACAACAAGGTAGTGGTCCGAGTCAAAGTTGGCCCCTCGGAAAGTTCGGACATCTAGCACACTGGAAGAGTGCCTTGCGTCGATCGCAACATGGTCAATTTGGTTGACGGTTAATTGATCTGGAGATCGCCATGTACCCTTATGAATTTTGAGATGCGGGAAGCGTTGTACTACTTACAACAAGATTTAGCCCCGCAGCAAAATCGATTAGCCTCAGTCCGTTTTCGGAGATTTTGTCATGGAGGCTATGCTTACCGATTGTGTTTCCAAAGATGTCCTCCTTCCCTAGCTTTACGTTAAAATCGCCAAGAACGATTTTCACGTCGTGTCTAGGGCACTGCTCATACGTTTCTTCGAGAAGCTCGTAGAAACAGTCTTTGGAATCGTCATCTTTCTCTTCTGTGGGGGCGTGGGTGCATATACGGCTAATGTTGGCGAATTAAGCCCTGATGCGGATGGTCATTATACGCTCATTGACTGGATTTTGGCTGATCACCTTATCCCTGAATCTTCCTCTAACGACAAATCCGCACCCAAATAAGTGCTGTTTCTGTTGTCTGTAGCAGTCGCCATAGTAGATGTAACAGTTTTTCATCTTCTTTATGCCCGGTCCACTCCATCGCACTTCTTGGATGGCGGTTATGTCTGCTTTACAGCAGTCCAGGGCGTCCGCTTATTCTCCAGCTTCACCTATGATCCGGATGTCATTGTCCTTTTTTCGTTTGATTGGGTCGTCAACTTTGAAATCATTATCGTTATACGAGGCTATTAGTTGTTTCGGAACTAATATTTTTTTACGTGTTTGGGTAGTTAACCCTACGCGCAACCCCCAACTTGGGGGGCCAGGTCCTTTTGGATCCCTTCGGACATAAAGGGCTGGAATATCCAGTGTCAGTACCCTGCTGCAGGGGTGTGAGTGCTGCCGTTGGCTCACCAGGAGCTCATCCGCCACCATCTCTACTTCAATACCCTGTCCTAGTATTGAAAGACCCTGAAAGACCTTTAAACCAAATATGTTGTAGTAGCTCCTTCAGGGGTTTCTGCTTTTTTGACTGCTGATGTCCACCGTTGATTCTGTCATTTGAATTCATCCGCTGGGACACTTACGCGAAAGCTCTCGTAGACTACTGAGATTCGTGCAGTCATTCATTGTTCGCAGAGCTATTATAGTGTTGATCGATCACAATTCTTTTGTTCCGGATTCCTTTGTCAACACTTACACTTACTAGTTTAGCAGGTCAGCTCTGGACGGAGCATCCCAGGTCCCAGTGGATACCGCTTGGAGGTATAGTAAGCACAATTGACGAGTACTATAAGTTGCAGCATCTGGGCGCCGCCAAGTTGGCACCAATCAGAGCCTACCCGAATAGTACATCGCCCATCCACAATTATTAAATCGTTTATTACAGTTAAAAAAAAAAAAGTATAAAATAAAGTAAGAAAATGTATTAAACAACGACATTTCTTTTAAATGGAAGTTCACGGAGCTTTTACCAGGAAACCGAGGGTCAGACGAGGAAGTCCTCGTCTCCGAAGAAGGGGGGGTATGTAACTTTTTAAAAGCAAAATATACCTCGTCACATGCTTGTCATTTGCCGAACGTAATTAACAGTCGTCTCCATCTAGTGGAATGGTAAGAAGAAAAGCTAATCCATCTAAGACAACAACCCCGGAATTAAGCTCGTAGCCGAGACGCAGTACCTGGTGGTGGAAAGTATTCAAGTATTCAAGTATTTATTCGCCATGGATGGTGGATAATGGGTAGGTGGTAATACCACCCAACAACCAACTCCCCATACACAAGCAGTGCAAAGTATAACCATCGGCAGAGCTGGATGGTGAGTTACATCGACGGCATACTGGTGGCATATAGGCAGGCATATGAGTATGTCGTGTGTAATTGGGAAGATTATATGGGAGTAAGGCATTTCCTATTAAGTTATATGGGATTTGCGCACGATACTACAGTGAGCTGTGAGTATAAATAGGGCGGCTCAGCGAATGGAAAGATTTAGTTCACCGGCACCAGTCAAGCAGTGTACATCTCCCTGGAATAAAAGGAAAATATTCTCTGGACCAAGAAGAAAACCAAGGAACATTGGTTTTAAGGTAAAGCGTAGTAAGTTAATCAAATAAAATTATATTGCTTACGTATTGTGCCACCAGGGGCAGCGACTAATACCTGTTCGATCCCACAGCTGTCTGTACCGAGGTCTTCGGACGCTCGTAGTTTCACACCACCGAGGTCTACGGACGCTCGTAGTTTCACACCACCGAGGTCTTCGGACGCTCGTAGTTTCACACCACCGGGGTCTTCGGACGCTCGTAGCTTCACACCACTGAGGTCTTCGGACGCTCGTAGTTTCACACCACCGAGGTCTTCGGACGCTCGTAGTTTCACACCACCGAGGTCTACGGACACTCGTAGTTTCACACCACCTAGGTCTTTGGACGTTCGTAGTTTCACACCACCGAGGTCTTCGGACGCTCGTAGTTACACACCACCAAGGTCTTCGGACGCTCGTAGTTTCACACCACCGAGGTCTTCGGACGCTCGTAGTTTCACACCACCGAGGTCTTCGGACGCTCGTAGCTTCACACCACTGAGGTCTTCGGACGCTCGTAGTTTCACACCACCGAGGTCTTCGGACGCTCGTAGTTTCACACCACCGAGGTCTACGGACACTCGTAGTTTCACACCACCGAGGTCTTCGGACGCTCGTAGTTTCACACCACCGAGGTCTTCGGACGCTCGTAGTTACACACCACCGAGGTCTTCGGACGCTCGTAGTTTCACACCACCGAGGTCTTCGGACGCTCGTAGTTTCAAGGTCTTCGGACGCTCGTAGTTTCACACCACCGAGGTCTTCGGACGCTCGTAGTTTCACACCACCGAGGTCTTCGGACGCTCGTAGTTTCACACCACCGAGGTCTTCGGACGCTCGTAGTTTCACACCACCGAGGTCTGCGGATGCTCGTAGTTTCACCTGCTAGGGTCTAACGATGCCTACGCGCTCCGACTTACCTGCGACTGCCTATAGTGCGAATGTGTCAGAAGGGATTCTGCCGGTAGAAGCAGCCAATTTGCCTCATTTAATAACTATTACCGATTTCTCTCCCCTAGCCACCGTGAGACTAGAAGGTTTTCTTAGACCAAAACGGCCAATCCAACAAAGAGCCCTAGGAGTCCCGAAGGATACCAGCTACGGTACGATCACCGCAACCGGAAGTGTCTACAACGATATATATATAAACTATTTGGTTTTGTTAAATGCAATTGAAGTACAGTAAGTTCTAATAAAAGAGATTTCTTGACCTTTGTGAAGTTTTGGTGTTTTTATTCACTAAAACCTGGCTAGCCGTGAGTAGTACCTCGGCTGGGAAACCAAAAACACGTCACAGAGCTTCCATGTTTACAGGGATGTCTTCTTCCCTAAGTTTTCCTAGCTGTGAGTTCAAGCTTTGTTGGTAAGGATCTCTTCTTTTATCGTTCCAGATTAGTTTTGGTAGGAGTCCAACTTGTCTGGTGTTTATTTGTCTTGAGCTTCTAGACACCTGGCACGATATTTCTAAAGGCATGTGGTCAGAATAAGTTTGTATTCCTACTTGGAAGTCAGTCAAACGATTATGCCAGTTTCCGGAGATAAAATAGTAATCGATTGTTGAGCATGCTGTTCCTCGGATAAAGGTAAACTCTCCTTTTAAATCTCCCTCACAGCTTCCACTTAGAACTCGGCAATCGTATGCATCGGCTAGCTCAAGTATCTTTGTTCCTTTGGAGTCGCAGCACGTATCCTTAGCTATGCGGTTTATATTCATGAAGTTGCCACTATGACCACTGACAAAGCCATTTTGGGAAAGTCCAATGCGGGCCTTAAAATCTCCAACAATCATAAGATCCACGGTTTCCAAATACTCCAAGGCATCGCACAATGCGTCAAAATCTCGTTTCCAGTGGCTGCAGTTCAAATAAATAGGTATTAAGCAGAGGTTATAGTCGAACGTTTTTATTTCCAGAGCATTTAAAATTCCAAAACTTTTAAAGTTCATACTGCCAGATGAGAAGTTTTTTCGAGATCCAAGCTTCCCCTTCCAAAAGTTGATGTTTTTACTGCATGCGGCCATCTCAATTCATAATTTGAAAATATATTTTTAAATCTGATCTCTTCACTTTCTAAGACATGGGTTTCAAACAAGGCAAATATATCGAAATTCTTAATATAGTTAAAAAAGCTTGTAAAATCCAATTTATTTTTTAACCCTGCAATGTTGTAACTTAAAATACTAATTTTATTTGAATCATGCTGATAGACAATTTCGCCTCATGCATTATTTTTTCCTATTCTTGTGCTTGTGTGTGCAGCCAAGAGATTTGCTGTAGGAGCAGGAATAGTTGGTATTTTGGCAGCACTGACACAATTGACGTTGGATGTCACATTTGACATTTCGCTTTGTTTGTTATCTGTTTCTGTTGACATCAATTTGTCTGTAAATAATATTTGGGGTGGAAATATGTCTTCGAAAAGCTTTTTTAATAATTGTGCAGCATTACTTTCACCACACTTTAACCCTTCAAAGGAATCCCAGGTAAATATCTTCCCGGAAACATGGAGTTTGTCATCTTTCAGCGTAGCATTTGCTGTGGGATGTTTCATTCTTACTCACCTGACTATTTAAACTACTTCCCTTTTTCGGTGAGCTGATGCAAACTCTTTGCAACTCCAGCAAAGTTCTTAACAAAACGTCGGTAATTATGTGGCAAGACCAAGAAAGCTTCTGAGTTGATGTTTGTCCTGTGGTGTTGGCCAATTTTTCAGGATCAGTCTTCACTCCTTGGGACGAGATGATGTGTCCCAAATACTTAAGTTCGGTTTTGAAAAGTTCACATTTTGTTGTATAGTCATAGTTCGATTGATTGATTGATTAACCCACATGTCAAACAAAAGACATTTTGGAAATACAAAAAAAGTAAACAACCAATCGACTATGACCCAAATGCACATTGGGTTAAAAGAAACACCTGCAGCCCATATATGCAATTGGCACAGTGGTTTGCAAACAAATTGATGACTGGCAAATGACGACACCAGCTGGCGGTTATGAGGCCAAATATAGTTCCGTAAGCTAAGTAGAATAAGATATAAAAGAGATCATGTTAGTAAAGTAAGTCAATTAAAAAATGTCAGTAAATTAGTTCACCGCAACACAGATAATAAAGAATGCATTTTAAAGATATTTGAAGTTTGGAGTATTTATTACGACAGGAACAAATTGTACCAATATCACAAGTAAGTATAAGAACAAATTGGCCTTTTAAAGGGCTTTACATTTTAGCCTCCCAGCAGGCTGCGTATAATATGCTGGACCGTCCTATCCTCCTCCCATCCCTTTCTATTTTTAATAGACAAGGTCTAATCATAGTAAGTGTTTTTAGTATGAGCACCGAATCTACAATTAGACCAATGCTTTGATGTTCCTTATTTCGCTCGTGGGTTTTGTCCCGTTATGTTTGGCTCATGAGTTCTGATTCTGACTTGTTGGGAAAAATACAACAAATGGCGCAGCTGGTAGGATGATACTTACTTACTTAGGTGGGCATTACAGTTCGGGGTGAACCTGGGCCTCAACCAACATCCTTCTATAACGATTTCGATCTCGGGCGAGCTCTCTCCAGTTTCGCACTCCAAGTCGGTTGAGGTCTTCATCCACTTGATTTCGCCACCTAAGACGAGGTCTTCCCCTTCCGCGATTTCCCTGCAATGTGCTTTCGAACACCCGACGAGCCGGAGCGTTTGGGTCCATCCACTCTACATGGCCCAACCATCGTAGCCTCGCGATGCGTACTCTTCTGGCTATGCCCATGTCGCGGTACAGCTCATACAGCTCGTTGTTGTATCTTCTTCTCCACACATTGTCTTCGCATACGGGTCCAAAGATCATTCGGAGAATTTTTCTTTCGAAACGACCAAGAGTTTCCTCATCCGCTTTCGATAAGGTCCATGCTTCCGCGCCGTGCAGCAGGACTGGGATGATCAAGGTCTTATACAAGGTCACCTTGGTTTTTCTAGAGAGGGTTTTGTTTCTCAATTGCCTTCTTAACCGAAAGAAGCAACGGTTGGCAAGAGTTATTCTCCGTTTGATCTCCGCACTGATATTGTTGTCCGTGTCTACAGCGGATCCTAGGTAGACGAAGTCCTGTACTGCCTCGAAGTTATGTCTGTCTATTGATTGTGACGATTTGTCCAATTCGTCGATGTTCTGTGTCCTTGTTTGATGACAACATATACTTCGTTTTGCCCTCATTAACCATCAAACCCATTTTTGCCGCTTCTGTTTCAATACTCGCAAAAGCACCTATGACATCACGCTTTTTTCTTCCCATTACGTCAATATCGTCTGCATATTTGAAAGATTGTTCCTCTGGTGTTGACGTTTGAGTTTCTTACAATCTGTTCAAGTATGATGTTGAAGAAATCGCATGACATGCCTTTTTCGACATCAAAGGTCTCGGTGAGTTCTTTTCCGACCTTGACGGAGCAGCGTGAATTCTCCAAAGTCATCCTGCATAGTCGTACGAGCTTTGTAGGGATGCCGAAACTAGACATGGCTCTGTACAGCTCGTCTCTGTAAATACTGTCATACGCGGCCTTGAAATCGATAAAGAGGTGGTGAATATCGATATTATGTTCTCGGGTTTTTTCCAAGATCTGCCGTAATGTGAAAATTTGGTCTATTGTGGACTTCTCTGGTCTAAAACCACATTGATAAGGACCTATCAAGTTGTTGACGTGGGGTTTCAGACGTTCACATATTACAGCAGACAAGATCTTATAAGCGACGTTTAGGAGGCTTATCCCTCTGTAATTGGCGCAATTGTGAGTGTCTCCCTTCTTTAGGATCGGGCATACGATACTGAGGTTCCATTCATCGGGCATGCTTTCTTCCGACCATATCATGCAGATCAGCTGGTGCATGCTCCAGCTGCCTTGAAAAGTTCGGCATCAAGGCCATCTGCACCTCCAGTCTTATTTGATTTAAGTTTGCATATGGCACGCTTAACCTCTTCTAGGTCGGGAGGACGGCATTCTTGATCATCGTCCAAGCTGAATGGAGCAATCTGCCTGACAGCGGAATTTGTTTCTTCATCGCCGTTAAGCAGTCTGCAGAAATGATCTTTCCAGATCCTCAGTAGCGACTGTGACTCTATAACTATGTTTCCCTGCTGGTCTTTACAGGCTTGAGTTCGGGGTTTGCCACCCTGGCAGGATCTTTTTACCTGTTGGTAAAACTTCCGAATCTCGTTCCTGTCATGGCACCTCTCTATTTCCTCAAACGAGCGCTTCTCATGCTGCTTCTTTTTCTTTTTGAGAAGTCGGTGTTCTTCCCTTCTTCTCTCCTTGTAAATCTCGTTATACTGATCGTAAGCAGCCCTCGTTCGTGTTTGCATAAGCATTTGTCGTGCTCTTTGTTTGGCTGCGTTTGGCTGCCTGCACTCTTCATCGAACCATGGGTTTCGTTTTGGTGGCCGAGTGAAACCCAGAACCTCAGAGGCAGTGGTTCTGATGGCTTCTTGGCATTGCTGCCAATGGTCTTCAATGTTTAATGCTGGCGGCACGGGATTCAAGGATAATTGAAGAGACACTCGATTGGAAAAGGCATTGGCAATCTCTTGCGATTGTAGCTTTCCGACGTCATATCTCTTCACAGCGTTTGTTCGTGCTGGTCGTGAACAAGATATCCTCATTCGTACCTTGGCTACAACAAGGTAGTGGTCCGAGTCAAAGTTGGCCCCTCGGAAAGTTCGGACATCTAGCACACTGGAAGAGTGCCTTGCAGCGATCGCAACATGGTCAATTTGGTTGACGGTTAATTGATCTGGGGATCGCCATGTACCTTTATGAATTTTGAGATGCGGGAAGCGTGTACTACTTACAACAAGATTCAGCCCCGCAGCAAAATCGATTAGCCTCAGTCCGTTTTCGGAGGTTTTGTCATGGAGGCTATGCTTACCGATTGTGTTTCCAAAGATGTTCTCCTTCCCTAGCTTTGCGTTAAAATCGCCAAGAACGATTTTCACGTCGTGTCTAGGGCTCATACGTTTCTTCGAGGAGCTCGTAGAAACAGTCTTTGGAATCGTCATCTTTCTCTTCTGTGGGGGCGTGGGCTCATATAAGGCTAATGTTGGCGAATTTAGCCCTGATGCGGATGGTCATTATACGCTCATTGACTGGATTTTGGCTGATCACCTTATCCCTGAGTCTTCCTCTAACGACAAATCTGCACCCAAATAAGCGTTGTTTCTGTTGTCTGTAGCAGTCGCCATAGTAGATGTCACAGTTTTTCATCTTCTTTATGCCCGGTCCACTCCATCGCACTTCTTGGATGGCGGTTATGTCTGCTTTGCAGCAGTCCAGGGCGTCCGCTAATTCTCCAGCCGGTAGGATGATGCTAGAGATTAATCTCATTAAATCCGAATTTTAAATTTTTGTTTAAAAACTCACGCATGTTGTTTAAACAATAAAAAATAAAAGGAGGCATCATTTTAGAACCAAATAAATTTTTTTTTTCCAAACAAATGTCAAATTCGGACTCAGAGGAGTCAAATAACGAGACCTACCTTAATCTGAGGCAACGCAAAATCTACAAAGCGTCAACCTCAACAGCTGCTACTCTCCTACCCGGCAAACAAAAGACTGTATTGGAGCAAGTTAAAGCACTACATGAAAAGGCTCAATCCACGGAAAATATATCCCTACTGGCTTTGGACCAACTCGAAGCATCTTCAGGCAAACAAAGGCTTGAACGGCTAAAACAGATAGCAAAGTTAAAGACAGATTGTCTGATTTTCCAGGGAATCCTTCTAAACCAAAGCAGTACTAAACTGACTGATCGTATAGCCCAAATAAAGACTCCACCCCAAATCTCTTTTACGGACCAGTCTCAAACTAACTTGGAATTCCAAGATTTTTCCGATTCAGAAAGTGAGACCATTAATTTAAACATGGCGGTGGATTACACGAAAACTATCAAGCTTACGGCTCAGGTCGTTCCTTTATTTTCCGGAGAGAGACACCCAAAAATCTCCCAAGAACTACAAACATTCATTGGATGTTGTAGGGAGGTGATGTGATGTCTCTCAGAGGAGGTAAAGGAAGCGTTTGCAAGTTTATTCACCACAAGATTGCGAGGTGAAGCATACGACCTAATAGATACAGCCAGACCCGAAACTTTTCGGGAAGCCGAGGATCTCCTCAGTAGGACGTACCTCCCTGTAGAAAATTACAACGAGTTAGTGACGAGATTGATATCGTGCAAACAGGAAAGACAAGAAAGTACAATAGAGTTTGCTTCAAGACTTCGCCACAAGTTGGCACAGTGCCGCGAAGCAGCAGAAATAAAATATCTTAAAAATGCGGACACTGTGAAAACGCAGTTGGAAGATTTTGCCATATCCTCTTTCGCTAGTGGGGTTCTAAATCCCCATCTAGGGCAGTACTTATTAGGGTTATCCGAATCCACTTTTGAAGGCATTCTACAAAAAGCTTTCATGATGGAAAAACTGTAAAAAGGGGCGGCAGAAAAGCAAATGTTTCAACCATACTTGTCAGAGGAAACGATTCCTATAGATAAAGACTTCGAGAAAAGCCAAGGTAGAGAACACAAAACAAAACTCCAAATTACTTGCAGTTTTTGCAAATTTAAAGGTCACACATACGAGGATTGTTTGAAAAGGAAAAATACACCCGTATGTGAAAACTGTAAAACCTACGGACGTGAGACCCGACT
Source organism: Melanostoma scalare (assembly GCA_949752695.1). Lineage (NCBI taxonomy): Eukaryota > Metazoa > Arthropoda > Insecta > Diptera > Syrphidae > Melanostoma > Melanostoma scalare. The sequence goes on along the minus strand of OX456985.1, from coordinate 100,498,152 downwards.
GTGCCGTAGAAAAAATAATTCAAATTATCAAAGCACAAAATTCCAAGACCACAACTGAAATAGAAACAATAGAGACGAGAATGTTCCAAAGCAAAACCACACAAACCCATTTAGGAATACTCATAACGAGCCTAATTTCAAACCCAATTTCTCAACCCAAAATAGGAACGAGTTAAATCCTAGGGCGAGGGTTTTTCAAATGAATTCTGAATGTGATTTTTGCGGAAGAAACTCACACTCCATTAATCAATGTACTTAGTTTAAAACTCAGGTGGGAAAACAAAACTTCGGGAAACGCTTCATCGTCGACCGAAAAAACCCCGGCTCGACTATAAATAGCAAAAAATTTAAAGGGTATTCTGAAACACAACAGTTTTCCGAAAACTATGAATTGCATTCTGTTGAAATCCCAACAGATTTTACTAAAAATAAACACAAAAATTTACAAAACCAGAAACGTATCCATAAATACTCCATTTGGTTCAGGTAAAACACTTAGACAATGTACTGGAAATTTCAAAATACCCACGGAACCTTCTTGCAACTTTCAAGTAGTTGAAGATGAATTACCCATTCCAGATGACGGAATATTGGGATATAATTTCATTGGGCCACACTGTAATGTGGAGGGTCCCAACAAGATTTTAAAGTTCATCACCAACAAGCAAGAATATATAACTCCACTGTTAGATTCAAAAACAGGGGTTCACGAATTACCAAGTGCAAAAAATGGAGATAACTCATATGGACCTCATTGCAACCATCAGTAAAAAGACACTTGTGGAAAGAGGAAAATAAACCTTGCAGAAAGATTTTCTGATATGGCTAAGACCTCCTCAATCGTTACACAAGGTGAACCAAGCTTTACAAAATTAGTAATCGACAGAACAAAGAAACAAATGCTAACCCGTAGAGGCTCTGGTATTAATCATGGCCATTCCCATAGTAAGGAAGACACTTGTGGAAAGAGGAAAATAGCCCTTACAGAAAGACTTTCTGATATGGCTAAAACATCCTCATTCGTTACAGAAGGTAAACCAAATTTAACAAAATTTATAATTAGTAGGGAACAAATGCCAACCCGCAGAGGCTCTGGTATCCATAGCAAACCGAATAATAAAGAACAAGTCAAAAAAGATAAATCAACCCAACGCGGCTCTGATCCAAATAATAAATCAACACAACGCGGCTCTGATTCAAAAATCCAAATTAATGATAAGTCAACCCAAAGCGGATATGACTCAAAAATAAATAATATAAAATCAACCCAAAGCGGCTCTGATCCAAAAATCAAAAATTATAAATCAACCCAATGCGGCTCTGTTAGAAAAGCGAAAACATCATGTGGCACGGGCATAGGCATAGAAAGGGGTGTGCTTTCCATAGTGACCTCTCGGTCGCTAATTACTATGAATATAAAAAAAACTATGGAAAAAACCCAACCGCCACACATAACACTACTGGCAAGTAATCACAGCAAGGAAAAGAATTGCTTCCTTAAGACAATATCTTACGCGACAACAATTCAATGTGCAAATAGCGGTGGTTGCGACCGACAATTGGAATCATCAACACGGTGTGCGGTGCAGGCTACCAAGAAGAGTCGTTGTGTTATCGTGTGCCAGATAACGGTGGTTGCGACCGAAAAATAGGAATATTCATCGCGATCGTACGTGGCAGACATACAAGGCAACGGTGGTTGCGACCGAAGGGTTGCAATGAAAAAAACCCAAGTGAGGATTCATAATGCCAAATATGTGAAGGTAGCGGTGCTGATTTCGGTAGGGCGACAGCAGACCAGCTGCAACAATATATATATTGGGCGAGATGACCATGAACAAGACACAGTCCACAAAGAGCAGTCGAGCTACGTAGATCATAGAGCAATGTGCATTTGAGTTTAATAAAGATTTTGTTTTTTAGTATATGTATTCTGATAATTGTGCGTTTTACTTCGTTTCAAATTGGAAGTTTTATTTTTTTCGTTGTCTTTTTTCTTGTTTGTTAAACATTCTGGTCCTAGCGAGCCAAATAAATAAATTGTGCGAGAGACATACAGATAGAAAAGAGTGCTTATTAAAAAACATATTTATATATGTGTGTGTATCGAAAGGAAATATTTTCGAAAGAAAATTTCCTTACTTAACCCAAAAAAAAAAAAAACATTAAAGTGCCCAATTGTTGCAAGAGCAACAGGAAAAAATTATAGATGAACTTGTCCGAATTCTAGAAAGTGCAAATTGATTGAACTCAAGTATCAACTGTGCAGCGTAACCAGACAAGGTTATTTTGCAGAGCGCAAAAAAAAAAAAAAAAGAAGTGCATTGATTCCGTTCGGACTGAAGCGAGTTTCGAAGGGTCGACCTGGCTCGCTGCAGTCTTGTACGGTCTTACGGGCAAGTGCAAATTCCAAAACTGTGCAGTGCAAATAGTTGGAGCAATGGGCGACGTTTCGCGTAGGGACGTTTTTCGTTCCTCCCTGTCAAGAATCACCAACTTCATTGAATCGGCAGCGTTCAACGAGGCAACGCTAGCCTTACTGCAGGCAAAACTCAAGGCAGCACACACCGCATACGACAAGCTTCTTGAGGAGCATTTGCGCGTAGTGAACACGGCTGCAACGGCCGAAGCCCTAGATACGCAGGACGAGTATCTAGCCGCTTCAGAAGATGCATACCACAACGCCACAGCAAACCTTACGGAGCGTATCTCAGAGCTAGAAGCACAGAATGCAGCCGTCGGAGCAGGAGCACGAGACACTCCAAACGTCAGCCAGTTCCGCCAAGAGCCACGCTCAAAGCTGATCATGTTCAAGGGTGACTATACGAAGTGGAGGGAGTTTCGTGACCAATTTGTGAGTGAAGTGCACAACTGTGCGTCAATGGCAAACGTATCCAAGCTGCGGGAGTTGAAAATGGCTTTGGACGGACCACCAGCAAGGCTAATAAGCAGGTGGCAGGTGACCGAAGCAAATTATGAGGAAGCCTGGGCAAACTTAACGACGTTTACGACAATAAGCAGAATTTGGTTGACGCACACTTGAATGCGCTTCATGCTATCCCCAAGCTAGGGAAAGAGACATCGAGAGGACGTGGTCTGCGCGACTTAGTGAATGAAGCCAACGTGCACCTGAGCTCTTTGCGCGCCCTGGGGCTAGCCACTTCGTCATGGGACCCCATAATTGTCAACATGCTCAGGAACAGGCTTGACGGTGAGACAAATCACGCATGGCTAATGACCAGGCACGATGTGCGACAGGTCGCATCTCTTAAAGAATTCTTTGAGTTTCTCGAGCGCAGAGCAAACGCTCTGGATTCAGCCTTCTTCGACTCAGAGCAGAGTGTGGTTGGGAAGGAAAAACTAGGAGACCACGTTTCGAAGAGCATCCCGAGATATGCAGGAGCGAGCACACCAAGAGCGACATCGGCACCGAGGTGCCCACTGTGCAAAGAGCTACATCCTCTCTATCGTTGTGGAGATTTCTTGGCGCTATCAATTCAAGCTAGGAATGAAAAGGTGCGGACATGGAAGCTGTGTGCAAATTGTCTACATCCAGGACATTTTGCGCAATCCTGCCCCAGTGGCATGTGCCGTAGATGCAATAAGAAGCACAACAGTGTCCTGTGCCACGAACAGCGGCCATCTGGCATCAGCCATCCAGTTGTTGCGAGTTCAAGCGCAAACCTCGGATACGCGAAGAGGACGTCCGAGCTTCCGCAATAGCAATCAATTGCGACAGTATCTGCAGAAGAGCATGCTGCAGAGAAGGCCCCAGACTCGGTGGGCATGAACATCGAGCGATTAGAGAGTGAGCAAACCGGTAGTGACGAGGTGCAAAGAGCACTACTGGCAACAGCACGCGTCAAGGTGCAGGGCAGAGCAGGACAACCGGATGAAGCTAGGGCGCTTCTAGACAGCGGAAGTCAAATCAACCTGGTCACTGAGCAGTGCGTGCAACGTTTGGGCCTCATAAAACGCCGGTGCGTGTTTGACGTGCGAGGCATTGGAGCGGACATTGCTTTGCGTCCGACTGGAATAGTCACGTTGAGCATTCGATCTACAAATAATTCGAGCTTCAATCTGGAGTGCCAAATGTTCACCGTCAGGAAGATCACATCATGCCTTCCCGGAACATGTCTGTCAGGAGAGCAGGTGACAGAGGTGAGCGAACTCAAGTTGGCTGATCCAAAGTTCAGTTTGAAAAGCGGCTAAGTGCAGAACCAGAGTTGAGAGCACAATACGTCGGGTTCATGCGGGAATACGAGGCGCTCGAACACATGAAGCAAGTATCGGAATCAAGTACGAGCGAGCGTGCATACCACATTCCACATCATTGCGTCACCAAAAAATTTCGGGTCGTCTTCGACGCATCGTGCAAGAGCGTGAGTGGGATGTCACTAAACGACGTGCAGTTTACCGGTGCCAAACTACAAGACGATCTGTCTGCAATAGTTACGCGTTTCCGGTGCTTCAAGGTTGCAGTCTCGGCAGACGTCGAAAAAATGTTCCGCCAAGTTAAGGTGAACCCAGAGCAATGGGATCTCCAACGGATCTTTTGGAGAGAGAACCCAAGCGAGCGCATAAGAGAATACTGTCTGACAGTGGTCACGTATGGCATGGCGTCCAGCGGTTTCAATGCAGTGCGAGCAATGCATCAGTGCGCGATGGACCACAAAGAAGAGTATCCACGGGCATGTGAAGCCATCATAAACAATTTTTACATGGACGACATGTTGACTGGTGCAGACAGCGAAGAAGAGGCGAAAACAAAGTGCCGACAAATAAGGTCTTCTCTAAGAGCAGGCGGGTTTAAGCTGAGCAAATTTATAACTTCAAGTCAGCGCGTACTGTCAAGACTGACGAACACCTGGTCGAGCGAAAAAGCGCTAACATTTCCAGAAGATCATAGTGCTTCAATGTTGGGTCTCGTATGGGACTGTGAATTAGATGAAATCTCGTTTAAGGTGCGAACGAGCGAAGGCAGTGTGTCTACCACCAAAAGAGGAGTTGTCAGTGCCATCGCAAGGTTGTACGACCCAAATGGCTACCTGGCACCAGTAATAATTAGTGCAAAAATCCTAATACAGGACCTATGGCGCTGCGGAGTTGAGTGGGATGAGCAGATACCTACATCCATCTTACCGGTATGGAAAAAATACCGCGAGCAGCTGAAACACGTGGAGGCGATAAGGGTTCCGAGATGGCTGGGAAGCACGGAGCAACACAAACTGGAGCTCCATGGGTTCGCAGATGCTTCAACTAGAGCTTACGCCGCAGTTGTTTACATGCGTGCGACTTCAATCACTGGGAAAACAACGTGCAGAATCATAGCTTCAAAGTCCAGAGTGGCACCAGTCAAAACCATCTCAGTACCCAGACTCGAGCTATGTGCAGCCGTGCTTTTGTGCAAATTGATGCGGCAGGTGTGCGGTGCTTGCGTGACGCCAGGCTTGGCGAAAACTTACTGGTCTGATTCCACGATTGCGCTTTGTTGGATCGGTAAGATGTCATGTGAACTAAAGACGTTTGTGGCTAATAGAGTGAGCACTATCCAAGAGCTGAGTGGAGGTCATCGGTGGAGACACGTGCGATCTGGTGACAACCCCGCTGATCTAGCATCCAGAGGCATTCCTGCGGAGCAGCTAGTACAATCCCGACTTTGGTGGCAAGGGCCAGCCTGGCTCATCCAGGAAGAAAGAGAGTGGCCAAGTGCAGACAAATCCGCTGATCAGCAGCAAGCAGCAGAGGTACTAGAGGAGCTTAAGGCGCCAGTCGTCGCTAACGTCACGGTGTCTAAACTTGCGGTGCTGACCATCAATGGTGTCAATCTTCTCGAGCGCAAGTCAACACTTCAAAGCTCTTTGAGGGTGACAGCCATTGTGATGAGGTTTACGAGAGCATGCAGGAAGAACCGTCAAACAATCCCGAGCGGGCCAGTCACCCTGGAAGAGCGAGATCGAGCATTATCCTACTGGGCAAGGATAGAACAACGCTGTGCATACCAGATGGAAGTCAAACAACTCCTGGAGAAATCTTCTCTGGTAAGTTCGAGCAGCATACTCTCACTCAATCCGTTTTTAGATGCTGAGGGAACCCTGAGAGTAGGAGGCCGGCAACAGAATTCAACGATGCCGTACGACATCGTCCATCCCATCATTTTGCCAAACAAGAGCCGACTCACTGAGCTAGTAATCAGAGAAGCGCATCTGAGGACACTTCACGGAAGCGTACAGCTGTGCATGCAGTACATAAGGCAAAGGTTTTGGATCCCTTCCCTGCGGCGAGCAGTGAAAACCCACATCTCAAGGTGCATTACATGTTTTCGGCAGAGCAAAACAACGTCCGAACAACTGATGGGCAGTCTTCCTAAAGAACGTGTCCAGCCAACGAGAGCGTTCAAGCATAGCGGAGTGGACTATGCTGGACCGGTGCAAATAAAGGCGAGATCAGGGCGATCAAGGATCATAGAGAAAGGCTACATTGCGGTGTTTGTGTGCATGGTTACGAAAGCCATACACCTAGAGCCTGTGAGCAGCCTAACGAGCGCTGCATTCTTGGCAGCTTTCCAGCGCTTCACCGGGCGCCGTGGTGCATGCTCAGTGCTTTGGAGCGACAATGCAACAACCTTCGTCGGAGCAGACGCTGAGCTGAAGAGAAGTAGCGAGCAGTGGAAGGACAGGTTACCAATCGAGCAAATAACATCCTTGGGCACAGAATGGAAGTTCATCGTCCCAGCCTCACCACACATGGGTGGCATCTGGGAGGCAGGTGTAAAATCCACCAAATACCACCTGCGAAGAATAATGGGCAAGCAGATTTTTACATTTGAGACCCTCGCTACTACCTTGGTGCTGATTGAGGCATGTCTTAACTCAAGACCTCTTAGCGCACTTTCAGACGATACAGATGACCTAAATGCGCTAACCCCCGGCCATTTCCTGGTTGGAGAACCAATGGTGCTACCTCTCAGTCCGGATGTTCACGATGTGGCGCAACCACGATTAAAGCTGTGGGGTATGGTGAACCAGATGCAGCAGCATTTCTGGAGAAGATGGAGCCCTGAATACATTCACACTCTGCAGCAGCGTTTCAAATGGAATAAGAGAAGCACAAACATCAAGCCAGGTGACTTGGTGATGGTAAAACAAGAGAATGTGCCACCTACTATCTTTCCATTGGGGCGAGTAACAGCAGTTCATCAGGGCAAGGACGGATTGGTGCGAAGTGCAGTAATAAGGCTGGAGCATACAACCTTGGTGCGAGCCATACATAAGTTGTGCGTTCTACCTCTTGAAGAGCCTAGAGGTGAAATTGAAGACGAGCCTTCAATTGGGGGGGGAGGAATGTTAGAAAAGCGAAAACATCATGTGGCACGGGCATAGGCCACACCCCTTTCCATAGTGACCTCTCGGTCGCTAATTACTATGAATATAAAAAAAACTATGGAAAAAACCCAACCGCCACACATAACACTACTGGCAAGTAATCACAGCAAGGAAAAGAATTGCTTCCTTAAGACAATATCTTACGCGACAACAATTCAATGTGCAAATAGCGGTGGTTGCGACCGACAATTGGAATCATCAACACTATGTGCGGTGCAGGCTACCAAGAAGAGTCGTTGTGTTATCGTGTGCCAGATAACGGTGGTTGCGACCGAAAAATAGGAATATTCATCGCGATCGTACGTGGCAGACATACAAGGCAACGGTGGTTGCGACCGAAGGGTTGCAATGAAAAAAACCCAAGTGAGGATTCATAATGCCAAATATGTGAAGGTAGCGGTGCTGATTTCGGTAGGGCGACAGCAGACCAGCTGCAACAATGTATATATTGGGCGAGATGACCATGAACAAGACACCAGGCCAGAAGACAAAGTTGCTGTTCTACAAACAGCTCCTCAGACCAATCATCACTTACTGCTTCCCTGCTTGGTTTAGTATATCCAAAACCAGCATGAAAAAAAATCGGAGCATTTGAAAGGAAAATTCTGAGGATTTGCACAGGACTCAACTTTGACCGTCAACGACAGAGGTACTTCAGCAACAAAAAGCTATACGAAGCATCAGGAGTCCTTCCCATCGACAGATTCCTTTTGAACGCTGCAAGGAAAATAACCAACAACCTGAGCAACCATCCCAATCCACTGGTGAGAAGCATGACAAGCGAAGAGAGACATCCCGAGCCGCGATACTTAGATATGATGGCATTACTGGACGGAGAAATCATTTCAATCAATGACGAAGAGGCAATACCCTTTTACGAGGTAGCAGCCTCAGCTTATCACCGTGGCTAGAGGCCACACAAACCCCCTTCAACATAAAGACAACCGGATCTGAACAACCCGACATTTTTTCTAATAACCTTATAAATACATATTTCTTTTCTTATCATAGGCAATAATTATAATTATTTTAGCAAACAACACATTATTTAAAGTTAGGCCCCTTCTGTGCCAACAAAACAATATATCTAAATGTAATGTAATGTAATCTTAGAATTAAGAACCAATTGTATTTATACCTGTTCAATTAAAATAGTTAAACAGTTAAAAGTTGAACAAGACACAGTCCACAAAGAGCAGTCGAGCTACGTAGATCATAGAGCAATGTGCATTTGAGTTTAATAAAGATTTTGTTTTTTAGTATATGTATTCTGATAATTGTGCGTTTTACTTCGTTTCAAATTGGAAGTTTTATTTTTTTCGTTGTCTTTTTTCTTGTTTGTTAAACAGGCTCTGATTCAAAAATTCAAGCTAATGATAAGTCAACCCAAAGCGGATCTGACTCAAAAACAAATGATATAAAAACAACCCAACGCGGCTCTGATTATAAAATTAAAACGGAAAAGTTAGACCTAGGAGTCTCGGCTAATACAAATCAAAACGAAAAAATCTCTGAAGAAGCGAGTAGTAAAATAAAAATAATTTTAAAAGAAAAAATTCAGATACCAGAAAGATCAAAAATGATCGTAGAACTACCGGTCAAACTCAACGAAGATATGATTTGCTTATCAAAGCATATCCAAAAAGGAGTCCTTCTTGGAAATTGTATTGTAGCAGGAGGACGAGAAAAGGTGTCTGTTCCGGTCATAAACACTCTAGAACACAATGCAACTATCAAACAAGTTGTACTACATCTAATAGAGTTAAAAAATTACATGCCTTTGGAAAACACATCAATAAATAATATTGCAAATATCTCTGAACCGAAGTGTTACCATACTAACGTGACAACGAAAAATACCAGAGAAAAGAATCTTAAAGAGCAACTTATTCTAGATGAAACACTAAATGACGAGGAAAGAAATTCCATCATTAACTTATGCATGGAATATAACGACATATTTTTTCTACCTGGTGATAAGCTAACGTATACTTCTACAATAAAACACAGTATACCTACCAAACAAGATCAACCACCTATCAACACCAAAATGTATAGGTTACCTGAAAAGCAACGAGTAAAAGCCCTTGGAATTCTCCACTTTTGGTAGTTCCAAAAAAGGCAGGCCTAAACGGTGAGGTACGATGGAGGGGAGTTGTAGATTTTAGAAAAATAAACGAAATTACAATAGGAGATGCTCTTCCTCTACCCAAAATCGAAGACATTCTCGACCAATTAGGACATGCCAGATATTTTTCCACACTAGATTTGGCGAGTGGATATCATCAAGTGCTGGTCGACCCAAAGGACAGGGCAAAAACAGCTTTTAGCACATCATACGGCCACTATGAGTTCAAAAGGATGCCGTTCGGTCTAAAAGTTGCTCACTCAACATTTCAACGTTTAATGAATTATATCTTAACCGGACTGCAAGGTCTGGAATGCTTTGTTTACCTAGATGATATCGTGGTTTACGGAAAGAATTTGGTAGATCATAATAGAAAACTAAAACTAGTTCTCGATAGGTTGTGAGAGCACAATTTAAAGGTACAGCTGGAGAAATGCCAATTCTTGCGCAAAGAAGTGGTATACTTGGGACATAAATGTTCCGCCGCCGGAGCACAGCCTGACCCCAGTAAAACCAGTTGTGTACAAGATTTTCCCATACCAAAAACGGTTCGACAAATGCAATCCTTTTTGGGTCTAGCAAATTACTATCGAAAGTTCATTCCGAATTTCTCAAAAGTAGTTAAACCTTTGACAAATCTGCTAAGAAAAGATGTAAAATTCACCTGGACAGAAAAATGTCAAGAATCGTTTCAGAAAGTTAAAGACCTACTCATTTCACCCCCTATACTTATATATCCCGATTTTAATCAACCTTTCAACCTAACCACTGATGCAAGTAATGACGCAGTTGGTGCGGTTCTGTCTCAAGGAGAGGTTGGTAAAGACCATCCAATCGCATACGCAAATAGAACCCTAAACAAAGCCGAAAGAAATTATTCGACAATCGAAAAAGAACTTTTAGCTATCGTTTGGGCAACCAAAAACTATAGGTACTACCTGCTAGGGAGACAAGTGATTATATAAACCGATCACAAACCTTTAAAAGGCATTTTTAGCGTCAAGGACCCAACATCCCGATTGGTTAGGTTTCATCACAAACTTTCCGAGTTCGATTATAAAATCGAATACAAACCCGGGAAGTATAATACTAACGCTGACGCGCTTAGTAGAATTCCCAATAATTCGGTCGAACACACGGTTGACAAAAAGACAGAAATAACTTTTAAATCAGGAAATAGTGAAGACAAAAATTCAAACAATATCGTTTTCGCTGTAACCCGAGCACAAACGCGAAAAAACGATGAAGAAGCGGAAAAAGCCAATTTTAATACACCTCCTATAATATACCCAGTAGAAGAAGTAACAAACAAAAGATATGAAACCATAAAATCTCAAGAAGAAATTTCCACAATTCTCAATGATTACCATAACTCTCCATTTGGCGGACACCAAGGTGTTATTAAGACCTACAAGAGAATCCGAGAAAAATATAAATGGCCCAATATGATCAAAGATATAGCCAACTACATAAAAAGATGCAAAAAATGTCAGAAAATGAAGTCAAGTCTCGAAACCAAAATGCCAATGGTAATTACAGACATCTGTAATTTAAATTTTGACAAGGTATACCTCGACATTGTAGGACCACTTCCAGATTCTCAAATCGGAAACAAGTACATTCTAACTTTTCAAGATAATCTGACAAAATTCGTCGATTGGTATGCTATGCCCAACGCCGAAGCTGAAACAGTGGCACACATATTTTTCGAACAAATAGTTACAAGATATAGAATACCTTAGCAGCTAGTAACCGACCAAGGTGCTAACTTCGTAGGGAAACTATTCAAAAGAGTGTGTAAGCTCCTACAGATCGAGAAACTTCAGACTACTGCATACCACCCACAATCAAATGGTTCGCTTGAACGTGCTCATAGGCCTTTAGTGGAATATCTCCGCACCATATGTGACGACATTCCAAGAACTTGGGATCAGTACCTCAGAGCTGCAGCATTCGTATACAATAATAGTATACATGAGGGAACCAAGCTAACCCCAATGGATTGCCTTTACGGTTTTACTTCTAGTGCACCTTCTAATCTAAAAAGAGATCCCGAACCCCTATACAACCACGAAAATTATTATTATGTTCTAAGACACAAACTCCAAAAAACTTACGCTATAGCTAGGAAAAACCTTCTCCAGAGCAAAATAACTTCTAAAAACTATCATGATACAAAACTAAGACCCAATATTTTCCATATAGGAGATAAAATACTAATAAAGAAACCAAATAAAAACCACAAGTTGGACGAAGTTTGGAAAGGCCCATACACAATAGTAAAAATCATCAATGACATTATTAGTGTAGTTCAAATAAAGAAAAAACAGGTGACTGTACATAATAATAACCGTTTAAAACATTTCTACGAATAACAACCAACAAAATAATACAAAAAAAAAAGCGAACTTCACCTTGTTAAATTTCCAATCAGCAAAATTCACTCATATTCAACTATTACAAGACAATTTTTTTTCTCGTTCAACCACCAAAGGTAATTTTTTTTCATTCAGAATGAAGCAGCTCAAGTTCAAAAGAAAAAAGGGGGAAAAAAAACTTAAGTTGTTTAACCAACTACAAAATAAACAAAAAAATTGTTGACTAAATACTATTCATCTTACCCATAACAATATAGAAGCTCAAGTAACCAGAACATTTTTTACAAAAGAAACACCGCATTTAGGTCTTCGATTACTAGGGCGCACGCCTAAAACATTGAAGGTTCTTATGTTCGGACATTTAAGTGTCGTGTCATGTGATGCAACGCCGCATTTAGGTCTTTGATTACTAGGGCACACGCCAAAAACATTGACGGTTCTTATGTTCGGACATTTGAGTGTCATGTTGTTATGTAATGCAATGAGAAGGTTACGACAATCAAATATTTTGAGGTAGAAATAGATATAGAGATACAGAAAGAAGAAAAGGGAAGCAGTGTAGAAAAAATTTACTCAACACAGTTTACGTTAATACAAATTTTGTTCATTTATGATATGAATCATATTAATATTATTCTACACGTTAGTTTATTCAACACAATCTTAACACTAGCCCAACAACGGAAATATATAAAGATGACAAACCCAACACATGATCTTATAATATTCCCCAAATAAAAAAAAAAAAAAATAAATAAAAGAGAGACCTAAAGAGCTCCAAGAAACATACACTTAAAACAAAAATACACACACACATTAAACACATACACATACAAAATAAACACATACAGAGTAACATCTTCAAAAAAAAATTTTTTTAGAGAAGACAAAAAAAAAGTATTTATTTGTATACAAATATACTAAACATCAAAAATTAAAATTGAATTTAATATATACATTAAAAATATATCTGTATACAAATATACTATACATATTCCAAACAAAAATTAAAATTTGTAATTAAAATAAAAATATTCTTCAAAGATACATATGTAGTATCTACAATCTACATACATTATGTATATACATACAAAAAAAAAAATACATATATATTTGTATACCAATATACTAAAGATTAAAAATTGAAATGAAAAAAAAAGTAAGTATGTTCCTTATCCTAGCGGCTGCGCCATTTGTTGTATTTTTCCCAACAAGTCAGAATCAGAACTCATGAGCCAAACATAACGGGACAAAACCCACGAGCGAAATAAGGAACATCAAAGCATTGGTCTAATTGTAGATTCGGTGCTCATACTAAAAACACTTACTATGATTAGACCTTGTCTATTAAAAATAGAAAGGGATGGGAGGAGGATAGGAGGGTCCAGCATATTATACGCAGCCTGCTGGGAGGCTAAAATGTAAGGCCCTTTAAAAGGCAAATTTGTTTTTATACTTACTTGTGATATTGGTACAATTTGTTCCTGTCGTAATAAATACTCCAAACTTCAAATATCTTTAAAATGCATTCTTTATTATCTGTGTTGCGGTGAACTACTTTACTGACATTTTTTAATTGACTTACTTTACTAACATGATCTCTTTTATATCTTATTCTACTTAACTTACGGAACTATATTTGGCCTCATAACCGCCAGCTAGTGTCGTCATTTGCCAGTCATCAATTTGTTTGCAAACCACTGTGCCAATTGCATATATGGGCTGCAGGTGTTTCTTTTAACCCAATGTGCATTTGGGTCATAGTCGATTGGTTGTTTACTTTTTTTGCATTCCCACAATGTCTTTTGTTTGACATGTGGGTCAATCAATCAATCGAACTATGACTATACAACAATTTTTCCGGATTCAGTTTAACGTTAGCCTCTCGAAGTCTCTGAAACACGGCTGTTAGGTTCTTGCAATGTTGGTCAAATGTTTTCCCGTAAACAATGACATCGTCCAAGTAGACTAGGCAAGATTTCCACGTCAGTCCTTGAAGAACGCACTCCATCAAACGCTCGAATGTTGACGGAGCGTTACATAGCCCAAACGGTATAACTTTGAACTGCCAGAGCCCATTACCTGTAGAAAACGTCGTCTTTTCCCGATCATCAGGGTGGATGTCAACTTGCCAATATCCACTCTTCAAGTCCAGCTTCGAAAACCACAGGGCTCCCTCCATGGCATCCAGGGATTCTCGGCAGGGGATAGCTGTCCTTCTTAGTCACATCATTCAGACTTCGGTAGTACACCGTCCGTCCGTGACGCCCAAGGACTGTTGGAATTTTCAATAAGACCGTCTTTCTTCATTGTTGTTATCATTTCCTCAACCTCACCTTGTTTGGCCAGTGGAAGGCGTCTTGCAGGTTGACGAATCGGTCTTGCATCTCCTGTGGTGATGCGATGCTGCACCAACTGTGTCCTACCATATTGCCCCTTTGACGATGCGAAGATGTCAGTGTACTCTTGTAGGAGATTTTCAGCCATCCTTGTTTGTTGGTGATGAAGGTTGGATGAATTCAGTATTCTAGCTATGATGGTTTTGAGCTCCTCCGGAGTTATAGTTTTTTTCGGGGCTTCATCAGTGATCTTCGTAATTGCAGCAAGTGATTTGCAACGTCCAACGACTTCTCCTTTCTTCAACCATACATCGTACGGTCTGGTGTTAATAATCGTGCGGGGACCATTCTTTTTTTCGGTGCTACAGTGTCTTCCTAATGATGACGCTTTGGGAGGAACACTCTTTTCGCCTGGTTCCACCATGGGGTATTGAGGGCTCCCAAACTCACCTTCCAGTTTTTTTTTCAAACGAACACTTCAGAAGAGGGAGGCAGAATCAGATCTTCCGTGATGGCAGTCCTCAGTGTCGACGTACTTTCGTTCGAATAGGTCATTGGAAATTCCTTATTTTGGTATTTCAAAACTTGATTACCGATGTCCAAAATACGTGCTGTTTCATAAAGTCGATTCCAATGATGCACTCGTCACATATATCTGCCACCAGGAATTGATGAGTAAACACTAGATCGGCCAGTCGGATCTTAAGACACTTTTCTCCATATACTCTTGCTGCTTTTACCGTTGCGGTTCTTAGACGGTTGCTATTGGTGTTATGAAGCCATGTCATCTTTACCAGGTCTCGACGTACTATGGATGCTGTGGCACCGGTGTCGATGGTAGCCACATGTTTATTCTTTTCGTTTTATTCGTTTGGTCTGAGAGACCTGGATGGTGGTTCTGTGGCCATCGATACAAGAAACCAGCCTCTGCCCCCGAAGTTGGTTCTTACTCGTTTCGCTGATGGGAAACGGATTGATAAGCAACGCTGGTGTTGTTGTTACATTGCTCTGGGTTGGATCTCCTGCTTTCACAATGTTGACAAGCGGCTTTATTTGGTGGTAGTCGGCATTGACGCTGTATGTGCCCGGTCTTGTTGCATTTCCAACATCTTGCAATTCCGTTCCGCTGGTTCTTTTGTATTTCAGCTCTTTGGCACGAGCATTCTTCGACTATGGTTTCTCTAAGTAGATGTACTCCATGAGAAGCCTGTTCTGCTGCTTCAATTGTCAATGCGAATGCTAAAATTTCAGAAAGAGTACGTTTTCTAGCAGTTCGCACAGCCCTCTGAAGATGTATGTCGGAAATGGCACGAACGAAGGACTCAACAGCAAGCTGGTTGATGATTTCTTCTCCAGCATCTGGGTATGCCAGGTGAACCAGTCTTTCGACGTCTGTTTGGTGCTGCTGCAGACTTTCACCCCTTTTCTGGACTCTGTTATTAAGTTGGGTTTGAAAGACTTCTTTCAAGTGGCTATCGCCAAAGCGTTTATCTATAGCTGCCACGAGAGAACTGAAATCGCCGCTCTTAGTATTTTTTTATTTAGTATTTATTTTATATCGATAAGGCCATACACATTAAGATAAAATATCTTATAAACTAGTGTTAACCTATTAAATTATAACAATGGGAGCAATTGGATGAGAAAAATAAAGAAGATAGAAATGAAGTGATATTGAAAAGTAAAAAAAGTAAGAAGAAAAGAAAAATAAAAAATAAAAAAAGGAAGAAAAAAAAAATGTATATAATATGATGAAAAGTGGAAATGGAAAGAAATTTTCAAGATACTGATAGAAACTGTCGCAATTTTGTTTTAAAGCATTTATTGCTACTTATTTCCCGAATTCCATTGGCGTGTAGCATTGATGAAAAATTTACGTTCAGATATCAAGGAGGCGTATCGTGGGTGGATTAGCTTTTAGGTGAGACCTCGCAGAAGAGGCCCTTGTAATTCTTTCAAACAGATAGGGTGGTTGATGTGTGAACAGAATGTCTGAGAGCAGGGATAAAGTGCGAAACTTAAAGTAGCTCTCGAGTGGCATATAGAGTAGAACATTTGCTAGATGCTATATTCTATGATATCTTCGCAAGCCAAAGATGTATCTAATAGTGTTGTTAAAAACAACATCAAGTTTTCTCTTGCACGCATAGTTACAATTGGAAAAGTTTTCGCAACCATAGGTCAAAATGGGAAGAACTAAACTTTTTACAAGCATTGTACGCGTTTTAATGGGCGTGTATGTCTGAGATACCCAGAGTTTTCGTAACACTCCATATACCTTGCCAATTGTGCTGTTAATATGCTTGTCCCAAGTAAGATTGCGCGTGAAGATTATTCCAAGATTCTGAGCAGAATCCACATAGTCAACAAAGGAGTTATTCAAGATTATTCTAGGGAAGTGTGGCAAGTCAAGAATCTTTTTAGATACCACCAAACACTTGGATTTTTTAGGATTTAAGTTCAGTCCATTGATCTGAGCCCAGTGCGAAAGTTCTTACCAGCTGTAAAAGTGAAGTAATTCAGCTGCTGGTCCTCTAAGAGCAAGAGTCAGTGCTATGTACTTGTCTTTGTTATCCCAGCCATTTGTTTTAGCAGCTGCCTCAAATTGTCTCTTGTTAACTGGCCAAGAAGACTGTCCATCAAATGTTGGCGGTTTCATTTCCTTTTTCTTTGCAAACTCTCCAGCAGATTCTCGAATTTTGATTTTCCGGATCTGGTCTAGTTCCTTGGTCAAAACAGAGAACCCTTTATCACATCGGTTTTTACGGTTTCGAAAGGATTCTCTACAACAGAAAGCTGTTTTTCCACACCTTCAACGCGTTCGTCAAGGGCACATACGTTTTTCTCAATGTTGACCAATTTGCCTTCTAGAATGTTTTTCTGACCTTCCAAAGCATTTTGTTGCGCCTCAAGGCTTTCAAGAATACTCTGCTGTTCTTTCTTTTGTTCGTTTCGTTGTTCTTTAATCATCTTCTTTTGTTCGTTTCGTTGTGCTTCAAGTTGATCCAGAACATTCTGCTGTTCCTTCTTTTGCTCATTTCGTTGCTCTTCAATCAGCTTCTTTTGCTCGTTTCGTTTTGCTTCAAGTTGTTCCAGAACATTCTGCTGTTCCTTCTTTTGTAAAGTAGTAAAAAATACCTCTGTCAAGCTGGCGAAGTAACTTTCTCTGATCGGATCCAAGTTAATGTGTAATTTAGTTGCTAATTTTTTGCTAATTATTTACCAAAAAATTAATTATTTTGCTCTTCCCGTTTAATTATAAAAAATCACTTCAACAGCTTGACGTCAAGCTGGCGAGGTGTTTTTTTCAGGAAATGTTAAGAAATCAGATCTCTTCAGCATATTTTTTTGCTAATTATTTGCTCTAAAAAAAACTAAAAAAATTTGATTTTCGCTGATTAGCAAAAATTTTCTTAATTTTTTTCTTAATTTTTTTTAATTAAAAAAATTAATTTTTTTAATTTTTTTTCTACAAATTATTTGCTCTAGGAAAAAACAAACTTTTATTTTTTTGCTCTTCCCGTTTAATTCTAAAAAATCACCTCATCAACTTGACCCAAACTTAACCAAATATTTTTTTTTAACAAAGCCTTACTCACCGAATGTTTTCAACATATTTTTTTGCTAGTTATTTGCTCTAAAAAAATTAGATTTTCGCTGATTAGCAAAAATTTTCTTAATTTTTTTCTTAATTTTTTTTAATTATAAAAATTAATTTTTTTAATTTTTTTTCTACGAGTTATTTGCTCTAGGAAAAAACAAACTTTTATTTTTTTGCTCTTCCCGTTTAATTCTAAAAAATCACTTCATCAACTTGACGCAAACTTAACCAAATATTTTTTTTCCAACAAAGCCTTACTGACCAAATGTTTTCATCATATTTTTTTGCTAATTATTTGCTCTAAAAAAATTAAAAAAATTTGATTTTCGCTGATTAGCAAAAATTTTCTTAATTTTTTTCTTAATTTTTTTTAATTAAAAAAATTAGTTTTTTTAATTTTTTTTCTACGAATTATTTGCTCTAGGAAAAAACAAACTTTTATTTTTTTGCTCTTCCCGTTTAATTCTAAAAAATCACTTTGCTAACTTGATTGCATGTTTTTGGTGGAGGTTTTTTACCTACTTGTTTTTTCTGTTTTTTACCTCATATTTACTATCATAAAATTACCTTCCACCGCGGAACACTAAAGCAAATATTTCAATTCCGCCACCAAAGTTAACTCACATTCCTACTGCTATTCCAATTTTTTTTAGCAAAAAAAAATATATTCTTAGTAACTTTTGGTATATGAACAAAATCAACATTTTTGTAAAGCAATTAAGCAAAGTATTTATGAATGCGTTTCATAGTAATTATCCCTGTGGCTTCCAAGTCAAAGCCAACGATGCGAAGATGTCAGTGTACTCTTGTAGGAGATTTTCAGCCATCCTTGTTTGTTGGTGATGAAGGTTGGATGAATTCAGTATTCTAGCTATGATGGTTTTGAGCTCCTCCGGAGTTATAGTTTTTTTCGGGGCTTCATCAGTGATCTTCGTAATTGCAGCAAGTGATTTGCAACGTCCAACGACTTCTCCTTTCTTCAACCATACATCGTACGGTCTGATGTTAATAATCGTGCGGGGACCATTCTTTTTTTCGGTGCTACAGTGTCTTCCTAATGATGACGCTTTGGGAGGAACACTCTTTTCGCCTGGTTCCACCATGGGGTATTGAGGGCTCCCAAACTCACCTTCCAGTTTTTTTTTCAAACGAACACTTCAGAGGAGGGAGGCAGAATCAGATCTTCCGTGATGGCAGTCCTCAGTGTTGACGTACTTTCGTTCGAATAGGTCATTGGAAATTCCTTATTTTGGTATTTCAAAACTTGATTACCGATGTCCAAAATACGTGCTGTTTCATAAAGTCGATTCCAATGATGCACTCGTCACATATATCTGCCACCAGGAATTGATGAGTAAACACTAGATCGGCCAGTCGGATCTTAAGACACTTTTCTCCATATACTCTTGCTGCTTTTACCGTTGCGGTTCTTAGACGGTTGCTATTGGTGTTATGAAGCCATGTCATCTTTACCAGGTCTCGACGTACTATGGATGCTGTGGCACCGGTGTCGATGGTAGCCACATGTTTATTCTTTTCGTTTTATTCGTTTGGTCTGAGAGACCTGGATGGTGGTTCTGTGGCCATCGATACAAGAAACCAGCCTCTGCCCCCGAAGTTGGTTCTTACTCGTTTCGCTGATGGGAAACGGATTGATAAGCAACGCTGGTGTTGTTGTTACATTGCTCTGGGTTGGATCTCCTGCTTTCACAATGTTGACAAGCGGCTTTATTTGGTGGTAGTCGGCATTGACGCTGTATGTGCCCGGTCTTGTTGCATTTCCAACATCTTGCAATTCCGTTCCGCTGGTTCTTTTGTATTTCAGCTCTTTGGCACGAGCATTCTTCGACTATGGTTTCTCTAAGTAGATGTACTCCATGAGAAGCCTGTTCTGCTGCTTCAATTGTCAATGCGAATACTAAAATTTCAGAAAGAGTACGTTTTCTAGCAGTTCGCACAGCCCTCTGAAGATGTATGTCGGAAATGGCACGAACGAAGGACTCAACAGCAAGCTGGTTGATGATTTCTTCTCCAGCATCTGGGTATGCCAGGTGAACCAGTCTTTCGACGTCTGTTTGGTGCTGCTGCAGACTTTCACCCCTTTTCTGGACTCTGTTATTAAGTTGGGTTTGAAAGACTTCTTTCAAGTGGCTATCGCCAAAGCGTTTATCTATAGCTGCCACGAGAGAACTGAAATCGCCGCTCTTAGTATTTTTTTATTTAGTATTTATTTTATATCGATAAGGCCATACACATTAAGATAAAATATCTTATAAACTAGTGTTAACCTATTAAATTATAACAATGGGAGCAATTGGATGAGAAAAATAAAGAAGATAGAAATGAAGTGATATTGAAAAGTAAAAAAAGTAAGAAGAAAAGAAAAATAAAAAATAAAAAAAGGAAGAAAAAAAAAATGTATATAATATGATGAAAAGTGGAAATGGAAAGAAATTTTCAAGATACTGATAGAAACTGTCGCAATTTTGTTTTAAAGCATTTATTGCTACTTATTTCCCGAATTCCATTGGCGTGTAGCATTGATGAAAAATTTACGTTCAGATATCAAGGAGGCGTATCGTGGGTGGATTAGCTTTTAGGTGAGACCTCGCAGAAGAGGCCCTTGTAATTCTTTCAAACAGATAGGGTGGTTGATGTGTGAACAGAATGTCTGAGAGCAGGGATAAAGTGCGAAACTTAAAGTAGCTCTCGAGTGGCATATAGAGTAGAACATTTGCTAGATGCTATATTCTATGATATCTTCGCAAGCCAAAGATGTATCTAATAGTGTTGTTAAAAACAACATCAAGTTTTCTCTTGCACGCATAGTTACAATTGGAAAAGTTTTCGCAACCATAGGTCAAAATGGGAAGAACTAAACTTTTTACAAGCATTGTACGCGTTTTAATGGGCGTGTATGTCTGAGATACCCAGAGTTTTCGTAACACTCCATATACCTTGCCAATTGTGCTGTTAATATGCTTGTCCCAAGTAAGATTGCGCGTGAAGATTATTCCAAGATTCTGAGCAGAATCCACATAGTCAACAAAGGAGTTATTCAAGATTATTCTAGGGAAGTGTGGCAAGTCAAGAATCTTTTTAGATACCACCAAACACTTGGATTTTTTAGGATTTAAGTTCAGTCCATTGATCTGAGCCCAGTGCGAAAGTTCTTACCAGCTGTAAAAGTGAAGTAATTCAGCTGCTGGTCCTCTAAGAGCAAGAGTCAGTGCTATGTACTTGTCTTTGTTATCCCAGCCATTTGTTTTAGCAGCTGCCTCAAATTGTCTCTTGTTAACTGGCCAAGAAGACTGTCCATCAAATGTTGGCGGTTTCATTTCCTTTTTCTTTGCAAACTCTCCAGCAGATTCTCGAATTTTGATTTTCCGGATCTGGTCTAGTTCCTTGGTCAAAACAGAGAACCCTTTATCACATCGGTTTTTACGGTTTCGAAAGGATTCTCTACAACAGAAAGCTGTTTTTCCACACCTTCAACGCGTTCGTCAAGGGCACATACGTTTTTCTCAATGTTGACCAATTTGCCTTCTAGAATGTTTTTCTGACCTTCCAAAGCATTTTGTTGCGCCTCAAGGCTTTCAAGAATACTCTGCTGTTCTTTCTTTTGTTCGTTTCGTTGTTCTTTAATCATCTTCTTTTGTTCGTTTCGTTGTGCTTCAAGTTGATCCAGAACATTCTGCTGTTCCTTCTTTTGCTCATTTCGTTGCTCTTCAATCAGCTTCTTTTGCTCGTTTCGTTTTGCTTCAAGTTGTTCCAGAACATTCTGCTGTTCCTTCTTTTGTAAAGTAGTAAAAAATACCTCTGTCAAGCTGGCGAAGTAACTTTCTCTGATCGGATCCAAGTTAATGTGTAATTTAGTTGCTAATTTTTTGCTAATTATTTACCAAAAAATTAATTATTTTGCTCTTCCCGTTTAATTATAAAAAATCACTTCACCAGCTTGACGTCAAGCTGGCGAGGTGTTTTTTTCAGGAAATGTTAAGAAATCAGATCTCTTCAGCATATTTTTTTGCTAATTATTTGCTCTAAAAAAAACTAAAAAAATTTGATTTTCGCTGATTAGCAAAAATTTTCTTAATTTTTTTCTTAATTTTTTTTAATTAAAAAAATTAATTTTTTTAATTTTTTTTCTACAAATTATTTGCTCTAGGAAAAAACAAACTTTTATTTTTTTGCTCTTCCCGTTTAATTCTAAAAAATCACCTCATCAACTTGACCCAAACTTAACCAAATATTTTTTTTTTACAAAGCCTTACTCACCAAATGTTTTCAACATATTTTTTTGCTAGTTATTTGCTCTAAAAAAATTAGATTTTCGCTGATCAGCAAAAATTTTCTTAATTTTTTTCTTAATTTTTTTTAATTATAAAAATTAATTTTTTTAATTTTTTTTCTACGAGTTATTTGCTCTAGGAAAAAACAAACTTTTATTTTTTTGCTCTTCCCGTTTAATTCTAAAAAATCACTTCATCAACTTGACGCAAACTTAACCAAATATTTTTTTTTCCAACAAAGCCTTACTGACCAAATGTTTTCATCATATTTTTTTGCTAATTATTTGCTCTAAAAAAATTAAAAAAATTTGATTTTCGCTGATTAGCAAAAATTTTCTTAATTTTTTTCTTAATTTTTTTTAATTAAAAAAATTAGTTTTTTTAATTTTTTTTTCTACGAATTATTTGCTCTAGGAAAAAACAAACTTTTATTTTTTTGCTCTTCCCGTTTAATTCTAAAAAATCACTTTGCTAACTTGATTGCATGTTTTTGGTGGAGGTTTTTTACCTACTTGTTTTTTCTGTTTTTTACCTCATATTTACTATCATAAAATTACCTTCCACCGCGGAACACTAAAGCAAATATTTCAATTCCGCCACCAAAGTTATCTCACATTCCTACTGCTATTCCAATTTTTTTTAGCAAAAAAAAATATATTCTTAGTAACTTTTGGTATATGAACAAAATCAACATTTTTGTAAAGCAATTAAGCAAAGTATTTATGAATGCGTTTCATAGTAATTATCCCTGTGGCTTCCAAGTCAAAGCCAACGATGCGAAGATGTCAGTTTACTCTTGTAGGAGATTTTCAGCCATCCTTGTTTGTTGGTGATGAAGGTTGGATGAATTCAGTATTCTAGCTATGATGGTTTTGAGCTCCTCCGGAGTTAAAGTTTTTTTCGGGGCTTCATCAGTGATCTTCGTAATTGCAGCAAGTGATTTGCAACGTCCAACGACTTCTCCTTTCTTCAACCATACATCGTACGGTCTGGTGTTAATAATCGTGCGGGGACCATTCTTTTTTTCGGTGCTACAGTGTCTTCCTAATGATGACGCTTTGGGAGGAACACTCTTTTCGCCTGGTTCCACCATGGGGTATTGAGGGCTCCCAAACTCACCTTCCAGTTTTTTTTTCAAACGAACACTTCAGAAGAGGGAGGCAGAATCAGATCTTCCGTGATGGCAGTCCTCAGTGTTGACGTACTTTCGTTCGAATAGGTCATTGGAAATTCCTTATTTTAGTATTTCAAAACTTGATTACCGATGTCCAAAATACGTGCTGTTTCATAAAGTCGATTCCAATGATGCACTCGTCACATATATCTGCCACCAGGAATTGATGAGTAAACACTAGATCGGCCAGTCGGATCTTAAGACACTTTTCTCCATATACTCTTGCTGCTTTTACCGTTGCGGTTCTTAGACGGTTGCTATTGGTGTTATGAAGCCATGTCATCTTTACCAGGTCTCGACGTACTATGGATGCTGTGGCACCGGTGTCGATGGTAGCCACATGTTTATTCTTTTCGTTTTATTCGTTTGGTCTGAGAGACCTGGATGGTGGTTCTGTGGCCATCGATACAAGAAACCAGCCTCTGCCCCCGAAGTTGGTTCTTACTCGTTTCGCTGATGGGAAACGGATTGATAAGCAACGCTGGTGTTGTTGTTACATTGCTCTGGGTTGGATCTCCTGCTTTCACAATGTTGACAAGCGGCTTTATTTGGTGGTAGTCGGCATTGACGCTGTATGTGCCCGGTCTTGTTGCATTTCCAACATCTTGCAATTCCGTTCCGCTGGTTCTTTTGTATTTCAGCTCTTTGGCACGAGCATTCTTCGACTATGGTTTCTCTAAGTAGATGTACTCCATGAGAAGCCTGTTCTGCTGCTTCAATTGTCAATGCGAATGCTAAAATTTCAGAAAGAGTACGTTTTCTAGCAGTTCGCACAGCCCTCTGAAGATGTATGTCGGAAATGGCACGAACGAAGGACTCAACAGCAAGCTGGTTGATGATTTCTTCTCCAGCATCTGGGTATGCCAGGTGAACCAGTCTTTCGACGTCTGTTTGGTGCTGCTGCAGACTTTCACCCCTTTTCTGGACTCTGTTATTAAGTTGGGTTTGGAAGACTTCTTTCAAGTGGCTATCGCCAAAGCGTTTATCTATAGCTGCCACGAGAGAACTGAAATCGCCGCCCTTAGTATTTTTTTATTTAGTATTTATTTTATATCGATAAGGCCATACACATTAAGATAAAATATCTTATAAACTAGTGTTAACCTATTAAATTATAACAATGAGAGCAATTGGATGAGAAAAATAAAGAAGATAGAAATGAAGTGATATTGAAAAGTAAAAAAAGTAAGAAGAAAAGAAAAATAAAAAATAAAAAAAGGAAGAAAAAAAAATGTATATAATATGATGAAAAGTGGAAATGGAAAGAAATTTTCAAGATACTGATAGAAACTGTCGCAATTTTGTTTTAAAGCATTTATTGCTACTTATTTCCCGAATTCCATTGGCGTGTAGCATTGATGAAAAATTTACGTTCAGATATCAAGGAGGCGTATCGTGGGTGGATTAGCTTTTAGGTGAGACCTCGCAGAAGAGGCCCTTGTAATTCTTTCAAACAGATAGGGTGGTTGATGTGTGAACAGAATGTCTGAGAGCAGGGATAAAGTGCGAAACTTAAAGTAGCTCTCGAGTGGCATATAGAGTAGAACATTTGCTAGATGCTATATTCTATGATATCTTCGCAAGCCAAAGATGTATTGTAACGATGCGTTTTATACATCGCTACATGCTGCCTTTGAGCTAGCTGACCACACGCCATCCAGTAGCAAGAACTAAAACACCTATACCAGAAGCACGAACCGGAACCAGGAAATGACCACCAAATGCTATCTAAGGCACAAGCCGGAACCAGGAATTACACGTCAGAGAATATCCGAGGCACCAACCGCATACCCCACCCCCAGGGTATGCTACACTAAATGAATAGCCGTGGAGAATATGGAACATATGTTCCTCCAACAGTGTAGAGTACAACCTACACGACACACTGGCCAATGCACAGCAGCACACGACCACCGTGTGTTTAGTGTAGACTTCAGCAACAGAGTACATTGGGTGTGCTATGGATAAGCACAGCAGCGGTGGAGACATAAGGCAATATAAAATAAACGATAGGAGGCAACAACAAAATGTATGGAAAAGCGCACGCCGGAGAAGTATAAATAGGGCGAGCTGAGCTAAGAAAATTGAGTCAGCCGGCACCAGCGCAATGGTGCACATCTCCTGGTAGAGTGAGTATGCTTATAAAATATAGTTAGTTGCAAATTATATTTCGTGCCACACAGGGCCGTACCAAATACTTGTGATCAGTCAGACCTAAAAGTCTTGGCCTTCGTTGCTGGCAGGGGCATTAAATAATACCTGTCATTAATAAAAGAAAACGTTCTTTTCAGCTGGCTGCTCGTTGCCTAGAGCAATTTGTCGATATTAAATTGACTTTATTAAACTAGTCTATTCCATAGATCTGACGGAATAAGCAACCAAGAGCAATACCGCTCGGAGAGCTACCGTGTCATCCCCGAGTCCCGAAGCCAGCATTACCGCACTCACCGCCGCCGAACTACCAGAAGTGAACTCAGAAGTATCATCACACAGGCCCCGAGGGGTACTTGTGATCTTTTGCCGGAGGGCATTTAACAATACTTGACCGCTAACCCGTGAGGGGAAGTTGGGATCTTACCGCACAGGGTCAGTTAAGCGCCTGTGATCTTTTGCCGGAGGGCATATCATAATACTCAACCGCTAACTCGTGAGGGGAGGCTGGGATCTCCACAGGGCCCAAGGGTTCTTGTGATCATTGCCGGAGGGCATATAATAATACTTGACCGCTAACCCGTGAGGGGAAGTTGGGATCTTCACACAGAGCCGAAGGGCACTTGTGATCTTTGCCGGAGGGCATACAATAATACTCGCACGCTAACCTCGCTGAGGGGTAGTTGTGATCTTACCGCACAGGGTCAGCAAAGCGCCTGTGATCTTTGCCGGAGGGCATATAATAATACTCGCACGCTAACCTCGTTGAGGGGTAGTTGTGATCTTACCGCACAGCGACAGTAAAGCGCCTGTGATCGTTGCCGGAGGGCATATAACAATACTCAGACACTAATCCGCTCTCTCCTATAGGTACACCGCCGAATTAAGACCAGCCGCCATAGAGGAGCAACAACGACAGCAGCAGACGAGAGGGCCTGTTACCAAGGCCATATTATACCATACTGTCGAAGAAGGCGCATAAGAGCGACCTAAATATATATATATTGTTTGTAACCTTGTGTTTATAAATATTAAAAGACAAGTTTGAAATAATAAAGAGTTTCTGACCTTCTATGCGAAGTTTTAGTGGTTTCATTCGCCGACCCTGGACAGCCGTGAGTCATACCTCGGCTGGGAAATAAAAATCACATCACAATTTGGCGCCCGAGCAGGGACTATAGGTCCATCCCCCGAGGAACAGAAACTCTTTATCGAACTATAAACAGAAAACGGAAATAAACCAATCATGTCAGACACCGAAGAAAGCTTTGATGTTTACGCGAGCATCGGAGCAATTAACTTGCTCAGCAAGGAAGAGCTTAAAACCCGAATGAGTCAACTAGGACTCGATACCGAAGGGACGACAGCCGTTCTTCGAACTAGATTCAGCGCTCATATTAAAGGGGCCAGAATGAGAAAGTCGATGCAAAGTCGTTGTGAAGACTTGGCGAAGGTCGTTACTACAAGGGAGTACGACGACACTCCAGCATCAGAGACCAATACCGGACCTGCACCTAAATCGCCTGGCTATACAGAAGTACGGTTCGAAATACCTTCGTATATGCCGCCGGCGCCATCACACACGCCAAGCTGCGTTACCGAGGCAACCGAAGGTTGCCCACCTACCGAAAACCGACCTGACCAAGCGAGTACCTCACGTGGGTTTACCCGCTCAGACGACAGAACTACAGTCCGAACCACCGGTAGAATTGTGCTCAGCTATGAAGCTGAAGTAATGAATACAGTTCGAAAGTGGGGATTAAGATTTGACGCGTCTGGTAACGCCCCAGAATTCTTAAACCGTTTTGAAGAATTGACTATGTGTTACGACCTGAGACCAGACGACGTAGTCAAAGCATTGCCAGAACTCTTACGTGGCACCGCCCTAGAGTGGTATCGCATTAATCGCGACCATGTCAAGGGATGGAGTGAATTTCGTAGCGCCTTTCTCGAACACTTTTTGCCCGCCCGTTACTTATGCAAATTAGAGGATGAAATCATGCGAAGGAAGCAAGGCCCCCGTGAGAAGGCAAAAGATTTCATCCGGGGCACGCAATACCTGATCCACCGCCATCCCCGCATAAGTCAGACGGACAATATTGATCGCATTTATGACAGTTTACGAGCAGAGTATCATCTGTACATAAAGAGGCGCGATTTTAAGACGCTCGAAGAGCTTATGACATTGGCAGAGGAGTACGAACATATTCAAGGGGAAGATCGTAACTCACGCCACGCGCTGATTCGTCCAGCGCCAGCTCTGAACCGCAATGCACCACCGTACCGCCCGCTACCTGACAACCGACAGGGGTTCCCAGCACAACGCCCCGATTTCAACCGCCCCAATCCTTTTAGACAGATACTCCCCGCTAACCAGTACGACCGGTCCACGCACTGCTGGAATTGTAAGCAGCGTGGACACAGCAAAAGCAACTGCCCGAGGCCTTTCCGACTCTTTTGTTCCTACTGCGGAGAGGACGGGATACTAACCGAGGACTGTAGATGTCATCCGCACAGGGCCGCAGTTATGAGCAGTCAAGTTAACCGCTGTTCAACCCGAAAAATCTGGTACCGAAAACCAGGAAATTCAAGAGCACTTAATTCAAGCGCCTTGACCACAACCACGACTAAGCCGACCAAGCTGACTCAAGTAAGACTGAATAGACGGCTTACCCGAACACACCAGAAACAGCAGGACAGCTGTAGGAAATACCAGCCACCGCCAGAAACGAAATCAACTGAGTTTGACTCACGCTGTTTTGTGACGGTACAGGTCCATGGTCAACCAGTAAGGGCCTTGATAGATACAGGAGCCACCATGTCATTTATTAATGAAAATACGCGTCGGTTGTTACGCCGAGCGAAGATACCCGCCCACTACTATCGTCATCTCACTTACCTCGCCAACGGAGACGTGGTTGTCAGCCGAGAGCACTATTTACTCACGATGGCTATCGCCGACCAAGACATTCATGGAAAAGTGACGTATATGCACCACCTAGCGTATGACATGGTCATCGGTGTAGATTTATTACGCAAGGCTGATTTCCGTATGACTTTGCGAAGTCATGAAATCCCGTGGTCTGACATTAGCTCTGAAGAACCAAGAGACCGACTGTTTGGTGGAGACAATGTGTTGGCACTATCATGCGATACGCATAGAGTAACCGCAACGCCTGCCGTCCGGAGCGAAAGATTAAAAACGTTGTACCAGTTGGGACAAACGAAATCTCAGGATACCGCTCAACAAGAAAATAATACTATAAGATCTAACATAAAGGATCTCAAAAGGTCCTCATCATCAGAATGCAGTATAAAAGCAAGGGCTGAGGTGGATATTTGCCATCCAGCCAGTGACCGCCAAAGGGCCAACATGAATTCCTGCGAAAAGGAAAAAGAAATAGCGCAGCCCTGGAAAGGGCAAGGGACGATGTCCTCTCGTTTAAATCCCGGCCAACGACAACCGATTTGTCTACCTAAATTACCGCATCCGGAACCCCGCGACAAGACAACCGCCGGCACCGCAACCCCAAAGAAGCGCATTGCGCGCACCCCAAAGGAGCCAGAGGTCAGGCAACTGACTAGGGCAGCCGCAGTAAGGCCATCAACCAGCCGTGGAACTGCGGGAAGGAAGGGCACTGCACCGGACACAAAGGCGGCACAGATAAAAGCAACCCGAGCTGTGGTACGGACAAGGCTGCTAAAATCCGTGCGCGGCCTTAAGCAACCAAGCACTAGCATGCTTCCATCAGTTCGCGACGCGGCTATGGTCACAGTGACGCACAACGCACCGAAACCCTCCGTGCCTACCACACGCCCGCCAACCCAGAGACGGCCGACTCCCAATAAACCGGATCATTTTAAGGGGGTCGAGGTAACCAAGCACGCGTTATATAATCCGCACCGCCGACGACAACGATTCTTCTTCAG
This sequence comes from Melanostoma scalare, assembly GCA_949752695.1. Taxonomy (NCBI): domain Eukaryota; kingdom Metazoa; phylum Arthropoda; class Insecta; order Diptera; family Syrphidae; genus Melanostoma; species Melanostoma scalare. The sequence goes on along the minus strand of OX456985.1, from coordinate 100,468,774 downwards.
ACGGAGGAACGGAAAGATCGTGGTGAATATCGTTCGACGGGGGTTCGCCGTACTAACCCACGAACCTACGGGAAGAAAGAAGGAGGTTACGTTCGACCCGTAGACCCGCCGCAGAAGCCCGGAAAGTTAGGTGCAAGGAGCACTGTATAGTTTTTGTTTAGCGAAAGAAGCACGTACCAGTTTTTTTTTTTTGTGCAAGGAGCACTTTAAGTTTTTTGCAAGGATATTTATTCGATTTTGTTTGTTTGTTTTTTTTTTGCAAGGATGCTTGACCTAATCTTGTTTGTTAATTAAGATTGTTAAAAAAAAAAAAAAAAAATATATATATTTACAAAAAAAATATATAAAAGAAAGAAAAATATACAAAAAAAAAAATATATAAAAAGGAAAAAGGATACAAAAAAAAAATATAAAAGAAAAAAAATACACAAAAAAAAAATATATATAAAAAAGAAGAAAATACAAAAAAAAAAGAATAATAAAAAAAAATAGATATAAGGAGGTTAAGACGAGAAGGTTCTCGCCTCCAAAAGGGGGGTGGTATGTAACGATGCGTTTTATACATCGCTACATGCTGCCTCTGAGCTAGCTGACCACACGCCATCCAGTAGCAAGAACTAAAACACCTATACCAGAAGCACGAACCAGGAAATGACCACCAAATGCTATCTAAGGCACAAGCCGGAACCAGGAATTACACGTCAGAGAAAATCCGAGGCACCAACCGCATACCCCACCCCCAGGGTATGCTACACTAAATGAATAGCCGTGGAGAATATGGAACATATGTTCCTCCAACAGTGTAGAGTACAACCTACACGACACACTGGCCAATGCACAGCAGCACACGACCACCGTGTGTTTAGTGTAGACTTCAGCAACAGAGTACATTGGGTGTGCTATGGATAAGCACAGCAGCGGTGGAGACATAAGGCAATATAAAATAAACGATAGGAGGCAACAACAAAATGTATGGAAAAGCGCACGCCGGAGAACTATAAATAGGGCGAGCTGAGCTAAGAAAATTGAGTCAGCCGGCACCAGCGCAATGGTGCACATCTCCTGGTAGAGTGAGTATGCTTATAAAATATAGTTAGTTGCAAATTATATTTCGTGCCACACAGGGCCGTACCAAATACTTGTGATCAGTCAGACCTAAAAGTCTTGGCCTTCGTTGCTGGCAGGGGCATTAAATAATACCTGTCATTAATAAAAGAAAACGTTCTTTTCAGCTGGCTGCTCGTTGCCTAGAGCAATTTGTCGATATTAAATTGACTTTATTAAACTAGTCTATTCCATAGATCTGACGGAATAAGCAACCAAGAGCAATACCGCTCGGAGAGCTACCGTGTCATCCCCGAGTCCCGAAGCCAGCATTACCGCACTCACCGCCGCCGAACTACCAGAAGTGAACTCAGAAGTATCATCACACAGGCCCCGAGGGGTACTTGTGATCTTTTGCCGGAGGGCATTTAACAATACTTGACCGCTAACCCGTGAGGGGAAGTTGGGATCTTACCGCACAGGGTCAGTTAAGCGCCTGTGATCTTTTGCCGGAGGGCATATCATAATACTCAACCGCTAACTCGTGAGGGGAGGCTGGGATCTCCACAGGGCCCAAGGGTTCTTGTGATCATTGCCGGAGGGCATATAATAATACTTGACCGCTAACCCGTGAGGGGAAGTTGGGATCTTCACACAGAGCCGAAGGGCACTTGTGATCTTTGCCGGAGGGCATACAATAATACTCGTGGGGTATGACATTTCAACTGTCAAAGGTGAAAGTTTAAAGTTTATTTGCTCGTACAAAAAGTTAATTTTTCTCATTAAAGTATAGTCAATTTTGCACAAAAACTTCACAAAGTAGCTCTTTTTTGCCTTTTTTATTCATTCAACACAAAATTCGTCTGTTAAAACATAAGGTACGAAGTCTTTTCATTGATTTTATTATCGCCAAAAGCCATTTTCGTCGTTACGGTATTGTCCTTATGAACCATAATCATAAAAAACGAAATATAAACGAAACTTCTCCCGAACCGAACACCAGTAGCAAAAAATACTCTTCATCTGCAAACGAACTTAAGATGGCAGTAGGTAATCTATCAATCGATGAATTGAAAGGCATCCTCAATGATATCTTTGCCGAAAAACTAAAAGATCTTGCTACAAGGGATGATCTAACGAGTCTCTACAGCGAAATAAATTCTCTGAAAGAAGAAAACTGGCAACTTAACAATCAACTTCATGTGATGTCGGAAAGATGCGAGCTTCTGGAAAATCAACTTGAATTCTTATCACGAAAGGCCAACGAATGCTCCATTGTTGTACACCTTCCCATAAACGCAGAAACCAATGCAACTCAATTCGCTATACAAAGTTGCAAGGGGCTTCTTAAGCTACAGGAAAGTGATAGTTTTCACATTAAAAAGTCCCGTGAAATTCACAACAACAACGCGCAACGGGGAACTGTTGTTCTAGAGCTTCTTTCGGCAGAAATCGTAGACAAGATTATAGCTGCGGCGCACCATCTCAAAAACTCGGGCATCAGTATCTTTCGGGAGCAGTCACTTTTATATAGAAAAAAGAGGCAAACACTATTACAATTCCGCAGCAAACTTCTCGAAATTAATCCGAACGTGAAAATTATTGTCAAAGGCGACAAAATGCAAATAAATAGTCACACATTTGTTTACAAATATTCACGTGGACTTAATGTCAAAAGTTCTACGGAGTTGACATTTATCAAGCAGATGTTTGGTGACAGATCGTCTGAATTTTTTGACTGCGGCGAGGGAGTGAAATTTGCACCAACTTCGATCTTGCCATCTTCTTTACCATCTTCCTCTCAACCGATGATAGCGCCACCTGTGAGTCAACATTCACAGGTAGTAAGGGGGGGTGCACATTAGGAAGAATCTGTCGTCTGCCACAATATTAAAATTAACAATAATGTACAAACTTTAAAAATTTTATCGTATAATATTACAGGTCTTAGAAGTAAGCTTATACAACCTGATTTCTTTAACTTTATTCAAGATTTTGATGTTATAATTTTATTAGAAACTTTCTTAGAGGAAAAACACGAAAAGGATTGTATAAAATATTTCAAAAATTTCAAAATAATGTGTTCACCTGCAACTAGAACAAACGTCCACGGTAGAGCTAGTGGAGGAATTTTATGTGGTGTCAAAAAAACTATAAATAGCAGTTTTGTCAATCTTATTTGTTTAGAAAATAGAATTATTTTTCACATTTTTAATGATAATTTAAAATACTCAGTAATTCCGGTGTACTTGAACTGCAATAACTGGCAGAGAGACTTTGATTGCTTAATTGATTACGTGAATAACAATAATCTGGAGAACATCATGATCATTGGAGACCTAAACGCACGTATTGGAAGATATCAGAATCCTCCAAATTATGAATTACCGTTGCAAAACGTACTCAATGTTGCTAGAAACTCCAAAGATGAACAGTTTAATAGGAACGGACGACTTCTAACCGAATTCTTTGAAAACTTTGGACTGTTTGTAATGAATGGTGCGACTACAGGCGACGAACATGGAGAGTTTACCTTTATCAGCGGGCAAGGACAGTCAGTGATCGATATTTGCGCAGTTTCAACAGGGTGGCTTAATACAACCCCAAACTTCAAAGTCGGCATAGCGAACTTCTCTGCACACCTTCCAATAGAAGTCAACGTTAAATTCTTTGATGTAGCTAGCCAAAGTATTTCAAATAATTTTCAAAAGTTAAGGTGGAAAGAAAACTGTGCTACCCTTTATAAATTCCTCTTGGATCGTCACTTTAGCTCCCTCCCTTCACATGCCACAACCGGAGTAGAACATTTAGATGAACGAATAACAAATCTAATTCAAATCTCAGCGCCATTTGCTCACAATAACAACTCTTACTCTTTTACTCCTAAAAACTTATGGTTTGATAATGATTGCAAGAAGCTCCGCAGCCTATCATTTGTGTATCTCAAACTATTTCGATCCACAAATGCATTGTTCTTCAAAAGTATTTACCTTCACGTAAATAAGGAGTACAAAACTTTATGCGCAGCAAAAAGAAGAGATTACAATACTTGTCTAGCGAAGAAACTTGCAAATTGTAAAAACTCAAAAGTTTTCTGGGATAATGTTCGCGAGCTAGGAGGACGTTGTCGACATTCGGTGAATACTCTCGCAGCTGAGACACTAGCGACTCATTTTAAAACGCTTTTGTCGGCTGACGTGAATCTCCATACCTTTTCTTATGCTCTCCCCAACTTTATTGTCGATGAACTGGATGGCCCAATACTATTACGTGAACTGGAATCAACTTTACAAAAAATGAAAAATAATAAAGCACCTGGTATCGATGGAATTCCAGTAGAATTTTACAAAAATGGTACTGAGCAATTGAAAAATTATCTTCTACTATACTTCAACCGATTATATGATGAGTCTCATGTTCCAAACAATCTAAACAAAGCAGTTATTTTTGCAATCTATAAGAGTGGAGATGTGAACCAACCAGAGAACTATAGAGGCATATCTATTCTTAGCTCATTAAGAAAGATCTTCACTTCAATACTCTACGAACGGCTGACCAATTGGATTGAGAACAAAAACCTTCTCAGTATGTTCCAAGCCGGTTTTCGAGCGGGTTACTCAACGCTGGACCATATATTTGCGTTAACAAGTATTGCCAAGAAATCTATTGATAAAAAGAAAAAATTATACGCTTGCTTCGTTGACTTCAAAGCTGCTTTTGATAAGGTGAATAGACAGGCATTGTTGTACAAGCTTTCAATGCTTGGGATCTCTCGGAAATTCTTACAGCTATACTTCAACTTCCTTATCTCGTCAACTGCTTCGGTATGGGATGGATCGCATCTGTCAGATTGGTTTGAAACGACAGCAGGTGTCCCGCAAGGCTGCATTTTAAGCCCAATCCTGTTTGCTTTATTTATTGATGATATTTCCGATGTTCTTCCAGGAGGAATATCTTTTGCCGACATTCAAGTAAAAGTCTTGCTCTATGCTGATGACTTAGTATTGCTGGCGGAAAACCCTTTTACCCTTCAGCTGCAAATAAACAGGTTGAATACATTCTGCGCGAAATGGGGGTTAGTCGTCAATACAAACAAAACTAAGGTGATGATATTTGAGACTCGTCAAAGAAGAAGACTTCCCGAAGAGAATTGGTTGCTTAATAATATTGTTATTGAAGTGGTGCAGGAATTTAAGTATCTGGGAGTTTTATTCACACACAACCTTAACTTCGCAAAGCATGTTAAGAATAAGAGTAATGAGGCTAAATTGGCTTTGAGCTTAATGTGGCCCAAATTCTTTGCGAACCAAGAAATTGATCTGGTGTCAAAATTTCGTGTGTTTCGTGCGACTGTGAATACATGCATGTGCTATGGTACCCCGGTTTTTGGATATACTTATATAGAGGCGTTCGAAGCAGTACAAAGATATTTCTTCAAGCGGTTATTTAGATTGCCAAATTCAACGCCAAATTATGCCATCTACGTTGAATCTGGATTATCGCCTCTTTACATTGAAAATCTAAAATCAAACTCCGACTATTTAACAAGAGTGATGAGAAGAAGTGGAAGAAGTCTTCATAAATCAATCATGGTAAGATTGTTGCAAACGAGGGCTTCGCCATTTAAGGATTGGAACGAGTTAGCCCTAGCCCACGGAACTAATCTTCCCCTAAGTGAAACAAACGTTGATGATTGGACGGGTTTTTTTTGCAAATGTCATCGCTAAAATTGATGAAAAAATTTACACCCATCATCTATCTAGAGCAACTGAAACAACATCTAGAAATATATATAAGAACCTCAATCACCAGTTACCCTCGGAAGCGAATTATTTTTCTACTGAATTTTCGGCTGAAGCTATAAGCTACATATTCAGAGCTCGTGTAGAACTCTTAAACTTAAACTTTATGCCCCACCGAGCTGACTTGCCACAAATTTGCGATCTTTGCAACAGAAGAGAGAATGAAGATACAATCCATTTTATTGCGATCTGTCCAATACTGCAGGAAATACGACGATTGTATTTCGAATCTAGTCATCTCACCCTAAATCAACTCTATGAAATACTCAATGGAGCGCTAGGATGGTCTACCCTCTATAAGTACTGCAAACACGCCTTAGCATATCGCAATAGTTATGTTACTTAAACAGCAGTTGCTGCAGTTCAAGCACCAACATTGTTGTTGAAATATTTTGTGTTTCAAATCACTTTAAAATTGAAAACATATTGTAAATATATTTGTGTTTCAAATCATTTCAAAATTGGTATCTTTTTGAGTTTCAAATCATATTAAAATTGTTAAATTTCTTAATTGAATTGTGTAAATCTGATTTTGAGTTACTATATGCTTTTTTGAGTTTGTATACACTTTAATTTCGTATTTAAAAAAAAAAAAAAAAAAAAAAAAAAAAAAACTTATTATCTTTATTTATTTTATTTCATTTTTTATTCTTTATAACACTAAATGAAATGTCATATCAGGCAGACGGCAGAATAAGCCATGTCATTATTCTTAAGAAAAGAAATATTGTTAATCAAAATTTTTTGTTAATAAAGAAGTTATCTATCTATCTATCTATCTAATACTCGCACGCTAACCTCGCTGAGGGGTAGTTGTGATCTTACCGCACAGGGTCAGCAAAGCGCCTGTGATCTTTGCCGGAGGGCATATAATAATACTCGCACGCTAACCTCGTTGAGGGGTAGTTGTGATCTTACCGCACAGCGACAGTAAAGCGCCTGTGATCGTTGCCGGAGGGCATATAACAATACTCAGACACTAATCCGCTCTCTCCTATAGGTACACCGCCGAATTAAGACCAGCCGCCATAGAGGAGCAACAACGACAGCAGCAGACGAGAGGGCCTGTTACCAAGGCCATATTATACCATACTGTCGAAGAAGGCGCATAAGAGCGACCTAAATATATATATATTGTTTGTAACCTTGTGTTTATAAATATTAAAAGACAAGTTTGAAATAATAAAGAGTTTCTGACCTTCTATGCGAAGTTTTAGTGGTTTCATTCGCCGACCCTGGACAGCCGTGAGTCATACCTCGGCTGGGAAATAAAAATCACATCACAGTATCTAATAGTATTGTTAAAAACAACATCAAGTTTTCTCTTGCACGCATAGTTACAATTGGAAAATTTTCGCAACCATAGGTCAAAATGGGAAGAACTAAACTTTTTACAAGCATTGTACGCGTTTTAATGGGCGTGTATGTCTGAGATACCCAGAGTTTTCGTAACACTCCATATACCTTGCCAATTGTGCTGATAATATGCTTGTCCCAAGTAAGATTGCGCGTGAAGATTATTCCAAGATTCTGAGCAGAATCCACATAGTCAACAAAGGAGTTATTCAAGATTATTCTAGGGAAGTGTGGCAAGTCAAGAATCTTTTTAGATACCACCAAACACTTGGATTTTTTAGGATTTAAGTTCAGTCCATTGATCTGAGCCCAGTGCGAAAGTTCTTACCAGCTGTAAAAGTTTGAAGTAATTCAGCTGCTGGTCCTCTAAGAGCAAGAGTCAGTGCTATGTACTTGTCTTTGTTATCCCAGCCATTTGTTTTAGCAGCTGCCTCAAATTGTCTCTTGTTAACTGGCCAAGAAGACTGTCCATCAAATGTTGGCGGTTTCATTTCCTTTTTCTTTGCAAACTCTCCAGCAGATTCTCGAATTTTGATTTTCCGGATCTGGTCTAGTTCCTTGGTCAAAACAGAGAACCCTTTATCACATCGGTTTTTACGGTTTCGAAAGGATTCTCTACAACAGAAAGCTGTTTTTCCACACCTTCAACGCGTTCGTCAAGGGCACATACGTTTTTCTCAATGTTGACCAATTTGCCTTCTAGAATGTTTTTCTGACCTTCCAAAGCATTTTGTTGCGCCTCAAGGCTTTCAAGAATACTCTGCTGTTCTTTCTTTTGTTCGTTTCGTTGTTCTTTAATCATCTTCTTTTGTTCGTTTCGTTGTGCTTCAAGTTGATCCAGAACATTCTGCTGTTCCTTCTTTTGCTCATTTCGTTGCTCTTCAATCAGCTTCTTTTGCTCGTTTCGTTTTGCTTCAAGTTGTTCCAGAACATTCTGCTGTTCCTTCTTTTGTAAAGTAGTAAAAAATACCTCTGTCAAGCTGGCGAAGTAACTTTCTCTGATCGGATCCAAGTTAATGTGTAATTTAGTTGCTAATTTTTTGCTAATTATTTACCAAAAAATTAATTATTTTGCTCTTCCCGTTTAATTATAAAAAATCACTTCACCAGCTTGACGTCAAGCTGGCGAGGTGTTTTTTTCAGGAAATGTTAAGAAATCAGATCTCTTCAGCATATTTTTTTGCTAATTATTTGCTCTAAAAAAAACTAAAAAAATTTGATTTTCGCTGATTAGCAAAAATTTTCTTAATTTTTTTCTTAATTTTTTTTAATTAAAAAAATTTATTTTTTTAATTTTTTTTCTACAAATTATTTGCTCTAGGAAAAAACAAACTTTTATTTTTTTGCTCTTCCCGTTTAATTCTAAAAAATCACCTCATCAACTTGACCCAAACTTAACCAAATATTTTTTTTTTAACAAAGCCTTACTGACCAAATGTTTTCATCATATTTTTTTGCTAATTATTTGCTCTAAAAAAATTAAAAAAATTTGATTTTCGCTGATTAGCAAAAATTTTCTTAATTTTTTTCTTAATTTTTTTTAATTAAAAAAATTAGTTTTTTTAATTTTTTTTCTACGAATTATTTGCTCTAGGAAAAAACAAACTTTTATTTTTTTGCTCTTCCCGTTTAATTCTAAAAAATCACTTTGCTAACTTGATTGCATGTTTTTGGTGGAGGTTTTTTACCTACTTGTTTTTTCTGTTTTTTACCTCATATTTACTATCATAAAATTACCTTCCACCGCGGAACACTAAAGCAAATATTTCAATTCCGCCACCAAAGTTAACTCACATTCCTACTGCTATTCCAATTTTTTTTAGCAAAAAAAAATATATTCTTAGTAACTTTTGGTATATGAACAAAATAAACATTTTTGTAAAGCAATTAAGCAAAGTATTTATGAATGCGTTTCATAGTAATTATCCCTGTGGCTTCCAAGTCAAAGCCAACACATAGCGTAAGTAGCATGAACTTAACTACTGGTCCAAGAGTACACAATTATGTACCATACTAGGGAATAGTGACCGATCACCTGATCACCGCTCCCTTGTTTTATATACCTACCCAATTATTGATTTGTTACACAATCGTTTCGAATTTTGTAAAGTTTACATTTGCACCCAAAATGTTAGTACCTACATACATAATATGAACGTAAGCATGTGCGTATATGTATGTAGGTATCACAAATCTTTTGTAGGTACTACATAATTTTTTAAGATTAGTGTTATACACACGCCTTTCTATTTCGCCATAGTTGTGTCCTGTATTCATATCTATATTTTTCTCCAAATTTAATGGATTTTGGAAAAACATTTCACTTTTCCTATTACTTTGCTGTTCAGGTTCAGAGATAATAACTTGTTGCTGCATCTCATCTAAATATCACAACAGGTCAGGGCTGCCATTCTATTTGATATATAAACATACCTTATTTATTTTTTGTATGTCTCTGCTAAATTAAAATATACCTGTTGTTCACAATTTTTTTTTATTTTTGGTAAGTTTTTTCAAATTCACTTTGTTTTTTCTGCGATTTGCTTTCCCTTCTTATAATTTTTTTTTAATTTCTGCTAAATTTTTCCTATTCATTTCGCTTTTTCTGAAATTTGATTTCCATTCTGAACTCATAATTGGCAGCCTTGCTGTCGGGCAAAGAAGAATGAAAATGTGCCTTCACACATATGTACATAGGTTATAGGTACATCTTTAAATTGTTTTTTGTTTGCCCAACGTTTCATTTTCGCACGCACTGTCGGCCGCCACCACAGCGACGCCGCGCCGGCCGTACCGTTTAGTTTAACTGCGTGAACACAATGGCTGCAGAAACGGAGCCGCAAGAGATGTCAAAACATTAAATACAAGCAATACAAAAACAACGCAAGACGGAGCTGGACAAGTTAACTTGATTTTAACTCTTGCGGCTCCGGCTCCGTATGCGTATGCGTGTGCATTGTGTTCAGCCAGTAACTCGACTATATACATTCATAGGTATACAAAATTCATGAAAGGATTATAAAGGGGTAGGTCTCGGTAGCATATATGTATACAAATGTGTATCATTTTAATGTGGATAGATTTATTGTTACAATTTTAGGTAGGCCAGATACTGTGTATAAATAAATGCACTTAATGCCATTTTCCTATTTTTACATAGTAGATAGTTATGTGGACTACCTATACTCGGTGACAAATTAGTTAAGAATGAAAAAAGTGCAGTGAACAGAGCAAGGAATTCATGCAACTCCTTTTAAAGGGAAAATTAAATAATGATTTACTATGAACAATGTACCTAATGCCCTTTTCCCTCACAGTCTAATTGTAAGATTCCATTGCTTGATATTGCAAATACCTAGGTATCTGTTTGTTTTTTTTTTTTTTTTTAAATCAATTGTTAATGAATCTTAATAGGTATAGTATACCTGTGCAATTCATAAGCGGTAGGCTGCATATATATAAAAAATCTAACCGTAATTATCTTTAATTAATTTCTGCTACTGTCAATTGGCTGCCAAGCATAATCAGGTATTGGCGATAGTATGATATTCGTTGCATCAAAACTTGAATAAGCTATTTTGTAGGACAAAATTCATTGATTCAATGACAATTGCTGACACATTACTATATAAAGTGAAGGGCATTTTTAGTACCTAAATATTTATTGACAGAATTTTTATTTAGTACTTATGTTCAAAAAATGAACGCAAATATTGACAGATCTATCTGCCGTGTGAACTAGGCATTATTCTTTTGTTCAATTCCTATTTTCACGTAAATATATCGAACGTAAAGTGAATTCTAAGGGGTTATGTGTTAAAATTTATTATTTAGAACCAGTGCGTTTAATTATAATCCATGCATTGTCAAACATGCTACGATAAATGAGAAAAACATAACTTCAACCACCGATGTTCTTGAAATTTTTGGCAGATATATTTCCAACTCTCATTATCAAAAATTTTCTTCTTGTGTAAGTCAAAGTCATATATTTTTTGAGTTTTTTGGAATAATTTATTTTGTAAGTAACATGTGAAAACTCGCTCTTAAGTAAAACAAATTCAATCACAAATTCACTTTTCTTGGACAATTGAAATCCACATAATATACGGGAATCTCATAGTGTGGTACCCGTAGCTTATCATGTTTGCCTGTTTCGCGAGAGTTTGGTGGATTGAATCCCAACACATGCGTACCGCTTTTTGCTAGCAATTGGCAGGTCCTCCGATTATAAATTCATAACCATGAAAATCACCGTATCAATCAGCCGTTCGGAATTTGCAGGAAAAATTTAGGATCCCTTCATTCTTCCTCAGGGCATGGTCTTGCAGAATGCGGGCGGCGTCATAGCTGCGATGTTTTAAAACGTCAGTTGAGTCTTTTTAGGGGAGACTTTTGCATTGCTTTTTCTAAAAATGAATAGAAACCGAAAAATTATGTTAGTAGAATTTCTTTAAAGCAAAGTATCTCAAAAGTGTACATAAACTTGCCTTATTGGAAAGAGAGGTTACAGCTGAGAAGCTCTAAAACGTCAATTGAGTCTTTTCAGGGAAGACTTTCGCATTCCTTTTTCTAAAAATGAATAAAAACGAAAAAATTACATTAGTAAAAACACTTTAAAGCACTGCGTTTAAGAAGAGTACTTATACTTGCCTTATTGTAAATAGGAGTTGTTGCTAAGGTATCCGCAAGCGTTGTTCAATTTTTGTCCGATCTGCATTCAATAAACGAAAAATAAAGAAAAAGCATTGGTGTACATAATGATATTACCTTCAATTTGTTTTGATGACTCCAGTTTGCTAGAAAATGAAAATAATATTTTTTTTTCAATTTTATACTTTGCTTATGAACAAATATAAAAGAATATATGTGGTTGTACGAAATCCGAGCCCTTGCGTAGCTTATCTCTTTCAATATTGTCGTCATATTCAATCCATTGATGGTCCCTTAAACAAACAGCGGTGTAATGCCTCAGTTCACCTTTGGGTAGAGGGGAGGGAATGTAGTTAATTACTCCTGCAAGGCGGTACTCCTTGGATGTTTTAGCTAAAAATATTCTTTTAGCTAAGCTGTTTAATGAAATTTTAATATCCTCATCATCAAAGTTTGTTTCCAATATAAGTAACGGTCCTGAAATTTACATTTATTTACATTAGTTAACATATATAAATATTTATATAACTTTCTATTTGATAAACTTACCGAATTCGACAGATGTTTCAACATTTTCTCCAAAGCAATCCATTTTCCTGCAAACAAAAAGGCTGAAATGTATCAATATTTTTTTCAAAATCTAGATTTTTCATTGCAATTGTCTTAAGTGACACAGGAAGCAAAATAACTGAATTATTTAAAAAGTTACCACATTTGTTGCATTTCGATAAGTATTTCACTGATGGATTTCGGTGAAATTGTTTTAAAATTATTTCGGCGGCACTCGTTTGGCAGTTTACAATAATTGAGTTGTCGATTGAAGTCTTCTTTGGAAAATCCATGGCAAACAATATCTCGGCACGACTCTTGTAAACGGAATGGTTTAGGCTCTCTGAAGAACGTCTAAGCACAATCCGTATATTTTATTTTCTTCTGCGATTTCCAATACTTCATTTTTAAATTTGGGACTGTCGCAAAGTGCAGCTAGTGTAAGTTGAAACACACTATCGAAGGGACATGTCAGAAGTACATAAATACTTTTCCCCTGAATTTTGGATGCCGCCAGTTCTCGATGGCTGCCGTTTTTAATGTTTCCAATTTTTTTACGGCTTCCTTCCCAGGAAATTTGCTCCGCAATGATTCTTTTATTTTTGCCAAGGTATTTGGACTTTCTTTTGCCGTCCTCTTTCGGTTTGCAGTTTTTGTCTCGATTGGCACAAATCTTACATAGTCTTTTCTGTCCATATCCTTCTTCAGAACCTTGGTATGGGACAGAACATCCATCTAAGTTATGTATATTTTTCGTGCATATAAAACATTTATGGCCTCCAGTAGGTTCTTGACCCAATAAACATGCCGGACATCTAACAATATCGTCAGAAATGTTTATTTCTTTTGTTGCATGTAGTTTTTTTTCTGGCTTCTTTGCCTTTTTCGTAATCCTCAAAGGTTTTTTTGTATTTAAGCCTCTCCAGTTTTCTTCTTCTTGCGAGGCTGCAATTATTTTCTGCTCGTTTGTATTTGGCTCGGTTATCGAAACATTTTCTACCGATTTGATGTCATTTTTTTTTCATTCTCGATTCAATGATTTTCGTTCTGCCGTTTAAATATTCGAATGATTTTTGCAAGAAGACATCAGCACGCATGGGGGTCGAGCAGTCTTTTAAAATTAAATTTTTAAGCTTGTTAAATTCGCTTTCTGAGGATGCACTTGAAGCAGGAATGCGGCCAAATCCAAACTCATCTCTTTTTATACAAGACCACAATGCAATGGTATTAACGCTATATCTTTTAACAGGCGTGTGCCAAGTTCTCTTTTAGTGTTGACTTCACCTTTTCTTCAATCCTTTTGCCAAATTTGAACCATTCGTTGTGGTGTTGGCTTTTCGTTGAAAATACTACTTCTAAATCAGCTTCAGGGATTGTTTGTTGTTGAATTTGGCGATCTTCTCCATCAAAATAATCTTCCTGAGATATTAGTTCCTTTAAAAAACATTTTTTCTTTTCCGTTGTTGTCATCTGCTTATCTTCTAAAACTCTTTCTGTTTCACCAAGAGATGCAAACAGTATTGCCTTTATTAATTTTTTTGCTTTTCTTATATTTCTTGTCAAAACAAGTTGTCCGATTGAGGCCATATAAAATACTTTCACTCGTCTTGGCGTATTTCTTTTCGAAAAGAAGGAGGCATAACCCTTTAAAAAGTGAGCATTGTCGATTCTTATATATGTCCTTGGAAGAGGACTGTTCATGCAAGCATCTGCATAATCTTCAATTGTAAAATATCCATTGAAAGCTCTGCAAACTGCGGCTATTAATGCTCTCGCACCGTCCGTAACCACTTCTTTTGGTATTGGAGCTCCAGAACTTGTCCATTCGACGAGCCACGAGTGTTTCGTAGAGGATGTATGTCGCTCGCTAAGCATTTGTAGAACTGGAAACTGGCCTTCGTCAATGCATACAACTCCTTGGTACAGGAAAATAGCCTGGGTGAAATAATTTTTTGCCTTGTCAATTTTTTTTTGCGATGGAGCCCGTTGCGTCAATTGATAAACATGTATTTTCTCGCGCTGCGTAGTCTTTACATATTTTGATCTGGTGTCTTGACCAATAATGGACGGCAAAGGGATCTCTTTGAACAATTCCAATGATGTTCGCTCCTTTTGTCATTTTTAGTAATTGAATAGCTTCTAAAATGTTGGGATGCAGCAAATTTTTCCTTTCCATCTCATATTTGGCTGTCCTTAGTACACCGCTTGTATTCAAATTGGCTGGCTCATCTTCCCCGGACAACATTTCAGTTTGAGCTTTTTCACTCCGGAAAACATGTGCCGATTTTTTTCCCATTTCTTTAACAACTTTTATTCTTTTAGATCCTCTTAACCATCTTTTACTACAAGCTCCTTCTCCTTTTGTAACATTAAGGTCAATAAAGGAGCCACATGATCCAGCATCTCGAATTTTGCCAATCAGAACTCCGCCACATTTACAGGAAGCTAGTAGACAAATACATTAGTTTTGATTTATCATTAGCTTAAATGATAAATCAAAACATTTTTTAGTAAAGCTAATCTAAATTGACCAAGGAGTTGTTTATGAAATAATAGCTTTTGAATGCAAAGATCCTAGTACGGTTATAATAGGTACGAGCTCGTTTAATGGCACATGATGGACCAAGCGATTATAACGTGCTCAGTAAAGAATTGGCAAAGCTGAGAAAATCAGTTGGACAATATCAGGCACTTTACTGGGAAGATAATAGGGGAATATAGAAAAATCAGTTAAAAGTTTGTTTACTAAAAATGACCTTTCATGCTACTCTGCAGTAAAACTATCTTAAGGGCATTCAAGCTTATTTTGTTTATTCATAATGATGATTTTGGGTGCTTGAAGGGGCATCATTTCCTTCGTCTAAGACTTCAACGTTCTGACAACGTTAAGAAACAAACTACTAATTTGCGACGCAAAAGCATCCTGAATCTAAAGCATATCTTTAGAAACTGCTCTATAGTAGCCCCTCTTTTTTCAATAATTTATTAAAGGCAAAACTGCAAACGATATTCCAAAAGAACACAGTAGTACAATTATTCGAACATATAGATGAATATATAAAAACAGCCAATGTCGCATATTTAAAATTAAAGAAATTAATTGGGAATTTCTTACGCAGATATTACACTATTACTGATCAAGAAAACACGTTAGGGTATGCAGCTTCGCACAATATTTGCAGCACATAACTAAACAACTCTAATATAAAACCACGCAGTGACAGAATTAGATTTAAACTATGTATTAATGTCGCAAGACATCTAAGATACAAACTGGTAAGCTAACTTTCGTCAAAACTGCACTCATCAAAAAATATCCTATTTCATCTATAGGAACATGCCCTCTGAACAGTGTGTTTCTAGTTTAAAAAAATTAAGTAAATATTTACTAATATTTAAGTTTCCTCTTATTTATGAATTATTTTTTGTGTATATTGCTTTGAATAAAGAGTAATTATTTATTAAGAAAACATATTTTTTAATGATCACCAAAAAAACCGAATGATTAGCTTTTCCTAGCAGTCCAGACAGGTTAGCATTCTAGGGTTACATCAAAGAATGAAAGAGTTTTAACAGATGTCCGAAAAAGCGTCCGAGTATGGTAGATTACATCAGCTTTACAAGCAGAACGGATATCTCTATATGGTCCAAGCGAACGAACCAAGGATGCAAAATAGAAACGAAAAGTAACGAAATATTCAGTTTGGGGAAGTGTCAACTTGTCATCTGATATTTGACTGATTCAGCCAATCATGTCTCATACTCATGACTGGGAAGTACGCGCTACTTATCTAACGAAGTTCAAGGAAATCAATAATAGCCATGCTTAAAGATGACCAATTAAATGCCTACCAACTATGTTCAAAATAATGACAGCCGGTCTCAGCTGTCTCACTAACGGTCACCTCATAAGAAACTGAATCTTTTATGAGGAACATATAACCGACACAATGAATAAGCTAAATGATGTAAAAAAAATTACATCATGTTGTAATACATGGCCAATCATTTCCTGTTTTTGTGGTTAGCCCAAACCTTATAATGAATTAAAATTTCATCGAAAATCAATCGCCGTATGCGTTTTATTCAGCTTTACTTTCAAAACCGAAAAATGAAATTACAGACAAAGAGCTATACCAGAAATCAGTAATCATATTTCAAAAACTAAATTTTGACAGTGTGTAGCATGCAGGGGGGTTTTCAGAATTTTTCTTTGTATGACCCAAAGAATTACAGCGGATTGGCACGCTTGCAGTGCTCAGGCATTAGCTCGCCGTGGGGTGGGATCTTGCTGCATGTAGGTAACCCTGCGCTATCAAAATTTTCGTGCCAAAAATTTATTTAAAGAGAAACAAAAAAAACAAACTAAAGTCTTTCACCTTACATACCAAAAGGTAGAACAATAGCAAAAGGAAAGAAATACCCTAAAGAAATATTAGTATAGCGTATAGAAGAAATAAATAGATAGGCCTATACAGAGAACAAAACTTTAAGAGTAATCAATAGCATTGGATGAACCCTTCTTTGAAACACTGTTATCAATTTGTCTCAAGAGATCGATGCTGTTAAGATCTCTGGATGAACCCTCCCGTAGTAAACAACTACCTGTCGTTTTCTCCATGACTACCCCTTCATCTCTCTTTTTGTTAGAGTAGCCCCATAACTGCATCTTCTCTTCTTGTCCATCACAACAACATCATCTCAAACGATTATGTAAAATTTTAGTTCTGATTAAAATTCATGTTTATTTCCCTGCTAAGGTAGAATAGACTTATACATAGATATATACCACTTCAATTGAGTATACTGTGAGACGATGTCTCATGAAAGTGGATATAGATTCATCGAATTCAATATGATTATAGTAAGATGCATGAAACTTATTTTTAATTTATAATGTAAATAGATTTTTGGACTGAATGTTGCATGAAAGTTTACGTTTATTAGCGTTTAAATTTTTCAAATAATGTATTTAAAAGTAATAGAGCGAAATTTCTATAGGTCTTTGAACCACCACAAAAAAAAGAATATATATACATTTATATTTCTAGTTCAAGAATTAGGTACTCACGGTTTTTTTTTTTTTTTTTTTTTTTTTTTTTTTTTTTTTTTTTTTTTTTTTTTTTCGTTTTGTCTGAAAATCCAGGTTCCGCAGCGGCGAAGTTCGTGCACGAAATTCCACTTTGTTGGTTCCTTGTTTTTCGGTACTTTCTGTTTCAATTTAGGTTAATTAGTAATATATATATATATTTTTCTTTTTTTTTTTTTTGTATTTTTTTCTAGGGCCACTTAGAATAAAATTTCCTTTTGAACTTAAATTAAACTAAAGCGTTCTGAACTTTCAAGCCACCATCTTCATTTCCTTTTCTTTTTTTTTTTTGTTTTTTTTTTTTTCGTTTTAGTTATTTTTGTACTGCTTTTGTAGGTACTTCTTTTAGGTTAGTTAGGGCTAATTGCACTTTTTATAGATAATTAAATACATATTCTTTTTTCTGGATGCCGGTGATGAATGTGAATAGTTGTAAATGGTCTTGGAGTTGTTTAACGCGTTTTCTCTTGCTGTTCGATGGTCTGAGACTTATCGACTAAGGTTACTGGAACCGCGTGGGCTCGGAGCTCGCCAGAAGAGTGTCGTAGTGGATGCCTCTAGGACTCTAGTTTTACACCAGAGGTTTATTTCGACACTAGAATTTTTGGCCATCCACTTAAACAACAGCTCGCTTTTCTCGGGTTTTTGCCACGTTCCTCAAAAATGTCGCAGTAATTCTTTCTCCGATTACTCTGCAGTCTTAGTACTTAATGTAAAGCAAAATACTTGTTTCACCGAACAATTTGCACTATTTTATAAGAGCTTAAAAAAAGAGAAAGTTCTTGCCCTGCTACACTGAAACTTAGATTTTTACTTTTTCATTTACTTTAGAGAGAAAAATGTGCGTATGCATCCACCTCTGATGACATTTGATTTCAGAAAGAATGTGAAGATGGTTATGGTCGAACTTCCTACTTCGATTCTTCGAATTTTGAATTTATTCGAAGTTCGACTTTCATGAATTTACTAATTCTGTGCGCACATTTTCAGTGCACCTACTTCCGTTTTCTGAACTGTGCTTCGGTTATTTTGAAAATGAGCTACTTTTATTTATCTGACCTAAATTTTGATTATGAGTTGATTGTAAATTTTTTTTTTGTTAAGGAGGGGGCCCGCTACACATTCAGGAATTTCCAAAAAAAAACTTTTGAATTGGAAAGGTCTGAAAACGAGGTCCACACCAACATTCGACCCATGACCCTGATTCATGACAAAAAATTCAAGGTTTTTTTTTTTTTTTTTTTTTATTTCTGCAAATCCTTGGCGTGATATGTTCGTTTTTTCTTCCGATCCATATCTTCGATTTCGTATATGGAGTTTCCTACTGATTTTATGACACGACATTTGACAAATTTCTTACATAACTTAGAGTTAAGGTTTTTAGACGCATTGCTTAGTATAAATTGTCTTCGATAAATAACTTCACCTGGGCTAAAATATCTCTTCGAGCTTCTAAGGTTATACGATTTCGTGTTGCGTTCATAAGCTCGTTTGATGTTGGTTTTTATATCGGCTCGTATTAAATCAAGTTTTTCTTTCTGAGTAACAAATTGCATCTCTCCTTCGCCAAGAGACTTAAAATTTCGCAAAAGTTTGTACATTCCTCCATGTGAAATCATATGCTGTCCATACAAGCAATAATAAGGCGAGGTACCAGTTGATTGGTGTACTGAAGTACATAAAGCTTGTTGTATTTCAGAAATATGTTTATCCCACTCCTTTTGATTACTTCCGAGATAACTCATTCTCTCGTGAGTGTTGATGGGGACACAAGCGTACGAGAATTTTCTCATCAGTTTTGTTTTTTGCAACTTCATTACCAAGTAAAAGAAATTTGTTATTAATTCGTTGTACATTTATTATCTTTTAATAAACAATAAAAATGAAGTGCGGTTTGTGCACATTAAAAGTCGATCGATATGATCTGAAAATTAAATGTGCGATCTGTAATGTTTACTTCCATGCTAAGTGCACTAAGTTAAACAAAGAAGAAATAGACTTCTATGAAAAAAGCGCTCACGGCTACAAGTGCAATGATTGTGTTAAACAACGGCGAAAATCGATTTTGGGTGACCGTACACCGATTGCAAGTGAAACTTTACCCTCTCCCTCGCCTACCGCGATTTCATCCGGTGATCATCATCTTGAGTCTTCGTCTCTGCAGCAATTTAATATGGTGAGATTTTAAAATTGCAACAATTAAATTCCGATGCTATAGCGAAGATTAAGACACTAGAGGAGAGCAATGACTTGCTGGATAAAAAAGTAAAGGCTTTGGAAGGCAAATTAAACATCTTGGAGCAGAGAGATAAGCAATGTGAAATTGACATTGTGGGTATTCCAAATTTGAACAGCGTGAATGCTCGAGAAAAGGTTATTGAACTAATCAATGATAACATGGGTATAGAAATTGATGCCTGTGACATCGAGTCGTGCTACACCAAGACCATAAAGATGGGACGTGAAAACAAAAACAAAGCTCAAAACATCGTGTGTGTAAAGTTTGCTTCTCTTACACGTAAAGCTAACATCATGAGCAAAGTGCGTGGGCACAAGTTGAAACCTATTGCGGACAGTTCTGGTGAGAAAGGCAGCAGCAGCCGTAAGATTTACTTCAATGATAGTCTTACTGGCTATACAAGATCTCTTCTGCGTAATGCTACACAACTAAAGAAAAACAACAAATGTAAATATGTTTGGGTACGAGACTCTAAAGTACTCATGAGGAAATCTGAGGGCGAAAAAGTTATAAAAATTGTTAGTTTTGAGGATTTTGCTTTGAATGGTTTTATTATATAAAGTGTAAGTTATGAATAGTAACAATACAGATAATTTTTCATTCTCTCAAAATATTATTTTAAGTGATATCGTTTCAAACTCTCTATTAGCCAATGATATAAGATGTTTTTGTGTAAATCATCCAAGATTTGATTCTTCTTCTGGTTTCTCGATTGTCAATTCCCTATTCCTCCAAAAATTCAAAGGCAAAATAACTGCGTTTGCGGATGACACTTCCTTATCATATTCTAATAACAACTATTTTGACTTGATAGTTAACATGAATATTGATTTGGATATTTTACGGAAATGGTTTCATTTGCACAAATTGGTGATTAGCAAAAAAACCAAATTTATGATTTTCAAAATATCAGGGAATACTTCGGATGTAATACCTATATGTTACCATTCGCCTAGCTGTAGTAGATTTCTTTTAAATAATAATAATTGCTGCCATTCTGTTACACCAACGTTCAAGGAGCTTTATAGCTGCTCGAACTGCTGTTTTGAAATTGAACGAACCATAAGTTTTAAGTATTTAGGATTAACGCTTGACTCGAAAATCAATTGGAGTGAACACACTGCTCTTTTAAAGCAATATCTTAACAAAGTTGTTAGACAGTTGTACCACCTAAGTCTCTATTGTGAATTGCCTATTTTGAAGTTGGTATACAACGGTTTGCTTAAATCTAAACTTGAATATGGTCTCAGCTGCTGGGGTGGTACAAACGCCAATAAAATTGAACCCTTGTTAGTGAAACAAAAGCATGCGATCCGAATCTTGTGTAGGGTTAACCGTAGAACTCCTAGCTTTGATTTGTTTAGGAGGCTTGAGTTTCTTCCCTTAAGGCACTTATATTTTTATAAAGTTCTTAAATTGTTTTTTATCAATTCTGGTTATAACGCTTCTAGGCTCTACAGTAGCCACAATTTACGTGTCAATGCTTTAAATTTTGCAACAGTGCCTACTATTAACAAAGCACACTATTCCCATTTCTACGCTATTACTGCACCGCGTGTATTTAATTTACTACCAATTAGTATAAGATGCATGAGAAACAAGTCGATTTTTTTGAGAAAAGTCAAGTCTTGGCTGTTTACACTTGATCACCGCGAAATAGTAAACTGTTTAGTTCCAATAGCTTAAATGATTTATCTTCTTTCAAATTTTTTGTTTTCTTATCCTTTCCTTTATTTTTTGCTTATTTTTTTCATTTCTGCTTATCTAAATTTTTTTGATTTTAGTTATTTTAACTTCTATACTATATTTTGTATTTATGATTATCACAAATTAACTTTTCTTTCTTCGTAATAGTTTGAATTGTTTACACTCATTTTTCTTATATGTTTTGTTTCCCCATCGAACTATTTTATCCATTCTCTTGAATGTACTCATTTCAATTGACGGATTATTCGCCTCTTGACACTTTGTCAATAGAATAGTCCTAACTATTTCATGTTAAGCTCCTTTTTCATTAATATTAATTTTTATTTTATACGAACATGTACATTTTTCTGTAATATCTATATAGTATTTCTTGAATATTTTAAATAATTGTATAAAGTAGCGTTACCATGAAATAAAGCAAAATTACTTACTTACTTACTTACTTACTCCTAATTCCAGAAAGAATCGATTGATTCACTCTCTCGGAAGCATTCGCCTGGGGAGAGTAAACAGCATTCCGAATATGGTTGACACCAAATTTGGACAAAAATAGTTGAAATTCTTTTGACACAAATTGTTGACCGTTGTCGCTATGTATAAATTCTGGTACACCGTATACATTGAAAATACTTTGCTCAAGGAATTCTACAACAGAACTGGAATTTGCTCTTCTTAAGGGTTTTAGTAAGACAAACTTGGAAAAAGCGTCTAGCACCACAAATATAAATGAATTGTACTTTTTTGTTCTGGGATATGGTCCCATGAAATCGACATATAGTTTTTGAAATGGTCTGTCGATTTCATGCTGCGATCCCATTGGAGGTCTAAGTGTTTGGTTCGTTGACTTTTTTTCTTTGCACACCTCACAATTCCTTATGAAATCTCTTACTTGAACCGTCATACTTGGCCAAAAGAACCATTCCTTAATCTTTTCAAGCGTTTTGTTCATACCCCCGTGTGAACAATTTGGCGGATTGTGAAGTTTTTCTATTATTGAGTTTGTTAGACCGTCAGGTACCCATAATCTCCATTCACACAACTCCAAATCAGCACTATTCTCACAAGTTTCCGAAATTTTTTTATAAATATACCCATTTTCTGTTTTCAGATCTGGGTATTTGTTAGGGCTTTTTAAAATGATGGAATTAAACTCTAGATAAGAGTCAGATTGAAATTCAGGATCGTTCAGATCAATGATTGCATTAATTTTTGTTTCAGTTCCCAATTCATCAACATATGCCCTAGACAAAACGTCAGGAACAATATTCTGAGCACCTTTCCTGTGAGAGATGTCAAAATCAAAAGCTTGTAATTTTAATGACCATCGAGCCAACCTTCCACTCAAATCTTTTGAGCTCATCAGCCATTTGAGACTCGCATGGTCTGTTATTATTGAAAATGGCATTCCTTCCACATAAGGGCGGAATTTTTTAAGAGCTTGGACAACCGCAAAGCATTCTTGCTCCGTTACGCTATATTTGCGCTGTGATGGACTCAACTTTTGGGAGAAGAAAGCAATGGGCTTCTCATTTTTTTCTTCATCAAGCTGGAAGAGAACAGCTCCTATCCCTACACTTGATGCATCGGTCTGGATTGTGTACGGCTTGGTATAATCTGGCTTTGTTAAAACCGGAACAGTAACAAGAGCTTCTTTCAATGCTTCAAACGACGTTAGAGCTTCAGGCGTCATCTCGAAGGTTTTACTCTTTTTGAGGGTGTCTGTTAATGGAGTGGCTATCTCCGCATAGTTTTTAACGAATTTGCGATACCAACCGCACATTCCAAGAAAACTCCTAACTTGCTTTTGGGTTTTCGGTACTGGGAAGTCTTGTACTGCTGAGATTTTGCTCGGATCTGGTTTTATAAAACCTCCTCCTACTATATGTCCTAAAAATCTCAATTCTTTAAAGCAAAAGTGCGACTTTTCTACATTTATAGTCAAATTCGCCTTATGTAGACACGCCGCAATTTTTTCTAATATCTCTATATGTGTATCAAAATCTTTAGCAATCACCAATAAGTCATCGACGTAAGGAAAGACATTCTCCTGAAGTTCACCTGGAACCACTCTATCAATTACTCGGCACATCGTTTGAGGCGCATTTTTCGACCCAAATGGCATGACTTTAAATTGATAGAGCGATCGTCCTGGAACATAAAAAGCTGTTTTGTCTCTGGATTTTTCATCCAGGGGAATTTGCCAGAAGGCGTCTTTAAGATCTATACTGCTAATGTAATGAGCGTCTGGAAGTCTACTCATTATAGCATCCACATTGTGAAGTGGGTACGCATTGCCTTTGGTAAGTGAATTCACTTTTCTCAAGTCAAGACACACTCTATTCTCGCCAGGTTTTCTAACAAGGACGAGTGGTGAGCTCCACGAGCTTGAGGCCTCTTCTATCACTCCTAAAGATATCATGCGGTCTACTTCAACGTTTATTATTTCCTGGATAGCAGGCGACACGGGATAATACCGCTGTTTAACAGGCGTGGCATCGCCGGTATCAATGACATGCATGTCCACGGATGTTTTTCCTAAACCTAACTTCGCATAAGACGTGAATTTTTCTATGGTTTCTGTTAAACGCTTTGCTTGAGCTTCATCTAATTTTATCATCTTTCTGCCCTCCTTTTCTTCTGTCTCTGAGTCCAGATCTTCGGCAATTTCGCTTATGATATTCGGCGCGATCTGAAACTTTTGCCAGAAATCTATCCCTAAATACAGAGTCTGAGAAAGGGAGGGAATCAAATAAAAGTCAACATGTTTTTGACGACCTTCGAACTCTACCTCAATTCGCACTCTACCTAAGATGGGTTATTGTTTACCATCAGCAGTTCTTATGAAAGATGAAAAATCGGTAATTGGAATTTTGAGTTCTTTAATCACTTTCATACAATCTTTGCCTAAACACGAAACGCTGGCACCGCTATCCAGCAGACCGTTAAACTGTTTGCCTTTAATCGTCACCGGGGCGTATGGTCTAGGATCACATTTAATATCAGACTCTGCACTTAAAACAGAGCTGGAAATTATTTCATTAAAAATTTTACGTTTCTTATACCGAAGTCTCGATTTGATAAATTTGTTGGTGTTATCCATTTTTGCCAGCTCGTCGAAAGCGAAAATCTTTGAGCGTAATTCATTGTAACGTTTTACGCGTTCTTCGTAAGGTAAGCTTCGAAATTTGCTAATTTTATTTTGGATTATGTCCGGGTTGGGTTTATTGACATTTCTGGAAATTTCTGTTTTGCATTCATAATTATCTGTGTTAGTGCAAGCATCTATTCTATCTACTCGGGGAGAGTCTGAGTCGAACGAGAATCCCCGGTTTTCTTCCCGTTCGAATTCAAGTTTTCCGTCTGTGGCTTGCACCTAGTACAATTCAAAACTGTAAATCCGTCCGATCCGCATCGATAACAAAATAGACGATCTATTTTCGATTTACAGTCTATGAACAAATGGCCTTGCTTTTTACAATTAAAACAAATAGGAGATCTGTTGGTCGAATTCACATTCGAGTTAGGCTTCAATAACA
This sequence comes from Melanostoma scalare, assembly GCA_949752695.1. NCBI lineage: Eukaryota > Metazoa > Arthropoda > Insecta > Diptera > Syrphidae > Melanostoma > Melanostoma scalare. The sequence goes on along the minus strand of OX456985.1, from coordinate 100,443,799 downwards.
TTTTGTTTTCACCAGAAAATGCAGCAATGTCTAAGTTCTCATCTATTGACTCATTTTCCGATTTTTGTTCCAACTCATTAACTGAGCGGTAAGTAAAATTTTTATTTTGAGAAAACCTAGTTTGTAACATCCTTTCTGCTTTCTTACATTCATCTTTGAAATGTTCTAGTGTGTAAATTTTCATTGGGTACACAAAGTTCATTAACCTAGAATTAACGTTTGTCCTTAAAATCTGGATAAGATCTGAATCTCTTATTGGTTCTCTTAATTGGGTTTTAAGATGCATGATTGCATTATAGAAATCTTCGAAGCTCTCCTGAGATGACTGCCTTCTATCCATCATCTGCTTAAATATTTCAAAATCATTTTCATGATTTCTATATTGCTTAATCAATGCTCTTTTGAGTCCTGGCCAATCACCTCGAGGACTGCTACGAAGATACATCCAAAACCACTCTTGAGCAGCTCCTGCTAATAAGAGATGAAAGTTCTTCAAAACTTCTACCCAGGTCATATTGTAATTTAATTTGAGCATCTCTACTCTGAAAACGAAATCCTCTACAGACATCCCCTTCGACGAACCGTCAAATTTCATTCCCCACCGATCTAATCGGGGAATTCGATTATCAAATGTCATTGGATGACCATACCTATCATTGCGTGCGAATCTATTTGAAGCAAAGCTTAAGTTAGAATCATCTTGCGAATAATAATCACCAAGTTTGCATTCAAATTATTTTGCCTATTAGCAATCGGATCTTTTCTTAATGGTTGTATTTCATTTTCGATACTTTCTTTTATAATATTAGGAATAACTTTTCCTAGTTCCTCACTTATTATTTTCTTTATATGCTCTTCGAGCGGTGTCTTTTGCGTTGCACTGCTTGAAATAAATTGATGACGTACATTGTTTATGTCACGATCAGCTGTGGGAAAGTTGCTAGCAACATTGTAATTATTTTCGAATGCCAAATTATGTTGCGGCAGGAAATAACCAGCTGTTCTTTGTTGTGCAGCGTGATTTTGGTGTATTGCTGATGTCATAATTGGATCGAGGGGATACGCTTGGGAAAAGGTTGATGTCGTGTTAGTTTGACTTATTGGAAAAGTTGTAACATTTGTATTAGCTTGCGCTGGATTCTCAAAGAGAGAATTATTGTTATCATTTTGGACATTGGTACGCCCTGAACTTCATTTCACTCTGTGTAACTGTTGTCACGATTGGAATATTGTCATTTGATATGCCTGATGAACGGGAATTGTTCTTAGCATTGCTGGTATGGAAATAATTGAGATTAGCGTTTTGCACTGGAGTACGCTGAACAGGCTGAGAATTCATTCGAAACGAATTATTTGGAGTAGCAGTATTACCTAGACCTTGTGAGCGTGTGGCCATGCCTCGCTTGGGCACTGCTCCTCTAGATGTGTTACTATGGTTCATGGTTTTGTTCTGTTCCGTTTATAATTTTGATCTATGTATATTGGTTTCTTGAATTTTATTTTATATGACTCTATTATTGTATGGGAATGTTTTTAGTTTAATTTATTTATAATTTTTTTTTTTTTTTTTTGTTTTATTTATTTTTTTGTTTTCTGTGTAGGTTGTTTTCTTTCATGTATTTTTAATCGTTGAGTGATATTGCTGAGATAGTGGACAAGAAAAGAAAAGACAAAAAGATTGATAACAGGTTCCTAATTCTAAGATAAAGATAGAAAAGAAAATGGTATGATAATTTGATTTGTTCTGGACTGTTATGATTTTAAACTATAACGACTCAGAAACTTATAAGACTGTCGATATGCAACCAACTCGATCAGCTGACTTCTGGTAGCTTCATTTGGACTATCAAGCTTTGCTATCCTTGACGACTCAAACTGATTCTACTGTTCTAAAGCACAGCTGTGACTTGTCATAGAACTGGTCTATCAACAAAAAATGTTTTTAATTATTTGCAAAAGCAAAACAGACATACGTGCAGTAACATCTGGAAAAAAAACACAAGCAACTGCAAGATTGCTTGGTGTGGTGATGTACTTAGATGATCTTGTACTTAAGATTTTATTTTATTTTACAGAATGTCATCTAATTGACATTCACGGTACCACGTTGCTGGGCGCCACTGTAGCATGCAGGGGGGTTTTCAGAATTTTTCTTTGTATAACCCAAAGAATTGCAGCGGATTGGCACGCTTGCAGTGCTCAGGCATTAGCTCGCCGTGGGGTGGGATCTTGCTGCATGTAGGTAACCCTGCGCTATCAAAATTTTCGTGCCAAAAATTTATTTAAAGAGAAACAAAAAAAACAAACTAAAGTCTTTCACCTTACATACCAAAAGGTAAAACAATAGCAAAAGGAAAGAAATACCCTAAAGAAATATTAGTATAGCGTATAGAAGAAATAAATAGATAGGCCTATACAGAGAACAAAACTTTAAGAGTAATCAATAGCATTGGATGAACCCTTCTTTGAAACACTGTTATCAATTTGTCTCAAGAGATCGATGCTGTTAAGATCTCTGGATGAACCCTCCCGTAGTAAACAACTACCTGTCGTTTTCTCCATGACTACCCCTTCATCTCTCTTTTTGTTAGAGTAGCCCCATAACTGCATCTTCTCTTCTTGTCCATCACAACAACATCATCTCAAACGATTATGTAAAATTTTAGTTCTGATTAAAATTCATGTTTATTTCCCTGCTAAGGTAGAATAGACTTATACATAGATATATACCACTTCAATTGAGTATACTGTGAGACGATGTCTCATGAAAGTGGATATAGATTCATCGAATTCAATATGATTATAGTAAGATGCATGAAACTTATTTTTAATTTATAATGTAAATAGATTTTTGGACTGAATGTTGCATGAAAGTTTACGTTTATTAGCGTTTAAATTTTTCAAATAATGTATTTAAAAGTAATAGAGCGAAATTTCTATAGGCCTTTGAACCACCACAAAAAAAAGAATATATATACATTTATATTTCTAGTTCAAGAATTAGGTACTCACGGTTTTTTTTTTTTTTTTTTTTTTTTTTTTTTTTTTTTTTTTTTTTTTTTTTTTTTTTTTTTTCGTTTTGTCTGAAAATCCAGGTTCCGCAGCGTCGAAGTTCGTGCACGAAATTCCACTTTGTTGGTTCCTTGTTTTTCGGTACTTTCTGTTTCAATTTAGGTTAATTAGTAATATATATATATATTTTTCTTTTTTTTTTTTTTGTATTTTTTTCTAGGGCCACTTTAAACTAAGAATAAAATTTCCTTTTGAACTTAAATTAAACTAAAGCGTTCTGAACTTTCAAGCCACCATCTTCATTTTCTTTTCTTTTTTTTTTTGTTTTTTTTTTTCGTTTTAGTTATTTTTGTACTGCTTTTGTAGGTACTTCTTTTAGGTTAGTTAGGGCTAATTGCACTTTTTATAGATAATTAAATACATATTCTTTTTTCTGGATGCCGGTGATGAATGTGAATAGTTGTAAATGGTCTTGGAGTTGTTTAACGCGTTTTCTCTTGCTGTTCGATGGTCTGAGACTTATCGACTAAGGTTACTGGAACCGCGTGGGTTCGGAGCTCGCCAGAAGAGTGTCGTAGTGGATGCCTCTAGGACTCTAGTTTTACACCAGAGGTTTATTTCGACACTAGAATTTTTGGCCATCCACTTAAACAACAGCTCGCTTTTCTCGGGTTTTTGCCACGTTCCTCAAAAATGTCGCAGTAATTCTTTCTCCGATTACTCTGCAGTCTTAGTACTTAATGTAAAGCAAAATACTTGTTTCACCGAACAATTTGCACTATTTTATAAGAGCTTAAAAAAAGAGAAAGTTCTTGCCCTGCTACACTGAAACTTAGATTTTTACTTTTTCATTTACTTTAGAGAGAAAAATGTGCGTATGCATCCACCTCTGATGACATTTGATTTCAGAAAGAATGTGAAGATGGTTATGGTCGAACTTCCTACTTCGATTCTTCGAATTTTGAATTTATTCGAAGTTCGACTTTCATGAATTTACTAATTCTGTGCGCACATTTTCAGTGCACCTACTTCCGTTTTCTGAACTGTGCTTCGGTTATTTTGAAAATGAGCTACTTTTATTCATCTGACCTAAATTTTGATTATGAGTTGATTGTAAATTTTTTTTTTGTTAAGGAGGGGGCCCGCTACACATTCAGGAATTTCCAAAAAAAAAACTTTTGAATTGGAAAGGTCTGAAAACGAGGTCCACACCAACATTCGACCCATGACCCTGATTCATGACAAAAAATTCAAGGTTTTTTTTTTTTTTTTTTTTTATTTCTGCAAATCCTTGGCGTGATATGTTCGTTTTTTCTTCCGATCCATATCTTCGATTTCGTATATGGAGTTTCCTACTGATTTTATGACACGACATTTGACAAATTTCTTACATAACTTAGAGTTAAGGTTTTTAGACGCATTGCTTAGTATAAATTGTCTTCGATAAATAACTTCACCTGGGCTAAAATATCTCTTCGAGCTTCTAAGGTTATACGATTTCGTGTTGCGTTCATAAGCTCGTTTGATGTTGGTTTTTATATCGGCTCGTATTAAATCAAGTTTTTCTTTCTGAGTAACAAATTGCATCTCTCCTTCGCCAAGAGACTTAAAATTTCGCAAAAGTTTGTACATTCCTCCATGTGAAATCATATGCTGTCCATACAAGCAATAATAAGGCGAGGTACCAGTTGATTGGTGTACTGAAGTACATAAAGCTTGTTGTATTTCAGAAATATGTTTATCCCACTCCTTTTGATTACTTCCGAGATAACTCATTCTCTCGTGGGTGTTGATGGGGACACAAGCGTACGAGAATTTTCTCATCAGTTTTGTTTTTTGCAACTTCATTACCAAGTAAAAGAAATTTGTTATTAATTCGTTGTACATTTATTATCTTTTAATAAACAATAAAAATGAAGTGCGGTTTGTGCACATTAAAAGTCGATCGATATGATCTGAAAATTAAATGTGCGATCTGTAATGTTTACTTCCATGCTAAGTGCACTAAGTTAAACAAAGAAGAAATAGACTTCTATGAAAAAAGCGCTCACGGCTACAAGTGCAATGATTGTGTTAAACAACGGCGAAAATCGATTTTGGGTGACCGTACACCGATTGCAAGTGAAACTTTACCCTCTCCCTCGCCTACCGCGATTTCATCCGGTGATCATCATCTTGAGTCTTCGTCTCTGCAGCAATTTAATCATGTAACACTAGAGATGCTTTATGGTGAGATTTTAAAATTGCAACAATTAAATTCCGATGCTATAGCGAAGATTAAGACACTAGAGGAGAGCAATGACTTGCTGGATAAAAAAGTAAAGGCTTTGGAAGGCAAATTAAACATCTTGGAGCAGAGAGATAAGCAATGTGAAATTGACATTGTGGGTATTCCAAATTTGAACAGCGTGAATGCTCGAGAAAAGGTTATTGAACTAATCAATGATAACATGGGTATAGAAATTGATGCCTGTGACATCGAGTCGTGCTACACCAAGACCATAAAGATGGGACGTGAAAACAAAAACAAAGCTCAAAACATCGTGTGTGTAAAGTTTGCTTCTCTTACACGTAAAGCTAACATCATGAGCAAAGTGCGTGGGCACAAGTTGAAACCTATTGCGGACAGTTCTGGTGAGAAAGGCAGCAGCAGCCGTAAGATTTACTTCAATGATAGTCTTACTGGCTATACAAGATCTCTTCTGCGTAATGCTACACAACTAAAGAAAAACAACAAATGTAAATATGTTTGGGTACGAGACTCTAAAGTACTCATGAGGAAATCTGAGGGCGAAAAAGTTATAAAAATTGTTAGTTTTGAGGATTTTGCTTTGAATGGTTTTATTATATAAAGTGTAAGTTATGAATAGTAACAATACAGATAATTTTTCATTCTCTCAAAATATTATTTTAAGTGATATCGTTTCAAACTCTCTATTAGCCAATGATATAAGATGTTTTTGTGTAAATCATCCAAGATTTGATTCTTCTTCTGGTTTCTCGATTGTCAATTCCCTATTCCTCCAAAAATTCAAAGGCAAAATAACTGCGTTTGCGGATGACACTTCCTTATCATATTCTAATAACAACTATTTTGACTTGATAGTTAACATGAATATTGATTTGGATATTTTACGGAAATGGTTTCATTTGCACAAATTGGTGATTAGCAAAAAAACCAAATTTATGATTTTCAAAATATCAGGGAATACTTCGGATGTAATACCTATATGTTACCATTCGCCTAGCTGTAGTAGATTTCTTTTAAATAATAATAATTGCTGCCATTCTGTTACACCAACGTTCAAGGAGCTTTATAGCTGCTCGAACTGCTGTTTTGAAATTGAACGAACCATAAGTTTTAAGTATTTAGGATTAACGCTTGACTCGAAAATCAATTGGAGTGAACACACTGCTCTTTTAAAGCAATATCTTAACAAAGTTGTTAGACAGTTGTACCACCTAAGTCTCTATTGTGAATTGCCTGTTTTGAAGTTGGTATACAACGGTTTGCTTAAATCTAAACTTGAATATGGTCTCAGCTGCTGGGGTGGTACAAACGCCAATAAAATTGAACCCTTGTTAGTGAAACAAAAGCATGCGATCCGAATCTTGTGTAGGGTTAACCGTAGAACTCCTAGCTTTGATTTGTTTAGGAGGCTTGAGTTTCTTCCCTTAAGGCACTTATATTTTTATAAAGTTCTTAAATTGTTTTTTATCAATTCTGGTTATAACGCTTCTAGGCTCTACAGTAGCCACAATTTACGTGTCAATGCTTTAAATTTTGCAACAGTGCCTACTATTAACAAAGCACACTATTCCCATTTCTACGCTATTACTGCACCGCGTGTATTTAATTTACTACCAATTAGTATAAGATGCATGAGAAACAAGTCGATTTTTTTGAGAAAAGTCAAGTCTTGGCTGTTTACACTTGATCACCGCGAAATAGTAAACTGTTTAGTTCCAATAGCTTAAATGATTTATCTTCTTTCAAATTTTTTGTTTTCTTATCCTTTCCTTTATTTTTTGCTTATTTTTTTCATTTCTGCTTATCTAAATTTTTTTGATTTTAGTTATTTTAACTTCTATACTATATTTTGTATTTATGATTATCACAAATTAACTTTTCTTTCTTCGTAATAGTTTGAATTGTTTACACTCATTTTTCTTATATGTTTTGTTTCCCCATCGAACTATTTTATCCATTCTCTTGAATGTACTCATTTCAATTGACGGATTATTCGCCTCTTGACACTTTGTCAATAGAATAGTCCTAACTATTTCATGTTAAGCTCCTTTTTCATTAATATTAATTTTTATTTTATACGAACATGTACATTTTTCTGTAATATCTATATAGTATTTCTTGAATATTTTAAATAATTGTATAAAGTAGCGTTACCATGAAATAAAGCAAAATTACTTACTTACTTACTTACTTACTCCTAATTCCAGAAAGAATCGATTGATTCACTCTCTCGGAAGCATTCGCCTGGGGAGAGTAAACAGCATTCCGAATATGGTTGACACCAAATTTGGACAAAAATAGTTGAAATTCTTTTGACACAAATTGTTGACCGTTGTCGCTATGTATAAATTCTGGTACACCGTATACATTGAAAATACTTTGCTCAAGGAATTCTACAACAGAACTGGAATTTGCTCTTCTTAAGGGTTTTAGTAAGACAAACTTGGAAAAAGCGTCTAGCACCACAAATATAAATGAATTGTACTTTTTTGTTCTGGGATATGGTCCCATGAAATCGACATATAGTTTTTGAAATGGTCTGTCGATTTCATGCTGCGATCCCATTGGAGGTCTAAGTGTTTGGTTCGTTGACTTTTTTTCTTTGCACACCTCACAATTCCTTATGAAATCTCTTACTTGAACCGTCATACTTGGCCAAAAGAACCATTCCTTAATCTTTTCAAGCGTTTTGTTCATACCCCCGTGTGAACAATTTGGCGGATTGTGAAGTTTTTCTATTATTGAGTTTGTTAGACCGTCAGGTACCCATAATCTCCATTCACACAACTCCAAATCAGCACTATTCTCACAAGTTTCCGAAATTTTTTTATAAATATACCCATTTTCTGTTTTCAGATCTGGGTATTTGTTAGGGCTTTTTAAAATGATGGAATTAAACTCTAGATAAGAGTCAGATTGAAATTCAGGATCGTTCAGATCAATGATTGCATTAATTTTTGTTTCAGTTCCCAATTCATCAACATATGCCCTAGACAAAACGTCAGGAACAATATTCTGAGCACCTTTCCTGTGAGAGATGTCAAAATCAAAAGCTTGTAATTTTAATGACCATCGAGCCAACCTTCCACTCAAATCTTTTGAGCTCATCAGCCATTTGAGACTCGCATGGTCTGTTATTATTGAAAATGGCATTCCTTCCACATAAGGGCGGAATTTTTTAAGAGCTTGGACAACCGCAAAGCATTCTTGCTCCGTTACGCTATATTTGCGCTGTGATGGACTCAACTTTTGGGAGAAGAAAGCAATGGGCTTCTCATTTTTTTCTTCATCAAGCTGGAAGAGAACAGCTCCTATCCCTACACTTGATTCATCGGTCTGGATTGTGTACGGCTTGGTATAATCTGGCTTTGTTAAAACCGGAACAGTAACAAGAGCTTCTTTCAATGCTTCAAACGACGTTACAGCTTCAGGCGTCATCTCGAAGGTTTTACTCTTTTTGAGGGTGTCTGTTAATGGAGTGGCTATCTCCGCATAGTTTTTAACGAATTTGCGATACCAACCGCACATTCCAAGAAAACTCCTAACTTGCTTTTGGGTTTTCGGTACTGGGAAGTCTTGTACTGCTGAGATTTTGCTCGGATCTGGTTTTATAAAACCTCCTCCTACTATATGTCCTAAAAATCTCAATTCTTTAAAGCAAAAGTGCGACTTTTCTACATTTATAGTCAAATTCGCCTTATGTAGACACGCCGCAATTTTTTCTAATATCTCTATATGTGTATCAAAATCTTTAGCAATCACCAATAAGTCATCGACGTAAGGAAAGACATTCTCCTGAAGTTCACCTGGAACCACTCTATCAATTACTCGGCACATCGTTTGAGGCGCATTTTTCGACCCAAATGGCATGACTTTAAATTGATAGAGCGATCGTCCTGGAACATAAAAAGCTGTTTTGTCTCTGGATTTTTCATCCAGGGGAATTTGCCAGAAGGCGTCTTTAAGATCTATACTGCTAATGTAATGAGCGTCTGGAAGTCTACTCATTATAGCATCCACATTGTGAAGTGGGTACGCATTGCCTTTGGTAAGTGAATTCACTTTTCTCAAGTCAAGACACACTCTATTCTCGCCAGGTTTTCTAACAAGGACGAGTGGTGAGCTCCACGAGCTTGAGGCCTCTTCTATCACTCCTAAAGATATCATGCGGTCTACTTCAACGTTTATTATTTCCTGGATAGCAGGCGACATGGGATAATACCGCTGTTTAACAGGCGTGGCATCGCCGGTATCAATGACATGCATGTCCACGGATGTTTTTCCTAAACCTAACTTCGCATAAGACGTGAATTTTTCTATGGTTTCTGTTAAACGCTTTGCTTGAGCTTCATCTAATTTTATCATCTTTCTGTCCTCCTTTTCTTCTGTCTCTGAGTCCAGATCTTCGGCAATTTCGCTTATGATATTCGGCGCGATCTGAAACTTTTGCCAGAAATCTATCCCTAAATACAGAGTCTGAGAAAGGGAGGGAATCAAATAAAAGTCAACATGTTTTTGACGACCTTCGAACTCTACCTCAATTCGCACTCTACCTAAGATGGGTTATTGTTTACCATCAGCAGTTCTTATGAAAGATGAAAAATCGGTAATTGGAATTTTGAGTTCTTTAATCACTTTCATACAATCTTTGCCTAAACACGAAACGCTGGCACCGCTATCCAGCAGACCGTTAAACTGTTTGCCTTTAATCGTCACCGGGGCGTATGGTCTAGGATCACATTTAATATCAGACTCTGCACTTAAAACAGAGCTGGAAATTATTTCATTAAAAATTTTACGTTTCTTATACCGAAGTCTCGATTTGATAAATTTGTTGGTGTTATCCATTTTTGCCAGCTCGTCGAAAGCGAAAATCTTTGAGCGTAATTCATTGTAACGTTTTACGCGTTCTTCGTAAGGTAAGCTTCGAAATTTGCTAATTTTATTTTGGATTATGTCCGGGTTGGGTTTATTGACATTTCTGGAAATTTCTGTTTTGCATTCATAATTATCTGTGTTAGTGCAAGCATCTATTCTATCTACTCGGGGAGAGTCTGAGTCGAACGAGAATCCCCGGTTTTCTTCCCGTTCGAATTCAAGTTTTCCGTCTGTGGCTTGCACCTAGTACAATTCAAAACTGTAAATCCGTCCGATCCGCATCGATAACAAAATAGACGATCTATTTTCGATTTACAGTCTATGAACAAATGGCCTTGCTTTTTACAATTAAAACAAATAGGAGATCTGTTGGTCGAATTCACATTCGAGTTAGGCTTCAATAACATTTTGTTTTCACCAGAAAATGCAGCAATGTCTAAGTTCTCATCTATTGACTCATTTTCCGATTTTTGTTCCAACTCATTAACTGAGCGGTAAGTAAAATTTTTATTTTGAGAAAACCTAGTTTGTAACATCCTTTCTGCTTTCTTACATTCATCTTTGAAATGTTCTAGTGTGTAAATTTTCATTGGGTACACAAAGTTCATTAACCTAGAATTAACGTTTGTCCTTAAAATCTGGATAAGATCTGAATCTCTTATTGGTTCTCTTAATTGGGTTTTAAGATGCATGATTGCATTATAGAAATCTTCGAAGCTCTCCTGAGATGACTGCCTTCTATCCATCATCTGCTTAAATATTTCAAAATCATTTTCATGATTTCTATATTGCTTAATCAATGCTCTTTTGAGTCCTGGCCAATCACCTCGAGGACTGCTACGAAGATACATCCAAAACCACTCTTGAGCAGCTCCTGCTAATAAGAGATGAAAGTTCTTCAAAACTTCTACCCAGGTCATATTGTAATTTAATTTGAGCATCTCTACTCTGAAAACGAAATCCTCTACAGACATCCCCTTCGACGAACCGTCAAATTTCATTCCCCACCGATCTAATCGGGGAATTCGATTATCAAATGTCATTGGATGACCATACCTATCATTGCGTGCGAATCTATTTGAAGCAAAGCTTAAGTTAGAATCATCTTGCGAATAATAATCACCAAGTTTGCATTCAAATTATTTTGCCTATTAGCAATCGGATCTTTTCTTAATGGTTGTATTTCATTTTCGATACTTTCTTTTATAATATTAGGAATAACTTTTCCTAGTTCCTCACTTATTATTTTCTTTATATGCTCTTCGAGCGGTGTCTTTTGCGTTGCACTGCTTGAAATAAATTGATGACGTACATTGTTTATGTCACGATCAGCTGTGGGAAAGTTGCTAGCAACATTGTAATTATTTTCGAATGCCAAATTATGTTGCGGCAGGAAATAACCAGCTGTTCTTTGTTGTGCAGCGTGATTTTGGTGTATTGCTGATGTCATAATTGGATCGAGGGGATACGCTTGGGAAAAGGTTGATGTCGTGTTAGTTTGACTTATTGGAAAAGTTGTAACATTTGTATTAGCTTGCGCTGGATTCTCAAAGAGAGAATTATTGTTATCATTTTGGACATTGGTACGCCCTGAACTTCATTTCACTCTGTGTAACTGTTGTCACGATTGGAATATTCTCATTTGATATGCCTGATGAACGGGAATTGTTCTTAGCATTGCTGGTATGGAAATAATTGAGATTAGCGTTTTGCACTGGAGTACGCTGAACAGGCTGAGAATTCATTCGAAACGAATTATTTGGAGTAGCAGTATTACCTAGACCTTGTGAGCGTGTGGCCATGCCTCGCTTGGGCACTGCTCCTCTAGATGTGTTACTATGGTTCATGGTTTTGTTCTGTTCCGTTTATAATTTTGATCTATGTATATTGGTTTCTTGAATTTTATTTTATATGACTCTATTATTGTATGGGAATGTTCTTAGTTTAATTTATTTATAATTTTTTTTTTTTTTTTTTGTTTTATTTATTTTTTTGTTTTCTGTGTAGGTTGTTTTCTTTCATGTATTTTTAATCGTTGAGTGATATTGCTGAGATAGTGGACAAGAAAAGAAAAGACAAAAAGATTGATAACAGGTTCCTAATTCTAAGATAAAGATAGAAAAGAAAATGGTATGATAATTTGATTTGTTCTGGACTGTTATGATTTTAAACTATAACGACTCAGAAACTTATAAGACTCTCGATATGCAACCAACTCGATCAGCTGACTTCTGGTAGCTTCATTTGGACTATCAAGCTTTGCTATCCTTGACGACTCAAACTGATTCTACTGTTCTAAAGCACAGCTGTGACTTGTCATAGAACTGGTCTATCAACAAAAAATGTTTTTAATTATTTGCAAAAGCAAAACAGACATACGTGCAGTAACATCTGGAAAAAAAACACAAGCAACTGCAAGATTGCTTGGTGTGGTGATGTACTTAGATGATCTTGTACTTAAGATTTTATTTTATTTTACAGAATGTCATCTAATTGACATTCACGGTACAGCGTTGCTGGGCGCCACTGTAGCATGCAGGGGGGTTTTCAGAATTTTTCTTTGTATGACCCAAAGAATTGCAGCGGATTGGCACGCTTGCAGTGCTCAGGCATTAGCTCGCCGTGGGGTGGGATCTTGCTGCATGTAGGTAACCCTGCGCTATCAAAATTTTCGTGCCAAAAATTTATTTAAAGAGAAACAAAAAAAACAAACTAAAGTCTTTCACCTTACATACCAAAAGGTAAAACAATAGCAAAAGGAAAGAAATACCCTAAAGAAATATTAGTATAGCGTATAGAAGAAATAAATAGATAGGCCTATACAGAGAACAAAACTTTAAGAGTAATCAATAGCATTGGATGAACCCTTCTTTGAAACAATGTTATCAATTTGTCTCAAGAGATCGATGCTGTTAAGATCTCTGGATGAACCCTCCCGTAGTAAACAACTACCTGTCGTTTTCTCCATGACTACCCCTTCATCTCTCTTTTTGTTAGAGTAGCCCCATATCTGCATCTTCTCTTCTTGTCCATCACAACAACATCATCTCAAACGATTATGTAAAATTTTAGTTCTGATTAAAATTCATGTTTATTTCCCTGCTAAGGTAGAATAGACTTATACATAGATATATACAACTTCAATTGAGTATACTGTGAGACGATGTCTCATGAAAGTGGATATAGATTCATCGAATTCAATATGATTATAGTAAGATGCATGAAACTTATTTTTAATTTATAATGTAAATAGATTTTTGGACTGAATGTTGCATGAAAGTTTACGTTTATTAGCGTTTAAATTTTTCAAATAATGTATTTAAAAGTAATAGAGCGAAATTTCTATAGGCCTTTGAACCACCACAAAAAAAAGAATATATATACATTTATATTTCTAGTTCAAGAATTAGGTACTCACGGTTTTTTTTTTTTTTTTTTTTTTTTTTGTTTTCGTTTTGTCTGAAAATCCAGGTTCCGCAGCGTCGAAGTTCGTGCACGAAATTCCACTTTGTTGGTTCCTTGTTTTTCGGTACTTTCTGTTTCAATTTAGGTTAATTAGTAATATATATATATATTTTTCTTTTTTTTTTTTTTTGTATTTTTTTCTAGGGCCACTTTAAACTTAGAATAAAATTTCCTTTTGAACTTAAATTAAACTAAAGCGTTCTGAACTTTCAAGCCACCATCTTCATTTTCTTTTCTTTTTTTTTGTTTTTTTTTTTTCGTTTTAGTTATTTTTGTACTGCTTTTGTAGGTACTTCTTTTAGGTTAGTTAGGGCTAATTGCACTTTTTATAGATAATTAAATACATATTCTTTTTTCTGGATGCCGGTGATGAATGTGAATAGTTGTAAATGGTCTTGGAGTTGTTTAACGCGTTTTCTCTTGCTGTTCGATGGTCTGAGACTTATCGACTAAGGTTACTGGAACCGCGTGGGCTCGGAGCTCGCCAGAAGAGTGTCGTAGTGGATGCCTCTAGGACTCTAGTTTTACACCAGAGGTTTATTTCGACACTAGAATTTTTGGCCATCCACTTAAACAACAGCTCGCTTTTCTCGGGTTTTTGCCACGTTCCTCAAAAATGTCGCAGTAATTCTTTTTCCGATTACTCTGCAGTCTTAGTACTTAATGTAAAGCAAAATACTTGTTTCACCGAACAATTTGCACTATTTTATAAGAGCTTAAAAAAAGAGAAAGTTCTTGCCCTGCTACATTGAAACTTAGATTTTTACTTTTTCATTTACTTTAGAGAGAAAAATGTGCGTATGCATCCACCTCTGATGACATTTGATTTCAGAAAGAATGTGAAGATGGTTATGGTCGAACTTCCTACTTCGATTCTTCGAAGTTTGAATTTATTCGAAGTTCGACTTTCATGAATTTACTAATTCTGTGCGCACATTTTCAGTGCACCTACTTCCGTTTTCTGAACTGTGCTTCGGTTATTTTGAAAATGAGCTTCTTTTATTCATCTGACCTAAATTTTGATTATGAGTTGATTGTAAATTTTTTTTTTGTTAAGGAGGGGGCCCGCTACAAGTGTCCTATATAGCTGGCTAATAAAGGTCTTTAGGATATACAAAATGTTTGTACATTTGCTCTCTCCAACTAACATGACATGTTAAACTTACTGTCTATCTCAAGCTCTTTAGTTACAAAATAAAAAGAAATTCTTAACTAATTCTATTACATCAATATCTTTAAAATACAAGCCTTAACAAGATAATGCCGTAAGAAGCTGATAAAACTAGCAATTTTTTGTATTGATACATTGCTTGAAAAAATGCAAGACATTACACATTAATGAAGAAAAAACAACAATGCCAGCCAAGATTCAGATATCCATGAAATCAAACAAACGGAAAAACAAAACAATATAAATATTGAGGTAAGCTTCAAAGCAAGGGCATTTGTATTAGCTACCAAAAAAAATTAACGGGACAGGACTTTATTCCTAAAAGGCTGCCTCAATGCGTTACAATTTTTCTGACGATCGAATAATCATTCAAGAGAACAACTTACGCTGCAGTTGCACAAGGATCAAAACTAAACCCGTGCCTCTTTAAAATACCTATACACATCGGACCAACCACATCCTGGGAACGCAGAAACTCTCTTTGCCGACGACTCCCAGATGTACGCCGAGTTTATCTCACTGACAGCTGGGAGAGTTGAAGCCCACTCAAGACAGCTTTGCAAATATTACCAGTATTGGGGCTTAACAGTCAACTCCACCAACTCAGAGTTTATCTGTTTTCGAAGAATGGCAAACAAACACGAGAACGCAAGAAGATGCTCGGCAAAGAACTGCTGAAACATCAAAATAACGCTAATTGAAAGAACAGTGCTAGCAGCCAAAAACGACGTAAGATACCTGAGAATTCAATTCGATGCCGTAGCCAGGATCCAGGAAAGAAAACTTCACATTCGACCGGGTACATCCTCTCATAAGCAGGGTTCACATTCTCAAATTTGTTGTCCAACTTGCTTGATGAAAAGTTTGATGGAAAATACCCTTTGCGTTCAGACTCATCAAACAAATCGTCAAACTTCATTTTTTACTTGAATTTCAACCCTGGAGGACATACAGTAGCAGCGGTTATCAGGAGTGAAATTTTTGTAAAGCAATAAAAACAAACGAAGGCGTGTTTTTTAAAGCAATAAAAACAAACGAAACAATGTATTTGCCCAGAAAAAAAAAAATATTTTGCCATGCGAGCTGCACTAGGTACCTGAAAATATCGCAAAATCCATTTACAATGTACCCTCCCAACAAAAAAAAAAAATAATCTCTCCGTGCGATGTGCGCTGCCTGAAAACATTTGAAAATGAAATTTCTTGCAAAGTTTGACGACTAGCGTTCACATTCAACGATTTGTTGTCCAACTTGGAAAAATGTCAAAAAATTTAAAATCGTCCGATAAGTTGGACAACAAGTTTGATGGAGAGTTCACATTTCCAAATTTGCTTGACAAACACCGAGGTTGGACAACAAATTTGAGAATCTGAACGCTGCTATAAACAAAAACAATGAACTCGGCCAAAGAAGAAAGCTTTTCCTGTTCAAGTGACGCTTCCGCCCGGTATGGTTTACGGCAACGAAGACCAATATCAAGAAACTGGCAGTAATAGAGAGAAAGAGCTTTCGAATCTACACTAGACTGCAAGGCGGCAGGAAACGTCAGACACGAATTAGCAACAAGCGACTATATGAAGAAGCAAACATCCTACAACTCAACAGATATCTCATCGAAACCAGCCGATAATACCTAAGAAATATGACCAACAACCTTAACATTCTAATAAGAGACATCATACTCCAGCCACGATGTCCCGATCAGCGGTACCTTGAAATACTGGATTTACTGGACGAAAATTTTATGGGAACCACCGACGAAAAAAACATCATCTACGCTGTCGGGGTCAGCCCACAACCGTGACTGAAAGCAGTCTCCATACCGCGAAAAAGAAATTGCCATCAGAAAACTTTAAATAAATAAAATAAATAAAAAAATTGGGTGGTGCAACAGGACGAGGTGCCCTTGGGCTTGTGCGCATTTCTCACCACCATGCCTTGTGAGGGGATGAAGGAGACCTATAATTTTCTGCCGGTTCCGAACGGCTAATGGAGAAAGCGCTTTTCAAGGCAATGAATTTCCTATCGGAGGACTTGCGAATTCTTCGTGAAAGGCGATACCCGTGGAAAAAAATGTTTGGCTTCTGCTGAGACTCGAACCGAGAACCCCCACTTGACAAGCAGACAAGCTAACCACTACAGGTACCACCATCAGAAAACTTTAATAACTTCAAATTCTATAAATAATAATAAACAATTACACGAATGTATGTATAAGGAAGGTTCTTTCTGTGCCAACTAAATATTAAGAAAAGCATGATATTATTATAACTCAAATTAAGAAAAACTGTAAATATGAATGTTCAATAAAAATTAATTGTAATTAATCGAAGAAAAAAATAAGAGTATCAATAAAAGAATTTTAAAAACTAACTTAACTAGAAATTTCAAAGCACGTAACCGCAAAGAAACGCAGTATCGATACTTACATACAGTTTTTATATTATCAAGTATAGACAACCACGAAAAAGCAGTCGCTCCAAAGAAAAATCTTATAATTCTCACGAATTATAAATTTCGCCGCCCAAAATCGTGTTTGCGACTACTTGCAAAAACGAGGAAAATAAAAAAACTTAAACAAGTTTGAACTAATACATTGATAAACTTACAGCCGTATTTGTAAAGAAATTTTAATAGATGAATAGACTAACCTTATTTAAACGACAGAAGTGTCTTATACACTGTTTTACTTAGGTTGGATTAGTAAGCTCATCCCATTAATTTTCGCTTTAACTTTTCTCATTTTGTTTTAAATGATCAGTAAGTTTGTTAAGTGAATATGTATATTAATTTTACTACTTTAAAAACAGGCCCATTAATACAAACAATGAATCAAACAGTAACATCTATAAATCTGAACAGCAGACTGCAACTATAATCGGGACATAACTGATTAATTAAACCTTTCTATATGAAAATGTTGATAAATTCATGTCACCCAAATAGCTTTCAACTAGTGATCTATGTACCGAAATCAAAGTCCAATATAAAATACTATAATAAATCCCAACAAGCAAGGGCCTGAGCTGTTCCACTGCTGTAGTAGTTAAGGCAACAAACAAAATTAGTCAAATCACATACATGCAGTAAAGTGCAATAAATATGCTGAGCTAGCAATTGACGCAAAAAAGTATTGGGCTCTAGTCAAAGTTATACCTAACATTATTGCTGATTGTCAAAATCTAGTAGAAAATATTAATACTTCTTACAGTAACAGAAAATTCATAAATAGTTAGCAGACATAGGTGTACATAACTTACCCTTAAAACTTCCGCTTGTTCCATTTTCGGACAGATAGTGACTGTGAAAACTATATCCGCAATTCACCGGGGTTTCCTCGATAATGGCGTCGTTGATCACGTCCTGCCAGATTCCGGGAGCAAAAGCTTTAAAACTCCGGAAGTAATACGTTTGGGTGGTTTTATTGAAACACTTCCGTTTTTTTTCAATCAACAATGCGTCGTAAATTTCTCTGCTTAATGTAATTGTATATTGCCGATACAAATCAGTTTCACTTTGAGAAGTCACGGTTGAGTTTTCAAGCAAGCTTATACTTGCTGAACTGCTGCTGTTTGCAATTTTATTACATGTTGAAGTATCGGCAATATTTGCCACTTTCTTTATTCTATCCTTGATAGAAAACCTATTACTAGTTACATACGCGTAAAGCGAATTGGCTGAAATCTTGTTTGCCAAATTTTGGGAAATTAGATTCCAAACTATATTTTTCTTTGATACAATAGTACCATCGGGTAAAATAATACGTTCCGCAAACTGCAGAACAGCATCAAAAAATGTATCATTATCAACACTTAAGGGACGACCGCGACTAATCATTGTTCCACTCATTTTTAGCAAAAACAAAAAAGAACAGAAAACACAACACTGTATTAGAACTTTAAAAGCAGAAGTCTCTATCTTCGTTTTATAATCGTGCAAATCACGTTTTTATTAATTGTCTTAAACGCAGTAACAGTCTTCTTGCACAGTTGGTGAATAGCTTTTTCAAAATTCAAAAATATAACACTATCACAACTGTTTTGAGAATTAATATTTTTCAAAAACGCTTAAAAGTTTTAAGTCTATTCTTCACTTGCACTTCTTTACTGCTTAAAATATCAGAATAAAGTGAAGTTATATCATGCAAATTCCTACAACCAAAGGCCTAAGGACACATTGTTTACGCGAAAATAGTAGTAGGTATATCTACAAAAAAAAGGTTTATGGTGCACCTAAGTATGTAACTGTGTGATAACGAAGAGTTAAAGTTTTATGGTGCAACCGAATTATTTAACAAGTATTTATTACCTTTTCAATTTTCACACATTGCATAGCCAGAAATCTGCATGAGTAACACTAATTTGCAAAAGTAGATCAACAATTTTAAAATAGACAGCACGCCAATCCATCTTTGAAAAGGACCGTCATAAAACCACATTTTGTTAAGGAAACGCACAAGAGAGCAAATAATAGGTTTATGACCTGTCTTGAACAAAAATCTATTTTATTCATTTAAAAGTAGGCGTAGAAGTTATATGAAAATATTCGCAAACCTATCCATTCATAGATTTGCTTTGCTTTGGAAAAACCAAACACCAATATCATATATTTAAAAAAGGAACTGCAATAAAACGATATATCATTGAGGAAACGCACAATAAAGTAAGTAGGTAATTAGTTCAGGATCTGGTTTCTACAAAAATCATTATTTTTCATTTAAATGTAGGCGTATACTTTAAGACAACTCCCTAAAGTATTCGTGGGTCTACCCATTCATAGTCTTGCCTTGCTTCGAGGAAAAACCAAACATCAATATCATATTATTTTAAAAACGGAAGAGTTATTTATGTACTTAGGTATAGATGTTTGAAAAAAAAAAAAATTAAAAGAAATATTAATCGATACAAGTATAATGTCACTCTCCATTGGTTTGACTAGAGGAAACTCTCATTTGGAAAACAAATGGAACACCTAAAACTGTTACTGTTCAGTTTAACAAATTGTGTTTGAATAAAACGGATAATGAAAAATATTTTTAAAACAAATTTTTCTCTTTGACTCTTTGACTTTGAGTTGAGATTAAGATTTCGCTTCTTGAATGAATTCTCACTTCAAATCGAGTGGTTGTCACTTTTCACTTCTCAAAATAATGAGAAGAAATCTTTTTGCATTTATGGAACGGTTTAAGATTGCCCCTGGCCGGTTCTTTCCGTCCATTGGAAAGTGACATAACTTTAAAATTGTTGGTCCTACTGATAAGTATAAATGGGAAGGGACTCAATAATTTTCAAATTTATCTGCTGTAATTAAGAGTTTGGCTGAGTTCCAAAATGCAGGAAAAAAAGTTTAACTGCGGCAGTACTACAGTCTCACTGCGCATCCACTGCGCAGTTTTACTGCTTTGCATATATTTTACTATGCATTAGTTTTACATTTCGGAACGCATTTAAAATAGCAGTCTGGGAGCTAAAAGTGTACGATATGGTTACATTTATTTTTAATGAGGATTTTATTTTTGTTGATACTAGCTGAGGCGCCTGGCGTTGCTCGGGTCTGTAGTTTTAAGGTTCCCGTTCTCTCGTTCTTCCGCTTCCGTGAGAATATGGGGATGAAATATAATCTTTTTTAATGTGGGATTATGTGGCATCCTAATGCTGAAAGAATTTTCGGAGTTTGTCCAGTAGTTTCTAAGTTTCCGTTTCCAACCCCGTTCCAGTAGGAATCTCCCGTTCCCATGAAAATATGTGAATGAAATATCAGTTCAAGTCACTGAGGGATAATGTAACATCCTAGAAGCAAAAGAATTTTTGAAATCGGTCAAGTAACTTTAAGATTCCCGTTCTCGTTCCTGTTTCTGTTCCCGTGGGATTATAGGAATAAAATCTAAGCTAAGTTAATGAGGTATTATGTGGCATCCCAGTACTGAAAGAATTTTTGAAATCTGTCCAATAGTTTCTAAGCTTCCGTTCCCAACCCTATTCCTGTGGGAACTTTCTTAACCTTAGATTCGCTTACTTTTCTTTGGACTCCATCTTTTTCTTTGAACAAACGTTTTCTTTTTGTAGTGAAAACTTTTTTTTTTCTAACGTCAAATGAAAGCATACAAAAAAAAATTAATGCGTTCACTGCGCAGTTACTGCGCATCGTATACCTTAAAACTGCGTTAAGAAACTCGTGATCTTGTAGAACTTTTGCTTTTTAATTTTCGGAACGCATGACTTTGCAGTATCTGCGCAGTTTCTGCATTTTGGAACTCAGCCTTTGCTGCCAAAGTTGATGATAAATTGCTTTAAATTACCTTAAAAACAATATTTCGGATTTGCAGTTTTGCATTTAAATATTGATTAAGTTACTTCACCTCCTCTGCTGGAAACTGCATCTAGGAACATTTTTCTTTGGTGATCCAAGTGATCTGGCGAACACAGATCCCCTTAAAATTTATAGTTTCATTAAAAGCTCCAACTGGTTTTGTTAAATGAGGTGCTAACTCACAATCTTCTATGGTATCAGAATGGACCTTAATATAGGTCTAAGTGTGTCAGTTGTTTTTAACTGACAGTCATTTCAACCTAATCTAACTTACTTCAAAGCGAGTAAATCATTGATTGGACTAATTCTATCTTAAAATCATTTGAAATTTGCATAAGCAGCCAATTATCCCAAAAATAGAAAAAATTTCTTTTCAATATTTTGTAATTCTTGCTTTTACCCACAATGTTAGTTTTGCTTGTTAGTTTTTATGGGCTATCGACCTATAGGTCTAAAAATATTTAGTTACAAACGGAAAAAATACAAACTATGAAATCATAAGAAATGTGAAGAGAGAATTTTTCCTTAGAACTATTTATACTGCGATTCTTTTATAGATTCTGCTATAGTGCTGAACAAATATTTAAACTCTGGTTTGAAACCTGTTCAATTTGAAATCGAATGGAAAATTGAATAAAAGAGTGAATTTCTGAAAAACCACCGACGGCGACGTCTGCACCATAATCATTATAATAATTGAAGTGTGGAGCTGAATAGTGGTCTGCAGTAAGTGCTATAAGACAATGTGATTGTATAGCTTTGAAAAAAAGGAAAACATAATTCAATCAAAGATAAACTGGAAAATTGTCTCTAGGAACTGCTTCCTAAGTCCGACCTGTAGGCTGTAGTTGCGTGAGGATTTGAATATTTATATATGTGCACATGTGTATGGTTGTAGAATGAAAGTAAAAATTAAAATTAACTCACCGCGATCAAAGTATAGTCCTGCCTTTGTCACACTTCCGAACCCATCAATGTCGTTGTCAGACGGTGGAGTATCGAAACAACGTTATAAAAAAAGAAGAAAAAAAAATATTTACAAATCAAAACCAAAATAAATTTAGTCAAAAGGATACGAATCCGGAATGAACACTAGGTATTCAAGAATCAATCCTTGTGAATAGTTTGAACTTACTTTTCCTCATGAACACTACATTGAGAACCTCACCTGAAACGAAAAGTATGTCATTTAACATCATAGCCATGCAAAATACTGTCCCATGGAACCATCTGATCGCCACGAATAAAAGTTATTACCCACCTAGAAGTGAATTAAACTAATACAAAGATTGTAACGATAGTATTCTCCACTTCACTCAGGATTTTAGTAAGGCAATAATGCTAATTTTTTTTTTTATTTTTTTTTTATGTAAATAGTTATATGTACGTACCTACCTGCGCATTTACGTAGGATTATGATTGGTTATGAAACATATTTCACTAACCGAAGTTAAATAACAGACTTTGATACCTAGTAAAATTCTTAATAATTAGCACTCCCGATCAAAGCAAAAATTAAATAAATCAAGCCTTGCTAGCTTAACACATAAAATACGATTTGTATTGTATCTACTACTTATACACACATATACAATGGTTCCTATTCCTATTTCCTCTCCTTCACCAACCCACATGGTTTTTGAATTCGCTACACCACTTGCTTTCGAATAAATTAAAATTTAATAAAAAAAGTGTGTGGTTGCAAATTCATTGTACACAAAAATTATTTAAAGATAATATAGGTATGCAACTTACCGTTTATAATTTGCACAGGTACTACCTATCTTAAGATTCATTAATAATTAATTTAATAAAAAAAAAATAATAAAAAAAAGACATAGGTATATGTGCAATATCAAGCAATGGAATCTTAGACTATGGGGGAAAAGGGTATTACATTGTTTATAATAAATCATTATTTAATTTTCCCTTTAAAAGGAGTTGCATGAATTCCTTGCTCTGTTCACTGCACTTTTTTCATTCTTAACTAATTTGCCACCGATTGTAGGTAGTTCACATAACTATCTACTATGTAAAAATAAGTGCACATAGAAAAGAGATGAAATAATAGGAAAATGGCATTAAGTGCATTTATTTATACACAGTATCTGGCCTACCTAAAATTGTAACAATA
Organism: Melanostoma scalare; assembly: GCA_949752695.1. Lineage (NCBI taxonomy): Eukaryota > Metazoa > Arthropoda > Insecta > Diptera > Syrphidae > Melanostoma > Melanostoma scalare. Next base: position 100,420,579 of record OX456985.1, on the reverse strand, counting down.
AATCTATCCACATTAAAATGATACACATTTGTATACATATATGCTACCGAGATCTACCCCTTTTTAATCCTTTCATGAATTTTGTATACCTATGAATGTATATAGTCGAGTTAAACTAAACGGTACGGCCGGCGCGGCGCGGCGTCGCTGTGGTGGCGGCCGACAGTGCGTGCGAAAATGAAACGTTGGGCAAACAAAAAACAATTTAAAGATGTACCTATAACCTATGTACATATGTATGAAGGCACATTTTCATTCTTCTTTGCCCGACAGCAAGGCTGCCAATTATGAGTTCAGAATGGAAATCAAATTTCAGAAAAAGCGAAATGAATTGGAAAAATTTAGCAGAAATTAAAAAAAAATTATAAGAAGGGAAAGCAAATCGCAAAAAAAAACAAAGTGAATTTGAAAAAACTTACCAAAAATAAAAAAAAATTGTGAACAACAGGTATATTTTAATTTAGCAGAGACAAGTTAACGTCAACAAAATTATTCAATTCTTCATATCCACGCGCAGCAACTTGAACTGCAATTATTGCATTATCGAATTCCCAGAAAACAGCACAGACGACCTCAACGACGGTCATCACCCCAACATCGGCGACAGGTCGTCAGCACTTTTATAACAGCAGCAGAGGTTTCAATTAAGATAGGTAGTTGTAAGTTATTCAGTTCAATTTTGTATTTTGAAGTGTTAATAAAGAATAGAAAAAAAGAAATGAAATTCTTTTTTTTAAACCAAATTAATATAGTTTAAAATAACTGGCGCACATACGTGGTTTTTTGTTAAAGTACAAACGAAGTAAGTCGACCTAAAGTAGCTCGCCTCGTAAGACACTATCAAGCATTAAGCCGACCTAAAATAGCTCGCCGCGTGTGTTAAGTTAAAGTGTACCAAGCAAAGCAACCAACCCATCAATAGAAGTCAATCAATAGAAAGACGAACCACGAGGGAGTGTAAGAATTTTTACCCTAGTAGCTGACGCAAAGAGGACAACGGAAACCTTACCAGCGTGGGATGATCTCCAAGATCTTTATGTAAGAAAATTATTTTAAGAAACAAAAAGTGAAATTATTATTTTGTCTGAAACCAGAAATCAAAATCCTAATCAAAGAAATTATTTTAAGAAACAAAAAGCGAAATTATTATTTTGTCTGAAACCAGAAATCAAAATCCTAATCAAAGAAATTATTTTAAGAAACAAAAGTGAAATTATTATTTAGTCTGAAACCAAGAATCAAGATCCTAATTAAAGAAAATATTACAGAACAAAAGTGAAACTATAGTTAAAGTACTTAGAATTTTGCACATTAATGAGCAAACGTAGTTAATACTGATTCAAAACAAAACCAAATAGCTTTTATTTTCTAGTACCTCTTATGCGATTTATAAGCATTTTATACAAAAATTAAGATAATTTGAAACATAAGAGTTGAAAAGAACATTATAAATTTTCAAAATTCCGAAACACGAGAAAGAAAAAAGACATAAAAAAGCAATCATGACAGAACCTACAGGTTCTAGCAATACATTACCAAATATTCCACTTCCAAATTTTAACCTTCCCCCCCCCAAACCCAAACATATCCAATCCAAATTCAGCAAGTGCTACACCCGAATTCGAGGCACTCGTCACTAGCATCGTTTCAAAAGTCTGCAATGATCAATGTAAAAACATTGTTCAATCCATTATAAATCCGCATGCCAACTTTTACAAGGGCGTAGAACAAAGTATTGATGTGCAATATGCAGGAAATTTAGGTGAACTAGATAAAGTACCCGATGTGGTACGATCAATTAGGGAATTCTCAGGGAATCCTGGCGAATACAGCTCTTGGCGAAAGAGCATTGAAAGAATCCTAAGCATTTACAACCATCTTAGAGGCACACCAAAATACTTTGGTATCCTCAACACAATAAGGAACAAAATTGTAGGTAACGCAGATGCGGTTTTAGAATCATACAATACGCCGTTAAATTGGGAGTGCATTTCTAAATGCCTCACTACCCACTATGCCGACAAGCGCGATTTAGGTACCCTTGAGTACCAAATGACAACTCTTTCACAGGGTAATAACAACGTCGAACAATATTATCAAATGGTATACCAACATTTGACATTGATATTGAATAAAATCTCTAGTATGGACATTTCTACAGATGCCATGCATTTGTTAACAGACACCTACAGAGACAAAGCTCTCGATACATTCATCAGGGGCCTTAAAGGAGACCTACCTAGATTGTTGGGTATTAGAGAACCCGCAGATCTTCCTCAGGCTGTATACTTGTGCCAAAAATTGGATAACCAACAATTTCGCACACAGCACGCTAATATTCCTAGCAGAAAACATACTCCCGAATTACCACCTCGAAAATCAAACCACTATCATCAAACACAACAATTCTACCCACATTTAGCACATGTTCCTCAACATCCTCCACGTCGGTCCCATTACCCGCAATACTCCCAACAGCCTCAACAATTTTATCAGTATCCTCCACAAAATCCTTTTGCACAGCAAAACCAATATGGTCCATCTCGACCAACTGCCCCAAAACCACTTCCTAGACCAGAACCTATGGAAATCGATTCAAGTTTACGTTCAAGAGGAGTAAACTACATAAATAGGCCAAAGTATCAGAATCATTTATACGGCAAAAGGCCAAACGATCAAAATATTACAACTCCATCTACACAAGCACACCCACCGAAAATTCAAAGAAATTTCCACTTGCCAACTAATCCAGTAAATCCTAATTCCTATCCCGAAACAGTAATCAATCCAAACCTTGAACTAACTAATAATATTGAACACTATTATCAACCAAATATCAGTGATTATAACTCTTTAGTAAATGCTATGAGTACAGTGAACATCGGAGATGAATCTTTAGATGAATATATTGAAAAACAAAGCAATTACTATGAACAATTAAACGATTATGCAGACATCCATTTTTTAGGTTAACAAGCTCGTCTTTGCCATACTTCGAATGTAAGACGAGCGACGGTAAAATTTTAAAATTTCTAATAGATACAGGGTCAAACAAAAACTACATCCAGGCAAGCCTAGTAAAGAATCCAATTCCGAATAACGAAAACTTTTTGCAAACTCAGTTGGCGGTCAAGTCGAAATAAGCCAACATACTATGATAAATCTTTTCGGTATTAATAACATTCAAATACAATTTTTCATTCTTCCCTCACTCAAATCCTTCCATGGAATCCTGGGCAACGACAGCCTTAAGGATTTGTCAGCTGTCATTTTTACAAAAGAAAGTTATATGCTTATTAAAAATAAGCTTAAAATCCGATTAAAACAACAAATTTATGAGTCAATAAACTCCGTCACTATCAGAGACAAACACATGTCCGAAGAAAGCAAGTTTAAGCTTCGCAAGCTCACCGATACACACTCTGATCTATTCGCCGAACCGGATGAAAAATTAACTTACACCACAACGGTGAAAGGAAAAATTAGAACCTCGACTAATGAACCAATATATACGAGATCATATCCATACCCTATGTCCTTAAAGGATGAAGTCGAAAAGCAAATAAATCAATTGCTTAAAGACGGCATCATCAGACCTTCTCGGTCTCCTTACAATGCACCAATATGGGTTGTACCCAAAAAAGTTGATGCATCTGGCGAAAAAAAATTTCGACTAGTAATCGACTATCGAAAACTGAATATGGTCACTATCCCCGACCGCTATCCGATACCGGAAATAAATGAAGTTCTATCCCAACTCGGACAAAACAAAGTCTTCTCAGTACTCGATTTAAAAAGTGGTTTCCACCAAATCAAACTACACGAGAACGACATAGAAAAAACAGCCTTCTCCGTAAGCAACGGAAAATACGAGTTTGTACGACTCCCATTTGGACTGAAGAATGCTCCGTCCATTTTTCAAAGAGCATTAGACGACATATTACGAGAACACATAGGAAAAATCTGTTTCGTCTATATAGACGATATTGTCGTCTTCAGCAAAGACGAAGAGTCACACTTCGAAAACCTTTCAATGATTTTCAGAACTCTTCAAGAAGCCAACTTAAAAGTACAAAGGGACAAATGTGAATTCTTGCAAACTAATGTAGAATTCTTAGGTTTTATTATTACACCCGAAGGAATAAAGACCAACCCAAAGAAACTAGAAGCAGTAGAAAACTTTCCATGTCCAAATACACTGAAAGATCTAAGATCATTCTTAGGCCTGTCAGGGTTTTATCGCAGGTTTATAAAAGACTACGCTAAAATAGCGAAACCCCTAACAGTCCTTTTAAGGGGAGAGGATGGACGAACGTCCAAACATGCCTCAAGTAAAAAAGTCATAGCAATGAACGACGAAGCATTAGAAGCATTTGACAAAATAAAAAAATCTTTAACCTCGGAAGACGTAGTTCTCGCATATCCCGACTTAAAAAAAGAATTCCATTTAACGACAGACGCATCAGACTACGCAATTGGCGCTGTCTTGGAACAAGATAAGAAACCCATTACCTTCATCTCTCGAACACTAGATAAAACTGAAGAACATTTCGCTACAAACGAAAAAGAAATGTTAGCGATCATATGGGCACTCACTACTCTTAGAAATTACCTTTACGGTCAGTCAGTTGTAAAAATCTACACTGATCATCAGCCCTTAACTTATGCGCTGAGTAACAAAAACACCAACCATAAATTAAAACGATGGAAAGCCATACTCGAAGAGTATAATTACGAGCTTAAATATAAGCCCGGCAAAACCAACGTCGTGGCCGATGCATTATCAAGACCACCGATTAATAGCAATATAAATTCTTTAACCGTCACACAACATAGTGACGAAAGCTCAGGACTACACCAATTCACAATTGATTAAAATTAACACTGGAAATGCCAAGATCCAAAATGGATCCTTCAAAATCATACATGTTATTGACATCGACGTTTATGGCAATTTCATCCGAGAATTGGAAACAGCAATAACCAACGTGAAACCCCAACATCCTATATATCCTATCCTTTCCTTCGAAATTGAAAAAATTAGAAATTACTTTTTAAGATTAAAAATAAAAGAAAAAAATAAGAGATCATTAGATTTCATCGGAAGTGCGTGTAAATGGATTGCCGGAAATCCGGACCAGCACGACTTCGAAATCTTAACTGATAAGATGAATAATGTGTTAAGTAATAATAATAATCAAGTTATAATCAACAGAATAACAATTGAAAAAATTAATGAAATCACTAACCTTACAAATAATATAATCAAAACCTTTAAAGAGCAAAATGACGTAGAAATAAGTTTAATTATGAAAATAAAATATAAACTTGAGTTAATAAAAGAAGAACTCATAAATATTGCCTACGGCATACATTGGGCTAAAGCCAACATTGTTAATTCATACATTTTAAGTAGCAACGAAATCAATATTACTGAAACTATAATAAAAAATGAAAAAATTCCTTATGTCAATTTAGATGAAGCCTTAGAATTTGCAAATGTGAAAATTGCTTCCAACAATAAAAATATAATTTACATATTAGAACTACCTACAAGCGAAAATTATTCCTGTAGTGTTTTTATACTTAAAGCAATAAAGAAAAATAATGTCATTAACAAAATTCCTTACGAAAATGTGTTAGAATGTAGAGATAAGATTTTTGGAATAATTAAAGATTGTAAAAAATTTAGTGAACTATCCATATGTAATAAGAAAAACGTAATAGATATTAGCACCTCTGCCTGCATACCAAACCTACTGAAAAGCATCAAACCAACATGTACGCAAATAAACAACGAGCACATTCCATCACTCGAAGAAATATCTCCTGGAATTCTCCTCCTCAACCAATTCAATGGTCCTGCAGCTATTAATAATGAAACAGTCGAACTCAATGGAACTTACATCATCCGCCATACCAACTCTTTGATACAAATAAACCAAAGAGAATTCACTAACAGAGAAATCATCAACTATCATCCTATGCCAGCAGTTCTTCAGCCAGCTCCAATGTTAGAAGCCAAAGAAGAATTCCTATCACTCGAGAGAATTAAGAATCTCTACGCAAACAGCACAAACAAGATAGACTTGCTAGAAAACAACAATATCATCCATAGCACAACCAGCTCAGCACTAGCATTTTGCCTCAGTCGTTCAGCAACAGCTGTCGAGCGTAGACGTGTTGACGACTTTAGCTGTGAGTATATTTACAAGTGGAGTGTGTTAGAAAAGTTTAAAAAGTTCAGTGAATTTCAACTAAGGCAGTAGCCGAGGTTGTCTAGCAGCAAGTACCCAGCGTGGAGGGACCCGGGATCGATCCCCACGCGAACCTAAAAGTTCAACTTTTTTGGTTAAACAAAATTGCGGAGCAAAAAGAACGTGAACGTTTATTGAAAGAAATAAGAGAAAAAATTGATGTGATGGACCAGTCAGGTCCATCAACATCTGGTCAGGCGATGTTGACAACAACAACAACAACAACCACAGCAGCGGCAACAACCGCAATAACAACAGCGGCAACAACCGCAATCAAGAGAAGGCGACGCATACAAGCGAAGCCGAATCTGGTCCGTCGCAAGCAAAAGGCGGTGGAGGAGAAGGAGGTTGAAGGTATGATGTCAACCAGTAATTCTGATAGCGAGGAAAGCCTAAACTCAACGTATGAATACGAGTCAAACGGCGGAGAAGGCCGCTATACAGGGAGCGGTAATTCTTTCGCTGCCCTAGCAGAGGACGAGGAAGAAAAAAATGAAAAAAATGAAAATGAAGATAAGCGACTACAATCGATTACTCTAATAATAGAGAAGCTTAGTAAAGAGATAAGCGAGATAAAGGCAAGGCAAGAGGCCCGCAGAAAAATTGAAAGCGAGGCAAGACAAAAACAGTCTGTGCCAAAAGAAAATGCTCCAAAGCAAAATAGAGCACCTGCAGACAAAACTGCAACCAAACAGCAGTCAGGAGCAGCAAAACAGGCTGCTAATAAAGAAACTGCACCCGTGCAGCAACGCGGGACGTCAGCAAAAAAAGCTGAAATAAGTAAAAAAACTGCTACCGATGAGCAGCCACGAGGGACCGCGGCTATAAAAGCCGCGACAACGATCCCCAGCAAGAAGCAGCAGCCATCAAAGCAGCAACAGAGGAAACAGCAACAACAAGAGCCAGCACAACAACAGCAGCAGTCACAAGAAAAGACCATAAAAAAAGGCAGAGTGCCCCCGATAAATACCCACAGCATGGAGTTGAAAGCCACTATAAATCTGTGTAAGTCCGCCATTGGCGATAAATTTAATATAAAACGATTAGGTCAAGATCGGCATGCGATCCAATGTGAAAACATTGGTGACCATAAGATCCTTCGGGAGTTGTTGAAAGTGACAGCCACCGAACATTTTACATTTACTCCCAAAGAGGAGAAACCAAAATCCATGTTATTGAAAGGGGTAGAGCCTACCTCTGACCCAGAGGAGCTCTTAGTTGAACTCCGCAGGTTGGCGGGCGACGATCTCGAGTTCATCGGGGTCAAGTCGTTCACCACGGCCAAGGCAAGACGGGAGAAGCGGCTATTGCCGATGTTCCTCGTCACTTTATCACCCAATAGCCGTCTGGAGAGTCTAAGGAAAATCTCCGTCCTAGACTACCAGATGATAAGATGGGAAAAATTAAACAGGCACGGGGACATTTTACAATGTCTTCGTTGCCAACGGTTCGGGCACGCCGCATTCAACTGCCAAATGCAGTCGAGGTGCGTCAAGTGTGGAGAGAACCACAACGACAAAGAGTGTAAGCTCGGTGAGACAAGGGCCGAAGACAAGACCCTACTGAAGTGCGTTCTCTGTGGTGGAGATGGACACCCTGCTAATTATCGGGGTTGTCCTCGATACCAAATTATTAAAAAATCAAAAAAAGCTGCTCCAACAGCAACTAAGGATGAGGGAAGGCAAACAGCCAGACCAATTCCAAGGGCCGTCGTTCCCGAAGTCTCTTACGCCCAAAGGGCGTGGGGGGCTGGGAAAACGGTACAGCCTCCTCAGAAAGCGGCCGCACAGCCATCTGTGTCAAAGGCTGCTACTGGGGAGTCAGAGGTGATGGTAGCTCTGCGTGTCATTCAGGCACAAATGAGTGAACTATCACGGCAAATAAGTGAGCAGGCGCGTAGGGTGGACTTGATCTACCGTGCAGTGCCTTCGCTTGCGCAATTTTTGGGTTAACGGGCGCGCTGCCGGAGAGGCCTTTCAAGATCCTAGCCGTGAATGTGAATTCGCTAGTTAGGGTAGAACGACGAGCCAACTTCTCTGAGTTGTTAAAAGACCAACGTCCTGATGTATGTATGGTTAGCGAAACTAGGCTAAACCAGCATCACAATTTGACGAATAATAATTACAATATCGTAAGGAGGGACCGACCCAACTCGACTTTCGCGGGTGGGGTTGCGATCTTCATACGTAAGGGCATTGCTCATAAGGTAATATATAGTGGTGAAGTACGCCGATTCCAGTTGCTTGAAGCGTGTATCGTATGCATCCCTCTCCAACAGGGGAGGCGCTTGTATGTGGTCGCGATCTATGCGCCGGAGGCTTCTCAAAATTCATGTTTTATAACAGAGCTTGAAACACTTTTTCGATGTCTGAAACTGAACTCAGAAGAAAACTATTTCCTTTTGGCCGGTGATTACAATGCTAAACACCAAGATTGGGGAAATCAATTAGCCAATCCAAGGGGGACCCAGCTATTCAATTGGCTGGGGCTCCACAGCATTGAGTGTAAAGTCGATCTGCTGGCTACTGACAGGCCTTCATATCCTCGAAGTGGCTCTTATTTGGATCTATTGCTTTTAGACTCAAGACTTAAACTGACCGACGACATTCTTCGACGGACGAAAAATTGTTTGACGACGGTTGAGTACGACAGTGACCACTGTGGACTTGCCGCCGTCATACTGCTTCCGAACAACCTTGTGGAACTGGAGGAGTACGTGCCGACGCACTCTTACAACTACGGTAAGACACGTTGGCCGCGCTTTTCCGGTGCCGTCTCAAGGGAACTTCGTACGAACGATATTGCGCCGCCATGCAACAGGAATCTGTCGAACGTCGAGATCGATGGGTACCTGCAACGTATGGAGGATGCAGTCCGTAGTACAATGGACAGAACAATTCCTAAATATAGGCAACATGACTCGACGAACATGTACAGAAACGCGACAATAGACGCACTTTACAAACAAAAAAGTAGACTCCTGTCAAGACTCAAACTCTTGCACAGGAGGTTTACTGACCGACACGATTTGGAGATTAGAACTCTGAAGTCACAGATCAAAAATCTCCAACAGTTAATAAAAGAAAATTACAGAATATCTATATCTCTTTTCTGGAACAACAAAATTCGGGCTGTACAGTCCAACAACCCGAGTATGTTTCCGGAAATAAATAAAATTTTTAGGAGAAAAGATCAAAATGACCTTCAGGGTATTAAACTCCAAAGGACGACAGAGAACAAAAACTTACTTTTGACAATAGGGATAGATCCGGATGAGGCCATCTTGGATGATGACCACTTTATAGTGGAAGATGCTCAGGAGAAGGTAGAGACGGTGGGTGCTGTTTTCGAGCGAGTATATAAGGTGAATGAGTGCATTCGCCCGAATTACGACCTTGAGAACAGAGCCTTCGTTGGACACTTCTATCTTAGAGACGAGATCTCGCATTGGCGATCCGAGAATCCTGGTTTCACTAGGTTCAATGACGACCGACTTGCAAATGCAGTCATCGCCCAGCGAAACGGGGATAACACCCTGTTCGTTTCTAAGATGGACCTCGTGGACATCTTTCACAAAATAAAGAAAAAGAAGTCGGCAGGAGTCGACGGCATACCCAATGTTGTGCTGCGAAACCTCCCTTCGGAAGCGGTGGACATATACACCACGTTGTTCAACAATGCGCTGAATAATGCATATTATCCAGTGCGTTGGAAGACGGCAGTGGTCCATCCTCTCCTTAAAAAAGGTAAGGATGGTTCCAATCCAGCAAATCTCCGGTCAATTAGTCTTCTTCCGAGTATCAGCAAGGTATTCGAGAAAGTTCTCAATAGAGCTCTGTCCACATGGGCTGAGGACAAACATATTATTCCTGAAAATCAGTTCGGTTTTAAGGCGGGCCATGATACCACACATGCCGCGTCTAAACTAGTATCAGATATTCAATGGAACAAAGCTAAAAATCAGTGTACGGGTGCATGTCTGGTTGACTTGGAGAAGGCTTTCGATACCGTTTGGTTAGACGGTCTTTTCTATAAGTTGATCAGATATGGCATGAGTAAACCACTGCTTTATATTCTCAATGACATGCTTCATGGTAGAACGTTTGTTGTGAAAAGTTGCAATATAACTTCTACCAGAACTTTTAAAATACAGAACGGTCTACAACAGGGGGCGGTGAATTCGCCTATTTTATTTAGCATTTTCACCGGCGATCTAATTGGTTCTCTTCACCATGCTATAGCGTACGCCGACGACCTTATTGCGTACAGAACAGGTCCAAAGATTGAAGTCATCAGAATACTTTTGCAGCGTGACTTCGATAAGATCCAACAATATTGCGATGACTGGAAGTTGAAAATCAACGTCCAGAAATCGGAAACAATTGTGTTTAGAACCTCGTTGGCTCGGGCCTCATGGGATACGAGAAAGAACTGGCGAAAGCTGGTGATCGTTGATCTACATGGCCACCCACTGCCAAACAAAGTAGTAGTCAAGTACCTCGGCATCTGGCTAGATCAGTATCTATATTTTAACAAACATATGGATGCGGCTCTGGCCAGGGCTAGAGGAGCTTTTGCTCTGACAAGGCGACTGTTTCACAGCAGTCAACTTGATAGCAGAGTGAAGGTGATTTGCTACATGGCCCTCATAAGGCCAATGATTGTCTATGGGTGCCCCGTGTGGTTCAATGTTACAGCGTCTCAAATGGAAAAGATTCGGGTGTTTGAGAGACAGTGTCTGCGTACCTGTCTTGGATTGCACAGAACACCAGAGTCGGAGTACAGAAAATATTATCCTAATGAGGTCCTTTACAACGGGGCTCAAATAAACAGGATCGACAACTTCATTATAAAACTGACTCGTGGTCACACTGCAAGAGCGATGACCTCGACCAATGGCCTGATTTTTGGGGCTTATTACCCCAACACTGAATATATGGAGAAAACGCGCTTCAGTGGATTTGTCCCACCGGAGGCTTTCCTCTATTTTGATATGGTAGGGTTGATTCAGGATAGATTGGCGGTTCCGCTAATCTACCACGTCTGCCGTAAGTCCGTGGAACGACGACTCCTTTACAACCGAGACGTCACCGCAGTAGGCGGAGAAGCTGTAGAGCTCCTCCGGTTCAGTAGGGCGGTTTCAGATCGCGATCGTCGTGACGTTGTTAAAACGTCGAATATGTTCTGGTGGTTGTCGGAGCAACAACAAGAATTTGATAATGATAGCGAGTCGCCAATGGCTGGCTTACACAGGTTTAGCGTGTAAGTCTTAGGGTATAGGGGGTAGACACAGTGGCAAACAAAAAAATCACAAAAAATCAAAAAAAAAAAAAAAAACATAAAATCCAAAAAATCAAAAAAAAAAAAAAAAAATCACAAAATACAAAAAACCAAAAAAAAAAAAAAAAATTAAAAAATTCAAAAATCCAAAAAAAATTACAAAATACAAAATACAAAAAAAAAAAAAAACCCAAAAGCTTCTGTGGCTGCTCTAGTTTTAAGTAGATTTAAGTAGTTTTAATTAGTTTTAATTAGTTTTAAGAAAACAAAAAACATGATCTATATAACTAAGTTTTTTAAAATTTTCTTAGTTTTAACTTGTTCTAGTTTTGATTCATAAGGTATCTTAAGGCCGAAAGGCACTAGTAGTAAGATATTGAATAATTTAGAGTACCCGCCTAGGGTCAGTAAGTTAATTAAGTTATTATATAAGCTAATTTTACACATTTTTGTTAGCATGTAAGTAGATATAAGAAAAATTGAATAAAAATGAATTAAAAATGAAAATGACTAGCATTTTGCCTAGTAACAATAATAATAATATTGGCTGTCAAATTCCTTCGAAATCAAAAGAACAAAACCATCCAAAACGAAAATCTAACTTCAACACCAGAATTAGATAAAAACGCAAAAACCATGGTAATAGGTATTGAAGACATCAAGAAACACCTGAGGTCATCAAACGAGGACGTTCGAATTTAAGGGCGGAGGAGTTAACGTCAACAAAATTATTCAATTCTTCATATCCACGCGCAGCAACTTGAACTGCAATTATTGCATTATCGAATTCCCAGAAAACAGCACAGACGACCTCAACGACGGTCATCACCCCAACATCGGCGACAGGTCGTCAGCACTTTTATAACAGCAGCAGAGGTTTCAATTAAGATAGGTAGTTGTAAGTTATTCAGTTCAATTTTGTATTTTGAAGTGTTAATAAAGAATAGAAAAAAAGAAATGAAATTCTTTTTTTTAAACCAAATTAATATAGTTTAAAATAACTGACATACAAAAAATAAATAAGGTATGTTTATATATCAAATAGAATGGCAGCCCTGACCTGTTGTGATATTTAGATGAGATGCAGCAACAAGTTATTATCTCTGAACCTGAACAGCCAAGTAATAGGAAAAGTGAAATGTTTTTCCAAAATCCATTAAATTTGGAGAAAAATATAGATATGAATACAGGACACAACTATGGCGAAATAGAAAGGCGTGTGTATAACACTAATCTTAAAAAATTATGTAGTACCTACAAAAGATTTGTGATACCTACATACATATACGCACATGCTTACGTTCATATTATGTATGTAGGTACTAACATTTTGGGTGCAAATGTAAACTTTACAAAATTCGAAACGATTGTGTAACAAATCAATAATTGGGTAGGTATATAAAACAAGGGAGCGGTGATCAGGTGATCGGTCACTATTCCCAAGTATGGTACATAATTGTGTACTCTTGGACCAGTAGTTAAGTTCATGCTATTTACGCTATGTGTTGGCTTTGACTTGGAAGCCACAGGGATAATTACTATGAAACGCATTCATAAATACTTTGCTTAATTGCTTTACAAAAATGTTGATTTTGTTCATATACCAAAAGTTACTAAGAATATATCTTTTTTTTTTGCTAAAAAAAATTGGAATAGCAGTAGGAATGTGAGTTAACTTTGGTGGCGGAATTGAAATATTTGCTTTAGTGTTCCGCGGTGGAAGGTAATTTTATGATAGTAAATATGAGTTAAAAAACAGAAAAAACAACCTAGGTAAAAAACCTCCACCAAAAACATGCAATCAAGCTAGCAAAGTGATTTTTTAGAATTAAACGGGAAGAGCAAAAAAATAAAAGTTTGTTTTTTCCTAGAGCAAATAATTCGTAGAAAAAAAATTAGAAAAAATAATTTTTTTAATAAAAAAAATTAAGAAAATTTTTGCTAATCAGCGAAAATCAAGTTTTTTTAGTTTTTTTAGAGCAAATAATTAGCAAAAAAATATGATGAGAAAATTTGGTCACTAAGGTTTTGTTGGAAAAAAAATATTTGGTTAAGTTTGCGTCAAGTTGATGAAGTGATTTTTTAGAATTAAACGGGAAGAGAAAAAAAATAAAAATTTGATTTTTCCTAAAGCAAATAATTCGTAGAAAAAAAATTAAAAAAATTAATTTTTTTAATTAAAAAAAAATTAAGAAAAAAATTAAGAAAATTTTTGCTAATCAGCGAAAATTTTTTTAGAGCAAATAATTAGCAAAAAAATATGATGAAAACATTTGGTCAGTAAGGCTTTGTTGGAAAAAAATATTTGGTTAAGTTTGCGTCAAGTTGATGAGGTGATTTTTTAGAATTAAACGGGAAGAGCAAAAAAATAAAAGTTTGTTTTTTCCTAGAGCAAATAATTCGTAGAAAAAAAATTAAAAAAATTAATTTTTTTAATTAAAAAAAATTAAGAAAAAAATTAAGAAAATTTTTGCTAATCAGCGAGAATCAAATTTTTTTAGTTTTTTTTAAAGCAAATAATTAGCAAAAAAATATGTTGAAAACATTTGGTCAGTAAGGCTTTGTTGGAAAAAAAATATTTGAATAAGTTTGCGTCAAATTGATGAAGAGATTTTTTAGAATTAAACGGGAAGAGCAAAAAAATAAAAGTTTGTTTTTTCCTAAAGCAAATAATTCGTAGAAAAAAAATTAAAAAAATTAATTTTCTTAATTAAAAAAAAATTATGAAAAAAATTAAGAAAATTTTTGCTAATCAGCGAAAATCAAATTTTTTTTAGTTTTTTTTAGAGCAAATAATTAGCAAAAAAATATGCTGAAGAGATCTGGTTTCTTAACATTTCCTGAAAAAAACACCTCGCCAGCTTGACGTCAAGCTGGTGAAGTGATTTTTTATAATTAAACGGGAAGAGAAAAAAAATTAATTTTTTGGTAAATAATAAGCAAAAAATTAGCAACTAAATTACACATTAACTTGGATCCGATCAGAGAAAGTTACTTCGCCAGCTTGACAGAGGTAAAAAAATAGTAATAAATAATTCATTTATTGACATTTTGGGTTTGTTACATTTACATAGATTAGATATTTTATGAATTTATAAGCTTTGGCCTAGCCGTCAGCTCGACTGGCATCATTAAAATATTTTATATTAAAAAAGAAAAAAAAATAGCATTAAAAACTAAACTGAATTTGTTTTGTATATTTTTGTATTTTTGTATTTTTTGTATCATTATCACGCATATTCTGTTATAAGCAGCATTCTAAATTTATAGGTTTCCTTCAAAAACAAGGCAAGCTCTTTCCAGTAAGCTCCGTTTAAGATGATTTTTGTCTCCTCCATTGAAAGAACAGCTTTTCCAAAGTAATACAGTCTATAAGTTTTGTAAATTGGACAAATGCTTAGTAGATGGAAGAAGTCTTCTTTGGCTTTCAAGTTACATATAATGCAGAACTGATTAAAATTCCCGTTGCAGGGGCTTCCGTTGAGACTTAAAACCCCACATCTCGCTTTGAATATCAAGGAGATTTCCTTACAGCTGAATGTATCTGTAAAATAATTTGTATCACAGAGATTGTGCTCCAATTGGGCGTAAAGTATTCTGCTTAACGACTGACAGGCCTCTTCAAGCATTAGATTACGAGTACAGTTTTCTTGCATTTGAATAATTTTATAAAATTTAGCCTTCAAAATTTGGGGCTGGTTTGGGTCGATAACTTCTCCATATGCAGTACCAAGGTTTTGCCACGTTTCCATCCACCAATCTTTATTTCATAATATTTATTCATATCTCATAAAGTAGCAGCTTTTTGGACAAACGAGATTCAGGGTATTTCAAAACTTTAATGATGTAATCGGCTTGAAGCTTCAGAGTGTAGGTAAATAATTTTGGTAGCCCTGCTGTTTCCAGGTATATGGCGTAGTTTGGAGTATTTATCGGAAGATAAAACAGTTTTTTAATAAAATTTCTTTGTAATTTTTCAACTTCTTCATACTCTTTTAACCCCCAAACCTGGGCAGCGTAGAAAAGCGATGATTTTATAACAGAATCAAAGTTTTATTATTTGACAGAGAGATATATGTGTGGATTTAAAAATACATTTCTCCGTGTTAAATTGATGAGACCTTGTGATGCATTACATTTTTCTGTGAGGTGTTTCCGAAAATCCAAAGTTGAGTTAAGTTTAATTCCAAGATATTTGTATTCTTTCGCTACATCCAAACGAGTTCCATTAAAAGTCCAAATATTTCTCACTTCACGCTGATTTGACCTTGAGAACACCATAGCTTTTGACTTTTCAGTATTGATAGCGAGACCCCATTTTTCACAATATGCCGCAAGACGATTTATCATTAATTGTAAATTTTCTTGCGACTCTGACAATATAACAAGGTCATCGGCATAGAGCAATACATTTACGATGACGCCTGCAATTTGGATACCTCCGGGAAGATGTTTAACAATGTAATTTATAAAAAGAGAGAACAAGAGGGCACTGAGAAGACACCCTTGCTTAACACCAGTATCTGTTCCAAACCATTGCGAAAAAACTGCTCCATCCCAGACTGTTGCCTTTGTGTCCGTATACATGTTGCGTATTACTCGAAGAAATCGTGTAGAAACACCCAGTTCAGAAAGCTTATACAGCATTGCATTTTGATTCACCAGATCAAACGCAGCTTTGAAATCTACAAAGAATGTGTAGATTTTCTTGTTTCTTGCTTGATATGCTTTAACTATAGATGTCAGGGAGAAAATTTGATCAATAGTAGAATAGTTTTTTCTAAACCCTGCTTGAAATTCTGAAAGGATGTTATTTTCGTCCACCCACTTTTCTAGTCTGCAAACTAGTACTCCACAGAATATTTTCGCTATAACATTCATGAAAGAAATGCCACGGTAGTTCTCAACAATGTTCAAATCACCCTTTTTATGAATAGGAAAAATAACGGATGTTTTGAAGGATGCTGGAACTTCCGCACTCATTAAAATTTTGTTAAAAAATGCCAACAAATTGTTACAAAAAGATGCGGAGGCATTTTTAAAAAATTCATAGGGTATCCCATCTTCTCCCGGTGCTTTCCCATCTTTTGCTTTTCGAAGAACTGTTTGTATTTCATCCACAGATATTGTGCAATCTAGTATAGCATCACATATAAATAGTTCGGCATACGAAAAAGAAAGGTGAGTTTTATTTTGTAGTAGGTTCATGAAATAAATAGCGAGGTCATTCGCAGATAATCCAGAACCTATAAAATGTTTTGAACCATTTATTTCTTTTGCTATTCTTCAGAATTATTTTGTGTTTTTTGTCAATCCTAAAGAATGGGCTTGACTAGTTTCATAGTTTATTTTCTTTGAGAGGCAGAGATTTTTGTATTTGATATTCGATTGTATATACCATTGCCGAAGTTCATTATTGTATGCGTTACGTCGCATGGCATTAAGTAAGGCGAACGATTTTTGTCTGGCATTCATGCACTCCCTGTCAAACCATTTTTGTTTAAACGTTGTAATTGAATTTTGACTTAGTTATTGTAGTATTCCTGACGCATGCTATTATTCGATCTGAGAAAGCGTCTGAAGTCTCCGGAATTGAAGTTATCCTAGAAATGACTTCATCCAATGAACGCTGATAGGAATCAACATTTTTGTTATTCCATTTCAAACGCGGAAATAGCTCAAGATTTCTCTCTTGGCGTGTTGTTTCAGAAGTCCACTCAACAATTATTGGTATATGATCAGACAAGTTCTTAGATAAAACTTCAAATTTGGCGATAAGATCTATCCATTCGTTGTTGATGCAGCAAAAGTCGATAACGGATTTTCCCTGCCCTCCTGCTCCTATAAATGTATAATGGCCTTCAATATCTCCTTCGGTGCATCCATTTAAAACAATACTGTCATACAATTGAAGCAACTCCAGTAAACTTTTTCCATTTAGGTTACAGACGTTATCGTAGGATGTTCTGCTACTAGGATTTATAAGTGTGTTATTAACATTTCTCAGTGTCGTTACTTGATTGGAGCTAATTCTGGCGTTAAAGTCACCGACCATTAAAATACTCTTGCTTGCTAGCAGAGACATAATATTACTCAGGTTCACAAAGTCTTCAGACCATTTATTACAGTTTAAGTAAAGCGGGAGAATAAACATATTACTTTTTTTCAGCAGTTTTATTAAAATATTGCCTGGAACTCAGCAAAATCATAACTATTTAATTGTGATATTTTGATACCGTAAAGACATCCTCCACTTGCACGGCCTTTTAAAGAAATTTTGATTGCAGGAATCCAGTAAAGTGTAAATCCATTAAAATATTTAATAAACTTTCTTGAATTTTCAATGGTTACATGCGTTTCAAAGAGGAAAAAAATTTCATAAGTTTTTTTATTTATTTATTTATTTATTCATCTGCCGAGTTTCCTCTTACAGATATCTTAAGCTTATATTAACAATAGTTTATAATAATCAATTACTTCTTTCTTAAACAATTTTCTTTCCTTTGTAAAATCAATTTTACCACAAAGAGAATTAAATAATTTCATATATCTAGTAAATGGTTCATTAATAGCATAATTACATCTATGATGAGGAACATAAAAAATATTTCTGGGCCGAATACTTCTTTCCGGAACATAAATATTCAAATGACTTAACCCTTAACTAAAGTCGTGATTATTTCCTACGCTTCTTAAGTCGTGGGTCCAGTGGACCCAAGCCGTTTTAAATGTCAATAAAAAAAAAAGTATAATATATTTTATAAATTTTTTTTATCAAACTTCATACTTAAACAATAACAAACAAGTTTTTATGAAACCAAACACAGGAACTATCACTTGTACTTCAAATTTGCACTTTCGTCAAGCAGTCTCAATTTATATAGTTTAAAAGTAGTGTGTTTAAAAAAATTTAAAATTAAATACTAAAAACAAAGTTAAAAATATATCAATAGGTTTTTTTGCAATTTTAAAACCAATTTTTCAAAACTGTAAATTCAAAAAATAAAAATCAGTTTCTGAAAAAATTTTGACAATGGTCAAAGTCAGACAATCTAAAAACTTGAAAAACATACTTTTTTCGAACAGGCCATACAAATGGGCAGATTGCACCTAGCACACAAATGTACCGTCTTCGATTTTTTATTTGCCAGACACAAATAGCACCTTTTCTTTTGTTTCTTTCGTCATCTTGGCCATTGTCTGACTATTCAGAAGACAATTCTGAGTCTGAATTGTGATCATTTCAATACCAAATCGTCGTCACTGCCGGCAGAGAAATCGTTTTTCCGAATAATTGCTAGAATTTAGATCAATTTCCTTTTCTTCGTTGTTAAATTCCATAAACAGGTGTTGCTCCAACATGTTTTCGGAATATGCAGAAAAACTTCTTTGATTTGCAATTATAAATCAGCTGAAACATTACAATAAACTGAAATAATAAATAAAATAAATAGTCGAAAAAAAGTAACGTAAGTAAAGTTGTGGGTCCAGTGGACCCATCTACACGCCAAAACACACCTAAGGAGAAGCGAGCTAAATGCGTCCTTCTCACTACACATACATTGGATTACTGTAGGAAGGTACTGAGAAGTTGAGAGAGCTGCGGTGACTGTGCCGTTTTCTATACACATTTATAGATTGTGTGTGGGTCCACTGGACCCACGACTTTAGTTAAGGGTTAAAACAACTGGACATTTTATGTGATAAGACAATATATCATAAATAAACATAATGCAATTTAGACCGCGACGGCTTTCTAAACTGTCAAGACTAATTAGAGCACATCTAGTGGAGTAAGAAGGCATCTCTGGTAAATTCCACCAAAGTTGTCTAACTAAGAACCTTGTAAAGGATTTTTGCACTTTTTCAATACGATTTTTTGAAACAATGTAATGAGGATCCCAAACTACTGAAGCATATTCCAAATAGGGTCGTACAAGTGACGTATAGATCGCTTTTATTGCATAGGGGTTTGAAAATTCCGAGCAGTTTCTTTTTAGAAAACCAAGCATTGAATTTGCTTTCGCAACAACGAAGTCAACATGCAGAGTAAAATTTAATTTTGGATCAAATAACACACCAAGATCTTTTACCTCAGACGACCTGTTCAAAATAATATTTGAAATTGAATAATTATACAATATGGAGGTTGTAGATCTACTAAACGATAAAATATTGCATTTGGAAACGTTAAGAGAAAGACAATTGTCATCACTCCACTTTACTATTGTATTTAAGTCTTTCTGTATTTTGTAACAATCGTCAATGCTTTTAACTGATGCGAAAAGTTTGAAATCATCCGCGAACAACAATCCACTAGAGAATTTTAGTAGCGAAGGCAGTTCATTAATATATAACAGAAACAGCAAAGGTCCAAGATGGCTTCCTTGGGGAAATCCTGAAGAAACATTTATAATTCCCGACTTGGAATCAAAGATTTTGACAATTTGCTTTCTGTTTGACAAATAGCTACAAATCCACTGAAGGAGAGTTGAGTGAATGCCAAAAACCTTTAATTTTTCTTTCAAAATCTCTATGCATAAGTTATCAAAAGCTTTTTGAAAGTCTGTATAAATGACATCAACTTGTTGTCCAGACTCAAGAGAACTAGCAACATAATTTGTAAATAACGATAAGTTTGTTGTTGTGCACCTGCCATTAATAAATCCATGTTGAAATGGGGAAATATGTTCCTTTATGTGAAAAAATAACTTGTTCTAAACAATAAGCTCAAGTAATTTAGGTATTGCTGAAAGCTTAGAAATACCACGATAATTTTCAACCTTGTGCTTATGTCCAGCTTTCAGTATAGGTGTAATGAATGAAAATTTCCATTCATTGAGAAAAACACCAGCAGAAAGAGAAGCATTGAAAATTATTTGAAGAGGTTCATGTAATGATTCACTGCACTGCTTTATTAAAAAAGAAGGAATACCATCTGGACCTGCATTCAAGCTCGTGTTTAGCATTATGATTCCTTCAGAAACATTCTCAGCAGTTATAAAAAGATGACCCAAATTAACATTAGAGTCCAACACACTATCAGTTAAAGAGAAGTCAATAGCTGTATGATTCTTATACACCGTTTCAAAAAATTTAGCAAATAAATTACAAGTAGAAGCATAGTCAGAAGAGGTATCATTCCCATACTCCATGTTTGTGAAAACACCACTATTTTTCTTTTTACTATTAATAAAAGTCCAAAAAGCCTTCGGATTGGTTGATAATTGAGACTGAATATTGACAATATATTGCTTGTATAAAAATTGATTCAAAAAATCGTACTCACGTCGCAGTTGACAATAACGTTTTTTGTCCACTTCAGCTTTAGTTTTCCTGAAAGTCTTAAATGCTTTGTTTTTTACATTTTTTAAATTTCTCAACCTATAATTATCCCACGGTAATTTTGTAATTTTTTTTGTTTGCATTTTGGGAACAAATCTCGAAAATCCACCTTGCATTTCGAAAAGAGGTATAAATTTCATTTAAATCTGTTCCAGTAAGAACTTCCGCCCAGTTCAGAGAATTAAAATAATCATTTAAATAAACATAGTTCCCCTTAGCAAAAGCATAAATGTTATCAACTTGATTATTCACAGTATTTGCTGAAGACTAAACATTGAAAAGTTTTATTTAATAAAGGAAATATAGGTTCATTAACTTCATAGGCCAAACTATTACATATAAAAACAAGATCCAGGAACCTATAGAATGAATTATAAAATCAATTTATCTGAATTAAATTAAGTGATAGTAGTAAATCAATGAATAATACTTCACATTCGTTTCTTACATTATACGGAACCAAACATTTTTCTTCATCAGAGTAATTCCAATTGATACCACCAAGATTATAATCACCCAAAATACAGGGAATTTGACTATCATTAAGGTTTTCAATTACATTCTCAATATTTCTGGCATGCATTTCATAAATATCCGCAGGGCTCTTTGGTGGTATATAACTTACAACAAATACAATTTCTTCATTTGATAAACTTACTCTTACACCAAGCTGATCAATGTTTTCATTGTCGATTTGAAGTTCCAACAGCTGACTTTGAAATTTTGAGAGAACTGCTATAAGAACTCCTCCACCACGATCAGTTGAATTTAGATAACGATCACAACGGTAAGCTGTGTAGCAATCCTCAAACAGCTCTTTTGAGTTGATGTGCGTATGAAGCCAAGTTTCGGTAAACACGATGACATCATATTCATGCAATGATGCAGCGAGAAATTTTTTTTTTATTTTCGTTCTAATACCACCTGTGTTTTGGTAGTAAACAGAGAGCGAGTTGAATGCAGAGCGTTGAGAAGATGAGATTAAAGAAGGTGAGGAAGCAATAACATTAACGGACGAATGATGTACACAATGATATGATGCAGTTTGCATGTGGCTACGATTATCATTTAAGTATTGGCTATTCTGTTCTCTTTTTTTGAAAAAAAACGGAAGTTTTTTACATGAACATCTTGCGGCCAGTTTTCTCCCTTTAATGCATTATCTAAGCAGTCCGATGGTAAACCAAGACGAAAGTTTATGTGCTTCAGCGACGTCATATCAGTGTTACGTTTACATAAGGGGAAGCAGGAAAGTCTATTCTCTGGGACACCCAATTTAATTGCAGCATATGAAATGATAGCTTCTGGTTTGGTTGTTGGCGAAAAACGAGAGAGATGCAACCATTTCCAAGTCGGGAGAACTTCCATCAGAGTAAAAGTTGAAGAGGTGTCGCTGCCGATTACTCTTGTAGGCTGTTTGTTCTTGGTTGAGGGTTGCGAACTAAGGAGGGGGCGGAGAGGTTCCATATTCCGATCAGTCAATTTATTATTTTGACTAGTGCACGGATCATTGACCTCCGAAGACACCGTTTTGGGTTTGGTGCAAGAATCAGTGGAATTCTTTGCGTCATCACATGATTGAAAGTTTACATTTTGTTTTTTAATTTTAGATTTATTTGTCTGTGCACTTCTGTTTAAACTATTTACTCTATTTAAGTTGCTTTCTAATTGGGCTACCACTTTATTCAAATCATTAATTTTAGAAATCAATGCAAGAGCAGAATTACTTGAGCATGAATTGCATTTCCATGAAAGATTGATGCTTGATTTGACGATTTTAAGGAATTTTTCTGGCACCAAAGTACATTTGTCGTGAAATTTCTGACAACATATTCCACCACATATTACGAAGTCTTTACTGACTATTTCTTCGCACTTTGGACACTTTTCGGCCATGATAATGAATAATTAAAAAAACTTTTAGATTGCAAAGAAAAAACACGTCTGTACTGCACAGAGAGAGAATGCAATCTTTTGAAACAAAATTAAAAAAGTCTACAAAAAGAAGCTTATTATTTAAACCACAAACATTATACGCTAAAATTTAACAACAATCAATACTTAAAGAGCTGACGGCACCTAATTCTCAATTTCTAGATAAAGTACTAACATTTGGTTCATTTTGGTAAAGTGGCATCCCTGGTGAACTAGTAGAGGGTACTGATCTAGTCCAATTACTTTGACGTCTATTTGTCTGCATGATGTTTCTAACAGCTTCAAAGTTTAATTGTACAAACATTTTCTGTAGCTCTAGTTCACCATCATTTTCATTATATTTTAATTTGTTATTATTATGTAAATAAAAAGATTTGCCTTCTATCAAAAGCGTATTATTTTTCAATTTCGTTACAGTTGTTGGTTTATTTGTTTTCAGTATTCTTCTGTATCCGAGCAGGATTTTTCGTTTAAATTGCATCTGTTTTGTGAGATCTCTTTGTAAATAGACACCTGTGCCTTTGAGTTTGGATGAGTTCTTAAGCATTATCGCGGTCGTTTCAGTGGACCCGATGTTGATTTTCATTTTAATTGTGTTGTTGTTTTCACCGATTTTTACGGGTAGTGGTAAACGTTGCGAATTTTCCGTTCCAAGAAGCAGTTGTGTGACACTTTGTACTTTTTCTTTTGGGTCAATATTGCCGTCATATGGAATTGAAATAATTACATTTTTGCCTCTTAATTCCCTACTTTGAGCCTCGAGTTCATCTTCAAGCAAAATACATCTTTTTTCAACCTGTTGAACTTTTTGGGATAACACTTCTTTTGCTTATTTCGTTGCTCATCCAGCTTCTTTTTTTGTACTTCCAGTCTTTCGAGAACATTCTGCTGTTCCTTCTTTAGCTCGTTTCGCTGTTCTAACAAAAGTTTCATCGTACTAGAAAAATCTACACTTTTACTTACTTTCTCTTCGTCCACTTCAGTTTCAAAAACAAAAGTGTTTACGTCTTCCCCTTGCTGTTCCAAATAGTTGTGCAAGCGCAGGACGAGCTAATTTTTCGATCCCGCTCTAGAAAGATTTCGCTTACCTTGTAATGACCCATTACATATTCGCTCCCACAAAACAAAACAACAGCAAAATAAACCACCAACAACACCGATGCCAGTGGAATTTGGCATTTACAAACACAGACAATGATAATAGTGACCATAACATATAGCAAAAACACCACCAGCAACTTGCCATTGACTCCACGTATAGTACCATTTCGTTGACTGATACAGCTCACATTCACTTACTACCAAAAGGTGTATAAGAGAACCAGTGAAATACATGAAAATCAGTTCTGGTCCCGGCAAGTGGACAAATTAGGAACTCATCATCCTAGTACTCGAGCAAGAGTAGGATTCCGGCACCGGCAGCGCAACAGCAGAGTCCAGAAACCAAGACTGGGTAAGTAAATAGTGTCCAACGCTACCTCGTTGTGAATTTAGTGTTCAACGCTACCTCGTTGTGAATTTAGTGTCCAACGCTACCTCGTTGTGAATTTAGTGTCCAACGCTACCTCGTTGTGAATTTAGTGTCCAACGCTACCTCGTTGTGAATTTAGTGTCCAACGCTACCTCGTTGTGAATTTAGTGTCCAACGCTACCTCGTTGTGAATTTAGTGTCCAACGCTACCCCGTTGTGAATTTAGTGTCCAACGCTACATCGTTGTGAATTTAGCGTCCAACGCTACCTCGTTGTGAATTTAGTGTCCAACGCTACCTCGTTGTGAATTTAGTGTCCAACGCTACCTCGTTGTGAATTTAGTGTCCAACGCTACCTCGTTGTGAATTTAGTGTCCAACGCTACCTCGTTGTGAATTTAGTGTCCAACGCTACCTCGTTGTGAATTTAGTGGCCAACGCTACCTCGTTGTGAATTTAGTGTCCAACGCTACCTCGTTGGAGGTACACGTAACTGGAGTTGGGCGCTAGGCTCTTCCGTCGTCTCAGTTATATTGGCAGGTTGCGTTGATGCTTCATTTTCGTCTTTATACTCCCGTTCTTGAACCAACTGCGAGATTTCTGTGCACAGGTTCTGTGTTGAACGGTGAGTCCTGGAGTCTTTGATATACGTGCTCAAGCGGGATCGTAATGTGGACACAGTGCCACTGGTATCCAATCTTTTGGAAGCCATCTTCTCAATGAGTTCCGTCTTCTTGAGCAAGTAGATGGACGCAAGATTTTCTTCGACGTCCATGTCGATATTACTGTCGGTATTTGCCATGGTTCTAAATTACTGGCAACGGCTTGAAACTTGAGCTTCTCTTTCCTGTTCTTCTGTGGCTCGGTAGTGAGCTCCTCTAATTTGATCGGTCGGTTTGATCCCTCAGAGAGTTAGTTCTTCTGGAACGTGTACCTTCAGCCGTAGGAGGACGGTACCACCAGATCACTGGAGCCGGCCCTGCAACTAGTTTAAGCTCAACCACCGCGCGTTCACCAACTCACTATCCGGAGATAGATAGCATAAACCAACCAGGTCCACATAGAATGTACCGAAGTCCCGAAGCCGAAACCATGAACACCGTCCGTAAATGGGGCCTTAAGTTCGATGGTTCGGGAAATGCTCTCGAGTTTATGGAGCGCCTAGAAGAGTTCGTGAATTGCTACTCCATACCAGCAGAACACATCCTCCGCACCTTCCCGGAAATCTTCAGAGGTTCCGCCCTAGAGTGGTTACGTATCCATAAGGAGAAATTTCGGACATGGGAAGAATTTCGCCAAGTATTTCTCAATTATTTCTTGCCACCACGATTTGTCCATAAGTTAGAGGAGGAAATCTGGCGAAAGAAACAAGGACCGCGAGAAAAGGCCAAAGATTTCATTCGAGCTATGCAGTACCTTATTAGGCAACACCCTAAGATGAGCAAAGAAGATAATGTCGATAGGATATACGACAGTCTCCGCCCAGAATACCGACTTTACGTCCGAAGAAACGATTTCCAGACGTTGAAGGAGCTTACCGACCTAGCCGAGGAGTACGAGTACGTGAAGACCGAAGAGAGAAATATGAGACCCGCCCTGGCTCCACCTCCAGCACCACGAGCACAGTTTGGTGCAACATCGGTGCCGTACGACCCCAATACACATTGCTGGAACTGCAAGCAACGGGGGCACCAAAAAAGAAATTGCCATCGACCATTTCGGTTGTTTTGCTCCAATTGTGGAGAAGACGGATGGCTAACTAAAGACTGTCCATGCCGTCGACACAATCCGCCAGCAGAAAATTGGAATAATAGAACTGCTGCCATATTTGAAGCTGAGCATCAAAAGCCAACCAATAGGCCAGGGCTTCACCAGATAGCAACATTAAAACTGTCTCAACCAGATGTTATAAATAAACGAAGTCCGAACCGAAACAAGAGGAAACCAAGAAAGCCTACAACAGCCAATCGATTTACCCGTTCGTGGGCACGACATAATAAACGCTGCATACAAAATTCGCATACCGAAACGGTTGAAGTGGATTCATCACCAAACCTAGTAGGACCAGAACAAAGAGAATGTTTGGTTCCGGGAGAAGTCACATTTTTACCAGAATTAACCAGTGATGCAATCCTTGGAATGGACATTTTAGGCCAAATTTTTTTTTCTATGTGTCTTGCAGGACAACCCCTCGAGAAGAGAAGATCGCAACGTCCCGGACCTGAACCCCCACCCTTTCGGCATTAAGGTTGTAGCTTATCAGCTACATTTCCCTCGATCACCCGTAGGCCACCAGTCAAGACGAGAAGGTTCTCGTCTCCGTAAGAAAGGAGGGAGTGTAATGACCCATTACATATTCGCTCCCACAAAACAAAACAACAGCAAAATAAACCACCAACAACACCGATGCCAGTGGAATTTGGCATTTACAAACACAGACAATGATAATAGTGACCATAACATATAGCAACAACACCACCAGCAACTTGCCATTGACTCCACGTATAGTACCATTTCGTTGACTGATACAGCTCACATTCACTTACTACCAAAAGGTGTATAAGAGAACCAGTGAAATACATGAAAATCAGTTCTGGTCCCGGCAAGTGGACAAATTAGGAACTCATCATCCTAGTACTCGAGCAAGAGTAGGATTCCGGTACCGGCAGCGCAACAGCAGAGTCCAGAAACCAAGACTGGGTAAGTAAATAGTGTCCAACGCTACCTCGTTGTGAATTTAGTGTCCAACGCTACCTCGTTGTGAATTTAGTGTCCAACGCTACCTCGTTGTGAATTTAGTGTCCAACGCTACCTCGTTGCGAATTTAGTGTCCAACGCTACCTCGTTGTGAATTTAGTGTCCAACGCTACCTCGTTGTGAATTTAGTGTCCAACGCTACCTCGTTGTGAATTTAGTGTCCAACGCTACCTCGTTGTGAATTTAGTGTCCAACGCTACCTCGTTGTGAATTTAGTGTCCAACGCTACCTCGTTGTGAATTTAGTGTCCAACGCTACCTCGTTGTGAATTTAGTGTCCAACGCTACCTCGTTGTGAATTTAGTGTCCAACGCTACCTCGTTGTGAATTTAGTGTCCAACGCTACCTCGTTGTGAATTTAGTGTCCAACGCTACCTCTTTGTGAATTTAGTGTCCAACGCTACCTCGTTGTGAATTTAGTGTCCAACGCTACCTCGTTGTGAATTTAGTGTCCAACGCTACCTCGTTGTGAATTTAGTGTCCAACGCTACCTCGTTGTGAATTTAATGTCCAACGCTTCCTCGTTGCGAATTTAGTGTCCAACGCTACCTCGTTGTGAATTTAGTGTCCAACGCTACCTCGTTGTGAATTTAGTGTCCAACGATACCTCGTTGTGAATTTAGTGTCCAACGCTACCTCATTGTGAATTTAGTGTCCAACGCTACCTCGTTGTGAATTTAGTGTCCAACGCTACCTCGTTGTGAACTTAGTGTCCAACGCTACCTCGTTGCGAATTTAGTGTCCAACGCTACCTCGTTGTGAATTTAGTGTCCAACGCTACCTCGTTGTGAATTTAGTGTCCAACGCTACCTCGTTGCGAATTTAGTGTCCAACGCTACCTCGTTGTGAATTTAGTGTCCAACGCTACCTCGTTGTGAATTTAGTGTCCAACGCTACCTCGTTGTGAATTTATTGTCCAACGCTACCTCGTTGTGAATTTAGTGTCCAACGCTACCTCGTTGTGAATTTAGTGTCCAACGCTACCTCGTTGTGAATTTAGTGTCCAACGCTACCTCGTTGTGAATTTAGCGTCCCACGCTACCTCGTTGTGAATTTAGTGTCCAACGCTACCTCGTTGTGAATTTAGTGTCCAACGCTACCTCGTTGTGAATTTAGTGTCCAACGCTACCTCGTTGTGAATTTAGTGTCCAACGCTACCTCGTTGTGAATTTAGCGTCCAACGCTACCTCGTTGTGAATTTAGTGTCCAACGCTACCTCGTTGTGAATTTAGTGTCCAACGCTACCTCGTTGTGAATTTAGTGTCCAACGCTACCTCGTTGTGAATTTAGTGTCCAACGCTACCTCGTTGTGAATTTAGTGTCCAACGCTACCTCGTTGTGAATTTATTGTCGAACGCTACCTCGTTGTGAATTTAGTGTCCAACGCTACCTCGTTGTGAATTTAGTGTCCAACGCTACCTCGTTGTGAATTTAGTGGCTCCTGCTACCTCAGAGCAACCATTAACTCCCTCTTCCTAGTATCGTTACAGAACCAAGAGAGAGATCCCAAGATCCCAGCGTTATTCCAAATCCGAGCCCCCAGAATTCGGAGCCCTTAACCCAGGACAAGAAAACTGAATGGAAGCCCAAGAACTGGAAGCCCACACAATCCAGGACAAGAAATCTTCATCTGATTGACCTGGAGGCCAATTCAAGAATCTGGTCGTGAATCCTGGACGAGATCACATCCCAGCCAAATCCCAGGGAAACTTCACTCACCCGAAGAGGTGTACTTGAAATCTCCATAGAGACTTTGATATAGAAACATGAATTAACTTTATAAAACAATGTATGAAATGTATAACCAACACTAATTTTAAATATCGGAAATAAACTAGCTTCAATAATCTAAAGTTTTGCTGCTTCTTTGGAAGACTCTGGATCCGCTGAGCTTACCTCAGCCTTTGACAAAAAGCAACCTCACAATGGCGCCCGAGCAGGGACTTCTTTGAAGTTGGTTAACCGATTTACCGACCGACCGTTCCAGAAGGATCAACTTGCTTAGAAGTCCATCCCGACCAACCTAGAGATTGACCCAGTCAAAGGAGTTACTTCTTATCCAGATTTACCGACCGACCGACCGTTCCAGAAGAACTAACTCTCTGAGGGATCAAACCGACCGATCAAATTAGAGGAGCTCACTACCGAGCCACAGAAGAACAGGAAAGAGAAGCTCAAATTTCAAGCCGTTGCCAGTAATTTAGAACCATGGCAAATACCGACAGTAATATCGACATGGACGTCGAAGAAAATCTTGCGTCCATCTACTTGCTCAAGAAGACGGAACTCATTGAGAGGATGGCTTCCAAAAGATTGGATACCAGTGGCACTGTGTCCACATTACGATCCCGCTTGAGCACGTATATCAAAGACTCCAGGACTCACCGTTCAACACAGAACCTGTGCACAGAAATCTCGCAGTTGGTTCAAGAACGGGAGTATAAAGACGAAAATGAAGCATCAACGCAACCTGCCAATATAACCGAGACGACGGAAGAGCCTAGCGCCCAACTCCAGTTACGTGTACCTCCAGCCGTAGGAGGACGGTACCACCAGACCACTGGAGCCGGCCCTGCAACTAGTTTAAGCTCAACAACCGCGCGTTCACCAACTCACTATCCGGAGGTAGATAGCATAAACCAACCAGGTCCATATAGAATGTACCGAAGTCCCGAAGCCGAAACCATGAACACCGTCAGTAAATGGGGCCTTAAGTTCGATGGTTCGGGAAATGCTCTCGAGTTTATGGAGCGCCTAGAAGAGTTCGTGAATTGCTACTCCATACCAGCAGAACACATCCTCCGCACCTTCCCGGAAATCTTCAGAGGTTCCGCCCTAGAGTGGTTACGTATCCATAAGGAGAAATTTCGGACATGGGAAGAATTTCGCCAAGTATTTCTCAATTATTTCTTGCCACCACGATTTGTCCATAAGTTAGAGGAGGAAATCTGGCGAAAGAAACAAGGACCGCGAGAAAAGGCCAAAGATTTCATTCGAGCTATGCAGTACCTTATTAGGCAACACCCTAAGATGAGCAAAGAAGATAATGTCGATAGGATGTACGACAGTCTCCGCCCAGAATACCGACTTTACGTCCGAAGAAACGATTTCCAGACGTTGAAGGAGCTTACCGACCTAGCCGAGGAGTACGAGTACGTGAAGACCGAAGAGAGAAATATGAGACCCGCCCTGGCTCCACCTCCAGCACCACGAGCACAGTTTGGTGCAACATCGGTGCCGTACGACCCCAATACACATTGCTGGAACTGCAAGCAACGGGGGCACCAAAAAAGAAATTGCCATCGACCATTTCGGTTGTTTTGCTCCAATTGTGGAGAAGACGGATGGCTAACTAAAGACTGTCCATGCCGTCGACACAATCCGCCAGCAGAAAATTGGAATAATAGAACTGCTGCCATATTTGAAGCTGAGCATCAAAAGCCAACCAATAGGCCAGGGCTTCACCAGATAGCAACATTAAAACTGTCTCAACCAGATGTTATAAATAAACGAAGTCCGAACCGAAACAAGAGGAAACCAAGAAAGCCTACAACAGCCAATCGATTTACCCGTTCGTGGGCACGATATAATAAACGCTGCATACAAAATTCGCATACCGAAACGGTTGAAGTGGATTCATCACCAAACCAAGTAGGACCAGAACAAAGCATACCAAGATATCTTAGAACCGAACCCTGCAGTGAAAGTAGGGTACTTACACCGATAAAAGTTGAGGAAAAGAGTTTCAACGCGTTAGTGGATACCGGCTCTACGAATTCGTTTATCGGTCCAGCATTAAGAGATGAGCTCAGAGCTCTGAAGGCTCCTGTGCGTTACCAGGAACGTGCAATTCATTTAGCCGACAGAAGTCGCACCACTACCAGAGAGCACTATTCGGCCACTTTTAGTCTAAGAGAATGTTTGGTTCCGGGAGAAGTCACATTTTTACCAGAATTAACCAGTGATGCAATCCTTGGAATGGACATTTTAGGCCAAAATTTTTTTTCTATGTGTCTTGCAGGACAACCCCTCGAGAAGAGAAGATCGCAACGTCCCGGACCTGAACCCCCACCCTTTCGGGATTAAGGTTGTAGCTTATCAGCTACATTTCCCTCCATCACCCGTAGGCCACCAGTCAAGACGAGAAGGTTCTCGTTTCCGTAAGAAAGGAGGGAGTGTAATGACCCATTATATATTCGCTCCCACAAAACAAAACAACAGCAAAATAAACCACCAACAACACCGATGCCAGTGGAATTTGGCATTTACAAACACAGACAATGATGATAGTGACCATATCATATAGCAACAACACCACCAGCAACTTGCCATTGACTCCACGTATAGAACCATTTCGTTGACTGATACAGCTCACATTCACTTACTACCAAAAGGTGTATAAGAGAACCAGTGAAATACATGAAAATCAGTTCTGGTCCCGGCAAGTGGACAAATTAGGAACTCATCATCCTAGTACTCGAGCAAGAGTAGGATTCCGGTACCGGCAGCGCAACAGCAGAGTCCAGAAACCAAGACTGGGTAAGTAAATAGTGTCCAACGCTACCTCGTTGTGAATTTAGTGTCCAACGCTACCTCGTTGTGAATTTAGTGTCCAACGCTACCTCGTTGTGAATTTAGTGTCCAACGCTACCTCGTTGCGAATTTAGTGTCCAACGCTACCTCGTTGTGAATTTAGTGTCCAACGCTACCTCGTTGTGAATTTAGTGTCCAACGCTACCTCGTTGTGAATTTAGTGTCCAACGCTACCTCGTTGTGAATTTAGTGTCCAACGCTACCTCGTTGTGAATTTAGTGTCCAACGCTACCTCGTTGTGAATTTAGTGTCCAACGATACCTCGTTGTGAATTTAGTGTCCAACGCTACCTCATTGTGAATTTAGTGTCCAACGCTACCTCGTTGTGAATTTAGTGTCCAACGCTACCTCGTTGTGAATTTAGTGTCCAACGCTACCTCGTTGTGAATTTAGTGTCCAACGCTACCTCGTTGTGAATTTAGTGTCCAACGCTACCTCGTTGTGAATTTAGTGTCCAACGCTACCTCGTTGTGAATTTAGTGTCCAACGCTACCTCGTTGTGAATTTAGTGTCCAACGCTACCTCGTTGTGAATTTAGCGTCCAACGCTACCTCGTTGTGAATTTAGCGCCCAACGCTACCTCGTTGTGAATTTAGTGTCCAACGCTACCTCGTTGTGAATTTAGTGTCCAACGCTACCTCGTTGTGAATTTAGTGTCCAACGCTACCTCGTTGTGAATTTAGTGTCCAACGCTACCTCGTTGTGAATTTAGTGTCCAACGCTACCTCGTTGTGAATTTAGTGTCCAACGCTACCTCGTTGTGAATTTAGTGGCTCCTGCTACCTCAGAGCAACCATTAACTCCCTCTTCCTAGTATCGTTACAGAACCAAGAGAGAGATCCCAAGATCCCAGCGTTATTCCAAATCCGAGCCCCCAGAATTCGGAGCCCTTAACCCAGGACAAGAAAACTGAATGCAAGCCCAAGAACTGGAAGCCCACACAATCCAGGACAAGAAATCTTCATCTGATTGACCTGGAGGCCAATTCAAGAATCTGGTCGTGAATCCTGGACGAGATCACATCCCAGCCAAATCCCAGGGAAACTTCACTCACCCGAAGAGGCGTACTTGAAATCTCCATAGAGACTTTGATATAGAAACATGAATTAACTTTATAAAACAATGTATGAAATGTATTACCAACACTAATTTTGAATATCGGAAATAAACTAGCTTCAATAATATAAAGTTTTGCTGCTTCTTTGGAAGACTCTGGATCCGCTGAGCTTACCTCAGCCTTTGACAAAAAGAAACCTCACAACGTAGCTCACTTTTAAGCTCAATGCAGTTGAGCTCTTCTAACAACTTACCCATTTTCACTGTATATAATTAAAATTTTTGTTTTTTTTGTTTCACTTTACTAGTCAAACTCCTTATTTTTATAAAATAAGTTTTATTTACACTTCTGACACCAATGTAACGTGCGCTTAGTTCCCTATAATAAAACTTTTCATTTCAATTTAATTCTACCACTTTTTTTTCGATATTTACTTTATTCGATCTCAACTGAATATTCGCACTATCACTTGTAAACAAAATCAATCTTAATATTATCACTCTATAATCAAATCTGAATTGCATCAGCGGCCTATTTATATAGAATAACATTACATCTAGAGCGTTCCAGTTTGTTCTACATTGGAGACCATTCCAGTATTTTGCTGTCAAGCATTTCCCCTCCTGGTATATTTCTCAATGACACACACTGACTAACGAGCAACGCCTTTCATTAGATGTTGCATATATTAAAGTATTGCCGCTTGTGTTTTCGGTTGAACGTTTTCGATTAAGAAATTGGTATTAAATGTTGGGTGCGCATTACAGTATGAAAACTTTTAAACTAAAATTAAAGCGCTTTAACGCTACCTCGTTGTGAATTTAGTGTCCAACGCTACCTCGTTGTGAATCTAGTGTCCAACGCTACCTCGTTGTGAATTTAGTGTCCAACGCTACCTCGTTGTGAATTTAGCGTCCAACGCTACCTCGTTGTGAATTTAGCGTCCAACGCTACCTCGTTGTGAATTTAGTGTCCAACGCTACCTCGTTGTGAATTTAGTGTCCAACGCTACCTCGTTGTGAATTTAGTGTCCAACGCTACCTCGTTGTGAATTTAGTGTCCAACGCTACCTCGTTGTGAATTTAGTGTCCAACGCTACCTCGTTGTGAATTTAGTGTCCAACGATACCTCGTTGTGAATTTAGTGTCCAACGCTACCTCGTTGTGAATTTAGTGGCTCCTGCTACCTCAGAGCAACCATTAACTCCCTCTTCCTAGTATCGTTACAGAACCAAGAGAGAGATCCCAAGATCCCACGTTATTCCAAATCCGAGCCCCCAGAATTCGGAGCCCTTAACCCAGGACAAGAAAA
Organism: Melanostoma scalare; assembly: GCA_949752695.1. Lineage (NCBI taxonomy): Eukaryota > Metazoa > Arthropoda > Insecta > Diptera > Syrphidae > Melanostoma > Melanostoma scalare. The sequence continues at coordinate 100,386,576 of OX456985.1, read as the reverse complement.
CTGAATGCAATCCCAAGAACTGGAAGCCCACACAATCCAGGACAAGAAATCTTCATCTGATTGACCTGGAGGCCAATTCAAGAATCTGGTCGTGAATCCTGGACGAGATCACATCCCAGCCAAATCCCAGGGAAACTTCACTCACCCGAAGAGGCGTACTTGAAATCTCCATAGAGACTTTGATATAGAAACATGAATTAACTTTATAAAACAATGTATGAAATGTATAACCAACACTAATTTTGAATATCGGAAATAAACTAGCTTCAATAATATAAAGTTTTGCTGCTTCTTTGGAAGACTCTGGATCCGCTGAGCTTACCTCAGCCTTTGACAAAAAGAAACCTCACAACCTAGCTCACTTTTAAGCTCAATGCAGTTGAGCTCTTCTAACAACTTACCCATTTTCACTGTATATAATTAAAATTTTTGTTTTTTTTGTTTCACTTTACTAGTCAAACTCCTTATTTTTATAAAATAAGTTTTATTTACACTTCTGACACCAATGTAACGTGCGCTTAGTTCCCTATAATAAAACTTTTTATTTCAATTTAATTCTACCACTTTTTTTTCGATATTTACTTTATTCGATCTCAACTGAATATTCGCACTATCACTTGTAAACAAAATCAATCTTAATATTATCACTCTATAATCAAATCTGAATTGCATCAGCGGCCTATTTATATAGAATAACATTACATCTAGAGCGTTCCAGTTTGTTCTACATTGGAGACCATTCCAGTATTTTGCTGTCAAGCATTTCCCCTCCTGGTATATTTCTCAATGACACACACTGACTAACGAGCAACGCCTTTCATTAGATGTTGCATATATTAAAGTATTGCCGCTTGTGTTTTCGGTTGAACGTTTTCGATTAAGAAATTGGTATTAAATGTTGGGTGCGCATTACAGTATGAAAACTTTTAAACTAAAATTAAAGCGCTTTGTTCCCAGAATCTAAAATAGAATAACTAAAATAATAACAATAAAAAAAACTTAAATGTTTCGCTTTATCTAAACTAAAAGTGATTCATTAAACTATAAGCTGTAATCATAAAGCTCTTGTAATTCCTTTTTTTCTGTACCCAAAATACACTTATTTGTTCTGTTTTAACTAAACTTTTTTTTTTATAATTAACGCGCACATCAAAGGGTTATGACTTCCCTGCGAGCATTTAGAAAAGTAGGAGAGGGTTTAATAGGAGACACCGATGCACGTTGCTTTTGAACTTTTGTGAATCGTAATGCAGGGGAAACACAGAGCCAGGTAAAGCATTCCACATACGGGTGGTGCGACTAAAACAAGAATCTCTATACTTGACTGTACGCCCAAAGTTGGGCTCTAGGTAAAACTGATGAGCATTCCTAGCGAGGCGGGTGTTGCGGCTTAATTGTTTTAGGGGAGGAATGCGGCTGGCTATTTCACTAGAGCACTGTTTGTGAAAAAAGCGATAAAAGAGAAAGAGACAGGTGACGTTTCTACGATGTCCAAGAGATTCAATCGATTCTACAATTGAACTATCACCTCATCACCTATCAATTTTAACGCTCTTTTTTGTGCTCTATCAAGTAGACGCAAATATGTTTGAGGAGGACCTGACCAGATATGGGAGTTTTACTCCAGTTTTGGGCGGATGAACGCCTTATAAACTGTAGCCAGATCAGAAGGGGTGAAGAACTTCCTGCATCGTCTCAAGAAGCGTAAGCATTTAGCAGCGTTTCTTGCGACTTGGTGGTCGTTCCAACGAAGATCATCGTTTACACACATACCAAGTACTGAAAGCTTTTCGGTTTCTTGGATGCAGGTACCATTCATGGATAATGGCCATGGGGGAATGTTAAACTTCAACGACAGGAGACAGCATTGAGTTTTCGAAGCATTGAAATCTACTCGGTTTTTAAGGCCCCTTGAAACAATGCTGTCAAGGTCAGAATTCAATGAGCTTATCATACGCAACCAGTTCCACATCCGAAGAGCAGAGACGTTAATTTGGAAACGAATATGAAAAGCTGAGGATCGAGTCGTCATCAAAACAGTTGAGAGAATTTTCAGACAGGAGATCATTTGTGAAAATGAAGAAGAGAGTCGGAGACAAAATGGAGCCCTGGGGCACACGAGTATTTATGAATTAGTTATCAGACTTGAAGCCATTCAATACAACTTGTATTGAACGGTCGGAAAGGTAGTTTCTTATCCAACGAAGAAGAGACTCATCGATACCAATAGCACGCATTTTCGATAAAAGAGCCTGATGCACAACCCTATCAAATGCCTTTGAAATATCAAGCGCAAAAATCTTATTTTCTCCAAAACAATGTAAAGTTAGGTTCGACTTTTCGGTGAGATAAGCCTTGAAATCACCAGTAAACCGTTTGCTACGAAAGCCGTACTGACGGTAATTAAAAAGCATTCGTTCTTCAAGATATTTCATAAGCTGACGGTTTATCAACGTTTGCATGACCTTGGAAAGAAGGGACGTAAGTGCAATTGGACGGTAATTGGAAGGGGAGGAAGATTCGCCTTTTTTAGGGACCGGCTTGACAAAAGCAGTTTTCCATCTGCTCGGGAAAATCCCAGCAGAATAGAAAAGATGGAAAAGTTTACGCAGTGGTTTTGCCAGCGTGAAAGAACACTTTTTCAGAATAACGGCAGGGATACCATCTGGACCAGCAGATTTGTGTATACTGAGATCTTTGAGGACTCTCGCAACCGAGCGAGATCGAAAAAATATCTGCTTCATAACAGAATTTGCAAACTCAAGCTCAGGTGGAGCCAGTATACTATTGGGAAGTGTCAAATTTGCAGCAAATTGAGCTGCTAGCAAATTGTCTTTATCGATGGAGCTGACATACGGAGTCATTGGAAACGAGCGTTGGGACCGATGACGTGGTCGAGCTCTTAATGTTCTTGACAAAAGACCAAAAGTTTTTACTTCCTTTTGGACACATCAGTATTTTTTGCCTTACTTTTTGGTCATGCAAAAACTTAGCCTTTTGTATTTGAGCATTGCAGATATTTCTGGCCCGTTTAAACAAAATTCGGTTTTCTACAGTATCCCTTATCACCTCTTTACAGCTTGAATCAAACCAGGAATTGTCTTTGGGGATGATACTTTTTGTTCTGTGAGGAACAACATTTCTCATGCCGTTGAGAATTACGTTAGATATCGTATCAGCTGATGCATCAACGTTTCCGTCGAGAAAGCACAATGACCAATTAATATTTCGAAAAAATTGTTCAGGCCGTCAAAATTGGCTTTCTAGTATTGCCACACAGTTCTTTTAGGGACCCTATCTTTTTTTACCGTGACGGAAAACGAAAAATCTACCGATATGACACAATAGTCCGATTTGCCTAGAGGAGATGATACTATAACCCTGTGTTTTTCGGGATGTGAAGTGAGAAATAGGTCAAGAGTATTGGCCGCATGGCCCTCAATATCTGGAACCCGAGTGGGCTCATAAACAAGTTGAGTCAATTGGCTAAACTCAGCAAAAATCTAAACATATTCTCCTTCGGGTGATGTCTGTCCAGAATGTCGAAGTTAATGAGAATTGTGTACATTGAAATCGCCCGTAACTGCGATTTCAGTGTGAGGATAAAGGAAACAATTCTTAATATGGAATCTGATAGCGCATCAAACTCGTTAGAGGATGAATTGCTATCTAAATTGGGGCTTCTGTAAATAAAACAATAGTAATTGATGTGCTTACGGACGGTGAATTTTAACCACATGAAATTAAAGTTCGTATTAGAACAAAGGCCGTATTGTGGTAGAAGACGGTAAGCAATATCATTTCGAACATAAACGGCGAGGCCATGAGAAGAAAAGAATAATGACACTAAGCTGTACCCAGGCTGGTTGAACTCTAAGGCATTGGAGTGTTTCACTCAGTGCCACAACAGCTGGCCTGCATTTTGCATTGTGAGTGTACACAGCAAAGGAATTCGATCTTAGCCCCTAATGTTGCTAAAATCGACCCGAAATTTACCCGACATTACAATTCACAAAATCAAATAAAACAAAATAACAAACGCAGACGCTATTTAAGTATAATCAACAAGTGTAGATCTATTAGAAAACTAAACCAAATTACTAGCGGTGCTATGCCCAGCCAGCAACTTGATTTTGGTTGACCAACGGGATCAACACCATTTATCAACTATCTGTCTAGCAAACCCACAGCCTCATTGCCTGCATACACTGCTTCAGTATTGATTGGAAGAAATTTGTGCAACCAACAAGACTATGCGAGTGGTGTGGGGGAGGAGAAGATAAGAAGGTAGGCACTAAGTGCTTGGACTATTACAGTTTTTTTTTTTGTTTTGATTAGTTTTTGTAGTACAGCGCACTGAATAATTTTTTCACGAGTATTTTGCACGAAATTTTTTTTTGTTTTTCTTGCGCGGCGGCACGGAATGAAAATTAATAAATGATTTATTATTGGTTTATTAATGTTTTTTTTGTTTTTTTTTTTCTTATTTTTTGGGTAGAGGGAAAAGTAGCACAGTTTTTAGTTTTGTGGACACTTAGCGCGGTGCGTGTTTGCGCGTTCGGTAACAGATCGACACTGTAACTAAACATTTCCACAAATTTTAATATGTATAAAACAAAAATTGTTATGAATTATTATGAAAGAAAACACTGTAATAAATCAAAAAATTAGAGAACAGTCACTCGGGCAGACGGCAATAATGCCATGCTCTAAGTTATTCAATTTAATAAAGCGTTAATGTAAATGTAACTTTTTTGAAGGAATGAATAAAACAATCTTTATCATCTATCTATCTATCTAATAATACTTACCTTATAACGTAACATTCACCAAAAATAATAATAATAATAACCTAAATATAACCCTGTTACACAGACTGTATGTTCATATTGTTATTCATAATGTTGCATTTTCATAACAGAGGAATATTAGGGTCAGAGCCCACGACCTTTAACTCAAACGAAAACAAACCATGGGGCAGAACCCACGAGCTTAAAATAACAAAACAAGTGTTGTATTATAATATTTACTGACTTTTTATTATTCAACTCTAACATTTTCAAGTCGGCTTTCCCGACTCTTTACTTTCGTGAAGGCCGATTCCCGGCACCTGTAAAACTCGGCTTGACGGATCTCCCGGGCCTTAGACAGCAGCACTTTTTTCTCTTTGCCGGTTGATAAAGCCACCATCCGGTAAAACTCTCCCAGAGCCCGCCTAACCCTCACTCTACGCTTGTGGTTCAACTTGAGGTTGGAGGGGTTTCACGACGTCGTGGGTATAACGTCGGCGGTACTCGTCCAGGGATATTGGCTTAGGACCCGCTCCGGAGTTCTGCCTGATGGCCTCGGCAAGTGGGGAGTCGGCGTCTGTGAGATTAGATTTAATCGATTTTTCGGTGCTCATACTATGAGCACTTTATTTGGCCTCAGAACTGACTGCTGGTGTTTTGTACTAGTCATCGTTTTATTCGTTGTGAACGACAGCTGGTGTTTTGCACTGTTCATCGCTTTATTCGCTGTGAAACTTTGTTGCCGTTTAAACAAATGTACCCATTGCATTTTGTTGATGAGTAAATGCTTTTAGGTCAAAGTCAAAGTCAATTGATTGTTTACTTTGTTTCTACTGGATAGTGTATACCCGCTATGTCTTTTGTTGATCCAATCACCTGCTTATTTTTGTGGCATTGTGTGATTGGTTTTCCCTTTCTTTGATTTTGTGAGTTTGTGATATCACAAGATCGTAAGTACAAAATGACATGCGAGTCAATCAATTTGACTATACAAAATTCCTCCCCATCGTAAAAAAGTATCGAATTTCCGTTTTGGAGAGACGGAAATTGTTCTTCTGGGTGGTTGTTTGTGATCTGCAATCTTTCCAGACTTGGTTTAATCTTGGGAAACTGGATGATTTCATTTGCTTCTTTAAACTTTCGATCTCTCTTTGAGAGTTTATTAGTGGTTGGTAAATACTTGAATTTTGACTGCTCTATACTTTTCCTTCTTCTAATTCCTGTCCTGGTGTGAGTTCAGCTTAGGTTTGAATAGAAGTGTGGATTTATTAATTGTTATTTAACTCTATTTTTATATCTAATTAATGAAAGTTTTCTTTTAATTTACAATACATAATTCAAATTTAAAATTTTTATGAAAGCCCTCTTCGACTGACGTCACTTTTTTGTACAATTTTTGGAAAGCTTGTACTTCAAAAACTAATCTTATAATTATATTTTTAATCATTCCATTTTGAAGCTTATAGTATTCTTTACTAAATTTAATAGCTCATATTATGCAAAAGTAAAAAAGTACATGTAAGGTAATAATTTTTATTTATAACATAAATATCTCATCATAACGTACCGCTTTTATAAAAAAAATTTTTAAAATGAAAATAAAATTTTCTTCATTAAAATTATTAAATTCTCAAAGTTAACACTTATAAAAACAATAACAATAAAAAAATTTTTGAATTCATCGGTTAAAAAAAATTTTTTAATAAAAATCACAAATTTTTTTGGCAGTTTTCTCATATTGGCTTCGAGCATTGAAGACAGATAAGCTTCAAACAATCACAGCAATCATTTTTAACCATTGCGACTCATTATTGATATTTAAGTGAGCCATTTAAAAAAGAAAACACATAAATTATACTCAACCAATCAGTTTTACTGACGTGTGGTCTGGGAGACACTATGAAATTAAACAATAACACTGAAGTGGTGCTCTCACAGACATTATGAAAATAAAACAATAACACTGAGGTGGAGGTCTCACAGACACCTACCTTAATGCTGACGTGGTGGTCTCGTAGACACCCTACCTAATAAAACACACTATGAGCACGCAAATACAGCTGGCTATACACTTACGTATGCTCGAACATACAATTGTAAAGTACTGAGAATGCATCGGTCAAATTTCAAAAAATAAGGGCGATGTAACAGATTTTACACTTTGTTCGGGACTACATACAACCGCCTCCCCTGTTGGAGAGGGATGCATATGATTCACGTTTCCAGCAACCGGAATCGGCGTACTTCACCGCTTTATATTACCTTATGAGCAATGCCCTTACGTAAGAAGATCGCAACCCCACCCGCGAGAGTCGAGTTGGGTCGGTCCCTCCCTATGATAATGTAATTGTTATCCGTCAATTTGTGATGCTGATTTAGCCTAGTTTCGCTAACCATACATACATCTGGACGTTGGTCTTTTAACAACTCAAGGAAGTTGGTTCGTCGTTCTATCCTAACTAGTGAATTCACATTCACGGCTAGGATCTTAAAAGGCCTCTCCGGCAGCGCGCCCGTTAACCTAACAACTGCGCAAGCGACGGCACTGCACGGTAGATCAAGTCCACCCTACGCGTCTGCTCACTTATTTGCCGCGAGAGTTCGCTCATTTGTGCCTGAATGACACGCAGAGCGACCATGACCTCTGACTCCCCAGCAGCTGACTTTGACACAGATGGCTGTGCGGCCGCTTTCTGGGGAGGCTGTACCGTTTTCCTAGCCCCCAACGCCATTTGGGCGTAAGGAACTTCGGGAACGATGGCCCTTGGAATTGGTCTGGCTGTTTGCCTTCCCTCATCCTAAGTTGCTGTGGGAGCAGCTTTTTTTGATTTTTTAATAACCTGGTATCGAGGACATCCCTGATAGTTAGCAGGGTGTCCATCTCCACCACAGAGGACACATTTCAGTTGGGTTTTATCATCGACCCTTGCCTCACCGAGCTTACACTCTTTTTCTTTGTGGTTCTCTCCACACTTTACGCACCTCGACTGCATTTTGCAGTTGAATGCGGCGTGCCCGAACCGTTGGCAACGAAGACGTTGCAAAATGTCCCTTTGCCTGCTTATTTTTTCCCATCTTACCATCTGGTAGTCCAGGACGGAGATCTTCCTTAGACTCTCCAGACGGCTATTGGGTGATAGGGTGACGAGTAACATCGGCAATAGCCGCTTCTCCCGTCTTGCCTTGGCCGTGGTGAACGACTTGACCCCGATGAACTCTATATCGTCGCCCGCCAACCTGCGGAGTTCAACTAAGAGCTCCTCTGGGTCAGAGGTAGGCTCTACTCCTGTCAAAAGCACGCTTTTCGGCTTCTCCTCTTTGGGAGTAAAAGTAAAATGTTCGGTAGTTGTTGTTTGCAACAACGCCCGAACGATCTTATGGTCACATATTTTACACTTTGTGGTGTCTGTCAGACCACCACGTCGCGTCGGTACGTACTCCTCCAGTTCCACAAGGTCGTTCGGAAGCAGTATGACGGTGGAACGTCCACAGTGGTCACTGTCGTACTCAACCGTCGTCAAACAATTTTTCATCCGTCAAAGAATGTCGTCGGTCAGTTTAAGTCTTGAGTCTTAAAGCAATAGATCCAGATAAGAGCCACTACGAGGATATGAAGGCCTGTCAGTAGCCAGCAGATCGACTTTACACTCAATGCTGTGGAGCTCCAGCCAATTGAATAGCTAGGTCCCCCTTGTTTTGGCTAATTGATTTCCCCAATCTTTGTGTTTTGCATTGTAATCACCGGCCAAAAGGAAATAGTTTTCATCCGAGTTCAGTTTTAGACATCGAAAAAGCGTTTCGAGCTCTGTTACAAAACATGAGGTTTGAGAAGCTTCCGGTGGTGCATAGATCGCGACTACATACAACCGCCTCCCCTGTTGGAGAGGGATGCATATGATTCACGTTTCCAGCAACCGGAATTGGCGTACTTCACCGCTTTATATTACCTTATGAGCAATGCCCTTACGTAAGAAGATCGCAACCCCACCCGCGAGAGTCGAGTTGGGTCGGTCCCTCCCTATGATAATGTAATTGTTATCCGTCAATTTGTGATGCTGATTTAGCCTAGTTTCGCTAACCATACATACATACATCTGGACGTTGGTCTTTTAACAACTCAAGGAAGTTGGTTGGTTGGTTCTATCCTAACTAGCGAATTCAAATTCATGGCTAGGATCTCCGGCAGCGCGCCCGTTAACCTAACAACTGCGCAAGCGACGGCACTGCACGGTAGATCAAGTCCACCCTACGCGTCTGCTCACTTATTTGCCGCGATAGTTCGCTCATTTGTGCCTGAATGACACGCAGAGCGACCATGACCTCTGACTCCCCAGCAGCTGACTTTGACACAGATGGCTGTGCGGCCGCTTTCTGGGGAGGCTGTACCGTTTTCCTAGCCCCCAACGCCATTTGGGCGTAAGGAACTTCGGGAACGACGGCCCTTGGAATTGGTCTGGCTTTTTGCCTTCCCTCATCCTTAGTTGCTGTGGGAGCAGCTTTTTTTGATTTTTTAATAACCTGGTATCGAGGACATCCCTGATAGTTAGCAGGGTGTCCATCTCCACCACAGAGAACACATTTCAGTTGGGTTTTATCATCGACCCTTGCCTCACCGAGCTTACACTCTTTTTCTTTGTGGTTCTCTCCACACTTTACGCACCTCGACTGCATTTTGCAGTTGAATGCGGCGTGCCCGAACCGTTGGCAACGAAGACGTTGCAAAATGTCCCTTTGCCTGTTTATTTTTTCCCATCTTACCATCTGGAGATTTTCCTTAGACTCTCCAGACGGCTATTGGGTGATAGGGTGACGAGTAACATCGGCAATAGCCGCTTCTCCCGTCTTGCCTTGGCCGTGGTGAACGACTTGACCCCGATGAACTCGAGATCGTCGCCCGCCAACCTGCGGAGTTCAACTAAGAGCTCCTCAGGGTCAGAGGTAGGCTCTACTCCTGTCAAAAGCACGCTTTTCGGCTTCTCCTCTTTGGGAGTAAAAGTAAAATGTTCGGTAGTTGTTGTTTGCAACAACGCCCGAACGATCTTATGGTCACAGATTTAACACTTTGTGGTGTCTGTCAGACCACCACGTCGCGTCGGTACGTACTCCTCCAGTTCCACAAGGTCGTTCGGAAGCAGTATGACGGTGGAAAGTCCACAGTGGTCACTGTCGTACTCAACCGTCGTCAAACAATTTTTCATCCGTCAAAGAATGTCGTCGGTCAGTTTAAGTCTTGAGTCTTAAAGCAATAGATCCAGATAAGAGCCACTACGAGGATATGAAGGCCTGTCAGTAGCCAGCAGATCGACTTTACACTCAATGCTGTGGAGCTCCAGCCAATTGAATAGCTAGGTCCCCCTTGGATTGGCTAATTGATTTCCCCAATCTTTGTGTTTTGCATTGTAATCACCGGCCAAAAGGAAATAGTTTTCATCCGAGTTCAGTTTCAGACATCGAAAAAGCGTTTCGAGCTCTGTTACAAAACATGAGGTTTGAGAAGCTTCCGGTGGTGCATAGATCGCGACTACATACAACCGCCTCCCCTGTTGGAGAGGGATGCATATGATTCACGTTTCCAGCAACCGGAATCGGCGTACTTCACCGCTTTATATTACCTTATGAGCAATGCCCTTACGTTAGAAGATCGCAACCCCACCCGCGAGAGTCGAGTTGGGTCGGTCCCTCTCTATGATAATGTAATTGTTATCCGTCAATTTGTGATGCTGATTTAGCCTAGTTTCGCTCTACCTAAGCTCTCAACATCACAAAAGGTGGAAGATGCAGTTCTAGAAGTGAATTGTGCCCTTACAAGTAGCTTCGAGCTGGCATGTCCAGCTAGACAATTACCTAGTAGATCTATGGTTCCGTGGTGGAACAATGAACTACAGAAACTTCGCAGGGAAACCAGAAGTATTCTGAATAGGTCCCTCAAGACCAAATCAGATGTCGACTGGAACCTGTATCGATCTAAACAGAAGGACTTTAAAAGGTTAATTCGAAGATCAAAGAATGCCTCTTATAAAGAATTCTGTGAAAGTATAGAAACACTCAGTGAAACTAGTCGACTTACTAAAGCCCTTAAAAGGAGCAAGGTAAACAAACTAGAAACGCTCAGGAAATCAGACGGTTCCTATACCGAGTCCAAAGCAGAGACACTCAGTCTTATGCTGGAAACTCATTTTCCAGGAAACCAGATATCAATCGGACCACAGCAATCTATTTCCCTTAGATCAGGTGAATCCGATAAATCCACTCGACTTAGCTGGTACACGTCATCGTTAGTTGTTACCGACGAAGCCATCAAATATGCCGTGGCATCTTTTGACAGTTTCAAGTCTCCTGGCACTGACGGTGTTTACCCAGCTATGTTGCAGGAAAGTATAAACCTTTTGCTTCCTACTTTGAAAAATATTTTCACTGGTAGTTTAGCCCTAGCGTATATACCAACTTCATGGCAGAGTGTTAGAGTCGCCTTCATACCAAAAATTGGTAAACAAGACTACTCACTCGCCAAGAGCTTTAGACCCATCAGTCTTACCTCCTTTCTGCTTAAGACGCTAGAAAGAATGGTTGAGATTTACATTCGTAAAACGTCACTCCAATTACACCCTCTGTCTCAGATGCAACATGCTTACCAAAGAGGAAAATCTTGCGAGACCGCACTTCAAAATCTTGTTAGCAGGATTGAATGCGCGCTTGACAGGAAAGAATTTGCGGTAGGCATTTTCATCGACATTCAAGGTGCTTTTGACAATGCTAGCTTCGATGGTATGTGTAATGCTGCCAGAGAACACGGTGTGAACGAGTCATTAGTGTTGTGGATTAAAGCAATGCTAATGAAGAGAACCGTTATCGCTGAGGTGGACTGTGGACAATATGTTGCAACGGGAGTAAATAAGGGCTGCCCACAAGGTGGCTTTTTATCTCCTCTTCTGTGGTGCATGTTGATCGACTCTCTACTTGTAATGCTCAATGGTTCTAACGTTCATGCCCAAGCATATGCAGACGACGTCGCCGTGCTCTCGGTTGGCTCCAGCCTCCAAGCTGTCTGCTCCCGAGCACAGGCTGCGCTTTGTATGATTGACACCTGGTGTGTTAGAAACGGTCTCTCCGTCAATCCTCTTAAAACCGAGGTTGTCCTCTTCACGAGACGTAGAAAATTGACTGGTCTGACCCATCTTACGCTTAAAGGCGTCAACATCCCCTTTTCAAATGAAGTCAAGCATCTTGGAGTAATCCTGGATAACAAACTTCTTTGGTCGAAACATGTCGAGTCTAAAACTACTAAAGCACTGTCAGTTTTCTGGCAATGTAAAGGAGCTTTTGGCAAGACATGGGGTCTTTCACCGAAAAGGGTCCTTTGGATCTATACGGCTATGATAAGACCAATCATCTCCTATGCGTCAGTTGTTTGGTGGAATAAGCTCTCGCGTAAATACGTTATTGCCTCGTTTGCCAAACTTCAAAGAACAATTTGTCTGGGTGTTACGGGGGCCTTCCCCAGCACACCGGGTGCTGCTCTCGACGCACTGTTGAACCTTCCTCCCCTTGATACCTTCATCATGGGGTGTACTCTGAAGACCATTTCTCGTTTAAAACGATGTGGTCTCTGGCACAATTCGCACTGGAGCTTTGAGGAACTCGCAAGCAGCATATCTTTTGACCCACGTCTAATGGATATGCCGTCTGATACGATGATCCCAAGGCTCAAACTGCGTCAAAATTACTCAGTCAGCTTTCCTTCGGTTCAGGACTGGTTCGCTCCAGAATCTGAGCCTGGAAAGAACTGTTATCGTATCTTCACAGATGGCTCCAAAACCGACGAGGGTTCTGGTGCTGGTGCCTTTGTTGAGAACGACGACATACGACTGCACTCATCTTTGGGATCATACGCATCCGTTTTCCAAGCGGAGGCTTATGCTATCCTAATGGCCTTGAGCCACGTAACGAATAATGGATGGACGGGGAGAAGTATCTTTGTTTGCAGCGATAGCCAAGCTGTGCTTAAGGCCCTTCTCAACCCTCTTACCACTTCGAAAGTGATCCAGGAATGCAAGAGCTCTCTGAATGCGATCGGAAGATTAAATTCCTTGAGTCTCATTTGGGTTCCAGGCCATCACGGCATAACTGGAAATGAGATCGCCGATGAACTCGCTAGGCAGGGATCTCAGACAGCTTTCTCAGGACCTGAACCGTCGCTAGGTCTGCCAGCGTCCTCAGTGAGGGCTTCAATCAACGATTGGATCTGTGAAGAGCACAACCGTAGATGGCATGCCTCCATTGGATGCAGACAAACCAAGCGTATGCTCCCCAACGTTAGTAAGAAGACTGCAACATTTTTGCTAGCTCGTAGCAGAAAAGACTGTAGGAAGCTTATTGGCGTTGCCAGCGGGCACTTCTCTTTTGCCAAGCATTTAAACGTGTTAGGCTTAAGTGATACCACACTCGGTGAATCTTGTGGAGAAGATGAGGACACCGCAGAGCACTTCCTCTGTGAATGTCCTGCTTTTTCTCGCATGAGGTTACAGATACTCGGCGCAGACATGGTGAGAGCTGGTAACTTAGGCTCCTTGCCATGGCAGCGTCTTTTGGCTTTTCTCCGAACATCTGGAAAGCTATAACAAATAGAAGGTTGCTATCTGGTAGTACAATGGACCGGTATTTAGGTCTGAGTGCTCCAGCTGGTATTTTAAAAACCTCCAACAAAAAAAAAAAAAAAAAAGCCTAGTTTCGCTAACCATACATACATACATCTGGACGTTGGTCTTTTAACAACTCAAGGAAGTTGGTTGGTTGGTTCTATCCTAACTAGCGAATTCACATTCACGGCTAGGATCTCCGGCAGCGCGCCCGTTTACCTAACAACTGCGCAAGCGACGGCACTGCACGGTAGATCAAGTCCACCCTACGCGTCTGCTCACTTATTTGCCGCGATAGTTCGCTCATTTGTGCCTGAATGACACGCAGAGCGACCATCACCCCTGACTCCCCAGCAGCTGACTTTGACACAGATGGCTGTGCGGCCGCTTTCTGGGGAGGCTGTACCGTTTTCCCAGCCCCCAACGCCATTTGGGCGTAAGGAACTTCGGGAACGATGGCCCTTGGAATTGGTCTGGCTGTTTGCCTTCCCTCATCCTTAGTTGCTGTGGGAGCAGCTTTTTTTGATTTTTTAATAACCTGGTGTTGACGAAATCAACAAATATGTCAGTACATGATTATGCAAGAAAGTAACAAATCAACAACAATCAACAAATAGCAATAAGTATTATTTAAGTCAATAGGTCATAAGAAATTAGTGTCATAATATAAGTCAGTTTATATATCGTAAGCAAATGAGGCAAGCAATGCAGTCAAGTTCATTTTGTGTGTCACTAGTTTAAATAAAGCAAATATGCACTGTAGACAAAATGAGCTTGAACTGTATTGCTGCGAGCTGACTTACGGTATGATATAAATAGAATAAGAGAATGAATAAATGTTATTATTACTCAGTCAACAAGACAGTGATAGACATCTCATTATAAATCTCATCAGTAAGATTTTCATTGGTCCTTCGAGACCTTTAAGGAAAAAAAAAAAAAAGAATATACAGTCCATTCAAATAAAAAAAAATATAAAAAAGAGAAAACTTTTTTCATCATGTCATTCAACGAGACAGCAGTGAAACAGGTCAAAATCGCCGAAGACATACAAAAACTCTGGGCGAACGTCAAGAAAGATGGAGAGTCTCGATACTCATTAGAGTATTTCACAAAGAGGCTTGAAAGTTTGGAAAAACATTGGATAGAGTTTCAAGCGAACAATGAGTACTTGGAAGTCATGCGGAAGACGTATCCAGAGCACGAATACTTTACAAAAAAGTATTTTACTCAACTTGAAACCAAGTATCTGGAGATAAGTTCTACCTTCAAGGAGAAGGTGCAATTTTACAAAGAGGATGTAACCCAAACACCTGGTGTCTCAAAGGTACCACCAAAGCTACCGGTCAAGGGAAGGCAGCAGGAGCCAGAAATAGAGCCAAATGAACTTGATTTGGATCGCATTGTTTGCCAGCAACAGCAGTTATCAAAGAAGCAGCCGACCACAACAGATACAGACGAAAGCAACACATTACTATTCAAGAAAGCAGAGGGTATCAAGAACACCTTCAAGCGTTTGTACTAGTAGCTTAGACCTAGATCAAAATGATGTATATCTGGCGTTCAAACTTGAACAACTAAAAGAATGCTGGGCAAAACTAATGGCTGTTGACGAGGAAATCATGTTGTCAGAAGAAAGTAAACGCAAGCAGCAGCACGCAGACGACTTCATAGAACTGGAACAAAAATACGAAGAAGCATACATTCAACTCAAAGAAGCGGAACGTCAACGGCAGCATCAAGACATCGTAGTCCCACAAACAACAACCCATCGAAAAATTAAACTTCCAGCCCTCTGTATACCATCCTTCAGCGGCAAGTATGAAGAGTGGACTCCATTCTGGCAATTGTTTGATCGTTTGGTTCATCAAAACGATGCATTGAGCGAAGTAGAACGGATTCAATACCCAAAAACGAATCTAAAAGGCGAAGCGGCAAGAATTATAAGCCATCTGTCACCTACAGCTTGCAACTATGAAACTGCTATAGAATTGCTTACAAGACGATTTCAAAATCCTGCGGTTTTAATCAGCAATTATATACAAAAATTACTCACCTTGAAATCAGTGCGAAATGAAAATGCATTTGACTTAAAAACCTTAATGGATTCGTCAAGAGAAATCTTATACGGAATCAAAAATCTAGGGGTTGATGTAAGCTCCTGGGATCCAATCATAGTTCAGTTACTGTGCCCGAAGCTGGACGCTGAGTCAAGAAAACTCTACCAACAGTCCAGAGGAACATCTACAGAAATTCCTAAGCTGTGTGAATTGTTCGAATTCATTGAGGGAAGATTCCGAGGCCTGGAAAGTAGCCGTGAGGGAAACCGGGATCATCAGCATCAACCCTCAAGATATCCAACCTCATCCTCATCAGGAAACCATGATCATCAGCATCAACCCTCAAGATATCCAACCACAAAAAATCTTTTGACCACCCTAACAAAGCAAAAATGTGTTGTTTGCAGCGAAGCGCATCAACTGTATAATTGCAACAAGTTTTTGAGTATGAAGCCGCGTAACCGGTTGGACGTAGTGCAAGCATCAAAACTGTGTTTCAACTGTTTGGGAGGTGGACACAGAACAAAGGAATGTTCGGTGAAGAGAGACTGCAAAATATGTACACGACAACATAACACCCTACTTCATGTTCCCCAAAGTGACAATGTTGCAGATCCAATAACAAACGTTACATCTACTAAAATTGATACTGCCTGTCATAACAACAGGATGGTACTTTTAGCAACAGCTATGGTAAACTTATGTGTTGGAGGGAAAAATACAACCGTACGCGCACTGATTGATCAAGGGTCTCAATCGTGTTTCATTACAGAAAAATTAGCTTACCAATTAAAAATTCCACTAACCAAATATGAATCAAGAATCAAGGGTATTAACGGGCACTCAACAGAAATTATTGCATCGTGTATCTTCAAGCTAAAATCCATTCACAATGAAAAAATGTGTCTTGAAGTTGAAGCTCTCGTTATGCCAAACATTACGTCGAAGTTACCAGCACAAAATATAACAACCAACCATTGGCCACACGTACAGGGATTGATGTTGGCGGACCCATGGTACCACCAACCAAAAGATATTGATGTACTGATTGGATCAGACATATTACCACAGTTGCTGGCTGGCAACTCTGCTGTGAAAGTGTAAAGTTGATCTTAGATATCGCTCTTCAAAATTATTTAAAAATATATTCAAATTTCCAGTTTCCATATTGAAAAAGTGCTTAAATTGATTTAAAATAAAGTCTATTGTATAAATCGGCCAAAATCAAGGTAAAACAAGCAAATTTTCTGCATGAAATAAGTATTTATCTTATAATCAGACGTCACATGACTGAAAAACGAAAAATCGGCGAAACTTCCCCAGAAGAAAATTGTTATCAGGAAAATACACAAAATTGTTATAAAATCTTAAAACGCGCCACCATGTCCATGTCTGACTCCGATTTGCAAAAAATTAAAATAATTGTTGATTCTTCTCTACAAACTGAGCTTGCTTTGGCAATTGCAAACCTAGCCACCAAGCAAGACTTGAGTAAGCTGAACAATGAAATCAACTTCTTGCGAAAGCAAAATGATGAATTGGCTAATAAAATAAAGCAATTTGAAGTGAGATGTAACTCATTGGAAGAAGAACTTGAAGCTCAAAGTCGAGAATTAAGAAGCAAAAACATAATCATTTCAATTCCTAAGGAGGATCCTCATACAGATCCACAAGAAGGAATTCGAACGGTCACTCGGCTTTTACTTGGTAATGAGTTCGAACAACAGTTTTCTGACACCGTAAAAATAAGCGAAAATATCTCCGCAACCAAAATGAAAGTAAACACCGGCTCAAGCGAAATTACTTTAAGAATGCTTAAAAATGCATACAAACTTAAAGACACAGGTGTGTTTCTACAACGTGATCTTTCAAAGAAAATGCAATCAAAGCAACGAATACTCCTTCACTACAGAAAAATAATAAGAAACCTTAAACTAATATTTGGTTCGAATTAAAAATAACGCAATTATAGTTGAAAATAAATCATTTTATTTAAATCATAATAATAATCTAATTTATAACATTAATGGCACTGAAACCGATGGAGAACACGAGCTACAACAAATGTTAGGTGACATTAACTTTGATGCTGTCAAAAAAATCAACCTGTCAACTGAAAGTACTAGATCGACAACAACTGATCGTCATCCAAAGCTGCCACTTTTACAAAATAGTAGTAGTAGTAGTTGTAGTATGAGAAACTGAGATGTAGCCGCCGTCAGCTCATTTTGTATTAATGTTTGTAAAATATTGTCATATAATGTATCAGGGCTTAACAATAAGATCAAGTTTATAGACTTTTTTAATTTTATTAAATCGTTCGAAATATTCTTTATTTTTGAAACTCACATTACAATTGAAAATTCAAGTAAATTTACTAAATATTTTAACGGATATAAACTTTTTTGGATTCCTGCAACTAAAACATATTTAAGAGGACGTGCTAGCGGTGGGTGCCTTTATGGAATACAAACAGCAAAACTGAAACTCTATGATTTTGTGGAAATCGAAAATAACATCGTCGTAAAGCTTTTAGAGAAACCTAATATGTTTATTATTCCTTTCTATATAAATTGCAATAATTGGACCGAAGACTTTAACAGACTATGCAATTTAATGTCTGATTTTTCAAGCAAAAACGTAATGTTGGTCGGTGATTTTAATGCCAGAATAGGTGTTAACCAAGTTACAACTCAAACGGTTATACCAAACTCATCAATTTTAAATATAAATAATAGAACATCAAAGGATAATATCTACAACCAAAATGGAATGAGATTATTAGAAATGCTACAGATATACGACAGTATTATTTTAAATGGATGCACAGAAGGAGACGCGGAAGGTCACTTTACTTTTGTTGGTGGGCAAGGCAAATCAGTGATCGATTACTGCACGGTAAATAGCGATTGGATCAACCTTATAAGAAAATTTGAAATTTTGAGCAAACATTTTTCTGATCATATGCCGTTGGTAGTTGAATGGGAATCTCACTTCGAACCACAACATAGATCTCTTAGCTTGATGCCCCGACTAAAATGGAAAACTACAAATTTAAATACCTACCATCATCGCTTGGATAATTACCTATTGCACACCCCTCCACCTAACCAATCAACTGACGCGCTCTCCAACCAATTAACAGAATGCATAAGAAATACTTCAATCAGCCCAAATCATCACCTGAGGAATTCTTTCACTCAAAAATGGTTTGATGTAGAATGTCTAAATGCAAGAAAAAAATCATTTGCTCTACTGAAAGCATTTCGTAAATACTCATGTGATGAAATTCGAAAATGGTACATTCAAGCTAATTCCAATTATAAGAAAATGTGTCTCAATAAGAAAATCAATTTTGAATCTATGCAAGCCCAATCCCTCAGTCAAATCAAAAATACAAAGCAGTTTTGGAAAATAGCAAAAGAAATAAACGGTTCACATAACTCCATTGGATTAAGTGTTTCTGCAGATGATCTCTCTGATTACTTCAAAAACCTTCTTCAAAACAACTTATCTACTACTTTCTTGTACGCAGAGCCACTCATTTGTGATGAAATATTAGATTCAGTTATATCAATAAATGAAATACAAATCGTCCTTCAAAGAGCCGGAGACGGAAAGGCCCCAGGCGAAGACGGGATATCCTACGAGTTTTTTAAAAATGCTTCTCCTACTTTTTACAACCATCTACTCACACTCTTTAACAAGATCTTCGAAAATGGTGATGTTCCGTCCTCATTCAAGAAATCTGTGATTTTTCCCATCCATAAAAAAGGTGATTTAAATGCAGTCGAAAACTACCGAGGCATATCCTTCATGAATGTTATTGCGAAGATATTTTGTGGTGTTCTCGTTAACAGGCTTGAAGATTGGGTTGATACAAACAATATTCTTACGGAACTACAAGCAGGCTTTAGAAAAAACTATTCGACGGTTGATCACATATTTACTTTAACATCAATAATAAAAGCATTTCAAGCCAGAAATAAAAAAATATACACGTTGTTCGTCGATTTTAAAGCTGCATTTGATTTGGTGAATCGAAATGCTTTATTTTATAAGCTTTCTCAACTTGGAGTATCAACAAGATTTATACAAATAATCAGGTGTTTGTACACAGATACCGAAGCAGCAGTTTGGGATGGCAAAACGTACTCAAATCCATTTAAGTCACTTACGGGGGTAAAACAGGGATGCTTGCTCAGTGCTCTCTTGTTTGCTCTCTTTATAAATGATATAGCTGCGCACATTCCAGGGGGTGTCCGAATTGCGGGTATCACAATAAATATATTGCTCTATGCCGATGATCTCCTCTTACTATCCGAATCACCAGAGACCCTTCAATTGATGATAAATCGTTTAACTGACTACTGTCATAAATGGGGTTTAGTAATCAACAATGAAAAATCAAAAGTTATTGTCTTCTCGCGTTCCTCTCGAGGTGAAGTGAGAAACAACTGGATGCTTAATGGATGCCGTTTAGATGTATCGAAAGAATACAGGTATTTGGGAGTTTTGCTCAACCCAACACTGGATTTTAGAAAGCACCTTGCAGAAAAAGCTAAAACTTCACAAAGCTTGACTAATCTGACTTGGAAGAAGATTTTTTCAAACGAACATATCAATCTTTCAACAAAATATAAAATTTTTAATGCGATTGTAAAATCTTCTCTTTGTTATGCTGCACAAGTATGGGGAATGGAAGAATACGAGGAAGTTGAAAAGCTACAAAGAAATTTCTTAAAGAAAATGTTTAATATCCCCTTAAACGCACCAAACTATTCAATATACTTGGAAACAGGACTGCCAAAACTTTTTACTTTCACTCTCAAGTTACAAGCCGACTATTTAATTAAAGTGTTTGGTCTCCAGGAAACTCGCCTATGCAAAATAATGATGCGTTACGAAATTCGAAATAAGGACTGGTGGCTGAGGACATGGGAAAATATTGC
This sequence comes from Melanostoma scalare, assembly GCA_949752695.1. NCBI lineage: Eukaryota > Metazoa > Arthropoda > Insecta > Diptera > Syrphidae > Melanostoma > Melanostoma scalare. Next base: position 100,366,138 of record OX456985.1, on the reverse strand, counting down.
TGCTTTCTGCGGTGAAAATGTGCAGATGATCCCCAACAACATTGATGCGATGAAAGTTAAATTTTACGAAATCATCCAAAAACTTGAAGACTTTACTCGAAATCAGATGATAGAAAACGCATGTCAATCGGAGAGCAGAATACTTTATAGCCAGCTTGATTATAACTTGTGTGGCAAGAACTATTTTCAAGATTCTCATAGCTACAAAGATATTTCAATGATCTTTAAAATAAGATGCGAACTTCTCTATTTAAATGGAACACCATACAACGGAAGCTTTGACCAATTTTGCAGTTTGTGCAATTTAAGATCCAAAGAAGATTGTTTTCATTTCATTAGTGTATGTCCCATTTTCAAAGAACAAAGAAGGACATACTTTGGTAAACCTACCCTTTCAGTCCGAGAAACAATTGAAATTTTAAATGGATCAGATTGGATCAAACTTGTCAAATTTGCCCGAAATAGCTACCGCTACCGAATGCTTCTAATAACGGAATATTCTTAACTCAAAACTCATTATCCTTCAAATAAATAATATGCAAAGATAGTTGTATCTACTTCTTTTATCATAATGTACACTAACTTGTTCAATTATATTAAATTTTTAAAGTTACCAGTCGAGCTGACGGCTAAGCCAATGCTTAAAAAAAAAAATTCATAAAAACTTTTGTAAATGTAATGTTAACTTGCAATAAATGAATCTTTGAATCTTTGAATCTTTGAATCTTATTACCACAATTGCTTACCGATGGATTAATCAAGGGACCGAATAACACTCCTATGGCACAAAACTCAAGGTTTGGCTGGATATTGTCGGGACCAGTAGTGACAACCTCGACAAAAACAAGTTATAGTACACTAACTTCATTTATTAGTGTATGTTGTGAGGATGACAACCTGAAAAAATTTTGGGAACTAGAGGAAGTTCCCACAGCAGAAATTAAATCCACAGAAGATGAAATGTGTGAAGACCACTTCAGACGTACTCACTATAGAGATGACACAGGACGTTATGTTGTCAAATTACCACTGTTAAAAGACATCATAGTCTTGGGGGACTCACGCAAAATGGCGTTAAAAAGATTCTTTAATTTGGAGCAAAGATTGGCAAAAAATAAAAGTCTTCAACATGACTATGTAAAATTCATTAAGGAATATATAACTCTTGGCCATATGGAGGAGGCATCAGCCGCAAATACTGACAAAACGTATTATCTTCCACATCATGCAGTGATAAAAAATGACAGCAGTACAACAAAACTAAGAGTTGTATTCGACGCTTCAGCAAAGACGACATCTGGAGAATCTTTAAACAGCATCATGATGACGGGTCCTACACTTCAAAAGGATTTATTTTCGGTGATACTCCGATGGAGATCTTTTAAAATCGTCTTCACAGCTGACATCGAAAAAATGTATCGGCAGATTTTGGTTGACAGTAACGATCAAAATTTACAACGCATCCTGTGGAGAGAAAGTACCAAGGATCCAATAAAGGAATACATTCTTAAGACCGTAACATACGGTACCACAGCCGCTCCGTACTTAGCAATCAAGACCCTACATCAGGTAGCAGAAGATGAAAAACATTTGTACCCAAGGGCAAGCAAATTATTGCTCGAAGGATTCTATGTAGATGATTACTTAGGAGGTGCAAACTCGATACACGAATGTATAAATCTCCAACAAGAACTGATTCCTCTACTTCAAAAAGGTGGATTCAACCTTCGTAAATGGACATCAAACAACTCAATCTTTATCAATAATTTGTCAAAAGACATTATAGAAATGGAGCCAGAACATGATTTTGACAATGATAGAACGTTTAAAATTTTGGGACTCACATGGTGCCCAACAACAGATGACTTTCAATTTAAACTTAATTTGGAGTTCTACTCAAAGGGCACCAAAAGGGCAATATTGAGTGATGCTGGAAAAATCTTTGATCCATTTGGTTGGCTGTCACCAATAACAATCAAGGCAAAAATTCTTATTCAAAAACTATGGCTTTTGGGCATCGGTTGGGACGAAACGGTTCCAATAAATATACAAAATGAATGGAATGAGTTCAAAACAAGGCTAGCATTATTAGCGAAAGTAAGAATTCCACGGTGGACACAACAAACTAAAGGATCTCGTATAGAACTCCACGGATTTGCAGATGCATCAGAAGCAGCGTATGCAGCGGTGGTATATCAAAAGGTTATAAATAATGGCATTATCACAGTAAATCTCATAGCATCTAAAACCAAAGTAGCTCCTGTGAAGCAAGTATCGTTGGCAAGGCTAGAACTATGTGCAGCAGCACTATTAACGAAGCTACTGAAGTACATCAGAGAAGAATCAGACACAAAATATGATAGAATTTTTGCATGGTCAGATTCAACAATAGTATTGAACTGGGTGAGACAACATCCAGTGAAATGGAATACATTTGTTGCCCATCGGGTTTCTTATGTGCAACAAAATTTTGAGGGAAAATGGAGATTCGTGCCAGGTAAAGAGAATCCTGCTGACATTCCGTCCAGAGGAACATTTGGGGATGCACTAGCTGAAAACATAACATGGTGGCGTGGACCAGATTGGCTAAAGAGAAATGAACAATATTGGCCAGCTGATAATTCCCTAACAGAGATGCAAGATATACCAGAAGTTCGCCAATCTCACGTCATATTGGCGAGACATCGGAATTGTCCAAATGGAGATGACATTTTTCTGAGATTCTCATCAATGTCCAAACTTCAACGTATTAGTGCATATTGTTTACGTTTTAAAAACAATTGCAAACGGAACATAACTAAGCAACCATTACTATTTGGTCCATTAACGGTAAGGGAACTAAAGGAAGCAGAATTAGCAATGGTGCGAAGTGCTCAACAAGACTTTTCTGATGATATAAAAATTCTAAATACAGCATGGGCTTTGACGTCAAAAAGCAGATTATCATCATTGAACCCATTTATCGATTCAAATGGAATACTGCGAGTTGGAGGTCGACTAAAACATGCCAACTTATCAATCAACCAGAAACATCCAATGATCCTATCACCGTCACATCCATTGACAAAATTGATCATCAATAAAACTCACATCGATACACTTCACGGCGGAGTCAAGCTGGTTCTTAACCATATTCGAAGAAAATTTTGGATCATACAAGGTACAAACACAGTTAAGGCACTAGTTAATCAATGTGTCCGGTGTTTCCGTTTTAAAGCCAGAGAATCAAGTCAACTTATGGGACAACTTCCAGAAGAACGTGTTAAGTTTTCACGTCCATTTACTCATTGTGGGGTTGATTATGCAGGCCCTATCAACATAAGATGTTCACAAAACAGAGGCGTGAAGTCGCACAAGGCTTATATAGCACTCTTCGTTTGCATGGCAACAAAGGCCGTTCACATTGAGCTCACGTCTGATTTAACCACAGATGGGTTCATGGCTGCATTACGACGAATGACAAGCAGGCGGGGTTCCATACAACATATCTACAGCGACAATGGGACGAATTTTGTAGGAGCAAAAAATATTATTGAGGCAGTCCAAAACAAACTGGCAGAAAACGCCATCCAATGGCATTTCATTCCACCTGGAGCACCACACTTTGGCGGACTCTGGGAAGCAGGAGTTAAATCGAATACCATCTAAACCGTTTCATAGGTGAACAGAAACTCACCTACGAAGAGATGAATACCATTTTAGTGCAAATAGAAGGAGTATTAAACTCAAGACCTCTCTGTCCACTAACAGATAACATCGAAGATCTTGATGCCTTGACACCAGGTCACTTCATTATTGGGTCACCATTAAGAACGCCACAAGACGACATCATTCTGGATCTGGGCGAGAGTAGTTTGAAAAGATATAAATTAATTCAGAAACTCAAAAAAGATGTCTGCAAGCGTTGGTACGATGATTACATAAATAAACTTCAACAACGTTTTAAATGGAAAGAATCAACGATTAATTTGAGAATTGGACAACTAGTGCTCCTCAAAAACGAACTGTTTACACCGTCAAAATGGCCTCTTGGTAAAATTATTGAAGTACACAGCGGTGTGGACGGGCTAATTAGAGTGGTGACCATCAAAACAGAAAAAAGAATATACAAGCGACCGATAACAAAGGTGTGCTTGTTACCAAACGATGAAAACATAAGAAAACCTGACGACAACCCTCTGCAGTCAAATCAGGTATTCATTGAACCTAAAAGAAACCTGAGAGTTAGAAGAGAACCACCTGGTGTTACCTTGACGAGTACCACAGTATTCATAGCCATACTACTATTTTTACCTCTTGTCATGGGTAACCAGATTAAAGTGTCACCATTCACTTCACAACCAGGAATATATTTCGAAAATCTGGGAACAGCAACAATTTCTTCTAGCAGTTGGGACATTGTAGCCTATTATGACATGAAAACATATTGGGCACAATACCAGTCAATAGATCAATATAAAAATAACCTGATAAAGATCTGTCAGTTACTGCCGAATCAAAATGAGACATGTAAGGCAACTATCCCACAAATCATGTCATTTAATGAAGATCTAGAAAGATGAAACGAATTACTATCACCCCATCCAAATAGCAGTATGAGAGTTCGCCGTGCAGCATTCAACTTCATTGGAAACATTGCAAACGGTCTTTTCGGAATACTCAATTCGGAATATGCGGATAAGATGTCGGAATCAATCAATAAAATTCAAAAAGACGATGGTCATCTTTTACATCTTATTAAAAACCAAACATCAATAATTGACGCCACAATGAATATTCTTCAGCAGTCTCAACAGGAAACTACCAACAACTTTCTAGAAATAGACAAGGATCTTCAACATTTCGCTACACTTCTTGACGGAATCAGGCAGAAGTATCATGAGGACCAATTACGGCAACTATTCAATGCAATTGCCGTGCAACTTATCCTTGCATTATCGCAAGTACAAAAGACCCAGACTGCCTTGATAGATGTTTTAATCGATACTCAGCATGGCAAAATAAATCCTCAACTAATTTCTCCTGCCCAACTTCGACAAGAATTTCTCCACATAAAATCAAGCCTCCCATCAACACTTCGACTTCCCGTCTCTCAAGACGCTTTACCATCTTATGAGTATCCACGGCAGAGCACTTAAGGATCACATAATCCTTAAAATAACTTTACCATTGCTAAGTCTAGACGATTTTGAACTATTCAAGGTAACACCAGTGCCTGCACTCATAAATGGAACTTTCTTCACAATAAACCCATCTACAAGGTGTATCATGGTTACCTTGCATCGAGATCAATACTATCCCTTATCCGAAGCCGAATTTCAACAATGTGTCTCTTACACCACAGAAAGGCATCTATGCAACCAGCATCATCCCATTTACAAGCAAGGAGCAGAAATCAGTGCATGCGAATTTGTTTATCTAAGTCAAGGATTGCAATCTCCGGACTGTCAACCTACCATAACCAGCAAGGGGCCTCACTGGATACAACTATGCAATCCTAGCGAATGGATTTACGTATTGAAAGAGCGGACGACCCTAAATATTGTGTGCAATGGAACTGTTACCCAAACAACACTAGAAGGGGCAGGAAAACTACGTATCGATCCGAGCTGCGAAATAAAGACCAATCTTATTACCTTACGTGGTCATTCCATCTACCCATCATTTTCCAGAATTTCCGTTTCCCCTCACACCAATCTATCTAACACACTTGTTCCAGATCATTTTGACAGATTAACACATAATCCGCTTTCAGTCAAAAACCATCTACAAGAACTGAATACGCTAAAACAGCAACTTCAGAACCTCACGATGGCCTTGCCTTCTAACGATCTTTCAACAAATGATGTTCATCGATTTGCAGTGGGCTACCTGGGACTACTAGTTTCCATCATCATTGTGATTCTCCTGCTTCGAAGGTTATACACCAAAAGCTTCAAACCAAATACGAAACCAATCAAGACATCCGAGAACATCGGTACTGCAGATCCAGGAAACCTCACCTTCGAGTTGCTCCCGTAAGCGGGGGTGGCAAAATGTTGACGAAATCAACAAATATGTCAGTACATGATTATGCAAGAAAGTAACAAATCAACAACAATCAACAAATAGCAATAAGTTTTATTTAAGTCAATAGGTCATAAGAAATCAGTGTCATAATATAAGTCAGTTTATATATCGTAAGCAAATGAGGCAAGCAATGCAGTCAAGTTCATTTTGTGTGTCACTAGTTTAAATAAAGCAAATATGCACTGTAGACAAAATGAGCTTGAACTGTATTGCTGCGAGCTGACTTACGGTATGATATAAATAGAATAAGAGAATGAATAAATGTTATTATTACTCAGTCAACAAGACAGTGATAGTCATCTCATTATAAATCTCATCAGTAAGATTTTCACCTGGTATCGAGGACATCCCTGATAGTTAGTAGGGTGTCCATCTCCACCACAGAGAACACATTTCAGTTGGGTTTTATCATCGACCCGAATCGATGCCTCACCGAGCTTACACTCTTTTTCTTTGTGGTTCTCTCCACACTTTACGCACCTCGACTGCATTTTGCAGTTGAATGCGGCGTGCCCGAACCGTTGGCAACGAAGACGTTGCAAAATGTCCCTTTGCCTGTTTATTTTTTCCCATCTTACCATCTGGTAGTCCAGGACGGAGATTTTTTTAGACTCTCCAGACGGCTATTGGGTGATAGGGTGACGAGTAACATCGGCAATAGCCGCTTCTCCCGTCTTGCCTTGGCCGTGGTGAGCGACTTGACCCCGATGAACTCGCGATCGTCGCCCGCCAACCTGCGGAGTTCAACTTAGAGCTCCTCTGGGTCAGAGGTAGGCTCTACTCCTGTCAAAAGCACGCTTTTCGGCTTCTCCTCTTTGGGAGTAAAAGTAAAATGTTCGGTAGTTGTTGTTTGCAACAACGCCCGAACGATCTTATGGTAACAGATTTTACACTTTGTGGTGTCTGTCAGACCACCACTTCGCGTCGGTACGTACTCCTCCAGTTCCACAAGGTCGTTCGGAAGCAGTATGACGGTGGCAAGTCCACAGTGGTCACTGTCGTACTCAACCGTCGTCAAACAATTTTTCATCCGTCAAAGAATGTCGTCGGTCAGTTTAAGTCTTGAGTCTTAAAGCAATAGATCCAGATAAGAGCCACTACGAGGATATGAAGGCCTGTCAGTAGCCAGCAGATCGACTTTACACTCAATGCTGTGGAGCTCCAGCCAATTGAATAGCTAGGTCCCCCTTGGATTGGCTAATTGATTTCCCCAATCTTTGTGTTTTGCATTGTAATCACCGGCCAAAAGGAAATAGTTTTCATCCGAGTTCAGTTTCAGACATCGAAAAAGCGTTTCGAGCTCTGTTACAAAACATGAGGTTTGAGAAGCTTCCGGTGGTGCATAGATCGCGACTACATACAACCGCCTCCCCTGTTGGAGAGGGATGCATATGATTCACGTTTCCAGCAACCGGAATCGGCGTACTTCACCGCTTTATATTACCTTATGAGCAATGCCCTTACGTAAGAAGATCGCAACCCCACCCGCGAGAGTCGAGTTGGGTCGGTCCCTCTCTATGATAATGTAATTGTTATCCGTCAATTTGTGATGCTGATTTAGCCTAGTTTCGCTCTACCTAAGCTCTCAACATCACAAAAAGTGGAAGATGCAGTTCTAGAAGTGAATTGTGCCCTTACAAGTAGCTTCGAGCTGGCATGTCCAGCTAGACAATTACCTAGTAGATCTATGGTTCCGTGGTGGAACAATGAACTACAGAAACTTCGCAGGGAAACCAGAAGTATTCTGAATAGGTCCCTCAAGACCAAATCAGATGTCGACTGGAACCTGTATCGATCTAAACAGAAGGACTTTAAAAGGTTAATTCGAAGATCAAAGAATGCCTCTTATAAAGAATTCTGTGAAAGTATAGAAACACTTAGTGAAACTAGTCGACTTACTAAAGCCCTTAAAAGGAGCAAGGTAAACAAACTAGAAACGCTCAGGAAATCAGACGGTTCCTATACCGAGTCCAAAGCAGAGACACTCAGTCTTATGCTGGAAACTCATTTTCCAGGAAACCAGATATCAATCGGACCACAGCAATCTATTTCCCTTAGATCAGGTGAATCCGATAAATCCACTCGACTTAGCTGGTACACGTCATCGTTAGTTGTTACCGACGAAGCCATCAAATATGCCGTGGCATCTTTTGACAGTTTCAAGTCTCCTGGCACTGACGGTGTTTACCCAGCTATGTTGCAGGAAAGTATAAACCTTTTGCTTCCTACTTTGAAAAATATTTTCACTGGTAGTTTAGCCCTAGCGTATATACCAACTTCATGGCAGAGTGTTAGAGTCGCCTTCATACCAAAAATTGGTAAACAAGACTACTCACTCGCCAAGAGCTTTAGACCCATCAGTCTTACCTCCTTTCTGCTTAAGACGCTAGAAAGAATGGTTGAGATTTACATTCGTAAAACCTCACTCCAATTACACCCTCTGTCTCAGATGCAACATGCTTACCAAAGAGGAAAATCTTGCGAGACCGCACTTCAAAATCTTGTTAGCAGGATTGAATGCGCGCTTGACAGGAAAGAATTTGCGGTAGGCATTTTCATCGACATTCAAGGTGCTTTTGACAATGCTAGCTTCGATGGTATGTGTAATGCTGCCAGAGAACACGGTGTGAACGAGTCATTAGTGTTGTGGATTAAAGCAATGCTAATGAAGAGAACCGTTATCGCTGAGGCGGACTGTGGACAATATGTTGCAACGGGAGTAAATAAGGGCTGCCCACAAGGTGGCTTTTTATCTCCTCTTCTGTGGTGCATGTTGATCGACTCTCTACTTGTAATGCTCAATGGTTCTAACGTTCATGCCCAAGCATATGCAGACGACGTCGCCGTGCTCTCGGGTGGCTCCAGCCTCCAAGCTGTCTGCTCCCGAGCACAGGCTGCGCTTTGTATGATTGACACCTGGTGTGTTAGAAACGGTCTCTCCGTCAATCCTCTTAAAACCGAGGTTGTCCTCTTCACGAGACGTAGAAAATTGACTGGTCTGACCCATCTTACGCTTAAAGGCGTCAACATCCCCTTTTCAAATGAAGTCAAGCATCTTGGAGTAATCCTGGATAACAAACTTCTTTGGTCGAAACATGTCGAGTCTAAGACTACTAAAGCACTGTCAGTTTTCTGGCAATGTAAAGGAGCTTTTGGCAAGACATGGGGTCTTTCACCGAAAAGGGTCCTTTGGATCTATACGGCTATGATAAGACCAATCATCTCCTATGCGTCAGTTGTTTGGTGGAATAAGCTCTCGCGTAAATACGTTATTGCCTCGTTTGCCAAACTTCAAAGAACAATTTGTCTGGGTGTTACGGGGGCCTTCCCCAGCACACCGGGTGCTGCTCTCGACGCACTGTTGAACCTTCCTCCCCTTGATACCTTCATCATGGGGTGTACTCTCAAGACCATTTCTCGTTTAAAACGATGTGGTCTCTGGCACAATTCGCACTGGAGCTTTGAGGAACTCGCAAGCAGCATATCTTTTGACCCACGTCTAATGGATATGCCGTCTGATACGATGATCCCAAGGCTCAAACTGCGTCAAAATTACTCAGTCAGCTTTCCTTCGGTTCAGGACTGGTTCGCTCCAGAATCTGAGCCTGGAAAGAACTGTTATCGTATCTTCACAGATGGCTCCAAAACCGACTAGGGTTCTGGTGCTGGTGCCTTTGTTGAGAACGACGACATACGACTGCACTTATCTTTGGGATCATACGCATCCGTTTTCCAAGCGGAGGCTTATGCTATCCTAATGGCCTTGAGCCACGTAACGAACAATGGATGGACGGGGAGAAGTATCTTTGTTTGCAGCGATAGCCAAGCTGTGCTTAAGGCCCTTCTCAACCCTCTTACCACTTCGAAAGTGATCCAGGAATGCAAGAGCTCTCTGAATGCGATCGGAAGATTAAATTCCTTGAGTCTCATTTGGGTTCCAGGCCATCACGGCATAACTGGAAATGAGATCGCCGATGAACTCGCTAGGCAGGGATCTCAGACAGCTTTCTCAGGACCTGAACCGTCGCTAGGTCTGCCAGCGTCCTCAGTGAGGGCTTCAATCAACGATTGGATCTGTGAAGAGCACAACCGTAGATGGCATGCCTCCATTGGATGCAGACAAACCAAGCGTATGCTCCCCAACGCTAGTAAGAAGACTGCAACATTTTTGCTAGCTCGTAGCAGAGAAGACTGTAGGAAGCTTATTGGCGTTGCCAGCGGGCACTTCTCTTTTGCCAAGCATTTAAACGTGTTAGGCTTAAGTGATACCACACTCTGTGAATCTTGTGGAGAAGATGAGGACACCGCAGAGCACTTCCTCTGTGAATGTCCTGCTTTTTCTCGCATGAGGTTACAGATACTCGGCGCAGACATGGTGAGAGCTGGTAACTTAGGCTCCTTGCCATGGCAGCGTCTTTTGGCTTTTCTCCGAACATCTGGAAAGCTATAACAAATAGAAGGTTGCTATCTGGTAGTACAATGGACCGGTATTTAGGTCTGAGTGCTCCAGCTGGTATTTTAAAAACCTCCAACAAAAAAAAAAAAAAAGCCTAGTTTCGCTAACCATACATACATACATCTGGACGTTGGTCTTTTAACAACTCAAGGAAGTTGGTTGGTTGGTTCTATCCTAACTAGCGAATTCACATTCACGGCTAGGATCTCCGGCAGCGCGCCCGTTTACCTAAAAACTGCGCAAGCGACGGCACTGCACGGTAGATCAAGTCCACCCTACGCGTCTGCTCACTTATTTGCCCCGATAGTTCGCTCATTTGTGCCTGAATGACACGCAGAGCGACCATCACCTCTGACTCCCCAGCAGCTGACTTTGACACAGATGGCTGTGCGGCCGCTTTCTGGGGAGGCTGTACCGTTTTCCCAGCCCCCAACGCCATTTGGGCGTAAGGAACTTCGGGAACGATGGCCCTTGGAATTGGTCTGGCTGTTTGCCTTCCCTCATCCTTAGTTGCTGTGGGAGCAGCTTTTTTTGATTTTTTAATAACCTGGTGTTGACGAAATCAACAAATATGTCAGTACATGATTATGCAAGAAAGTAACAAATCAACAACAATCAACAAATAGCAATAAGTATTTTTTAAGTCAATAGGTCATAAGAAATTAGTGTCATAATATAAGTCAGTTTATATATCGTAAGCAAATGAGGCAAGCAATGCAGTCAAGTTCATTTTGTGTGTCACTAGTTTAAATAAAGCAAATATGCACTGTAGACAAAATGAGCTTGAACTGTATTGCTGCGAGCTGACTTACGGTATGATATAAATAGAATAAGAGAATGAATAAATGTTATTATTACTCAGTCAACAAGACAGTGATAGTCATCTCATTATAAATCTCATCAGTAAGATTTTCATTGGTCCTTCGAGACCTTTAAGGAAAAAAAAAAAAAAGAATATACAGTCCATTCAAATAAAAAAAAATATAAAAAAGAGAAAACTTTTTTCATCATGTCATTCAACGAGACAGCAGTGAAACAGGTCAAAATCGCCGAAGACATACAAAAACTCTGGGCGAACGTCAAGATAGATGGAGAGTCTCGATACTCATTAGAGTATTTCACAAAGAGGCTTGAAAGTTTGGAAAAACATTGGATAGAGTTTCAAGCGAACAATGAGTACTTGGAAGTCATGCGGAAGACGTATCCAGAGCACGAATACTTTACAAAAAAGTATTTTACTCAACTTGAAACCAAGTATCTGGAGATAAGTTCTACCTTCAAGGAGAAGGTGCAATTTTACAAAGAGGATGTAACCCAAACACCTGGTGTCTCAAAGGTACCACCAAAGCTACCGGTCAAGGGAAGGCAGCAGGAGCCAGAAATAGAGCCAAATGAACTTGATTTGGATCGCATTGTTTGCCAGCAACAGCAGTTATCAAAGAAGCAGCCGACCACAACAGATACAGACGAAAGCAACACATTACTATTCAAGAAAGCAGAGGGTATCAAGAACACCTTCAAGCGTTTGACTAGTAGCTTAGACCTAGATCAAAATGATGTATATCTGGCGTTCAAACTTCAACAACTAAAAGAATGCTGGGCAAAACTAATGGCTGTTGACGAGGAAATCATGTTGTCAGAAGAAAGTAAACGCAAGCAGCAGCACGCAGACGACTTCATAGAACTGGAACAAAAATACGAAGAAGCATACATTCAACTCAAAGAAGCGGAACGTCAACGGCAGCATCAAGACATCGTAGTCCCACAAACAACAACCCATCGAAAAATTTAACTTCCAGCCCTCTGTATACCATCCTTCAGCGGCAAGTATGAAGAGTGGACTCCATTCTGGCAATTGTTTGATCGTTTGGTTCATCAAAACGATGCATTGAGCGAAGTAGAACGGATTCAATACCCAAAAACGAATCTAAAAGGTGAAGCGGCAAGAATTATAAGCCATCTGTCACCTACAGCTTGCAACTATGAAACTGCTATAGAATTGCTTACAAGACGATTTCAAAATCCTGCGGTTTTAATCAGCAATTATATACAAAAATTACTCACCTTGAAATCAGTGCGAAATGAAAATGCATTTGACTTAAAAACCTTAATGGATTCGTCAAGAGAAATCTTATACGGAATCAAAAATCTAGGGGTTGATGTAAGCTCCTGGGATCCAATCATAGTTCAGTTACTGTGCCCGAAGCTGGACGCTGAGTCAAGAAAACTCTACCAACAGTCCAGAGGAACATCTACAGAAATTCCTAAGCTGTGTGAATTGTTCGAATTCATTGAGGGAAGATTCCGAGGCCTGGAAAGTAGCCGTGAGGGAAACCGGGATCATCAGCATCAACCCTCAAGATATCCAACCTCATCCTCATCAGGAAACCATGATCATCAGCATCAGCCCTCAAGATATCCAACCACAAAAAATCTTTTGACCACCCTAACAAAGCAAAAATGTGTTGTTTGCAGCGAAGCGCATCAACTGTATAATTGCAACAAGTTTTTGAGTATGAAGCCGCGTAACCGGTTGGACGTAGTGCAAGCATCAAAACTGTGTTTCAACTGTTTAGGAGGTGGACACAGAACAAAGGAATGTTCGGTGAAGAGAGGCTGCAAAATATGTACACGACAACATAACACCCTACTTCATGTTCCCCAAAGTGACAATGTTGCAGATCCAATAACAAACGTTACATCTACTAAAATTGATACTGCCTGTCATAACAACAGGATGGTACTTTTAGCAACAGCTATGGTAAACTTATGTGTTGGAGGGAAAAATACAACCGTACGCGCACTGATTGATCAAGGGTCTCAATCGTGTTTCATTACAGAAAAATTAGCTTACCAATTAAAAATTCCACTAACCAAATATGAATCAAGAATCAAGGGTATTAACGGGCACTCAACAGAAATTATTGCATCGTGTATCTTCAAGCTAAAATCCATTCACAATGAAAAAATGTGTCTTGAAGTTGAAGCTCTCGTTATGCCAAACATTACGTCGAAGTTACCAGCACAAAATATAACAGCCAACCATTGGCCACACGTACAGGGATTGATGTTGGCGGACCCATGGTACCACCAACCAAAAGATATTGATGTACTGATTGGATCAGACATATTACCACAATTGCTGGCTGGCAACTCTGCTGTGAAAGTGTAAAGTTGATCTTAGATATCGCTCTTCAAAATTATTTAAAAATATATTCAAATTTCCAGTTTCCATATTGAAAAAGTGCTTAAATTGATTTAAAATAAAGTCTATTGTATAAATCGGCCAAAATCAAGGTAAAACAAGCAAATTTTCTGCATGAAATAAGTATTTATCTTATTATCAGACGTCACATGACTGAAAAACGAAAAATCGGCGAAACTTCCCCAGAAGAAAATTGTTATCAGGAAAATACACAAAATTGTTATAAAATCTTAAAACGCGCCACCATGTCCATGTCTGACTCCGATTTGCAAAAAATTAAAATAATTGTTGATTCTTCTCTTCAAACTGAGCTTGCTTTGGCAATTGCAAACCTAGCCACCAAGCAAGACTTGAGTAAGCTGAACAATGAAATCAACTTCTTGCGAAAGCAAAATGATGAATTGGCTAATAAAATAAAGCAATTTGAAGTGAGATGTAACTCATTGGAAGAAGAACTTGAAGCTCAAAGTCGAGAATTAAGAAGCAAAAACATAATCATTTCAATTCCTAAGGAGGATCCTCATACAGATCCACAAGAAGGAATTCGAACGGTCACTCGGCTTTTACTTGGTAATGAGTTCGAACAACAGTTTTCTGACACCGTAAAAATAAGCGAAAATATCTCCGCAACCAAAATGAAAGTAAACACCGGCTCAAGCGAAATTACTTTAAGAATGCTTAAAAATGCATACAAACTTAAAGACACAGGTGTGTTTCTACAACGTGATCTTTCAAAGAAAATGCAATCAAAGCAACGAATACTCCTTCACTACAGAAAAATAATAAGAAACCTTAAACCAAATATTATAGTTCGAATTAAAAATAACGCAATTATAGTTGAAAATAAATCATTTTATTTAAATCATAATAATAATCTAATTTATAACATTAATGGCACTGAAACCGATGGAGAACACGAGCTACAACAAATGTTAGGTGACATTAACTTTGATGCTGTCAAAAAAATCAACCTGTCAACTGAAAGTACTAGATCGACAACAACTGATCGTCATCCAAAGCTGCCACTTTTACAAAATAGTAGTAGTAGTAGTTGTAGTATGAGAAACTGAGATGTAGCCGCCGTCAGCTCATTTTGTATTAATGTTTGTAAAATATTGTCATATAATGTATCAGGGCTTAACAATAAGATCAAGTTTATAGACTTTTTTAATTTTATTAAATCGTTCGAAATATTCTTTATTTTTGAAACTCACATTACAATTGAAAATTCAAGTAAATTTACTAAATATTTTAACGGATATAAACTTTTTTGGATTCCTGCAACTAAAACATATTTAAGAGGACGTGCTAGCGGTGGGTGCCTTTATGGAATACAAACAGCAAAACTGAAACTCTATGATTTTGTGGAAATCGAAAATAACATCGTCGTAAAGCTTTTAGAGAAACCTAATATGTTTATTATTCCTTTCTATATAAATTGCAATAATTGGACCGAAGACTTTAACAGACTATGCAATTTAATGTCTGATTTTTCAAGCAAAAACGTAATGTTGGTCGGTGATTTTAATGCCAGAATAGGTGTTAACCAAGTTACAACTCAAACGGTTATACCAAACTCATCAATTTTAAATATAAATAATAGAACATCAAAGGATAATATCTACAACCAAAATGGAATGAGATTATTAGAAATGCTACAGATATACGACAGTATTATTTTAAATGGATGCACAGAAGGAGACGCGGAAGGTCACTTTACTTTTGTTGGTGGGCAAGGCAAATCAGTGATCGATTACTGCACGGTAAATAGCGATTGGATCAACCTTATAAGAAAATTTGAAATTTTGAGCAAACATTTTTCTGATCATATGCCGTTGGTAGTTGAATGGGAATCTCACTTCGAACCACAACAGAGATCTCTTAGCTTGATGCCCCGACTAAAATGGAAAACTACAAATTTAAATACCTACCATCATCGCTTGGATAATTACCTATTGCACACCCCTCCACCTAACCAATCAACTGACGCGCTCTCCAACCAATTAACAGAATGCATAAGAAATACTTCAATCAGCCCAAATCATCACCTGAGGAATTCTTTCACTCAAAAATGGTTTGATGTAGAATGTCTAAATGCAAGAAAAAAATCATTTGCTCTACTGAAAGCATTTCGTAAATACTCATGTGATGAAATTCGAAAATGGTACATTCAAGCTAATTCCAATTATAAGAAAATGTGTCTCAATAAGAAAATCAATTTTGAATCTATGCAAGCCCAATCCCTCAGTCAAATCAAAAATACAAAGCAGTTTTGGAAAATAGCAAAAGAAATAAACGGTTCACATAACTCCATTGGATTAAGTGTTTCTGCAGATGATCTCTCTGATTACTTCAAAAAACTTCTTCAAAACAACTTATCTACTACTTTCTTGTACGCAGAGCCACTCATTTGTGATGAAATATTAGATTCAGTTATATCAATAAATGAAATACAAATCGTCCTTCAAAGAGCCGGAGACGGAAAGGCCCCAGGCGAAGACGGGATATCCTACGAGTTTTTTAAAAATGCTTCTCCTACTTTTTACAACCATCTACTCACACTCTTTAACAAGATCTTCGAAAATGGTGATGTTCCGTCCTCATTCAAGAAATCTGTGATTTTTCCCATCCATAAAAAAGGTGATTTAAATGCAGTCGAAAACTACCGAGGCATATCCTTCATGAATGTTATTGCGAAGATATTTTGTGGTGTTCTCGTTAACAGGCTTAAAGATTGGGTTGATACAAACAATATTCTTACGGAACTACAAGCAGGCTTTAGAAAAAACTATTCGACGGTTGATCACATATTTACTTTAACATCAATAATAAAAGCATTTCAAGCCAGAAATAAAAAAATATACACGTTGTTCGTCGATTTTAAAGCTGCATTTGATTTGGTGAATCGAAATGCTTTATTTTATAAGCTTTCTCAACTTGGAGTATCAACAAGATTTATACAAATAATCAGGTGTTTGTACACAGATACCGAAGCAGCAGTTTGGGATGGCAAAACGTACTCAAATCCATTTAAGTCACTTACGGGGGTAAAACAGGGATGCTTGCTCAGTGCTCTCTTGTTTGCTCTCTTTATAAATGATATAGCTGCGCACATTCCAGGGGGTGTCCGAATTGCGGGTATCACAATAAATATATTGCTCTATGCCGATGATCTCCTCTTACTATCCGAATCACCAGAGACCCTTCAATTGATGATAAATCGTTTAACTGACTACTGTCATAAATGGGGTTTAGTAATCAACAATGAAAAATCAAAAGTAATTGTCTTCTCGCGTTCCTCTCGAGGTGAAGTGAGAAACAACTGGATGCTTAATGGATGCCGTTTAGATGTATCGAAAGAATACAAGTATTTGGGAGTTTTGCTCAACCCAACACTGGATTTTAGAAAGCACCTTGCAGAAAAAGCTAAGACCTCACAAAGCTTGACTAATCTGACTTGGAAGAAGATTTTTTCAAACGAACATATCAATCTTTCAACAAAATATAAAATTTTTAATGCGATTGTAAAATCTTCTCTTTGTTATGCTGCACAAGTATGGGGAATGGAAGAATACGAGGAAGTTGAAAAGCTACAAAGAAATTTCTTAAAGAAAATGTTTAATATCCCCTTAAACGCACCAAACTATTCAATATACTTGGAAACAGGACTGCCAAAACTTTTTACTTTCACTCTCAAGTTACAAGCCGACTATTTAATTAAAGTGTTTGGTCTCCAGGAAACTCGCCTATGCAAAATAATGATGCGTTACGAAATTCGAAATAAGGACTGGTGGCTGAGGACATGGGAAAATATTGCTGCTTTCTGCGGTGAAAATGTGCAGATGATCCCCAACAACATTGATGCGATGAAAGTTAAATTTTACGAAATCATCCAAAAACTTGAAGACTTTACTCGAAATCAGATGATAGAAAACGCATGTCAATCGGAGAGCAGAATACTTTATAGCCAGCTTGATTATAACTTGTGTGGCAAGAACTATTTTCAAGATTCTCATAGCTACAAAGATATTTCAATGATCTTTAAAATAAGATGCGAACTTCTCTATTTAAATGGAACACCATACAACGGAAGCTTTGACCAATTTTGCAGTTTGTGCAATTTAAGATCCAAAGAAGATTGTTTTCATTTCATTAGTGTATGTCCCATTTTCAAAGAACAAAGAAGGACATACTTTGGTAAACCTACCCTTTCAGTCCGAGAAACAATTGAAATTTTAAATGGATCAGATTGGATCAAACTTGTCAAATTTGCCCGAAATAGCTACCGCTACCGAATGCTTCTAATAACGGAATATTCTTAACTCAAAACTCATTATCCTTCAAATAAATAATATGCAAAGATAGTTGTATCTACTTCTTTTATCATAATGTACACTAACTTGTTCAATTATATTAAATTTTTAAAGTTACCAGTCGAGCTGACGGCTAAGCCAATGCTTAAAAAAAAAAATTCATAAAAACTTTTGTAAATGTAATGTTAACTTGCAATAAATGAATCTTTGAATCTTTGAATCTTTGAATCTTATTACCACAATTGCTTACCGATGGATTAATCAAGGGACCGAATAACACTCCTATGGCACAAAACTCAAGGTTTGGCTGGATATTGTCGGGACCAGTAGTGACAACCTCGACAAAAACAAGTTATAGTACACTAACTTCATTTATTAGTGTATGTTGTGAGGATGACAACCTGAAAAAATTTTGGGAACTAGAGGAAGTTCCCACAGCAGAAATTAAATCCACAGAAGATGAAATGTGTGAAGACCACTTCAGACGTACTCACTATAGAGATGACACAGGACGTTATGTTGTCAAATTACCACTGTTAAAAGACATCATAGTCTTGGGGGACTCACGCAAAATGGCGTTAAAAAGATTCTTTAATTTGGAGCAAAGATTGGCAAAAAATAAAAGTCTTCAACATGACTATGTAAAATTCATTAAGGAATATATAACTCTTGGCCATATGGAGGAGGCATCAGCCGCAAATACTGACAAAACGTATTATCTTCCACATCATGCAGTGATAAAAAATGACAGCAGTACAACAAAACTAAGAGTTGTATTCGACGCTTCAGCAAAGACGACATCTGGAGAATCTTTAAACAGCATCATGATGACGGGTCCTACACTTCAAAAGGATTTATTTTCGGTGATACTCCGATGGAGATCTTTTAAAATCGTCTTCACAGCTGACATCGAAAAAATGTATCGGCAGATTTTGGTTGACAGTAACGATCAAAATTTACAACGCATCCTGTGGAGAGAAAGTACCAAGGATCCAATAAAGGAATACATTCTTAAGACCGTAACATACGGTACCACAGCCGCTCCGTACTTAGCAATCAAGACCCTACATCAGGTAGCAGAAGATGAAAAACATTTGTACCCAAGGGCAAGCAAATTATTGCTCGAAGGATTCTATGTAGATGATTACTTAGGAGGTGCAAACTCGATACACGAATGTATAAATCTCCAACAAGAACTGATTCCTCTACTTCAAAAAGGTGGATTCAACCTTCGTAAATGGACATCAAACAACTCAATCTTTATCAATAATTTGTCAAAAGACATTATAGAAATGGAGCCAGAACATGATTTTGACAATGATAGAACGTTTAAAATTTTGGGACTCACATGGTGCCCAACAACAGATGACTTTCAATTTAAACTTAATTTGGAGTTCTACTCAAAGGGCACCAAAAGGGCAATATTGAGTGATGCTGGAAAAATCTTTGATCCATTTGGTTGGCTGTCACCAATAACAATCAAGACAAAAATTCTTATTCAAAAACTATGGCTTTTGGGCATCGGTTGGGACGAAACGGTTCCAATAAATATACAAAATGAATGGAATGAGTTCAAAACAAGGCTAGCATTATTAGCGAAAGTAAGAATTCCACGGTGGACACAACAAACTAAAGGATCTCGTATAGAACTCCACGGATTTGCAGATGCATCAGAAGCAGCGTATGCAGCGGTGGTATATCAAAAGGTTATAAATAATGGCATTATCACAGTAAATCTCATAGCATCTAAAACCAAAGTAGCTCCTGTGAAGCAAGTATCGTTGGCAAGGCTAGAACTATGTGCAGCAGCACTATTAACGAAGCTACTGAAGTACATCAGAGAAGAATCAGACACAAAATATGATAGAATTTTTGCATGGTCAGATTCAACAATAGTATTGAACTGGGTGAAACAACATCCAGTGAAATGGAATACATTTGTTGCCCATCGGGTTTCTTATGTGCAACAAAATTTTGAGGGAAAATGGAGATTCGTGCCAGGTAAAGAGAATCCTGCTGACATTCCGTCCAGAGGAACATTTGGGGATGCACTAGCTGAAAACATAACATGGTGGCGTGGACCAGATTGGCTAAAGAGAAATGAACAATATTGGCCAGCTGATAATTCCCTAACAGAGATGCAAGATATACCAGAAGTTCGCCAATCTCACGTCATATTGGCGAGACATCGGAATTGTCCAAATGGAGATGACATTTTTCTGAGATTCTCATCAATGTCCAAACTTCAACGTATTAGTGCATATTGTTTACGTTTTAAAAACAATTGCAAACGGAACATAACTAAGCAACCATTACTATTTGGTCCATTAACGGTAAGGGAACTAAAGGAAGCAGAATTAGCAATGGTGCGAAGTGCTCAACAAGACTTTTCTGATGATATAAAAATTCTAAATACAGCATGGGCTTTGACGTCAAAAAGCAGATTATCATCATTGAACCCATTTATCGATTCAAATGGAATACTGCGAGTTGGAGGTCGACTAAAACATGCCAACTTATCAATCAACCAGAAACATCCAATGATCCTATCACCGTCACATCCATTGACAAAATTGATCATCAATAAAACTCACATCGATACACTTCACGGCGGAGTCAAGCTGGTTCTTAACCATATTCGAAGAAAATTTTGGATCATACAAGGTACAAACACAGTTAAGGCACTAGTTAATCAATGTGTCCGGTGTTTCCGTTTTAAAGCCAGAGAATCAAGTCAACTTATGGGACAACTTCCAGAAGAACGTGTTAAGTTTTCACGTCCATTTACTCATTGTGGGGTTGATTATGCAGGCCCTATCAACATAAGATGTTCACAAAACAGAGGCGTGAAGTCGCACAAGGCTTATATAGCACTCTTCGTTTGCATGGCAACAAAGGCCGTTCACATTGAGCTCACGTCTGATTTAACCACAGATGGGTTCATGGCTGCATTACGACGAATGACAAGCAGGCGGGGTTCCATACAACATATCTACAGCGACAATGGGACGAATTTTGTAGGAGCAAAAAATATTATTGAGGCAGTCCAAAACAAACTGGCAGAAAACGCCATCCAATGGCATTTCATTCCACCTGGAGCACCACACTTTGGCGGACTCTGGGAAGCAGGAGTTAAATCGAATACCATCTAAACCGTTTCATAGGTGAACAGAAACTCACCTACGAAGAGATGAATACCATTTTAGTGCAAATAGAAGGAGTATTAAACTCAAGACCTCTCTGTCCACTAACAGATAACATCGAAGATCTTGATGCCTTGACACCAGGTCACTTCATTATTGGGTCACCATTAAGAACGCCACAAGACGACATCATTCTGGATCTGGGCGAGAGTAGTTTGAAAAGATATAAATTAATTCAGAAACTCAAAAAAGATGTCTGCAAGCGTTGGTACGATGATTACATAAATAAACTTCAACAACGTTTTAAATGGAAAGAATCAACGATTAATTTGAGAATTGGACAACTAGTGCTCCTCAAAAACGAACTGTTTACACCGTCAAAATGGCCTCTTGGTAAAATTATTGAAGTACACAGCGGTGTGGACGGGCTAATTAGAGTGGTGACCATCAAAACAGAAAAAAGAATATACAAGCGACCGATAACAAAGGTGTGCTTGTTACCAAACGATGAAAACATAAGAAAACCTGACGACAACCCTCTGCAGTCAAATCAGGTATTCATTGAACCTAAAAGAAACCTGAGAGTTAGAAGAGAACCACCTGGTGTTACCTTGACGAGTACCACAGTATTCATAGCCATACTACTATTTTTACCTCTTGTCATGGGTAACCAGATTAAAGTGTCACCATTCACTTCACAACCAGGAATATATTTCGAAAATCTGGGAACAGCAACAATTTCTTCTAGCAGTTGGGACATTGTAGCCTATTATGACATGAAAACATATTGGGCACAATACCAGTCAATAGATCAATATAAAAATAACCTGATAAAGATCTGTCAGTTACTGCCGAATCAAAATGAGACATGTAAGGCAACTATCCCACAAATCATGTCATTTAATGAAGATCTAGATTCTAGAAAGATGAAACGAATTACTATCACCCCATCCAAATAGCAGTATGAGAGTTCGCCGTGCAGCATTCAACTTCATTGGAAACATTGCAAACGGTCTTTTCGGAATACTCAATTCGGAATATGCGGATAAGATGTCGGAATCAATCAATAAAATTCAAAAAGACGATGGTCATCTTTTACATCTTATTAAAAACCAAACATCAATAATTGACGCCACAATGAATATTCTTCAGCAGTCTCAACAGGAAACTACCAACAACTTTCTAGAAATAGACAAGGATCTTCAACATTTCGCTACACTTCTTGACGGAATCAGGCAGAAGTATCATGAGGACCAATTACGGCAACTATTCAATGCAATTGCCGTGCAACTTATCCTTGCATTATCGCAAGTACAAAAGACCCAGACTGCCTTGATAGA
Organism: Melanostoma scalare; assembly: GCA_949752695.1. NCBI lineage: Eukaryota > Metazoa > Arthropoda > Insecta > Diptera > Syrphidae > Melanostoma > Melanostoma scalare. The sequence goes on along the minus strand of OX456985.1, from coordinate 100,343,612 downwards.
TGTTTTAATCGATACTCAGCATGGCAAAATAAATCCTCAACTAATTTCTCCTGCCCAACTTCGACAAGAATTTCTCCACATAAAATCAAGCCTCCCATCAACACTTCGACTTCCCGTCTCTCAAGACGCTTTACCATCTTATGAGTATCCACGGCAGAGCACTTAAGGATCACATAATCTTTAAAATAACTTTACCATTGCTAAGTCTAGACGATTTTGAACTATTCAAGGTAACACCAGTGCCTGCACTCATAAATGGAACTTTCTTCACAATAAACCCATCTACAAGGTGTATCATGGTTACCTTGCATCGAGATCAATACTATCCCTTATCCGAAGCCGAATTTCAACAATGTGTCTCTTACACCACAGAAAGGCATCTATGCAACCAGCATCATCCCATTTACAAGCAAGGAGCAGAAATCAGTGCATGCGAATTTGTTTATCTAAGTCAAGGATTGCAATCTCCGGACTGTCAACCTACCATAACCAGCAAGGGGCCTCACTGGATACAACTATGCAATCCTAGCGAATGGATTTACGTATTGAAAGAGCGGACGACCCTAAATATTGTGTGCAATGGAACTGTTACCCAAACAACACTAGAAGGGGCAGGAAAACTACGTATCGATCCGAGCTGCGAAATAAAGACCAATCTTATTACCTTACGTGGTCATTCCATCTACCCATCATTTTCCAGAATTTCCGTTTCCCCTCACACCAATCTATCTAACACACTTGTTCCAGATCATTTTGACAGATTAACACATAATCCGCTTTCAGTCAAAAACCATCTACAAGAACTGAATACGCTAAAACAGCAACTTCAGAACCTCACGATGGCCTTGCCTTCTAACGATCTTTCAACAAATGATGTTCATCAATTTGCAGTGGGCTACCTGGGACTACTAGTTTCCATCATCATTGTGATTCTCCTGCTTCGAAGGTTATACACCAAAAGCTTCAAACCAAATACGAAACCAATCAAGACATCCGAGAACATCGGTACTGCAGATCCAGGAAACCTCACCTTCGAGTTGCTCCCGTAAGCGGGGGTGGCAAAATGTGGACGAAATCAACAAATATGTCAGTACATGATTATGCAAGAAAGTAACAAATCAACAACAATCAACAAATAGCAATAAGTATTATTTAAGTCAATAGGTCATAAGAAATCAGTGTCATAATATAAGTCAGTTTATATATCGTAAGCAAATGAGGCAAGCAATGCAGTCAAGTTCATTTTGTGTGTCACTAGTTTAAATAAAGCAAATATGCACTGTAGACAAAATGAGCTTGAACTGTATTGCTGCGAGCTGACTTACGGTATGATATAAATAGAATAAGAGAATGAATAAATGTTATTATTACTCAGTCAACAAGACAGTGATAGTCATCTCATTATAAATCTCATCAGTAAGATTTTCACCTGGTATCGAGGACATCCCTGATAGTTAGTAGGGTGTCCATCTCCACCACAGAGAACACATTTCAGTTGGGTTTTATCATCGACCCGAATCGATGCCTCACCGAGCTTACACTCTTTTTCTTTGTGGTTCTCTCCACACTTTACGCACCTCGACTGCATTTTGCAGTTGAATGCGGCGTGCCCGAACCGTTGGCAACGAAGACGTTGCAAAATGTCCCTTTGCCTGTTTATTTTTTCCCATCTTACCATCTGGTAGTCCAGGACGGAGATTTTCTTAGACTCTCCAGACGGCTATTGGGTGATAGGGTGACGAGTAACATCGGCAATAGCCGCTTCTCCTGTCTTGCCTTGGCCGTGGTGAGCGACTTGACCCCGATGAACTCGCGATCGTCGCCCGCCAACCTGCGGAGTTCAACTTAGAGCTCCTCTGGGTCAGAGGTAGGCTCTACTCCTGTCAAAAGCACGCTTTTCGGCTTCTCCTCTTTGGGAGTAAAAGTAAAATGTTCGGTAGTTGTTGTTTGCAACAACGCCCGAACGATCTTATGGTAACAGATTTTACACTTTGTGGTGTCTGTCAGACCACCACTTCGCGTCGGTACGTACTCCTCCAGTTCCACAAGGTCGTTCGGAAGCAGTATGACGGTGGCAAGTCCACAGTGGTCACTGTCGTACTCAACCGTCGTCAAACAATTTTTCATCCGTCAAAGAATGTCGTCGGTCAGTTTAAGTCTTGAGTCTTAAAGCAATAGATCCAGATAAGAGCCACTACGAGGATATGAAGGCCTGTCAGTAGCCAGCAGATCGACTTTACACTCAATGCTGTGGAGCTCCAGCCAATTGAATAGCTAGGTCCCCCTTGGATTGGCTAATTGATTTCCCCAATCTTTGTGTTTTGCATTGTAATCACCGGCCAAAAGGAAATAGTTTTCATCCGAGTTCAGTTTCAGACATCGAAAAAGCGTTTCGAGCTCTGTTACAAAACATGAGGTTTGAGAAGCTTCCGGTGGTGCATAGATCGCGACTACATACAACCGCCTCCCCTGTTGGAGAGGGATGCATATGATTCACGTTTCCAGCAACCGGAATCGGCGTACTTCACCGCTTTATATTACCTTATGAGCAATGCCCTTACGTAAGAAGATCGCAACCCCACCCGCGAGAGTCGAGTTGGGTCGGTCCCTCCCTATGATAATGTAATTGTTATCCGTCAATTTGTGATGCTGATTTAGCCTAGTTTCGCTAACCATACATACATCTGGACGTTGGTCTTTTAACAACTCAAGGAAGTTGGTTCGTCGTTCTATCCTAACTAGCGAATTCACATTCACGGCTAGGATCTTAAAAGGCCTCTCCGGCAGCGCGCCCGTTAACCTAACAACTGCGCAAGCGACGGCACTGCACGGTAGATCAAGTCCACCCTAAGCGCCTGCTCACTTATTTGCCGCGAGAGTTCGCTCATTTGTGCCTGAATGACACGCAGAGCAACCATCACCTCTGACTCCCCAGCAGCTGACTTTGACACAGATGGCTGTGCGGCCGCTTTCTGGGGAGGCTGTACCGTTTTCCCAGCCCCCCACGCCATTTGGGCGTAAGGAACTTCGGGAACGACGGCCCTTGGAATTGGTCTGGCTTTTTGCCTTCCCTCATCCTTAGTTGCTGTGGGAGCAGCTTTTTTTGATTTTTTAATAACCTGGTATCGAGGACATCCCTGATAGTTAGCAGGGTGTCCATCTCCACCACAGAGAACACATTTCAGTTGGGTTTTATCATCGACCCTTGCCTCACCGAGCTTACACTCTTTTTCTTTGTGGTTCTCTCCACACTTTACGCACCTCGACTGCATTTTGCAGTTGAATGCGGCGTGCCCGAACCGTTGGCAACGAAGACGTTGCAAAATGTCCCTTTGCCTGTTTATTTTTTCCCATCTTACCATCTGGAGATTTTCCTTAGACTCTCCAGACGGCTATTGGGTGATAGGGTGACGAGTAACATCGGCAATAGCCGCTTCTCCCGTCTTGCCTTGGCCGTGGTGAGCGACTTGACCCCGATGAACTCGAGATCGTCGCCCGCCAACCTGCGGAGTTCAACTAAGAGCTCCTCTGGGTCAGAGGTAGGCTCTACTCCTGTCAAAAGCACGCTTTTCGGCTTCTCCTCTTTGTGAGTAAAAGTAAAATGTTCGGTAGTTGTTGTTTGCAACAACGCCCGAACGATCTTATGGTCACCAATGTTTTCACATTGGATCGCATGTCGACCTTGTCCTAAACGTTTTATTACAAATTTATCGCCTATGGCGGACTTACATAATTTTAATAATTTGAACAATAACAAAAAAAATTTTTGTTATTGTTTTTGTTTTTGTCCTGGAGTTGAATTTTAATGAAAAATAGGAATCTTTAAAGAAATAATATTTCTTAAAAGACGTGTTTGATCGTGAAGATCACCACAACTCCTAAGTTCGCGTTTCGCCCAGGTACGGCAATTGGGCTCATCAGTTAGACGATTGCCGTACCCTTCTAAGACGCAAAACTATGTTCGGAATATACCGACACTAATAAAATCCACTGCACTCACATGCAGTGAATTTTATTTTTAAGTGAATGTACAAGTCATATTACACTTAAAAAGTAAACAAAAGTTTGCCTTGGTTTGGCTTTAAGTTATTAATTTGAACAATAACAAAAAAAAAATTTTTGTTATTGTTTTTGTTTTTGTCCTGGAGTTGAATTTTAATGAAAAATAGGAATCTTTAAAGAAATAATATTTCTTAAAAGACGTGTTTGATCGTGAAGATCACCACAACTCCTAAGTTCGCGTTTCGCCCAGGTACGGCAATTGGGCTCATCAGTTAGACGATTGCCGTACCCTTCTAAGACGCAAAACTATGTTCGGAATATACCGACACTAATAAAATCCACTGCACTCACATGCAGTGAATTTTATTTTTAAGTGAATGTACAAGTCATATTACACTTAAAAAGTAAACAAAAGTTTGCCTTGGTTTGGCTTTAAGTTATTAATTTGAACAATAACAAAAAAAAAATTTTTGTTATTGTTTTTGTTTTTGTCCTGGAGTTGAATTTTAATGAAAAATAGGAATCTTTAAAGAAATAATATTTCTTAAAAGACGTGTTTGATCGTGAAGATCACCACAACTCCTAAGTTCGCGTTTCGCCCAGGTACGGCAATTGGGCTCATCAGTTAGACGATCAGTTTGACGAGGGCGAAACGCGAACCTAGGAGTTGTGGTGATCTTCACGATCAAACACGTCTTTTAAGAAATATTATTTCTTTAAAGATTCCTATTTTTCATTAAAATTCAACTCCAGGACAAAAACAAAAACAATAACAAAAATTTTTTTTTTGTTATTGTTCAAATTAATAACTTAAAGCCAAACCAAGGCAAACTTTTGTTTACTTTTTAAGTGTAATATGACTTGTACATTCACTTAAAAATAAAATTCACTGCATGTGAGTGCAGTGGATTTTATTAGTGTCGGTATATTCCGAACATAGTTTTGCGTCTTAGAAGGGTACGGCAATCGTCTAACTGATGAGCCCAATTGCCGTACCTGGGCGAAACGCGAACTTAGGAGTTGTGGTGATCTTCACGATCAAACACGTCTTTTAAGAAATATTATTTCTTTAAAGATTCCTATTTTTCATTAAAATTCAACTCCAGGACAAAAACAAAAACAATAACAAAAATTTTTTTTTGTTATTGTTCAAATTAATAACTTAAAGCCAAACCAAGGCAAACTTTTGTTTACTTTTTAAGTGTAATATGACTTGTACATTCACTTAAAAATAAAATTCACTGCATGTGAGTGCAGTGGATTTTATTAGTGTCGGTATATTCCGAACATAGTTTTGCGTCTTAGAAGGGTACGGCAATCGTCTAACTGATGAGCCCAATTGCCGTACCTGGGCGAAACGCGAACTTAGGAGTTGTGGTGATCTTCACGATCAAACACGTCTTTTAAGAAATATTATTTCTTTAAAGATTCCTATTTTTCATTAAAATTCAACTCCAGGACAAAAACAAAAACAATAACAAAAATTTTTTTTTGTTATTGTTCAAATTAATAACTTAAAGCCAAACCAAGGCAAACTTTTGTTTACTTTTTAAGTGTAATATGACTTGTACATTCACTTAAAAATAAAATTCACTGCATGTGAGTGCAGTGAATTTTATTAGTGTCGGTATATTCCGAACATAGTTTTGCGTCTTAGAAGGGTACGGCAATCGTCTAACTGATGAGCCCAATTGCCGTACCTGGGCGAAATGCGAACTTAGGAGTTGTGGTGATCTTCACGATCAAACACGTCTTTTAAGAAATATTATTTCTTTAAAGATTCCTATTTTTCATAATTTTAATGTTGCTTTCAATTCCATTTTGTGGGTTTTTTTTTTTTTTTTATAATTAACGCGCACATCAAGGGGTTATGACTGCCTTTATAATGTTATAAAAACACAGTGCGAGTATTTAGGAAAATAGGAGAAGATTTGAAAAGAGACACCGATGCACGTTGCTTTTGAACCTTTGTGAATCGTAATGCAGAGGAAATACAGAGCAAGGTAAAGCATTCCACATTCGGGTGTTGCGACTGAAATACGAATCTCTATACTTGACTGTACGTCCGAAGTTGGGCTCAAGATAAATTGTTTCAGGGGAGGAATGCAACTGGCTACTTCACTAGAGCACTGTTTGTAAAAAAACCAGTAAAAGAGAGAGAGACAGGTGACGTTTCTACGATGTTCAAGAGAATCAATCGATTCTACGATTGAACTATCACCTATTAATTTTAACGCTTTATTTTGTACCCTATCAAGAAGGTGCAAAGATGTTTGAGGAGCACCTGACTAGATATGGGAGTTATACTCCCGTTTTGGGCGGATGAAGGCCTTATAAATTGTAGCCAGATCAGAAGGGGTGAAGAACTTCCTGCATCGTCTCAAGAAACCTAAGCATTTAGCAGCGTTTTTGGCGACTTCAAATATGTGGTCATTCCAACGAAGATCATCGTTTACACACATACCGAGTACTGACAGCTTTTCGGTTTCTTGGATGAAGGTACCATTCATGGATAATGGCAATGGGGGAATGTTAAACTTCAACGACAGGAGACAGCATTGAGTTTTCGAAGCATTGAAATCTACTCGGTTTTTAAGACTCCTTGAAACAATGCTGTCAAGGTCAGAACTCAATGAGCTTATCATACGCAACCGTTCCAGTTCCACATCCGAAGAGCAGGGACGTGAATTTGGAAACGAATATGAAAAGCTGAGGGTCGAGTCGTCAGCAAAACAGTTAAGCGGATTAGAAGTTTCAAACAAGAGATCATTAATTAAAATGAGGAAGAGAGTCAGAGACAAAACGGAGCCCTGGGGCACACCAGCTACCAGCATTTATGAAGTGGGTGTCAGACTTGAAGCCATCCAACACAACTTGTATTGAACGGTCGGAAAGGTAATTTCTAATCCAACGAAGAAGATACTCATCGATACCAAAAGCACGCATTTTTGTTGTGGATGTTGATAGGGGGCACCCTGCTCTTCGCTGCTGTATCCTATGCTGCTGCTGTGGTTGTGCTGGCTGTTGTTGTTGTTTCTGCTGCTGTTGCTTTGGCAACGTCTCTCTTGGCTGCTTCGATGGCGCGGCTTTTTTAGCTGAGGTCCCCCGTTGCTGCTCTTAGGTAGCAGTTCTCTTTCTTTTGTTTTGTTCTTGTACAACATCTATTTTAGTAGCTGTTGTGCCTTGCTGCTTCACGGGTGCAGTTTTTACATTTGCTACTACTGTTGTAGTCGGCTATTGTTGTTTGGCAATTATATTCTCGCCCTTTGACAACAGTTGTTGTTGTTTTTCCTCACTTTCGGCTTGTCTGCGGGCCACTTGCCTGGATTTAATCTCCTCTTTTTTCATATTCATAAGTAGAATTCATACTTATGATACTTTCGGTGCTTGTCGACATCCCATCATCATCGACCTCCTTATCGGTTCCCTTTGGCTTTTGGCTAAGGGACACCAAATTTGGCTTAACTCTTAAGCTCCGCTTTTTTTCGCAGTTGTTGTAGCTGCTGTTGCTGCAGTTGTTGGCACCGCAATTTGCATTGCGGTTGTTGCCACTGCTTTGCTTGTTGTTGTTGTTGTTTTCGGTGTTGGATTTTAATCCAACACTTTTTTTGATGGTAATGGACCGGTATGGTCCATCACAAACGACTATGTCGCTTTCTTTTCACTCTCTAAGTGTATTTTTTCCTTTATCTGAGCAATTTGCTTCAGAAAAGAATAAAAATTGGTATGCGCCGGGGTGGGAGTTGAACCCACGCTGGGTACCTGCTGCTCGTTTAGTTAGTTTTTTAGTTTTAAATTCATTTTTATTGTTCCTTTCTTATAACTACATACTTGCTAACAAAAATGTTTAAACTAACTTACATAATAACTTAATTAATTTACTGACCCTAGGCGGGTACTCTAAATTACACAATACCTTATTTCTAATGCCTTTCGGCCTAAGGGTACAATATATCTATTTCAACCTAGAACTAATATTAAAAACTAAGAAATTTTAAAAAAATTAGTTTCCTGGATCAGTATTTTCTTTTTCTTAAAATTACTTACAACTAATTAAAACTACTTAAAACTAATTGAAACTACTTAAAACTAGAGCAGCCACAGTAGCTTTTCTTTGTTTTTTTTTTTTGGTTTTATATTTTTTTTTTGGTTTTTGTGTTTTTTTCTATTTTATTTGGATTTTGGGACGACGCTTGGTTTTTACATTTTTTTTTGAATTTTGATTCTTGCGATTTTTTTTTGGTTTTCGACGCCGCTTTAAGTTTTTTTTTTTTTTTTTGATTTTTGTGTTTTTTACTTTTTTTTTTTTACGTTTTAAAATTTTTTTTTGGTTGCCACTGTGCCTACCCCCTATACCCTAAGTCTTACACACTAAACCTTTGTAAGCCAGCCATACGCAACTCGCTATCAGTAACATTTACATTTTGTTGCTCACACAACCCCCAGAACATTTTCGAAGTTTTAATAACGTCCCGTCGATCGCGATCTGATAACGCCCTACTGAACCGGAGGAGCTCTTCAGCTTCTCCGCCTACTGCGGCGACGTCCCGGTTATAAAGGAGCCGTCGTTCCACGGATTTACGGCAGACGTGGTAGATTAACGGACCCGCCTACCTGTCCTGTATCAAACCTATCATGTCAAAATAGAGGAAAGCCTCCGGTGGGACGAATCCACTGAAACGTGTTCTCTCCATATATTCTATGTTGGGGGAGCAAGCCCCAAATATCAGACCATTCTGTTTACTTGAACCCCGTTGTAAAGGAAATCATTATTATAATATTTTCTGTACTCCGACTCTGGTGTTCTGTGCAATCCAAGACAGGTACGCAGACACTGTCTCTCAAACACCCGAATCTTTTCCATCTGAGACGCTGTAACATTGAACCACACAGGGCACCCATAGACAATCATTGGCCTTATGAGGGCCATGTAGCAAGTCACCTTCACTCTGCTATCAAGATGACTGCTGTGAAACAGTCGCCTTGTCAGAGCAAAAGCTCCTCTAGCCCTGGCCAGAGCCGCATCCATATGTTTGTTAAAATATAGATACTGATCTTGTACTTGGTACTTGACTACTACTCTGCTTGGCAGTGGGTGGCCATGTTGATCAACGATCACCAACTTTCGCCAGTTCTTTCGCGTATCCCTTGAGGCCCGAGCCAACGAGGTTCTAAACACAATTGTTTCCGATTTCTGGAAGTTGATTTTCAACTTCCAGTTATCGCAATATTGCTGAATCTTATCGAAGTCACGCTGCCAAAGTATTCTGATGAAATCGATCTTTGGACCTGTTCTGTACGCGATTAGGTCGTCGGCGTACGCTATGGCATGGTGAAGGGAACCAAGATTGCCGGTGAAAATGCTAAACAAAATAGGCGAATTCACCGCTCCTTGTTGCAGACCATTCTGTATTTTAAAAGTTCTGGTACCTAGAAGTTTTTTTGCAACTCTTCACAACAAACGTTCTACCATGAAGCATGTCATTCAGAATATATATCAGTGGTTTACTCATGCCATATCTGATCAGCTTATAGAAAAGACCGTCTAACCAAACGGTATCGAAAGCCTTCTCCAAGTCAACCAGACATGCACCCGTACACTGATTTTTAGCTTTGTTCCATTTAATATCTGATACTAGTTTAGACGCGGCATGTGTGGTATCATGGCCCGCCTTAAAACCGAACTGATTTTCAGGAATAATATGTTTGTCCTCAGCCCATGTGAACAGAGCTCTATTGAGAACTTTCTCGAATACTTTGCTGATACTCGGAAGAAGACTAATTGACCGGAGATTTGCTGGATTGGAACCATCCTTACCTTTTTTAAGGAGAAAATGGACTGCCGTCTTCCAACGCACTGGATTATATGCATTATTCAGCACGTTGTTGAACAACGTTGTGTATATGTCCACCGCTTCCGAATGGAGGTTTCGCAGCACAACATTGGGTATGCCGTCGACTCCTGCTGACTTCTTTTTCCTTATTTTGTGAAAGATGCCCAATAGGTCCATCTTAGAAACGAACAGGGAGTTATCCCCGTTTTGTTGGGCGATGACTGCATTTGCAAGTCGGTCGTCATTGAACCTAGTGAAACCAGAATTCTGGGATCGCCAATGCGAGATCTCGTCTCTAAGATAGAAGTGTCCAACGAAGGCTCTATTCTCAAGGTCGTAATTCGGGCGAATGCACTCATTCACCTTATATACTCGCTCGAAAACAGCACCCACCGTTTCTACCTTCTCCTGAGCATCTTCCACTATAAAGTGGTCATCATCCAAGATGGCCTCATCCGGATCTATCCCTATTGTCATAAGTAAGTTTCTGTTCTCTGTCGTCCTTTGGAGTTTAATACCCTGAAGGTCATTTTGATCTTTTCTCCTAAAAATTTTGCTTATTTCCGGAAACATACTCTGGTTGTTGGACTGTACAGCCCGAATTTTGTTGTTCCAGAAAAGAAATATAGATATTCTGTAGTTTTTTTTAATTAACTGCTGGAGATTTTCGATCTGTGATTTCAGAGTTCTAATCTCCAAATTGTGTCGGTCAGTAAACCTCCTGTGCAAGAGTTTTAGTCTTGACAGGAGTCTACTTTTTTGTTTGTAAAGTGCGTCTATTGTCGCGTTTCTGTACATGTTCGTCAAGTCAAGTTGCCTATATTTAGGAATTGTCCTGTCCATTGTACTACGGAGTGCATCCTCCATACGTTGCAGGTACCCATCGATCTCAACGTTCGACAGATTCCTGTTGCATGGTGGCGCAATACCGTTCGAACGAAGTTCCCTTGAGACGGCACTGGAAAAGCGCGGCCAACGTGTCTTACCGTAGTTGTAAGAGTGAGATGGCACGTACTCCTCCAGTTCCACAAGGTTGTTCGGAAGCAGTATGACGGCGGCAAGTCTACAGTGGTCACTGTCGTACTCAACCGTCGCCAGACAATTTTTCGTCCGTCGAAGAATGTCGTCGGTCAGTTTCAGTCTTTAGTCTAAAAGCAATAGATCCAAATAAGAGCCACTTCGAGGATACGAAGGCCTGTCAGTAGCCAGCAGATCGACTTTACACTCAAAGCTGTGGAGCCCAAGCCAATTGAATAACTGGGTCCCCCTTGGATTGGCTAATTGATTTCCCCAATCTAGGTGTTTAGCATTGTAATCACCGGCCAATCCGAGTTCAGATTCAGACATCGAAAAAGCGTTTCGAGCTCTGTTACAAAACATGAGGTTTGAGAAGCTTCCGGCGGTTTGCATAGAGTGCGACGACATACAATCGCCTCCCCTGTTGGAGAGGGATGCATATGATACACGTTTCCAGCAACCGGAATCGACGTACTTCACCGCTATATATTACCTTATGAGCAATGCCCTTACGTAAGAAGATCGCAACCCGACCCGCGAGAGTCGAGTTGGATCGGTCCCTCCTGATAATGTAATTGTTATCCGTCAGTTTGTGATGCTGATTTAGCCTAGTTTCGCTAACCATACATACATCAGGACGTTGGTCTTTTAACAACTCAAGGAAGTTATTTCGTCGTTCTATCCTGACTAGCGAATTCACATTCACGGCTAGGATATTTTTTTTTTTTTTTGCATCTCAGAGACTAAGTCGCACGTACTAAAAATTGCGCAAGCGACGGCATTGCATGGTATATCAAGCCCACCCTACGCGCCTGCTCACTTATTTGCCGTGATAGTTCACTCATTTGGGCCTGAATGACACGCAGAGCAACCACTACCTCTGACTCCCAAGTAGCTGCCTTTGACACAGATGGCTGTGCGGCCGCTTTCCGTGGAGGTTGTACCATTTTCCCATTCGCCCACCCGCCATTTGGGCGTAGGAAACTTGGGGAACGACGGCCCTTGGAGTCGGTCTGGCTTTTTGCCTTCCCTCGTCCTTAGTTGCTGTGGGAGCAGCTTTTATTGACTTTTTAATAACCTGGTATCGAGGCCATCCCCGATAGTTAGCAGGGTGTCGATCTCCACCACAGAGAACACAATTCAGTTGGGTCTTATCATCGACCCTTGCCTCACCGAGCTTACACTCTTTTTCTTTGTGGTTCTCTCCACACTTTACGCACCTCGACTGCATTTTTCAGTTGAATGCGGCGTGCCAGAACCGTTGGCAACGAAGACATTGTAAAATGTCTCCGTGCCTGTTTATTTTTTCCCATCTTACCATCTGGTAGTCCAGGACGGAGATTTTCCTTAGACTCTCCAGACGGCTACTGGGTGATAGGGTGACGAGGAACATCGGCATTAGCCGCCTCTCTAGCTTTAGCCGTGGTGAACGACTTGACCCCGATAAACTCGAGATCGTCGCTCGCCAACATGCGGAGTTCCGCTAAGAGCTCCTCCGGGTCAGAGGTACGCTCTACCCCTTTTAAAAGCATGCTTTTTGGCTTCTCCTCTTTGGGAGTAAAAGTAAAATGTTCGGTGGTTGTTGTTTGCAACAACGCCCGAACGATCTTATGGTCACCAATGTTTTCACATTGGATCGCATGTCGATCTTGTCCTAAACGCTTAATAACAAATTTATCGCCTATGGCGGACTTACATAGGTTTAATGTTGCTTTGAAATCCATTTTGTGGGTGTTGATGGGGGGCACCTTGCTCTCGACTGCTGTCTTCCTTGGCTGCTGCTGTTGTTGTGCTGGCTGTTGTTGTTGTTGTTGTTGTTGTTGTTGTTTCTGCTGCTGCTGCTTTGGCACCGTCTCTCCTGGCTGCTTCGATGGCGCGGCTTTTTTAGCCACGGTCCCCCGTTGCTGCTCTTGGGTAGCAGTTTTCTTTCTTTCTTTATTTTGCTCCACAGCTATTTTATTAGCTGTCGTGCCTTGTTGCTGCACGGGAGCATTTTTCATGTTTCCAGCCTTTGTTGTTGTAGGCTGCTTTTTCTCGGCTGTCGTTTTGTCTGCCTTTGACAACAGTTGTTGCTTTGCCTCGCTTTCTGCTTTCCTGCGGGCCACCTGTTTTTCTTTTATCTCTTCAATCTCCTTGTACAATTTCTCTATGATGATTGACAACGCATGTAGTCTCTTGTCTTCTACGTCATTGTCATTCCGCTCCTCGTCCACACCGTCGCCTTCGTCTGCCAATGCAGCGAACGAATTCCCACTACCGGTGTAACGGCCCTCACTGCCGTTGGACTCGTATTCGTAAGTCGAATTCATGCTCACGATACTCTCGCTGCTGGTCGATAGAGATGTCAAAAATATATCGATATAAAAAAATATCGATATATTTCATTCGATATATCGATATATATCGACGATATTTTTTTCACCGATATATCGATATATCGATATAAATATTCATGTATCGAAAAGGTATAAAAGACGATACTTTTTTCGGGTACTAGAAACTTACCTGCAAACATACCAAATTTATTGCAAAAAAAACTTTTCTATACCTTTCACTATATTATCTTAGACAGGAAAACACCCATAAAATGTGTGCAACCTTTCATTGACCACTTAGCAAATCATTTTGTGAGTTTTGATAATTTCACAGTGTACAGTAATAAACCAAAATATCGAACACAAATAAAAAGGATTTGTAACCTAAGTGGTCAACGAATAGGTACATGATTTTTATGGGCCTTTTCCTGTATAATGTAACTAATAATCTAATATACCTTGTATATACATTTCTCATAGTTGGAAAACTCTTTTCTATACCTATCGCTGTTAGTTTTGTTTTACAGGTTTTACAGGAACAGGAACAACCCATCAAATTCATGCAACGATCATTGATCACTTGGCACTGGGGTTGAAAATCATTTTTATTTGTTGTTCAATATTTTGGGTTTTTACGACACATTGTAAAATATGCCAGAAGTTAAAAGTAAAAAAGATTTGCAAACCCCTGTGCCCAGTGGTCAATGAAACGTTGCATGAATTTTATTAAGTTTTCCTGTCAATTAATGTTTTTCTTACTACTTTTTCTTATTTTTTTTTCTCATTTTTAAGGTCGCACATTTCATTATTTAAAATATATCGATATATCGATATATCGATATTTTTCTGATTCGATATATCGATACTTGATATTTTTTTTGATATATATCGATACGATATATATCGATATATTTTTCCATTTCCAACATCCCTACTGGTCGACATTCCGTCATCGTCGACCTCCTTATCAGTTGGTTTTGTTTTTTGGCTACGGGACACCAAATTCGGCTTTACTTTTAAGCGCAGCCTTTTCTGCAGTTGTTGTTGCTGCTGTTGCTGTTGCTGCGGTTGCTGGCACCGCAATTTGCATTGCGGTTGTTGCCGCTGCTTTGCTAGTTGTTATTGTTGTATTTAGTGTTGGATTTTCATCCAACACTTTTTTTGCTGTTGATGGACCGCTATGGTCCATCACAGACGACCGTGTCATTTTTTTTCACTTTCTTCAAAGCAAGAATAAAAATTGGTATCCCCGGGTGGGAGTTGAACCCACGTTCCTCCACGCTGAGTACCTACTGCGCTACTCGTTCGGCTACTGCCTTAATTAAAATACAATGATTTTAAACACTACTGAAGCACTCCACTTGAAAATATTACTCACAGCAAAAGTCGTCAATACGTCTACACACGATAGCTGTTGCTGAACGACTGTACCTGCTGCTCGACTCGTTCGGCTACTGCCTTTGTCGAGTACCACTGAATTTATTGAACTTTTGTAAGGCACACCACTTGAAAATAAACTCACATCTAGAATCGTCAACACGTCTACACTCGATAGCTGTTGCTGAACGACTGATAACTGATAATTGTTATATATACAATAGGTAAATATATAATTAATAAAGTGCAGTGTTGTTCAATTAAGGGTGGGCGCCAGAAAGTCTTGTTTTGAAAAAGGAATTTGCAAACCTTTTGCTGAAAAGGGAGAAAGTGAAAATACAACCAAGGAAAAGAACGACAAATGAAAACGTAAACAACACGATTGTTTAAAATGGGGTACGTAATGATTTATTATAATATGTTGGGAAAACCGTAGGTACCTTGGATTAAAAAACCCAAATCTTTTCGACAAAATAGGTATTACAAAATGGATGATAAAAATTAAATGGATGGCGTTATACAATGTATAAATGTGAAATATGTATAAGGAGCAAGTCGAAGATTGGACCGTTAATAATAATTTCCAGAAAATTCTCAAGACGAGAAGAATTTTTAGGGGGGTCGTAAACCAGATAATTTTCTGGGCAAAACAAAAGAAAAGGGGCCACACGGTTAAAAATTCTCACAAATCACCAGTCTAAAAAACTACGGCACTCAAAAAAAAAATACACTCTACTTATCTTTTGAAAAGATGTTCGCCAGCTATTCTCCTCGATTTTACTTACAAATTACGTCCTGCTGACGTTTTTTTTCTGCTCTCTTTTAATCCTTTTTTTCTCTGGAATCCTGCTGCTTCCTCGACTAACTGTTATATCACTTTTCCTTCAATTTTTCTTTTCCTTCTCCGCTAAAAAAACTAACACCTTGACTTTTTTTCTCAAAAACTTTTCAAAATTCTCTGTCTCTAAAAAACTTCTTTTCAGCTTGATAGCTAACCAACAAGTGTCTACCACTTCAAGTCTAGCTCCCTGTCTGGACTCAACACCGCACTCATACACAAACAAATCCAATCCTTCAACCAAACACGTTTCGAGGAATTCAGTTCCACGACATCAATCACAAATGGTTTTCTGCCATCGCTATCGAATATCCAACGAAAGTGCTCGTACTCACTCTCTCAATTCAGCGAGTTCGACAAGTTGTTGGTGTCGTCCAAAACTTGCCGATCTCACCCCAATTACTCAATGTCAAAACCTTTCGAGAAAATTGAAAGTTATTGAACCAAAAACCAAGTTTCATCTGGCTCTCTCCCAGTCACTTCAAATCGCGCAAATAGTGAATCGATGAAGGCTCAGTTTCCAAAATACTCTATTTTCAAGTAACAACTTTTCGAGAAGAATTATAGCCGGAGGAAATCTTTTATATTCGCGAACCCTAACTTACGCCGGTGGACCCTTTGCAGATTTGGGGGAGACAGGGGAAAACTATTAACTTTCCAACATTTGACACTCAATTAAATATTTAAGGTGGGCTTAGGCCTTGATTACATCATGTATAAAATATTGTGTTTGTGATGTGTATTTCATGTGATGATATTGTATATTGTGGATGTTGTGTATTGTGTACATCTGTACATGCTGCATATTGTGTGATGTTGTGTATGGTGTACATGGTATCTTCTAATTTATGTGATGGTTGTGTATAAATGTGTCTCTGATATTGTATTCCGAAATATGGCAATTTGCTCTAGCCATATACCAGGTTTGCATCTTGGCTCAACAAACCATTCAGCTCATCCGCTGATTAGGTGTACCTGCTTTTCTTATTTGTTCAAAGCGATGTTTCTTTCACATTGCTAAGCACAAACAACGGAAAAATGGTGGGACGAAGAAATGATGAGGAGGGTTTCGGGACTAAAAGAAGGGAATAAAAACATAAATCAGTTTTTAAGGAAAGATCTTTGTTGCGGTGAAATTTTACCGTAACAAACTCCCCTCCTTACCTACCAAGAGTTGAAATTGGCTTTACGAAAAAAAAGCCGAAGTAGCTTCGATGTGGTACGTGGGAAAAAGAGATACAGCTCCTAGCCAAAAAGGCTTGTGAAAAAAATATCATCGTGCATGTACCAACAACCCCAAATGCCAATCCTATTGCGCGTGCAGAAGAAATTTGTGCAGATTTGCTTCAAAAAAGTAATGTAAACAAAAATGAAATATTTCAAGATGTAAAAATGCTGGGACGTCCAAACGAAAGAATTGCAAATATACTGGTGCAGGTAAGCAGAGCGAAAGATGTCAAAATAATAATGGGCAAAGTACGCATACTACGAAATTCTGGAACTTCAGTTCATAGAGATTTTCCTAAGACAATACGTGATCGATGAAGAAAAATTTTTAATTTGAAGAAAAGCCTTCTAGTTAGTATTAGTAGTATTAGTATTCGTATTATTTTTTATTATTTCTAGGTAACAATTCAAATTTATAACAATTTTACAATAATTATAATAACTCAGAAATAATAGTGACATAAGTATAATAATAACTTATATATAATGCCACATCAAATTAAAAAAAAATTGTATAAGATTGTAGATAAATAATTAATCCGAACTTAAAAATTCTGCTAAAAGGAGAACATATTCAAGTAGAAAATAAAAATTTTTTTATGATGAAAATGAAGCACCTGTTTGGAAAGATGGAAATGGTAAAGGCGATAGAGAAGAAATCATCAATCAGCTGGTAATGACAGTGACAAAAACCCTACAGCGAAGACAGTGCCATCTACATCCACATATGGAAATGACCCTGTACCCGGGACACAAACCCAACCCCCAAACCATTCCTAATAGTATTGCCGTCCTAGTAGTAGTAAAGTAGTTAAATCAAATATTAAGATAAATTTTAGTATATTGTCATATAATGTAGCTGGATTGAAAAATAAGAGTAAATATTCAGCTTTCTTTGAATATGTTAAAAAACATGAAATATTCTTTCTGCATGAAACTTTCTTTGCAGAAAATAATGAAAATTTCGTAAATATTTTTAATGAATTCGAACTGTAATGGAGTGCTGCAAACAGAACGCACACGGTAGGAAGAGCAACTGGAGGAATGTTCTTTGGAATAAATAAACAATTTTCGTTAAAAATAAACTGCTGCTTTATAAGCAGAGAAAATAGATATTTTGTCAAAATGGAAATGGAAGGAGAACCTATAGACAATTGTCCAGTATACATAAACTGTCCCAACTGGAACATTGAATACAACGATCTTATCGATTGCCTTCTTTGTTCAGGTTACAATAATATGCTTCTCATTGGTGACTTTAACGCTAGAGTTGGAAAAGAACAAATAACCCCTGTAATGAAAGGAGAATTTCAGTTTTATTGCAACGTCATAAGAGAATCTAAGGATGAAACCATCGATGCTAAAGGAAAGCAACTAATTGAGGCATGTGAGACTTTTAGTTTGGGTCTTTTAAACGGTAGAACAGCAAGTGACAAAAATGGTGAATTTACGTTTTTGAAGGGAAATGGATGCTCCGTAATTGATTTTGGGTTGATCAACGGAAACTGGCACGAACTGATACAGGACATGGAAGTAGCAACACAACTTTTCTCGGATGACCTGCCCCTATCTATCAAATATGCAACAACAACAAATTCTATGCCTACGAAAAATCTTTCGTTACTACCGAAATTGAACTGGAAAGTTGGATTAATGAATATCACCGCCAATTGGTTGAATGTGTCACAATACTGGAAATGGAATGGGACAATGAATTTTTGTATCCAAGTTTTCTGACGAGTTGACTACTAACGAAAAACCAATTAGAAAACAGCCTTGGTTTGATGAAGAATGTTCTAAAGCTAGAAAAAAAATCGCTTGGATCCCTCAACTTATTTAGAAAATTTAACACAGAGACATTGAGACAAATCTACATCGAAGCTAATTGTCATTGTTTATTTATTTATTTATTTATTTACCAAAGATTTTTGGGCAGGTGCGAAGAAACTGAACGGAAACGCATACAAAGTAGGCACACGTGTTGAAGTTGACGGACTTAAAAATCACTTTCGAACAATGCTCAATCCAGGTGGATCCCAAATCTCATATATGTATGCAGCACCGCTAATAAATGATGAAATCTTGGACACAGAATTCAGCATTGAAGATCTCTTCGAAGTCTTAGGAAAAGCTAAACAAAATAAGGCACTAGGGGAAGATCGAATACCCTGAGTTTTATAAAAACGCTACCGCTAATTTCCTCGAAAAAATTGTTAGATCACTCAGTTATATCTTTGAGAAAGCAAAAGTGCCGGAAGAATTCCAGAAATCAATAATCTTCCTAATATTCAAGGTGACCCCAACGATGCAGCGAACTACAGAGGTATATCATTTATGAGTACAATTACGAAAATTTTCACTGGATTGTTGAACTCACGTCTAACAAAATGGGTAAAAGAGAATGGAAAATTAAGTCAATTTCAGGCAGGATTTAGAGAAGGATATTCTACAGTGGACCAAATTTTCAACTTAACAAGTATAGCGCAAAGTTACATTAATCACGGAAAAAAATTGTATGCGTTTTTTATTGATTTTCGTACGGCATTCGACACAATCAACAGAAACTGTCTTTTCTACAAACTTTCCCAAATTGGAGTATCAAAGAAGTTCTTAAATATCCTTGCTAACCGCTACAGCCATAATAAATCAGCAATTTGGAATGGGAATGACCTTTCGGAATGGTTTGGAATAGACATTAGTTTGAGACAGGGATGTTTGCTAGGCCCTCTGATATTCTCACTATTTCTAGACGACATCACAGAATGCCTGCCAGCAGGAATCATACTAGAAGGTTTTAGGATCAAGACCTTACCTTTCGCGGACAATCTGGTTATTTTTGCAGAATCGTAAAGCTCTCTACAGCTAATGATAAACAGATTAGAAAATTACTGCAAGTACAATTGTCTGAAAATTAATATGACAAAATCGAAAGTGCTTGTATTTAGAAAAGTGTAATGGACACCTGTAACAAAGAAAATAAGTTAGCGGCAATGGTTATGTTGAAAACAGAATACTCTACCTTAGAATGATATTCATCCAGAGGCGCCAATAGATGACGCAAAATTTTGTTTGTTTATTTTGGAATGTTTATTGTGGTAACACATAGTCCGCACTTGTTGACATAAAATTGCTGCTCTTTCTTGTTGCTGCGGAGTGTTGTCCATTTCTTTTTAAATTTTAAATTTTAAATTAAAATTTTTTTTTTTATTATTATTCATTAAATAAGAACTAGATTTACATCATATAATAACTCTAATATTTATTGAATAAGATATAAATTTAGTTATGAAAATAATAAAGCAAGTACATCCTTTAGTTACAAAACTAGTGGTGGATGTATCGAGTTCAGAGATGTATAAAGCAAACATAGAAAACTCATAGGGGGGAGAGTGCATGAATATTTAATTTATCAATCAGATACAATATAAATTTAAGTTATTATTCGAATTACATTATTTATTTCAATAAAATCGTTGCCAAACAACCATAATTTAACCTTCTTTAGGAAAACAAAAGGTCTACGAGTACATCGAAGCTCAAACGGTAAACGGTTGAATAATCTTGGCGCTACGCAAGTGTAAAAGTTCAGATATTTTTGATTGTTGTGCGATGGAATAGGTGCAAGAAATCTTTCATTACTACGAAGGCTATAGGCACACGAACTTGAATTAAAAAAATTACCACTTCTCAAATAAAAAATTTTTAGGACTTTGTAAAAGTAAAGATGTTTAAGTGGAAGAATTTTAGACTTACGAAAAAGATCGAAGCTGTGGTCACGACGTCTTTTTTTCCAAATGATACGTAGTACATGTTTTTGAACAAGTAATATAGGTTGCAAGAATAAATAAAAAGAAATTTCTGCGAGCAGAGCTGTCTTAGGCAATATAATATACATGTTGTAGATTGAAGATACTTTTTCAAATGAGAGGTGTGAATACTCCAGTTTAGGTCGCTATCTATATACAAACCCAGATATTTAAAATCAGGTACATTATCTATAGTAAAACATTTAGAGGAACAACATACACCAGCATGATAAGTTGTCTTGTATATGGTCGCAGAGCAACAAATTAGGTCTGTATCTTTACTCACCCGCGGGATCCCGTGGGATCCCGCGGGATCCCGAAACGTGTATCTTTACTTTTTTTTGACGTAAAAGTGGCAGAGCTTTTGCTTTTTTGTCACTTCCCCTCCAGTAAGAATTCACCCGAACAATTTGCTCGTGCACTTTCTTGCTTGTCAAATCTGCTGTTTGTGAAATCAGCTGATCGAAACATTTCGATTGAATTCAAATTTATATTTGAAATTAAATGAAAAATGGAAAGCATAATCTCTCTTTGTTTGTTTGAAAATTCAAAATAATGTTAAATATGCAATGCAATATTGCTTTGAGCTCATTTTAGCACGTTTTTGAAACAAAATTGTTTGCATGTTTTTTTACATCTCTACAGAGAGTGCATGACAAATGTCATTCAGCAAGAAACATCCAAAAAGGCGTATCTTTACTTTTCATTTTCGGATGGAGATTACAAAAACAACATTAAAAAGCTCGAGCCCAAACTTTTTCCCGGGCTTTTTCCCAAACTTTACCCAGAAAGTAAAGAAACAGACCTATTGCATTTATAAGCACACATTTACAATTAGTACTATGGAAAATAAAGTAAGGTAAGTCATTAATAAGTGAAGATACATTAAAGTGCATTAGTTGCGTTTTGTCACTAATGACAAGTTTGTGCATCCAATGTCCAATGTCTTAAGAGTTCCAAATCATGGTTTATGTCAACTATTAAATCCAGCGAAGACTTATTAGCATATACACAGCCAACATCATCAGCAAATCCAGTTTGTTTACCTTTCAAATCAAGGCAAAATAAGGAGTTGATAAAAATTAAGAACAAAATGAAACCTAGTACCGATCCTTGCGGAACACCAATTTTAATATACTGGCAGTCACTGAAAAAATTCTTAACTTTAGCCCTTTGTTTTCTTTCCGAAAGATAAGAGGAAAACCACTGTAGCATGAAACCTCTGAAACCAGATTTTTCCAATTTAGTCAATAAAAGTGAGTGCTCCACTGTATCAGTTTCAGTTTTAAATTCATTTTTTATTGTTTCTCACTTATAACTACTTACTTGCTAACAAAAATGTTTAAACTAGCTTACATAATAACTTAATTAACTTACTGACCCTAGGCGGGTACTCTAAATTACTCAATAACATACTTTCTAATGCCTTTCGGCCTAAAAATACAACGTATATATTTCAACCTAGAACTAATATTAAGAACTAAGAAAGTTTAAAAAACTTAGTTTTGATGATCAAAATTTTTTGGTTTTTCTTAAAATTACTTACAACTAATTAAAACTACTTAAAACTAGAGCAGCCACAGTAGCTTTTTTATAATTTTTGTTTTTTGTGTTTTATACTTTTTTTTGGATTTTTGTTTGTGTTTTTTTCTATTTTTTTTTTTGATATTCGATGCCGCTTTTAGTTTTTAAAATTTTTTTTTTTTTGGGTTTATTAATTTTTTACAATTTTTTTTTTGATTTTCGACGCCGCTTTATTTTTCTAATTTTTTTTGTATTTTTGTATTTTTTACTTTTTTTTTTTTTTTTGTTTTAAAATTTTTTTTGGTTGCCACTGTGCCCACCCCCTATACCCTAAGTCTTACACTCTAAACCTTTGTAAGCTAGCCATTGGCGACTCGCTATCAGTAACATTTACATTTTGTTGCTCACACAACCACCAGAACATTTTCGACATTTTAATAACGTCCCGTCGATCGC
Organism: Melanostoma scalare; assembly: GCA_949752695.1. NCBI lineage: Eukaryota > Metazoa > Arthropoda > Insecta > Diptera > Syrphidae > Melanostoma > Melanostoma scalare. The sequence goes on along the minus strand of OX456985.1, from coordinate 100,321,216 downwards.
GATCTGATACCGCTCTACTGAACCGGAGGAGCTCTTCAACTTCTCCGCCTACTGCGGCGACGTCCCGGCCATAAAGGAGCCGTCGTTCTACGGACTTACGGCAGACGTGGTAGATTAACGGAACCGCCAATCTGTCCTGTATCAAACCTATCATGTCAAAATAGAGGAAAGCCTCCGGTGGGACAAATCCACTGAAACGTGTTCTCTCCATATATTCTAAGTTGGGGTAGTAAGCCCCAAATATCAGGCCATTGTTCGAAGACATCGCCCTTGCAGTGTGACCCCGAGTCAGTTTTATCATGAAGTTGTCGATTCTGTTTATTTGAGCCCCGTTGTAAAGGACCCCATTAGGATAATATTTTCTGTACTCCGACTCTGGTGTTCTGTGCAATCCAAGACAGGTACGCAGACACTGTCTCTCAAACACCCGAATCTTTTCCATCTGAGACGCTGTAACATTGAACCACACAGGGCACCCATAGACAATCATTGGCCTTATGAGGGCCATGTAGCAAATCACCTTCACTCTGCTATCAAGTTGACTGCTGTGAAACAGTCGCCTTGTCAGAGCAAAAGCTCCTCTAGCCCTGGCCAGAGCCGCATCCATATGTTTGTTAAAATATAGATACTGATCTAGCCAGATGCCCAGGTACTTGACTACTACTTTGTTTGGCAGTGGGTGGCCATGTAGATCAACGATCACCAGCTTTCGCCAGTTCTTTCTCGTATCCCATGAGGCCCGAGCCAACGGGGTTCTAAACACAATTGTTTCCGATTTCTGAAAGTTGATTTTCAGCTTCCAGTCATCGCAATATTGCTGAATCTTATCGAAGTCACGCTGCAAAAGTAATCTGATGACCTCGATCTTTGGACCTGTTCTGTACGCGATTAGGTCGTCGGCGTACGCTATGGCATGGTGAAGGGAACCAATTAGATCGCCGGTGAAAATGCTAAATAAAATAGGCGAATTCACCGCTCCTTGTTGCAGACCATTCTGTATTTTAAAAGTTCTGGTAGAAGTTATATTGCCACTTTTCACAACAAACGTTCTACCATGAAGCATGTCATTCAGAATATATAGCAGTGGTTTACTCATGCCATACCTGATCAACTTATAGAAAAGACCGTCTAACCAAACGGTATCGAAAGCCTTCTCCAAGTCAACCAGACATGCACCCGTACACTGTTTTTTAGCTTTGTTCCATTGAATATCTGATACTAGTTTAGACGCGGCATGTATGGTATCATGGCCCGCCTTAAAACCGAACTGATTTTCAGGAATAATATGTTTGTCCTCAGCCCATGTGGACAGAGCTCTATTGAGAACCTTTTCGAATACTTTGCTGATACTCGGAAGAAGACTAATTGACCGGAGATTTGCTGGATTGGAACCATCCTTACCTTTTTTAAGGAGAGGATGGACCACTGCCGTCTTCCAACGCACTGGATAATATGCATTATTCAGCGCATTGTTGAACAACGTGGTGTATATGTCCACCGCTTCCGAAGGGAGGTTTCGCAGCACAACATTGGGTATGCCGTCGACTCCTGCTGACTTCTTTTTCTTTATTTTGTGAAAGATGTCCAAGAGGTCCATCTTAGAAACGAACAGGGTGTTATCCCCATTTTGCTGGGCGATGACTGCATTTGCAAGTCGGTCGTCATTGAACCTAGTGAAACCAGGATTCTCGGATCGCCAATGCGAGATCTCGTCTCTAAGATAGAAGTGTCCAACGAAGGCTCTATTCTCAAGGTCGTAATTCGGGCGAATGCACTCATTCACCTTATATACTCGCTCGAAAACAGCACCCACCGTCTCTACTTTCTCCTGAGCATCTTCCACTATAAAGTGGTCATCATCCAAGATGGCCTCATCCGGATCTATCCCTATTGACAAAAGTAAGTTTTTGTTCTCTGTCGTCCTTTGGAGTTTAATACCCTGAAGGTCATTTTGATCTTTTCTCCTAAAAATTTTATTTATTTCCGGAAACATACTCGGGTTGTTGGACTGTACAGCCCGAATTTTGTTGTTCCAGAAAAGAGATATAGATATTCTGTAGTTTTCTTTTATTAACTGTTGGAGATTTTTGATCTGTGACTTCAGAGTTCTAATCTCCAAATCGTGTCGGTCAGTAAACCTCCTGTGCAAGAGTTTGAGTCTTGACAGGAGTCTACTTTTTTGTTTGTAAAGTGCGTCTATTGTCGCGTTTCTGTACATGTTCGTCGAGTCATGTTGCCTATATTTAGGAATTGTTCTGTCCATTGTACTACGGACTGCATCCTCCATACGTTGCAGGTACCCATCGATCTCAACGTTCGACAGATTCCTGTTGCATGGCGGCGCAATATCGTTCGTACGAAGTTCCCTTGAGACGGCACCGGAAAAGCGCGGCCAACGTGTCTTACCGTAGTTGTAAGAGTGCGTCGGCACGTACTCCTCCAGTTCCACAAGGTCGCTCGGAAGCAGTATGACGGCGGCAAGTCCACAGTGGTCACTGTCGTATTCAACCGTCGTCAAACAATTTTTCGTCCGTCGAAGAATGTCGTCGGTCAGTTTAAGTCTTGAGTCTATAAGTAATAGATCCAAATATGAACCACTTCGAGGATATGAAGGCCTGTCAGTAGCCAGCAGATCGACTTTACACTCAATACTGTGAAGCCCCAGCCAATTGAATAGCTGGGTCCCCCTTGGATTGGCTAATTGATTTCCCCAATCTTGGTGCTTAGCATTGTAATCACCGGCCAAAAGGAAATAGTTTTCATCCGAGTTCAGTTTCAGACATCGAAAAAGTGTTTCGAGCTCTGTTATAAAACATGAGGGTTGAGAAGCCTCCGGCGCATAGATCGCGACCACATACAACCGCCTCCCCTGTTGGAGAGGGATGCATACGATACACGCTTCCAGCAACCGGAATCGGCGTACTTCACCACTATATATTACCTTATGAGCAATGCCCTTACGTATGAAGATCGCAACCCCACCCGCGAAAGTCGAGTTGGGTCGGTCTCTCCTTACGATAATGTAATTGTTATTCGTCATTTTGTGATGCTGGTTTAGCCTAGTTTCGCTAACCATACATACATCTGGACGTTGGTCTTTTAACAACTCAAAGAGGTTGGTTCGTCGTTCTATCCTAACTAGCGAATTCACATTCACGGCTAGGATCTTAAAAGGCCTCTCCGGCAGCGCGCCCGTTAACCTAAAAATTGCGCAAGCGTAGGCATTGCACGGTAGATCACATCTACCCTACGCGCCTGCTCACTTATTTGCCGTGATAGATCGCTCATTTGTGCCTGAATGACACGCAGAGCGACCATCACCTCTGACTCCCCAGAAGCTTCCTTTGACACAGATGGCTGTGCGGCCGCTTTCTGGGGAGGTTGTACCGTTTTCCCAGCCCCCCACGCCATTTGGGCGTAAGAGACTTCGGGAACGACGGCCCTTGGAATTGGTCTGGCTGTTTGCCTTCCCTCATCCTTAGTTGCTGTTGGAGCAGCTTTTTTTGATTTTTTAATAACCTGGTATTGAGGACATCCCCGATAGTTAGCAGGGTGTCCATCTCCACCACAGAGAACACATTTCAGTAGGGTCTTATCTTCGACCCTTGCCTCACCGAGCTTACACTCTTTTTCTTTGTGGTTCTCTCCACACTTTACGCACCTCGACTGCATTTGGCAGTTGAATGCGGCGTGCCCGAACCGTTGGCAACGAAGACATTGCAAAATGTCCCCGTGCCTGTTTATTTTTTCCCATCTTACCATCTGGTAGTCTAGGACGGAGATTTTCCTTAGACTCTCCAGACGGCTACTGGGTGACAAGGTGACGAGGAACATCGGCAATAGCCGCCTCTCCCGTCTTGCCTTGGCCGTGGTGAACGATTTGACCCCGATAAACTCGAGATCGTCGCTCGCCAACCTGCGGAGTTCCGCTAAGAGCTCCTCTGGGTCAGAGGTAGGCTCTACCCCTTTCAAAAGCATGCTTTTCGGCTTCTCCTCTTTGGGAGTAAAAGTAAAATGTTCTGTGGCTGTTGTTTGCAACAACGCCCGAACGATCTTATGGTCACCAATGTTTTCACATTGGATCGCATGACGACCTTGTCCTAAACGCTTTATTACAAATTTATCGCCTATGGCGGACTTACATAGGTTTAATGTCGCTTTCAATTCCATTTTGTGGGTGTTGATAGGGGGCACCCTGCTCTTCGCTGCTGTCTTCCTTGGCTGCTGCTGTTGTTGTGCTGGCTGTTGTTGTTGTTTCTGCTGCTGTTGCTTTAACAACGTCTCTCTTGGCTGCTTCGATGGCGCGGCTTTTTTAGCCACGGTCCCCCGTTGCTGCTCTTGGGTAGCAGTTTTCTTTCTTTTGGTTTGTTCTTGTACAACTATTTTATTAGCTGCTATGCCTTGCTGCTGCACGGGTGCAGTTTTTACATTTGCTACTACTGTTGTTATTGGCTGTTGTTGTTTGGCAATTGTATTCTCGCCCTTTGACAACAGTTGTTGTTTTTTGCCTCACTTTCGGCTTGTCTGCGGGCCACTTGTCTGGATTTAATCTCCTCTATTTCTTTGTGTAGCTTCTCGAAGATAATTGTCAATGCTTCGAGTTTCTTATCTTCATTGACTTCCTCGTCAACACCGTCCCCTTCGTCTGCCAATGCAGCGAAGGAATTACCACTGCCGGTGTAACGTCCCTCACCACCGTTGGATTCATATTCATAAGTAGAATTCATACTTATGATACTTTCGGTACTTGTCGACATCCCATCATCATCGACCTCCTTCTCGGTTCCCTTTGGCTTTTGGCTACGGGACACCAAATTTGGCTTAACTCTTAAGCGCCGCCTTTTTTTCGCAGTTGTTGTAGCTGCTGTTGCTGCAGTTGTTGGCACCGCAATTTGCATTGCGGTTGTTGCCGCTGCTTTGCTTGTTGTTGTTGTTGTTTTCGGTGTTGGATTTTCATCCAACACTTTTTTTGATGACGATGGACCGGTATGGTCCATCACAAACGACTGTGTCGCTTTCTTTTTACTCTCTAATTATATTTTTTCCTTTATATGAGCAATTTGCTTAAGAAAAGAATAAAAATTGGTACGCGCCGGGGTGGGAGTTGAACCCACGCTCCTCCACGCTGGGTACCTGCTGCTCGTTTAGTTTAGTTTTAAAATTCATTTTTATTGTGTATCACTTATAACTACTTACATGCTAACAAAAATGTTTAAACTAGCTTACATAATACCTTAATTAACTTACTGACCCTAGGCGGGTACTCTAAATTATACAATAACTTATTTCTAATGCCTTTCGGCCTAATGATCTAATATCTATTTCTAACTATAACTATTATTAGAGCTAAGAAAATTTTTAAAAAACTTAGCTTTTTAGATCATTTTTTATGTTTTTCTTAAAACTACTTAGACTAATCAAAACTACTTAAAACTAATTAAAACTACTTAAAACTAGAGCAGCCATAGTAGCTTTTTATAATTTTGTTTTTTTTTTTGTTTTTTTGTGTTTTATAATTTTTTTTGGGTTTTTGTGTTTTTTCTATTTTTTTTTTTTTTTTGAATTTTGGGGACGCACAGTCATTTTTACATTTTTTTTTTATTTTGATTTTTTACAATTTTTTTTTTGATTTTCGACGCCGCTTTAATTTTTATAATTTTTTTTTTTTTTTTTTTGGTTTTTATAATTTTTTTTTTGGTTGCCACTATGCCTACCCCCTATACCCTAAGTCTTACACACTAAACCTTTGTAAGCCAGCCATAGGCGACTCGCTATCCGTAACATTTTCCCTATGTTGCTCAGACAACCACCAGAACATATTCGACGTTTTGATAACGTCCCGTCGATCGCGATCTGAAACCGCCCTACTGTACCGGAGGAGCTCTTCAACTTCTCCGCCTACTGCGGTGACGTCCCGGTTGTAAAGGAGCCGTCGTTCTACGGACCTACGGCAGACGTGGTAGATTAACGGAACCGCCAATCTGTCCTGTATCAAACCTATCATGTCAAAATAGAGGAAAGCCTCCGGTGGGACAAAGCCACTGAAACGTGTTCTCTCCATATATTCTATGTTGGGGTAGTAAGCCCCAAATATCAGGCCATTGTTCGAAGACATCGCCCTTGCAGTATGACCCCGAGTCAGTTTTATCAAGAAGTTGTCGATTCTGTTTATTTGAGCCCCGTTGTAAAGGACCGCATTAGGATAATATTTTCTGTACTCCGACTCTGGTGTTCTGTGCAATCCAAGACAGGTACGCAGACACTGTCTCTCAAACACCCGAATCTTTTCCATCTGAGACGCTGTAACATTGAACCATACAGGGCACCCATAGACAATCATTGGCCTTATAAGGGCCATGTAGCAAATCACCTTCACTCTGCTATCAAGTTGACTGCTGTGAAACAGTCGCCTTGTCAGACCAAAAGCTCCTCTAGCCCTGGCCAGAGCAGCATCCATATGTTTGTTAAAATATAGATACTGATCTAGCCAGATGCCCAGGTACTTGACTACTACTTTGCTTGGCAGTGGGTGGCCATATAGATCAACGATCACCAGCTTTCGCCAGTTCTTTCTCGTATCCCATGAGGCCCGAGCCAACGGAGTTCTAAACACAATTGTTTCCGATTTCTGGAAGTTGATTTTCAACTTCCAGTCATCGCAATATTGCTGAATCTTATCGAAGTCACGCTGCAAGAGTATTCTGATGACCTCGATCTTTGGACCTGTTCTGTACGCTATTAGGTCATCGGCGTACGCTATGGCATGGTGAAGGGAACCAATTAGATCGCCGGTGAAAATGCTAAACAAAATAGGCGAATTCACCGCTCCTTGTTGCAGACCATTCTGTATTTTAAAAGTTCTGGTAGAAGTTTTATTGCAACTTTTCACAACAAACGTTCTACCATGAAGCGTGTCATTTAGAATATATAGCAGTGGTTTACTCATGCCATATCTGATCAACTTATAGAAAAGACCGTCTAACCAAACGGTATCGAAAGCCTTCTCCAAGTCAACCAGACATGCACCCGTACACTGTTTTTTAGCTTTGTTCCATTGAATATCTGATACTAGTTTAGACGCGGCATGTGTGGTATCATGGCCCGCCTTAAAACCGAACTGATTTTCAGGAATAATATGTTTGTCCTCAGCCCATGTGGACAGAGCTCTATTGAGAACTTTCTCGAATACTTTGCTGATACTCGGAAGAAGACTAATTGACCGGAGATTTGCTGGATTGGAACCATCCTTCCCTTTCTTAAGGAGAGGATGGACCACTGCCGTCTTCCAACGCACTGGATAATATGCATTATTCAGCGCATTGTTGAACAGCGTGGTGTATATGTCCACCGCTTCCGAAGGGAGGTTTCGCAGCACAACATTGGGTATGCCGTCGACTCCTGCTGACTTCTTTTTCTTTATTTTGTGAAAGATGTCCAAGAGGTCCATCTTAGAAACGAACAGGGTGTTATCCCCGTTTCGCTGGGCGATGACTGCATTTGCAAGTCGGTCGTCATTGAACCTAGTGAAACCAGGATTCTCGGATCGCCAATGCGAGATCTCGTCTCTAAGATAGAAGTGTCCAACGAAGGCTCTATTCTCAAGGTCGTAATTCGGGCGAATGCACTCATTCACCTTATATACTCGCTCGAAAACAGCACCCACCGTCTCTACCTTCTCCTGAGCATCTTCCACTATAAAGTGGTCATCATCCAAGATGGCCTCATCCGGATCTATCCCTATTGTCATAAGTAAGTTTCTGTTCTCTGTCGTCCTTTGGAGTTTAATACCCTGAATATCATTTTGATCTTTTCTCCTAAAAATTTTATTTATTTCCGGAAACATACTCGGGTTGTTGGATTGTACAGCCCGAATTTTGTTGTTCCAGAAAAGCGATATAGAGATTCTGTAATTTTCTTTAATTAACTGTTGGAGATTTTTGATCTGTGACTTCAGAGTTCTAATCTCCAAATCGTGTCGGTCAGTAAACCTCCTGTGCAAGAGTTTTAGTCTTGACAGGAGTCTACTTTTTTGTTTGTAAAGTGCGTCGATTGTCGCGTTTCTGTACATGTTCGTAGAGTCATGTTGCCTATATTTAGGAATTGTCCTGTCCATTGTACTACGGATTGCATCCTCCATACGTTGCAGGTACCCATCGATCTCAACGTTCGACAGATTCCTGTTGCATGGTGGCGCAATACCGTTTGAACGAAGTTCCCTTGAGACGGCACCGGAAAAGCGCGGCCAACGTGTCTTACCGTAGTTGTAAGAGTGCGTTGGCACGTACTCCTCCAGTTCCACAAGGTCGTTCGGAAGCAGTATGACGGCGGCAAGTCCACAGTGGTCACTGTCGTACTCAACCGTCGTCAAACAATTTTTCGTTCGTCGAAGAATGTCGTCGGTCAGTTTCAGTCTTGAGTCTAAAAGCAATAGATCCAAATAAGAGCCACTTCGAGGATATGAAGGCCTGTCAGTAGCTAGCAGATCGACTTTACACTCAATGCTGTGGAGCCCCAGCCAATTGAATAGATGGGTCCCCCTTGGATTGGCTAATTGATTTCCCCAATCTTGGTGTTTAGCATTGTAATCACCGGCCAAAAGGAAATAGTTTTCAAACGAGTTCAGATTCAGACATCGAAACAGCGTTTCGAGCTCTGTTATAAAACATGAGGTTTGAGAAGCTTCCGGCGGTGCATAGAGCGAGACCACATACACTTGGAGTCGGTCTGGCTGTATGCCTTCCCTCGTCCTTGGTTACTGTTGGAGCAGCTTTTAATGATTTTTTAATCACTTGGTATCGAGGACATCCCCGATAGTTAGCAGGGTGTCCATCTCCACCACAGAGAACACATTTCAATTGGGTCTTATCTTCGACCCTTTCCTCACCGAGCTTGCACTCTTTTTCTTTGTGGTTCTCTCCACACTTTACGCACCTCGACTGCATTTGGCAGTTGAATGCGGCGTGCCCGAACCGTTGGCAACGAAGACATTGTAAAATGTCTCCGTGCCTGTTTATTTTTTCCCATCTTACCATCTGGTAGTCCAGGACGGAGATTTTCCTTAGACTCTCCAGACGGCTACTGGGTGATAGGGTGACGAGGAACATCGGCAATAGCCGCCTCTCCCGTCTAGCCTTAGCCGTGGTGAACGACTTGACCCCGATAAACTCGAGATCGTCGCTCGCCAACCTGCGGAGTTCCGCTAAGAGCTCCTCTGGGTCAGAGGTAGGCTCTACCCCTTTCAAAAGCATACTTTTTGGCTTCTCCTCTTTGGGAGTATAACTATAATGTTCGGTGGCTGTCACTTTCAACAACTCCCGAATGATCTTGTGGTCACCAATGTTTTCACATTGGATCGCATGTCGATCCTGTCCTAAACGTTTAATAACAAATTTATCGCCTATGGCGGACTTACACAGGCTTTTTGTTGCTTGAAAATCTATCTTGTGGGTGTTTATAGGGGGCACCCTGCTTTTAGCTGCTGTTTTCCTTGGTTGCTGCTGTTGTTGTGCTGGCTGTTGCTGTTTTTCCTGCTGCTTCGGCTCTGGTGCCTGCTTCCTGCTGGTGGTCGTTGGCGCGGCTTTTTTAGCTGCGGTCCCCCGTGGCTGCTCCTTTGTAGCAGTTTTTTTAACCTCGACAGCTATTTTATTAGCTGTCGTCCCTCGTTGCTGCACGGGCGCAGTTTTAACATTTGCAGCCTTTGTTGTTGTAGGCTGCTGTGGTTTATTATCATCATTGTGTGCCGCTGGCAATCGTAGTTGCTTAGCCTCGCATTCGGCTTGCCTGCGGGCTATTTGCCTTGTTTTTATTGCCTGAATTTCGGCAGACAGCTTCTCCACGATTTTTGTTATCTCGTGGAGTCGCTTGTCCTCCTCGTTATCTCCTATAACGTCATTGTCATCGTCACCGTTCTCCGCTAACGCAGCGAAAGAATTGTTGCTGCCGGTGTAACGGCCCTCCCCACCGTTCGACTCGTAGTCGTATGTCGAATTTAAACTACCGACACTCTCCGAACTGGTCGACATACCATCGTCGTCGACCTCCTTATCAGTTGCCTTTGCTTTCTGATTGCGGGATACCAAATTTGGCTTGACTTTAATCCGCCTCCTCTTAGCTGCAGTTGTTGTCGCTGCTGTTGTTTCGGTTGTTACCGCAATTTGCATTGCGGTTGATGCCGCTGCTTTACTTCTTGTTGTTGTTGTTTTTGTAGGATTTTGCTCCAACATTTTATTCGATGTTGATGGACCAGATTGGTCCATCACACACACCTCTGCTACTTTCTTTTCGCTCCGTAACCTAATTTTCTCTTTAATTTTGGCTATTTTCTTAAATTAAAGAAAAAAGTGGAGATGCCTCGGCTGGGAGTTGAACCCACGTTCCTCCGCACTGGGTACCTACTGCTTTACACGTTAGGCTACTGCCTATATTAAAATTCACTGATTTTATACTTAATAAAACACTTTCTCACTTGGAAATACACAGCTAAAGTCGTCAACACGTCTACTCGCGATAGCTGTTGCTGAACGACTGTACCTGCTGCTCGACTCGTTCGGCTACTGCCTTAGTTGAGTACCACTGTATTTATTGAACTTTTGTAAATCACACCACTTGAAAATAAACTCACAGCTAAAATCGTCAACACGTCTACACTCGATAGCTGTTGCTGAACGACTGCTCCACTGTATCAAATGCCTTAGTGATGTCTATAAAAAGAGCAGCAGTATAATTTTTTTTATTGAGACTTTCATATAAATGTTGCTACAAAAATCAAAGAGCGCTTGTTCCGTTGATCTGCCCGCTCGAAACCCATATTGGAACTCACTAAAAAAGGAACTGCTATCCAGAAAAGAGACTATTCTGACCTTCATCATTTTTTCAAAAAGTTTAGAAAAGACGGAAAGAATTGATATTGGTCTGTAATTTAAGCTACTTTTATCACCTTTTTTGTGAATAGGTATCACTTCTGCTGATTTCAAACTACTTGGGAATATTCCACATATAATACTTTTGTTGAAAATGTGAGCTAAAACATCCACAATATTAAACGAGATGCTTTTTATAAAATTATTTGAAAAGCTGTTTTGTGTCACCGAATTAGAATTATCTAGAGACAAGGTACAACGATACAGTTCAAATGAAGAAATAGGCTCAAAGAAGAAGCTGTTTGCATTCATACTTTCATTGCTAAAACAACGTTCTGAACAATAGTTATCAGCATTGTCTGTAAAACCAGCATTCGTTACAGTATTCTTAGCAACACTCGTAAAAAAATTATTAAATATATTAGCCATTTCAAAAGGAGAGTCAATTTTCATATTATTGTGGTTGATGGATGATATTGTATCCAATGACGCATGTCTTGAATATACTTCGTTTACGATCCCCCATTCCTATTTTATATTTCCCTTAACTCTGTTAAATTTATTAACATAATAATTTTCTTTGCATAGGGGAACTTCGATTGCAACTTTTTTACAGATTTCCTTATAAGCCTTTTTTAAATCTAAGTTGTTAGGTTCCTTAATACATTTTGAGCGTAGGTTGTTTTTCATGAGTATTTTATTTAATAAATAAATCAGACATCCATGGCTTCAATTTTTCCAACTTTCGCCTTTTTATAACTGGTGTACGAGAGCACAACTCAACATGGTCTGTTAGGATCTTACAAAATATATCATAAGCCAATGAAGGATCAGCTTGTATGTAAACTTTCGACCAATCTTCAAACAGTAGCATTGAATTGAATTTTTCAAAATTTATTTTGTTTGTTGTTTGTATAAAGGTAGGATCTTTCAAAGGAGCACACTTCTGTTGTTGCGAAAAAAGGCAAGTCATAACATGATCAGATATTTGAAAATCAGATGTCGAACTTATCAAAGATATATGTGATTTACTATCCATCCTAGCAAAAATATGATCTAGGCATGTTCTAGACGAATCAGTAATCCTTGTAGGAACATTAATACAGGATTGGAAACCATAGGCAGACATTAAATTTAAGAAAACATTAGCATTCGAAGAAAGACCTAGGATATCAATGTTAATATCACCTAGAATTATCAATTTTTTTGAATGATTATCACTTAACAGGTTACCAAGTTCTTCCAAAAACACATCTATACTTATACTATGAAGTCTATAAAAACAAAAAAATTCAAATTTATGAGTATTAATAGGGCAAGTAACTTTGATTAAATCAGAACTTAATAGCACCGGAGAGCTAACAACACAACTTTCATGTATACTATCACTTATATACACTGCAGTACCACCCGCCGCGTATGAATTATTACATTTAGCATATAATTTGAACCCAGATATTTTGAAAAAGTAGTCTTCTCCATCGTAGATCCATATTTCAGTCAGGAAAATTAAATTAGGTTTGTTTATGAACGATTCTAAATGAATCAAAAAAACATCGAAATTTTTTCTTAAGCTTTGAATATTTTGTTGAATGATACTGAAGGTGTTTACACATTCACTATTGTATAGCACATTATTGAAAGCTTTTTGATCATAGTTAATACAAAGAGGATAAATGACATGACTATGCAAAGGATTATCAAGTAAAAAATTATTGTTCATAATAAAAGCAAAAAACAAGATACAATAAATGAGAAATATAATAAGTAAGAGTATCAAAAACTTCAAAACAAGATACTCGAATAATTTTTTCCCCTTCTTTTTTTCTCATCAAAACCGAACCATTATTTACCCAAACAAATTAAAATTTTTTTTCTACCTTAACTTTCTTTGCTTTAAAAGAGATCTATTCAAGTGAGATAGACTCTCATTTATGTAAATAGGCTAACTGCTAATATTACCCCCAAATAACCCTGATGTAATTTTTTTTTTCTTTTTGCAGCGATGATATTCTGCTTACAATCAATAGTTTTGAATTTTACTGTCACGATTTTTAATTTTTTCTCGATAGATGATGCTGAGTGAGATGTAGTATTCAACTTCATCGGAATAGTTTTTACATAACACGATTTAATATCATTCTCGCTTACATTTTCTCCTAGTCCAGCTGCAAATACCTTCAGAGCAGCCTTCAATGCATTCTCATTCTTCACATAAGGTATACCAACAATGTCAATGCATTTGCGGAACGGATTTTGTCGTAGAGTGTTGACTGTTTTTGCAGGTCATAAGCGCCCAACAGACGATCAATGTAACTTTATTATTATTGTATTATTGACGTTTTCTCTTGTCAAGTAAAATTGATGAACAATCGCCACCACACGTTCAATGAAAATTGACATTTTTTTCCTTCTGTAGTTTCCTAATCGCACTACACAACGACACGAGTGACAGTGAAACTTGATGAAAACCAAATCAGATTTGATTTTCGTCAATGTTTCAATTTTACTTGACAGTAACATTGAAGAGCCTACAAACGATAAATTTTACTTGAACAGAAGCTCTTTCAAGTAATATTGTCAAGTAACATTGATCGTCTGTAGGGCGCTATACACCTTGGACTCAAGATTTTTTTTTTTTATTGCAATGTACTTATGAACAGTAATGCATCGGCATGCACTTTCTTTAGAGAAATGATATCTTGGTATAGGTCTTCTAGCGTGATGGGGACGGGAGCAGCATTATTTATTTCGCTTAGATCAAACGCAGGCAATACGTCAATACCATCAGACGATGGTAGCAGTGTCGATGGTAGAGCAAACGTAGGTTTGGATGGCAAGTTGTTAAAAGATGAATCATTAGTAGAAGCATTGGTGTTGATTTCTACTTGTGCAGAGCGTGGTGGGGAGCGAAGTGAATTAGGTTTTTTTCTGGTACAAGTCGCACAGAGAAATGGAATATTGTTTTTTTTCATGAATGTGCAATCAGACAGACGGTTTTAGTTTGATGCAAATTAAATGAAACAGCACTTGACAATCATTGCATTGAACACTATCATCACGTCGATCCACCTTCCGATCACAGGGGTAAGACATTATATAAATTTTTAATTAAACGTTTATTAAGCTTTTCTATATTTGAGAAGAAAAAGAAACAACAGTCACAACTGAACAACTTCTTTGCGAGCGGGGTCTGACTTTCCGTATGGAATATTCCGAGCAATGTTTTCTGGGAAGTCTTTAGCAGTGTCGAACTCATTTCTTGACTTCGTGCACTGGATTGCTTTTCGTGGCGGTTTGGTGCTCCGGGACTGTTTGAGCAAGGCAATGCAAAATGCACTGAAATGTAGGCTTATACTTTCGTCTAGGCCCTTTTTGATATGCTGTTATGGTTGCCTATACGGAAGCAAAGTCAGTTGCAGCTTTCCTGTATGCGTTATATCATAGCGATATGGTGTTAAGTGCGTGGCTTCCCATTGCACTTCCCAGAGTTTTTAACTCACAGATCGTTGCCGGTTGTTTTGTCAAGGCGTCACGTTGGGTTCCAGCTTGGTGCTAGCTTTGGCAATTTATTTCTGGGTTGTTGAGAGAATTCAGAGCCTGCTAGAGCTTGGATATCGCTTCGTCCTTGTGTTGTTTCCAATAGGGTTTGATTTCTTTGAGGCGTGCTGGAATCGTATTTCTTGTAACTTCTGTTTCAATACTTTTTTTTATTTTTATCTGTTTATTTTTTTTTTGCTTTTTGCTGTATATAGCATTGCTGGCGGTTGATTTCACTTTGAGGGCTGCAGTTCGATTTTTTTTTTTGACGTTTAGGGTTTAGTCGAGTTCGAGTGTCGAATTCTCGAATAGACACTGATTCACGTCGGCGTCAGGAGTCTTAGTGGTCGCTAGAGAGAAACCGATGTTGAGTGAGTGCGTCCAATAATATAAAAGGATGGAAAATTGGGTATATAGTCGAAGTGGACGATTCTGATTGGTGTTAGCGCGGTCGAACGATGTGCGTTGCTATCGGGTCAACGGAGACCAAGAAACGGAACCCTTGACGGTGATGAGTATGAGTACATAGCAACAGACACTTGGCATGGCATCGACATTCGACACAGTCGTAATACGAACGCCATCGGAAGAACACCGACGAAACAATTCTATGTTGCAGAAAGCAACACTTAAAATTTTTTTACTTGCATAAGCGGCTCCATGAACCTTAAACTCAAAAAATTAATTAAATAAACATCTGAAATATTCCAAAAAAGTACAATTTCAACTTTCAGACCTAAAAATAAGTGTCTAAACGAGTTATTTTTGCAAAAGTGAAAAAAAGTAATCGTAGCCATATTGGAAATAACCTCGCCCAATTTAATACGAGTTGTTCAAGGGTACGTTCCCTGGATCGCCAAAGCAAAAGCAAATAAAAATGGACATTCTTTTCTGGCCCCAGAATTCAGTGTTCCAATCGAATATTGATTCACAGTTCCGATACTGTTGAAAATTATTAAATCGATTGGTATTTACCCTAACATTGTGTTTATTACATTCTTTTATTCTATTACATTCCTCTGCTATTAATTGTTTAAGCTTTCTCGCATATGAAATAATGCTCTTCTAATATTATATTCATTCGCAATTGTACTCTCAAACTGGAAGTATCTCAGACTTTAATTAAAACAAGTTTGTACAAATCTCGGCCTTTCTCTTTTATTTGAAGAACTAGTCAAATTTTATCATATGGTGCCGAAACCCGGGAAAGGTGAACAGAGATGAACAAAATTAATAAAGTAAAGAGTTCCTTCTTTAGTAACGTAAGAATACGAGGCGTATCAGTTTAACCAATAAAATATAGAGTTATCAGCACGATCAGCGTATAGAGGTCAGGTTACGAAAATTATCAAAAATGCTACTGATTTTCTCGACAGTGAAAGTTCCCAACCCAATTCTACGAATGATCTGGACCTACTTGAAGAAGATATCGTTCAATTTATCCAGCGACTGACGTCAGCCCATGAGAGCCTTAATGCAGTTAATAAAGAGGTGCAAACTAAAGATCTTCTGAAGACAGATGATCTGGACAGGGAGTTGGAAAGAATCAGCGAATATCAAGATTCGGCGATAGGTGTTCTTTCTCGCCTAAATTCTCGCCTGCAGAAAACCAGAAATAAGCTTAATCCACCGCCAAATATTACGACGGAATCGTCTTTCAACATGTCGTCACCTCATTATAATAATAGTTCCAATAATTCTGTTAAGCTTCTGAAATTACAGCTTAAAAATTTCGATGGCAATTTTCACGAATGGTTATCGTTTTGGGATCAGTTCCGAACGGCTGTTCACGAAAACGGGAATTTATCATCATCCGACAAATTCAGTTATTTAGAATCTGTATTGACAGGCAGCGCAAAAAAAAATCATCGCTGGATTTACAGCTTCAGGTATGTGTTACGAAGCCGCTATCTCCCTACTACAAGAGCAGTTTGGTGACGTAGAACGTTTGGTGGATAAAAATATGCAGCAATTGCTTTCCCTTCGCTCTGTCCACCAAAGAACAGATGCAGCTGGCCTTCGCAATTTATACAGTTCCATAACATCATGTTGTCGCACACTAACAGCTTTGCAAATACCTACCCATTATTATTACGTCATGCTAAAAACAATATTGCTTCGCTGCTTGCCTTCAGATCTGCGAGTGGATTATTATCGAGTAGTGGAGAGAGAAGAATATTTCGCCGGAGCAAAAGAAGAAGATGACTCAATTTCCACAACTTCTTTGCAAATTGGAGATAAGCAAGTGAAAGACCTAATGCGTTTTCTGAAAAGGGAAGTTGAATCGTTGGAGAGAAGTATAGCTGTCTCTTCCCTACTTTCTTCTTCGAACAACAGAATTTCTTCTTCGTGTCACACAACTGCATCGAGCTTAATCTCATTAACGGAGAAAATTACGTGTGCATTTTGTGCGTCAGAAGAGCATACAACGGAGGATTGTGTCTGTTCTTTATCAATAGCGGAAAAGCGAGATATCTTAAGAAAGAGTGGTCGATGTTTTCGCTGTGCCAAGCTAGGTCATTCTTCCAGAAAGTGTCGTAGTGCTAAATGGCTTTCGTGTACAAAGTGCCAAGGTAAACACTTAACTTCTTTGTGAGACCCTTCTTTCACCGGTCAAAGAAATTCGACTTCAGAAAAAATTGATAAAACTGAACGTAAATCTGTGAACCTCTGTGCTGTTAATTCGGTTGTAATGTCGGAAGACCCAAAACAAAATTCAGTTTTGCCAATGCCAAGCGCAGCAACTCTGTGCGCATATATGTAATTCTTGTTTCAACAACACAAATGTCTTTTTGAAAACAGCACGCGGCATTGCAATAGCCCCGAATGAAAATAAATCATTGCTTTTAC
The DNA here is from genome assembly GCA_949752695.1 of Melanostoma scalare. Taxonomy (NCBI): domain Eukaryota; kingdom Metazoa; phylum Arthropoda; class Insecta; order Diptera; family Syrphidae; genus Melanostoma; species Melanostoma scalare. The sequence continues at coordinate 100,303,967 of OX456985.1, read as the reverse complement.
GATCAATTATTAATGGCGGTAGCCAATACTCCTATATTCGGGAGAATCTATAGCGAAAACTTAACCTGACATGTTCGGGCGAAGTCGATTTTTCAGTAATCCCGTTCGGATGTGGACAACGAAATCCAACAAAAAAATTTAAGAAGGTGTACGTGGAGCTAAAAAGCCAATTCGACGACAAAAGAATCATCTTGGAAGCCGTGATTGTGCCAGAAATTTGTATTGATGTGCTGGGCGCACCTGATGCGTCATGTGCTTTCCTTCAGGATTTGCAATTGGCTGACAGTTGCCATGCAGATGTAGAAGCAACAAATTGATTGGGAATGCTCATCGGTTCAGATTATTACTGGTCTGTGGTATCAGGCAAACAGAGACAAATTTCTCCCGGATTAAGGGCAGTCGAAACAATTTTTGGTTGGACATTGCAAGGATCGCATACCGACGGTAAGGCTTTTGAATTCAATAAAGACTCATGTTCTCCTTCTTTGTGTAGCACCACTCTTCATCTGTCCGCGCTTAGCTTAAACGACTTAACTTCATTTTGGTCACTCGAAGCTATTGGTATTCGAGGTGAAGAGGAAGAAAACGAGCATTTAGCAGATGAATTAATTCAACAATGCATTTCTAAAAACGGCCAACGTTACCAAGGCTTCCCTGCCATGGAAGCATCCGGGTGTTGAAGTTAAGAGCAACAAAGTACAAGCATTAACGCGACTGAAGTCACTTCGCACACGGTTGTCCCGAAATCCCGAACAATATCAAGAGTATGATGCAGGTATACAACAGCTTCTTTTAGACGGTGTAGCTGAACAGATTCCACCATCGAAAGACGGTGATTTGCGTCGTGTCATCTACTTACCTCATCGCCCAGTGTATAAAGCTGAAAGTACAACTACAAAGATGCGGATTGTGTTCGATGCCTCAGCACGAACTGAATTCTTGCCCTCATTGAACGATCTCCTTCACGTTGGAGCTAATTTACTTCCCGATGTGTTAAAAATCCTTCTGAACTTTCGCCTTGGACGATATGGAATAATGGCCGATATAGAAAAGGCTTTTCTTCAAATCGAGCTCAACCGGAAGGACCGTGACAGCCACAGGTTTTTATGGTACGCACCGAACAACACCCGAAATGCTGGAGAGGATATCGCCGAGTATCGAATGACGAGAGTTACTTTTGGCGTGAATTGTAGTCCTTTTTTGCTAACAGCAACGTTACGATTTCATCTGAAAGCCGATATGCAGTTTCAGTCTACGTGCAAAATTTTAATGGACAATAAGCGCATTAGTGAGGAAGCTGTGTTGGTGATGAAAAACGCCAGCATGAATCTCAGAAAATGGAACTCTAACAGAGAGTTAGTTCGAAACGCTGTTTGTCCAGGTTAGCCTAATCTTAAGCAAAAAGTACTAGGGTTGTTGTGGTATATTGGAAGCGATGAAATCGCCGTCCCCTTAGATTCACTGCAAAATTTGCCTGCATCTCATGTAGTTAAGGGTGCAAAACGGAACGTTCTTCAGGCAATTGCTAGAATTTACGACCCTCTTGGCATGCTTGGACCAGCTGTGGTGAGACTAAAAATTCTATTTCAGTGCATCTGGCGAGAAAAACTGTCTTGGGACGAGGCTCTTACTCCAGATCTTATGCACCTTTGTGAAGATTGTGTAAAAAGCTTACACCAGTTAATTGATTTCGCAATTCCACGGGCAGTTATTTGTTTTCCGCATTCAAAAGAAATAAACATTCATATATTTGCAGATGCTAGCATGAAGGCTTATGGAACGGGTGCTTTTATCAAAATCGCTGCCGATGATGGCAAAGAGAGTGTTTCTTTCCTTTGCGCAAAGAACAGAGTTGCGCCACTCAAAATAGATGGAATAAAAGAACTGTCCCTTCCAAAGCTCGAACTAACGGCAGCATTGTTATCAGCTCGATTGTGCTCTTATTTAAAACAATCCCTTAAAGTTCCGGTGCACAAGTTTTTCCTTTGGACCGATTCCAAAATTGCGCTTGGATGGATACAAGGAGATGCCAATCGTTGGAAACCGTACGTGCAAAGCCGAGTAACTGAGATCCGTCATTTATCGTCAGTAGCAGACTGGAGGCACTGTAAAGGAAAGGAGAACCCCGCCGACCTTCTCACCAGAGGAGTCACCGCTAGTAACCTACTTAAAAAATCTGTATGGGCTCATGGACGAACCTGGTTAAAGGGCGATATAAGTTTCAATGAAGAAGAAATTGAGTCGGGTTTTCAGGGCTTAGCACCAGTGGCTCTTTTAGCATCCGTCTCTGCTTCTAAAGAAACAACACCTGAACCTTTGTTGCCTTACAGAGAATTCAGCTCTTGGAGTAGTTTGTTACGACGCACAGGCTTTATAATACGTGCAGTTGAGCTTTACAAATTGAAAAAGAAGCTAAGCGTCCTAGCAGAGCCCCCTTTCGAATTTTCTGAACTCACTATCACCGAAATAGAAGCAGCTGAATTATATTGGCTAAGGTATTTACAAAATATTTCATTTTCTAACGAAATTTTGTATTTGCAGAAAGAAAATGCTGTTCCAAAATCTTCAAAGACTTCTCAACTATACCCCTTCCTTGACGAAAATGGTTTAATGCGGTTGAAGGGTCGTCTTCAATTATTAGATGCGCCACTTAACCAAAAACATCCCATCATCCTACCGAAGTCGTATCTAGTCAGGTTAATAATCGATGATTACCACCAAAGAACTTGTCATGGAGGTACGAACGTCGTCTTATGCAGATTGCGTGAGCGGTACTGGATTTTAAAGGGGGGTCCGTTTATAAAAGCAAGGATTAAAAGTTGCATCATTTGTCAAAAGCTTTTTGCCAAACCTGTATCCCAGCCCTTTGGCCCTTTGCGCATGGAACGCATAGCGATGTCAAGGCCATTTGAATGCGTAGGCGTGGATTTTGCTGGACCTCTCTTTTACTTGGATGAGACCTCAAAGCAAATGAACAAAAGTTATTTAATGGTTTTTACTTGTGCTGCCATCCGATCCGTCCATTTAGAGGTTGTAACCAACATGACAACGGAAAGCTGTATAAAGGGACTCAGACGGTTTATTGGGCGTAGAGGTACTCCTACAACGATCTATTGAGACAACGCCAAGACTTTTCGAAGAGCAGCTTTAGAGCTCACTCATACCAGCCAAGTACTGGAGGATAAAAATGTGCAAAATTTTCTGACCAATAGACGCATACATTGGAAGTTTATTGTCGAACGAGCCCCCTGGTGGGGAGGATTTTGGGAACGTTTGATTCGATCCATCAAAAACATCTTAAAGGTAGTCATCGGAAGAACGAAGTTAACCCTGGAACAACTTCGGACAATGATTATAGAAGCTGAAGGAATGGTGAACGTTCGCCCTCTAACGTATGTCAGCAGTGATCCTCCGGATATTTCACCACTTACTCCAGCTCACTTCATACATGGCCATGGATGTGCTGCAAATTCCCAGAATCTTGTGACGTCTTCCGATATGCAGCAATTTTGGGCTCAACGACTTAAGATAACCAATATGCTTTGGTATCGCTGGCGTACTGAATACGTTCATCAACTACGATCAATTCACCACAGTCAAGGACATTCTTCAAAGCAACTCAAGTCCAATGATGTAGTTCTGGTATTTGACTCTGCAAAACCTAGAATTGCCTGGAAGTTAGCTGTGGTCGAAGCAGCTTTTACGGGACGTGACGGGAAGGTAAGAGCTTTTGAAATTCGTTTCGCTGATGGATCAAAGACTCGTAGACCTGTACAGCTGCTTTACCTGTTGGAACTCACATCATTGCCCCGCGCCGAGGATGTTGAAAATTATTAAATCAATTGGTATTTACCCTAACATTGTGTTTATTACATTCTTTTATTCTATTACATTCCTCTGCTATTAATAGTTAAGCTTTCCCGCATATAAAATAATGCTCTTCTAATATTATATTCATTCGCAATTGTACTCTCAAATTGGAAGTATCTCAGACTTTAATTAAAACAAGTTTGTACAAATCTCGGCCTTTCTCTTTTATTTGAAGAACTAGTCAAATTTTATCACAGATACACTTAAACTGTGCGAGTGCTCGACGCAACAAAGAAAAAAAAAAATAAAGAAAATCATCATCACAAGAAGTGGTCTCCCAAAGCCCAAAGGGAGGAAAAAAACACCCAAAAACTGCAGTTCAAACAGGCGTTCTTTAAGTAAGAGTGTTAAATAAAATCGGTGAGTGTATTCTCGTTCTATATGTGTAGATTTTGAACATCCTATAGTTTTGGTCAAGTTCCTTCACGTTTCCCTTTTTTTTTATTTTACACCATAGAAATCGACCTCGGCGATCACAGACAGTCCTCTGGAAGTCGTGATCGCCTCCCTGTATTTAATTAGGACCCAAGATCTTCAATCAAGAAAATTTATCTCCAGAATTAGCAAATGCTTTAAGAAAAGGAAAAATACTTTAGTGAAACTTCAAGATCTTCAATCAAGAAATTCAAGAAAACATAAAAAAAAACCATTTCTTCTATTGCAAATGTCAAAAGACTTCTTACTTGTTCTAAACTTAACCAAGATACATACATTTGAAGCAGATTACTTGTTTTAAACTAAAATAAAATTCGTCTATTAAAAGTATGTTGCTTGTTCTAGATTAAATCAAGATACATACATATAAAGCATATTTCTTGTTTTAAACTAAACCAAATTACAATTAAAAGAAAACTAAATAAAAAAAAACCTTGTAAAATTTTAAGTAATTGGGTGTTAGAAAGATTGTGACATATATATATAGGTATCTGGTTTCTCCCTTATCGGTCGAAACTGAAATAAAAGGAGCGATTTTCCGCTGTATCAATAGCCTCCCCCCCCCCCCCCCCCCCCCCCCACTGAGCTCAATTGAGGTAGAGTAAAATCGTATATATATATATATCTGAGACACTGAAAGTGAATAGTAGAAGGGTAGAAGCTAGGTAAAGCCCGAATATTAAATCCTTGTCCCGATTACTTAAATTTATCCTATTCTCTATATACATTCTATAAAGTATATTACTTGTTTAAAACTAAATTATAATACTTAAAATATAGTATGTTACTTGTTTAAAACTAAATTAAAACATTTATATGTCACTTGGTTAAACTAAATCTACAATATGTGAATATAATAAAGTGTAATATGTTTGTATTGTGTCATGGTTGAATTTATGACGTTTTTTCAAGCGTATAGCTTGATGATGTGTTAAAGTTTCTTTTCAGGGGATGTGAAGGGCAACGATTTTGGTGATTGAAAGATGAGCTGAGTGACAACGAGAGGTAAGCGAAGGTAAAGGGAGAGGCGAAAATCCGCCAACGCCTCTCAAGGTAGGGTGGGATAGGCACCGTCAAATAAGTTCTCGACGCCCTCTGGTGGTAATGTCCGTCCGTCTTCAACAATTTTTTTTTCGAATTCATTTGTTTGGATCGAGATCGATTAAGGCATGAATATATGGTAATAGGTTGAATCCTTTTGTGGTTGCGGACAAGATCCCAGACCATCCGCCGAGCTCAAGCCGAGCCACAACTAGCATTCCAGTTCGTAACTACAGGAAGCAAAAGTTTTTCTTGTTCAACTCAACTCCCAGCCTATTACAAATGGCGCCCACAACGTTAGTCTTTGTTTCCGTCTACCTTTTCCCAATTTAAGCATTCCCTAATATGTTTGTGCTATCCTCTTTGGAGACTCGTATGTCATGATTGGAAAAGTTTCAAACATACCGCTTTCATTTGCGACGAGACAACAAGAAGAGGATAACAACAACAATTAACCTTTGTTTGATTGTATAATTACCCATCCTTTAATGTCACAAATTTCACTTTTCTATCTTCTTCTTTTTACTTTTCAATCCCTTTTTATTGTTTCTTACAAAGTTTTGTGACCTGTCGATGACGTAGTGTCGCACAGTTGCACAATCACTTTCTTTTTGTGTTTTGCTTATCCAAATGTATTATGTCTTCTATCAAAGGTCTCAGGCCGGAATAGAATTGCAAATACAATTGGATAGCAACAATTTTTGACTTTTGTCTCGAATCTTTGTTTGCTGCTACTTACCACTCAGAGGAAATTTCAGAAAAAAAACTAGCCCATCCGAAAGTCTTTCAGATCTTAATACGTATACTTACCTAGCTTTGCTCACACACGACAAATCTACATCACCAGATAAGTTGCCGAAGCATCCCCACAATGTCTCATGAAATAAACTGAAAAAATTACAGGTTATTTTGAAAAATATTTTTTTGATTTAATAATTCTTAAATCTAATTACAATTTGGATTTTTTGAAAAAGTTTCAGATTTCGGTCAACGAAACTCTTCGTGATAATTTTTTTTTGTTGCTTTGTTGTTTATTTTGTTAGTTCGAACTTAGAAAAAAACTTTATTTTTTTTGGAAAATATTTTTTTTTCTTTTAAGCTTTTTGATTGTTTATAATTATATTTAAATTAAAAAAATAACAGGTTTACAATTTTTTTCGATTGTTAACTCGTTTTTTTTTAAATTTGCTTCGTTATTTTTTTTTTGTTTTTTTTGGTTACTTTAATTTTTGGGTTCTTTTAAATTTTTTTTTGTTATTTTGTAATTAGGTTGTTTTTGCTTTGTGTTTTTTTGGTTTTCATTTTTCTAGTTAATAATTTACTACATTTTTGTTCATTTACATAATCATTTTTTTTAATCGTTTCTTTTGGTTACCTTATTAAAGTTACCAAAATAACATTCATATTTATATAATACACTCCCACTTAATTTGCCAAATTTCCGCTTTCGAATTACATATTATAAATAAATTACACTTTTTGCTTCGGTGTTCCTTTTTGAGTAATCAACTCAAAAACTAAAATTCTCAATAAGAAAAAATGTCAGGAAAAATAAGAAAAAACAATAACAATGCCTCCTAAGACCGGTACAATAAAGAAAGGTTCAAGAGAATCAGCTAGACTGAATACGAACGGGCAAGAGGGCAACAGTCAAAGCCCCAGAGTCCCCATTAACCCGTTCCCAGCTAACGGTACCAACACCAACGGCAACGAAAGCAGAATTGGAGACAAACGTCCCCAATCAACCGGAGCAGGGTTCTCTAGCATAACTCGGCCAGCCAATCGTAATTCGATCTTGAATGAATTGGCCGACCCACTAAATTCACGTCCCCGCTTAGATCGAAAGCCACCAGCTGTCAACAATCCAGCTCAGAATAAAGCTCAGAAACAAGATAATACCTTGATTGATACTTCAGGTCTAGAACCTCTGAATACCTCATCGGAGTCTAATTCTCTTTCAGCTCATACGTACAGTAGTTTGAGTCAGCTAGGTGTAGCTTCTGTGGAGCCAGACCCTATCATCCATTCGCAATATGCAAATTTCAGGTAGTGCTAACGCAGATGCAAACACAGATCGAGAATTTAGTTCAGTACCCAGTGATCTTAAAGCATATATCAATTATGCGCTAGTGAATGCTTTCAGTTCCTATTCTCGATCCATGAATTCAAGCATATCCAAACAGGTTCAGAAAAGCGTTATGGATAATTTTATCGAATTTCTCGGTGATATTAGGAAAGCTACTTCTTCCTTGAGAGGAGAAGAACCTATAAATAATACTAACCATAATTACATTGCAAGTAGGAAACCGTATACGCAAAACCCTCACCAACAAAAAACTAAACCGCAACAACCAAAATCAAACCAGCGGAAATCAACCCTGTAACACAGTTCTTCAATCCTAAACAACCTACAACAAAATTTCAATAACCCACAACACCCGGACAATCATAGTCAAAATCAGCCATCGCTCCAAAATTCAAAACATTCACATCAACCACAACAGTTTCATAGGAAGGTGAATCAATTACAGACTCAATCGAATCAAAACCTTATTACACAACAGTCGCCGATCCAACATCCTCAATTCCAACCACAACCCAGCAATGCTTTCATTCAACAACAATTTCAAAATCCCTATTCAAAACAGTATCAACCGAAACAGCAACAACAATTTTCGCAAAATTCATTCCACCCACAACAACAACAAAGCGTGTGTCAGTCACCTGGTCAAAGTCTCCAATTCGTCAATACCCCAGTCGTATCTCAAACAACATTTGCTTTCAAGCCTATACCAGGAATGATACCGAACCTCGAAACCCAATCCCAAGTTCAACTCCCGTCACAGTATCCTGAGGTTGGAAACCCAAACGATTTCCAACAAAGCCTTTCAAATTTCAACACTGTTCCAAGTAATAATCATTACCGAAGTTATAAAGACTTAATTAAAATCGATAAATGGAATTTGAAATTTGATGGTATACCTGAGAACCTGTCTGTAGAAGATTTTATCTTCCGGCTTGAGACATGACAGAAGCAATATGGTTCTCCTTGGTCAGAAATTCTCAAACAATTTCACCTCACTCTTACAGGCGACGCAGCAACTTGGTATTATGAGTTTCATAAGTCAAATCATCAACCAGATTTGCCAACAATGCGTGAAGCATTATTGCTTCATTACCAAAGCTGCAAATCTGACTATCAAATCCTAAGAGAATTATCAGATGGAAAACAGGGTCCTCCACAATCTTGCGATAAGTATTTTGCGGCGGTTATGAAAATCAGATCTCGGCTTAAGATCTCCTTGCCAGACTCCGAATTGGTCATAATGGTAAAAGGGAACCTTAACGAAAGAATCGGACCATTGGTTTATCCCATGTCGATATTTTCGCTCGATCAACTTAGGTTTGTGTGTAAGGAAGCCGAAAATACTTTTCCTATGCACAGTACACAAGTAAATCGACAATACCGACCACCTCCCAGAATGCATGCTAACGAAGTGCAGTATTACGATGTTGATCAGGTCCAATGTGAAGATCATATTGCAGCGGTGCAATATCTGAACAACAACCCACCAAGCCTACCAAATAAGGTCCTAAGTTATTGGAACTGTAAGGTATCAGAACATTTATATTGGGAATGCCCATCCCCAAAGCTAAACATCTTTTGCTTTAAGTGTGGGGAGGAAAATTTCATAGTTTCAAATTGCCCAAAGTGCAAACAGAAAAACGGGCAGAAGAACGTGATTCCAACGGGGGAATCGCGTTCAGAACAATTACCCGAATCACTGAACCCTTAGACGAAACGATAAGTCAATCGGGTGATGATAGTGATGAAAAGAAAATCACTATTTTGAAAAGAAGTAGGAACGTCTTAGACAAAAGCAGTGGGTGTAATAAAGAAAATGTTAAATTTAGCTATGTAAAGCCCTTACATATTAGAATTAAGGAATACAACGAAGCTAAAGAAAGAATTTTCGGGTGACAAATTAAAAATAAAATACTTTAAACTAGAAACAGGTATAAGTTAAGAAAAGAAACAAAGATCAATATATTATCAACAATAATAGATGTTTCTGGAGATCCTCGGCCATATGCCAAAATGAAAATAGCAAATAAGGATATTTTAGGTCTACTAGACAGTGGAGCAAGTATTAGCATACTAGGTAAAGGATGCAAAAATTTAGTTGTAGTGGAGGACCGTTAGACATAAAAAAGGCAAAACCTAGGAATTCAGGGCCAGTCCATGGACCAGTTCATGAAAATTTCGGAAATGTGTTTTGAATGGCGTAAAGAAAAAAGTTAAAAAAAAAAATTTCACCGCTCTCAATTTTTTAATTATTTTTAAAATTAATTATAAACTTTTAGAATTTTATTTTATTTATTTAGGGTGTTTTAGATACGGTTTTCCAAAGAGTAAGGATGGATAGGTTTGGTCAAGACAAAAAAAAAAGTTGTATGGGAAGGGGTGTCTATATCCCTCCGTGTAGACTGCCGCCAATTTTCTGTTTCTCAGGAAATATTGCGGAGATCAGCCGGTTCTGCAAAGGGAAAAACTTGGCGGTCACATTCAAGAATCGCAACACCAAAACCACAATTATTAACGCAGGAAACCGCCAGTCGTTTGAAGGGATTAAGAAATTCCTCAAGGAGAGGAAAATCCAGTTCAACTCCTTCACACCACGGGAGGATAGGAAGAACTTACTTCTTCTGAAGGGGATACATCACTCGTACGCAGCCGTTGAGGTGGAAGACGAATTGAGGATAGAGGGCCTCCCTGTCATCAGAGTAACTGAATTTAAAGCCAAGAGGGCAAAGGGTAAGTCCTACAACAACTTTGTTGTTGAGCTCCACAAGAGCTGCCAACTCAGCGAGGTGTATACGAAGACGTTAATAATGAACCAAAGGGTTCATTGGGAGCGCCTTAAATCCAATGACATCGTGCAGTGCAGGAACTGTCAACGATTCGGTCACGTTGCCACCAACTGTGGCCGGGAATACGTGTGCGTGAAGTGCAAGGAGACGCTCGAGCCAGGACTTTGCAAACGGACTACTAACACAGGATTAGATGTCTGGTGTGCAAACTGCCAAAAGGAAGGACATCCGGCTAGTTTCAAAGGGTTCCCAGCCCTGAAAGCTAGGCTGACAGAGAGGAATAAGGTCATCGCTGAAAAAAAGGCCCAGCAAGAATTCCTCGCCAAATCCACATCAAAGGCAGCTTGCCCAACTGTCAGCTACGCATCGATGATCAAAAATGGACCAGCACCCAAGTCAACCACATCTAAGAGCCAACTACAGCAACAGCAACCAACTGCCAAACTTGCCAAAACAATACCAGCCAAACCCACTAAACCAGCACCAGCCTCAGCCTCACCTATTAACCTCAACAACGAGGCACAAAGGATGTTTGGGAATGACCTAGTTACCCTCATACAAAAAGCCAAGAGTGCTGAATTTACCAACTACAGCAGCTTGAGTGAAGGAGATAAGTCCGTGGCCTTAGCCACTTTCATATTCCAAATATGCAATTAAAGAGGCTCCGCATCATGACGTACAACGTAAATTCGTTGTACAGCCTGGAAAAGAGGACTTCATTTAACATGTTCATGAAGAACAATAGCCCGGATATAGCCCTCATCAGTGAAACAAATGTCGCAAGGCGCAACAACATTGACGTCATAGGATACAAAACCTTCCGACAGGATAAATCCGAGGATCGCGTTGGTACAGCAATCTATGTCAGAAATAACATAGTTGCCAGCACTACGGAAATCTTCGTCACAGGCCTACTGACCAGCGAAGCAACAGCCGTCACCATCCAATTAGGAAATGATGAATCCCTCTCAATAATCGGAGTATACTTCAAATGCAACTCAACTCGAAGGAATATCCAGAGTGATCTTCATATCCTGAACAACATCATCTCCAGAAGCACGTATGGGCTCATTGGTGGCGATTTTAATGCCAGACATACCCGCTGGCACGACACGATCATAAGTCCAGCAGGCAGAGCGGTTACAGACTGGCTGGATACGTTTGGCTCTCAACATTCACTGGCAGTTGTCTCCCAACAAATACCAACATTCCCGAGGACGCCATCAACACTTGATTTCTTTTTAATAACAGCAAACTTTATCTTTCTCGTTCCAGAGTTGCAGAACTACACCTGCTCAATCATATACAGTGACACGGACCACGAAGCAGTTCAAGTAAACATAAAGCTGCGCCAGCCACTTCTTTTAGCCGCGGAAGCGCCGGAACATTACATCAACTACAAGAAACTTGACCCAGAGAAGCTTAAAAGGGACGTAGAGGAAACTTTGGTACTGCCTGACCTAAACAGGAACCTGCTCAATTCGGAAATTGACGCTGCTGTTGAGACGCTAGAGCACGCAATTACCAGCGCACTTGACCGCCAAAAGCAACCGAAGAAGAGTAGTGATAGATACCAGCATCTTCCTGACTACGTGAACAACCTGTACAAGCACAGGCAAATATTGCGTAAGAGGCTACAGCGAATCCACCAAAGGGAACTCAACACGACCAATGTCAGCTATCGAACTGTTTGGAGCGAGCTCCAGCAAATCAATGTAATGTTCCGGAATGCGATCCGTCACTACAATGATGTTCAAATCCAAAAGAGCCTACAAGAAATAAAACCTGGACCTGATGTGTTCAAAAAAATCAACAGGATAGTTGGTTGTAAGAATTCAATCCCGGAAGCCATCACAACCAACGAAGGAGATGCTAAAACCAATCAGGAGAAAGCGGAAGCGTTCGCTAAACATTTTGAAGGCAACTTTGTGCCCACACCAACCGATGACCCTGACTTTCTGGACGAAATCGAAACATCCGTTCAACTGACCCTTGGGTCCAACACTGATGAAACCACTTTCAGCAACACCAATCTGTCGAGTGACCCAGTCAACTGTTCAAACCTGTGCAATCCGGAAGAAATTGCGGAAATAATCAACAGCTCCAAGCCCAAGAAGTCAACAGGACCAGATGGTGTTTCTAATTTCATCCTGAAGAGGCTCCCACAGACAGTGATGATATTCCTGGCCATCATAATGAATAATTGCGTCAACAACAGCTACTTTCCCGGAAAATGGAAAACGGCCAAGATAGTGGCGATTCCGAAAAAAGGCGATCGGAATCTCATCGTCAATTACAGGCCCATCTCCCTACTGAACAACCTAAGTAAGCTCCTGGAGGAGCTTTTACTTAGGAAATTAAAGAAGTTCTGCCGGGAAAATAACATCATCCCAGATATGCAGTTCGGCTTCCGGGAAAAGCATTCAACCCTACATCCGTTGATTAAACTGCATAAAGACGTCACCGCAGCCCTCAACAACCATCGGGTCACCGTCGCTTGCTTTTTGGATGTCGAAAAAGCATTCGACAGCGTATGGATTGATGCTCTCATCCATAAACTCCATCTACTAAATTTTCCAGCTCCGCTAATAAAAATAATTTTTTCCTTTCTCTCCCATAGGAACTTCTTCGTTCAAGTCGGAAGCGCAAAATCAGCCACCAAAAGTATCAGAGCAGGAGTTCCTCAAGGATCGAAGCTAGGGCCATTCCTCTTCAACATAATGACGTCGGACCAACCTACCCCAAGGGAATGCGAAAACTTGCTTTACGCTGACGACTCCTTAACATACTGCACATCTTTTTCGCCATCCATAGCAGCGCGGACAGTGAAAACTCACATCCACAGACTATATGCCTATTATAGTAAGTGGGGTATACGGGTCAACTCAACCAAATCTGAATTCGTCTGCTTCAGAAGGCCTGGAGTTTATAGAGGCTGCCGTACTGCTGGAAAATGCAGAGCAACATCACTATCGCTACCCGATGGAACCAGACTGACTGCCCAACTGAACGCGAAGTATCTGGGCGTCAACTTTAACGAGGTGCTTAGATTTAACCCGCACTCACGCGCTGTACTAAAGAAGGCCAACTTCGCTTTCCACCGACTTTACTCTTTGATGAGAAGAAAGACAGGACTAAGTCAGTCAACGAAACTTCTGATGTACAAGCAACTGCTTAGACCCGTCATCAACTACGGCAGCCCGGTCTGGTTTGCCATCTCCAAGACAGCGATGAAGGAGCTCCTACTTTTCGAAAGGAAAATTCTGAGACTCTGCACTGGCCTTACTTTCAACCACCAGCGCCAAAGACACTTCAGCAACCAGCTTGTGTACGAGAAAGCCAAAGTGATGCCCTTAGATCAATACGTGTTATTGACAATAAGGAAAACGGCTGCAGATATCAACAACCATTCGAATCATTTGGTGAGAAGTATAAGCCGTGAGGACCAACACCCTGAGCCAAGATACCTAAGCGTGATGAACACTTTGAACGAAGAAATAATACCAGCCAACGACGAAGCCACCAATTTCTACGCTGACCCTGGGTCAGCATATTTCCGTGGCTAATGCCAACCCCTACCTCCTCCCCATGCAGAGGGACGCCAGCGACAACCGGGACGGAACATCCCGAGATCACCCAAGTCAACCGACTTATAATTAAGATTTTTCTTTTCTCTTCAGCTATATAATATTAAGTTATTATTTCAATTCTAGACAATGTATTTGGTTAGGCCCCCTATGTGCCAACATTCTAACATTATCATTTTTAAATTCTAAAATTATCTAGTATAAGTATCAATTGTATATATATAACGTTCAATAAAATAATTATTATTATTACCCTCCGTGTAGGCGCGAGGGGCAATTTTATATGAAATTTACTTCATTTTTTAAAAAATTATTAAAAATCAACTAAGCCACTTACTTTCTCATACTTCAGTGTTTTTGAAAGCTTTTTTTTGTTCTTTAATAAAAATTTTAATTTGAGTTTACTTAATGAACAGTTTTTGAGAGATCAAGCCTCAAAGTCAAAATTTTGAAAAAAGAAAATATTTTTTTCCTAATTAATTTTCTTTTACATAATCTTGCCTCATTAAGCGCCATTTTTTCTTTTCATATTCAATGCTTTTATCAATTTTTATTCAAAAGCAAAAAACCGAACAAAAAAATTTTTCTTGGTTTAAGAAAAATTAAAAAAAAACGAAAGGTACTTTTTTCCAGATAACAAAATGTCGTTAATTTTCCGCTAATTGAACCTTTTTCCTGGAAGTGAAATATGAAATGGGTCTCAAATAGCATATAAAAAAAAGTTAAAAAAAAATTTTGTATAATCTTAATTTTAATATAAATTATAAATAATTATTAAAATTTTAGAGTTATCTTTTAATTATATTAGTTTTAAGTTAAATTTTAAAGCTAAGACCTATTACAAACTTGAACTTTGGTCTCAAAGGACAGCACATGTACTGATGTGTGCCCCAAATGCTGTTTCCGGTCGAACGTGTTGATGAATCCGGAAAAATATAGTTTTTTGCCAAATAAATACTCGCGAATTTTTCTACATACGTGCATATATCAATAAATTCTTATTTAAAAGAAAGAACACAACATCAGCATGCTCCCCACCTAAAAAAAACTTCGAGCCGTTAATTTAACTGATTTGAGTCTCTTTGATTGGTTGAAAATTCAAAATTTGGGAAAAAACCACATTTTTTCGGTTTCATCAACTCGTTTGACCGAAATTTTCATGAAAATCCATGGACTGGCTCTGGATTCCTAGGTAAAAAGCTTACTCCTCCACTATTGATGAACTTAACGTTCAAACAATACCCTTCATGTCTGATGTTAAGACTGCTGATGGCAAGTCACAGGCAATAATAGGTAAAATAAACTTAGGAGTAGAATATTAAACCTAAAACGAAACATAACCTTTTATCTAGTTCCCAGTTTAGACCAGTATCTCGGCGTCGATTTCTGGAAAGCATTCAGTCTTGCACCTGGAATTATAAGTGAAATTTCCGTGACAGACTATAAAGACAATCCAGATACCCACCAATTGTCTCCGGAGCAAGAAACCCGGCTGGACGCAGTCATGCGAAGGTTCCGGTGTTATACCAAATATGGTCTCGGAAAAACGACCCTTGCCGAGCATGTCATCGATACCGGTGAGGCGGTTCCAGTGAAGCAGCGACATTACCCTGTCTCTCCAGCGATACAAACCTTGATGTATGCCGAGATAGACCGAGTGTTGAGCCTTGGAGTCATTGAGGAGATTGAGAGCCCGTGGAGCTCACCAGTTTTCCTCGTACAGAAACCCGGCAAAAATCGTCTGTGCCTGGACTCACGAAAACTGAACGCCGTCACCAAGAAAAATGCATATCCTCTCCCCAATCTCGAAAGCATCTTCAGTCGTCTTCGTGATACTATTTTTATAAGTAGTATCGATCTCAAAGACGCATTCTGGCAAATGCCGCTGGATGAGCAGAGTAGAGAGAAAACTGCTTTCACAATACCGGGACGGCCCTTGTACCATTACACAGTCATGCCTTTCGGTCTGTGTAATGCAGTTCAAAGGTTATTGCAGTTAATGGACAAGGTTTACGATCAGTATAACGAGATCTACAAGGGGAAAAGAAGAAAAGAAGCAGCATGAGAAGCGCTCGTTTGAGGAAATAGAGAGGTGCCATGACAGGAACGAGATTCGGAAGTTTTACGAAAAGGTAAAAAGATCCTGCCACGGTGGCAAACCTCAAGCCTGTAAAGACCAGCAGGGAAACATAGTTATAGAGTAACAGTCGCTACTGAGGATCTGGAAAGATCATTTCTGCAGACTGCTTAACGGCGATGAGGACACAAATTCCGCTGTCAGGCAGATTGCTCCATTCAGCTTGGACGATGATCAAGAATGCCGTCCTCCCGACCTAGAGGAAGTTAAGCTTGCCATATGCAAAGTTTAATCAAATAAGACTGCAGGTGCAGATGGCCTTGATGCCGAACTCTTCAAGGCAGCTGGAGACCAGTTGGAAAGGAGCATGCACCAGCTGATCTGCATGATATGGTCGGAAGAAAGCATGTCCGATGAATGGAACCTCAGTATCGTATGCCCGATCCTAAAGAAGGGAGACCCTCACAATTGCGCCAATTATAGAGGGATAAGCCTCCTTAACGTCGCTTATAAGATCTTGTCTGCTGTAATATGTGAACGTCTGAAACCCCACGTCAACAACTTGATAGGTCCTTATCAATGTGGTTTTAGACCAGAGAAGTCCACAATAGACCAAGTTTTCACATTACGGCAGATCTTGGAAAAAACCCGAGAACATAATATCGATATTCACCATCTTTTTATCGATTTCAAGGCCGCGTATGACAGCATTTACAGAGACGAGCTGTACAGAGCCATGTCTAGTTTCGGCATCCCTGAAAAAATCGTACGACTATGCAGGATGACTTTGGAGAATTCACGCTGCTCCGTCAAGGTCGGTAAAGAACTCACCGAGACCTTTAATGTCGAAAAAGGTTTTAGGCAAGGCGACAAACTGTCATGCGATTTCTTCAACATCATACTTGAAGAGATTGTAAGAAACTCAAACGTCAACACCAGAGGTGTTGTTGTACAATTACTCGCCTACGCAGACGATATTGACGTAATGGGAAGAAAAAAGCGTGATATCATAGGTGCTTTTGCGAGTATTGAAACAGAAGCGGCAAAAATGGGTTTGATGGTTAATGAGGGCAAAACGAAGTATATGCTGTCATCAAACAGGGACATAGAACATTGACGAATTGGACAAATCGTCATATAGACAGACATAACTTCGAGGTAGTACAGGACTTCGTCTACCTAGGATCCGCTGTAGACACGGACAACAATATCAGTGTGGAGATCAAACGGAGAATAACTCTTGCCAACCGCTGCTTCTTTGGGTTAAGAAGGCAATTGAGAAACAAAACCCTCTCTACAAAAACCAAGGTGACCTTGTATAAGACCTTGATCATCCCAGTCCTGCTTTACGGCGCGGAAGCATAGACTTTATCGAAAGCGGATGAGGAAACTCTTGGTCGTTTCGAAAGAAAAATTCTTCGAATTATCTTTGGTCCCGTATGCGAAGAATATGTGTGGAGAAGAAGATACAACAACGAGCTGTATGAACTGTACCGCTACATGGGCATAGCCAGAAGAGTACGCACCGCGAGGCTACGATGGTTGGGCCATGTAGAGCGGATGGACCCAAACGCTCCGGCTCGTCGGGTGTTCGAAAGCGCATTGCAGGGAAATCGCGGAAGGGGAAGACGTCGTCTTAGGTGGCGCAATCAAGTAGACCTCAACCGACTTGGAGTGCGAAACTGGAGAGAGCTCGCCCGAGATCGAAGTCGTTATAGAAGGATGTTGGTTGAGGCCCAGGTTCACCCCGAACTGTAATGCCCACCTTAGTAAGTAAGTAAGTAAGTAGAATATAAAAACTTAAAACGAAACATAACCTTTTATCTAGTTCCCAGTTTAGACCAGAAACTGTATCTCGGCCTCGATTTCTGGAAAGCATTCAGTCTTGCACCTGGAATTATAAGTGAAATTTAAGTGACAGACTATAAAGACAATCCAGATACCCACCAATTGTCTCCGGAGTAAGAAACCCGGCTGGACGCAGTCATGCGAAGGTTCCGGTGTTATACCAAATATGGTCTCGGAAAAACGACACTTGCCGAGCATTTCATCGATACCGGTGAGGCGGTTCCAGTGAAGCAGCGGCACTACGCTGTCTCTCCAGCGATACAAACCTTGATGTATGCCAAGATAGACCGAATGTTGAGCCTTGGAGTCATTGAGGAGATTGAGAGCCCGTGGAGCTCGCCAATGGTCCTCGAACAGAAACCCGACAAAAATCGTCTGTGCATAGACTCACGAAAACTGAACGCCGTCACCAAGAAAAATGCATATCCTCTCCCCAATCTCGAAGGCATCTTCAGTCGTCTTCGTGATACTATTTTTATAAGTAGTATCGATCTCAAAGACGCATTCTGGCAAATACCGCTGGATGAGCAGAGTAGAGAGAAAACTGCTTTCACAATACCGGGACGGCACTTGTACCATTACACAGTCATGCCATTCGGTCTGTGTAATGCAGCCCAAAGGTTATTGCAGTTAATGGACAAGGTCATTCCTTCCAGGTTTCGGGACCGCGTCTTCGTCTATCTAGATGACCTGCTCGTTATTGCTCCAGACTTTGAGACTCATATCGCTAGAGTAGATATAACAAGGCTGGTCTCACCATCAACGTATCGAAGTCAAAATTCTGCTTCAGGGAATTGAAGTATGTGGGCTTTATCGTTGGTGGTGGGAACATCAGAGCAGACCCCGCCAAAGTTGAGGCGATCGAGAATTTTCCGATCCCAAAAACGGCAAAACAGGTTCGCAGGCTGCTTGGTTTAGCGGGGTGGTACCGTAGGTTTATACGGGAATTTCCGACCCTGACGGCTCCAATCACGGACACCCTGAAAAAGAGTAATACGAAATTTAAAATGACGGATGAAGCTCTGGAGGCATTTGGTGAGTTGAAGAAAGCATTAGCAGCCGCACCGGGTTTAACACACCCTAACTTTGAAAAACGTTTTTACATCCAATGTGATGCTTCAGACACTGGAGTGGGGGCGGTGCTTTTCCAGAAGAACGACGACGATGAAGAAACACCCCTTTCATTCTTCTCTCAAAAACTAAATAAATGCCAAAAAAATTATAGCGTCACGGAGAAAGAATGTCTGGCGTCAGTACTGGCTATTCAAAAGTATAGACCCTACGTAGAGGGAATGACATTTACCGTCATAACTGACCATTCTAGCCTTAAATGGCTCATGAGTTTAAAAGACCTTAACGGCAGGCATGCGCGATGGAGCCTACAACTCTAAGCTTTTTCGTTCGATATCGAACATCGCAAGGGTAGTTTAAATGTCGTCCCTGATGTGTTGTCTAGAATGTATAAAATAATTTAATATCTTTTTATAATTAATTTCTTTATTTTTCAATAGTACAAATTGTTTCTTCTATGAGGAGGTTACACGTTCTTCAATTGGCTCTCACGAAAAACTGACTGAATGCTCTCCTGAACGAAAAAAATAAAAACCACACATCAACGGTACGGTTATGATCAAAACTTATCACTAGTTAATTTTGCGGTGTGGTTGTTCAAAATAATTTTTTTAGTAGAACGGGATTATGACTTGCAGAATCAAAGATTATAATGCAAACAGCATCCACACTCAATAGTAGGGTGACCAGCGTATCATAACTATCGTCCTTCTTAAACGAAGACGTCCTCGGCTTCATCCAATTGCCCATTGATTGAATTTATACATATTGATATTTTTTGCAAAAGGATTACATCAACGATTAACAAAATCTTTATAAAGCTGCACATATGTTCACAAAACTGTAATGAAAAATTGACTTTAACATAATCAATAATCATAAAAGCTAATGATACAACAATAACAAAAATAACTGAAAAACATAATGAATTTAATAAAACTGAAACAGTTATACAAAAAAAAAACACAAAAGTATATAAGATATTCTTTGATAGAACAAAGTATAGTTACAATTCAAATTCATAAATTTCTTAACAAAAATATACGTGACAAATTGATTTGTATGTTAAAGGAAGTATAACTCCTTTTGGCTTCTATTTGAATTTTCTTGATTACAAGATCACTATATAAAGAGAGCAAACAAAACAAGCATTCTGTTGCAAGACTCAACATCATCCAATTTTTAAGGAAACTCTCTTAAATTTTCTTTGTGAACCTTCCGGTTTTCTATTAAAACTGTAGATCCCAGGTCTCTCTGAATAACTTTTTCAATAAATAGTGGTCTAAATTTATTACCAATTCGCTTATTTGTTCGAACAAAAAAGTTTTCTCCTGGCTTAAACGTTCGCGTTTGTCTATGTTGATTATGATACTTCAAATTCTTACTTTGCGTTTCGTCTATCTTGGCCTTTATTTCATTTCTTAAGAGCAAGGGAATTGAATGGATAATATCCACTGGAGAGTAGTTGGTGACTGAATGAATCGTCCTATTATACTTAACAGTGGCAAGTAATAGGAGCTCAGTATTATCATTGATGTTTTTTTCTAGTTTAACACACCGTGCTATTTCTGAAAGCGTGCTGTGAAACCTTTCTACCTGTCCATTTGAGGTACTGTGAAAGGGTGGTGTAATAATCATGTCTATGTCAAAATGGTCCCTTAACAATGATCTAATGCTCTGTGAAACAAAGATTTTTCGTTGTCGCAAATAATAGTTTTTGTATTTTAAAAAAAAGTTAAGCATTTCTAAAATTGGTTCTTTGATGCCGACTATCGAACGCGATCTTATGGGTTTTACAATTGCAAATTTCGAAAACTTATCAACACAAGTTAAGAAGTCAGATCCTGCTGTTGAATAAATGTCAAGATGCAATATTTCACCACAATTGCTTGGAGTAGGAGTTTTGGCTATTTCTGGTTTTGGTGGATGTCCTTGGTATTTAGCTATGTGACAAATCTTACAGTTTAAAACGATTTCTTTAAGCCTTTGCCTTATTCTAGAAAATTAGTACTCATTCAAAATTTGCTTCATATTTTCGAGCGTAGATCGGTAGGCGCGATTATGTTCGGTTGAAAGGATTTCCATTTGATCGTCAGGGTTAAAAACGTCAGTCACCATTTTAATAGTATGAACAAACTTAACCGAAGGAAACGACATTTTAAGTCTGTTCTGAATTTGAGCTAGAAGTGGTAGATCGCAAAATATGGCATTAACAACATTCGGATTTATAACTTCTTTCAATATAAGGAATAGGTTATCAAAGTTAGTAAATGTAATTGAGTGCCTTAATTGAATCTTGAGCATTATTTTTGTTGTCTTCAGTTGTACCGACCCTTCATTTCTTATCAGTTGGTTTCTGAAGCAATTTACAGGGTTAAGCACACTTGTAATGGTTTGAGTCATAGAAGCTTCGCTGTGAACTGTAAATGAGCAAGAATTTCGTTGTTCCTCTAAAGAATTAATGTACTGTCTGGACAATGCATCAGCAACATAATTTTCCCTGCCTTAGTTTGTAGTAGAAGGTTGGTGCGAATTCCTCAACAAACGCCCTCCACCTTCTAATTTTTGCATTCGAGCTTTTGTCTGAAATGGCATATGTCAAGGGCTGGTGATCAGTGTAAATATTAAGCCGATTGACGGCATATAAATAGTTACGCAACTTCTGTAATGACTACACTATGGCCAAAAGCTCTCGCTCGTTGGTAGCGTAGTTTTCTTCCGTCGAAGATAATGTTCGGGATATAATCGTTATCGGTCGCCCACCTTGCGAGAGAAAAGCCCCAAGCGCATGAGAGGAAGCGTCAGTTGTCAAATCAAAAGGCTTTTCAAAATCCAGATACAAAAGAAGAACATCTTCCGAAGCCAAATTTTTTTTAATCCTTTCAAATGCTTGTCGTGCTGAGAAATCTAATTCAATCTTCATGTTCTTAGATTGACTCTTTCCTATATTGCCATTCTCACCTCGTAAGTAATTTGTCAGAGGTTTTGCAATCTTGGCATAGTCCTTAATGAAACGTCTGTAGTATCCAGACAGTCCGAGAAAGGACCGCAAATTTTTCGTAGCCTACAATGTCCTTAACTTTGTCTTGACATGTTTTTATTCCCTTACTGGACCCCACAAACCCGAAAAATTCTACTTCGTTCCTGAAGAAATGAGACTTTGCTGGTTCTACTCGCATGTTGGCCTCAAACAATAAGTTTAAAACTTTTTCGAAGTCTTTAAGGTGCTCTTTTTGGGTTTTGGAAAAAATTATTACATCGTCAATGTAAACATGGCAGCACTTACCAATTTCTGGTCTCAAAACATCGTCTATTGCCCTTGAAAAAATGCTGGGGGCATTTTTTAGTCCAAATGGAAGCCTACAAAACTCATATTTTCCATTGTTTATGCTGAAAGCCGTTTTCTCCCTATCACGTTCACATAATTTAATTTGATGGAAGCCTGATTTCAGGTCCAATGTTGTGAAAAATGAAGCTTTCCCAAGATTAGCTAAAATTACAGCTGTGTTTGGAATAGGGTATTTGTCACTGACTGTCTTAGAATTTAGCTTTCGAAAGTCAATCACGTGTTGCATCTTGCGCTTACCATTCTCATCTGTACCCTTTTTATCAACGATCCAGACTGGGTTGTTATAGGGAGAGCGTGATGGACGAATAATCTCATTTTTCAGTAAGTCTGCAATTTCAGTGGTTACAAAATCAATTGCGGACATTGGGTAGGGATAAGCTTTTGAATAAATTGGCTCATTCTCATTCATTGGCTCATTCGAATTGCAGCAACAACTTTGGTGTTAAAGGGTAATTTTTCAGTCGAGTCCGCAAATACTCTCGAATTCCGAGAAAGCGTCAAACAAAGCTAATGAAATGTTGTTTACGTCTCTACAGTAAAAGTACAGCAATCTTTCTTTACCTAGTTCGTAACTTAAGACCCCATCCACAAGGTCTAAGTTTGCACCTATTTCGGTTAAGAAGTCAAAACCTATGATCAAACCACCATCCATCCATCACCATCAAATTTCTTAAGATTTGGAAGTTGAAAAAATGTGGCATTTCTATCAAAAATATTTATAACACCCTTAGACGTTATTTTGTCTGTCCCATATACTGATTTTACAGAAAAAGGTTGCTCAATCTGTTTGATGTCTTTAAGAGTATTGGAATGCTTTATATAATTCTTGGAGGTGCCTGTATCAATTAAAAGCCTTACTTTCTCTCCTGCCTTGGTTCGACCAACGTAGGGCAGAAAAGACTTTCCCCTAAAAAATTGATTTCATCTAAAGTTTCTGAAGCACCGTTGATTTCTTTATTTCCTAAATCGTCTTCCTCGTCGTCTGAAACAAACAATTCCGTATCACAGTTATAATCCACGAACTCATTGTGGTTCACACCATATTTGCAGGCACACTTTTCATTTTCTTCGCTCAAGACTGGCCCAACTACTACCTGATTCAAATGATTCACTCTCTGTAGCTTTGGAAGGGTTTGTCGTTCTGAATCGCGACGACCGACGCCTTAGAAGATGGTCATTGTTGATGGGTCTTTACCCAATGTCCTAATTGGCAGCCATCGCGCGACCGAACAACGAGCGACGGGCGCTGCATCGGACGATCAAAATATCAAACAACAATAACCTTATTGTGTGTCCTTATTAACACAGGAAAGCGATCGCGCGATGGGGTAGCACGGTCGCGAATGTTTGTTTCATGATCGTTCAAGCTTTATCATTAAAGCTTTTCATATTCAAAGTGTATACTCATGCGACCGCCGCTACGAAAAGTAGTCTGGTTGCTTCAAATCAACCAATTTGATTTTCGTCACGTTGCTCTTACCAAATAACAAGGGAAAATAAGATTCGAAGATAATTTAACTAGTGAAATTTATGTGAATCCCATTTTATGTAGGTATGTAATGTGTATTGGTAAAAATATCTTGTTGGCCTCGCAGCTCTGGGTACAAGTGGTAGAACATGCCAAATCTAAACCGGCTTTTGTACGTTTATTTTATTTGAGGTTTTTGTTTTTTTTTTTTATAATTGAGATTTTGATCGCGCGACGCCAATTATGCATTATGGTTGCGCGATCTTATTAGCATCTTGCGACTGGTATTAGGACACTCATTGTGGTAGCACTACCAACAAGCAACGCGACCGACCGAAGTTCATCGTTCAATCGCACTATGCAATCGTACTCCAATTAGGACATAGCCTTAGACTTGCTCAAAATCTCGCACAGGTCCTTGATTTTTTGAAGGATTTTTTCCGGATCCTTGAAGATAATTCTGATTTGAAACCGTAGGTCTTTGAATGCGATCTTGATTTGATACACCGTTTTGAAATGTACTCATATTTCTGTAACGTGAAAACGACGGATCTACTTCCATTGGGGTGGCCGGAGAATGCCTTTGGCTAGCTGTAACTGGCCTATAGAGTGCAACATTGTGTGAACTACAATGATTTGAATTGCTTTTTTGTGTGGATCTTACTAGAAGTTCATTCCGGTTAACAAAAGAACTAGCAAATGTGTATCGTGCCTGATTAGCTTCTAGTTCTTGAGCAAGGGCTAGAGCGCTAGGCATGTCTGAAGGCTGCGACGAAAACAAGATATCACACATTGGCTTACGCAAACCAAATATAAATATTCGTAACGCATCCTGCCTATACTTTTCACTAAGGGATTCTATCAGGTTCTTGTTTCCATGATAGAGCATTATTGTTTTATTAATAATTAACGTTTGCTTCTTCTCAACTTCATCATAAAATTCTGCAATGGACACCTTACCTTGCCGCAGAGTGGACATTTCCTGTTCAATCAGATAAACGGGTCTTTTATCAGGATACGTGAAATCTAGACGAGAAATTATTGCTTTGAAATTGAGAACGGTATTAAAGGAAGATAGGACTTGATTTGCCGAACCAACAATTTTGTTTCTAATTATAGCTACCGCTTGGTAGTGCTTTGAACTTCCTTTATAACCCTCATACAATTTATAAGCAGCAAAGGCAGCTTGACGCCACGAAATGTACCGTGTTTGCTCTC
Source organism: Melanostoma scalare (assembly GCA_949752695.1). NCBI lineage: Eukaryota > Metazoa > Arthropoda > Insecta > Diptera > Syrphidae > Melanostoma > Melanostoma scalare. The sequence goes on along the minus strand of OX456985.1, from coordinate 100,279,131 downwards.
CTGAAAACTCAGGCAACGTTTTTACTAAATCTAATGTCTCTTCACAAACCCTATCAGCTTCAATATAAACTGGATGATGTACCTCAACGATGGAAGGTGTTTCAAGTGCTCTAAGTCGAGTTGTTAATTCTTCGATTGTGCTACTAAAAGCCTGTCTTGTCTGCTCGGTTGCCACATGAACAGCGGTTGCTATGATAGCATTTATTTGTGCGTTGTCCATTTTAAAAATATAAAGAAGGAAAGCAAACAAAAATACTAAAGGAGTAATACTTTCACAAAAATAGAAAAGGAAGTAATGAAAATGAGATTAACCATTGTATATAGAATCTATAGTACTATCACTTCGGCCTTACTAGCGCCATTTAAAGACGGTGAATCACGCTACTAAAATGGCTTAAGAGCAGGAAATCACAAGAGAAATGATTTCCCTTGCCATTTCTCTTGCTATTATAAATTCGGAGGAGTAGTAGGTTAAAATGCTTAAGAATACAATTCTTCTTCTTCTTCTTGTGTATAATGCCGAAATGCGAAATGTGTATTCAATGGAGTATGGCAGATAGCGAAGCAAAAGAAGACAACTTATTGTTGTCTTATGGGTTTTCATTCCTTCATTCTCCATAGCATATGTCAGCATTTATTTTGGCTATCGTATGGGACATCGGACATGGGGTAAGACAACAGAGCATGTTAAGATGTGTGTGTGCTATTGATATAGGTCATGAACTGATATGATCATATGACTTGACTTGTGTGGATTACCTGTATGGTTGCAATGAGGTAGTGAAGGAGTAGAAGAAATTCGTTTGAAGGCTTTTTTTGTGTGCTTTTTGTGTGCGGTTGAATAAATGAGTTTGCAATGTATCATTGAATTTAGGTATATTATTTTTGGCAGTTACATTACAACTGAATTTGGTGAAGGTTTACAGAGAATTATGGCAAATTCAGTCCTTTTTGAGGTCATAAAATTATTTGATGACCTGACCAAACTGAACTAATGACTATTTTTTTTGAGATAGGCATACCTGCCAGGAACAATTGATGTGGATGAATTTTACAATCAGTAATTACGTAAAACAGACATATCGAAAGGGATAATTGTTAATCCCAGATTTGCGAAGTTAGGCAATTTCCATCGTTTTTGAAATTGAAAAATTTTATTGATGACCTCCTACATACATGCATAATGACATCTCTGCTTAAATTTCTTTATCACTGCTATTTGAAATACTTAGAAACAATTCATACAATAGCCAGAAGAACTATAACTGAACAATATAAGTCAGAAATCAAAAAAATTTCGAAAAAATCGTCCATTTGGACCCCAGTTCGGGTGGACACGACTTTTGGCTGTTCGTAAATGAGGGTTAAGAACATTATTCGTTGTGATTTCAATTGGATAAGTTCTAAGCTGATAAAATCATAACAAATTTTGCCAAAGCAATTAAAAATTGTTTAATAAAAAAAAAAAAAACAACAAGCGTTCGAAAAAAACAGTGTTAGTGCGTCAAAAACAATAACTTTCATCTGCATCAGCCATACCTTGAACAATAATAAAATCAACTTTGCAGAATAAAAGAAGTTTATTCAAGTAAAAACATATTGAAAAAAAAAAAATATTAAAATAGTGATCTGTTTTTGTGTTTTGTTGTTTTACTGTTGAAACAATTCATAAGTTTCAACGAGACAAAAATTTGCAGACGATAAAAACTGGAGAGTAAGAGTATTTAATCCATAATATTTCTTTTTCTTTTCAGCATTTCAATTTCAATTTCAATAATTTATTTAAAATCTATATTTCGCGTTACGAATTCGAATTCGATATTGTTAGAGCAGGGATTTTCGTGAAATAATAGTCGATTTTGTTAGGTGTCTTATCGCGACTTGAGTGAAGTGATAGTGAAAAGTAATAAGTGAATCATAAGCTAGTGATATTTTGGTGAAGTTAAGTGTGTATATTCACTATATTTGTAATACTCTGTGTAATTTGTTATTAATTAAATACTTCGAAATATACCTTTCACTTCTGAACAGATATGTTGAAGTGCGTTTTCAAAGGCTGTGGTCAGTTTAAGACCTATCCGAGCCGTATATCTTTCTTCCTTATACCAAAGGATTGTAGAAGGCCAATATGGTTGAAACATGGAAATGTTTCAGCCATTAAGCCATTGCCAAAAACGGCAAGTATGTGCTCAAAGCACTTTCATGAAAAAGACTTAGCTGTTCAAGCGCTTCGATGTGTTCTGTCAAAGAAAGCACTTCCAATGTCTTCGCCAGCTATTTGCTGTTGCACGGTTGTTGCTGTTGACCATTCATGTCAAAGAATTATGGATGCTGAAGCTCTTAAGGCTCAAACCATTAAAACAGCAATTTCTGCCCAAAAATCGGCAACAACTTCTGCACAAAAATCGGCTACGAGCTCTGTCCATACAAGTGCTTCTAATTCTAATGTTACTTTTGAAACCCCTTGCACCAGTTCAGGCCCGTCTACTTCTTTTATTTCAAATGAAGCCTTAGATACAATTTTGGAGAATTTTCCTGATTCTTCTTTTAAAACTCCCCAAGCCCCAAAAATGCCGAAAAAACTTCAACCCACTACTTCCAGAACGTGTTTGAATACACAGTTCGAAAGCATACCAGTAAGTCCAAATGTTCCTCTTCATAATTTGGCATCTACATCCACTAAGACTTATAGCTGGGACCACAACTTTCAAGATCTTCCGGAGGATACTCCGCTTTCACCCTCACAACTTCCGTCTCCAGTTCATAGACGTTTTGCAAAAGACAGAAAGCGGAAGATATGACGGAAATGGACCGGAAATGCGTACTCTTGTTCGACGAAATGGTTGTTGAACAGGAGAAAGAGTACAACAACAAGGACGACATTCAGTACGGATACACTGATTTTGGAGAGCATGGACGGACGAATCTGATAGCCTCCAAAGTAATGGTATTTACTTTGCGAGGGTTTAACAGAAACTGGAAACAATCTATCTCCTACTATGTGGGATCACCGAAAGGAGACATGCTTGCAAGGATTATGCAAAAGATGGCAGCAATTTATTACGCAGGCTTTGCAGCTGGCAAGCTCAAGTCCAAACTGAAGTGTGAAGCCTGTTCCAACTTCATGATCAGCAGCTCGGTTGAAAGGAGAGATCAACTGCAACTTATAGAACTAAGGGCCTATGTCAGCACCGTTGCTACATCTGAATTTGGATCGCTAGCTGTTCCCTCAATCCAGCTGGAAAAATTGACTGAGAAAGTGCAGAGGGTTTTTGAGGAAAACTTCAGAAGAAAACAGCATATAGAAAATCTCATGGAAAAATGGATGGAGACTGTACGTGATTCTAGAGATGCGAACCTGGAAATACCCTGCCCTAACACCGAACATAAAGAGACAATTGTCAGATTCCTTTTGCAAGGAATGATGTTGTTCTCTATAAAAAAGACAAACAAGGATCTTCGCGAGACTAAAAAATATAAGAAAAAGTATGTTGAAGTATTCTAAGGTTACCTATTTAAAAAAAAAAAAAATGTTTAAGTACCTATTCTAAGATTATTTTTTAAGTGCAATGTAAATAATGTTTCTGAAATTAAAAATGTATATGGAAAACCTATTAATTTTTGTTAAAATCAATAATTTAACCTTTTTTCTTTATAGGTACCTTAAAACTGAACCTGGACCTGACATGCCTAGTCATTTTATTGCTTTGTTTTACTTTTTTGTTGTTTTTTACATTGATTTTTGTTGTTATGTATATATTTTTTTGTAAATTCTAATTTATTTTACCTTTTCTTCTTCTTTACCCTTAAATTTTCTTAGTTACATAAGTATTCTTTCACTTTTTTTCCTATTTTTTATATGCAATATGAAGTGCAATTATTTTTCTCCTTTTCTTTCGTTTTTTTATTTTTTATTAACTCTTTTTGAATGTGCAATATTCAATTCCCTTAGCTAGTCATTTTGTTATGTTATGCTTTTTTGTTGATTTTTTATAAGTTATTTGAATTCGTTTTTGTTATTTTGTGATATAGTTTTACGTTTTGTTTATTGATGATATCAATGACAAATCAAGCAAATCAAGCATGCAAAGTAGTTAGTGAGGCAGGCCTACTGGGGAACCTCATTAAAAAAAACGAATCTTGTATTTTACCTCCTGGGTGATCCGGAAAAAAATACACTTTTTTTGTAGTTGCCTATAGTTTTCCTTTTAAAAAATCTTTTTATCAAAATACTAACGTTTTCCACCCTTTTTCAGATCTGTTTTTACCTATCATAACCTTACATTTCCATACTTACTTTTATCAACTATAATTCCAACATTTCCGAAAAAATGTTCTTCAATATCATTTTTCACATATCAAATAATAAATTCAAAACAAAAAAAAAATTTCTGCTCATTAATACAAATTTCAATTTTTCATGAATTTGAAATGAAATTTGCTTGCATTGCAATATAGCAATTTCATTTTATCCCTTCAAATTGAAATTTCAGTTTCAATCACAATAGTATGATCAGATGTTCAATTTTTTGTAATATGTAAAATATAAAAATGGTTACTGTGGGTTATCCTTTGGAGATAAACATATGTTGTCCCGTACTTTTTTATTCATTGTCTTAAGATTTACAATTCCGTAGTACATAAATTTGAACTATCTCGTAAGTTTTAGCCAGCGTTTGCAATGTAGGCGCAGAAAAATATGTTTGTTAAGACATCACTTTACAAATCTTTAAATTTCTCGGCTTTTCTCTGCTATAATATGCATACATTATACATACAAACCTTCCTCTCTATTCATTAAAAAAAACCTCACCAAAATCCGTTGAGTAGTTTTAAAAATCTAAGCATACATAGGGACATAGGGACAGAGAAAGCGACTTTGTTTTATACTATGTAGTGATGAAGTGCAATTATTTTTATCCTTTTCTTTCGCTTTTTTATTTCTTAAAAACTTTTTTTTGGATGTGCAATATTCAATTCCTTTTTTTTTGTAGTTGCCTATAGTTTTCCTTATAAAAAATCTATTTATCAAAATACTAACGTTTTCCACCCTTTTTCAGATTTGTTTTTATCTATCATAACCTTGCATTTCTATACTTACTTTTACCAACTATAATTCCAACATTTCAGAAAAAATGTTCTTCAATATCATTTTTCACATATCAAAAAATAAATTCAAAACAAAAAACATTTTATCCCTTCAAATTGAAATTTCAGTACCTCAAACAGAACAGTATGATCAGATGTTCAATTGTACGTAAAATCTTTCTTGACCTACTACCACCACTATACCCCACCCTAAAAGAAAGACAAAACAATTCATATAATTATTTTTTCACACCTATTCTGCTTTGCTTAACCATAAGATTACTGATTCTCTATACTTTGTCTTGTGTTTTCGATTCTCCTCCCCACCTTAAATAATTTGCTTTGATTTTGGTTCTCTCAGCACTTTTTGAAATTTAAGCGCTTAATTCTCTCTTGTCTGTGTCTCTTTGCTTAAGCAATTTCAGCGCACCACTCGGTGAATAAAGGTCTTAGAAAAAGCTATCTGATGATAGTACTATAGATTATATATACAATGGATTAACTATGATATAATAACTGTAATAAATAGATAAGTTTTAACTGTTATAAACTATTCATGTGAACAAAAAATATGTAAGATTCTTATTAGAACAAGCTAATAACAGCTATGTTAGATGTTTTTGTTGGTTGTCTGACGCTGTGGGTACTATTTCGCAATTTTTTTTTTTTATCTATTTTTTATATGCATTGCATTTTGGGTAGTTCATATATATGTAAATGATGCCATTGGTTGCATTATTTTCAGCACTTTTAGTTCTTTCCCTAGGTAGTATGTATTTTAGTTCTTGTTTTTTTAATTTAGCTTTTCAATACTTTTCCTTAGTTTGTAAGTCTTTTTTTATTCACCAATTGGGATATTTTATTTTTGTAGCTTTAATGATTTGATTGGAACCGGCCACAACGCTTTCGGCTTGGGCTTGCGGTACAATGACAAAAATTTATCGACTCTTTTTTTTACCATTTTTGTTGCTTCGAAATTTCGAGAACTAGGCTTTTCATTCAATAAATATACTGGTCAATTTTTAAAGATCGCAACACTTAAATAAAGTAAGATTTCATTTGCATCCGTCCAAACGTGGGCACAGCGACACGATCTTATTGACTTTTATATAGTGTTAGGAGCTGGGAATCCACAGGGGATGAACTTCGGTACTATTGAAAGGAGCAGTGGCACGCTTGTGGTTGCTCGGAACTAACTCGTCGGATGGGGGGGATTCTTTACATATTTTCATAGGTACATACATTACGGATGTACTTGCATTTTGTAAACAAACTCTCATTCTTGTCTTTTTTTTCAGTTTAATTTATCTTTACTATACTTTTTAGGGTTGATTGACGATATCAAAATTAGCACAACGACAACAGAAAAAAAGAAGGAAATTCTTGTATGACCTATGGTAAGTAGCATGAAGTTATTGGATTGAATGATAATACATTGGGTATCTTTTTTTCCAGGTTTTGCTACGTAACAGGCTCGGTGGAAGTGGATGAGTGGTCGCGAGAACACTTACATCGTAAAGAAAATTCAAACGTTGCAAAACACTTTGTTTATAAATAGGGTCTCGTAACGTGTGGTAGAGCCTACTCCCTGAGTTAATTAATAAGTCTCATGCTCTCTTTTATTTTAAAATTAAATTTAGATTCTTATTTTATAATATTCTTAAACTGAAATAAACTTTAATAACTAATATACATATAATCTGTTATGTCTATTTATTTTGATACCTGTGCTAATTGTTCAATGTCTGAGTTAGGGGGGTGGTAGTTAGATCGTCTTCTATTCTATATTGCACTATGGGTAATGAACGAAGTCGGACTTCACTAAATAAATTAACATATAAATACGATAATAAATAAATAAATAAATATATAAGTAAATAAATAAATAAATAAATTAAACTATAGATATGTAAATAAATAAATAAAAATATATATAACTAAATAAGTAAATAAGCAAAAAAAAAAAAAATATCACAGATGAATAAAAGAGGTAAAAATAAAAGGTTTATCACAGAAAAATGGGTGCTAATAATTAGCAATATCACAGAATACGTTTTATCCAGCGGTGCTGTCTGATATCACAGTATTCTGCTATATGCTTATAGCTAAAAAAATATCACAGTAGGCTATATACTTATAACTAACAATATCACAGTAATAAAGATTATAATAAATAGGTACAAATACATAATAAATAAATAAATTAAACATTTACTAAAACTATCAGGTACTATTCGACTAAAGACAACATCATCTGAGTGCGTCATGACCATGCGTACTTTAAGTATGTAAGTCTTTGGCATGGAAAACTCCTACTTTTTCGCCTCTTAGGTTACCAACTTCATACAAGGAGTTGCCTATCTTTCTCAAAACTATACTTTTCGTGAATTTAGCAGCGAGTTTAGCATTGTAATTCTCGGCAGCGTTACTTTGTTTAAAATTTCGGCGATACACAATTTGTCCTGGTTGATATACTACATCTTTACTTCTAGTGTTATAAACTTTCATGCCTTTTTGGTGCGCTAGTTTTAAATTTTGAAATATTTTCGCACGAATCAATTCCAATCGATCTTCTCGGTTTAGAATCTCAACCTTGGATTCTTTCACCGTCAAGTCAAGTCTTCGAAGGAGATCATATGATTTCGCATTTTGGATCATATGGTAACCAAACACAGCGTAATATGGTTCCACCGCGATTGCTTCGTGCATTACACTACGAAGTGAGAATGCGACGTTGCTAACGTGGAGGTCCCATTGCTTTTGGTTTGTGCCTAGATAGGCTCTTATTTTTGCCAACACCGATTGGTTTACTCTCTCTGAGGCATTTGCCTGTGGAGAGTAGATGGCCGTACGGGTGTGTCTTACACCGTATCTTTTCAAAAAGCTGGTAAATAATTCTGAGACGAATTGTTTACCATTGTCTGAATGGACAAATTCAGGTACACCAAACACATGAAAGACGTTTTCTTCTAAAAATTTAACTACCTCAGATGATGTTGCTTTCCTAATTGCTTTCAAGAACACAAACTTACTAAAATGATCAAGTACTATGAATATGTGTGTATTTCCGTTTGAAGTCCGTGGGTATGGTCCTAAAAAGTCAATGTATAAGCGTTGAAATGGTCGTTCAGTGATTGTCTGTTGTCCCATCGGCGGTCGAGTCGTCTGGTTTACGGATTTATTGCACTTACAACTGTCGCATGAATTCACCCAGTGTTGAACATCGGTGGCCAACCCAGGCCAATAGTAAAACTGACGCAGCTTCGCTAATGTTTTGCCTATGCCTCCGTGTCCAGACTCTGGTGAGTCATGCGCAGTCTTTAACAACTCCTCTCGCAGTCCTTCGGGTACCCACAGTTTCCAGGCGCGGTCCTCCTGTATTGCGTCACCTGTCCGTACGTCAGTGCGTTTGTAAACGTATCCGTCTGATATGCAAATGTCAGGAAGTCGGTCTTGTTGTTGTTCCACTACTTTCTTTAGTTCGTTATACTCTTCGGACGAAAAGTGCGTGGAACTAAAGTCAATTCCAGGAGCCGAGTCGGTTTTCACGATCTCTTCCATATGGATGCGCGACAAAGTATCAGGTACTACGTTTTGGACACCTTTCCTATGTTCGATGGTGAAATCGAACGCCTGTAGCTTAAGGCTCCATCTTGCCAACCGCCCTGACAGGTCCTTCTGTGTCATCAACCACTTGAGACTGGCGTGATCGGTGATGATAGTGAAAGGTAGGCCCTCAACGTAGGCTCTGAACTTCTTCACCGACAGAATCGCTGCATAGCATTCGAGTTCAGTCACGCTGTAGTTCATTTGAGCTGCATTAAGCTTCTGGGACATGAATGCCAGCGGCAACTCGTTCTTGTCGTCATCCATCTGGAAGATCACGCTCCCCACTCCTGTGGTCGAAGCGTCACATTGTATGTAAAAATGTTTCGTAAAGTCTGGGTTGTTCAGTATTGGTGCTTCTACAAGTCGTCTTTTCAGTGTGTCAAATGATGTCACTGCTTCATCCGACATCTCGAACTGTTTCCCTTTTTTCAGGCAGTCAGTCATTGGGGCTGCTATCGTCGCGTAGTTCGGGATGAAGCGTCTGTACCAGCCCGTCATGCCTAGAAATCTGCGGAGTTGTTTTGGGGATTTGGGGATTGGGAAATCGTCGATCGCCGACACTTTGTCTCTGTCCGTTCGAATGTGTCCGTCTCCTACTACATATCCTAAGTACTTAATCTCCTTAAAACAAAACCTCCTTTTTTCTACGTTAATGGTAAGACCTGCCTGACGCAAAGCAAACGCAACTTCATCTAGAGTCTTAATGTGTGATTCAAAGTCGGGAGAGCAAATCAATAGATCGTCTAAATAAACAAACACATTCTGACGTAAGCGACCTGGTATCACCTTGTCCATCAACTTGGACATCCTCTGAGCCGCATTGCACAGTCCAAACGGCATCACCGTGAACTGATACAGTGGTCGGCCAGGGACTGTGAAGGCTGTCTTCTCTCTTGATTTACTCTCTAGAGGAATCTGCCAAAATGCGTCCTTTAAATCTATACTAGATATATATCTAGTGTCTTGTAACCTGCTAATTATTCCCTCAATGTGTGGCAGAGGATATGCAAACTTCTTAGTTCTTGCGTTTACTTTGCGCGAATCTAGACATAACCTATTTCTCCCGGGTTTTCTAACTAACACGACTGGGGAGCTCCAAGCACTGTTGCTTTCTTCAATCACACCCATTTCAAGCATCTGATCAATCTCTGCGTAAAGCAGTTTTTGAACGGCTGGTGAAATGGGGTAATGTCGCTGTTTGATGGGAATGTTTTCGTCGTCCACCTCTATGACATGTTCCTCAAGATTGGTTTTACCCAATCCGAGTACAGCGAAAGAAGGAAACAATACCTTGACGCTCTCCAGTCGCTTAGTCTGTTCTTCGGTTAGCTCTATGTTTTGTTGTTTCTCGGTGCTAGGCACTGTCGTCACATTGAGTTCGCTCACAATATTTGGAGCAACATTAAAAGAGCTCCAAAAATCTACACCCAAATAGAGAGGTTGTTGTAGGTATCTCTATAATTTGCTAAGGTGTGTGAGGCTGTACCAGGTTTCCTTTCCGAATGCTTACTGGTTGCTGGTTACTTGCTTCAAAGTTTTGGTTGTCTTGTCTAAGTATTTGTCCGTCTGTTTCAGCTGGTGCGCTCGGAGTCCAGCTGGTACTTCAGTTCATCCCCACTTCAAAACCACTACATAAACCTCGGCGTTTAGCCAGAAATATGGTTGGCTCCGAAGTGAGAATTTACTTCCACATGAATGAAGTTCTCGACGCCTAATCCTCTACCTCACGAGAAGTTGGGTAAACCCTACTCAACGGATAGCTGAGGGTCAGACGTCGTTAACCTCACTCTACTCTTGGCGTCATCCTGAATCAAAAGTGAACTACCTCACTAGGTCTCAGACGTAAAGCCTTCAGACTGGATAGCAGTCACCGATTCATGACCACCAAGAGTTCCCTCTGTCCCTAGATTTGCATCTGGTTTTGGGAAAAAAATTAAATTGAAAAAAAAATGAAAGAAAAAAAAAATGAAAAGTATCTACGATAGGCCAAAATCGGACTATCGCTAGGTCTCGTTGGGCGCCATTGTTAGGAGCTGGGAATCCACAGGGGATGAACTTCGGTACTATTGAAAGGAGCAGTGGCACGCTTGTGGTTGCTCGGAACTAACTCGTCGGATGGGGGGGATTCTTTACATATTTTCATAGGTACATACATTACGGATGTACTTGCATTTTGTAAACAAACTCTCATTCTTGTCTTTTTTTTCAGTTTAATTTATCTTTACTATACTTTTTAGGGTTGATTGACGATATCAAAATTAGCACAACGACAACAGAAAAAAAGAAGGAAATTCTTGTATGACCTATGGTAAGTAGCATGAAGTTATTGGATTGAATGATAATACATTGGGTATCTTTTTTTCCAGGTTTTGCTACGTAACAATAGTTTTTTTTACTTCGATTTTTCGAGAACTGGATTGTCATTTAAAAAAGTTAATGTTTTAAATCAATTTTTAAAGATTGCAACTCTTTGATAAAGTTGGGCGCCATATAATTTAATATCTTTTTATAATTAATTTCTTTATTTTTCAATAGTACAAAAAGTTTCTTCTATGAGGAGGTTACACGTTCTTCAATTGGCTCTCACGAAAAAACTGACTGAAAGCTCTAATGAACGAAAAAAATAAAAACCACACATCAACGGTACGGTTATGATCAAAACTTATCACTAGTTAATTTTGCGATGTGGTTGTTCAAAATGATTTTTTTAGTAGAACGGGATTATGACTTGCAGAATCAAAGATTATAATTCAAACAGCATCCACACTCAATAGTAGGGTGACCAGCGTATCATAACTTATATGGATGTAGAGAGTAAAGACTTAATAAACGTAGCACCATTAATAGATCTCCAATCAAACGAATCTGATTCTGAAGAATACTTCTCCTTAATTAAAACCGTACGGGAAAATCAAGAACGTTTACCCGATTTAAAAGTTGAAGACAACTTCGTATATAAACGAGCTTTTCCGTCACATGAGGATCCTATTACCCTTGAACACAACTGGCGATTATGGGTACCATCAGTGATCACAAACGAGATTATCGTACGCACTCATAATCCATACCAGGTTGCTCATGGCGGAATGGCAAAGACGCTTCAGAGAATCCGCGAATACTTTTACTGGCCAAATATGACATTCCAAATACGTGACTACATTGCTAAATGTGATATCTGTACTCAGTGTAAGTCGTCGAATCAAGTATTGCGTCCACCTATGTCAAGTATGTATAACGTCGATCGTCCGTTTCAAAAGCAGTATGTGGACTTTTTAGGTCCATATCCACGATCCAAGTCTGGTAACAGTTTTGTTTTTGTCGTCCTTGACCACTTGTCCAAATTTGTATTTCTGAAGCCCTTACGAAACGCTAACTCGTCAAGCATCATTAACTTTTTACAAGAAAATATTTTCAATATGTTTGGCGTACCTCAAGTACTCCATTCAGATAACGGCAAACAGTTTCTGTCTAAGGACTTCCAAATTTTCATGCAGAAGAACGGAATACGCCATTTCAAAACGGCAAATTACTCTCCTCAGTCAAATGCATCTGAGAGAGTTAATCGTACGCTCTTGGCCGCAATTCGTTCCTATCTCAAGGAAGACCAGAGAGATTGGGACCTTCATCTGAGCGACATAGCTTGTGCCCTCAGGACTGCCGTCCATACCTCAACCGGCGTGTCACCATATTTTATAGTCTTTGGTTTAAACATGATGACACATGGGACTTGTTACGAACTCGCAGAAAAACTTAATTCTATAGAGGACAGCGAATTAATGATCCTCTCTAGACCAGCCCCGGATCTAGGGGGGGGGGGGCAGACCGGGGCACATGCCCCGGGCGGCAAGTTTAGGGAGCGGCAAAAACAAGTTCGAAATTTGCTCCCGCTCGCCCACAGGAATCACAGAACGCTGCAGCACTTGTGTCTGCTACAATAAATCATTGCTCCCTAAAACTTCATTCACACTACATATTCATTACCAGACTCAGCATATCTTGTGCAGGTAACGAGCGCAAAAAAAAAATTAGCTACTTTTCGGTTCCAAAACAGCAACGCTAGTTGCGATCGAGAAGTACACAATTTTTCTACCTTTCGGTTTCAAAGCAGCATCGGTTGCTGCGACCGAGAAGTGGACAACTTTTCCTTCAGATTTTTAAAGTGAATGTTAAGTGTACTCAAAGCAGTGTATGTTTCAATAATCTGACAATTTGAGTGGGGCCATAAGTCATGGCTGATTTTTAAAAATGTAGAAAAAACACGTGACCTTGAAATACACGAGCGCGTCAGATTTTTATACAGAGTTATCAACTTGATATCTTCGTCCTCCAGGATGATAATCTGACAATTATATGGGGGCGTATTCTTAGTCTGACGATTTGAAAGTAACAATTATTTGTTGTTTCTATTTTTTATTACTGAATGCTATAAAAAAATATGTACCTACACATATTATGTATTTACAAATTTTGATCTGAAATTTTGTTGAAAATACTAAAAAAAATAAGCCCTGAAACTTTGAGCCCTTAACATTAATTTTAAGTGCTCGATCAAGAGGTATGAAGATTTCCCATTGAAAAAACACGATTTTTATTTTTAAACTCTGATTTTTTATTTTTAAATTTCTATAGCTCAGCGGCATTTCATGGGATCGCTTCAACCAAAGATGGATTTTTCTCAAAATTGAACGCTTTACAAAAATGTTATTTTTGGCAAAGTCGTTACTCATACCGGCCAAGTGGTACGGGCCACTAAACCGGATTTTTCCATAAAATTCACGTTTTCTCGCCGTTATCCTTGCCCGTTCCGTCGCACTAATGGATGGTCAGCTCAAAACCTTACAAAAAATGAGACAAAATCCAATGATAAATGAGGCTAGAGAAGTGGCTGAAAAAAGTGGTGTTGACCCTATCTTGCAAAACAAAGGAATTCCGAAACATAAAAAAAATTTCGATGAGATATGTGAAGAACACTCAAACCTGTTTAACTCTTTTCTAAGGAAATAATGATGGTATTTGATCGAATCATATCAGAAATTAAAAAGAGATTTGATTGTGCCACCATGCTGAATATGAACTTCGCTTTTCTTAATGGCTCTAATATTTTGAAAATGTCAATTGAAGAACTGCAAAAGTATAAAGCGGATCTGGCTAAAAAAAATTAGCGAGATGTGAGCACCGTTGAATTCTGTCAGGAACTCTACGTTTTTAAAGAGCAAACTCCGCTTTAATTTGGTGACATTGAAAAAGCTAACGGTTTCTATCTCTTGCAACAGATCTATGCGCATGATTTGCAGGATGCTTTTCCAAATATTTGTGTTGCCTTGCGAATTTACTCTACGCTTCCCACTACATCCGCAAGCTGAGAGCGAAGTTTTAGCAAACTAAAACTAATTAAGACTAATTTGCGATCATCTATGAGCCAGGAACGCTTATCCAGTCTAGCAATCTTAGCGATAGAAAGTCGAATCGCACAAGAATTAAATTATGATAAGGTCATAGATTTATTTGCTGAGCAAAAAGCTCGAAGAGTAAAATTGTAATTGCAAATGATAAATACATTAGTAAATTTGATTGTGTCTTTATTATAAACATTTTTATTTTAAGTCCTATCATATCTGTAAATAAATAGGATTAAAACAGAAAAAACAGCGGTTTAAGTATTTTTTCTGAAAGGCTTGTGTCCAGTTGTCAGTCAATTAGTGAAGATATGATAGCTGAAATAATAAAGATAATAAAGGTAAAAGCAAATATAAATTGGGTGGATGGGCGGCATTTTTCAGTATTTGCCCCGCCTTTAAAAAATTGAAGATCCGAGGCTGCTCTAGACACACTCGGCTACAGTGCATACGAGATAAAATCAAAGATAATATTGCGAAGGCGGGCGAAAAAAACGCTCAAAAATATAATACTCGCGTTCGCAACATACGTTTTATACCTGGGCAAGAAGTATACAAACGAAATGTTGTCCTAAGTGATAGTTCCAAATATTTAAGTGCTAAACTCTGTCCAAAATTCGTTAAGTGTAGAATCATAAAAGCAATCGGTAGGAATTTGTATGAGTTGGAAAATTGAGCTGGAAAACCTATTGGCGTTTTCCACTTTGTATATTAAAACTATAGTAACATCACGGAGGGGAAATCGATGGTAGCGCCGCCAACGTCACCATTAAAGGTTTTATCGGTTCTGAAAATTTTGCTGTGGTTGTTCACTTAGGCATGTGGATGGTATTTTTTCGGATGCTTTAATGGTTGTGGATGGTATTTCATTCATCAATTAATAAATGTGTTTAAATGATTTTCAAACAATGTCATGACACGCCAAATGCAAAACAACAAACTTTTTATCATTTAGAATCAATCAATCACATCACTCGCACATCACTCTTTTATATTGCTAACACATTTACAAAGCAAAGCTGCCCTAACAAAAAACAATAATATATGACGTATTGACAGCATGTTGGCAGGGTTCTACGATAAACTTGTTCCGATTGAGAAGGTAGTACGTTTAATGCTGGCGACAGGGGGCGATACCATCGATTTCCCCTCCGTGACGTTACTATAGTTTTAATATACAAAGGTTTTCCATGCAAAAGATATTAAGCAGTAAAAATATTTTTTTTTAAAGGTATCCCACACTCGTACTTAGGTATCTTATTGTTTCCTTAAGTATTATATGTATTTACACGTTCCATGTATTTCCATACTTGTTATATGATTTATTACCTTTATGTATTCCTATTTTAGTTACCTCAATCGTAGACCTATTGTTCTGGTAACATATTTATTTATTTACCTATGTACCTACCTTATTAAGTTTATGTTAATTTATTACTTATTTATTAAAACAGTGATGTCCAAAAGACCCTGTGTTTCTTTTTTGTTAATTTATTACTTATTTATTAAAACAGTGATGTCAGTGGCGGATCCAGGATTTGGGCATGGGGGGGGGGGGGGGGGGGTCCATTACTCAAAATTTTATTTATATATACGAGGTTTAGCAGATTCAATCAGAAATTATTTACATGATGTTGGCGTCGATTGCTCATATATGTATGGCCAAGGATTCGATGGAGCTCCGGCAATGAGTGTCCAATTCATTGGTGAACAGGCTCATCTGAGATCGTATTTCCCCCTGGCAATTTATGTACATTGCGCCGCACATAACTTTAGTTTGGCAGTCAATGCAGCGTGCGAAGTTTCAGGAATCAAAAATGCGTTAGGAACTATCGGAGCGATTGAAGCATTTTTTTCACTGGCCTAAAAGAGAAGACGTTCTACACCAAGAAATTTCAAAAATGACAAACAAAAGTGAGAAAAAAAAACAAAAGTTGAAGTCTGTTTGTCCTACCAGGTGGGCTCAGTCTCATGAAGTAGTTGGAACGTACGTTGAATTGCAACCGGCTGTTATTGAATCCTTGGAAGAAATCAAAACGTTTACAGATCGAGATACTTCCCAAAATGTATTGCATCTTTTGACAGCGATTTCGACGGTAGAATTCTAAATCGCCTGTCACATTATGGAATCAGTTAATGAAATTGCCACGCCGCGCCGCCGCCGTTGCAATCAACAAAAAAATCGTTGCAACATTCAAGCACAAAGTATTGAAGACTACTACAGAATTTCTTCCTACATTCCGTTTCTTGATACGTTCATTTCTCAACTCAAAAGTCGGTTCTCGGAACACAAATCCATTTTCCAAAGTTTCGGGCAACTGTTTTTTAACCAAGAATTTAACGAAAAGAAATGAGCTGACTTCTACACATTTTAAGAAAATATATCGGATTGATCGAAAGAAAATTTTCTGTCAGAAAAGATGTGGAGGCAACGAATCCAGATCCAACGGCCAGAACATCCAAAATGCGCTTAATGCTTTACTGGTTAGTATCTTTCGATCAAAAATTTACATGTAAAAAAGTTTATATGTGACGCGATCCGAGAAAAGGCACCTTTTAGACAAAAGTGAAAGCTTACACGGCACGCTCTGAAAGGCGTTGATGTGCCATTCAAACCAATGTGAAAAATCGTTTCTCTGAATTTATATTTTGTGAAAAAATAGCGATGTTACAATTTCTGATTGCGCTTCATGAATATTCAGTAAAAGAACTTGTGTAAGCAATCATGATCCAACAACCAATTTTTTGCTAAGTAAGTCACTTTTATCGGATCGAGACACATATGCAAACATCAATCTGACGATATTTTTCAGGTTATCAGTAGCAAGTCGTTCAAGAATGTCGATATATTTTGCGAGTCTTGGCAGTTGGCAGTACTACCTGTAACTACAGCAACTCCAGACCATTTTCGACATTGAGGAGAATCAAAACTTACCTGAGAAATACGATGAGACAGGAACGACTAAATGGTCTTGCTTCTTTAAATATCCATACCCATATTGAATTTGCCGTGGACGAAATTCTAGCGAAATTTTTCAAAAAACCTCGAAAATTTACTAGTGTTTGAGGTAGCATGTTCTTCAGTTTTTTATGAAATGTAATAAAAATAATGATCAATAAAGTTCTTGAATTTTTAAAATAATAATATTACTTCTCCTTTACTTTTTTGTCTTGCTCATGCTATATTTTTCCGTCCCGTAACTAAATTTGAACATTAAGAGCCGATAAATATTACAAATAACATCTTTTATTTTCCCGATTGGGGGGGGTCCGGACCCGAAACCCCCCCCCCCCCCCCCCCCCGTGGATCCGCCTATGAGTGATGTCAATAAGACCCTCTGATATTTTTATATTAATTTATTACTTATTTATTAGAACAGTGATGTCCATAAGACCCTGTGATATTTTTTTATGTTAATTTATTATATTATATATTTATATTACTATTTATTGATTATTATAGTGTGATGGATCCTTCCAGCCTATAGTATTTACTCTCTACCTATAAATTACCTATGCTTATGAATCTTATTGATTTGTCGTTTACTTTGGCATAACACCATCAGTACATTAGGTATTTAGGCAGTATAGATACAAACCTCAATAACATATTTAGGCACTACATATCTACGTATCTGAACCTTTATGTGATACGTTCACGTTCCATGTGAGCGGAAGTCAGTAGCCCGACTTTCGAGGGTTCTTCCCCACAAAAACAATTAGCTTTTATGCGCAGGGATAGTGCACTTGCCAGAAATAACTTCACAGAAATAAAAAAAAAAATCTTCTATTCCCTTCAATTACGAAGGCACAAAAAAACTATATATTTAAAACTGGTAGGTATATAAGGGTATTACATAATATGAAATGGATCCGATGAAACTCATTGAAAACCAATAGCCGTCCCCTTCACTGTCCTCGTTGTCGTATGGTCCTCCACCTAGTCCAGTGCTTTGTAATGGACACCTGTGACAAAGAAAATAAGTTAGCGGCAATGGTTATATTGAAAGCAGAATACTCTACCTTAGAACGATATTCATCCAGAAGCGCCAATAGATGACGCTAAATTTTTTTTGTTTATTTTGGAATGTGTATTGTGGTAACACATAGTCCGCACTTGTTGACATAAAATTGCTGCTCTTTCTTGTTGTTGCGGAGTGTTGTCCATTTCTTTGCGAGCGGGGTCTGACTTTCCGTATGGAATATTCCGAGCAATGTTTTCTGGGAGGTCTTTAGCAGTGTCGAATTCATTTCTTGGCTTCGTGCACTGGATTGCTTTTCGTGGCGGTTTGGTGCTCCGGGACTGTTTGAGCAAGGCAATGCAAAATGCACTGAAATGTAGGCTTATGCTTTCATCTAGGCCCTTTTTGATATGCTGTTATGGTGGCCTATACGGAAGCAAAGTCAGCTGCAGCGTTCCTGTATGCGTTATATCGTAGTGATATGGTGTTAAGTGCGTGGCTTTGCACTTCCTAGAGTTCCTAACTCACAGATCGTTGCCGGTTGTTGGGATGCGGTATTGATCCCGGATTGTGTAAAAAGAGAGTTAAAATAAAACAAGAACTTTTAGTATAAAAGGTTCACAAATGATTTATTAAGAGCTAGTGATAGTGATCTTACCTCGACATGTATTAGTACAAGAAGAAGGAAGTATAAAAGTAGGAAGTTCACAGGAAGGCCAAAATGGGAGAAATTAATGAAGGGTTACATAGGTATTCAAGACGCCCCCTGTGGCTTCATGCAATTTAATAATTAAGGTGTGTACAAAGTAAGGAAAGCAGGATAAGGTAGTTTTGACTTAAACATTACCGGCCGCCTTGCAGGAATATAACTGCAAATATAACAAACTATGATAGTAGGAACCTTTGCATTTTCCGAAGGGATTCCGCTTACTTCGGGAGGGAGGAAGTTAGCAGGGGAATATATAAAATGTTTTCAATAATCAATAGATACATTTTGTCATAAAAGTTATTTCATTAATTAAAACGATTTAAATAATATGTACTAAAGTATTTAGATACGTATGCTATAAGTATTAAAGTGCACTCCATGAATACGTATGTATAAATTAAATAAGCGTTAAATACTATATATAAAAAAAAGGGGCAAGTTTTTGCTAATCAGTTGGAATCACACATAACTTCACTATCGGTCGAGTTATATCACCCTGTTGAGTTCGAACACCAGCCACACGTACCTTCTCGTCGTTACCTGGAAAAACGTTCGTAACACGACCTAACCGCCACTCGGTGGGTGGTAAGTTTTCCTTTCTCACTACAACTATATCTCCAATTTGAACGTCTCGCTGAGGAAACTTCCACTTATACCTCTTGTGCAATTCCTTGAGATATTCTTCTTTCCAACGCTTGCAAAAATTATGATGGAGTATCTTTAATTCATCCCATCTATTAACTAGTGAAATCGAAGAATCTTCACGATTGGGTTCATTTATCGAAACGAGTGGACTTCCAATGAGGAAATGGCCTGGTGTGAAAGCAAGATGGTCGGATAGATTTTCAGACATGGCGCTGATTGGCCGGGAGTTGAGGCACGCTTCAATACGACAAAGAAGTGCTGAAAACTCTTCAAAGATGTACCTGACACCGTGTGCTACCTTTTTAAAATGAGTCTTAAAACTCTGCACCAGGTGGAATAAAATGCCAGACTGGTAGATGGTTGTAAGACTCACAGAAATTCGTAGCTGTTTGTTGAAGAACCAATTTAAAGTCTTCCTTAAGGGCTCGATTCGCTCCAACGAAGTTGGTTCCGTTATCGGAATAAATGTCTCGTGGAAGACCTCTTCTGTCCACAAACCGATGCAAAGCTCGCAGGAATGCAGCTGTAGTTAAATCCCTAGTTCCTTCCAGGTGAATTGCCTTCGTACAGAAGCATACAAAAACGCAAACTCAGCTTCTGGTGACCCTGCAGCTACGTCCGAGGTACGTCTTAACTTCAAAAGGTTCAGCAAAGTCGATTCCAATCTTAGAAAACGGTCTAGAAAAGTTTGTTCTTTCTGAAGGCAAGGCAGCCATAATTTGGGATCTTTGAATTTTCTTGTGAGTCACACAAATCTTGCAGTGATTAACGCATGCTTTGATCAAGTTCTTTGCTTTGGGTATCCAATATTCCTGTCGAACAAGAATCAACATAAGCTGATTTTCTCCGTGGAGAGAGATCTTATGAATAAAACCTATTAGAAGCTTGGAATACCATGAATTATATGGCAGTACTATTGGATACCGTTCAGGAAAGGACAGATTCGAGTTGATTAACCGACCGTTTAGGCGCATTACGCCTTCAGAGTCTAAAACTGGATTAAGGGTCTGGAGCTTACTTGACCGCTGAATTGACTGCAATCCTCTGAAGTATAACCTCATGCTCACTGGAGCTAGTGTGAAACGCTTTATTAGGCTTAGACTCTAGATCAGCTTCATCAATAGGAGAACGAGTGGTAGATGGCCAAGGCATTTGATTACTGCGAAGCCAAATTGGACCGAACCACCACAAGTCATTGTCAAGAAGCTCACCAGGAGCCATTCCCCTAGTTGCTAGGTCGGCTGGATTGTCCTCTGAAGCTATGTGATTCCATGGGGATATCTCCAACATAGGTTTTCATGAGGCTTGTACGATTGGCAACAAATGTTTGCCAAGAGCATGGTTCTTTCTCTAACCATGCTAGAACTATCGAAGAGTCAGTCCACAGGTGCACAGAGAGATTTTCTGAGCTGAACATACTGAGGACATTCTTCATAAGCTTGGACAGCAGAACGGCTCAACAGAGTTCCAATCTTGGATCTGAAATTGTATTTACTGGTGCAACTTTGGTTTTTGCTCACAAAAGTTGGCACCTACTGTTTCCAGTACACGCGGGCACTCTGACAAAAATAGCTGCGGCGTAAGTCTGCTCAGAGGCGTCACAAAACCCGTGAATTTCAATCGTCGTGGAGGAAACTGTTCCGAGCCACCTAGGAATTTGAAATTTGGAAATTTCGGGGA
Source organism: Melanostoma scalare (assembly GCA_949752695.1). Taxonomy (NCBI): domain Eukaryota; kingdom Metazoa; phylum Arthropoda; class Insecta; order Diptera; family Syrphidae; genus Melanostoma; species Melanostoma scalare. Next base: position 100,258,042 of record OX456985.1, on the reverse strand, counting down.
AGGTTTTGATAAACGAATGCCAAACAGCTAATGAATGAGGTTTTATGTATTCATCCCAGAGAGTTTTGTCTCTCCAAATCTGCTGTATTAAAATTTCGGCTCTAATGATGATAGGTGCAGTCCAACCTGCTGGATCAAAAAGTTTTGCAATGTTGGAGAACACTTATCGCTTAGTGCAAACAGACTTGAAGGGAGTCGTTTTGATTTTAAAATAAAACAAATCTGACTTAGCATTCCAAAATACTCCAAGAGTTTTAGAAGAACTTTGATCTGTTAAATTTAGAAAAAGGTCACTCAAAATATCATTTTTTGGAAGGTTTCGTAGCAGAGATAAATCATTGGCTGTCCACTTTCGTAATTCGAACCCAGCAGACGCCAGAATCGAAATAATTTCTGATTGTGCCTTTGTAGATTGCTCTAAGGTGTCAGAGCCCGATAGCAAATCGTTGACATAAAAATCATTCCGGATCATTTTTGATCCTAAGGGATATTTCGATTCTTCATCATCCGCAAGTTACAGCAATGTGCGGATGGCCAAATAAGGTGCACAGTTAACACCGAATGTGACTGTTTGCAGCTCAAAGTCTTCTATTGGTTTTTCAGGAGAAGTTCTGAACTGAATCCTCTGAAACAAGGTTTGAGATGAATCAATTCGTATTTGCCTATACATTTTAGCAATGTCGGCATTGAATACATATTTATATTTACGCCAGCGGAGCATAAGCGACAGTAAATCTTGTTGCATGGTCAATGTGAAGCACATCATTAAGACTATTGCCTAGGTAGACAAAGTCCTTAACTACCTCAAATTTATAGCTGTCAATCGTGACGTTCTGTCCAAGACGTCGGTGTTGGGTGTCCTTTCCTGATGACAGCATATACTTGGTCTTGCCATCATTGACCACTAAACCCATCTTCTTCGCTTCCGTCTCAATGCTCATAAACGCGCCATTGACATCACGCTGCGTTCTTCCAATTATGTCAATACCGTCGGCATATCCGAGCAATCTTTCAAGAACGATGTTGAAGAAGTCGCATGACAGTGCATCGCCTTGCCTAAAACCTTTTTTGACATCGAATGTATCGGTGCGATCTTTTCCGACCCTGATGGAGCAGCGTGCGTTCTCCATCGTCATCCTACACAATCGGACAAGTTTGGTAGGGATGCCAAAACTAGACATGGCTCTATATAACTCCTCTCTATAGATGCTGTCATATGCGGCCTTGAAATCGATAAAAGGTGGGAGGTATCGATTTAAAGCTCCTGGGTTTTTTCCAAGATCTGCCGTAGTGTGAAGATTTGGTCTATGGTGGACTTTCCTGGTCTAAAGCCGCACTGATAAGGACCTATCAGGTTGTTGACAAATGGCTTCAAACGCTCACACAATACGGCAGAGAGGATCTTGTACGCGATGTTAAGAAGACTGATACTACAGAGGTTGGCGCAGTTCAGAGGGTCTCCTTTCTTCAGGACCGGTGAAACAATACTGAGGTTCCATTCATCGGGCATGCTTTCTTCCGACCATATTTTGCAAATGAGCTGGTGCATACTCCTGACCAGGTCATCGCCTGCCGCTTTAAACAATTCGGCAGTGAGGCCATCAGCTCCAGCAGCTTTGTTGGACTTCAGCTTGGATACTGCTGTCTTCACTTCGTTCAGGTCGTGTTGGCGGAATTCTTGGTCTACGTCGCCTAAATCGAATGGATCTATCTCTCTTACAGCGGAATTGGGTTCATCATCGCCGTTATAGAGCTTGGAAAAGTGGTCTTTCTATATCCTCAGCATTGACTGCGGTTCCACCACGATGTTCCCTTGATCGTCTTTGCAGGCTTCGGCTCGGGGCTTATAGCCCGAGGCTGTTGTTTTTACCTTTTGGTAAAACTTCCGAACCTCATTCCTGTTGTGGCACCGTTCTATCTCCTCGATCGCGCGCTTCTCATGCTCTCTCTTTTTCCGTCTGAGAAGCCGGTGTTCGTCTCTCCTCTTCTGCTTGTAGAGCTCATAAGCAGTTCTAGTCTTTTTGTGCAGCGCCGCTTCGTATGCTTCCTGCTTAGCTGCATGTGCTTGCCGGCATTCGTCGTCAAACCAGGGGTTTCGTTGTGGTGGCCGAGCACTTCAGAGGCGGCATCTCTGATGGCTGATTGGCAGTGCTGCCACTGGTTCTCTATACTTGATGCTGGCGACATAGGACTTCTTAAGAGGTTGTTAGAGACTCGATCGGAAAAGGACTTGGCCGATCTCTTGCGATTTTATTCGTCCAACGTCGAATTTTCTCTCAGTATTTCCTTGTTTTGGCTTGGATCGGGATATCCACAGTCGTACCTTGGCTACAACAAGGTAGTGGTCCGAGTCAATGGCCCCTCGAAATGTTCGGACATCCTCTATACTGGAGAAGTGTCGTGCGTCGATCGCAATGTGGTCAATCTGGTTGACGGTTGATTGATCAGGAGATTTCTATGTCCCTTTGTGGATATTGAGGTGCTGGAACCGCGTGCTAGCTACCAGAATCTGATATTGAGGTGCTGGAACCACGTACTAGCTACCAGAATCCGTTATCGGATGTGTTGTCGTGCAGGCTGTATCTTCCGATTACTCCACCAAAGATATCCTCTTTTCCTAGCTTGGCATTAAAACCTCCTAGAACAATCTTAATGTCATAGCCAGGGCACTGCTCATATGTTTTGTCCAGGAGCTCGTGGAATACGTCTTTGGTGTCTTCATCCTTTTCCTCTGTGGGGGCGTGTGCGCAAATGAGGCTTATGTTGACGAATTTAGCCTTGATGCGGATTGTTGCTATGCGCTCGTTCACATAGTTGATACTCAAGACTTTTTGCCTGAGTCTAGTTCCAACAACAAATCCACATCCAAACAGTCGCTGCTTTTGTTCTCGGTAGCAATCGCCGTAGTAGATATCGCAGTCTTTTAATTTGCGTCTACCTGGTCCATCCCATCGCATTTCTTGAATAGCGGTGATATCTGCTTTGTAGCAGTTTAGGGCTTTGATAATTGTTCGGCTGCACGTGGTCTATTAAGAGACCTAACATTCCACGTACAGATTCGAAGTTCGTTGTCCGTTTTTCGTTTGCTTGGTTCGTCATCAGTAAATCCGTCCGTATCCGATGCTTGTTGGTGCTTCGCAACTAAGATATCTTTACGTGGCCGGGAAGTCGCCCCAACAGCACGACCCCCAACCTGGAGGGCCAGATCCTTGTATAGCTGCAAGGATGGGGAGCCGGATAAACCGCTCCTTATAGGCCTGAGCTCCAAATATGTTGTAGTAGCCCTATAAGGGATTCACTAAGTAGTTCAACCTGACTGGAACTGTAGACGCCACCGTTGATTCCATCTAGGGAATTCCTCCGCTGCCGTCTGGATGAAAGGAGAGGTGCCTTAGTAGGAACACCTCTCCCTCCTCTCTCGTTTGCTGCCACCAACAACCTTCCACTAGGGTTGAGACCCAATCTCCTGTTGAGGTACTAGGCACCCGATGTGCACCACGTGGAGGTGAGAGTAGGAGTTGATAGACAGAGGTGGGTTTTAAGAAAAACCTATGGACGCTAGGGTCCTCTTGGGTGCACGTGTCTACCATTTAATCATCAAGAAGATCTATTCGAGATGATTTATTAATGTGGGGGTCAGCAAGTCGAATTCTTTAAAACTATGACAGATCAATAGAATCTATTGATTGCGAAGGAAGTTTTCCTGTGGGGTTATCAACCACCAACGCTTGAACAGAAACACTATTTGGATAGTAATCCGAACTTATTTTAGAATGACATAACATGTTGGAGGTTGTTGCTACTGTAGCATTTTTTGGGGTGTATGGTAAGCCTAAACGTTGCTGAGCAGCTTTTGAAATAAGTGTGATTTCCGATCCAGGGTCTACTAAAGCTCGGAGAGCGTACTTAGTGCCATGGGAAAATACTGAAATAAAAGCGGTAGCCAAAAGAACTTTCTTTGAAGAAGTTGAAAAGTAAGAATTTTGGACTGTATTTTGATGTTTGGATTTGAAATAGATTGTTGATGAGATAAACTTTTTGCTTGAGAAAGAGGCTGAATTGATTCTTGCAAATGCAGAAGTGTGTGATACCGCTTCTGACAGTGGTTGCAATTGAAAGTGCTTTTAAACTGTTGGGTAGTATGAAACATTGCTAAGCAATTTAAGCATGCTTTATTAGATTTTACTGTGTCGATTCTATCAGCGACGGATTTTTGCAAAAACGTTGGACAAACGCGCAATGAATGTTTACCTTTGCATTCTAAACAAGCCGATTGAGTCATCTTAGCATGATGTGTTTTCAATTTCACACCTTTTTGTGCCTGTGGAATGTCTATCTTAGGTTTCGAAGGAAGACGAATATCGCTGACAGTTTCAAGAACTTTGTAACGCGAAACTAAGAACATACTAAGTTCTTTCCAAGTTGGTATCTCAGCTGGATTATCTAAACTTTGTTCCCAAAGAGAGAGAGTTTTTTCCGGCAACCGACTTGATACTATGAATGAGGTTTCAATTTCTGAGTTGCACTGAGAATGAATTCTAAACAAGCAATATATGTTTCTGTCGAAAGTTTATATTTTGATTTAATTGCAGCTAAGTTTTCTTGAGATAGAGGATCAGTCGTGTCACGAACGCAACTCGCATATTCATTTTTAACATCTACCCACAAGCTTTGGAGCTCCACTTTACTTGCTTCCAACGAAAAAAGCGATAAGGATTTTGTATTAATCTCTTTAAGATCCGCGAAATACTCGACTAGATTTAGATTTTAGATTTAGATTGACGGGTAGAGCTTGCTCAGCTCCGGGCACTGCGGTGTCTGAGTGAAACCTATTGTGCCAGCCCATGTGAGGTTTCAGGACAGTTCCTCTGCTCCTGAATTGAACCAGAAGTTAGCAATCTTCTGTGGGTGAATGAGTTTGAGTTTATTTAGGGGGATAATCTAATACTTATGCAGAGATGTTTCTTCATTTTCGAGGCATAGTCTACAGATAGGGTCCGCTACCAGCCTCATTTGGTGAAGATGTTTCTTTAAAGAACAGTGACCGGTTAGTAGTCCTGTGCAAATTTTTAGGGTTTTCCTATCGAGGTTCAGTAGGAATTTTGATGTTTTTTCAGTATATTCTGGCAAAAAGAGCTTTGAAAAGATTTGGCCAGATGAGTTACTCCAAGCTTTATTAGATTCCTCCAGTAGGATGTTCTTGGCAGTATGTTTGAAGGTGCTTTTATTTACACCGCAGAAGGGTTCAGGACCGACGAATGGTTTAGATGCGCCGCGCCGTCTTTTGCTAAGATGTCTACCTTCTCGTTACCATCATAGCCTTTGTGTGCTGGGATCCAATGGAGGATTACAGTGTTTTTCCTTGCTAGTTCAGAGAGCGACATGACTGTCTCTTGGACTAGTTTGGATCTTATGACAGGTGAGCTTAACGCCTTAAGTGCAGCTTGGCTGTCTGAAAAAATGAATATTGTTTTGTTTTTCGTGTTCGATGAACGTATTATTCTCGAACATTTGTTAATGGCAAAGACTTCAGCTTGGAAAATGGACGAGTAACTGCCCAGACTTACTGAGAAATTCGCTGTTGGACAGTCGCTGAAAATGCCGGAACCTGTACCAGTTTCCATTTTTGAGCCGTCTGTATACCAGACCATATCTTGCCTTGAAGGATGAGGTTTTGTGTTCTCCCAGTCTTCCCTAAGGGGGATGACAATGGAGAAGTTGAGTTTAAAGTTGTACATCGGAATAAAAGCATCCAAGCACATACTAAAGGTATTAAGTTTTTCTAGACTTTCCATAATCGACAGATGTCCTTTCGGGTATGGATGTGATTTTATGTGTCCTTGATGGAAAAGACGGTGTGTCGCCAGTGTTGCTTCCATTTTTATGAAAAGGTGGATTGGAGGTAGTCCTACAATGACGTTTAGAGCGTATGTTGGTGTTGTGCGCATGCATCCAGTAATGCATGTTGTTGCCAATCTTTGAATCTTTTCAAGTTTTTGGACTGCCGTTATTTCTTTTATTTTTGTCCACCATACAACAGCTGCGTACGTTATTGCTGGTCTGACTACCAGCGTTTATAGATCGTACATCATTTTAGGTTTTAAACCCCAGTTTTTCCCGCATACGCTGCGACAAGTCCATAGGGACTTGGTTGCTCTGCTGGAGATGCGTTCTAGTTGAGGGTTCCATGACATTTTGCTGTCTAGGATGATCCCCAGGTATTTAGATTCCTTGGAAAATGGTATTGTTTCCCCATAGAGATTGGGGGGTATTAGAAGATTTAGTTTTCTTCTTTTTGTGAATGGGACAATAACTGTCTTACTGGGATTAACAGAGAGACCTTCATCTGAGCACCAGCTTTGTACTGTGTTCAGAGCTGTCTGAAGTCTTCTTGATATTAGTGTTTCTGATGAGCCTTGTATGACAATTGCTAGATCATCTGCAAAGCCCACTGCATAGATGCCTTGGGTTGCAAGTAATCTTAGTAGGCTGTCTACAACTATTGACCAGATGAGTGGTGAGAGAACTCCACCTTGTGGGCAGCCTCTTGTTGTTAGTGCTGAGATTTCCACTTCTTCGATATTGCTGTGGATAATTCTGCTGTTCAGCATGGACATTATCCAATTGCGAATCACTTGTGGAACGTTGTGGTGCCTTAGAGCACGGTCTGTAGACACAAAGGAAGTGTTATTGAAGGCTCCTTCTATGTCGAGAAATGCCACTACGCAAATTTCCTTTTTATCTATAGAGAGTTCGATCCTAGTAACTAGGTAATTCAACGCGGTTTCCGTGGATTTGCCTGGTTGATATGCGTATTGTGATGTGGATAGTGGGTGGGTAGCTAATTGCTTATCCCGGATGTGTCTATCAATTACCTTCTCCATACATTTAAGAATGAATGACATTAGACTGATTGGCCGAAAGGATTTAGGACTTGGATCCAGATTCCTTCTTGCTTTTGGCAAGTAGATAACTGTTACTCTTCTCCAGCTTTCTGGTATGTGACCAAAAGCTAGGCTGCAAGTGAACAGTTTTGATAAAATGGGCGCAATTATGGCAGCCCCGTTCTGCAGTAGGGCAGGGAAGATGCCGTCTTCCCCAGGAGCCTTGAATGGTTTCAATGAGGAGATTGCCCATTTGATGATATTGGTGTTGCAGATTTGTCTGGCCGTTGACCAGTCTTCCCTAGATGGAAACATATGCTGTTCCCTTTGGGATGAAAGGTTTATTGTTGGGTCTATAATGATAGATTGTGGAAGTGGGTGTCTATTAGGAGTTGCAGAGTTTCAATTTTGTTCTTAGTCTGAGAGCCGTTTTCCTTGGTAAGGGTACCTAGGTTTGCCGGCTTGTCGGACGCGACAACGTGGAGTCTGCAACTAGAGGAGACATCAGAGATACTTTCTACAAATTGTTTAAAAGAGGCCTTTTTGGCTTTTTTAATTTCATTATTGTATTTGGTGAGAGCCGTAGAGTAGGTTTGCCAGTCAGCATTGCGTTTTGCTTTGTTGAAAAGTTTCCTTACTTTCGATCTCAATTTCTTAAGGTTGTTGTTCTACCAAGGGGTTTGCCTTTTAGTTGATCTTGTTTTCAGAGGGCAGTTGTCCTCAAAGGCAGTTATGATAGAGTTTTTTGCGTAGTCCGCAAAGAAATCTAATTTAGCTTTGCTATTAATGTTTGGGATTTTGTCTCTTAGAGAGTTTTCCAGATCTGTTTTATACGAGACCCAATCTGTTTTTCTCTTTTGACGATATGTTAGACAAGATATTATGTTTGTGTCTAGTTTAAAGCGTATGTGTCTATGATCAGAGCAGGATGGCTCGGAGGACACCCTCCAGTCATAGACAAGGTTTTTAGAGAGAGATGAAGACAATGTAATGTCTAGGACCTCTCTTCTAGTTTTGGTGACAAAGGTGGGTTCATTGCCAATATTACATATATTTAAATTTTCTTTAAAATACTCGACTAAATTGTCAGCACAAAATATGAATTTCTCCATCGTCACTCTTTAATTTAATTATGTATTAATGAAGAATATTCAAAGTATTGAATGCATGTTTTTGACACTATGTGGGTGGTATTCAAAACAGCACAGATTAAAATGACTATCTTTCTCGACTTGGTATTATCTTCAATATTATTTAATTAATAATAATAAGAATGCTTAGATTTTTGAAAAAGAGTAATCAAACACTTTAATAAACTACAGCACACGTACCTGTTGGTGGTGAGTTGTTAGAGTTGACAAGAACTGGTTTTCTTGGTGTGCTCTATTGTGTTGTGGTGTGGTGAATATCGCACTGATGGGTATGCGGGCGCTATGAGCTACGACCTCTTCTTCGTTAAGACTTTTCTGGCAGGTTCGTTGAATTTTGATTTGATCGATGATGATCGATGTAGATATGGATATTTTCCTTGGATGTCTATATGGTGGATGTGCGTTGATCGCTGATTAATGGCTTTTGATGACTATTTAAGGTGAATGTTAGATGATAGAGCGAATTTAACCAATAATCAATGATTAAGAGTGGATTATTTGATCGATGGCTGTGTGTTGAATACGAAAATTAGATGATTGATTGTAAATGGCTTTTGATGCGTGAATTCTGACTGATAAAATGTTGATCTGATGAGAATGGTGAATGCTGAAGATCACTGATAGCAATAGTTGAATGAAGTAGATTTTTAATTGGATTTTGATGCTTCCACGTGGTATGAATCTGGTTGAAGATCGGGAACGAAAATTCCTTGTTTTCTTCTCGAGCAGTAAAGTAAGTAGAAATACTGTATAAAATCGGAGATTTTTGTTATCCGGCTCGAAGGACCAAATGTTGGGATGCGGTATTGATCCCGGATTGTGTAAAAAGAGAGTTAAAATAAAACAAGAACTTTTAGTATAAAAGGCTCACAAATGATTTATTAAGAGCTAGTGATCTTACCTCGACGAGTGTTAGTACAAGAAGAAGGAAGTATAAAAGTAGGAAGTCCACAGGAAGGCCAAAATAGCTGAAAGTAATGAAGGGTTACATAGGCATTCAAGACGCCCCCTGTGGCTTTATGCAATTTAACAATTAAGGTGTGTAAAAAGTAGGCTGACTTAAACACCGGTAGTTTTGTAAAAGCGTCACGTTCGGTTCCAGCTTGGTGCTAGCTTTATTTTTATTTATTTTTATTTTTATTTTTATTTGTAAATGCTTAGCTTACACCGTAAGATATAATATCTTATTTGGGGTGTAGCTTTAAAATAGTTATTCAGCTACTATATATTAAGAAAACTAAAAAGAATTACATACAATGTTTCATTATTCAAATTCAAATCACACATTACTAAAGTAATTTCTAAGTTTGCTCTTTAAAAGTATTGTACTATTTGTGCTTCTAATATCTCGCGGCAGTAAATTCCATTGACGTATAGAATTGACGAAAAACTGTCGTTCAGATGTGAGGCAATTAAAGCGAGGAATCACAAGGTTCATTGACCTATTTGAATTTAAAAATCTTATTTCTTGGTACAAATCAGCTGGTTGTTGATTAAGAAGTATATTCGAAAACTAGGTTAAGGCCCGAAATTCAATAAATTTTTGAAATGGCATCCCCAGAAAATTTATTGCGTGTTGTGAAACACTGTCAAACCGTCGTAGTCCATATACATAACGTATTGCATTATTGAAAGCAACGGTGCAACGGCTTTCTTTTGCTTACATAGTCTAAGTTACAAAAAAATTCACAACCATAAGTAAGCCGAGGTAAAATCATTGTTTTTACGAGTAAGGTGCGGATTTTTAAGGTCGTGAAAACTGCGTTGGCCAAAGTGTACGGAGAACACCATACGCCTTACCAACAATTTGGTTTACGTGATCTTTCCAGGTTAGGCTACAATTAAAGACAACACCTAAGTTTTTCGCTGTCTCAACATATTCAATAGAGGAACCATTTAAATTTATGGACGGAAAATAAGATGTATCAACCTTGCTCTTAGAAACAATAATACACTTGGATTTCTTCGGGTTAAGCATTAAGCTTTTTTTTTCTGACCACTGTACAATTGCTTCTAGATCATCGTTTATACAGGACGCAGCATTTTCGATAAGTCTCAATGGGCTACTAATGTACAACTGGGCATCATCAGCGTATAAGCGTATAGAACAATGCTTTATTACTGTGGGAAGCTCATTGACATAGAGTGAGAAGAGAAGTGGGCCAAGAATAGATCCCTGAGGTACACCGCTAGCATTTGGTATAAAGTCAGAAAGGGTTTTATCTACTTCAACTGCTTGCATTCTTTTTGTTAGATAAGAATGAATCAAACTGACTGCATTAGAAAAGTCCAGAAGTACCAAAAACGTTATGTTACCGAGATCGATATCTTTCCTAATATCTTCAATGACACTAATTAACGCGGTGATGCAGCTATTATTCTTACGAAATCCAGATTGTTTTAATGTTAAGATATTTTCATGCTCTAAGAAGTTACTTATTTGCTTCTGAATAATTTTTTCAAATGCTTTTGATAAAAAAGGCAATATAGAAATAGGCCTGAATTCATCACCTTTTGAACTTTTCGGTACTGGCACAATTTTTGCCATTTTCCATTGCATGGGAAATTCGTTACTAGAGATAATTGTATTAAAAATATGCGTTATATGTGGTAAAATTACAGGCAAAAGAAGTTTCAAGAATAAGGGGTGAATTTCATCAAGCCCAACGGAGTTAGATTTGATCAAAAGGATCACTTCTACGATATCTTCGGGCGAAACTAGAGAAAAGTTAAAGAGGCTTGTATTTGAAGTATCACTGCCGAAATCTGTAGGTAAAATGGCATCAGGAACTGTGTTACTAGAAGCAACGTTACAAATAAAACTTTGATTTAAGGTATTCACGTCTATATCCTCGCTTGGGTTATTTCGAGACTTAACAATGCCTATCCGCTTAAGGCTTTGCCATATTTGTTTACAGTTATGAGATTCATTAAAACGGCTAGAATAGACAGCGGCCTTTGCATTGCGAATAGCTAAAATAGTTTTGTTGCGTAAAGAGCGGAAAGAGTCATAATATACTAACAATACGAAACCTTTTCCAACGTTTAAAAGCCAAGTCACGTTGTTGCATCAATAATCTGATCTCATTAGTGAACCATGGTTTGTTGCGAGGATCACAGCTTTTGGTTTTCAATGGTACGTGTTTTTCAAAAAGCCTTAATACATTATTGTTGAGAATATCAACCTGCTGAGTTGATGTTGATTTTAAAAAGATAATATCCCAATTAGTGCTATGCACATCAGTTTGAAGCGATTGATAGTTAATGTGCTTAAAATCCCTATATTGAAATGTGTTAGTTTGAATATCAACTTGAAAGTCAAATTTAAGGTAAATAAGATCGTGTTTAGAGAAAGCAGGTGCAACTAATTGATCATACAACACCACTCTGCATCGATGGCTCACAATAAACAAATCCAACAGCGTAGGCTCAAAATTGGAGAAATGTGTTGGGATAGATGTATTTACGGAGCAAAGGTTGAGAGATCTTAATTCATCAACTAAACAGTTTTCTTCTAAAAGGTTACAATTCAAATCACCACACAAAACAGTGTAGGTATATGAAGTGGACAACTCTCCAAGTGTGGTTATAAGTGGTGAAATACAAACATTCCGGTTTGGTCTGTATATAGTACCCAACAGCAGTTTTTCAATCCCATTTGTCAACAAACCAGTGGCAGCACTGGTTTGTGTGTTATTAGTCTTGCTTAATTTAGCTCTGTCGAAAATTTCATTTCATTACAGTATTTCTATTGATTTTAATATCATTGTGAATTGTTTTAGTGTTTTGAAGTGTTTAAAATCAATTAAATCAATTAAATTTGTTTGTTTCCTGCATTTTTGTAGTGAATTAGTTTTATTTGTTTGTCGCTCTGCATTCATTGTGTTTGGTGAGAAACAGATTTTTTTTTTTATTTTTCTGTTCCGTTTGAGTGTGTTTTGAGTGATTTCAATAAACTTTCTCTTCTCTTTCTATTAATTTGTAAATCTTAACTATCATCTTTGTCTAAATTAAGTATATTCCAATTTAATTTTGTATATCAAAAGTAAAAACTCCCCCTAAATTATCTGCTTGGTGGTGCAATCGTCTAGCAGACCAGCATTTTTAGTACAATTCAACTCCCGGAACACAAGTTCAAATCCCATTGGGGTCACTTTTTTTTTTTTTTTTGTTTTTTGTTAATAATTATTATTTTGATTTCAACTTATTTTTATTGCACTTGCAAATTAATTTAATTTTTAATTACATTTTTAACATGGCTTGTGCAGCGGGTAAATGCATCGAAAACGCCAGTGCTCCTCTCTTTGAATGCTATGGGCCTTGCGGGAATGTCTTCCATTCCAAGTGTATTGGCTCAAGCAATGCATTTTTGGACAAAATAAGTGCATCAAAGATTGCTTGTTGGTATTGCTCAGAATGCAAAAAGATATCCCTGTACCTACTGGCTATTAAAATGTCCAATTTTAAACTAGATATTTTGAAGCTGTCGAAAGGCTTTGAGGAACTTCTTAAGGTTTTCAATGACAGTGTTTCTAACCTTGCTTCATTTTCATCTCCTTATAGTTCCGTTGATACTTCAACCTCAACTGATGAATTGGGGCCTTTAGTCATTGAGAAACCGCAATTGTTAGTAGACCTTCAATCGCAATCGAATTCCTTAGCTACCAGCTCGGCCATAGCATTATCCAAAAACTCAAAAAAAAAAATCGCGATGGTGCAGTAGCTAATCAAGTTTCTAGTCCTCCTCCAAAGCGCAAAACACTGAGGAGCAATACGAACAAAGATCAACTGAACAGTTTACTCGTTCTTCCTAAGTCCAATGCGTCAGTTAGTAAAAATCCCATCTCTAATAGTAACCTAGATGCAATAGAATCCACCACATCAATGATCGAAAACTCGCTTTCTATGGACACGCAGGATGTAATTGAACCTGTTTCTCTGGGAATAAATGTCCTTATGGAAGCAGTTCCCAAGGTTAGGTTAGGTTTAAATGGCTGTCAGGAAAACAAACTGACACACTTAGACCAATATTAGGTCCATTGTGATACCATAAGTATTATGCGAGGGAATACCTCACTTAACAAAACCATTTGGAGCTTTTAATAAAGCGAAGGATATGCAGGGGATCTGTGTGTGCCAGATCGCTTGGATCATCAAGAAAATATTTTCCTAGATGCCGCTTTCTTTTAAAAGAGAGTGCAGGACATGAACAGAGGAGGTGTGGGATTGTCTCCTCCTCCTCCTCATCTAAGCAACTTCTGCAGAAGTCATTTGAGGGAACGCCAAGTCTTATGGCGTGTCTTCCTATCAGACAATGTCCGGTGATGACATTGATTACGGAGCTAACTTGCAATCTGGTAATTGATAACAAATGTCTTGTGCGTTTTGGATCTAGACCAGGCCATATCCGTTTTGTTGCCACGCACGTGGTGATATTGTACCACCTATGATTTGTTCTATCCATTGCCTCTTGCTTTAGCATAAGTTTACATGTAGCGATTGGTATACCAATATTCAACCTGCTGGTTGAGATCGGTAGAACGGTTCCTTCTCTGGCGAGTTCATCGGCTTTGCAGTTACCCACGATATCTCTGTGCCCCGGCACCCAAATAAGGTGAATATTGAACTGTTCAGCCATCTCCTTAAGAGATAAGCGACAGTTGAGGGCGGTTACTGAGTTCGTAGAAACAGCGCCGAGTGATTTGAGGGCTGCTTGACTATCTGAGAAAATCCGGATATTCGTTGAGGATATCACGTTTTCTTTTAGCCATGATAGGACCTCTTTGATCGCCAGAATTTCCGCTTGGAACACGCTACAATGGTTTGGAAGGCGGAACGAGAGACTTACGTTAAGTCGGTTTGAGTACACCCCACAGCCTACCCCTTCTTCGGTTTTTGAACCATCTGTATAGAAATGAATTGAATCATCTCTCAAAAATTCTTCGTCTTCCCAGGTCGTTCTCGGTGGGATTGAGACTTGGAACTTATTATCAAAAACCAATTGGGGGATGGTGTAGTCGGAGTGACAGGGGATTGATCCGAATAAATGCAGGATTGCAGCATGACCGATGTTGTTATCGGTCCATTGGGAGATAGCTCTCATACGAGTGGCTGCACTGGCGGCCATTTGTTTGCTGAAGATATCTAGTGGTGTGAGGTTTAGGAGTGTATTAAGTGCAGCTGAGGGTGTTGATCTCAGTGTTCCACTTATACACAGACAGGCTGTTCGTTGGACCTTGCTTAAATTATCGCAGTAGGTCCTTTTATCAAGAGCGGTCCACCATACCACTACTCCGTATGTGAGTATTGGTCTGATGACCGCGGTGTAGAGCCAGTGGGTGATTTGGGGGGAGAAACCCCATTTGTTACCAATGGCTTTTTTGCAGGAAAATAAGGCCACGGTGGATTTCCTGATTCTTTCCTGTATATTGGCTTTCCAATTTAGCTTTTTGTCTAGGATTATACCTAGATATTTGGCTTCGTTTGAAAGTACAAGTGAGATTCCATTTATTGATGGAGTTGTTAGTTGAGGAATTTTATATTTCCTGGTGAAGAGAACGAGTTCAGTTTTCTGAGGGTTGACCCCCAGATCACATTTTCCCGCCCATTTTAGAAGTTTATTTAGAGCGGTCTGCATCAGGTCCGTAAGGACGTGAGCATGTTTGCCGGACACCGCAATGGAGACGTCATCTGCATATGCAATCACTTTGAATCCCTCAGCTTCTAAGTCAACTAGAAGTTCATTGACTACTATATTCCATAGAAGAGGGGATAGGACTCCGCCTTGCGGTGTTCCTCTACTGACAGATCTCTTTGCAGAGAAGTTTCCTAGAGTAGAGTTGATTCTCCTGCTTTTTAGCATTAGATTTATCAACTCCACTATGGAATCATCTACTTTGAGCTTCGTCAGTGCCTTTGTAATTGCAGAGTTGCTGACGTTGTTGAAGGCGCCCTCTATGTCGAGGAAGGCGGCCAGAGTGAATTCTTTGTGATGGAGGGAATATTCTATAGTACGTACCAGGGTGTGTAGGGCCGTTTCTACAGATTTTCCCTTGCAGTAGGCGTGTTGTGCTGTAGATAACAATTTTGGATCTATAGCTGTACGCAGGTGGATATCAATCAGTCGTTCTAAAGTTTTAAGAAGGAAAGATGATAGACTTATTGGTCGGAGATCTTTTGGGTTTAAGTGGGATGATTTCCCAGCCTTAGGTATAAACACCACCTTGACTTCTCTCCACTGAGTGGGGATATAGTTCAAGGTGGTACAGCCGATGAGAATTACTTCAAGGACAGGGATAATAATGTCCGCGGCCTTTTGAAGTTCGGCTGGAATTATACCATCAGGTCCAGGGGATTTGTATGGGTCAAAGCTGTTAATGGCCCAAACTAGTTTTTCCCTTGTAATCAGATCGGGGTTGTTTGTTGTTATGCTACCTGGTTCTGTGGAATCATAGTTGCATAAGTTCTTAGAGCTTCCTGGAAAGTGAGTGTCCAGAAGCAAATTGAGCGTTTCTTCGCAGGATTCTGTCCAGCCGTCAGCTGTTTTCAAACTGCTAGGCATGGTCGGACTCTTTGAGAGGATTTTTCTTAATCTAGAAGCTTCTGAAGTATCTGCTATTTTTCCACAGAAGTTTCTCCAGGAAGTTCTTTTATTCTTCCTCAGTTGATATTTATAAGTTTTGAGGGATTCCTTGTAGGAGTCCCAGTCTATTAAAGTTTTAGATTGTTTAGCTCGGTTGAAAAGTTTTCTACATTCCTTCCTGAGCGGTTCTAGCCCCGAGCTCCACCACAGTGGTTTCTGTTTTCCTCTTATTTTTATAAGAGGACAGGATTTCTGCAGTGAATGGTTAAGGGCAGTGGTAAGATCATTGACTTTTTTGTCTAGATCCTGTTTGTTTATAGGGTTTTGTAAAAGTTCAGGTTTAATAAACTTTTTCAAAATTACCCGATATTTTTGCCAGTCAGTTTTCCGATAATTTCGGAAGACTGGTTGCTTGAGAGGTTCCTCATTTAGATCAAATTGAATGTGTCTATGATCAGCAAAGGAGTGTTCAGTAGATACTTTCCAATTAGTAATCCTATGATGAACCGAGTCGGAGACAAGAGTGATATCTAAAACTTCTTGTCTGTTTTTGGTAATGAATGTTGGTTCATTGCCAATATTACTTACTATAAGGTTAGTACTTAAAATAAAATCAAAAAGTGACTCACCCCTTTCATTTATGTCAGTACTACCCCATACTGTGTGATGCGCATTAGCATCGCATCCAATGATGAGGCAGATCTTCTGCCGTTCTGCTGCAGCGACAATCCTTTTAAATAAGTCGCATGGAGGAGGGCCAGGATGGTCATGGCCGAGGTAAGCTGATACCAGCCAGTAGATGTTGTCACTGGTCTGGTATCTTATTGTGGTTACATCACGATTGCTGTAATGAGGGAGTAAAAATACATTAGTGCTACTTCTTACCAATATGCAGGATCTGGGTTCACCTTTGTCCTTCATATACAGTAGAGTATATCCAGGAGTCCTTAGTCCTCGAACGGTGGACTTGATGATCCAAAGCTCTTGGATAAGGACAATGTCTTCCCCCCTCTTGTTTAGACGGAGGAGAAGGGAGGCCGAAGCCTGCTTGGAGTGTTGGAGGTTAATCTGAGTTAGCTGCACCATCTTGGGAACAACTAAGTAGACTAACCCCCACCACGGTCTGGTTGAGGTCGTCGTCTGTTTCGCTCTCAGAGTTTGACCTAAGAAGGTCATCCTCGCTGAGCGAAACCTCGTTAGCGGAGTCATCAGTCTCCAAGTCGGAGAATTTGACGACGTTTTGGGCATCGGAGTCATCAGTCTCCAAGTCGGAGAATTTGACGACGTTTTGGGCATCCAAGTCGGATGTGGAGGGTTTGTTATCATACGTTTCAGCAGAAGATGTGCCGAGTTCGTCTATCTCCATGGATGGAGGGTCGACTTGCCCTGCGGGTTCTTCCACTGAAGACGCACTTTTTGTTATGGAAGATGGAACGATGTTCAGTTCTTCATCTCTTTTGTATATTTTTAAGGCAATATTTGACCAGCCGAACCGAATCACGCCTTTTGTCGCAGCCAGGGGAGCTAGGGAGTCCTTATTGATGACTATTATAGCCGATCTATAGTGACCCTCCGGCTCTTCCAGCTTCGCGACTTTCCAGTCATGGGTAGGAAGGGCTGGATTGCCGAATTGAATCATTTTCATGATTGTTTCTTTGCAGGAGAGTTCTGCTGGTAATCTAGCGCGAGCTCTAGGCCTGCAAGGGATATCCTCCCTTGACACGACTTCAAGCTTAGCACCAGGCCAGAGTCCCTCTAACCTGCTTATCGCAAGCTTATACAGATCGCGCGATCTTTCTCCATCAAACGCGATTAACCTGACGCGCCCCTGATACCATCCTGCGTCTTCAAAGATGGCAGGTTCCCCTGGGTTTTCCATCATAAGAGTCCAGTAGGAGGCCTGGAGCTTGTTCATGATGATCGCCCATTGATCGAAAGAGATCGCACCATCCGCGTTACTCCTGTCAATGACAGCGAAAATGGGTTTGTCCTTCAGTGCGTCACTGTACGACATGTCTTTTTTGGAGCTGAGGGTGCTTGGTTTTTGCACCTTAGGCCTTTTGGCGTTCGGGGTTGACTGCTCGAACGAGCGTTGGCGCTTAGACGTTGAGTCTTCGCTGTGTTTTTCATTTATTGCAATGATTTTCATTGCCCACTCAAGTTTGGCAGATTGCGTTGAATCAAGCTTAGGTTTAGGTACCGCACCTAACACCTTCGCAATTTTCTCCGCATTCCGCCTTTCTTTGTGGTTTGGGAATGTAGGGAGGTTGGGATGCCCTTCGTTGTCCGTTCCACTGTAAGACACAGTTTCACCTTCAACTTGGGGGTTAGGGGGATTGGAAACCCTTTCGTTTTCAGTTCCACTGTAAGTCACAGTTTCACATTCAACTTGGGGGTTAGGGGGATTGGAAACCCTTTTGTTTTCAGTTCCACTGTAAGTCACAGTTTCACCTCCAACTTTGGGGTTAGGGGGATTGGACACCCTTTCGTTGTTTGTCCCACTGTAAGTCACAGTTTCGCCTACAACTTGGGGGAGGGAAGGAGTGTTTCCGGAGCTCGAAGGAGGTCCTCCCCTTTCAGCCACGGAGCCGAAAGTCTCGGCACCCGTACCGTCCGGGTTGGTCGACCTTGCGTCCTTTGACATAGGATGGGATGAGGTGGGAGGTTGGGGCAGTGTTTTTGATGAGGGTAGCCCTTTCGTCAACATATCACAGTTCGCGTTGGAACCGAAAGTCTCGGCCCCTCTACTTGCTGCAACAGTCTTCTCCGGGGTCCCTACAATACGGGCAGTATGAGTGGAAGTGCTACAAAGAGTCACTGCAACTCTTCCACTGGTATGGGCATCCTCCTTAGGAGGGGCGTTAAAACCAGAGGGCTCTCCACATTTCTTGGTTGGCTTGTGAGGCCTTCCTTGAACTGCAGTCGGCTCCCCAGCCCTTCCGCAAATCGCTTTTCCTTTCTTCGTAAATAAATTTGTCACTGGCGACTTATCCTCTTTCGAGGCCAAGCCATCGCCGGCAGTCGCGACACCTGCCGACTTTTGAACGTATATCCCCGTTCGTTTTTTATACCTTTTATTTTCTTTTTCCATTTTTTCAGTTTTCAAGTTTTCTAACATTGAGGTTTTGTTTTGAGTTATGTTGGTTGGTCAGGTTCTGCAGCTGGATTGCTGGAGAAGATGTCCATAAGCACCCCCACCACGACAAGGTCAACTCATAGGGGGTGAGCAGTTCCCAAACCTAGATCAGCAGTTCCCAAACCTAGATCACTTTTTGTCTCACGACTTAGACCAGAAATCACGTCAGATGATGTTTTGCGTCATTTGGTTGACAAAAAGAGTATCCCCTCTGTTACGTCAATTAAATGTAATAAAATCAGTAAAAGCAATAGCTTTGTTTCTTCATTTAAGTTAGTTGTTCCTCCTTCCCTCTCTAATTCTGTACTGAATAGTGATTCTTGGCCTGATGGTACACTCATTAAAGAGTTTACATTACGCAAGAAAAAAGCAGTTAGAACTGAACGGATACCTGAACCAAAAAACTAAATAGAATTACCCTCTTCTACCAAAATGTAAGAGGGCTTCGTACTAAAACTACGGATCTTTACCTTAACTCTCAAGTCTTCTCGCATGACATATTTGTCTTAACTGAAACCTGGCTCAATCCAAGTCATTTGGACACTGAGCTCTTTAGTCAGGACTTCTCAGTTTATCGTAAAGACCGTCATTACGATAAGCCAGAAGATGTGGGAGGTGGTGCATTGATTTCTGTAAGAAATATTTATATGTCGTCTCAAATCACTTTTCCTTTTTCCTTTACAATTGATGTCTTATGTGTCAAAGTATCCGTACAGTTAAATAGTATATATGTCGTAAACGTCTATATTCCTCCAAAGAGTCCTGTCCAGCTTATACTGAGCTCTCTTTAGTTTTAGATTATGTAATGGAATTGTGTTGTATGAAAAGCTATATTTTATTGTTGGGCGATTTTAATTTGCCAGAAGTGAATTGGGTCCCTTCTAAAGACGGATCCTTTCAAGTTGCATCTTTGACTTCGTCTCAGCAAGAGCTTCGTTTACTAGACAATATCATTTCCTCAGACTTACAGCAAATAAGCTGTATTAGAAATTTTATGAATCGCATGCTCGATTTAGTTTTTTCATCTGACGCAGTTAGTACTGTTGTTCTTAAATCTAAGTATGGCATTACTAACTTAGATAATCTTCACCCACCTTTAGATATTTTTCTGGATCTGAGCTCTGATTTATATGTTCGAAGTAACTCATTTGACTGTTCATATACTTTTGACTTTCGGAGAGCGAATTTCGATTTGCTTTCCGAAGAACTCATCAGAGCCGGTATATGTAATATATCAGCTTCTGACAATATCGACGTTGCAGTCAAATGCTTTTACTTGATTTTGGAAAATTGTATGAACAAAATTATTCCCTGAAAAATACTTAAAAATTCCTGCTTTAATCAGCCTTGGTATACCAAAGAACTAAAGATTCTGCGGAACAAAAGGAACAAAGCCTGGAAAGCCTACATTAAGACTCATTCTACATCTGACCACAATGTTTATATTAGTTTTTTTGAAAACTTTAACACGCTCTCTAAAACTCTTTACTCCAACTACCTTAGACAGATGTCTTTCTCTTTGAGGGATGACCCGAAAAGTTTTTGGCGATTTGTGAATTCAAAGAAAAAATCTGATGGGTACCCAGTTAACTTTATTTCTGGTGATACTCCTCTAGAGAATACTAACGATATTTGTAATGCCTTCGCTAATCATTTTCGAAGCTCTTTCTGTGATACCCCCGTAGTAATCGATGAAAAC
The DNA here is from genome assembly GCA_949752695.1 of Melanostoma scalare. Taxonomy (NCBI): domain Eukaryota; kingdom Metazoa; phylum Arthropoda; class Insecta; order Diptera; family Syrphidae; genus Melanostoma; species Melanostoma scalare. Next base: position 100,237,590 of record OX456985.1, on the reverse strand, counting down.
TACTTTACGTATTTACGTAACTGCTCTCAAGTAAGCTTTAATAATATCCCTGTTCATAGTGACAAAATTTTAAAATATTTATCACTTCTGCAAGATGACTTTTCGTCCGGTCCGGATGGAATCCCGCCAATTCTTTTAAAGAAATGCCGTTCCATAATAGTGGTCCCACTTCAATATCTTTTTCAGCTTTCAATCAAAACAGGCGTTTTCCCAAGTCTTTGGAAAAAGTCCTTTATCACTCCGGTTTTTAAAAAGGGTGATAAGATAGAAATAAAAAACTACAGGCCTATATCCAAACTGTCTTGCATCCCCAAACTCTTTGAGCAAGTTGTTGAGAGAACGCAAGCTTTTTTGTTTCTCTGTTATAAATTAATCAGTTCAAGATACGATCTTGGCTGATTATTGAAATAAATTACGATTTTTAAAGACGCGGTCCTTGCTGCTTGACTGCTTTATTGAGAAGAGATCCAAAGTTAAGTTTTTGACAACTTGAAGAATTTTGACAACTTGTGACATTTACTTGTAAATAGTTCACAATAACATAGAATAACATAGGATGGTATACAGGTTGCATCAGCATGATTAAATACTTGAATAATTTAACTTGTATGAATATTTTATGGTAAGTCAAAATAAAATAGTTCTGCATAATAGTATTTAACATTCAACATTCTCCCCCCCCTTGAAGGAGCTTCGGTTCTTCAATTGGAAGTCGTCTAATCCTTGTTGTGGCTCGTTGAGTTTCACCAGTTGATGTTTTGAGAGTGACAACTCTAACAATGTTGTCCTTTCCGGGATGCACTTGAATGACCCTACCAAGTCTCCATTTCAAAGGCGGAATGTTTTCCTCTTCGATAATAACCAAATCGTTTATGGAGATTGGTTTTCCAGACTTAATCCATTTTGCACGTGTTTGCAGGGATTGTAGTTATTCTCTGGACCGTCTTGACCAAAAGTGTTGGAAATACCACTGTAGTTGCTGGTACCGTGTTAAGGTGTTGACGTTCATATGATGCAGCTGTGGTTCGACCGCAGCAGTAAGAGGAGTACCAACCAGAAAATGACCGGGAGTGAGTGCTTGGACATCGTTAGGATCCTCGGATAAAGGTGTGATTGGCCTAGAATTGAGAATGGATTCAATTTGAATAAGAATAGTATTGAGTTCGGGATATGTTAGTGAAGAATTTTGCAAAATCCGCTTCATATGAAATTTGCAACTTTTGACGGCAGCCTCCCACAAACCACCGAAGTGAGGAGATCTAGGAGGAATAGTTTTCCATTCTATTCCATCTGCTGAACACACTTTGATTATTTCTTCCCTATTTTCAGTTTTCATGAACATTTGATAAAGATCATGCAATTGATTTCGAGCTCCGATAAAATTTGTAGCATTATCACTATGTATTACTGAGCATAGTCCCCGTCTACCCACGAATCGCTTTAGAGCAGCCAAAAAACTATGAGTAGTTAGGTCTTCCACTAATTCAAGGTGAACCGCTCTGGTGACGAAGCAAACAAATACCGCGACGTAAGCCTTCATAGGAGATGTGCCTCGACGACGGAAATGAATATAAAAAGGTCCACAGAAATCCACACCTACAATGTTAAAGGGCCTTGACTGTTGCACTCGTTGATGAGGCAGATCACCCATAATTTGGAGATTACGGGATGGTTTTGCTCGAGCGCAGCGAACACATTTGTGGACAATCTTGCGAGTAACCACCTTACCATGTATGGGCCAGAATTTGTCACGCACAATGTTGAGCAGGGCTTGTGGACCAACATGAAAATTCCTTTCGTGGAGGTGACGAACTAAAGTTGTGGTGAATATATGGTCCTTCGGTAATAACATGGGATACTTTGCATCGAAACTCAAATCTGAATTAGATATCCTTCCTCCTACACGAAGTATTCCATCTGCGTCCAAAAATGGCGACAGCGACTTAATGTGACAGCTTGAAGATAGTTGATTTCCTTTAGATAACGTTGTAATTTCTTTCTGAAAACGTAAAAGCTGTACATATTTTACCAGTCCCTTCAGAGCTTGGTTGCGTTCATCAATAGTAAACGGGCCAAATGACTTGACATTTTTCTTCGAGCAATTATTTTTATATCTGAATATGTACGCAACAATTTTGATGAGTGACTCGTAATTATTATGATACTTGATGCCTTCAATGAGATCAGGTTGTATACACATGTTTAAAATAACTTTGGTTTTCTTTCGCTCAAGCTGTAAGTGTTCCGAGCTTAAGATCGTGTTTGAGAGATTCCAGTCTCTTTCAGCCAGCTTCAAGAATGATGGTCCCCTAAACCATTGGTCATTTGTAATTAAAGCTGATGGATATGATCCTCTTGACACAACGTCGGCAGGATTAAGTTCAGACGCAATATGTCGCCATTGAGAAGTTGAAGAGTTTTTATGAATGATCGAAACGCGGTTTGCTACGAATGTTTGCCAATTGCATGACTCCTCAGCTATCCAATTTAAAACAATTGACGAGTCCGTCCAAAAGGTGATATTGTGCATGTTAGCACCAAAAATTTCCTTTAATCGCTTCACTAGCTGAACCATCATCACTGCGGCACATAACTCCAATCGGGGCAAAGCTACCTTACGGACTAGTGCTACCTTTGATTTAGCACATAACAGGTTAGTTCTCACTGTACCATTTTCTTCAACTGAACGCACATAGACGCATGTGCCAAACGCATCTTCTGAACTGTCGGAGAAGGCATGAATCTGATAACTATTCGGATTACCAAAAAATACCCGACGGCCAATGCTTATGTTATTGAGTTCATGTAGACCTTTTCGGAATTTTAACCAGGAGTAGTAACAATCTTGTGGAAGCGCTTCATCCCATGTAAGCTTTAGACGCCACAGCTGCTGCATAAAAATCTTGGCAAGAACGATCACAGGATTTATCAATCCTAACGGATCAAAAAGATGGGCAATGTCTGAGAGAACCACTCTTTTCGTTATGCACTCGGAAAGCAGAGGTGCAATTTCATAGTGAAAACTATCTTCGATTGGGTTCCAGAAAATTCCTAATGTTTTAATCACTTCATTACCCTTTATTTTAAAACATTGCTCACGATCAGTATTTGGAATATTTTCCAATAATTCGAGAGAGTTTGCACACCATTTCTTAAGAACAAAACCACCTTTGCCGAGCAACGTTATTAGTTCGGATTGCAGAGCTTTCAATTCAATTAGAGAGTCACAACCAGTGATCAGATCGTCGACATAAAATTCGGTACTTATGGCTCTCGCCGCCGTAGGAAATTCTTTCCGTTCGTCGATAGACAATTGTTGTAAAGCACGCGTTGACAAAAATGAAGCGCTTGCGGTGCCAAAGGTGACAGTACACAAGCGATAAACTGCAATCTCGTTTTTCGAGTTTCTCCACAGTACATAATGAAATCGTCTATCAGCTTCATCTAGCTGCACTTGATGATACATCTTTGTGATATCAGCTGTCATCACAAATTTGTGCTTCCGAAATCTCAAAGTGATTGAGAAAAGATCGGGTTGAATAATGGGACCTACCATTAGGATATCGTTTAGCGATATACCAGAACTGGTCTTAGCGGTCGCATCGCAAACTACTCGCAGTTTGGTCGACGAACTTGATGGCTTCATGACACAATGGTGGGGAAGAAAATAATGCGGCGAGCTAAGATCTAAATTATTTACTAATTCCATATGACAATTCAATAACATTCCATTCATAAATTCAGAGTATTGTTCAAACAGCATAGGGTTCTTATGAAATCTTCTTTCGAGTGATAGGAGCCTTCTTTTAGCCATGTCATAGGACTTGCCTAATACGTTTGGATTCTGCTTGAAAGGAAGTTTCACAATATAACGACCAGACTCTAAACGCGAATAATGCTTCACAAAATGATTTTCGCACTCTATTTCTTCTTTCGACCTGACATCTGACGAACAATCAAAGTCTTCGATTTCCCAAAATGCTTTTAAAGTTTTGTTGATCTTTTCCTCAGTTTCATATTGGTGCGATGTATCTATAACAGCAAAGCTACGGTTGCTGGAAGTGTTCAAGTTGTTCGATCTCGGTAGTTGACCTGCTACTAACCAGCCAAATAAAGTATTTTGAAGCAAAGGCAAGTTCGACCCTAGTTTGATTTGTCCAACGCGTAATACCGTATAAAATAAATCGACTCCCAATAGTAAATCTATACGCCTAGGAATATTAAATTGTGAATCTGCTAGACGAATATTGTTTGGGATGTCCCAATCTCCGATATCGATCTTTTTGTCAGGTAGCGGCCCAGTGATTTGCGGTATAACTAGCGCCTCTATTGTTGCTGTAAATCCATTGACAAGAGAACCAATTTTAAGAATAGCTTTATGTTTAGCTAGTGTAACAACGTTGTTGTCACACGTTAATGAGGTGTGAGAAGAGAGACGTTGTATTCCTAAACACTGCATGAGTCTGTCTGAAATCAAATGTGTTTGGGAGCCTGAATCCAAAAGTACACGGCATGGGACAAGTTGTTGTAACCTGTTGGTTATGTTTATGATGGCTGTGCCCAAAATATTGTTTTCAGTGCTGCTGGAATACATTCAATGGTAAGTTTGCGCAGGCAATTCGTCAAGCGATGTTTGCCTTTGAGAAGACGTTGGGTGACTACTTGAACTAAGTGAGGTTTGTGGTACAAAATTTTGAGCGTTTTCTACCAGATGTAAAAGTGTGTGGTGTTTCTTTCCACAATTACGACAACCGCTGGACGGACAATTTGCACTGCTGTGATCTGAAGATTTTATGCAGTTGTAACATAAATTGAGTCCCTTAATCTTACTGATACGTTCCGGAATGGAAAGATTTTGAAATTTATGACATCGATAAATAAAGTGACCGGGTACAGCGCAAAAGGTGCAAATGTTTTTTGTGGTAATAAATGCCTTTACTACGTTTCTTGCATTAGATTTCTGACCCTTTTGTATATCGAGTTTTGTTGAAAGGTCAGGGGAAGCAAATTGATTATATGTAATATTACCTTCAAGATGTTGTGCCCTCTTTTTAATAAACTCGGTAAGTTCCTTCAAACTGGGTAATCGATCAGTAGGTGCCTCATCGTTCCACTTACTTAAAGTTGCAGCATCCAACTTGGAAGTCATTATATGAACAACAACATCGTCCCAATGTTCAACAGGTCTCTTCAAATTACTTAATCCAGTTAAATGATTGCTGATCTTATCGATTAAGTTCCTTAATTCCGCTGCGGATGCCTTATGAATCTTAGGATGGTTGAAAATTCGTTGAATGTGCTCTTGCGCAGTAATTTTTTTGTTTTCGAAACGCTCCTTTAACCTTGACAATGCCACTTCGTAATTATCGTCTTCTATTTTGAGACCTTCAATTGGAGCAGCCGCTGATTCGCTAAGCTTCGAGAGAAGATAATGAAACTTAGCTTGTTGAGATAGTTTGGGGTTATTATGAACCAGTGAGACAAACCGATTGTACCAAACCGTCCACTTAGTCACGTCACCTGAAAATGTAGGAAGTTCAATAACTGGCAATTTAACAGAATCATGTTTATTAGAAGTTGAGCGAGATACATCCTTTGATTCTTCACTATCATCATGCTTGTTGTTTAACAGAAACTTAAGCGTAGCAATGGTTGAATAATAGATTTCCTCGTTCTGAGATCGCTCTGAATTGAAGATCTCATCATAATCCACCTCCTCGATTTTTGTCTGTACTACCTTAAAATTGCTAAAAGCGGAGTCTAGGGCTTCAATTCGCACTTGCAGGTCAGGGATAGAAATGGAAGCCGGGTTTTCCTTGGCTTGTACAGCGAATAACCTCACTCTTTCAATCTGATCCATTGCCACAGATCGTCGTGTTCTAAAAGCATCTAGATTTTTGGATTTCCTTTGCTGGGCCTTAAGTGATGCTGCATCAACCAGGTCAACTGCTGAACTCTTTTCAGAATTGCTGGGTTTCGATGTGGCGTCGTCTTCGGGCATCGTGGAAAGTGCAATGTATGTGATTTAATAGATTCGTTGAAATTGTGATAAAATCACGTCGGGGTCACCAAATATGTTGAGAGAACGCAAGCTTTTTTGTTTCTCTGTTATAAATTAATCAGTTCAAGATACGATCTTGGCTGATTATTGAAATAAATTACGATTTTTAAAGACACGGTCCTTGCTGCTTGACTGCTTTATTGAGAAGAGATCCAAAGTTAAGTTTTTGACAACTTGAAGAATTTTGACAACTTGTGACATTTACTTGTAAATAGTTCACAATAACATAGAATAACATAGGATGGTATACAGGGTGCATCAGCATGATTAAATACTTGAATAATTTAACTTGTATGAATATTTTATGGCAAGTCAAAATAAAATAGTTCTGCATAATAGTATTTAACATTCAACACAAGTTGTTTGTGACAGCCTCTCATTCTTTACAAAAAATATTATTTGCAGGCAGCAGCATGGCTTTATGCAGAAAAGATCAACGGTAACAAACCTTCTTTCTTTTCTTCACAAATGTTCCAATGCGCTTGAAAATGGGTATGAGCTCGACTGTATTTACACAGATTTTTCCAAAGCATTTGATCAACTCTCTCATGATGTTATATTATATAAGCTTAAGGCTTTCGGATTTCCTACAATATTTATTGTATGGATATGCTCTTATCTCGAAAATAGAACGTACCAAGTAAAATTTCGTAACAGATTTTCGAATCCCTTCAATGCTCTGTCGGGTGTACCACAAGGCAGTCACCTTGGGCCTTTGCTTTTCATTGTTGCCATTAATGACGTTGTCTCGTGCATTTCGTATAGTGAAATTCTAATTTTCGCAGATGATATGAAAATTTTTAAATCCATTCAAAATACTTCTGATCGCGCACTCCTTCAAAAAGATATCGATAGCTTTGGAACATGGTGTAAAAAGAATGGTCTTAGTCTCAACCCCTCGAAGTGCCAAACTATGACTTTCTCGAAAAAACATGAACCTAGTAGAGCTATGTATTTAATGTCTGGTCATTCATTGTGTAATGTCTCAAGTTTTCGTGACCTAGGTGTTTACTTCAATATTAACCTTGAATTTAGTGAGCACATAAACTCAATTGTTAGGAAAGCAAATTCTATGCTAGGTTTCATAAAGAGGTGGTCAAAAGAATTTGATGATCCTTATGTAACACTATCTTTGTATAACTGCTACGTTCGCCCTCATCTCGAGTACGCCTCACAAGTTTGGTCTCCCCTATATGAAATTCGTAAACATCGTATTGAGGCAGTACAACACAAATTTATACGTTTTGCTTTGAAGGGTCTTCCTTGGGAAGATCCATTCAATCTACCTCCTTACGAACATCGAATTCAACTTTTGCAATTACAAACCCTTAGTCAAAGACGTATCAACAATGACCTAATATTTTTCCATCAGCTTATGACTGGCTTTATTGATGCTCCCTACTTGCTCTCGTCCATAAGTTTTAACTACCGCGGAGGATCTCACCACTTGCGTAATTTAGAGTTGATTCATATCCACCATCATAGAACCAACTACGGCATGCATGAGCCGCTGTCGCGCATGAGTAGGCTATACAATTCTAATTCCCTACTTATAGATTTCAATGTTAATAAAAATTGTCTAAAACAAAAATTTAAAACCAGTGCTCCACATGCATGATTTTTGTTCAATGTTTCTTAGTTTATTATGTCCATGAAAGTATTTGTAGCTTATGTTTTATTTTATTTATAGTAGTTTATTTAATTATTATTGTAATTCATGTTAGGTGTTCTATATTGTATGTCATTATTTGTTTATTTTTTTTTTTTATATATATATAATACATTTTCTATACGTTCTCTTTGTGCTGGTGTTGGTGTTTACTAATCTCTAACACTTGCATTTATGATGAAGAGCGTAGATAAGTACGTACAAATGAGTTTGCTCTAAACTCTGTGCGACTTAGTCTCTGAGATGCAAAAAAAAAAAAAACTCAATGAAAACATATTCGATATCACTATCATCAGCTGAAGAACACTTAAATCGGCACTGTACTTCTTTCCTTATAAAGATCGCAACTCCACCACCTCTACAACGTTTCCTATCAGCTCGAAAAACCCTATACCCACTAAGCGAACAGAGATTATTATTTTGATGGACAGTTAACCAAGTTTCGGATACACAAACAACATCAACCTTAGATTTTTCAAAGATAAACCGAAACTCGTCAATCTTACAAAGCAAGCTTTGTGCGTTTATGTGGCACACCTGAAGACCAGCTTTTTGTCCATTTAAGACTTGAATCATGGTACGAACATTATTATGAGCCATGCTTATTTAAGAGAAAATTCGGAAAGAAGAATAATAAGTACAACCAGAGAGAAACTAGAAAGAAAAAATTAAGTAAACTTACAATATGTGTATATATTCAAAGCAGAAAAAGAAAAGAAATAAGTAATGCGATTGATATTGATATTACTAGTTAAAGATATGAAGAGAAAAGATAACAAAAGAGAAGAAAAAAACAAAAAAAAATAATAATAAAAGAGAGGCGGTAAAGAAAAGAGAAAATAGAATAAGATAGTTCAATTTCTTCAATTTGTGGAGTTGGCATCCCAGGCTAGGTTTTCAATGCAATCGATATGAACATCTGCTTCATTTGTGTGGCGTTTGACATACACTAGTCCTTGATGTGTACACTGATGTTAAATGTTTTTGTTTTTTTAGGCCTAATGCATGTTGTAGGATGGTATAGTTGTGTTTCGTCAGCGCTTCCCGCATGTAAAGAGACTTAGCTGAATCAATGTCGATGTCTTGTAAGCTAATCTCTCTTTAGCAATTTATTTCTGGGTTGTTGAGAGAATTCAGAGCCTGCTAGAGTTAGGATATTGCTTCGTCCCTGGGTTGTTTCCAATAGGGTTTGACTTCTTTGAGGCGTGCTGGAATCGTATTTCTTGTAACTTCTGTTTCAATGTTTTTTTTATTTTTATCTGTTTATTTTTTTTTTTTGCTTTTTGCTGTCATTAGCATTGCTGGCGGCTGATGTCACTTTGAGGGCTGCAGTTCGATTTTTTTTGACGTTTAGGGCTTGGTCGAGTTCGAGTGTCGAATTCTCGAATAGACACTGACTCACGTCGGGGGTCGTAGTGGTCGCTAGAGAGAAACCGATGTTGAGTGAGTGCGTTCAATAATAGAAAAGGATGGAAAATTGGGTATATAATCGACGTGGACGATTCTGTTTGGTGTTAGCGCGGTAAAACGATGTGCGTTGCTATCGCGTCAACGGAGACCAAGGAACGGAACCCTTGACGGTGATGAGTATGAGTACATAGCAACAGACACTTGGCATGGCATCGACATTCGACACAGTCGTAATACGAACGCCATCGGAAGAACACAGACGAGAAACAATTCTATGTTGCAGTAAGCAACACTTAAAATTTTTTTACTTGCATAAGCGGCTGCATCAACCTTAAACTCAAAAAATTAATTAAATAAACATCTGAAATATTCCAAACAAGTACAATTTCAACTTTCGGACTTAAAAATAAGTGTCTAAACGAGTTATTTTTGCGAAAGTGAAAAAAAGTAATCGTAGCCATATTGGAAATAACCTCGCCCAATTTAATACGAGTTGTTCAAGGGTACGTTCCCTGTGCCCCTGTTCTGTAACTATCGCATCGATAAAATTCGTCGAGAAACGGTGAGATTTGAACCGAAATTGGTTTTATCGCATCATCGGGGTTCTGTAAGCGATGACAGGCGATAACTTTATCACGCGAAACGAACTGGAATGAAAATACTGGAAAGGCGGTAAAAACGGGTTTCTGTATAGTCAAAAGTCGATATCCTTTTCATTTTATACGTCAAATTTTATCACTGGGTTCGTAGCAGGCGATAAGACAAGAGGATGATTATGGCTGAGCCCAAAAAGGTAAAATTAATATAAAAATATTGAAATGTTAGGGACTTATATTAAAATTTAAATTTTTAGAGATGTACGCGTTGATATTCGCGCAAAAAGAACTGTTGGTAGACTTCATGCTGCAAAATAAACGAGCGAATTCCTAAACGCAAGATTTGCCAAGTAAGTCTAATGCTAAGCAAAAATAATCCCAAATAAAATTTGCAATGCAATTAAAAGTATGCAAGTGTTTATTGATAGCTGCACAAATTCACTTACAACTGCGGAAAAAAGCAATATACTACGTTTTGGGACATTCTGCTTTGAAGAGATGTTCTTGTCGGCATTTAGGAACTGATTGCTTCACATAATTTGTGCAGGACTTGCGTTTAGGAACTCGCCCAACATTTTGCTAGAGGCCAGACTGCTCACTTTAATTTACACAACAAATTTCATAAACAATATTGAGAGATAGACTTATCGCCTTTCATTGGAAATTCCAGTCAAACTGAAACCGAAACTGAAAGTTATCGCATGCACTTATAGAAACCCAGATCTTTCCAAATGAATCGTTTCATTTTTTAACGATGCGATAACTTATCGCCAAAGATACAGAACAGAGGCACTGGATCACCAAAGCAAAAGCAAATAAAAATGGACATTCTTATCTGGCCCCAGAATTCAGTGTTCCAATCGAATATTGATTCATAATTCCGGTACACTTAAACTGTGCGAGTGCTCGACGCAGGTTAGGTTAGGTTTAAATGGTTGTCAGGAAAACCAACTGACACACTTAGACCAGTATTTGGTCCATTGTGATACCATATGAATTAAGTGAGGAAGAACCCCACTTAACAAAACCATTTGGAGCTTTTTATGAAGCGAAAGAGATGAAGGATATCTGTGTTCGCCAGATCGTTTAGATCATCGAGGAAATATTTTCCAAGATGCCGTTTTCTTTTAATGGAGAGTGCAGGACATGAGCAGAGGAGGTGTGGAATAGTTTCTTCCTCCTCCTCATCTAAGCAACTTCTACAGAAGTCATTTGAGGGAACACCAAGTCTTATGGCGTGTCTGCCTATCAGACAATGTCCTGTAATGACATTGATTACGGAGCTAAAGTGCAATCTGGTTATGGATAGCAAATGCCTTGTGCGTTTTGGATCAAGTCCTGGCCATAGCTGTTATGTTGCCACACACGTGGTGATACTGTTCCACCAATGATTTGTTCTATCCATTGCCTCTTGCTTTAGCATAAGTTTACATGTAGCGATTGGTATACCGATATTCAACCTGCTGGTTGATATCGGTAGAACGGTTCCTTCTCTGGCGAGTTCATCGGCTTTGCAGTTACCCACGATATCTCTGTGCCCCGGCACCCAAATAAGGTGAATATTGAATTGTTCAGCCATCTCCTTAAGAGACAGGCGACAGTTAAGGGCGGTTACTGAGTTCGTGGAAACGGCGCCGAGTGATTTGAGGGCTGCCTGACTGTCTGAGAAAATCCGGATATTCGCTGAGGATATCACGTTTTCTATTAGCCATGATAGGACCTCTTTGATCGCCAGAATTTCCGCTTGGAACACGCTACAATGGTTTGGGAGGAGGAAAGAGAGACTTACGTTAAGTCGTTTTGAGTACACCCCGCAGCCAACCCCTTCCTCGGTTTTTGACCCATCTGTATAGAAATGAATTGAATCATCTCTCAAAAATTCTTCGTCTTCCCAGGTCGTTCTCGTTGGGATTGAGACATGGAACTTATTATCAAAAACCAATTGGGGGATGGTGTAGTCAGAGTGGCAAGGGATTGATCTGAATGTATTCAGGATTGTGGCATGACCGGTGTTGTTATCGGTCCATTGGGAGATAGCTCTGATACGAGTGGCCGTACTTGCGGCCATTTGTTTACTGAAGATATCTAGTGGTATGAGATTAAGGAGTATATTTAGGGCAGCTGAGGGTGTTGATCTCAGTGCTCCGCTTATACATAAACAGGCTGTTCGTTGGACTTTGCTCAGATTATCGCAATAGGTCCTTTTATCAAGAGCGGTCCACCATACCACTACTCCGTATGTGAGTATTGGTCTGATGACCGCGGTGTAGAGCCAGTGGGTGATTTGGGGGGAGAAGCCCCATTTAGTGCCAATGGCTTTTTTGCAGGAAAACAGGGCTACGGTTGATTTCCTGATTCTTTCCTCTATATTGGCATTCCAGTTTAGCTTTTTGTCTAGGATAATACCTAGATATCTAGCTTCGTTGGAGAGTTGAAGTGGGATTCCATTTATTGATGGAGTTATTAGTTGAGGAATTTTGTATTTCCTGGTGAAGAGAACGAGTTCGGTTTTCTGAGGGTTGACCCCTAGATCACTTTTTCTCGCCCATTTTACTAGTTTATTTAGAGCGGTTTGCATCAGATCCATAAGGACGTGAGCATATTTGCCGGATACCGCAATGGAGACGTCATCTGCATATGCAATCACTTTGAATCCCTCAGCTTCTAGGTCAACTAGAAGTTCATTGACGACTAGATTCCATAGAAGAGGGGATAGAACTCCACCTTGCGGTGTGCCCCTGCTGACAGATCTCTTTGCAGAGAAATCTCACAGTGTTGAGTTGATTCTTCTGCTTTTTAGCATAAGATTTATCAATTCCACTAAGGATTTGTCTACTTTGAGCTTCGTCAGCGCCTTTGTAATTGCAGAGTTGCTGACGTTGTTGAAGGCACCCTCTATGTCGAGGAATGCGGCCAGAGTGTATTCTTTGTGATGGAGGGAATATTCTATAGTACGAACCAGGGTGTGAAGGGCCGTTTCTACAGATTTTCCCTTACAGTAGGCGTATTGCGCTTTAGATAACAGTTTAGGATCTATAGCTTTACGCAGGTGGATATCAATCAATCGTTCTAAAGTTTTGAGAAGGAAAGATGATAGACTTATTGGTCGGAGATCTTTTGGATTTACATGGGATGATTTCCCAGCCTTAGGTATAAACACCACCTTGACCTCTCTCCACTGAGTGGGGATATAGTTTAGGGTGGTGCAGCCAATAAAAATCACTTCAAGGACAGGGATTATGATATCCGCAGCCTTTTGGAGTTCGGCTGGAATTATACCGTCTGGTCCAGGGGATTTATATGGGTCAAAACTGTTAATTGCCCAAAAAAGTTTTTCCCTTGTAATCAGATCGAGATTGTTTGGAGTTTTGTTGCTTGATACTATGGAAACATGGTTACATAAGATCTTGGAGCTGCCTGGAAAATGAGTGTCCAGAAGCAAATTTAGCGTTTCTTCGCAGGATTCTGTCCATCCGTCAGCTGTTTTCAAACTGCTAGGCATGGTTGAACACTTTGAGAGGATTTTTCTTAGTCTGGAAGCTTCTGAAGTATCTTCTATTTTTCCACAGAAGTTTCTCCAGGAAGTTCTTTTATTTTTCCTCAGCTGATATTTATATGTTTTGAGGGATTCCTTGTAGGAATCCCAGTCTGTTACGGTTTTAGATAGTTTAGCTCGGTTGAAACGTCTTCTACATTCTTTCCTGAGCGGTTCCAGCCCCGAGCTCCACCACAGTGGTTTCTGTTTTCCTCTTATTTTTATAAGAGGACAGGATCTGTGCAGTGAGAGGTTAAGAGCGGTGGTAAGATCATTGACTTTTTTGTCCAGATCCTGTTTGTTTGTAGGGTATTGTAAAAGTTCAGGTTTAATAAACTTTTTCAGAGTTACCCGGTATTTTAGCCAGTCCGTTTTCCGATAGTTTCGGAAAACTGGGTGCTTGAGACGTTCTTCATTAAGATCAAATTGAATGTATCTATGATCAGAAAAGGAGTGTTCCGTAGATACTTTCCAATTTGTAATCCTATGATGAACTGAATCGGAGACAAGGGTGATGTCTAAGACTTCTCGTCTGTTTCTGGTAATGAATGTGGGTTCATTGCCAATATTACTTATTGTAAGGTTAGTACTTAAAATAAAATCAAAAAGTGACTCACCCCTTTCATTTATGTCAGTACTCCCCCATACTGTGTGATGCGCGTTTGCATCGCATCCAATGATGAGGCAGATCTTCTGCCGTTCAGCTGCAGCGACAATCTTTTCCATCAGGTCGCCTGGAGGACGGCCAGGATGGTCGTGGCCGAGATAAGCTGATACCAGCCAGTAGGTGTTGTTACTGGTTTGGTAACTAGCAGTAGTTACATCACAATTGCTGTAATCAGGGAGTAAAAATACATTAGTGCTACTTCTTACCAATATGCAGGATCTGGGTTCACCTTTGTCCTTTACATATAGCTGAGTATATCCAGGAGTCCTTAATCCATGAATGCAGGATTTGTTGATCCATGGTTCTTGAATAAGGACAACATCTTCCCCTCTTTTGTTCAGGCGGAGAAGAAGGGAGGCCGAGGCCTGTTTGGAGTGTTGGAGATTAATCTGCGTTAACTTCACCATCTTGGTTGCAGCTAAGCAGACTAACCCCCACCACTGTTTGGTTGAGGTCGTCTTCAGACTCACTACCTGAAGTTGACCGTAAGAGGTCATCTTCCTTCAGGCCGTTCTCGGAAATTGAGTCGTCTGTTTCGTCTTCTGATGTTACGGAGGAGGCACTTGGGGGATCTACTTCCATTTCAGGGAGTTTTTCGCCTTCAGCGCTTACCATGCTTGTTGTGTTCGGGGCAGAAGGAGCGTTTACGATTTCTTCGTCTTTTTTATAAATTCTTAAGGTTATGGTCGCCCATCCGAACTTAATCTTACCTTGGGTTTCAGCTAGAGGGGCCATCGAGTCTTTGTTGATGACTATAATAGCCGATCTATTGGGACCGTCTGGTTCCTCCAACTTTGCTACCTTCCAGTCATGAGTAGGTAGGGATAGGTTACCAAATTGGATCATCTTAAGAATTATTTCTTTGTCGGAGAGCTCTGCTGGTATTCTGATGAGAGCTCTTGGTCTGCAAGGAATTTCCTCCTTTGCTACAACTTCGATCTTTGCACCAGGCCAGAGACCTTCTAAACGGCTGACTGCAAGCTTATACAGATTTTGCGATCTCTCCCCATCAAAGGCAATGAGCTTGACTCGCCCCTGGTACCAACCCGCATCTTCAAAAGTTGCAGGTTCTCCCGGGTTCTCCATCATGAGAGCCCAATAGGAGGTCTGGAGCTTGTTCAAGATCATTGTCCACTGATCAAAAGTAATCGCGCCATCTGCATTGCTCTTGTCAATTATGGCGACTACTGTTTTGTCCTTTAACACTTCGCTAAAGGACAAGTCTTTTCTGGTGGAGGTGCTGTGCACCTTTGATCGCTTAGGTTCCGGGATGGTTCCTTCGCATGATCTGTTTCTTTTTGAGGAATCGCCGGTGGGGATTTTGGCAATGATGCTCTTAGCCCACGTAAGTTTAGCGTCCGCATCAGAAGCTCGCTTGTCTATTGGTGTTTCACCAAGAATTTTAACGAGCCTCCTTGCATTTCGCCGTTTCCTACGATTTGGGGGTGGGAGCTTCTCTTCCTCACTGGGAGCAGAGCATATTTCAGCGCCACTCTCACTGGGAAGGGAAATTGCCTCAGTGCTCGTAAGGGGGGGGTTCTTCCTCTCGGTCAGACCGTAATTCACGGTGTCGTGAGTTGGAACAGACCCCTCCGTGAACTCATGAGGATGGGATTGGGTTGTGGAATTGGGAGTGCAGCAGAGATTCACTGCTGCACGGTCAATGAATTGGGTACTGGTTTCCGCATTTGGTGAAGTGCTGGCGTGACAAGCAGAGGGTACACAATAATTCACTGCTTCCCCTTTTTTTGCCAAGGGCAATTCCACCAAATTTGGAGGTTGAGTACTACCAATGACGGCGTTTGCACCACCACTGGTCGTAGCGTCTAAGATTGAAGGTGTTCCTCCCTCCCCGGATGGTTTTTCAACCCTTCCAGTGAGTTTGGTCGACCCACAGTCCCTACCGCTTTTCGCTTTTTGTTTATTTTCGTTAATAATAGTTGTCACTGGCGACTTATCCTCTTTCGAGGCCAAGCCATCGCCGGCAGTCGCGACTCCTGCCGACTTTTGGACGTATACCCCCGTCCGTTTTTTATTTCCTTTTATTAACTTTTTTTCCATTTTTTGATTTTCAAGTTTTCTAACATTGAGGTTATTTTGAGTTACTTTAGTTGAGAGGATTCCGCAGCTGGATTGCTGGAGATCCCCTCGTAAGCACCCTCACCACGACAAGGTCAACTCATGGAGGGTGTGTGCTCGACGCAACAAAGGAAAAAAAATAAAGAAAATCATCAACACAAGAAGTGGTCTCCCAAAGCCCAAAGGGAGGAAAAAAACACCCAAAAAGTGCAGTCCAAATAAGCGTTCTTTAAGTAAGAGTGTTAAATAAAATCGGTGAGTTTATTCTCGTTCTATATGTGTAGATTTTGAACATCCTATAGTTTTGGTCAAGTTCTTTCAAGTTTCCCTTTTTTTTCTTATTTTACACCATAGAAACCTCGACTTTGGCGATCACAGACAGTCCTCCGGAAGCCGTGATCGCCTCCCTGTATTTAATTACGACCCAAGATCTTCAATCTAGAAAATTTATCTCCAGAACTAGAAAATGATTTAAGGAAAAATACTTTAGTGAAACTTCAAGATCTTCAATCAAGAAATTCAAGAAAACAAAAAAAAGAAACCATTTATTCTATTGCAAATGTCAAAAGACTTCTTACTTGTTCTAAGCTTAACCTAGATACATACATATGAAGCAGATTACTTGTTTCAAACTAAAATAAAATTCGTCTATTAAAAGTATGTTGCTTGTTCTAGATTAAATCAAGATACATACATATAAAGCATATTTCTTGTTTTAAACTAAACCAAATTACAATTAAAAGAAAACTAAATAAAAAAAAAACCTTGTAAAATTTTAAGTAATTGGGTGTTAAAAAGATTGTGGCATATATATATAGGTATCTGGTTTCTCCCTTATCGGTCAAAACTGAAATAAAAGGAGCCCCCCCCCCCCCCCCCCCCCCCCCATTGAGCTCAATTGAGGTAGAGTAAAATCGTATATATATATATCAACGGCGAGGGGTGAATAATTACAAAAGGTAACTCGAAGGAAACTTAGTCACCAACAAAAAAAAGTTTACTTAAAATTTTTTTTGTGCAATGTTTGTCTTCGCATCAAGCCAAAAAGTCAGGTATCTAAAACCAACTTTGCTATTAGGTAGAGCATCATAACTTTTTTTTCATAAAACTAAGCTAGTTAAAACTATTTGTTTCCTTTGAGTGAAAATCAGTTAAGCAACAGTTAACAGATATTAAGGCCATAATCAAACCACTGAAACTTACTATCGGAAAACTTTTCAGACTTTTTGAACTTTTCAATTTTTAAAGCCTTAATTTGTAATATTTAAAAAAAACACGAAAAGCACTAAATCAATTTAAATAAGTATTGCACTGCGTTCTGCTGGTAAACTTTGTTTTTCAAATAAAATACGGCTCATTGGGAACTAAATGCATTTAGGCCAGTTGTGCCACTTTAGAAAAATTCCAATTATAGTTTGCATTTTCTCCCAAAAATATGCTTTATGCTTTGAGATCTAATATCCTCGCATATTTGTTATCAAAGTGGCAACCTTTGAGCTTGGACACATGAGTCTAGTGCAGAAACACATACAAATTCATGAAATAAGTCGGAGACCAGCGTGTTATTTTCTTGTTCTTCAAGCAGAGACCTACCTCAACCTGCAAATCTGCGATATACATTTTTGTTTATAAGCATGTGTCCATGGGAAGAAATACGAAGGAAAGCGTTTTTTTCTTTTATAAAACCAATATCATGCAAACACCGAAGTGTGCAGTAGCAATGCTGCAAATGAGAAGAGGGCTACTGCGCCGGCGCTATATTCAAGTGCTCAGAGCACAAAGAGATAACAAACAACAGATTTACCAAAAAATATGACGCTAGAACACCGGGTTATTTTCTTCCATAAGAAAGCATGTATTGAACAGAGAGGTGCCTCTCTCTGTTCAATGCGTGCTTTCTTATGGAAGAAAATAAGACAATGTTCTACCGTCATATTTTTTGGTAAAAGAAAAAAGAGGAGAGAACACAAATTTGTTCTATCCAGCAACAAGTTGTATAAGACGTAATATTTGGGGTTACCTTGTATCATTGAATAACTATATATAGAAGCTGACACCCGAATTAAACAACTTTCTCAAACTCGGCACAAGAAGATTGTTACCTAGCAATAGTCACACTATTTTGTATTGTTTATGTTTTTGTCTCTGCTTTGCTTATTTCATACACAAACTATTTTGAAATAAGGGTAATTTGGCAGTTTAGGTTTTAAAATATGTCCCTTAAAGGATTTATTTCTGAAAATGGTATTGAGAAGCGACAACAATCTCTCAATTATATGTACATAATCTGTGATAGTAAAAAACTGTGTCAAGGTAGTTTTTGTTGACTTAATTATAATTGAACATTTATGACTTTTTTAATGAGAACTTTCAAACTGAGGGAACCGTATTTACATGAAGTACCCCATATATATAAACTACATAATTACATATCTACCAATCTACCCAACAAATTACTTTTAAAAGTTGGGTATGACGGTATACAACTTAACACCACCGGAAAAAAGAAATAATCTACTACTAGATACTTCTTATATACAAATTCATAAACTCAGCCATTGAATAATTGCATTTATTCAATGTTATTTATCAATGACTCAGTTCTTATCATCACTTTAAAACCATTTTTAATCTTAACAACCTCATCGGTAACCAAAGAAACAGTAATAAACAATAATAAAAAGTATCCTTTGGGACTAAATTTGCAAAAAGGTTGGTGAATTAACTAGCTCCGACTCCGACGACACTAGCGACATAAGAACTCCTTGTGGCGATTTTCTCCGGTGTCACTTCTATATATAGTTATTCAATGACAAAACTTTAGCAACATACAAGCATTGAATAACTATATATAGAAGTGACACCGGAGAAAATCGCCACAAGGAGTTCTTATGTCGCTAGTGTCGTCGGAGTCGGAGCTAGTTAATTCACCAACCTTTTTGCAAATTTAGTCCCAAAGGATATTTTTTATTATTGTTTATTACTGTTTCTTTGGTTACCGATGAGGTTGTTAAGATTAAAAATGGTTTTAAAGTGATGATAAGAACTGAGTCATTGATAAATAACATTGAATAAATGCAATTATTCAATGACTGAGTTTATGAATTTGTATATAAGAAGTATCTAGTTAAGTAGATTATTTCTTTTTTCCGGTGATGTTAAGTTGTATACCGTCATACCCAACTTTTAAAAGTAATTTGTTGGGTAGATTGGTAGATATGTAATTATGTAGTTTATATATATGGGGTACTTCATGTAAATACGGTTCCCTCAGTTTGAAAGTTCTCATTAAAAAAGTCATAAATGTTCAATTATAATTAAGTCAACAAAAACTACCTTGACACAGTTTTTTACTATCACAGATTATGTACATATAATTGAGAGATTGTTGTCGCTTCTCAATACCATTTTCAGAAATAAATCCTTTAAGGGACATATTTTAAAACCTAAACTGCCAAATTACCCTTATTTCAAAATAGTTTGTGTATGAAATAAGCAAAGCAGAGACAAAAACATAAACAATACAAAATAGTGTGACTATTGCTAGGTAACAATCTTCTTGTGCCGAGTTTGAGAAAGTTGTTTAATTCGGGTGTCAGCTTCTATATATAGTTATTCAATGGTTTTGTGTTTGTTAATGGAGTGAATTGAAGAGCCAACATGTGTGTAGAATAAAACGGAAAGCAGAGTGGTAGTTGTTAAAAAAATGTTGGCAGCGAGTTCATGTGTATGATTAAGTTTGATTCATGTTGCCAGAAGTCTAAGATGTTTCGGATGTGAATTTCAAAAGGTAAGTCGGAAATAATCGACTTATATGGACGCTTCGCCACTGATATATATATCTGAGACACTGAAAGTGAATAGTATAAGAGTAGAAGCTAGGTAAAGTCCGAATATTAAATCCTTGTCCCAATTACTTAAATTTATCCTATTCTCTATATACAATACATTCTATACCTGATCTGACTAGGTTTATTTAATTTTAAAAAACTAGGAAAAAAAGATTATAAAAACTTTCCAAGAAAAGTAAAAGAAACACGTCCTCTTCAATTTCGTTATAAATCGGTTGTATTTCTCTTGTATTACATTATTTACTTTGTATACCATTAGAGGTCATAAGTGACAAATTCTATGTTTTTATTTACATTTTGGAATATTGACATTTGTTTTGTGGATTGTATTTAAATCTACGCATTGTTCGTTTTGATAATTTAAGTTTAACAGTTCTAATTTACATATTTTAAATAATCATTGTACATTCGTACATTCTCCCGCCTCGGAATGATAATAGTAAAATTTCGATGTCGCAGAAATACACAGCAGTTTGGCATCACCGTTTCCATTGGTTTCAGCCACAAAGTATACTACATATTATCTACTCTGTGGTTTCCGCATTGAGTTCAATTCCATGATGTTTCACCCTAGTTGGACCACCAAGTTACATGTAAGGAGACAAGAGTATTAGTGTTTTCTGAAAACAACTTAATCCCATATACACCTATGAAAAAAAAACATTTTGATGCCTACATGGTACATGCATACTAATAAGTTAAGTGACAATCGAAGAGTTATCTCATTCACACTTGAATGGAATGTTCTAAATGTTGCTGCTGGTAGGTGTAGTACAGCAATACTTTTTGTGAATGGCATTCACACTGGTGGTGGTTGTGGGTTCCATTAAAGGTAATTAATTCCATTGTGTTTGCATTTGCATTGAAGTGAAGTTATAGATGTGAAGAAGTGAAGAACAAGAAGCATGGTGCCGGCATGCGTTCTGTTCGATCATTTTAATTGTTTTTATTTAGTTAGCGTGAATTTGTTTGAATTGTAAATATTTCACATCAAATAAATTGTTTCTGTGATTTCTGCTGCGTTGAAATCTGAAGTTGCTGCGATGGATTTTAGTTTTGCAAGGAAAATGGATGACAAATGTGTGCCGACCCACATAATTTAAGGATGAGTTTTTTGTTGTTTTAATTTCTTTTGATATTTTTTATTAAACTGTGTTCAATATCGTGCAGGTTCAATTTTATTTTAATTTTATTTCCGAATTTGTTCTGCATGTTTAGATATATGTGTGTGTGTGTGTGTGTGATTGTGCAGATTTTACAATTTAATTCGCGGATTTCGGGGTTCGCGCGTACGAAAGTTATTTGTTGAATAGGTATGAACATATATGTTTGTGTGTCTGTGCACTTGTTCATTGGCAAAGGCATATTTGTCGTGACCAAGTGCCATCCTTTTCTAGTCGGAAAAGTTCGATTTTGACTAGAATTGTTGTTTACATTTTGTTTGTAAACAACTAGCGATTATGATTCGGAAGTTTTTTCGCGAATTTTATAAGTTTTATTAAGTTCTAGGAGTGTTTAAATTTTGAAAATTATGAAGTGCCTTTGTATGCAAATTCAGTAGACTGTATATTTTGGTGCTCTTTAAATATGAATCGAATCTATAGTGCAAAATGGTCAAATGCATTTGCCGACGGCATTTGACATTTCGCGGTTTTCTATTTTTCTATGTGATGTGGATCGTGTTTTTTTTTTGTTTTTAAAATAGCAGGTGCATTTTCCATTTGCCTATAATTTGTTTATTTAATAATATGTGCATTGCTTAGCGTAATTATTGTTAATTAATATTGCGTATGCGTTGTTGCAGTGCACAGATATTTTTTACTAAAATGTGTCTTGTCGACGACGATTTTTTTAATTTTTTTTTTTTTTGCCGACGGAATTTGACTTTCGACGTGCGGTGTTTCTCGGCTCTGTTTTCGATGTTCCTTTTTTGAGCATCATGTATAGATATTTTGAAAATAATGTTTGATTTAAGACTTTGATTTATGTTGTAGCTTTAGGTTTTAGAATAAGTTGTGTTTAGTTCTTTGATATCATAAGTTTAATTTTGTGTGTGCCTTGCTGCAGCACAGCTTAAACATGAGTTGTATTGATTGCCTTTTATGCAATTTATAGTTTATAAGTTATAATTATTGTTGAAATAAAGATGTTTTAAACAAAGTTCTTGTTTGATTTTCTTCTTTTTGAACAGCTTAGCAAATGTTTTAAAGATGTGTTTTTTACAGCTTCCAAATGTTAAAGATGTGTTGATTGATGTTTTGAATATTGAATAATGATGTGTTTGATTTAACCTTTGTTTTGTACAGATGGGTTGATTGTTGTGTAGAATGGTGACTTGAATGAAAATGTAGTTTCGTGTGTTTTTGAAAACAGCATACTCCTTGTTGTTGTCGATGTTTTGGTAACCATGGCTTATGTTTTAGGAATAAATTTTTTTACACCAACGCCGATTGTTCGTGATGTTTGTTTGACGGCAACGAACAAATTTTCGCGATAGGTCGTTTTAGATTTCCATTTTGTGTCTTCACGGTGACAACTCGTATAAGACCATCCGTTCCCGCGTGAGTGTTCTCGATTCGGGCAAGGCTCCAATACGTCGGTGCGAGTCGCTCATCCTTGAGCAAAACAAGGTCTCCTATTTTGGGAGCTTCTTGAACTTTAGTCCATTTCGGACGTTGCTGCAACCGTGCAAGGTATTCGGAACTCCACTTTTTCCAAAACCCTTCCGCCAGCGCTTGTACTCTTTTAAATCGGTCGATATACGTGATGTTGTTATTGAGTTCACCTTGTGGCACAGCGTGTAAAGATTCGCCTACCAGAAAATGCGCAGGAGTTAGCGCATCCAAATCATCTAAGCTGTCGGAGAGCGGGCATAAGGGTCTCGAATTCAAGCGCGCTTCTATCTGAGTTAGAAGCGTTGTGAGCTCCTCAAATGTAAGCCTTTCGGTTCCAACAACTCGCTTCAAATGGTATTTCACCGATTTCACTCCCGCTTCCCATAATCCACCAAAGTGTGGAGAAGCTGGGGGAATAAAGTGCCAATTTGTACCATGATTTGCAAAGTTTTCGGCAATCTCCTTCCAATCGTGCTTCGCGTCCTTCAACATTTTGGCTAATTCGTTATTAGCGCCGACGAAATTCGTTCCACAATCGCTGTAGATTTGTTTGCAGCTACCTCTCCTGGCCGTAAACCTCCGAAATGCTGCTAAAAAGGCTTGGGTTGTCAGGTCAGACACGACTTCCAAGTGAATGGCCTTTGTTGCCAAACAGATAAATGCCGCGAAATACCCCTTTAGTATTTTAGCACCTCGAGCTTTCCAGCTCTTTATTTCGATGGGTCCTGCGTAGTCAACTCCAGTATGACTGAACGGTCGTGACATCTGAACTCTAGGTGCAGGCAGATTCGCCATCAACTGCTGCATTTCCGATGCCTTTTGCCGGTAGCAAGAAGTGCATCTATAAAGTTGATACTTCACGCTTCTTCGTATCTGGCCAATCCAATACTTTCGACGGATGTAACTGATCATCTGTTGGATGCCGCCATGCAAAGTGTTCTTATGGGCATCTCTGACAACCAGGTTGGTAAAATGGTGACTGTTTCGAAGTAGTATCGGATGTTGCGCGTCGTAGGGGAGGAGAGAATTCTCCAAGCATCCTCCAACTCTCAAAAGTCCTTCAGCATCAACGAATGCGTTCAACGTCTTGAGTGACTTGGGTATTTTCGAGGTTTCCAAAATTTGTTGAAGCTCTGCTTTGAACATATCCTTCTGTGCGGCCTTCACGACGATGACACGCGCTGCTTCCAATTCGTTTGGACTAAACGGGCCATCAGAAACTGCATTTCGTCGACATTTTGTTGCAAAACGACAACATGTGGCGACAACTCGAATCACCTTCAACAAACTCGAACAGTCGCAGATGGTTTGAAGTATGCGGTCATCCTGACTGACTTGAGCACTATGTGCCTTAACCGTACGTCGTTCCTCTTCAGTTTCGATGTCAACAGGTTGATGCGGAACATCGAAAGCCCATTGACTGCGTTAAAACTCAGGACCAATCCACCAAGCCTTCAACGACGTCAGGTCAGCTGGATACACTCCTCTGGACGCCAGATCGGCTGGGTTATGAAGCGTTGCAACATGTCCCCAGCAATTGATCCCCACTAACCGCTGGACACTCTGTTGGTCACGAACGTAGTCCATTTGGCGGGAGTGGCTCGTATCCACGCGAGCGCGATGGTTGAGTCGGTCCAAGTAAACATCTTGATGTCGGGAACAGCCAAAACGTCCTTAGTATATTGCATCAACTGCGCTAAAACTACTGCTCCGCAAAGTTCCAAACGTGGAAGCGTGATCGTACGCTGACTTGGAGCTACCTTCGTCTTTGCTAGGAGCAGGTTAACATGGATATTCCCATCGCTGTCAAGTACACGAACGTATATTACGGCACCGTATGCCTTCATAGACGCATCACAGAATCCATGTAATTCGATGTCCTTATTGGTTTTGCTGATCTGAGTCCAGCGTGGTATTCGAAGCGTCTCGATCATCGGAAGTTCTCCATGAAAAGCATCCTTATCTTTTTTCAGTGTAGCTGGAGCCGGATCATCCCAATCACAACTAAGTTCCCAAAGCCGCTGCATCATTAATTTTGCCGTGATGACGCATGGTGATATCCAGCCAAGTGGGTCGAACAGTTTGGCTATGGTGGACAACATTGACCTTTTTATTGTGGCTTCTGATGACTGCTGCACATTCTGATACGAAAAGTAGTCGTCTATCGGGAACCATTTGATGCCAAGGGTTTTGACATGTTGAACGGCACCTCAAAATCTAACTCTCGATCCGCTGCAGGTATATCTTCGACGAGTTCCTTCACGTTACTTGTCCATTTTCGTAAATTGAAGCCCGCTGACGCCAGAAGTTGATTTGCTTGGTCGCGTTTTGTTCGTGCTTCTTCCACAGTATCGGCACCACTGAGGAGGTCATCCACATACATGTCCTCTCGGACAACCTTCGCGCCCTCTGGCAAGTTCGATTCTTCATCTTCGGCTATACGTTTCAGAATTTTTATGACAAGATACGGTGCACTTGCTGTGCCAAACGTTACCGTTTTAAGCCGAAACATCTTGATTGGAGAGGAACGATCGTTTCTGCACAGGATCAGCTGATAGTGAGTATCCGGTGTATCCACTAACACCTGCCTATACATCTTCTCGATGTCAGCCGTAAACGTGATTCTGTGGGTTCGCCATCGAAGAACCAGATCAATAATGCTCGACTGTAATTTTGGGCCCACCAAAAGTCGATCATTGAGCGAACTTCCATCCAAAGCCTTCGCTGTTGCGTCGAACACGACCCTCAGTTTCGTGGTGGAACTCGATTCCTTGAAAACTGCATGGTGAGGCAAAAAATAGTGGTATGGGGTTGCCAACACCGAGTCGCCGACGTGAATTTCTTCCATATGCCCTAGGGTTGCATATTCCTGTATGCATTTGGCATAATCTGCCCGAAGAGTTGGGTTTGCCTCCAGCCTGTTCTCCAAGTGCAGGAATCGTCGGACCGCGCTCTGCTTACTGGATCCCATCGCCGGAAGACATCCACTTTTAAACGGCAGCTTCACTTCATAACGCCCGTCAGGAAGGCGTCTCGTGTGTTCGTCGAAATGCGCGTCGCGTGCGATGTTCTCCTCAGTTTCATGTGTGTGGAACGGCAATTCTTCCATCTCCCAGAATCTCTGCAGCTTAGAATTCAGGTCAGCAGTCTGCACAAAACTGCGTATTTGCCGGGGATGTTCCTCTTGAACTCTCCCTTACACAATCCACCCTAACGGCGTCTTCTGAGCGGTTGGTCCGACTCCATCTGCAGGTCTTCTCACTTCTGGAAGGAGTATGTCGGCATATACGTCGCTACCAAGAAGTATATTAATAGGTCCAGGAACGTGGAGATTTGGATCTGCCAACGTTAACCCTTTAAGGTGTTGCCATTTGTCAGGTATCATTTGTTTTGCTGGGAGATGGCCAGTCAGTGACTTGAAGACCAGTGCCCGCACCGCACCTCCATAAGTTGAGTTGCATGACGCAAGCTCATTATCCACGCATGTTTGCGTTGTGCCACTGCTGACTAACCCTAACCCTGACACCTCGACAAAGGTTCGTCGCTTTTCTAGCTTCAGTTGCTGTGCTGCATCTTCAGTGATGAAGCATGCTTCCGATCCTGGGTCGATCAAAGCTTGGAGATGGTGTTGACGACCATCGGCTGCTCGCACCTTCACAATAGCTGTCGCTAAAAGCACCTGGTGTGTTCTGCTACCATGCGACGTGTGGTAATTTAAAACCTGGCCGCTTGTAGAAGCTTGATGCACTTCTCTCGGTTCAAACTCCAGCGCGTTTGCGTTAAAAGATGTAGAAACTGCATTGTTACCTCTTGAAGTTGTTGTTGTCCTCGACGGTGTCATGCTATTTGCACGCACAGCTGCGTGTTGGGCCACGTTTGCATATAGAAGCGTGTGGTGACGCTGTTGACAAAAGTAGCAGCAGCCAGGCGTGGGGCAATCCGGCGCAAAATGCCCTGAAGAAAGGCAGTTATCGCAAACTCTCAGGCGTCGAGCAGTCTGCTTCCTTTCCGTTGTGTCCATGTTTAGGAACCGCTGACACTTCCTTATGGAATGCTGTTGCAGATTGCATAAACTGCACAATCCCGACTCCCTGTTAAAAGTTGGCCGAACTGCTGGCCTACTTACTTGCCTACTGGCTGGCTTTCCTGTTGTCTTAGATGCTGGCGTCGCAAACATCACCTTCGTGCTCTGAAAGCGAGAATGGTTGTTGGCGTGTGTCTCAGCTTTCATTTTTGACGCGGAGCACATCTCTTGCTGGTCAACAACTTCCAAAGTGCGGAAACGCGTGTCCAAGAAGTCCGCAAACTCGATGAATTTCGGCAAATCTTTTCTGTTTCCCATCTTTCTTCCCACAGCTTCTGCGTAGATGACGGCAACTTCTGGTGCAGGAACCAAATGAGCACCGTATCCCACTGATCCACCGGAACGTCCATGTTCTCCAGCGCTGACATACACTCCCGTGTAGTGAACAACAACTCCTTCAAACCTGTTGCAGTTTCCCGGGCCATAGGAGACTGCCCAAACAAAGCCTGCATCTGTAAATGCACCAGAATGCGTTTGTGATCGTAACGATCTTTCAACAATTCCCACGCCTTTTCATAATTTGCCGCCTCGACCGACAAATTCTGCAAAAAACGCTCGGCGTCAACAACCAAACAGGATTGCAGAAAGTGCAGCTTGTCTATGTCGGCCAGACTGATGTTGTTGTGCACCAACGCACCAAAACGATCGTGGAATGTTCGCCAACTGGTGTACGCACCATCAAATCTGGGCAAGTCGATGCGGGGAGCCGTATCTCTGACCGAGATGACGACTGTTGCGACGTTGCGTCCAAAGATGATTCCTTGACGTCCCCTGTGTTCACTGGTTTGTGCTTTTCTAGAGCCTCCATTAGTTCCACACGGTAATCAAAGGTAATATCCATAATTTGGTTGTACACCTCTAAAAGATCTTCCTTTTTCATAGTTGTCTCCAGCTGCTTTCCTCCTATGATGGCCTCATTGTATACTTTTGAAGTGGCGATGTCCTCCTCCAACTTAGTCAGCCTTGCAGCTACGTACGAGCGCGTCAGGCGCTCTTTTGGGGATTTTTTAAAGTTGGTGAGATCCCTCTTGATGGTTGTCAGCAAACCAATTTGCAACTCACCATATTTATACATTTTTATAATATTATTTGTTTTTTCAGATGAAGAAAAAATTAAAATGTTCAAAAACTCACGTAGGTACTATATCAGCTGCAGCCGCCGTCAAATCCCCTTATTCTTGCTGGTGATAAATTTTTTTTTTGCGCGACGCGACGTTTTTTCGGTTTTGTAACGCGAAATAGATTTAACTATAAGTAGTTAGTTTTTAAAAAACACTTAAATGATTTTTGTACTATGCACTTTCGTGTATATATATATATGTACATATATATTTTCAACCTAACTATATAAGTTCACTTTTTATTGTCTAAAGTTTTGGTTTTAGTTTCTGTAGTTCTTACACAACACTTTTTAATTGTTTTTCAAGACGGTTCAGAAGGACCAAATGATCTGACTAGGTTTATTTAATTTTAAAAAACTAGGAAAAAAGGATTATAAAAACTTTCCTAGAAAAGTAAAAGAAACACGTCCTCTTCAATTTCGTTATAAATCGGTTGTATTTCTCTTGTATTACATTATTTACTTTGTATATCTACCATTAGAGGTCATAAGTGACAAATTCTATGTTTTTATTTACATTTTGGAATATTGACAGTTGTTTTGTGGATTGTATTTAAATCTACGCATTGTTCGTTTTGATAATTTAAGTTTAACAGTTCTAATTTATGTACATATTTTAAATAATCATTGTACATTCGTACAATACCTAAAGTATATTACTTGTTTAAAACTAAATTATAATACTTAAAATATAGTATGTTACTTGTTTAAAACTGAATTAAAATATTTATGTGTTACTTGGTTAAACTAAATCTACAACATATGAATATAATAAAGTGTAATATGTTTGTATGCCGTCATGGTTGAATTTATGACGTTTTTTCAAGCGTATAGCTTGATGATGTGTTAAAGTTTCTTTTCAGGGGATGTAAAGGGCAACGATTTTGGTGATTGAAAGATGACAACGAAAGGTAAGCGAAGGTAAAGGGAGAGGCGAAAATCCGCCAACGCCTCTCAAGGTAGGGTGGGATAGGCACCGTCGAATAAGATCTCGACGCCCTCTGGTGGTAATGTCCGTCCGTCTTCAACAATTTTTTTTTCGAATTCATTTGTTTGGATCGATTAAGGCATGAATATATGGTAATAGGTTGAATCCTTTTGTGGTTGCGGACAAGATCCCACACCATCTGGCGAGCTCAAGCCGAGCCACAACTAGCATGTCCAGTCCGTAACTACAGGAAGCAAAAGTTTTTCTTGTTCAACTCAACCCCCAGCCTATTACAAAAGGAACAGGTCGATTAGCAAGATCTGAAAAGTGGAAGTATGGCGGAGATGATCTTGAAATTGTCAAATCGTACAAGTATCTAGGAGTTACAATTAATCATGACCTTTCTTTAAAATTACATTTTAAAAATAAACTCACTGAATCGAAAAAATTCAACTTGGAAAAATCTTATTTCAAACTCCAGAGTCGGACTGGAGTTAAAAATAAAGGTCTTCGAAGCGGTTATGCGTTCGATAATGTGTTACGGTGCACAAGACGCAGATTCGCAGTCGTGCAGTGCAGTCGTGTTTTCTCTTTTTGCTCTCTGTATCTAATTTGCATATGTTATTTACAATCAAGTAAAAATGGCTCTAATCTGTGTTCAATGCGATAAATCTATTGATAATGTCAGCACAATATCTTGTGGCATTTGTTTTAATAACTTTCATTTCGACTGCATAAATGTTAATAAAAATCTGGTTGAAATTCTTAATGCTAATAACAACATTTGTTGGAGGTGTAATGCTTGTTTAAATAGTTCCCTCGGAAAGTGTTTAACAAAACTCAATGAACTCTCTGAGGCTTTTATTGAACTAAAAACTGAATTAAATAATTTAAAGCTAGATGGTAGAACCTCTTTTAAAAAAAACCTAAGTAATGATAAAACTCATCTAACTAAAAGTGAATCCGAAATCATTACTCGTTCGCGTCAAAAGACAGGGGTCAATGACACCCATCGCTTATCAACTTCTCTAAATAGAAAAGATAATTTGTCTTCTCCTGCACTAAAACGATCAAACGTAAACATTGAAAAAGAAAAAAAAAATCTCTCTTGCACTGTCTCCCGCTCAGTGGGTGTGTCTGCAGTGAACAACTCGAAAGCAATCCCAAATGCACCGATATCATCTTCCGTAATAACAGACAATACTGATGTTAGTGAAGTCCACGCTATCGCTGAGCCCCTCGCTGCTGTTGTGTCTCATGCTTTGCACACTGATCATGATGTGTCTGTCGATGCAAATGAAACTGGTTGTGCGGTTAATGCAAAAAATGCTCATCGATTAACAAAAAAAAATTTAATTGTTGGAAACAATAACAATGCTTTTAATGGGATTGACATTATAGAGAAACTTAAATGGTTTCACCTATCAAGCTTTCGTCCTACTACTACTCACGAATCAATTGCTACATATGCTGCTTCAAAATTACAAATTGATGTTTCAAAGCTTGCATGCTATAAGTTGGTGCGTAATGATGAATCTGCGGACAACTTACGCTTTGTCAACTTTAAAATTGGTGTTCCTGTGGATGCTGTCCTGATGGTTTTCAACGGAAACGGAAACGGAAACAAATTTTTGGCCAGTTGGTGTTCGGACTAGGCATTTCTCATCCCAACAAAAAAACACGGCGCTCCAAATGAAACAAAATCAAACGTGAGATTGAGTCGCATCTCAGGCACTGCTGATGATGTTATTACGTTAGTTGATTATGTCGCTGTTGCGGATGATGGCCCTGCTTGTGAAGTGGATGTTGTCAATAATTCTGTTGACGGCGTTGTTGTTACTGATGTTTCCTCTACTGCTGTTTCTCCTACTGCTGTTTCCCCTGCTGCTGTTGATGTTTTGGCTATAGATGATGCTGCTAACGTTAAATATCCTAGTGCACTACCCCCCGTTGGAGCACTCAATATTTATTACCAAAATGTTGGAGGAGTAAGAACTAGATTAAGTCATTTGTATTTATATTTTGCTTCTCAAGACTATGAAATAATTATATTAACTGAAACTTGGCTTAATGATAGTCATCTCACATCAGAATTATTTCAAAGCAATCAATATGTTGTTTATAGAAAATATCGTTGTCCGGTGACAACAAGTTTAGATAGAGGGGGAGGTATAATTGTTGCCATTCATGTAAAGTATGTATCAAGACAAGTTGATCTGTTGTCTTCAAACATTGATAGAATTTTTGATGTTGATCAACTCATTGTTGTTGTAAGCTTAAGTAAAAATGTAAATTTATTAATAAGCGGTAGTTATATTCCGCCAAGAAGTCCTCTCGAACTTTACAATATTCATTTACACAACTGCCGAACTATTCTTAATACATTTGGGTCCATCTGATCATGCCATTTGTCTTGGTGATTTTAATATAAGAGAAGTAAACTGGAAATTTGATTCAGATGAAAAATGTTTAGTTCCTTTTAATGTAAAAACTGAAGTTGAAATTACTGTTATCGATTTTTTTAGTCAATTTGATATGTTGCAAATGAATTATGTTAAAAATTCGCTTAATCGAATATTGGATCTAGTATTTGTTAGTAAAGACTTTGAAGTAAACCTAGGTAAACTTGAATTTCCAGCTGTAGAAAATAAACAGCATCATGTTTGCTTATCCATTAATTGTAAACTTATGACTTTTATCCCTCTATCCAATCAAAGCATTGTATATTATGATTACAGAAGGGATAACTTTGATGCAATGAATGAGTTTTTTAATTCAATCAATTGGGCTACTCTAATTGAAAACCAAGACCTAACTCAATCGTTCTATAACTTCAAATTGTACTTAAAGTATGCATCTGACAGTTTTATTCCCATTAGAACAAAAATTCTTAATTCTAATCCGCCATGGTTTAACAAAAGACTATCAAACCTCAAGAATAGAAAAAACAAGGCTTATAAAGTATATAAAAAACATAAAAATAGCGTGATATGTCATCAAAATTATTTAAACGCTTATAAAAGTTTTGATGTGTTAAATAAGTTTTTGTACAGCAAATATGTTTTAACTGCTGAATCACTAGTTAAAAATAACAGCAAACATTTTTGGAGCTTTATAAATACTAAAAGAAATAACTAGGTTTGCCAAACTGCATGGAATATACTGGATCCACATCTAGTGACATGCCCACAATATGTAATTTCTTTGCTGATTATTTTGAGTCCGTATATGACCCCAAGAAGCCGAATGATCTTCCAGATTTTTCTTCAGCAAATGTGGTTGATATAGATAGCTTTCATTTAAGCGTGGAAGAAGTTTTAGAAGCACTGAATGCTATAGATGAAAACAAAAGTGAAGGTCCTGACGGTGTCTCTCCAATAGTTGTAAGAAGATGTGCTGCATCACTCGCTTTACCACTGTGCAAGATTTTCAATGCCTCTCTAATTACTGGACAATTTTTAGTCGAATGGAAAAAGACTTTTATAACTCCGATTTTCAAATCAGGCTCGAAGCAAAAAGTGTGCAACTACCGGCCGATTTGTAAATTATCGGTTATTCCAAAATTGTTCGAGAAGATTGTGTGTGACAAGATTAATTTTCTTACTAAACAAGTCATATCTGACTCACAGCATGGATTCGTTCAAGGAAGATCTACAGCCACAAATCTTACGATTTTATGTGACTCAGTTATAAATGGTTTTGTAAAGGGTTGTCAGACCGATATTATATTCACTGATTTTTCCAAGGCCTTTGATAGGGTAAATCATGAAATCTTACTATACAAACTGTCTAAAATAGGATTCAGTTCAAATTTATTAAAGTGGATTTGTTCATATCTTTTAAATCGACTGCAATACGTTAAGATAGGTAAATTTATGTCAAGATGTATTAAGGTTACTTCAGGAGTTCCACAAGGAAGTCACATTGGCCCATTGTTGTTCAATTTATTCATAAATGATATACCAGATATTTTTCAGCATTCTAAACATTTATTGTATGCAGATGATTTAAAAATATTTAAATACATAAACACAGTCCATGACTGTCTTTTGCTCCAGGAAGACTTAACAAAGCTTGCTGAGTGGTGTAAGAAAAATCAACTTTTTCTAAATGTGTCCAAATGTGAAAGTTTTATATGTTGCAGGAAAAAGTCGTTTATAGTTTTTGATTACTCTATCAATGGTATAACACTAGAAAAGGTTAGTCAAAAAAAGGACCTAGGAGTTATTTTAGACCCCAAGTTATCTTTCACACTTCATATTGATTACATAGTCAATAAAGCTTATAAGATGCTAGGTTTTATTAAACGGAATGCAAAAGAGTTCTCAGACCCTTTTACACTGAAAACGCTTTATATAGCACTTGTTAGGTCTATTCTTGAATATTGTTCCGTGGTATGGAATCCATGTTATAAAACACATTCTGATAGAATAGAGAAAATTCAAAAAAGCTTTACGAGATATGCTTTTAATAAACTGAACTGGCATATTGAAAGGCCACCATATAATGTCAGGTGCCTACTTTTCGACATAGGAACACTTGAGCTTAGAAGGAAATATTTTTCAATTATGATAATAGCAGATGTCATTAAAGCCCATATAATTTGCCCAAACTTGCTAGAGCGAATTGATTTTTATTCTCCAAGTAGGAGTCTCCGTTTACCTTTTCATTTCCGGGAAACATTCCTGCCTACTAATTATGGTAGGAATGGACCAATAGCTCGTTGCATCAGAGAAACCAACGAAGTAGTCGATCTAATTGACATTTTCAATTATTGTTCAAGATATTCTTTCAAGAAAAACGTCTTGTTAGTATTGCAAACGCTCTAACATTTATCATTTATTATTTATACTTTTATTATCACTATTATGTATATTATTGTATTTATTATTATTATCTAATACACTATATTATTTTTTTTGTAATCTAAATGAGAATATAAATCTCTACTTGATGAAATAAACTAAACTAAATAAAATGCCATTCGGTACCGTGGTTTGAAAGTTCTTCCGCTTTTTCCTTCCAGCAATGCTTTGCATTCTCCAACATTCTGCCTAACTCTGTGTTAGCGCCAACAAAATTTGTTCCGCAATCACTGTGTAGCCTCCTACATACACCTCTACGTGCTGTAAAGCGTTTGAACGCTGCTAAAAATGCCTGTGTAGTCAGGTCCGAAACGACTTCAAGGTGTATTGCCTTTGTGACAAGGCATATAAAAACAGCAAAGTACCCTTTGATAATCTTTGCCCCGCGGGCCTTCCAAGTTTTGATGTCGATTGGGCCTGCATAGTCGACACCTGAATGAACGAAAGCTCGTGCCATCCGTACTCTCGGTGCAGGTAAGTTACCCATCAACTGCTTCATTCCATCAGTCTTCTGACGGAAACATTCCAAGCAGTTGTGTATCTGGAACTAGACACTCCTACGGATCTGTCCTATCCAGAACCTCTCTCTTATGAACGCCATCATCTGCTGTATTCCGCCATGTAATGTGCATTTGTGGGCGTTTTGCACTACCAGCTTAGTAAAATGATGAGTTCCTTGGAGAAGCATTGGGTGTTGGGCATCGTATGAGAGAAGAGAGTTCTGCAAACGACCTCCGACTCGTAAGACTCCATTGGCGTCTATAAACGCGTTCAACGACCGTCGATTTTTTGAAATTCTTCAATTTCCAGATCATCCTTATACCTTTCTCGTTGAGATGCTTTGACCGCGATCTTAAGTCCAGATTCCAGCTCCTGTGGTTCCAGCGGCGCAGCGTTTCTCGATCCCTTGACCTTATGGCAGTTGGATGCAAACCTGAGACATGTAGCAATCACCCGGATCACTCGTAACAGCTTCGAGAATTTGTGCACCACCTCGAGTATCCTGTCTTCCTCCGCGTTCATCTGCACGGCGTGCGTTTGGATTGAGCGTTCCTCTTCTGCGGTTGCAACCTCTTCAAGCTGCTCAGGAGAATCGAAACTCCAACATTCCTTGAGGAACTGTGGGCCACTCCACCACAGTCTCAAGGTTTCCATCGCCGATGGGAAAACTCCACGTGACGCTAAATCGGCAGGATTGTGTTGCGTTGGTATATGTCGCCAGCACTCCGGTTCTACAAGACGTCTCACTTCCGAGACTCTGTTGGCGACAAAGGTGGTCCATTTCGATGGAGTACCCTGAATCCATACCAACGTGATCATGGAATCCGTCCATGCGAAAACATGGTCATCTGGAACATCCAAAACCTTCTTGGTATAGTTGAGTAATTCGGCTACCAAGACTGCACCACAAAGCTCCAATCGCGGTAAGGACACCATCCGTTTGTTTGGGGCAACCTTCGTCTTTGACATCAGCAAATGGACATGCGTGTTGCCTTCTGGATCAATACACCGAACATAAACTGCTCCACCATACGCCTTCTCGGAAGCGTCGCAAAATCCGTGCAACTCGATCTCCTTCATCGACTTGGTAGTATGGATCCATCGAGGTATTCTAATTTTTTCGATTTCAGGGAGTTCTCGACGAAAAGCTTCCCATTTCTGTCGTATCTCGTCCGGTACCGGGTCATCCCACGTTGAATCACCATCCCAGAGATGCTGCATCATCATTTTGGCTGTGACGACATAAGGTGAAATCCATCCCATAGGATGAAACAGCTTGGCGATTGCAGATAGCACCGTTCGCCTGGTTACCTCCCGCCCATCAACTTCCAAATTCCGGAATTAGAAGTAATCTCCGCTTGGAAACCACTTTATTCCAAGGGTCTTCACCGTGGGTTCGGAATCGAACGGTAAGTCGAAGTCCACTTCTCGATCTTTAACTGGGATGTCCACCAAGAGCTCCTTCTCGTTGGTCGTCCACTTCCGTAGATTAAAGCCTGCTGATGCTAAAAACTGCCGTGATTCGTCTCGTTTTAGTTTCGCTTCTCCTATGGTATCCGCTCCACTAATGAGATCGTCCACGTACATCTCGTCTCGTACAACCTCCACTCCGACAGGAAAGTTAGTAGCTTCGTCACCACATAGCTGCTTCTACACCCTAATGGCTAGGTATGGGGCACAGGCGTTGCCGAAAGTGACGGTGTTCAACTTAAATACCCGTATCGGCAACCCAGTATCTTCCCTCCAAAGGATGAGTTGGTAGTATCGATCCTCTGGAGCTACCGAAATCTGTCGATACATTTTCTCGATATCGGCCGTAAACGTAATCCTATACGTCCTCCATCGCAACAGGATATCGAGAATGCTGGTCTGCAATTTCGGACCCACATGCAACTTATTGTTGAGCGAGAAGCCATTTGATGTTTTGGCCGCCGCATCAAAAACAACCCTAAGTTTTGTCGTCGAACTCGCTTCCTTTATCACGGCGTGATGAGGGACAAAGTAGTGGTGCGGGGTTTTAAGCACCTTCTCCGACGCGTCGACCTCTTCCATATGATGAAGCTCATCATACTCCCTTAAGCACTTTGCATAATCTTCTCGCAATTTCGAGTTCGCCGCAAGCTTCCTCTCCAGATGCGCAAATCTTCGGAGAGCACCTTGTCGGCTCGATCCCATGGCTGGCTGATCTGCACATCTGAACGGCAATTTGACCTCGTACCATCCATTCGTGAGGCGTTTAGTGTGACGGGTGAAATGCTCCTCGCAGGCCTTTGCTTCGTCACATTCTAAAGGCTTAAACGGCTCCTCTTCAACTTCCCAGAATTTTCGTACTTCCGACCCTAAGTCCGCGAACTGCGTAAACGTTCGGACATGAACGGCGGTTTCGGTCGGAACTTTTCCGAAAATTATCCAGCCGAGTTGTGTTTTTTGGGCCACTGGACCTTGGCCGTTTTTACTCCGTACTATCTGTGGAAGGAGTATGTCGGCGAAAACGTCACTTCCCAGTAGTAGGTCCACCGGAGCAGGTAAAAAGAAGGTGGGATCTGCTAAGCAGAGTCTTTCTAGATGTTGCCATCTCCTTGGTTCAATTCGGTGGGCTGGCAGATGCCCAGTCAGTGACTTGAACACAAGTGCTTTTACAGCACTTTCAAACGTCGAGTGTTGCGACGCAAGCGATAAATCGACGCTGCTATACGTTGTGCCACTGCTGACCAAACCCAACCCACTTACTCTCGCCACGGTCTGACACCGTTTTAGCTTCAGCAATTGTGCAGCTGCTGCTGTTATAAAAGTTGCTTCAGAACCTGGTTCGACCAGGGCTCTTAGCATATGGAACCTTCCATCTGCTGCCATGACTTTGACAACGGCTGTTGCCAACAAAACCTTCGCCGATGAGCAGCTGCCCGCTGACGCATGGAAGGTGTTTAAATTTCTACCTCTCGAGCTAGCTCTGCCGTCCATATGGAACTCAGGCGCGTCTGGGTTGACGGAGACCTGAGTAGCGGTGAAACTTGTCTGTCTTCTGGTCTGGCTAGGTTGTGGTGGTGTATTGATGTGCAGCAACGAGTGATGGCGCTTCGAACAAAACGTGCAATTTTTGTCCCCAGACAGTTATTGCACACCTTTGCCGTCTTAACTACCAGTGCACGCCTTTGGACATCCATATTCAGGAACTTTTGGCATTTCCATAGTGAGTGCTGGCTCTGGTGGCATACCTGGCACACAAACTCCGTTCTAGCAGCAGTCTTCACATGGAACACCTTCCGCACCTCCGTACCGGCTGGTCCGCACATCGTTCTTGAAAGAAGTTGGTTGCGCTGTGTCTGCACTCACTGATTCCAAGGTCCTGAAGCGTGCTTCCAAAAACTCCAGAAAATCGTTCCAGCTTGGCAACTCTTTCTGGTTCCCCAACTTCTCTTCCCACAACTGCTGCAAATTTCCAGGTAGCTTATTGTACACGATGTGCACCAATATAACGTCCCATTGATCGACAGGTACATCCAGGTTCCTGAGTGCATGGATACACTCTTGCGATGTGAAAATCACTTCCTATAGTCCATCAACCAACTCCTTCACAATGCACTTTTGACTGAAAAGTAATTTCAGTTGCGCGTTTACTAAAACACGCTTGTTGTCGTATCGCGCTGTTAGTAACTCCCATGCCTTGTCGAAATTCCCGGCGACACAAGGTAAATGCTGGAGCAAACGATCCGCTTCGCCTTCTAAACTCGACTTCAGGAAGTGCATTTTGTCGATGTCCGTTAAGTTCTTGTTAGAACGCACCAGGGAATCGAATCTGTCGTGAAACGACCGCCATTTTGTGTATTCCCCATTAAATTTAGGGAGATCTATTTTCGGTAACCTTAATTCGGTACGAACCATACCTGACTGGCCTAAACTCTGACCAGCCTGACCTGCTGCCAGCGATGACGATGCAGGAACCGAAGACAAACTCTCCAGCAACTCGGTTAAATCGGACCTGTAATCTATGTAAGTATCGTTTATCTTGTCGTACACTTCAAAATAATCCTCCTTTTCTATCCCAGCTTCCAACTTGGAACCCCCAACGACGTTCTGGTGATAGATTTTTGCTGAAGCCATGTTTTCTTCAAGCAGGGCTAAACGACTACAACTTGCAATTGCACGGGTACGACGCGACGTGCCTTGGGCTCCTTTTCAAAACTCCTATAATTCCTCTCTATTTGCTCCAGGAAGCTTTTTTGGAGAGCTCCGTAAAACAAAGAAGAACTAAGAGCAGGAACTGGATTCGACATTTTTAAGTTTGGGTATAATTTATTGATTTATAAAATACGACACAACAAGAACGAACTTACTTAAATTCTTCTCTTCTTAACAGTGGCGACCCTGAATGACCTTGTAGTCCTGGATGTCTCGACTTCTGCAGCAGATTTTAGTTTATATATATATATATAGTTTAAGATTATTTAAGCTTAATGGCGTTTTTAATCGCGCGCGATTTCTTAGCTCTAAGCAAATTTAATTCGGTAGAATTGACACCTTACTTATTTTTTAAGCTCCGAAGGAGTTCTTTTTAGATGTTTATATGTATATTTCTATAAGCACTTGTGTTCGTTAAACGCTCGGCACTTCACACACTTTACACACTTTTTTTGTCTTTTAAATGGTATTGTTTTTACATACACACTATTTGTCTATAATCCATGTTCGTAAAACGGCTACGAAGGACCAAATGTTCCGACTAGGTTTATTTCTAAATTCGAAAAAACTAGGAAAAACTGATTTTAAATGAAACACACAACTTCACTTCTTGACTTGTAAATTGGTTGTAATTTAATTTCTTCTTCTAGTCATATGACTTTTGGTATACTAACTTCATTACTTTTTCATAAACATTCTATGTTTTTGTTTACGTTTACAATTTGTGGAACGTATGTTTAGTATTGTTTATTTTCGTTGTAAATGTTTCCATCCAGTTCCAAACAGTCTTCAATAATAAAATCAAATAAAAAAAAATAGACAGAAACGTTTCTTCTCAATTCTCTTTTCTTTATTGTCATCTTATGATCTCGATTATCAATGCGCAAGTAAGTCTACATTTACAATCCACATCTACAATCTACATAACACCTCGGTATCCGCTTACAGCTGTTCATCCGTTGGTACCTCTATAGGACATTGACTTGTACAGGATTTTGCTGTAGTGGATTTGCATTGGCGACGAACAGCTTCCCCCTTCACTGCCCCCATCTTCCGCTCCTCTTTGCTCTCCAAGCATAAATTTCATCGTCAAAAAGAAAATAAGAAAAAACATCGCATTCAGGAGGTGTCAAAGAAAGATGTTTTGGGACCTCCCAAAGTCTCCTCCCATTTTCTCTTTGTTTTGAGAGAGATATTACCAATTGTGGTAATATATTGCAGTTGTTTTGCCGTCGGTTGTTTTTTGCGATGAGCATTACAAGTGCCGTCAGCACTTGTATTTTATGGATGTGGAGCTGTCCAAATCCATTATGTTTTTTGCATGTTGCGTTGAAACATCCTGCCGGGCCATCGAAAAGGAAACTGCATCATCGAAAACCATGCTCCACATATCCTATTCCGCACATGTTTAGGTTAAGACGCCCTGGGTTATTAGAAGCCGGTACCTCACCGGTAATGTTTAATGTGAGGTGAAGTAGGTTCATGAAAAATAGAAAAAAATAGTGTGGTGAATGGTGTGTGGCGATAATAGGTTATAGATTATAATATAAATTTGATGACATATGTTAAATTCATTGTAAATTTAGTATAGGTATAGTTTAAATTTTATAAAGCTAAGACGCAGATATGGGTTTTAAGGTGTGTGTGTGTCGGTTGGTAAAGTTGAGTCGTTCAGCATAGGTAAAAAACAAAGTTTTGTTATAGGGCGTTTATAGGAACTACTGGTGGTTTTAACTGTGACAACCCGAACTTAGCAATCAACTCCAGGATGCATTTCGGTGATTCTTCCGATTTCCCAAAGAGTAGGAGCACTAGATGTCAAACTTTGAGCTCTAAATTTGGCGATAGCTATTTTGGCTGATGTTGTAGTCGAACCAAATATTCCGATGTCCATTTTTTCCATATGCCTTGTTGAATCTTTTGCATTAGTTGCCATCTATCTAAATAATTGTCCTTTAAATTAATCCTTTTCTGGAACTGTGTTTAGCGAGGATCCAATTAAAAAATGCCCTGGTGTCAAAATAGACAAATTGTTTGGGTCTTCCGTGACAGGGCAAAGTGGCCGTGAATTGAGACAAGCTTCTACTTGGGTTAGTATCGTCGCGTATTCTTCAAAAGTAAGCGTTTAATGTCCAATTGTCCGCTTCAAATGATACTTCATTTGCTTTACACCTGCCTCCCAAAGTCCACCGAAATGCGGAGCGGCAGGAGGGTTGAAATGCCATTTGGTACCATTAGCTTGCATTAGTTCGTCGTTCCATTGTTTTGACATGAGTGTTACCTTTCTGTTTCAAGAACCGTTGCGGCTCCTTTAAAATTAGTTCCACAATCGCTGTATAGGTTGGTACATATTCCGCGACGAGCCGTGAAACGTTTAAAAGCGGCGAAAAATGCTGGTGTCGTGTAATCACTCACAAGCTCGAGGTGTTCTGCCTTAGTACAAAAACATATAAAAACTGCTATGTATGCCTTTGTCAGTTTGTTGCACCGACCTTTCCACGCCTTTAGCTGAACTGGACGAGCATAATCTACTCCGTGTGTCTGAAAGGGTCGTGCCTGAGTTACTCTTAACGTGGGTAAATTTCCCATTTTCTGTTGCATCTCCGTTGCCGTAAACCTGTAACATTTTAGGCATTTATGAATGCATTTTTTGGCTGTTGATTTAAGATGTAAAATCCAGTATTCAGAACGAAGTGTGGCCATCATTAATTGCTGACCTCCGTGAAGTAACTTCATGTGGGTGTCATGAATAATTAGCGTAGTAAGGTGGCTTTGCGATGATAAAATAACTGGGTGTCGCTGTGAATAGGGCAATTCCGCATTTTCCAAACGCCCTCCAACTCGAAGAACGCCTTTCTCGTCCAGAAATGGCGAAAGCCGTGCTAGGTTGCTTCTTTTTTGCACGGTTTCACCCTTTGTGAGCTGTGAAATTTCTTCAGCAAAAAACTCTTCCTGGGCACAAGCAATCAATCGCATTCGAGCTGAAGATATTTCGTCTACTGAATGTGGTCCAGCTACGCGGGTCGATAAATTCGTCGACGCCAGTACGCCGCAGCCTTAAAAAAACGATTTAATGATGAAAAACGTTTAAACAGCAGTTCATTTGTTTCGCACAACAATGAAGTGAACGCAGAGCTGAAAAATATTTACATTGGGGTGGCCAGATGCGATCAACTCACCTTTTGCTTTTGGTTTGTCGCCAAGGGGGGTCCTTTTTCTTTAAAAAGATGTTGGACGACATATTTTCCATCTAATTGGCGGTGATGGGCTCGACAAAATAGTGTTTCACACTGATCTTCTTCTGGAGAGAGTTGCTTCCGATTTGGAATTTGTTAAAGTTCCCAAAACTTGACTAATAAGGTGTTCAACGGCTGAAGATCGATTTTCATATGGAGTGATGTTATCCAACGATAACAAGCGTGTTATTTGATGAGATCCCTCTAGACAGGACCCATCCTAATTCCGTCCGCTGCGCTATAGGGGAACCCTGTTGTCCTTTAAAGAGACCGTCAAGGATAATGTGAGGATAAACATCACTGCCCAGTAAAACGTCGATTTTATTTTGTTTGTTGAAGTTGGGGTCATCAAGTGCGAGATTGTGAAGATGAGTCCAGTTAGACCTTGAAATATTTTGCGTAGGGAGCAGTGCTGTTAGTTTGGGAAGAGCTAAAGCGTTGAGCTGTAGATAGGCTAAAGTTTTCATTTACACGTGATAAAATCGTAAGGATAACCTTACAATTGGAGGTGCTTTTAGTGGTATTTCCGACCCCAATAATGTTAGTCCAACTCCTTTCCTTATTTAGATTTAAAAGCTGAACGGCAGACTCAGAAATCAAAGAAGCCTCTGATCCAGGGTCCAATAGCGCTCGGAACAGCAACGGTTGGCCTGTAGGTGTCATAACCTTAATGATGGCCGTAGCCAGAAGAACAACTGATTGAGTGCTTTCGGCTATGAACGCATTGTACGTTGAAGCGTTTTTGACAGAGGACGAAGGAGTCTCTAAAAATCCCGATTGGGATGAAAAATAGTTCCTGTTGGAGCGTATTCATTTGCAGGCATTGCATTAACTGGCTCTGTTAAGTGCAGCAATGAATGATGCTTTCTTTGGCACGTTGAGCACGTGAAAGTGCTTGTGCAATGTTGTTTTGCATGTGTACTGGAGAGACAGTTTAAACACAATTTTTTCTTCTTTGCAACTTCAAGTCTTTTTTGAATTTTTAATGCCTTAAACTTGAAGGAATTTCGAATCGAATGCAGACCTTGACAAAGTGAACATTTGTTCGCAATTGTTGAATTGTGCGCACGAATTGATGCCGATTTAGGTTTGGGTTTTTGTGGATTGAACCCTGATGAGGACTGTCCGAGGATATCTAAAGTTCGCGATCTCATGAGAATAAAATCCTTTCGGATAATCCACATGAGTTGAAATATGTGTTTCCCATAGTCCTCGTGTCGTAAAAGGCAATTTTTGGACTGTATGGAAAAAAAGAACGTCTTCCCATGATTCTACAGGTACTCCAAGATTTCTCAGAGATTGTTTCGAATCATTTGGTGTGTCTAACAACAATTTGAGATCTTCAGATGATTCTTTTTCAATTTTAGGTTTATCAAAAAGGAGTTTAAATTGATTATCCTTTAATAATCTAACATTTTGAAACCTTTTTATAAGGATCACCCATGCGGCTTCAAAATTCACAGAATTTTCTCGACGGTAAATTTTCAGTATTCGATCCAAAATGAAATTCTAACAAGAGTGGAAAGTCATAAGGATCTTGGGGTAGTCTTTGACCACAAGCTGAATTTTTCAATGCACTATGATTACATCATATCACGTGCAAATTCATTATTTGGTTTCATGCGTCGCAATACCAAAGAATTTCAAGATCCATGCACATTGAAGACCTTGTTTAATTCTTTGATAAGATCAAGGCTTGAATATTGCAGTATTATATGGAATCCATATTACCAAAATAACATTTCACGTATTGAAAAGATTCAGAAACGGTTTACAAAATTTGCTCTACGAAAGATGAATTGGAACGGTGATTTGCCAGTCTATGAAGCTAGATGCACCTTATTTGGTATTAAGCCCCTATACAAAAGGCGAATTTATTATGCGGTCTCATTTGCGCAGGATGTTCTAACTGGACACATTGATTGTCCACACCTGCTTTCTTTGTTTTATGTTTATGCTCCGTCTCGTACTTTGCGTCTAAGAGACCAGGATTTCTTTTATGTTCCTTGACTTTATACAAACTATGGATTAAGCGAACCTATATCTTCTGCATGTATTTTTTATAACCGTTATGATAATTTTATTGATTTTAACATGAACAGATTATATTACAAAAGCTTTATGTGAGCAATTATGTACATATATTATATAAATAATTTATGCTTAATGTTATTGCATTTCATTTTACTTCTGTAAATTAAGTCTATGAAAGATAATGTTCTTGTTAGACGTAAATAAATAAATAAATAAATAAATAAATCATACCGAAAGCAAAACAATACTTAACTCAGATGAATAATTAAAAAATACCTCTTTTAATTTGTGAAACGTAAGAGCTTCCATATATTTTACCTTAGATTCTTCTGTAGGAGCTTCAACAATTTTCTGATGTAACGACCTAGCCTCTTCAAAAGACGATTCTAGTTCCGATAAACGCGCTTCGTTCATATGAACCGTTTTTTTGCTATCTCTAAGCAAACATATGCCCCATAGTCGGCATCTATATCTTGTGCAATTGTTTGAATTGCATCGATATAATTTAAAACTTTTCCCTTGCTCATTTTGATTATCAATAAGGATATATGTACATACAAATAAACCGAGAACACACTACACACGAATGTATTTAAATCACCAAGGATCAACAATAGCTATTGATTATAAAAAAAATGCCACACACCTTTTTTAAAGCGTTGCTCCCTCGTTCTAATCTCCAGATTCTAATCCTCACAGCAAGTAGAAGTAATCGTTCTTTTTTCCAACAAGAAAATGTCTTACATCCAGTGCATCAACACGATTGTTCTTTTGTTTGATTAGCAAACAACGATTCACACGAAATTGTAAATTCGCACTTCAGTATGTTTAGAAAATGTGATTTAATTTTGAATTTTTTCACACTGATCCTTTTGGGATCCTTTATATCCGGCTCAAAGGACCAAAATGTATCGCAAGGACACTAGCTTAAAAGTTTTGTTTTAGGTTTCAACCGCAGTCAATACTCAATAGTCGCGTTTATTCACCTATCGTTTACCGGCGGGATCTTTGACCAATGTAATGTTACGTATGAACAAATGAAAACAATTATCTCAACTCTTACAGAGCATTTAACTTTAACTTTATTTTTATTTTCATTATTTTTTTGCAAGAATAAAACTAAAGTGACATAATGTCTTCAATAATAAAATCAAATAAAAAAAATAGACAGAAACGTTTCTTCTCAATTCTCTTTTCTTTATTGTCATCTTATGATCTCGATTATCAATGCGCAAGTAAGTCTACATTTACAATCCACATCTACAATCTACATAACACCTCGGTATCCGCTTACAGCTGTTCATCCGTTGGTACCTCTATAGGACATTGACTTGTACAGGATTTTGCTGTAGTGGATTTGCATTGGCGACCAACAGCTTCCCCCTTCACTGCCCCCATCTTCCGCTCCTCTTTGCTCTCCAAGCATAAATTTCATCGTCAAAAAGAAAATAAGAAAAAACATCGCATTC
Source organism: Melanostoma scalare (assembly GCA_949752695.1). NCBI lineage: Eukaryota > Metazoa > Arthropoda > Insecta > Diptera > Syrphidae > Melanostoma > Melanostoma scalare. Next base: position 100,192,691 of record OX456985.1, on the reverse strand, counting down.
AGGAGGTGTCAAAGAAAGATGTTTTGGGACCTCCCAAAGTCTCCTCCCATTTTCTCTTTGTTTTGAGAGAGATATTACCAATTGTGGTAATATATTGCAGTTGTTTTGCCGTCGGTTGTTTTTTGCGATGAGCATTACAAGTGCCGTCGGCACTTGTATTTTATGGATGTGGAGCTGTCCAAATCCATTATGTTTTTTGCATGTTGCGTTGAAACATCCTGCCGGGCCATCGAAAAGGAAACTGCATAATCGAAAACCATGCTCCACATCTCCTATTCCGCACATGTTTAGGTTAAGACGCCCTGGGTTATTAGAAGCCGGTACCTCACCGGTAATGTTTAATGTGAGGTGAAGTAGGTTCATGAAAAATAGAAAAAAATAGTGTGGTGAATGGTGTGTGGCGATAATAGGTTATAGATTATAATATAAATTTGATGACATATGTTAAATTCATTGTAAATTAAGTATAGGTATAGTTTAAATTTTATAAAGCTAAGACGCAGATATGGGTTTTAAGGTGTGTGTGTGTCGGTTGGTAAAGTTGAGTCGTTCAGCATAGGTAAAAAACAAAGTTTTGTTATAGGGCGATTATATGAACTACTGGTGGTTTTAACTGTGACAACCCGAACCTAGCAATCAACTCCAGGATGCATTTCGGTGATTCTTCCGATTTGCCAAAGAGTAGGAGCACTAGATGTCCAACTTTGAGCTCTAAATTTGGCGATAGCTATTTTGGCTGATGTTGTAGTCGAACCAAATATTCCGATGTCCATTTTTTCCATATGCCTTGTTGAATCTTTTGCATTAGTTGCCATCTATCTAAATAATTGTCCTTTACATTAATCCTTTTCTGGAACTGTGTTTAGCGAGGATCCAATTAAAAAATGCCCTGGTGTCAAAATAGACAAATTGTTTGGGTCTTCCGTGACAGGGCAAAGTGGCCGTGAATTGAGACAAGCTTCTACTTGGGTTAGTATCGTCGCGTATTCTTCAAAAGTAAGCGTTTAATGTCCAATTGTCCGCTTCAAATGATACTTCATTTGCTTTACACCTGCCTCCCAAAGTCCACCGAAATGCGGAGCGGCAGGAGGGTTGAAATGCCATTTGGTACCATTAGCTTGCATTAGTTCGTCGTTCCATTGTTTTGACATGTGTTACCTTTCTGTTTCAAGAACCGTTGCGGCTCCTTTAAAATTAGTTCCACAATCGCTGTATAGGTTGGTACATATTCCGCGACGAGCCGTGAAACGTTTAAAAGCGGCGAAAAATGCTGGTGTCGTGTAATCACTCACAAGCTCGAGGTGTTCTGCCTTAGTACAAAAACATATAAAAACTGCTATGTATGCCTTTGTCAGTTTATGGCACCGACCTTTCCACGCCTTTAGCTGAACTGGACGAGCATAATCTACTCCGTGTGTCTGAAAGGGTCGTGCCTGAGTTACTCTTAACGTGGGTAAATTTCCCATTTTCTGTTGCATCTCCGTTGCCGTAAACCTGTAACATTTTAGGCATTTATGAATGCATTTTTTGGCTGTTGATTTAAGATGTAAAATCCAGTATTCAGAACGAAGTGTGGCCATCATTAATTGCTGACCTCCGTGAAGTAACTTCATGTGGGTGTCATGAATAATTAGCGTAGTAAGGTGGCTTTGCGATGATAAAATAACTGGGTGTCGCTGTGAATAGGGCAATTCCGCATTTTCCAAACGCCCTCCAACTCGAAGAACGCCTTTCTCGTCCAGAAATGGCGAAAGCCGTGCTAGGTTGCTCCTTTTTTGCACGGTTTTACCTTTTGTGAGCTGTGAAATTTCTTCAGCAAAAAACTCTTCCTGGGCACAAGCAATCAATCGCATTCGAGCTGAAGATATTTCGTCTACTGAATGTGGTCCAGTTACGCGGGTCGATAAATTCGTCGACGCCAGTACGCCGCAGCCTTAAAAAGACGATTTAATGATGAAAAACGTTTAAACAGCAGTTCATTTGTTTCGCACAACAATGAAGTGAACGCAGAGCTGAAAAATATTTACAATGGGGTGGCCAGACGCGATCAACTCACCTTTTGCTTTTGGTTTGTCGCCTTTGTCTCGAGGTCGGTAGATTTTATTTCGGGTGAAATATGTATGGCGGTTCTCATCAAATTCTTGTAAAAATTCAGGCCCATGCCACCATTGGCTGTTTTTGACGAGTTCATTTGGAGAGACTCCTCTGGATGCAATGTCAGCAGAATTTTCTTTGGATGGAACAAAGTTCCAAACCTGACGATCGATGAGTTCTTGAATTTCTGCCACTCTGTTAGCGACGAATGTTGTTCTTATGTATGGTGCACTTTTGATCCAAGCTAGCGTAATTTGAGAATCACACCAGGTTAATATTTTTGATGTTTGGAGATCCATCGTCTTTACAATATGTGTTATTAGCTGTGCTAATAGCAACGATCCACAAAGTTCCAACCTAGCTATGGACTTGCTTTTCAGTGCTGCTACTCTAGTTGTGGAAGCGATAAGGTTTGTAAAGGTTTGATTTCCATTGATTATTCGAAGGTAGATTGCTGCAGCATATGCTTTTTCCGAGGCAACGCAGAATCCATGGACTATTCCATGCTATCCATCCCATTCGTAAAGACGTGCAAGGTCTGACAGGACAATTCGCTTGGTAAATTTCTTATTATCTTGAAGAGCTATTTTGAACATAAGAATATCTTTCGCAGGATGCCATTGTATTCCAAGGGCCTTTATTGCATCTTCTTCGTTAAAGGAGAGTGGAGTTTGTATTTCTCTATCCTTCTCTGTAACAGATGTCAGTAGCCTTTCACTGTTGCTGACCCATTTTCGTATAGGAAATCCTCCTCGCGACAACATTAATATGAGTTGAGACTGCATGACCAAGGCCTCGGCTACAGAGTCAGCCCCATGAATAACATCGTCCACATAGAAGTTTTTTAAAGCCATTGTAGACGCGATAGGGTAGTCATCTCGTTCATCTGCTGCCAGTTGTTGAAGCGTGCGAATCGCTAAGTAAGGTGCAGAAGCTGTACCAAAGGTGACCGTATTGATGCGGTATATCTTCACTTAAAATAAGCGGAACCCAAATTTGCCTATACAGTTTTTTGTTATCAGCAGTAAATGCAATTTTATGTTTTCTGAAGCGAGCTATATGGTCAAAGATGTCATCCTGCAATCTCGGGCCAACATGAAGATGATCATTGAGAGATGTTCCGTCTGATGTCTTGCATGATGCGTCAAAAACTAAACGTAATTTCGTGGTTGAGCTAGATTCTTTTATCACTGCGTGGTGGGGAAGAAAATAATGAGGCGCCGACAATGTAGTAGCTTTCACTTCAGTCATGTGGCCAAGGTCCTTATATTCATTGACTACTTTCTTATATTCTTCAAAGAAACACGAATTGGTGAGTTTTTTCTCCAATTGTAAAAATCGAACAAGTGCTGACCTTTGTGACCAACCTAACAAGGGGGGTACTTTTTCTTTAAAAGGAAGTTGGACGACAAATTTTCCATCTAATTGGCGGTGATGGGCTCGACAAAAAAGTGTTTCACACTGATCTTCTTCTGGAGAGAGTTGCTTCCGAATTGGAATTTGTTCAAGTTCCCAAAACTTGACTAATAAGGTGTTCAACGGCTGAAGATCGATTTTCATATGGAGTGATGTTATCGTTGGCGTGTTATTTGATGAGATCCCTCTAGACAGGTACCATCCTAATTCCGTCCGCTGCGCTATAGGGGAACCCTGTTGTCCTTTAATGAGACCGTCCAGGATAATGTGAGGATAAACATCACTGCCCAGTAAAACGTCGATTTTATTTTGTTTGTTGAAGTTGGGGTCATCAAGTGCGAGATTGTGAAGATGAGTCCAGTTAGACCTTGAAATATTTTGCGTAGGGAGCAGTGCTGTTAGTTTGGGAAGAACTAAAGCGTTGAGCTGTAGATAAGCTAAAGTTTTCATTTACACGTGATAAAATCGTAAGGATAACCTTACAATTGGAGGTGCTTTTAGTGGTATTTCCGACCCCAATAATGTTAGTCCAACTCCTTTCCTTATTTAGATTTAAAAGCTGAACGGCAGACTCAGTAATAAAAGAAGCCTCTGATCCAGGGTCCAATAGCGCTCGGAACAGCAACGGTTGGCCTGTAGGTGTCATAACCTTAATGATGGCCGTAGCCAGAAGAACAACTGATTGAGTGTTTTCGGCTATGAACGCATTGTACGTTGAAGCGTTTTTGACAGAGGACGAAGGAGTCTCTAAAAATCCCGATTGGGATGAAAAATAGTTCCTGTTGGAGCGTATTCATTTGCAGGCATTGCATTAACTGGCTCTGTTAAGTGCAGTAATGAATGATGCTTTCTTTGGCACGTTGAGCACGTAAAAGTGCTTGTGCAATGTTGTTTTGCATGTGTACTGGAGAGACAGTTTAAACACAATTTTTTCTTCTTTGCAACTTCAAGTCTTTTTTGAATTTTTAATGCCTTAAACTTGAAGGAATTTCGAATCGAATGCAGACCTTGACAAAGTGAATATTTGTTCGCAATTGTTGAATTGTGCGCACGAATTGATGCCGATTTAGGTTTGGGTTTTTGTGGATTGAACCCTGATGAGGACTGTCCGAGGATATCTAAAGTTCGCGATCTCATGATAATAAAATCCTTTCGGATAATCCACATGAGCTGAAATATGTGTTTCCCAAAGTCCTCGTGTCGTAAAAGGCAACTTTTGGACTGTATGGAAAATAAGAACGTCTTCCCATGATTCTACAGGTACTCCAAGATTTCTCAGAGATTGTGTCGAATCATTTGGTGTGTCTAACAACAATTTGAGATCTTCAGATGATTCTTTTTCAATTTTAGGTTTATCAAAAAGGAGTTTAAATTGATTATCCTTTAATAATCTAACATTTTGAAACCTTTTTATAAGGATCACCCATGCGGCTTCAAAATTCACAGAATTTTCTCGACGGTAAATTTTCAGTATTCGATCCAAAATGAAATTCTAACAAGAGTGGAAAGTCATAAGGATCTTGGGGTAGTCTTTGACCACAAGCTGAATTTTTCAATGCACTATGATTACATCATATCACGTGCAAATTCATTATTTGGTTTCATGCGTCGCAATACCAAAGAATTTCAAGATCCATGCACATTGAAGACCTTGTTTAATTCTTTGATAAGATCAAGGCTTGAATATTGCAGTATTATATGGAATCCATATTACCAAAATAACATTTCACGTATTGAAAAGATTCAGAAACGGTTTACAAAATTTGCTCTACGAAAGATGAATTGGAACGGTGATTTGCCAGTCTATGAAGCTAGATGCACCTTATTTGGTATTAAGCCCCTATACAAAAGGCGAATTTATTATGCGGTCTTATTTGCGCAGGATGTTCTAACTGGACACATTGATTGTCCACACCTGCTTTCTTTGTTTTATGTTTATGCTCCGTCTCGTACTTTGCGTCTGAGAGACCAGGATTTCTTTTATGTTCCTTGACTTTATACAAACTATGGATTAAGCGAACCTATATCTTCTGCATGTATTTTTTATAACCGTTATGATAATTTTATTGATTTTAGCATGAACAGATTATATTACAAAAGCTTTATGTGAGCAATTATGTACATATATAATATAAATAATTTATGCTTAATGTTATTGCATTTCATTTTACTTCTGTAAATTAAGTCTATGAAAGATAATGTTCTTGTTAGACGTAAATAAATAAATAAATAAATAAATAAATCATACCGAAAGCAAAACAATACTTAACTCAGATGAATAATTAAAAAATACCTCTTTTAATTTGTGAAACGTAAGAGCTTCCATATATTTTACCTTAGATTCTTCTGTAGGAACTTCAACAATTTTCTGATGTAACGACCTAGCCTCTTCAAAAGACGATTCTAGTTCCGATAAACGCGCTTCGTTCATATGAACCATTTTTTTGCTGTCTCTAAGCAAACATATGCCCCATAGTCGGCATCTATATCTTGTGCAATTGTTTGAATTGCATCGATATAATTTAAAACTTTTCCCTTGCTCATTTTGATTATCAATAAGGATATATGTACATACAAATAAACCGAGAACACACTACACACGAATGTATTTAAATCACCAAGGATCAACAATAGCTATTGATTATAAAAAAAATGCCACACACCTTTTTTAAAGCGTTGCTCCCTCGTTCTAATCTCCAGAATCTAATCCTCACAGCAAGTAGAAGTAATCGTTCTTTTTTCCAACAAGAAAATGTCTTACATCCAGTGCATCAACACGATTGTTCTTTTGTTTGATTAGCAAACAACGATTCACACGAAATTGTAAATTCGCACTTCAGTATGTTTAGAAAATGTGATTTAATTTTGAATTTTTTCACACTGATCCTTTTGGGATCCTTTATATCCGGCTCAAAGGACCAAAATGTATCGCAAGGACACTAGCTTAAAAGTTTTGTTTTAGGTTTCAACCGCAGTCAATACTCAATAGTCGCGTTTATTCACCTATCGTTTACCGGCGGGATCTTTGACCAATGTAATGTTACGTATGAACAAATGAAAACAATTATCTCAACTCTTACAGAGCATTTAACTTTAACTTTATTTTTATTTTCATTAATTTTTTGCAAGAATAAAACTAAAGTGACATAATGTCTTCAATAATAAAATCAAATAAAAAAAATAGACAGAAACGTTTCTTCTCAATTCTCTTTTCCTTATTGTCATCTTATGATCTCGATTATCAATTCGCAAGTAAGTCTACATTTACAATCTACATAACACCTCGGTATCCGCTTACAGCTGTTCATCCGTTGGTACCTCTATAGGACATTGACTTGTACAGGATTTTGCTGTAGTGGATTTGCATTGGCGACCAACAGCTTCCCCCTTCACTGCCCCCATCTTCCGCTCCTCTTTGCTCTCCAAGCATAAATTTCATCGTCAAAAAGAAAATAAGAAAAAACATCGCATTTAGGAGGTGTCAAAGAAAGATGTTTTGGGACCTCCCAAAGTCTCCTCCCATTTTCTCTTTGTTTTGAGAGAGATATTACCAATTGTGGTAATATATTGCAGTTGTTTTGCCGTCGGTTGTTTTTTGCGATGAGCATTACAAGTGCCGTCGGCACTTGTATTTTATGGATGTGGAGCTGTCCAAATCCATTATGTTTTTTTGCATGTTGCGTTGAAACATCCTGCCCGGCCATCGAAAAGACTGCTATTATACGGTGCAATTTGTTGCACGAAACAACTTCGAATTCTTCTTTGTTCTGTCATCCCGTGTCGCAAGTGTTATTACATGATGAAATCCAGTTTCATGAAACAAGTTTCACATTTCTCTTTTATCTTTCATTCGGTGTTTTTATTTTTGGGGAAAAATAGTTATCTAGTAGTGCCTGGTTGCTTCAAAACTTCTTTTATTGGCAATTGAAAAACAAAAAAGTCATTATTATTAGTATTATAACCAAATGAAACAGAATAAACAGAAACACGAATAAAGACAAAGGGGGCGTTCGAGAATCGTATCCGTTGTTTACGTTGTTGTTGTTTACGTGTTAAACTTTTAACAGATTCACACACCCATTTCAACTAAAAAGCTATCTAAAGGTATCCGAGTATTTTTGGTATAACTTTCTAATCAAGTGATCAGCTGATAGAAAATTTATTTTTATTTCTTTTCATGTTGATTTTTTGTTTTGGTGTGTGTTTATTTCAGCATAAGAGTCTTTTAAAACGCATGGGAAATCGAAAAAAATAAGTTATAATCGTCTAGCAATGATATTTTAAATGTTTTTCTATTTTCAAATATCGAATTTTAATATTTCACTGCTGTTGTCTGCAGCAATCTGGAAAAAGATATCTGGATCGTTCAAAAAGGTATCCAAGATACGGCTATCCGAGATAGGCTATCCGATAGGTTCTCAAACGCACCCAAGGAGAAACGTCAAAGCTGTTTCACGAAACAATAACCCATGCGACACACGGTAGCACATTGTCCATCTCTGTTTTTCGAACTTTCGTTCTCTTTTGCACTTATGGTGTTCGAACAGTTTCGTGCAACAAATTGCACCGTATAATAGCAGTCAAAGGAAACTGCATAATCGAAAACCATGCTCCACATCTCCTATTCCGCACATGTTTAGGTTAAGACGCCCTGGGTTATTAGAAGCCGGTACCTCACCGGTAATGTTTAATGTGAGGTGAAGTAGGTTCATGAAAAATAGAAAAAAATAGTGTGGTGAATGGTGTGTGGCGATAATAGGTTATAGATTATAATATAAATTTGATGACAAATGTTAAATTCATTGTAAATTAAGTATAGGTATAGTTTAAATTTTATAAAGCTAAGACGCAGATATGGGTTTTAAGGTGTGTGTGTGTCGGTTGGTAAAGTTGAGTCGTTCAGCATAGGTAAAAAACAAAGTTTTGTTATAGGGCGTTTATACGAACTACTGGTGGTTTTAACTGTGACAACCAGAACTTAGCAATCAACTCCAGGATGCATTTCGGTGATTCTTCCGATTCGCCAAAGAGTAGGAGCACTAGATGTCCAACTTTGAGCTCTAAATTTGGCGATAGCTATTTTGGCTGATGTTGTAGTCGAACCAAATATTCCGATGTCCATGTTTTCCATATGCCTTGTTGAATCTTTTGCATTAGTTGCCATCTATCTAAATAATTGTCCTTTACATTAATCCTTTTCTGGAACTGTGTTTAGCGAGGATCCAATTAAAAAATGAACTGGTATGAAAATAGACAAATTGTTTGGGTCTTCCGTGACAGGGCAAAGTGGCCGTGAATTGAGACAGGCTTCTACTTGGGTTAGTATCGTCGCGTATTCTTCAAAAGTAAGCGTTTAATGTCCAATTGTCCGCTTCAAATGATACTTCATGGACTTTACACCTGCCTCCCAAAGTCCACCGAAATGCGGAGCGGCAGGAGGGGTGAAATGCCATTTGGTACCATTAGCTTGCATTAGTTCGTCGTTCCATTGTTTTGACATGTGTTACCTTTCTGTTTCAAGAACCGTTGCGGCTCCTTTAAAATTTGTTCCACAATCGCTGTATAGGTTGGTACGTATTCCGCGACGAGCCGTGAAACGTTTAAAAGCGGCGACAAATGCTGGTGTCGTGTAATCACTCACAAGATCGAGGTGTTCTGCCTTAGCAAAAAAATATAAAAACTGCTATGTATGCCTTTGTCAGTTTGTTGCACCGACCTTTCCACGACTTTAGCTGAACTGGACGAGCATAATCCACTCTTTATGAATGCATTTTTTGACTGTTGATTTAAGATGTAAAATCCAGTATTCAGAACGAAGTGTGGCCATCATTGATTGCTGACCTCCGTGAAGTAACTTCATGTGGGTGTCATGAATAACTAGCGTAGTAAGGTGACTTTGCGATGATAAAATAACTGGGTGTCGCTGTGAATAGGGCAATTCCGCATTTTCCAAACGCCCTCCAACTCGAAGAACGCCTTTCTCGTCCAGAAATGGCGAAAGCCGTGCTAGGTTGCTCCTTTTTTGCATGGTTTCACCTTTTGTGAGCTGTGAAATTTCTTCAGCAAAAAACTCTTCCTGGGCACAAGCAATCAATCGCATTAGAGCTGAAGATATTTCGTCTACTGAAAGTGGTCCAGTTACGCGGGTCGGTAAATTCTGTGACTTAAATTTTAAATTTGTAAAAAACCGACGCCAGTACGCCGCAGCCTTAAAAAGACGATTTAATGATGAAAAACGTTTAAACAGCAGTTCATTTGTTTCGAAACACATGAAGTGAACGCAGAGCTGAAAAATATTTACAATGGGGTGGCCAGACGCGATCAACTCACCTTTTGCTTTTGGTTTGTCGCCTTTGTCTCGAGGTCGGTAGATTTTATTTCGGGTGAAATATGTATGGCGGTTCTCATCAAATTCTTGTAAAAATTCAGGCCCATGCCACCATTGGCTGTTTTTGACGAGTTCATTTGGAGAGACTCCTCTGGATGCAATGTCAGCAGAATTTTCTTTGGATGGAACAAAGTTCCAAACCTGACGATCGATGAGTTCTTGAATTTCTGCCACTCTGTTAGCGACGAATGTTGTTCTTATGTATGGTGCACTTTTGATCCAAGCTAGCGTAATTTGAGAATCACACCAGGTAAATATTTTTGATGTTTGGAGATCCATCGTCTTTACAATATGTGTTATTAGCTGTGCTAATAGCAACGATCCACAAAGTTCCATCCTAGCTATGGACTTGCTTTTCAGTGGTGCTACTCTAGTTTTGGAAGCGATAAGGTTTGTAAAGGTTTGATTTCCATTGATTATTCGAAGGTAGATTGCTGCAGCATATGCTTTTTCCGAGGCATCGCAGAATCCATGGAATTCGACCATTGAGGTTTTGGTAAAATTAATCCAGCGTGGAATCTCTATGGCCTTCAAAATGTTAAGTTCCACCTTTTGTTTGTTCCACATAGAAACAATTGTTGCTGGGAGCTCAGAATCCCAAGTATGTTCTTCTTTCCATATCTCTTGCATCAATATTTTGCCAAGGATGACACATGGTGCTATCCATCCCATTGGATCGTAAAGACGTGCAAGGTCTGACAGGATAATACGCTTGGTCGTTTTCTTTTCATCCTGAAGAGCTATTTTGAACATAAGAATATCTTTCGCAGGATGCCATTGTATTCCAAGGGCCTTTATTGCATCTTCTTCGTTAAAGTAGAGTGGAGTTTGTATTTCTCTATCCTTCTCTGTAACAGATGTCAGTAGCCTTTCACTGTTGCTGACTCATTTTCGTATAGGAAATCCTCCTCGCTCCAACATTAATATGAGTTGAGACTGCATGACGAAGGCCTCGGCTACAGAGTCTGCCCCATGAATAACATCGTCCGCATAGAAGTTTTTTAAAGCCATTGTAGACGCGATAGGGTATTCATCTCGTTCATCTGCTGCCAGTTGTTGAAGCGTGCGAATCGCTAAGTAAGGTGCAGAAGCTGTACCAAAGGTGACCGTATTGATGCGGTATATCTTCACTTAAAATAAGTTGGTATAAAGATTCAGCATGCGGAACCCAAATTTGCCTATACATTTTGTTGTTATCAGCAGTAAATGCAATTTTATGTTTTCTGAAGCGAGCTATATGGTCAAAGATGTCATCCTGCAATCTCGGGCCAACATGAAGATGATCATTGAGAGATGTTCCGTCTGATGTCTTGCATGATGCGTCAAAAACTATACGTAGTTTTGTGGTTGAGCTAGATTCTTTTATCACTGCGTGGTGGGGAAGAAAGTAATGAGGCGCCGATAATGCAGTAGCTTCCACTTCAGTCATGTGGCCAAGGTCCTTATATTCATTGAATACTTTCTTATATTCTTCAAAGAAACACGAATTGGTGAGTTTTTTCTCCAATTGTAAAAATCGAACAAGTGCTGACTTTTGTGACCAACCTAACAAGGGGAGTACTTTTTCTTTAAAAGGAAGTTGGACGACATATTTTCCATCTAATTGGCGGTGATGGGCTCGACAAAAAGTGTTTCACACTGATCTTCTTCTGGAGAGAGTTGCTTCCGATTTGGAATTTGTTCAAGTTCCCAAAACTTGACTAATAAGGTGTTCAACGGCTGAAGATCGATTTTCATATGGAGTGATGTTATCGTTGGCGTGTTATTTGATGAGATCTTTCCAGACAGGACCCATCCTAATTCCGTCCGCTGCGCTATAGGGGAACCCTGTTGTCCTTTAATGAGACCGTCAAGGATAATGTGAGGATAAACATCACTGCCCAGTAAAACGTCGATTTTATTTTGTTTGTTGAAGTTGGGGTCATCAAGTGCGAGATTGTGAAGATTAGTCCAGTTAAACCTTGAAATATTTTGCGTAGGGAGCAGTGCTGTTAGTTTGAGAAGAGCTAAAGCGTTGAGCTGTAAGCTAAAGTTTTCATTTACACGTGATATAATCGTAAGGATAACCTTACAATTGGAGGTGCTTGTAGTGGTATTTCCGACCCCAATAATGTTAGTCCAACTCCTTTCCTTCTTTAGATTTAAAAGCTGAACGGCAGACTCAGTAATAAAAGAAGCCTCTGATCCAGGGTCCAATAGCGCTCGGAACAGCAACGGTTGGCCTGTAGGTGTCATAACCTTAATGATGGCCGTAGCCAGAAGAACAACTGATTGAGTGTTTTCGGCTATGAACGCATTGTACGTTGAAGCGTTTTTGACAGAGGACGAAGGAGTCTCTAAAAATCCCGATTGGGATGAAAAATAGTTCCCGTTGGAACGTATTCATTTGCAGGCATTGCATTAACTGGCTCTGTTAAGTGCAGTAATGAATGATGCTTTCTTTGGCACGTTGAGCACGTGAAAGTGCTTGTGCAATGTTGTTTTGCATGTGTACTGGAGAGACAGTTTAAACACAATTTTTTCTTCTTTGCAACTTTAATTTTTTATTTAATTTTTAATGCCTTAAACTTGAAGGAATTTCGAATCGAATGCAGACCTTGACAAAGTAAACATTTGTTCGCAATTGTTGAATTGTGCGCACGAATTGATGCCGATTTAGGTTTGGGTTTTTGTGGATTGAACCCTGATGAGGATTGTCCAAGGATATCTAAAGTTCGCGATCTCATGAGAATAAAATCCTCTAATGCACTGTATTTCGGATAATCCACATGAGTTGAAATATGTGTTTCCCAAAGTCCTAGTGTCGTAAAAGGCAATTTTTGGACTGTATGGAAAAAAAGAACGTCTTTCCATGATTCTACAGGTACTCCAAGATTTCTCAGAGATTGTTTCTAATCATTTGTTGTGTCTAACAACAATTTGAGATCTTCAGATGATTCTTTTTCAATTTTAGGTTTATCAAAAAGAAGTTTAAATTGATTATCCTTTAATAATCTAACATTTTGAAACCTTTTTATAAGGATCACCCATGCGGCTTCAAAACTCGTATCTGCATTTCGCAGCATTCTCGCTGCTTCACCGGTTAAATTACTTTTCAAATAATGCAATTTGTGAGCATCGGAAATTGACGTGTTTCTATTAACCAAGCCTTCAAACAAACCCTTAAATTCTGGCTACATTTGCAATGATCAATCAAAAGTAGAAATTTTGATATTAGGAAGCTTTAATTCTATCGATGGAGCGTTTGAACCATTTATAGACTTGTTGAAACTAGTCTGGGTATCGATAATCGTAAGACGTTGTTTTAACTCAGATGAATAATTAAAAAATACCTCTTTTAATTTGTGAAACGTAAGAGCTTCCATATATTTTACCTTAGATTCTTCTGTAGGAGCTTCAACAATTTTCTGATGTAACGACTTAGCCTCTTCAAAAGACGATTCTAGTTCCGATAAACGCGCTTCGTTCATATGAACCGTTTTTTTGCTGTCTTTAAGCAAACATATGCCCCATAGTCGGCATCTATATCTTGTGCAATTATTTGAATTGCATCGATATAATTTATAACTTTTCCCTTGATCATTTTGATAATCAATAAGGATATACATACAAATAAACCGAGAATACACTACACACGAATGTATTTAAATCACCAAGGATCAACAATAGCTATTATTTATTATAAAAAAAATGCCACACATCTTTTTTAAAGCGTTGCTCCCTCGTTCTAATCTCCGGATTCTAATCCTCACAGCAAGTAGAAGTAATCGTTCTTTTTTCCAACAAGAAAATGTCTTACATCCAGTGCATCAACACGATTGTTCTTTTGTTTGATTAGCAAACAACGATTCACACGAAATTGTAAATTCGCACTTCAGTATGTTTAGAAAATGTGATTTAATTTTGAATTTTTTCACACTGATCCTTTTGGGATCCTTTATATCCGGCTCAAAGGACCAAAATGTATCGCAAGGACACTAGCTTAAAAGTTTTGTTTTAGGTTTCAACCGCAGTCAATAGTCGCGTTTATTCACCTATCGTTTACCGGCGGGATCTTTGACCAATGTAATGTTACGTATGAACAAATGAAAACAATTATCTCAACTCTTACAGAGCATTTAACTTTAACTTTATTTTTATTTTCATTAATTTTTTGCAAGAATAAAACTAAAGTGACATAATGTCTTCAATAATAAAATCAAATAAAAAAAATAGACAGAAACGTTTCTTCTCAATTCTCTTTTCTTTATTGTCATCTTATGATCGCGATTATCAATGCGCAAGTAAGTCTACATTTACAATCCACATCTACAATCTACATAACACCTCGGTATCCGCTTACAGCTGTTCATCCGTTGGTACCTCTATAGGACATTGACTTGTACAGGATTTTGCTGTAGTGGATTTGCATTGGCGACCAACAGCTTCCCCCTTCACTGCCCCCATCTTCCGCTCCTCTTTGCTCTCCAAGCATAAATTTCATCGTCAAAAAGAAAATAAGAAAAAACATCGCATTCAGGAGGTGTCAAAGAAAGATGTTTTGGGACCTCCCAAAGTCTCCTCCCAAAGTCTCCTCCCATTTTCTCTTTGTTTTGAGAGAGATATTACCAATTGTGGTAATATATTGCAGTTGTTTTGCCGTCGGTTGTTTTTTGCGATGAGCATTACAAGTGCCGTCGGCACTACTTGTATTTTATGGATGTGGAGCTGTCCAAATCCATTATGTTTTTTGCATGTTGCGTTGAAACATCCTGCCGGGCCATCGAAAAGGAAACTGCATAATCGAAAACCATGCTCCACATCTCCTATTCCGCACATGTTTAGGTTAAAACGCCCTGGGTTATTAGAAGCCGGTACCTCACCGGTAATGTTTAATGTGAGGTGAAGTAGGTTCATGAAAAATAGAAAAAAATAGTGTGGTGAATGGTGTGTGGCGATAATAGGTTATAGATTATAATATAAATTTGATGACATATGTTAAATTCATTGTAAATTAAGTATAGGTATAGTTTAAATTTTATAAAGCTAAGACGCAGATATGGGTTTTAAGGTGTGTGTGTGTCGGTTGGTAAAGTTGAGTCGTTCAGCATAGGTAAAAAACAAAGTTTTGTTATAGGGCGATTATATGAACTACTGGTGGTTTTAACTGTGACAACCCGAACCTAGCAATCAACTCCAGGATGCATTTAGGTGATTCTTCCGATTTGCCAAAGAGTAGGAGCACTAGATGTCAAACTTTGAGCTCTAAATTTGGCGATAGCTATTTTGGCTGATGTTGTAGTCGAACCAAATATTCCGATGTCCATTTTTTCCATATGCCTTGTTGAATCTTTTGCATTAGTTGCCATCTATCTAAATAATTGTCCTTTACATTAATCCTTTTCTGGAACTGTGTTTAGCGAGGATCCAATTAAAAAATGCCCTGGTGCCAAATAGACAAATTGTTTGGGTCTTCCGTGACAGGGCAAAGTGGCCGTGAATTGAGACAAGCTTCTACTTGGGTTAGTATCGTCGCGTATTCTTCAAAAGTAAGCGTTTAATGTCCAATTGTCCGCTTCAAATGATAATTCATTTGCTTTACACCTGCCTCCCAAAGTCCACCGAAATGCGGAGCGGCAGGAGGGTTGAAATGCCATTTGGTACCATTAGCTTGCATTAGTTCGTCGTTCCATTGTTTTGACATGTGTTACCTTTCTGTTTCAAGAACCGTTGCGGCTCCTTTAAAATTAGTTCCACAATCGCTGTATAGGTTGGTACATATTCCGCGACGAGCCGTGAAACGTTTAAAAGCGGCGAAAAATGCTGGTGTCGTGTAATCACTCACAAGCTCGAGGTGTTCTGCCTTAGTACAAAAACATATAAAAACTGCTATGTATGCCTTTGTCAGTTTGTTGCACCGACCTTTCCACGCCTTTAGCTGAACTGGACGAGCATAATCTACTCCGTGTGTCTGAAAGGGTCGTGCCTGAATTACTCTTAACGTGGGTAAATTTCCCATTTTCTGTTGCATCTCCGTTGCCGTAAACCTGTAACATTTTAGGCATTTATGAATGCATTTTTTGGCTGTTGATTTAAGATGTAAAATCCAGTATTCAGAACGAAGTGTGGCCATCATTAATTGCTGACCTCCGTGAAGTAACTTCATGTGGGTGTCATGAATAATTAGCGTAGTAAGGTGGCTTTGCGATGATAAAATAACTGGGTGTCGCTGTGAATAGGGCAATTCCGCATTTTCCAAACGCCCTCCAACTCGAAGAACGCCTTTCTCGTTCAGAAATGGCGAAAGCCGTGCTAGGTTGCTCCTTTTTTGCACGGTTTCACCCTTTGTGAGCTGTGAAATTTCTTCAGCAAAAAACTCTTCCTGGGCACAAGGAATCAATCGCATTCGAGCTGAAGATATTTCGTCTACTGAATGTGGTCCAGTTACGCGGGTCGATTAATTCATCGACGCCAGTACGCCGCAGCCTTAAAAAGACGATTTAATGATGAAAAACGTTTAAACAGCAGTTCATTTGTTTCGCACAACAATGAAGTGAACGCAGAGCTGAAAAATATTTACAATGGGGTGGCCAGACGCGATCAACTCACCTTTTGCTTTTGGTTTGTCGCCTTTGTCTCGAGGTCGGTAGATTTTATTTCGGGTGAAATATGTATGGCGGTTCTCATCAAATTCTTGTAAAAATTCAGGCCCATGCCACCATTGGCTGTTTTTGACGAGTTCATTTGGAGAGACTCCTCTGAATGCAATGTCAGCAGAATTTTCTTTGGATGGAACAAAGTTCCAAACCTGACGATCGATGAGTTCTTGAATTTCTGCCGCTCTGTTAGCGACGAATGTTGTTCTTATGTATGGTGCACTTTTGATCCAAGCTAGCGTAATATTTTTGATGTTTGGAGATCCATCGTCTTTACAATATGTGTTATTAGCTGTGCTAATAGCAACGATCCACAAAGTTCCAACCTAGCTATGGACTTGCTTTTCAGTGCTGCTACTCTAGTTGTGGAAGCGATAAGGTTTGTAAAGGTTTGATTTCCATTGATTATTCGAAGGTAGATTGCTGCAGCATATGCTTTTTCCGAGGCAACGCAGAATCCATGGACTATTCCATGCTATATATCCCATTCGTAAAGACGTGCAAGGTCTGACAGGATAATTCGCTTGGTAAATTTCTTATTATCTTGAAGAGCTATTTTGAACATAAGAATATCTTTCGCAGGATGCCATTGTATTCCAAGGGCCTTTATTGCATCTTCTTCGTTAAAGGAGAGTGGAGTTTGTATTTCTCTATCCTTCTCTGGAACAGATGTCAGTAGCCTTTCACTGTTGCTGACCCATTTTCGTATAGGAAATCCTCCTCGCGACAACATTAATATGAGTTGAGACTGCATGACCAAGGCCTCGGCTACAGAGTCTGCCCCATGAATAACATCGTCCACATAGAAGTTTTTTAAAGCCATTGTAGACGCGATAGGGTAGTCATCTCGTTCATCTGCTGCCAGCTGTTGAAGCGTGCGAATCGCTAAGTAAGGTGCAGAAGCTGTACCAAAGGTGACCGTATTGATGCGGTATATCTTCACTTAAAATAAGCGGAACCCAAATTTGCCTATACAGTTTTTTGTTATCAGCAGTAAATGCAATTTTATGTTTTCTGAAGCGAGCTATATGGTCAAAGATGTCATCCTGCAATCTCGGGCCAACATGAAGATGATCATTGAGAGATGTTCCGTCTGATGTCTTGCATGATGCGTCAAAAACTAAACGTAATTTCGTGGTTGAGCTAGATTCTTTTATCACTGCGTGGTGGGGAAGAAAATAATGAGGCGCCGACAATGTAGTAGCTTTCACTTCAGTCATGTGGCCAAGGTCCTTATATTCATTGACTACTTTCTTATATTCTTCAAAGAAACACGAATTGGTGAGTTTTTTCTCCAATTGTAAAAATCGAACAAGTGCTGACCTTTGTGACCAACCTAACAAGGGGGGTACTTTTTCTTTAAAAGGAAGTTGGACGACAAATTTTCCATCTAATTGGCGGTGATGGGCTCGACAAAAAAGTGTTTCACACTGATCTTCTTCTGGAGAGAGTTGCTTCCGATTTGGAATTTGTTCAAGTTCCCAAAACCTGACTAATAAGGTGTTCAACGGCTGAAGATCGATTTTCATATGGAGTGATGTTATCGTTGGCGTGTTATTTGATGAGATCCCTCTAGACAGGTACCATCCTAATTCCGTCCGCTGCGCTATAGGGGAACCCTGTTGTCCTTTAATGAGACCGTCCAGGATAATGTGAGGATAAACATCACTGCCCAGTAAAACGTCGATTTTATTTTGTTTGTTGAAGTTGGGGTCATCAAGTGCGAGATTGTGAAGATGAGTCCAGTTAGACCTTGAAATATTTTGCGTAGGGAGCAGTGCTGTTAGTTTGGGAAGAGCTAAAGCGTTGAGCTGTAGATAGGCTAAAGTTTTCATTTACACGTGATAAAATCGTAAGGATAACCTTACAATTGGAGGTGCTTTTAGTGGTATTTCCGACCCCAATAATGTTAGTCCAACTCCTTTCCTTATTTAGATTTAAAAGCTGAACGGCAGACTCAGTAATCAAAGAAGCCTCTGATCCAGGGTCCAATAGCGCTCGGAACAGCAACGGTTGGCCTGTAGGTGTCATAACCTTAATGATGGCCGTAGCCAGAAGAACAACTGATTGAGTGTTTTCGGCTATGAACGCATTGTACGTTGAAGCGTTTTTGACAGAGGACGAAGGAGTCTCTAAAAATCCCGATTGGGATGAAAAATAGTTCCTGTTGGAGCGTATTCATTTGCAGGCATTGCATTAACTGGCTCTGTTAAGTGCAGTAATGAATGATGCTTTCTTTGGCACGTTGAGCACGTGAAAGTGCTTGTGCAATGTTGTTTTGCATGTGTACTGGAGGGACAGTTTAAACACAATTTTTTCTTCTTTGCAACTTCAAGTCTTTTTTGAATTTTTAATGCCTTGAACTTGAAGGAATTTCGAATCGAATGCAGACCTTGACAAAGTGAACATTTGTTCGCAATTGTTGAATTGTGCGCAAGAATTGATGCCGATTTAGGTTTGGGTTTTTGTGGATTGAACCCTGATGAGGACTGTCCGAGGATATCTAAAGTTCGCGATCTCATGAGAATAAAATCCTTTCGGATAATCCACATGAGTTGAAATATGTGTTTCCCAAAGTCCTCGTGTCGTAAAAGGCAATTTTTGGACTGTATGGAAAATAAGAACGTCTTCCCATGATTCTACAGGTACTCCAAGATTTCTCAGAGATTGTTTCGAATCATTTGGTGTGTCTATCAACAATTTGAGATCTTCAGATGATTCTTTTTCAATTTTAGGTTTATCAAAAAGGAGTTTAAATTGATTACCCCTTAATAATCTAACATTTTGAAACCTTTTTATAAGGATCACCCATGCGGCTTCAAAATTCACAGAATTTTCTCGACGGTAAATTTTCAGTATTCGATCCAAAATGAAATTCTAACAAGAGTGGAAAGTCATAAGGATCTTGGGGTAGTCTTTGACCACAAGCTGAATTTTTCAATGCACTATGATTACATCATATCACGTGCAAATTCATTATTTGGTTTCATGCGTCGCAATACCAAAGAATTTCAAGATCCATGCACATTGAAGACCTTGTTTAATTCTTTGATAAGATCAAGGCTTGAATATTGCAGTATTATATGGAATCCATATTACCAAAATAACATTTCACGTATTGAAAAGATTCAGAAACGGTTTACAAAATTTGCTCTACGAAAGATGAATTGGAACGGTGATTTGCCAGTCTATGAAGCTAGATGCACCTTATTTGGTATTAAGCCCCTATACAAAAGGCGAATTTATTATGCGGTCTCATTTGCGCAGGATGTTCTAACTGGACACATTGATTGTCCACACCTGCTTTCTTTGTTTTATGTTTATGCTCCGTCTCGTACTTTGCGTCTTAGAGACCAGGATTTCTTTTATGTTCCTTGACTTTATACAAACTATGGATTAAGCGAACCTATATCTTCTGCATGTATTTTTTATAACCGTTATGATAATTTTATTGATTTTAACATGAACAGATTATATTACAAAAGCTTTATGTGAGCAATTATGTACATATATTATATAAATAATTTATGCTTAATGTTATTGCATTTCATTTTACTTCTGTAAATTAAGTCTATGAAAGATAATGTTCTTGTTAGACGTAAATAAATAAATAAATAAATAAATAAATCATACCGAAAGCAAAACAATACTTAACTCAGATGAATAATTAAAAAATACCTCTTTTAATTTGTGAAACGTAAGAGCTTCCATATATTTTACCTTAGATTCTTCTGTAGGAACTTCAACAATTTTCTGATGTAACGACCTAGCCTCTTCAAAAGACGATTCTAGTTCCGATAAACGCGCTTCGTTCATATGAACCATTTTTTTGCTGTCTCTAAGCAAACATATGCCCCATAGTCGGCATCTATATCTTGTGCAATTGTTTGAATTGCATCGATATAATTTAAAACTTTTCCCTTGCTCATTTTGATTATCAATAAGGATATATGTACATACAAATAAACCGAGAACACACTACACACGAATGTATTTAAATCACCAAGGATCAACAATAGCTATTGATTATAAAAAAAATGCCACACACCTTTTTTAAAGCGTTGCTCCCTCGTTCTAATCTCCAGAATCTAATCCTCACAGCAAGTAGAAGTAATCGTTCTTTTTTCCAACAAGAAAATGTCTTACATCCAGTGCATCAACACGATTGTTCTTTTGTTTGATTAGCAAACAACGATTCACACGAAATTGTAAATTCGCACTTCAGTATGTTTAGAAAATGTGATTTAATTTTGAATTTTTTCACACTGATCCTTTTGGGATCCTTTATATCCGGCTCAAAGGACCAAAATGTATCGCAAGGACACTAGCTTAAAAGTTTTGTTTTAGGTTTCAACCGCAGTCAATAGTCGCGTTTATTCACCTATCGTTTACCGGCGGGATCTTTGACCAATGTAATGTTACGTATGAACAAATGAAAACAATTATCTCAACTCTTACAGAGCATTTAACTTTAACTTTATTTTTATTTTCATTAATTTTTTGCAAGAATAAAACTAAAGTGACAATTCAATAATAAAATCAAATAAAAAAAAAAATAGACAGAAACGCTTCTTCTCAATTCTCTTTTCCTTATTGTCATCTTATGATCTCGATTATCAATGCGCAAGTAAGTCTACATTTACAATCCACATCTACATAACACCTCGGTATCCGCTTATAGCTGTTCATCCGTTGGTACCTCTATAGGACATTGACTTGTACAGGATTTTGCTGTAGTGGATTTGCATTGGCGATCAACAGCTTCCCCCTTCACTGCCCCCATCTTCCGCTCCTCTTTGCTCTCCAAGCATAAATTCCATCGTCAAAAAGAAAATAAGAAAAAACATCGCATTTAGGAGGTGTCAAAGAAAGATGTTTTGGGACCTCCCAAAGTCTCCTCCCATTTTCTCTTTGTTTTGAGAGAGATATTACCAATTGTGGTAATATATTGCAGTTGTTTTGCCGTCGGTTGTTTTTTGCGATGAGCATTACAAGTGCCGTCGGCACTTGTATTTTATGGATGTGGAGCTGTCCAAATCCATTATGTTTTTTTGCATGTTGCGTTGAAACATCCTGCCGGGCCATCGAAAAGGAAACAGCATCATCGAAAACCATGCTCCACATATCCTCTTCCGCACAGGTTTAGGTTAAGACGCCCTGGGTTATTAGAAGCCGGTACCTCACCGGTGATGTTTAATGTGAGGTGATGTAGGTTCATGAAAAATAGAAAAAAATATTGTGGTGAATGGTGTGTGGCGATAATTGATTATGGATTATAATATAAATTTTATGACATATGTTAAATTCATTGTAAATTAAGTATAGGTATAATTTAAATTTTATAAAGCTAAGACGCAGATATGGGTTTTAAGGTGTGTGTGTGTCGGTTGGTAAAGTTGAGTCGTTCAGCATAGGTAAAAAACAAAGTTTTGTTATAGGGCGTTTATACGAACTACTGGTGGTTTTAACTGTGACAACCCGAACTTAGCCATCAACTCCAGGATGCATTTCGGTGATTCTTCCGATTCGCCAAAGAGTGGGGGGTGTTTGTTGATTAGGTAGGAGCACTAGATGTCCAACTTTGAGCTCTAAATTTGGCGATAGCTATTTTGGCTGATGTTGTAGTCGAACCAAATATTCCGATGTCCATTTTTTCCATATGCCTTGTTGAATCTTTTGCATTATTTGCCATCTATCTAAATAATTGTCCTTTACATTAATCCTTTTCTGGAACTGTGTTTAGCGAGGATCCAATTAAAAAATGCCCTGGTGTCAAAATAGACAAATTGTTTGGGTCTTCCGTGACAGGGCAAAGTGGCCGTGAATTGAGACAAGCTTCTACTTGGGTTATTATCGTCGCGTATTCTTCAAAAGTAAGCGTTTAATGTCCAATTGTCCGCTTCAAATGATACTTCATTTGCTTTACACCTGCCTCCCAAAGTCCACCGAAATGCGGAGCGGCAGGAGGGTTGAAATGCCATTTGATACCATTAGCTTGCATTAGTTCGTCGTTCCATTGTTTTGACATGTGTTACCTTTCTGTTTCAAGAACCGTTACGGCTCCTTTAAAATTAGTTCCACAATCGCTGTATAGGTTGGTACATATTCCGCGACGAGCCGTGAAACGTTTAAAAGCGGCGAAAAATGCTGGTGTCGTGTAATCACTCACAAGCTCGAGGTATTCTGCCTTAGTACAAAAACATATAAAAACTGCTATGTATGCCTTTGTCAGTTTGTTGCACCGACCTTTCCACGCCTTTAGCTGAACTGGACGAGCATAATCTACTCCGTGTGTCTGAAAGGGTCGTGCCTGAGTTACTCTAAACGTGGGTAAATTTCCCATTTTCTGTTGCATCTCCGTTGACGTAAACCTGTAACATTTTAGGCATTTATGAATGCATTTTTTTAATGTTGATTTAAGATGTAAAATCCAGTATTCAGAACGAAGTGTGGCCATCATTAATTGCTGACCTCCGTGAAGTAACTTCATGTGGGTGTCATGATAAAATAACTGGGTGTCACTGTGAATAGGGCAATTCCGCATTTTCCAAACGCCCTCCAACTCGAAGAACGCCTTTCTCGTCCAGAAATGGCGAAAGCCGTGCTAGGTTGCTCCTTTTTTGCACGGTTTCACCCTTTGTGAGCTGTGAAATTTCTTCAGCAAAAAACTCTTCCTGGGCACAAGCAATCAATCGCATTCGAGCTGAAGATATTTCGTCTACTGAAAGTGGTCCAGTTACGCGGGTCGATAAATTCGTCGACGCCAGTACGCCGCAGCCTTAAAAAGACGATTTAATGATGAAAAACGTTTAAACAGCAGTTTATTTGTCTCGAAACACATGAAGTGAACGCAGAGCTGAAAAATATTTACAATGGGGTGGCCAGATGCGATCAACTCACCTTTTGCTTTTGGTCTCTCTGTCGCCTTTGTCTCGAGGTCGGTAGATTTTATTTCGGGTGAAATATGTATGGCGGTTCTCATCAAATTCTTGTAAAAATTCAGGCCCATGCCACCATTGGTTGTTTTTGACGAGTTCATTTGGAGAGGCTCCTCTGGATGCAATGTCAGCAGAATTTTCTTTGGATGGAACAAAGTTCCAAACCTGACGATCGATGAGTTCTTGAATTTCTGCCACTCTGTAAGCGACGAATGTTGTTCTTATGTATGGTGCACTTTTGATCAAAGCTAGCGTAATTTGAGAATCACACCAGGTTAATATTTTTGATGTTTGGAGATCCATCGTCTTTACAATATGTGTTATTAGCTGTGCTAATAGCAACGATCCACAAAGTTCCAACCTAGCTATGGACTTGCTTTTCAGTGGTGCTACTCTAGTTGTGGAAGCGATAAGGTTTGTAAAGGTTTGATTTACATTGATTATTCGAAGGTAGATTGCTGCAGCATATGCTTTTTCCGAGGCAACGCAGAATCCATGGACTTCGACCATTGAGGTTTTGGTAAAATTAATCCAGCGTGGAATCTCTATGGCCTTCAAAATGTTAAGTTCCACCTTTTGTTTGTTCCACATAGAAACAATTGTTGCTGGGAGCTCAGAATCCCAAGTATGTTCTTCTTTCCATATCTCTTGCATCAATATTTTGCCAACGATGACACATGTTGCTATCCATCCCATTGGATCGTAAAGACGTGCAAGGCCTGACAGGATAATTCGCTTTGTAAATTTCTTATAATCTTGAAGAGCTATTTTGAGCATAAAAATATCTTTCGCAGGATGCCATTGTATTCCAAGGGCCTTTATTGCATCTTCTTCGTTAAAGGAGAGTGGAGTTTGTATTTCTCTATCCTTCTCTGGAACAGATGTCAGTAGCCTTTCACTGTTGCTGAACCATTTTCGTATAGGAAATCCTCCTCGCGCCAACATTAATATGAGTTGAGACTGCATGACAAATGAGACGAATTGATGCCGATTTAGGTTTGGGTTTTTGTGGATTGAACCCTGATGAGGGTTGTCCGAGGATATCTAAAGTTCGCGATCTCGTGAGAATAAAATCTTGAAGAGCTTTAAAATGTTCTAATACATTGTATTTCGGATAATCCACATGAGTTGAAATATGTGTTTCCCAAAGTCCTCGTGTCGTAAAAGGCAATTTTTGGACTGTATGGAAAATAAGAACGTCTTCCCATGATTCTACAGGTACTCCAAGATTTCTCAGAGATTGTTTCGAATCATTTGGTGTGTCTATCAACAATTTGAGATCTTCAGATGATTCTTTTTCAATTTTAGGTTTATCAAAAAGGAGTTTAAATTGATTATCCTTTGATAATCTAACATTTTGAAACCTTTTTATAAGGATCACCCATGCGGCTTCGAAATTCACAGAATTTTCTCGACGGTAAATTTTCAGTATTCGATCCAAAATGAAATTCTAACAAGAGTGGAAAGTCATAAGGATCTTGGGGTAGTCTTTGACCACAAGCTGAATTTTTCAATGCACTATGATTACATCATATCACGTGCAAATTCATTATTTGGTTTCATGCGTCGCAATACCAAAGAATTTCAAGATCCATGCACATTGTAACGAGGCAAACTTTAAAGATAAAAGAATACCTCGTCACATGCTTTTCATTTAACTAAAACTAAGAATAGAGAGCCGCCATCTAGCGCCAAACTGAAGAGAAGAAAAGTTCACCCGAGACAACACCCAAGACAACTACCATAAATTAAGCTCTAGCCAAGACATGTTACCTGGTGGCGAAAAGTACTCAAGTTTGCCACAGAGGTGGAAAGCTAACCGCGCCAACATCGATGGTAGACATTAGGGTATTGGGTAGGTGGAAATACCACCCAACGAACAACTCCCCATGCACAAGCAGTGCATGCGACGACGGTCGACAGAGCTCGATGGTGAGTTATTATTATTTTCTTAGCAAGTCGCAATGGCAAGCATATGGATATGCGAGGTGTATTTATTTCTATAATGAATGTCGTATAAGCAGGCATATGAGTATACCAGGTGTAATCGGGAAGATTATATGGGAGTGGGGGATATCCCATTAAAGTATATGGGATGTGCACACGGCACCACACTGAGCTGCGGGTATAAATAGAGCGGCTCAGTGCAAGGAAAGACACAGTTTGCCGGTGTCTGCCAAGAGACACACATCTCCTAAAGTAACCAGGAAAGCGACCAAGAGGAATCCAGGAAACCGAGTAAGGTATAAATGGTGTATGTTGTATGATAGTAAGTTCTTTTTGACTAATTATATTTATTAAGTATTGTGCCACCAGGGGCAAAGAATAATACTTGGGATCCCACAGCTACAGCTGTACCGAGGTCTTCGGACGTGCTCGTGTTTCACCTACCGGGGTCTTCGGACGCCTGTGTTTCACCTACCGAGGTCTTCGGACGCTCGTGTTTCACCTACCGGGGTCTTCGGACGCCTGTGTTTCACGTACCGAGGTCTTCGGACGCTCGTGTTTCACCTACCAGGGTCTTTGGACGCCTGTGTTTCACCTACCGAGGTCTGCGGACGCTCGTGTTTCACCTACCGGGGTCTTCGGACGCCTGTGTTTCACCTACCGAGGTCTTCGGACGCTCGTGTTTCACCTACCGGGGTCTTCGGACGCCTGTGTTTCACCTACCGAGGTCTTCGGACGCTTGTGTTTCACCTACCGAGGTCTTCGGACGCTCGTGTTTCACCTACCGGGGTCTTCGGACGCCTGTGTTTCACCTACCGAGGTCTTCGGACGCTCGTGTTTCACCTACCGAGGTCTTCGGACGCTCGTGTTTCACCTACCGAGGTCTTCGGACGCTCGTGTTTCACCTACCGAGGTCTTCGGACGCTCGTGTTTCACCTACCGAGGTCTTCGGACGCTCGTGTTTCACCTACCGAGGTCTTCGGACGCTCGTGTTTCACCTACCGGGGTCTTCGGACGCCCGAGTTTCACCTACCGAGGTCTTCGGATGCTCGTGTTTCACCTACCGGGGTCTTCGGACGCCTGAGTTTCACCTACCGAGGTCTTCGGACGCTCGTGTTTCACCTACCGGGGTCTTCGGACGCCTGTGTTTCACCTACCGAGGTCTTCGGACGCTTGTGTTTCACCTACCGAGGTCTTCGGACGCTCGTGTTTCACCTGCCGAGGTCTTCGGACGCTCGGGGTCTTTGGACGACTACGAACTTTGACTCACTTCCGGCTGCCTATAGGGCGAATGCGCCGTGAGGTATTGACCTGCTAGGGGCAGTAATCCCCTCTAACGTAATACATATTAATCCTTTCTCCCCCGCAGATATCAGAGACTAGTCAAGCCACCAGCCGACAGTCGTGGATCTGCCCTGAGTCTGAGAAAATCCCGGACATCCTAAATTCCAGAACGGTGCTCCATAAACCGAAGGCACCGCAACGAACGATACCCAAAATATACATATATCCTCTTTGTCAATTATAATATAAAAAAAATCTATTAAGTTCTAATAAAAGAGAATTTCTTTGACCTTTGTGAAGTTTGGTGTTTTTCTTCACCTGACCTTGGCTAGCCGTGAGCGATACCTCGGCTGGAAAACTAAAAACACGTCACAATTTGGCGCCCGAGCAGGGACTATTAAGGTCCACCGTTGTAAAAGAAATTCTCTTAGAACTATAAAAACAAGCTAGAAACAAAAAAAATCCAGACATGACAGACTCCGAAGAAGGCTTCTACGTGTTCGCCAGTATAGGGGCAATATACTTACTCAGCAAGCCAGAACTGGTGACACGTATGAGTCAGTTAGGGCTCGACGCCTTTAACTGTCGCCTATCTCTTAGGGAGATGGCTGAACAGTTCAATATTCACCTTATTTGGGTGCTGGGGCACAGAGATATCGTGGGTAACTGCAAAGCCGATGAACTCGCCAGAGAAGGAACCGTTCTACCGATCTCAACCAGCAGGTTGAATATTGGTATACCAATCGCTACATGTAAACTTATGCTAAAGCAAGAGGCAATGGACAGAACAAATGACAGGTGGAACAATATCACCACGTGCGTGGCAACAAAACGTATATGTCCAGGACTAGATCCAAAACGCACAAGACATTTGTTATCCGTTACCAGATTGCAAGTTAGCTCCGTAATCAATGTCATCACCGGACATTGTCTGATAGGAAGACACGCCATAAGACTTGGCGTTCCCTCTAATGACTTCTGCAGAAGTTGCTTAGATGAGGAGGAGGAGGAGGAGACAATCCCACACCTCCTCTGCTCATGTCCTGCACTCTCTTCTAAAAGAAAGAGGCATCTGGGGAAATATTTTCTCGATGATCCAAGCGATCTGGCGCACACAGATCCCCTGCATCTCCTTCGCTTTATTGTAAGCTCCAAATGGTTTTGTTAAGCGAGGTACTCTCTCGCATAATTTTTATGGTATCACAATGGACCTAATATTGGTCTAAGTGTGTCGGGTGTATTCCTGGCAGCCATTGTAACCTAACCTAACCTAGGGCTCGACGCTGAAGGCACTTTAGCTACGCTACGAGCCCGATTCAGCAGTCACATCAAACAAGCTAGACTCCGGAAATCCACGCAAGATCTGTGAGCGGATTTGGAGAAAGCCGTAACGGAGCGGGAGTACAAACCTGTACCACCCCAAGAAATCGAAACCGAACCAAAGTCACCGATGTACACCGAGATCTCCTTCCAGGTACCGTCCTATGTACCAACTACCGCCGCACCGTCCACCGAAGACGACCTGGCAACGCACTCGGCGTCGTCAAGGGCCGTGCTCCCCAATGCAGTCGCTACCCCACCCCCTGTCGAACCAACGGCCGCCAGGCCAGCTCTCCGCCCAACCGGTCGGTTCATCCTCAGCTACGAGGCTGAGCTGATGAATAATGTCCGCAAATGGGGATTAAGGTTCGACTCATCAGGGAACGCGATCGAATTTATGGACCGGCTCGAAGAATTAACCGCATGCTATGACATACGCCCTGACGATATTATCAAGGCCTTACCGGAAATACTACACGGCACCGCCCTAGAGTGGTTCCGCATAAACAAAGATCGTATGAAATCCTGGACGCAGTTCCGCACCGCTTTCCTAGACCATTATTTGCCAGCTAGGTACCTCTGCAAATTAGAGCAGGAAATATTGCGGAAAAAGCAAGGGCCACGCGAAAAGGCTAAGGATTTCATACAGGCCACCCAGTACCTGATATACAGACACCCGCGTATAAGCATCGTGGATAGCATCGACCGCCTTTACGATAGTTTGCGACCGGAATATCATCTATATATCAAAAGACGTGATTTTGCTACCTTGGATGAACTTATGAAGCTGGCCGAGGAGTATGAATACATACGTAGGGAAGACCACACCTCTCGCCAATTACCGCCCCGTGCCGCTCCTACGCCAAACCGTTTTACTTTTCCTGACCGACCAGTAACCGACCGCCGAGCTGTACTGCCGCCACCGTGACCGAATTTTAACCGTCCTGATCCGCCGCAACCGCCACCTCACTTCGGTCAATACGATAGAGATACTCACTGCTGGAATTGCAAGCAGCGAGGGCACAATAAGGGTAACTGTCGAAGGCCGTTCCGTCTCTTTTGCTCGTATTGCGGAGAGGATGGACGGCTGACGAAAGACTGCAGTTGTCATCCGCACCGAGCTGCAATCATGTCCAGCCAGCAGGAGGAGCCCCGACAGCAAGATCCTCCGCATAGGGTTGCAGTCATGTACGGCCAGTCCCGTAGACCCAAATACCAGCGTTTCAGATACGATAAGTCTACCGCATCACGTACACCGCCGCTGCCGCCGGTACCAACGAAGCCAAGAGACCCTCTACCACTTAACCCGAGTGAGCTATTGATTCGGTGTAGCCCCGTGAACGATTGGAAGGGACGACGTTCCAGACAAGTGGAACTCGACCCCGCTCAGTATCCCGAATTTCAAAGGCCATATCTAAGACCGTCGTCGTTAATCAGTCCCAGCAATCAGATGCTACAGACCGGAGTGGAAGGAGAAGTGGATCCCGCCCAGCATTGGCAAACGCCACAGACTATGTCTAGTAGGATAACTTGCTCAGTGTGTACCGCTATTTCGTCATTGAAGCTGCGTACCACCAATAACACGCAGCCCAAGCCAACCAAGATCCTGACTACAGGGAGCGACCTTAAAAGACGAGTAGCCCGAGTTCCATACACCGTAGCCAGCCGAACTACCGTCAGGTCCAGCACACCCCTTGCCAGTACCAGCCAGAATACCACCGTGAAACCCAGTACCAAGCAAACCACCGCCGCCGCCGCCAATAGGAAGGCCACCACCAGCCGAACACCGACCGTTACCAGTAAACCAGTCACCGTTACCGCTACAACTATTTCTCCAAACCACGACCCACCAGCCAGAGTGAACAACAAAACCGCTAGTCATATGCCGACCATCCTACCAGCCAAGTCTCTAAACAAATTAACCAGCCGAATGCCGACCGTCCAACGAGACTACGAACCGAAATAACCCGATAATACCAACCCAGAAGGCCCCCACCACAAAAGTTCCCGTTTCCGACCTCCAAAGAATGGGGCAGCCCCAAGTAATCAGGCCCAGTGCAGTAACCACCGGACCAGGCATAAAAGGACGACTAGTAACCGCGGTATTTGAATTGCCGCCTGCCCATCTACAAAGTCAGCCAACCACACAATCGGCTTGCGCCGCATCCAAGGACGGAGAGGGCCCCACTCACGGGCCAGAGCGCCAACGAAAGGAGACGGTGGACCCATTCATAGGGTTCGACATACACGGACACGCACAGTATCAACCTTTTAGACGCCGCCAGAGGTTAGTGTTCAAACACCGGACCGGTACCATCGACTGCCGAGTGGTGAAGCGTGGGGAGGCGATCCTCGTCCATCGCCCAACAGGACTTTCAAAGAGGGTCAATTTTAAGCCCTAATGTTTTTTTGCTCAACTCCTTTAACTATGTTCCTTTTTTGGGCCTAGGAGGCCTTTGTTATGTTGTTTAAATCGTTTGTTTTTTTTTACTTTGGTTTTTTTTTTGCCAAGGAGGCTTGTTATGTTTTGTTAAACCCCATGTTAATTAAGATAAAAATAATAAAAAAAAAAAAAAAAGGTACAAAATAAACTAATAAAACGAATTACCAGTCTACTTTTCTTTTAACGGGAAATTCACGAAGTCCTACCAGAAAACCGAGGGTCAGACGAGGAGGTCCTCGTCTCCGAAGAAGGAGGGGTATGTAACGAGGCAAACTTTAAAGATAAAAGAATACCTCGTCACATGCTTTTCATTTAACTAAAACTAAGAATAGAGAGCCGCCATCTAGCGCCAAACTGAAGAGAAGAAAAGTTCACCCGAGACAACACCCAAGACAACTACCATAAATTAAGCTCTAGCCAAGACATGTTACCTGGTGGCGAAAAGTACGCAAGTTTGCCACAGAGGTGGAAAGCTAACCGCGCCAACATTGATGGTAGACATTAGGGTATTGGGTAGGTGGAAATACCACCCAACGACCAACTCCCCATGCACAAGCAGTGCATGCGACGACGGTCGACAGAGCTCGATGGTGAGTTATTATTATTTTCTTAGCAAGTCGCAATGGCAAGCATATGGATATGCGAGGTGTATTTATTTCTATAATGAATGTCGTATAAGCAGGCATATGAGTATACCAGGTGTAATCGGGAAGATTATATGGGAGTGGGGGATATCCCATTAAAGTATATGGGATGTGCACACGGCACCACACTGAGCTGCGGGTATAAATAGAGCGGCTCAGTGCAAGGAAAGACACAGTTTGCCGGTGTCTGCCAAGAGACACACATCTCCTAAAGTAACCAGGAAAGCGACCAAGAGGAATCCAGGAAACCGAGTAAGGTATAAATGGTGTATGTTGTATGATAGTAAGTTCTTTTTGACTAATTATATTTATTAAGTATTGTGCCACCAGGGGCAAAGAATAATACTTGGGATCCCACAGCTACAGCTGTACCGAGGTCTTCGGACGTGCTCGTGTTTCACCTACCGGGGTCTTCGGACGCCTGTGTTTCACCTACCGAGGTCTTCGGACGCTCGTGTTTCACCTACCGGGGTCTTCGGACGCCTGTGTTTCACCTACCGAGGTCTTCGGACGCTCGTGTTTCACCTACCAGGGTCTTCGGACGCCTGTGTTTCACCTAAAGAGGTCTGCGGACGCTCGTGTTTCACCTACCGGGGTCTTCGGACGCCTGTGTTTCACCTACCGAGGTCTTCGGACGCTTGTGTTTCACCTACCGGGGTCTTCGGACGCCTGTGTTTCACCTACCGAGGTCTTCGGACGCTTGTGTTTCACCTACCGAGGTCTTCGGACGCTCGTGTTTCACCTACCGGGGTCTTCGGACGCCTGTGTTTCACCTACCGAGGTCTTCGGACGCTCGTGTTTCACCTACCGAGGTCTTCGGACGCTCGTGTTTCACCTACCGAGGTCTTCGGACGCTCGTGTTTCACCTACCGAGGTCTTCGGACGCTCGTGTTTCACCTACCGAGGTCTTCGGACGCTCGTGTTTCACCTACCGAGGTCTTCGGACGCTCGTGTTTCACCTACCGGGGTCTTCGGACGCCCGAGTTTCACCTACCGAGGTCTTCGGACGCTCGTGTTTCACCTACCGGGGTCTTCGGACGCCTGAGTTTCACCTACCGAGGTCTTCGGACGCTCGTGTTTCACCTACCGGGGTCTTCGGACGCCTGTGTTTCACCTACCGAGGTCTTCGGACGCTTGTGTTTCACCTACCGAGGTCTTCGGACGCTCGTGTTTCACCTGCCGAGGTCTTCGGACGATCGGGGTCTTTGGACGACTACGAACTTTGACTCACTTCCGGCTGCCTATAGGGCGAATGCGCCGTGAGGTATTGACCTGCTAGGGGCAGTAATCCCCTCTAACGTAATACATATTAATCCTTTCTCCCCCGCAGATATCAGAGACTAGTCAAGCCACCAGCCGACAGTCGTGGATCTGCCCTGAGTCTGAGAAAATCCGCAACGAACGATACCCAAAATATACATATATCCTCTTTGTCAATTCTAATATAAAAAAAATCTATTAAGTTCTAATAAAAGAGAATTTCTTTGACCTTTGTGAAGTTTGGTGTTTTTCTTCACCAGACCTTGGCTAGCCGTGAGCGATACCTCGGCTGGAAAACTAAAAACACGTCACAACATTGAAGACCTTGTTTAATTCTTTGATAAGATCAAGGCTTGAATATTGCAGTATTATATGGAATCCATATTACCAAAATAACATTTCACGTATTGAAGATTCAGAAACGGTTACAAAATTTGCTCTACGAAAGATGAATTGGAACGGTGATTTGCCAGTCTATGAAGCTAGATGCACCTTATTAGGTATTAAGCCCCTATACAAAAGGCGAATTTATTATGCGGTCTTATTTGCGCAGGATGTTCTAACTGGACACATTGATTGTCCACACCTGCTTTCTTTGTTTTATGTTTATGCTCCGTCTCGTACTTTGCGTCTAAGAGACCAGGATTTCTTTTATGTTCCTTGTCCTTGACATTATACAAACTATGGATTAAGCGAACCTATATCTTCTGCATGTATTTTTTATAACTGTTATGATAATTTTATTGATTTTAACATGAACAGATTATATTACAAAAGCTTTATGTGAGCAATTATGTACATATATTATATTAATAATTTATGCTTAATGTTATTGCATTTTATTTTACTTCTGTAAATTAAGTCTATGAAAGATAATGTTCTTGTTAGACGTAAATAAATAAATAAATAAATAAATAAATAAATCATACCGAAAGCAAAACAATACTTAACTCAGATGAATAATTAAAAAATACCTCTTTTAATTTGTGAAACGTAAGAGCTTCCATATATTTTACCTTAGATTCTTCTGTAGGAGCTTCAACAATTTTCTGATGTAACGACCTAGCCTCTTCAAAAGACGATTCTAGTTCCGATAAACGCGCTTCGTTCATATGAACCGTTTTTTTGCTGTCTCTAAGCAAACATATGCCCCATAGTCGGCATCTATATCTTGTGCAATTGTTTGAATTGCATCGATATAATTTAAAACTTTTCCCTTGCTCATTTTGATTATCAATAAGGATATATGTACATACAAATAAACCGAGAACACACTACACACGAATGTATTTAAATCACCAAGGATCAACAATAGCTATTGATTATAAAAAAAAATGCCACACACCTTTTTTAAAGCGTTGCTCCCTCGTTCTAATCTCCAGATTCTAATCCTCACAGCAAGTAGAAGTAATCGTTCTTTTTTCCTACAAGAAAATGTCTTACATCCAGTGCATCAACACGATTGTTCTTTTGTTTGATTAGCAAACAACGATTCACACGAAATTGTAAATTCGCACTTCAGTATGTTTAGAAAATGTGATTTAATTTTGAATTTTTTCACACTGATCCTTTTGGGATCCTTTATATCCGGCTCAAAGGACCAAAATGTATCGCAAGGACACTAGCTTAAAAGTTTTGTTTTAGGTTTCAACCGCAGTCAATAGTCGCGTTTATTCACCTATCGTTTACCGGCGGGATCTTTGACCAATGTAATGTTACGTATGAACAAATGAAAACAATTATCTCAACTCTTACAGAGCATTTAACATTAACTTTATTTTTTCTTTCATTAATTTTTTGCAAGAATAAAACTAAAGTGACATAATGTCTTCAATAATAAAATCAAATAAAAAAAATAGACAGAAACGTTTCTTCTCAATTCTCTTTTCTTTATTGTCATCTAATGATCTCGATTATCAATGCGCAAGTAAGTCTACATTTACAATCCACATCTACAATCTACATAACACCTCGGCATACGCTTACAGCTTTTCATTCGTTGGTACCTCTATAGGACATTGACTTGTACAGGATTTTGCTGTAGTGGATTTGCATTGGTGACCAACAGCTTCCCCCTTCACTGCCCCCATCTTCCGCTCCTCTTTGCTCTCCAATCATAAATTTCATCGTCAAAAAGAAAATAAGAAAAAACATCGCATTTAGGAGGTGTCAAAGAAAGATGTTTTGGGACCTCCCAAAGTCTCTTCCCAAAGTCTCCTCCCATTTTCTCTTTGTTTTGAGAGAGATGTTACCAATTGTGGTAATATATTGCAGTTGTTTTGCCGTCGGTTGTTTTTTGCGATGAGCATTGCAAGTGCCGTCGGCACTTGTATTTTATGGATGTGGAGCTGTACAAATACATTATGTTTTTTGCATGTTGCTTTGCAACATCCTGCCGGGCCATCGAAAAGGAAACTGCATCATCGAAAACCATGCTCCACATATCCTCTTCCGCACAGGTTTAGGTTAAGACGCCCTGGGTTATTAGAAGGCGTTACCTCACCGGTAATGTTTAATGTGAGGTGGTGTAGGTTCATGAAAAATAGAAAAAAATATTGTGGTGAATGGTGTGTGGCGACAATAGATTATGGATTATAATATAAATTTGAAGACATATGTTAAATTCATTGTGAATTAAGTATAGGTATAGTTTAAATTTTATAAAGCTAAGACGCAGATGTGGGTTTTAAGGTGTGTGTGTGTCGGTTGGTAAAGTAGTCGTTCAGCATAGGTAAAAAACAAAGTTTTGTTATAGGGCGTTTATACGAACTACTGGTGGTTTTAACTGTGACAACCCGAACTTAGCCATCAACTCCAGGATGCATTTCGGTGATTCTTCCGATTCGCCAAAGAGTGGGGGGTGTTTGTTGATCAGGTAGGAGCACTAGATGTCCAACTTTGAGCTCTAAATTTGGCGATAGCTATTTTGGCTGATGTTGTAGTCGAACCAAATATTCCGATGTCCATGTTTTCCATATGCCTTGTTGAATCTTATGCATTAGTTGCCATCTATCTAAATAATTGTCCTTTACATTAATCCTTTTCTGGAACTGTGTTTAGCGAGGATCCAATTAAAAAATGCCCTGGTGTCAAAATAGACAAATTGTTTGGGTCTTCCGTGACAGGGCAAAGTGGCCATGAATTGAGACAAGCTTCTACTTGGGTTAGTATCGTCGCGTATTCTTCAAAAGTAAGCGTTTAATGTTCAATTGTCCGCTTCAAATGATACTTCATTTGCTTTACACCTGCCTCCCAAAGTCCACCGAAATGCGGAGCGGCAGGAGGATTGAAATGCCATTTGGTACCATTAGCTTGCATTAGTTCGTCGTTCCATTGTTTTGACATGTGTTACCTTTCTGTTTCAAGAACCGTTACGGCTCCTTTAAAATTAGTTCCACAATCGCTGTATAGGTTGGTACATATTCCGCGACGAGCCGTGAAACGTTTAAAAGCGGCGAAAAATGCTGGTGTCGTGTAATCACTCACAAGCTCGAGGTGTACTGCCTTAGTACAAAAACATATAAAAACTGCTATGTATGCCTTTGTCAGTTTGTTGCACCGACCTTTCCACGCCTTTAACTGAACTGCTGAACGAGCATAATCCACTCCGTGTGTCTGAAAAGGTCGTGCCTGAGTTACTCTTAACGTGGGTAAATTTCCCATTTTCTGTTGCATCTCCGTTGCCGTAAACCTGTAACATTTTACACATTTATGAATGCATTTTTTGAATGTTGATTTAAGATGTAAAATATAGTATTCAGAACGAAGTGTGGCCATCATTAATTGCTGACCTCCGTGAAGTAACTTCATGTGGGTGTCATGAATAATTAGCGTAGTAAGGTGGCTTTGCGATGATAAAATAACTGGGTGTCGCTGTGAATAGGGCAATTCCGCATTTTCCAAACGCCCTCCAACTCGAAGAACGCCTTTCTCGTCCAGAAATGGCGAAAGCCGTGCTAGGTTGCTCCTTTTTTACACGGTTTTACCTTTTGTGAGCTGTGAAATTTCTTCAGCAAAAAACTCTTCCTGGGCACAAGCAATCAATCGCATTCGAGCTGAGCAGCATATGCTTTTTCCGAGGCAACGCAGAATCCATGGACTTCGACCATTGAGGTTTTGGTAAAATTAATCCAGCGTGGAATCTCTATGGCCTTCAAAATGTTAAGTTCCACCTTTTGTTTGTTCCACATAGAAACAATTGTTGCTGGGAGCTTAGAATCCCAAGTATGTTCTTCTTTCCATATCTCTTGCATCAATATTTTGCCAACGATGACACATGGTGCTATCCATCCCATTGGATCGTAAAGACGTGCAAGGTCTGACAGGATAATTCGCTTGGTAAATTTCTTATAATCTTGAAGAGCTATTTTGAACATAAGAATATCTTTCGCAGGATGCCATTGTATTCCAAGGGCCTTTATTGCATCTTCTTCGTTAAAGGAGAGTGGAGTTTGTATTTCTCTATCCTTCTCTGGAACAGATGTCAGTAGCCTTTCACTGTTGCTGACCCATTTTCGTATAGGAAATCCTCCTCGCGCCAACATTAATATGAGTTGAGACTGCATGACCAAGGCCTCGGCTACAGAGTCTGCCCCATGAATAACATCGTCCACATAGAAGTTTTTTAAAGCCATTGTAGACGCGATAGGGTAGTCATCTCGTTCATCTGCTGCCAGTTGTTGAAGCGTGCGAATCGCTAAGTAAGGTGCAGAAGCTGTACCAAAGGTGACCGTATTGAGGCGGTATATCTTCACTTAAAATAAGTTGGTATAAAGAGTCAGCATGCGGAACCCAAATTTGCCTATACATTTTGTTGTTATCAGCAGTAAATGCAATTTTATGTTTTCTGAAGCGAGCTATATGATCAAAGATGTCATCCTGCAATCTCGGGCCAACATGAAGATGATCATTGAGAGATGTTCCGTCTGATGTCTTGCATGATGCGTCAAAAACTATACGTAATTTCGTGGTTGAGCTAGGTTCTTTTATCACTGCGTGTTGGGGAAGAAAATAATGAGGCGCCGATAATGCAGTAGCTTCCACTTCAGTCATGTGGCCAAGGTCCTTATATTCATTGAATACTTTCTTATATTCTTCAAAGAAACACGAATTGGTTTTGAATTTTTTCTCCAATTGTAAAAATCGAACAAGTGCTGACCTTTGTGACCAACCTAACGAGGGGGGTACTTTTTCTTTAAAAGGAAGTTGGACGACATATTTTCCATCTTATTGGCGTTGATGGGCTCGACAAAAAAGTGTTTCACACTGATCTTCTTCTGGAGAGAGTTGCTTCCGATTTGGAATTTGTTCAAGTTCCCAAAACTTGACTAATAAGGTGTTCAACGGCTGAAGATCGATTTTCATATGGAGTGATGTTATCGTTGACGTGTTATTTGATGAGATCCCTCCAGACAGAACCCATCCTAATTCCGTCCGCTGCGCTATAGGGGAACCCTGTTGTCCTTTAATGAGACCGTCAAGGATAATGTGAGGATAAACATCACTGCCCAGTAAAACGTCGATTTTATTTTGTTTGTTGAAGTTGGGGTCATCAAGTGCGAGATTGTGAAGATTAGTCCAGTTAAACCTTGAAATATTTTGCGTAGGGAGCAGTGCTGTTAGTTTGAGAAGAGCTAAAGCGTTGAGCTGTAAGCTAAAGTTTTCATTTACACGTGATAAAATCGTAAGGATAACCTTACAATTGGAGGTGCTTGTAGTGGTATTTCCGACCCCAATAATGTTAGTCCAACTCCTTTCCTTCTTTAGATTTAAAAGCTGAACGGCAGACTCAGTAATAAAAGAAGCCTCTGATCCAGGGTCCAATAGCGCTCGGAACAGCAACGGTTGTCCTGTAGGTGTCATAACCTTAATGATGGCCGTAGCCAGAAGAACAACTGATTGAGTGTTTTCGGCTATGAACGCATTGTACGTTGAAGCGTTTTTGACAGAGGACGAAGGAGTTTCTAAAAATCCCGATTGGGATGAAAAATAGTTCCTGTTGGAGCGTATTCATTTGCAGGCATTGCATTAACTGGCTCTGTTAAGTGCAGTAATAAATGATGCTTTCTTTGGCACGTTGAGCACGTGAAAGTGCTTGTGCAATGTTGTTTTGCATGTGTACTGGAGGGACAGTTTAAACACAATTTTTTCTTCTTTGCAACTTCAAGTCTTTTTTGAATTTTTAATGCCTTAAACTTGAAGGAATTTCGAATCGAATGCAGACCTTGACAAAGTGAACATTTGTTCGCAATTGTTGAATTGTGCGCACGAATTTGATGCCGATTTAGGTTTGGGTTTTTGTGGATTGAACCCTGATGAGGATTGTCCGAGGATATCCAAATTTCGCGATCTCGTGAGAATAAAATCCTCTAATACACTGTATTTCGGATAATCCACATGAGTTGAAATATGTGTTTCCCAAAGTCCTCGTGTCGTAAAAGGCAATTTTTGGACTGTATGGAAAATAAGAACGTCTTCCCATGATTCTACAGGTACTCCAAGATTTCTCAGAGATTGTTTCGAATCATTTGGTGTGTCTAACAACAATTTGAGATCTTCAGATGATTCTTTTTCAATTTTAGGTTTATCAAAAAGGAGTTTAAATTGATTATCCTTTAATAATCTAACATTTTGAAACCTTTTTATAAGGATCACCCATGCGGCTTCAAAACTCGTATCTGTATTTCGCAGCATTCTCGCTGCTTCACCGGTTAAATTACTTTTCAAATAATGCAATTTGTGAGCATCGGAAATTGACGTGTTTCTATTAACCAAGCCTTCAAACAAACCCTTAAATTCTGGCTACATTTGCAATGATCAATCAAAAGTAGAAATTTTGATATTAGGAAGCTTTAATTCTATCGATGGAGCGTTTGAACCATTTATAGACTTGTTGAAACTAGTCTGGGTATCGATAATCGTAAGACGTTGTTTTAACTCAGATGAATAATTAAAAAATACCTCTTTTAATTTGTGAAACGTAAGAGCTTCCATATATTTTACCTTAGATTCTTCTGTAGGAGCTTCAACAATTTTCTGATGTAACGACTTAGCCTCTTCAAAAGACGATTCTAGTTCCGATAAACGCGCTTCGTTCATATGAACCGTTTTTTTGCTGTCTTTAAGCAAACATTTGCCCCATAGTCGGCATCTATATCTTGTGCAATTATTTGAATTGCATCGATATAATTTATAACTTTTCCCTTGGTCATTTTGATAATCAATAAGGATATACATACAAATAAACCGAGAATACACTACACACGAATGTATTTAAATCACCAAGGATCAACAATAGCTATTATTTATTATAAAAAAAATGCCACACATCTTTTTTAAAGCGTTGCTCCCTCGTTCTAATCTCCAGATTCTAATCCTCACAGCAAGTAGAAGTAATCGTTCTTTTTTCCAACAAGAAAATGTCTTACATCCAGTGCATCAACACGATTGTTCTTTTGTTTGATTAGCAAACAACGATTCACACGAAATTGTAAATTCGCACTTCAGTATGTTTAGAAAATGTGATTTAATTTTGAATTTTTTCACACTGATCCTTTTGGGATCCTTTATATCCGGCTCAAAGGACCAAAATGTATCGCAAGGACACTAGCTTAAAAGTTTTGTTTTAGGTTTCAACCGCAGTCAATAGTCGCGTTTATTCACCTATCGTTTACCGGCGGGATCTTTGACAAATGTAATGTTGAGTATGAACAAATGAAAACAATTATTTCAACTCTTACAGAGCATTTAACTTTAACTTTATTTTTTCTTTCATTAATTTTTTGCAAGAATAAAACTAAAGTGACATAATATCTTCAATAATAAAATCAAATCAAAAAAAAATAGACAGAAACGTTTCTTCTCAACCATCTAATGATCTCGATTATCAATGCGCAAGTAAGTCTACATTTACAATCCACATCTGCAATCTACATAACACATCGGTATCCGCTTACAGCTGTTCATCCGTTGGTACCTCTACAGGACATTGACTTGTACAGGATTTTGCTGTAGTGGATTTGCATTGGCGACCAACAGCTTCCTCCTTCACTGCCTCCATCTTCCGCTCCTCTCCAAGCATAAATTTCATCGTCAAAAAGAAAATAAGAAAAAACATCGCATTTAGGAGGTGTCAAAGAAAGATGTTTTGGGACCTCCCAAAGTCTCCTCCATTTTCTGAGAGAGATGTTACCAATTGTGATAATATGTTGCAGTTGTTTTGCCGTCGGTTGTTTTTGGCAATGAGCATGCAAGTGCCGTCGGACTTGTATTTTATGGATGTGGAGCTGTCCAAATCCATTATGTTTTTTTGCATGTTGCGTTGCAACATCCTGCCGGGCCATCGAAAAGGAAACTGCATCATCGAAAACCATGCTCCACATATCCTCTTCCGCACAGGTTTAGGTTAAGACGCCCTGGGTTATTAGAAGCCGGTACCTCACCGGTGATGTTTAATGTGAGGTGATGTAGGTTAATGAAAAATAGAAAAAAATAGTGTGGTGAATGGTGTGTTGCGACAATAGATTATGGATTATAATATAAATTTGATGACATATGTTAAATTCATTGCAAATTAAGTATAGGTATAGTTTAAATTTTATAAAGCTAAGACGCAGATATGGGTTTTAAGGTGTGTGTCGTGTGTGTGTCGGTTGGTAAAGTTGAGTCGTTCAGCATAGGTAAAAAACAAAGTTTTGTTATAGGGCGTTTATACGAACTACTGGTGGTTTTAACTGTGACAACCTGAACTTAGCCATCAACTCCAGGATGCATTTCGGTGATTCTTCCGATTCGTCAAAGAGTGGGGGGTGTTTGTTGATCAGGTAGGAGCACTAGATGTCCAACTTTGAGCTCTAAATTTGGCGATAGCTATTTTGGCTGATGTTGTAGTCGAACCAAATATTCCGATGTCCATTTTTTCCATATGCCTTGTTGAAACTTTTGCATTAGTTGCCATCTATCTAAATAATTGTCCTTTACATTAATATTTTCTGGAACTGTGTTTAGCGAGGATCCAATTAAAAAATGCCCTGGTGTCAAAATAGACAAATTGTTTGGGTCTTCCGTGACAGGGCAAAGTGGCCGTGAATTGAGACAAGCTTCTACTTGGGTTAGTATCATCGCGTATTCTTCAAAAGTAAGCGTTTAATGTCCAATTGTCCGCTTCAAATGATACTTCATGGACTTTACACCTGCCTCCCAAAGTCCACCGAAATGCGGAGCGGCAGGAGGGTTGAAATGCCATTTGGTACCATTAGCTTGCATTAGTTCGTCGTTCCATTGTTTTGACATGTGTGACCTTTCTGTTTCAAGAACCGTTGCGGCTCCTTTAAAATTAGTTCCGCAATCGCTGTATAGGTTGGTACATATTCCGCGACGAGCCGTGAAACGTTTAAAAGCGGCGAAAAATGCTGGTGTCGTGTAATCACTCACAAGCTCGAGGTGTACTGCCTTAGTACAAAAACATATAAAAACTGCTATGTATGCCTTTGTCAGTTTGTTGCACCGACCTTTCCACGCCTTTAACTGAACTGCTGAACGAGCATAATCCACTCCGTGTGTCTGAAAAGGTCGTGCCTGAGTTACTCTTAACGTGGTTAAATTTCCCATTTTCTGTTGCATCTCCGTTGTCGTAAACCTGTAACATTTTAGGCATTTATGAATGCATTTTTTGACTGTTGATTTAAGATGTAAAATCCAGTATTCAGAACGAAGTGTGGCCATCATTAATTGCTGACCTAAGTAACTTCATGTGGGTGTCATGAATAATTAGCGTAGTAAGGTGACTTTGCGATGATAAAATAACTGGGTGTCGCTGTGAATAGGGCAATTCCGCATTTTCCAAACGCCCTCCAACTCGAAGAACGCCTTTCTCGTCCAGAAATGGCGAAAGCCGTGCTAGGTTGCTCCTTTTTTGCACGGTTTCACCTTTTGTGAGCTGTGAAATTTCTTCAGCAAAAAACTCTTCCTGGGCACAAGCAATCAATCGCATTCGAGCTGAAGATATTTCGTCTACTGAAAGTGGTCCAGTGATAAATTCTGTGACTTAAATTTTAAATTTATAAAAAACCGACACCAGTACGCCGCCGCCGCAGCCTTAAAAAGACGATTTAATGATGAAAAACGCTTAAACAGCAGTTCATTTGTTTCGAAACACATGAAGTGAACGCAGAGCTGAATAATATTTACAATGGGGTGGCCAGATGCGATCAACTTACCTTTTGCTTTTGGTCTCTCTGTCGCCTTTGTCTCGAGGTCGGAAGATTTTATTTCGGGTGAAATATGTATGGCGCTTCTCATCAAATTCTTGTGTAAAAATTCAGGCCCATGCCCATTGGTTGTTTTTGATGAGTTCATTTGGAGAGGCTCCTCTGGATGCAATGTCAGCAGAATTTTCTTCGGATGGAACAAAGTTCCAAACCTGACGATCGATGAGTTCTTGAATTTCTGCCGCTCTGTTAGCGACGAATGTTGTTCTTATGTATGGTGCACTTTTGATCCAAGCTAGCGTAATTTGAGAATCACACCAGGTTAATATTTTTGATGTTTGGAGATCCATCGTCTTTACAATATGTGTTATTAGCTGTGCTAATAGCAACGATCCACAAAGTTCCAACCTAGCTATGGACTTGCTTTTCAGTGCTGCTACTCTAGTTGTGGAAGCGATAAGGTTTGTAAAGGTTTGATTTCCATTGATTATTCGAAGGTAGATTGCTGCAGCATATGCTTTTTCCGAGGCAACGCAGAATCCATGGACTATTCCATGCTATCCATCCCATTCGTAAAGACGTGCAAGGTCTGACAGGATAATTCGCTTGGTAAATTTCTTATTATCTTGAAGAGCTATTTTGAACATAAGAATATCTTTCGCAGGATGCCATTGTATTCCAAGGGCCTTTATTGCATCTTCTTCGTTAAAGGAGAGTGGAGTTTGTATTTCTCTATCCTTCTCTGTAACAGATGTCAGTAGCCTTTC
The DNA here is from genome assembly GCA_949752695.1 of Melanostoma scalare. Classification (NCBI taxonomy): domain Eukaryota; kingdom Metazoa; phylum Arthropoda; class Insecta; order Diptera; family Syrphidae; genus Melanostoma; species Melanostoma scalare. The sequence continues at coordinate 100,149,347 of OX456985.1, read as the reverse complement.
ACTGTTGCTGACCCATTTTCGTATAGGAAATCCTCCTCGCGACAACATTAATATGAGTTGAGACTGCATGACCAAGGCCTCGGCTACAGAGTCTGCCCCATGAATAACATCGTCCACATAGAAGTTTTTAAAGCCATTGTAGACGCGATAGGGTAGTCATCTCGTTCATCTGCTGCCAGCTGTTGAAGCGTGCGAATCGCTAAGTAAGGTGCAGAAGCTGTACCAAAGGTGACCGTATTGATGCGGTATATCTTCACTTAAAATAAGCGGAACCCAAATTTGCCTATACAGTTTTTTGTTATCAGCAGTAAATGCAATTTTATGTTTTCTGAAGCGAGCTATATGGTCAAAGATGTCATCCTGCAATCTCGGGCCAACATGAAGATGATCATTGAGAGATGTTCCGTCTGATGTCTTGCATGATGCGTCAAAAACTAAACGTAATTTCGTGGTTGAGCTAGATTCTTTTATCACTGCGTGGTGGGGAAGAAAATAATGAGGCGCCGACAATGTAGTAGCTTTCACTTCAGTCATGTGGCCAAGGTCCTTATATTCATTGACTACTTTCTTATATTCTTCAAAGAAACACGAATTGGTGAGTTTTTTCTCCAATTGTAAAAATCGAACAAGTGCTGACCTTTGTGACCAACCTAACAAGGGGGGTACTTTTTCTTTAAAAGGAAGTTGGACGACAAATTTTCCATCTAATTGGCGGTGATGGGCTCGACAAAAAAGTGTTTCACACTGATCTTCTTCTGGAGAGAGTTGCTTCCGATTTGGAATTTGTTCAAGTTCCCAAAACCTGACTAATAAGGTGTTCAACGGCTGAAGATCGATTTTCATATGGAGTGATGTTATCGTTGGCGTGTTATTTGATGAGATCCCTCTAGACAGGTACCATCCTAATTCCGTCCGCTGCGCTATAGGGGAACCCTGTTGTCCTTTAATGAGACCGTCCAGGATAATGTGAGGATAAACATCACTGCCCAGTAAAACGTCGATTTTATTTTGTTTGTTGAAGTTGGGGTCATCAAGTGCGAGATTGTGAAGATGAGTCCAGTTAGACCTTGAAATATTTTGCGTAGGGAGCAGTGCTGTTAGTTTGGGAAGAGCTAAAGCGTTGAGCTGTAGATAGGCTAAAGTTTTCATTTACACGTGATAAAATCGTAAGGATAACCTTACAATTGGAGGTGCTTTTAGTGGTATTTCCGACCCCAATAATGTTAGTCCAACTCCTTTCCTTATTTAGATTTAAAAGCTGAACGGCAGACTCAGTAATCAAAGAAGCCTCTGATCCAGGGTCCAATAGCGCTCGGAACAGCAACGGTTGGCCTGTAGGTGTCATAACCTTAATGATGGCCGTAGCCAGAAGAACAACTGATTGAGTGTTTTCGGCTATGAACGCATTGTACGTTGAAGCGTTTTTGACAGAGGACGAAGGAGTCTCTAAAAATCCCGATTGGGATGAAAAATAGTTCCTGTTGGAGCGTATTCATTTGCAGGCATTGCATTAACTGGCTCTGTTAAGTGCAGTAATGAATGATGCTTTCTTTGGCACGTTGAGCACGTGAAAGTGCTTGTGCAATGTTGTTTTGCATGTGTACTGGAGGGACAGTTTAAACACAATTTTTTCTTCTTTGCAACTTCAAGTCTTTTTTGAATTTTTAATGCCTTGAACTTGAAGGAATTTCGAATCGAATGCAGACCTTGACAAAGTGAACATTTGTTCGCAATTGTTGAATTGTGCGCAAGAATTGATGCCGATTTAGGTTTGGGTTTTTGTGGATTGAACCCTGATGAGGACTGTCCGAGGATATCTAAAGTTCGCGATCTCATGAGAATAAAATCCTTTCGGATAATCCACATGAGTTGAAATATGTGTTTCCCAAAGTCCTCGTGTCGTAAAAGGCAATTTTTGGACTGTATGGAAAATAAGAACGTCTTCCCATGATTCTACAGGTACTCCAAGATTTCTCAGAGATTGTTTCGAATCATTTGGTGTGTCTATCAACAATTTGAGATCTTCAGATGATTCTTTTTCAATTTTAGGTTTATCAAAAAGGAGTTTAAATTGATTACCCCTTAATAATCTAACATTTTGAAACCTTTTTATAAGGATCACCCATGCGGCTTCAAAATTCACAGAATTTTCTCGACGGTAAATTTTCAGTATTCGATCCAAAATGAAATTCTAACAAGAGTGGAAAGTCATAAGGATCTTGGGGTAGTCTTTGACCACAAGCTGAATTTTTCAATGCACTATGATTACATCATATCACGTGCAAATTCATTATTTGGTTTCATGCGTCGCAATACCAAAGAATTTCAAGATCCATGCACATTGAAGACCTTGTTTAATTCTTTGATAAGATCAAGGCTTGAATATTGCAGTATTATATGGAATCCATATTACCAAAATAACATTTCACGTATTGAAGATTCAGAAACGGTTACAAAATTTGCTCTACGAAAGATGAATTGGAACGGTGATTTGCCAGTCTATGAAGCTAGATGCACCTTATTAGGTATTAAGCCCCTATACAAAAGGCGAATTTATTATGCGGTCTTATTTGCGCAGGATGTTCTAACTGGACACATTGATTGTCCACACCTGCTTTCTTTGTTTTATGTTTATGCTCCGTCTCGTACTTTGCGTCTAAGAGACCAGGATTTCTTTTATGTTCCTTGTCCTTGACATTATACAAACTATGGATTAAGCGAACCTATATCTTCTGCATGTATTTTTTATAACTGTTATGATAATTTTATTGATTTTAACATGAACAGATTATATTACAAAAGCTTTATGTGAGCAATTATGTACATATATTATATTAATAATTTATGCTTAATGTTATTGCATTTTATTTTACTTCTGTAAATTAAGTCTATGAAAGATAATGTTCTTGTTAGACGTAAATAAATAAATAAATAAATAAATAAATAAATCATACCGAAAGCAAAACAATACTTAACTCAGATGAATAATTAAAAAATACCTCTTTTAATTTGTGAAACGTAAGAGCTTCCATATATTTTACCTTAGATTCTTCTGTAGGAGCTTCAACAATTTTCTGATGTAACGACCTAGCCTCTTCAAAAGACGATTCTAGTTCCGATAAACGCGCTTCGTTCATATGAACCGTTTTTTTGCTGTCTCTAAGCAAACATATGCCCCATAGTCGGCATCTATATCTTGTGCAATTGTTTGAATTGCATCGATATAATTTAAAACTTTTCCCTTGCTCATTTTGATTATCAATAAGGATATATGTACATACAAATAAACCGAGAACACACTACACACGAATGTATTTAAATCACCAAGGATCAACAATAGCTATTGATTATAAAAAAAATGCCACACACCTTTTTTAAAGCGTTGCTCCCTCGTTCTAATCTCCAGATTCTAATCCTCACAGCAAGTAGAAGTAATCGTTCTTTTTTCCAACAAGAAAATGTCTTACATCCAGTGCATCAACACGATTGTTCTTTTGTTTGATTAGCAAACAACGATTCACACGAAATTGTAAATTCGCACTTCAGTATGTTTAGAAAATGTGATTTAATTTTGAATTTTTTCACACTGATCCTTTTGGGATATTTATATCCGGCTCAAAGGACCAAAATGTATCGCAAGGACACTAGCTTAAAAGTTTTGTTTTAGGTTTCAACCGCAGTCAATACTCAATAGTCGCGTTTATTCACCTATCGTTTACCGGCGGGATCTTTGACCAATGTAATGTTGAGTATGAACAAATGAAAACAATTATCTCAACTCTTACAGAGCATTTAACTTTAACTTTATTTTTATTTTCACTAATTTTTTGCAAGAATAAAACTAAAGTGACAATTCAATAATAAAATCAAATAAAAAAAAAAATAGACAGAAACGCTTCTTCTCAATTCTCTTTTCCTTATTGTCATCTTATGATCTCGATTATCAATGCGCAAGTAAGTCTACATTTACAATCCACATCTACATAACACCTCGGTATCCGCTTATAGCTGTTCATCCGTTGGTACCTCTATAGGACATTGACTTGTACAGGATTTTGCTGTAGTGGATTTGCATTGGCGATCAACAGCTTCCCCCTTCACTGCCCCCATCTTCCGCTCCTCTTTGCTCTCCAAGCATAAATTCCATCGTCAAAAAGAAAATAAGAAAAAACATCGCATTTAGGAGGTGTCAAAGAAAGATGTTTTGGGACCTCCCAAAGTCTCCTCCCATTTTCTCTTTGTTTTGAGAGAGATATTACCAATTGTGGTAATATATTGCAGTTGTTTTGCCGTCGGTTGTTTTTTGCGATGAGCATTACAAGTGCCGTCGGCACTTGTATTTTATGGATGTGGAGCTGTCCAAATCCATTATGTTTTTTTGCATGTTGCGTTGAAACATCCTGCCGGGCCATCGAAAAGGAAACTGCATCATCGAAAACCATGCTCCACATATCCTCTTCCGCACAGGTTTAGGTTAAGACGCCCTGGGTTATTAGAAGCCGGTACCTCACCGGTGATGTTTAATGTGAGGTGATGTAGGTTCATGAAAAATAGAAAAAAATATTGTGGTGAATGGTGTGTGGCGATAATTGATTATGGATTATAATATAAATTTTATGACATATGTTAAATTCATTGTAAATTAAGTATAGGTATAATTTAAATTTTATAAAGCTAAGACGCAGATATGGGTTTTAAGGTGTGTGTGTGTCGGTTGGTAAAGTTGAGTCGTTCAGCATAGGTAAAAAACAAAGTTTTGTTATAGGGCGTTTATACGAACTACTGGTGGTTTTAACTGTGACAACCCGAACTTAGCCATCAACTCCAGGATGCATTTCGGTGATTCTTCCGATTCGCCAAAGAGTGGGGGTGTTTGTTGATTAGGTAGGAGCACTAGATGTCCAACTTTGAGCTCTAAATTTGGCGATAGCTATTTTGGCTGATGTTGTAGTCGAACCAAATATTCCGATGTCCATTTTTTCCATATGCCTTGTTGAATCTTTTGCATTATTTGCCATCTATCTAAATAATTGTCCTTTACATTAATATTTTCTGGAACTGTGTTTAGCGAGGATCCAATTAAAAAATGCCCTGGTGTCAAAATAGACAAATTGTTTGGGTCTTCCGTGACAGGGCAAAGTGGCCGTGAATTGAGACAAGCTTCTACTTGGGTTAGTATCATCGCGTATTCTTCAAAAGTAAGCGTTTAATGTCCAATTGTCCGCTTCAAATGATACTTCATGGACTTTACACCTGCCTCCCAAAGTCCACCGAAATGCGGAGCGGCAGGAGGGTTGAAATGCCATTTGGTACCATTAGCTTGCATTAGTTCGTCGTTCCATTGTTTTGACATGTGTGACCTTTCTGTTTCAAGAACCGTTGCGGCTCCTTTAAAATTAGTTCCGCAATCGCTGTATAGGTTGGTACATATTCCGCGACGAGCCGTGAAACGTTTAAAAGCGGCGAAAAATGCTGGTGTCGTGTAATCACTCACAAGCTCGAGGTGTACTGCCTTAGTACAAAAACATATAAAAACTGCTATGTATGCCTTTGTCAGTTTGTTGCACCGACCTTTCCACGCCTTTAACTGAACTGCTGAACGAGCATAATCCACTCCGTGTGTCTGAAAAGGTCGTGCCTGAGTTACTCTTAACGTGGTTAAATTTCCCATTTTCTGTTGCATCTCCGTTGTCGTAAACCTGTAACATTTTAGGCATTTATGAATGCATTTTTTGACTGTTGATTTAAGATGTAAAATCCAGTATTCAGAACGAAGTGTGGCCATCATTAATTGCTGACCTAAGTAACTTCATGTGGGTGTCATGAATAATTAGCGTAGTAAGGTGACTTTGCGATGATAAAATAACTGGGTGTCGCTGTGAATAGGGCAATTCCGCATTTTCCAAACGCCCTCCAACTCGAAGAACGCCTTTCTCGTCCAGAAATGGCGAAAGCCGTGCTAGGTTGCTCCTTTTTTGCACGGTTTCACCTTTTGTGAGCTGTGAAATTTCTTCAGCAAAAAACTCTTCCTGGGCACAAGCAATCAATCGCATTCGAGCTGAAGATATTTCGTCTACTGAAAGTGGTCCAGTGATAAATTCTGTGACTTAAATTTTAAATTTATAAAAAACCGACACCAGTACGCCGCCGCCGCAGCCTTAAAAAGACGATTTAATGATGAAAAACGCTTAAACAGCAGTTCATTTGTTTCGAAACACATGAAGTGAACGCAGAGCTGAATAATATTTACAATGGGGTGGCCAGATGCGATCAACTTACCTTTTGCTTTTGGTCTCTCTGTCGCCTTTGTCTCGAGGTCGGAAGATTTTATTTCGGGTGAAATATGTATGGCGCTTCTCATCAAATTCTTGTGTAAAAATTCAGGCCCATGCCCATTGGTTGTTTTTGATGAGTTCATTTGGAGAGGCTCCTCTGGATGCAATGTCAGCAGAATTTTCTTCGGATGGAACAAAGTTCCAAACCTGACGATCGATGAGTTCTTGAATTTCTGCCGCTCTGTTAGCGACGAATGTTGTTCTTATGTATGGTGCACTTTTGATCCAAGCTAGCGTAATTTGAGAATCACACCAGGTTAATATTTTTGATGTTTGGAGATCCATCGTCTTTACAATATGTGTTATTAGCTGTGCTAATAGCAACGATCCACAAAGTTCCAACCTAGCTATGGACTTGCTTTTCAGTGCTGCTACTCTAGTTGTGGAAGCGATAAGGTTTGTAAAGGTTTGATTTCCATTGATTATTCGAAGGTAGATTGCTGCAGCATATGCTTTTTCCGAGGCAACGCAGAATCCATGGACTATTCCATGCTATCCATCCCATTCGTAAAGACGTGCAAGGTCTGACAGGATAATTCGCTTGGTAAATTTCTTATTATCTTGAAGAGCTATTTTGAACATAAGAATATCTTTCGCAGGATGCCATTGTATTCCAAGGGCCTTTATTGCATCTTCTTCGTTAAAGGAGAGTGGAGTTTGTATTTCTCTATCCTTCTCTGTAACAGATGTCAGTAGCCTTTCACTGTTGCTGACCCATTTTCGTATAGGAAATCCTCCTCGCGACAACATTAATATGAGTTGAGACTGCATGACCAAGGCCTCGGCTACAGAGTCTGCCCCATGAATAACATCGTCCACATAGAAGTTTTTAAAGCCATTGTAGACGCGATAGGGTAGTCATCTCGTTCATCTGCTGCCAGCTGTTGAAGCGTGCGAATCGCTAAGTAAGGTGCAGAAGCTGTACCAAAGGTGACCGTATTGATGCGGTATATCTTCACTTAAAATAAGCGGAACCCAAATTTGCCTATACAGTTTTTTGTTATCAGCAGTAAATGCAATTTTATGTTTTCTGAAGCGAGCTATATGGTCAAAGATGTCATCCTGCAATCTCGGGCCAACATGAAGATGATCATTGAGAGATGTTCCGTCTGATGTCTTGCATGATGCGTCAAAAACTAAACGTAATTTCGTGGTTGAGCTAGATTCTTTTATCACTGCGTGGTGGGGAAGAAAATAATGAGGCGCCGACAATGTAGTAGCTTTCACTTCAGTCATGTGGCCAAGGTCCTTATATTCATTGACTACTTTCTTATATTCTTCAAAGAAACACGAATTGGTGAGTTTTTTCTCCAATTGTAAAAATCGAACAAGTGCTGACCTTTGTGACCAACCTAACAAGGGGGGTACTTTTTCTTTAAAAGGAAGTTGGACGACAAATTTTCCATCTAATTGGCGGTGATGGGCTCGACAAAAAAGTGTTTCACACTGATCTTCTTCTGGAGAGAGTTGCTTCCGATTTGGAATTTGTTCAAGTTCCCAAAACCTGACTAATAAGGTGTTCAACGGCTGAAGATCGATTTTCATATGGAGTGATGTTATCGTTGGCGTGTTATTTGATGAGATCCCTCTAGACAGGTACCATCCTAATTCCGTCCGCTGCGCTATAGGGGAACCCTGTTGTCCTTTAATGAGACCGTCCAGGATAATGTGAGGATAAACATCACTGCCCAGTAAAACGTCGATTTTATTTTGTTTGTTGAAGTTGGGGTCATCAAGTGCGAGATTGTGAAGATGAGTCCAGTTAGACCTTGAAATATTTTGCGTAGGGAGCAGTGCTGTTAGTTTGGGAAGAGCTAAAGCGTTGAGCTGTAGATAGGCTAAAGTTTTCATTTACACGTGATAAAATCGTAAGGATAACCTTACAATTGGAGGTGCTTTTAGTGGTATTTCCGACCCCAATAATGTTAGTCCAACTCCTTTCCTTATTTAGATTTAAAAGCTGAACGGCAGACTCAGTAATCAAAGAAGCCTCTGATCCAGGGTCCAATAGCGCTCGGAACAGCAACGGTTGGCCTGTAGGTGTCATAACCTTAATGATGGCCGTAGCCAGAAGAACAACTGATTGAGTGTTTTCGGCTATGAACGCATTGTACGTTGAAGCGTTTTTGACAGAGGACGAAGGAGTCTCTAAAAATCCCGATTGGGATGAAAAATAGTTCCTGTTGGAGCGTATTCATTTGCAGGCATTGCATTAACTGGCTCTGTTAAGTGCAGTAATGAATGATGCTTTCTTTGGCACGTTGAGCACGTGAAAGTGCTTGTGCAATGTTGTTTTGCATGTGTACTGGAGGGACAGTTTAAACACAATTTTTTCTTCTTTGCAACTTCAAGTCTTTTTTGAATTTTTAATGCCTTGAACTTGAAGGAATTTCGAATCGAATGCAGACCTTGACAAAGTGAACATTTGTTCGCAATTGTTGAATTGTGCGCAAGAATTGATGCCGATTTAGGTTTGGGTTTTTGTGGATTGAACCCTGATGAGGACTGTCCGAGGATATCTAAAGTTCGCGATCTCATGAGAATAAAATCCTTTCGGATAATCCACATGAGTTGAAATATGTGTTTCCCAAAGTCCTCGTGTCGTAAAAGGCAATTTTTGGACTGTATGGAAAATAAGAACGTCTTCCCATGATTCTACAGGTACTCCAAGATTTCTCAGAGATTGTTTCGAATCATTTGGTGTGTCTATCAACAATTTGAGATCTTCAGATGATTCTTTTTCAATTTTAGGTTTATCAAAAAGGAGTTTAAATTGATTACCCCTTAATAATCTAACATTTTGAAACCTTTTTATAAGGATCACCCATGCGGCTTCAAAATTCACAGAATTTTCTCGACGGTAAATTTTCAGTATTCGATCCAAAATGAAATTCTAACAAGAGTGGAAAGTCATAAGGATCTTGGGGTAGTCTTTGACCACAAGCTGAATTTTTCAATGCACTATGATTACATCATATCACGTGCAAATTCATTATTTGGTTTCATGCGTCGCAATACCAAAGAATTTCAAGATCCATGCACATTGAAGACCTTGTTTAATTCTTTGATAAGATCAAGGCTTGAATATTGCAGTATTATATGGAATCCATATTACCAAAATAACATTTCACGTATTGAAGATTCAGAAACGGTTACAAAATTTGCTCTACGAAAGATGAATTGGAACGGTGATTTGCCAGTCTATGAAGCTAGATGCACCTTATTAGGTATTAAGCCCCTATACAAAAGGCGAATTTATTATGCGGTCTTATTTGCGCAGGATGTTCTAACTGGACACATTGATTGTCCACACCTGCTTTCTTTGTTTTATGTTTATGCTCCGTCTCGTACTTTGCGTCTAAGAGACCAGGATTTCTTTTATGTTCCTTGTCCTTGACATTATACAAACTATGGATTAAGCGAACCTATATCTTCTGCATGTATTTTTTATAACTGTTATGATAATTTTATTGATTTTAACATGAACAGATTATATTACAAAAGCTTTATGTGAGCAATTATGTACATATATTATATTAATAATTTATGCTTAATGTTATTGCATTTTATTTTACTTCTGTAAATTAAGTCTATGAAAGATAATGTTCTTGTTAGACGTAAATAAATAAATAAATAAATAAATAAATAAATCATACCGAAAGCAAAACAATACTTAACTCAGATGAATAATTAAAAAATACCTCTTTTAATTTGTGAAACGTAAGAGCTTCCATATATTTTACCTTAGATTCTTCTGTAGGAGCTTCAACAATTTTCTGATGTAACGACCTAGCCTCTTCAAAAGACGATTCTAGTTCCGATAAACGCGCTTCGTTCATATGAACCGTTTTTTTGCTGTCTCTAAGCAAACATATGCCCCATAGTCGGCATCTATATCTTGTGCAATTGTTTGAATTGCATCGATATAATTTAAAACTTTTCCCTTGCTCATTTTGATTATCAATAAGGATATATGTACATACAAATAAACCGAGAACACACTACACACGAATGTATTTAAATCACCAAGGATCAACAATAGCTATTGATTATAAAAAAAATGCCACACACCTTTTTTAAAGCGTTGCTCCCTCGTTCTAATCTCCAGATTCTAATCCTCACAGCAAGTAGAAGTAATCGTTCTTTTTTCCAACAAGAAAATGTCTTACATCCAGTGCATCAACACGATTGTTCTTTTGTTTGATTAGCAAACAACGATTCACACGAAATTGTAAATTCGCACTTCAGTATGTTTAGAAAATGTGATTTAATTTTGAATTTTTTCACACTGATCCTTTTGGGATATTTATATCCGGCTCAAAGGACCAAAATGTATCGCAAGGACACTAGCTTAAAAGTTTTGTTTTAGGTTTCAACCGCAGTCAATACTCAATAGTCGCGTTTATTCACCTATCGTTTACCGGCGGGATCTTTGACCAATGTAATGTTGAGTATGAACAAATGAAAACAATTATCTCAACTCTTACAGAGCATTTAACTTTAACTTTATTTTTATTTTCACTAATTTTTTGCAAGAATAAAACTAAAGTGACAATTCAATAATAAAATCAAATAAAAAAAAAAATAGACAGAAACGCTTCTTCTCAATTCTCTTTTCCTTATTGTCATCTTATGATCTCGATTATCAATGCGCAAGTAAGTCTACATTTACAATCCACATCTACATAACACCTCGGTATCCGCTTATAGCTGTTCATCCGTTGGTACCTCTATAGGACATTGACTTGTACAGGATTTTGCTGTAGTGGATTTGCATTGGCGATCAACAGCTTCCCCCTTCACTGCCCCCATCTTCCGCTCCTCTTTGCTCTCCAAGCATAAATTCCATCGTCAAAAAGAAAATAAGAAAAAACATCGCATTTAGGAGGTGTCAAAGAAAGATGTTTTGGGACCTCCCAAAGTCTCCTCCCATTTTCTCTTTGTTTTGAGAGAGATATTACCAATTGTGGTAATATATTGCAGTTGTTTTGCCGTCGGTTGTTTTTTGCGATGAGCATTACAAGTGCCGTCGGCACTTGTATTTTATGGATGTGGAGCTGTCCAAATCCATTATGTTTTTTTGCATGTTGCGTTGAAACATCCTGCCGGGCCATCGAAAAGGAAACTGCATCATCGAAAACCATGCTCCACATATCCTCTTCCGCACAGGTTTAGGTTAAGACGCCCTGGGTTATTAGAAGCCGGTACCTCACCGGTGATGTTTAATGTGAGGTGATGTAGGTTCATGAAAAATAGAAAAAAATATTGTGGTGAATGGTGTGTGGCGATAATTGATTATGGATTATAATATAAATTTTATGACATATGTTAAATTCATTGTAAATTAAGTATAGGTATAATTTAAATTTTATAAAGCTAAGACGCAGATATGGGTTTTAAGGTGTGTGTGTGTCGGTTGGTAAAGTTGAGTCGTTCAGCATAGGTAAAAAACAAAGTTTTGTTATAGGGCGTTTATACGAACTACTGGTGGTTTTAACTGTGACAACCCGAACTTAGCCATCAACTCCAGGATGCATTTCGGTGATTCTTCCGATTCGCCAAAGAGTGGGGGGTGTTTGTTGATTAGGTAGGAGCACTAGATGTCCAACTTTGAGCTCTAAATTTGGCGATAGCTATTTTGGCTGATGTTGTAGTCGAACCAAATATTCCGATATCCATTTTTTCCATATGCCTTGTTGAATCTTTTGCATTATTTGCCATCTATCTAAATAATTGTCCTTTACATTAATCCTTTTCTGGAACTGTGTTTAGCGAGGATCCAATTAAAAAATGCCCTGGTGTCAAAATAGACAAATTGTTTGGGTCTTCCGTGACAGGGCAAAGTGGCCGTGAATTGAGACAAGCTTCTACTTGGGTTATTATCGTCGCGTATTCTTCAAAAGTAAGCGTTTAATGTCCAATTGTCCGCTTCAAATGATACTTCATTTGCTTTACACCTGCCTCCCAAAGTCCACCGAAATGCGGAGCGGCAGGAGGGTTGAAATGCCATTTGATACCATTAGCTTGCATTAGTTCGTCGTTCCATTGTTTTGACATGTGTTACCTTTCTGTTTCAAGAACCGTTACGGCTCCTTTAAAATTAGTTCCACAATCGCTGTATAGGTTGGTACATATTCCGCGACGAGCCGTGAAACGTTTAAAAGCGGCGAAAAATGCTGGTGTCGTGTAATCACTCACAAGCTCGAGGTATTCTGCCTTAGTACAAAAACATATAAAAACTGCTATGTATGCCTTTGTCAGTTTGTTGCACCGACCTTTCCACGCCTTTAGCTGAACTGGACGAGCATAATCTACTCCGTGTGTCTGAAAGGGTCGTGCCTGAGTTACTCTAAACGTGGGTAAATTTCCCATTTTCTGTTGCATCTCCGTTGACGTAAACCTGTAACATTTTAGGCATTTATGAATGCATTTTTTTAATGTTGATTTAAGATGTAAAATCCAGTATTCAGAACGAAGTGTGGCCATCATTAATTGCTGACCTCCGTGAAGTAACTTCATGTGGGTGTCATGATAAAATAACTGGGTGTCACTGTGAATAGGGCAATTCCGCATTTTCCAAACGCCCTCCAACTCGAAGAACGCCTTTCTCGTCCAGAAATGGCGAAAGCCGTGCTAGGTTGCTCCTTTTTTGCACGGTTTCACCCTTTGTGAGCTGTGAAATTTCTTCAGCAAAAAACTCTTCCTGGGCACAAGCAATCAATCGCATTCGAGCTGAAGATATTTCGTCTACTGAAAGTGGTCCAGTTACGCGGGTCGATAAATTCGTCGACGCCAGTACGCCGCAGCCTTAAAAAGACGATTTAATGATGAAAAACGTTTAAACAGCAGTTTATTTGTCTCGAAACACATGAAGTGAACGCAGAGCTGAAAAATATTTACAATGGGGTGGCCAGATGCGATCAACTCACCTTTTGCTTTTGGTCTCTCTGTCGCCTTTGTCTCGAGGTCGGTAGATTTTATTTCGGGTGAAATATGTATGGCGGTTCTCATCAAATTCTTGTAAAAATTCAGGCCCATGCCACCATTGGTTGTTTTTGACGAGTTCATTTGGAGAGGCTCCTCTGGATGCAATGTCAGCAGAATTTTCTTTGGATGGAACAAAGTTCCAAACCTGACGATCGATGAGTTCTTGAATTTCTGCCACTCTGTAAGCGACGAATGTTGTTCTTATGTATGGTGCACTTTTGATCAAAGCTAGCGTAATTTGAGAATCACACCAGGTTAATATTTTTGATGTTTGGAGATCCATCGTCTTTACAATATGTGTTATTAGCTGTGCTAATAGCAACGATCCCCAAAGTTCCAACCTAGCTATGGACTTGCTTTTCAGTGGTGCTACTCTAGTTGTGGAAGCGATAAGGTTTGTAAAGGTTTGATTTACATTGATTATTCGAAGGTAGATTGCTGCAGCATATGCTTTTTCCGAGGCAACGCAGAATCCATGGACTTCGACCATTGAGGTTTTGGTAAAATTAATCCAGCGTGGAATCTCTATGGCCTTCAAAATGTTAAGTTCCACCTTTTGTTTGTTCCACATAGAAACAATTGTTGCTGGGAGCTCAGAATCCCAAGTATGTTCTTCTTTCCATATCTCTTGCATCAATATTTTGCCAAGGATGACACATGGTGCTATCCATCCCATTGGATCGTAAAGACGTGCAAGGTCTGACAGGATAATACGCTTGGTCGTTTTCTTTTCATCCTGAAGAGCTATTTTGAACATAAGAATATCTTTCGCAGGATGCCATTGTATTCCAAGGGCCTTTATTGCATCTTCTTCGTTAAAGGAGAGTGGAGTTTGTATTTCTCTATCCTTCTCTGTAACAGATGTCAGTAGCCTTTCACTGTTGCTGACTCATTTTCGTATAGGAAATCCTCCTCGCTCCAACATTAATATGAGTTGAGACTGCATGACGAAGGCCCCGGCTACAGAGTCTGCCCCATGAATAACATCGTCCGCATAGAAGTTTTTTAAAGCCATTGTAGACGCGATAGGGTATTCATCTCGTTCATCTGCTGCCAGTTGTTGAAGCGTGCGAATCGCTAAGTAAGGTGCAGAAGCTGTACCAAAGGGAACCGTATTGATGCGGTATATCTTCACTTAAAATAAGTTGGTATAAAGATTCAGCATGCGGAACCCAAATTTGCCTATACATTTTGTTGTTATCAGCAGTAAATGCAATTTTATGTTTTCTGAAGCGAGCTATATGGTCAAAGATGTCATCCTGCAATCTCGGGCCAACATGAAGATGATCATTTAGAGATGTTCCGTCTGATGTCTTGCATGATGCGTCAAGAACTATACGTAATTTCGTGGTTGAGCTAGATTCTTTTATCACTGCGTGGTGGGGAAGAAAATAATGAGGCGCCGATAATGCAGTAGCTTCCACTTCAGTCATTTGGCCAAGGTCCTTATATTCATTGAATACTTTCTTATATTCTTCAAAGAAACACGAATTGGTTTTGAATTTTTTCTCCAATTGTAAAAATCGAACAAGTGCTGACCTTTGTGACCAACCTAACAAGGGGGGTACTTTTTCTTTAAAAGGAAGTTGGACGACATATTTTCCATCTAATTGGTGGTGATGGGCTCGACAAAAAAGTGTTTCACACTGATCTTCTTCTGGAGAGAGTTGCTTCCGATTTGGAATTTGTTCAAGTTCCCAAAACTTCACTAATAAGGTGTTCAACGGCTGAAGATCGATTTTCAAATGGAGTGATGTAATCGTTGGCGTGTTATTTGATGAGATCCCTCCAGACAGCACCCATCCTAATTCCGTCCGCTGCGCTATGAGGAACCCTGTTGTCCTTTAATGAGACCGTCAAGGATAATGTGAGGATAAACATCACTGCCCAGTAAAACGTCGATTTCATTTTGTTTGTTGAAGTTTGGGTCGTCAAGTGCGAGATTGTGAAGATGAGTTCAGTTAGACCTTAAAATATTTTGCGTAGGGAGCAGTGCTGTTAGTTTGAGAAGAGCTAAAGCGTTGAGCTGTAAGCTAAAGTTTTCATTTACACGTGATAAAATCGTAAGGATAACCTTACAATTGGAGGTGCTTGTAGTGGTATTTCCGACCCCAATAATGTTAGTCCAACTCCTTTCCTTCTTTAGATTTAAAAGCTGAACGGCAGACTCAGTAATAAAAGAACCCTCTGATCCAGGGCCCAATAGCGCTCGGAACAGCAACGGTTGACCTGTAGGTGTCATAACCTTAATGATGGCCGTAGCCAGAAGAACAACTGATTGAGTGTTTTCGGCTATGAACCCATTGTACGTTGAAGCGTTTTTGACAGAGGACGAAGGAGTCTCTAAAAATCCCGATTGGGATGTAAAATAGTTCCCGTTGGAGCGTATTCATTTGCAGGCATTGCATTAACTGGCTCTGTTAAGTGCAGTAATGAATGATGCTTTCTTTGGCACGTTGAGCACGTGAAAGTGCTTGTGCAATGTTGTTTTGCATGTGTACTGGAGGGACAGTTTAAACACAATTTTTTCTTCTTTGCAACTTCAAGTCTTTTTTGAATGCCTTAAACTTGAAGGAATTTCGAATCGAATGCAGACCTTGACAAAGTGAACATTTGTTCGCAATTGTTGAATTGTGCGCACGAATTTGATGCCGATTTAGGTTTGGGTTTTTGTGGATTGAACCCTGATGAGGATTGTCCGAGGATATCCAAAGTTCGCGATCTCGTGAGAATAAAATCCTCTAATACACTGTATTTCGGATAATCCACATGAGTTGAAATATGTGTTTCCCAAAGTCCTCGTGTCGTAAAAGGCAATTTTGGGACTGTATGGAAAATAAGAACGTCTTCCCATGATTCTACAGGTACTCCAAGATTTCTCAGAGATTGTTTCGAATCATTTGGTGTGTCTAACAACAATTTGAGATCTTCAGATGATTCTTTTTCAATTTTAGGTTTATCAAAAAGGAGTTTAAATTGATTATCCTTTAATAATCTAACATTTTGAAACCTTTTTATAAGGATCACCCATGCGGCTTCAAAACTCGTATCTGTATTTCGCAGCATTCTCGCTGCTTCACCGGTTAAATTACTTTTCAAATAATGCAATTTGTGAGCATCGGAAATTGACGTGTTTCTATTAACCAAGCCTTCAAACAAACCCTTAAATTCTGGCTACATTTGCAATGATCAATCAAAAGTAGAAATTTTGATATTAGGAAGCTTTAATTCTATCGATGGAGCGTTTGAACCATTTATAGACTTGTTGAAACTAGTCTGGGTATCGATAATCGTAAGACGTTGTTTTAACTCAGATGAATAATTAAAAAATACCTCTTTTAATTTGTGAAACGTAAGAGCTTCCATATATTTTACCTTAGATTCTTCTGTAGGAGCTTCAACAATTTTCTGATGTAACGACCTAGCCTCTTCAAAAGACGATTCTAGTTCCGATAAACGCGCTTCGTTCATATGAACCGTTTTTTTGCTGTCTCTAAGCAAACATATGCCCCATAGTCGGCATCTATATCTTGTGCAATTGTTTGAATTTCATTGATATAATTTATAACTTTTCCCTTGCTCATTTTTAAAATCAATAAGGATATACAAATAAACCGAGAACACACTACACACGAATGTATTTAAATCACCAAGGATCAACAATTTAAGCTATTATTTATTATAAAAAAAAATGCCACACACCAGTTTTAAAGCGTTGCTCCCTCGTTCTAATCTCCAGATTCTAAACCTCACAGCAAGTAGAAGTAATCGTTCTTTTTTCCAACAAGAAAATGTCTTACATCCAGTACATCAACACGATTGTTCTTTTGTTTGATTAGCAAACAACGATTCACACGAAATTGTCAATTCGCACTTCAGTATGTTTAGAAAATGTGATTTAATTTTGAATTTTTTCACACTGATCCTTTTGGGATCCTTTATATCCGGCTCAAAGGACCAAAATGTATCGCAAGGACACTAGCTTAAAAGTTTTGTATTAGGTTTCAACCGCAGTCAATAGTCGCGTTTATTCACCTATCGTTTACCGGCGGGATCTTTGACCAATGTAATGTTACGTATGAACAAATGAAAACAATCATCTCAACTCTTGCAGAGGATTTAACTTTAACTTTATTTTTTCTTTCATTAATTTTTCGCAAGAATAAAACTAAAGTGACATAATGTCTTCAATAATAAAGTCAAATAAAAAAAAAATAGACAGAAACGTTTCTTCTCAATTCAGTTTTCTTTATTGTCATCTTATGATCTCGATTATCAATGCGCAAGTAAGTCTACATTTACAATCCACCAGGCAAGTATCCAGCATTTTGATTAGGAAGGGGGCAGTTTTCCTTCCTTTTCAATGATTTGATGTTATTAAATATAAACTCAAATATATGAATACATTTTTTATTTAAAAGAATTTGAAAAATTCTTTAAAAAAAATAAGTTAAATTAGTTTAAAATAGTTAATTAAATGCTTAAATCTTACTTTTTGTTGAAGCCGGTTTTTGAAAACCTTGTTATTACTTTTCGATATCGATCGGGATTTGTCTGTGGATGTGCATAAGTGCCAAACCGCAAAAGCGATTTTCATTCATTGTGGACCTTAAATTGGTTTTAAGGCGCCGCAATGAATAAAAAAACCGCTCTGCCGAAGAATTCGTAACCGGAAGCATTGCAAGGATTAAAAGAAAACTGTGTATAATGCCAAACACATCCTTATTGCATTTATCCATCAACTCAAGAGCAGTAACGGGAAGATGGTTGTTCTGCTTCTTTTCCGTTAACCATTTTTCCCGCCACAACACCAGCTCATCTTTGAGCAAAAAACTATTTAACTCTAAGAGCTGACCAAAGCGATTTATTAGCGACTTAACGGTGGTATCCAACTCATCAGTATTATATCGAATTGTACTTTCCGGAATGAAAATTGTAAGTTAAAATACATTTAAGGTTTCCGGTCGAAATCTTTCATGCTAATCGGTCAGGACAAAGTCAAGTAGATGTGCAAAATAACGAGATTCTGTAGTATACCTCAGCTGAATTAGTGTCAAAATTAGCTCGGTGAATTTGGCGTCCACTATGACGTGGAATACGAGGAATTCTCAACTCAATATTCAACTGATCACATAAATTCTTTGCATGCTGCGAGATGTTGTGGAAACTGGTATCTATGTTCTCCCGGCGACCTTAAAGAACGGAAATCGTGTTCTTCACCAGCATTAGTAGTATGTTTTGGCCGGTTCTGGGTCAGGTGGTACAAGTGGTACAGGGTTGTACAGTATGTGGTACAGCAGTCGACATGAGGGTACGAGGGTACAACAGTCATTCTAGGATGATGGTACGATGGTACAGCAGTCATGGTGTACAGTATGTGATACAGCAGTCGACATGAGGGTACGAGGGTACAGCAGTCATTCTGAGATGATGGTACAGGAGGTACAGCAGTCATTTTCCACAGGTAATTTTTTTTTTGTGGTATCTTTGGCGGGATGGTTTTTTTTGATGGTTGCGTTTGGTGGATAATAAAAAATAGTTCTATGAGAAACTAAATGCATGCAGAAAGGATTCTTTGTTGGTATAGATTGTCGATTTTGTAATGGTGTACAGTATGGGGTACAGCAGTCATCTAGCTACTTTTAGGGCTACCAACGCTGGTATCTTTTTGGTTGATGACTGTTGTGGTTTTGTGTGGATGAAAAAGTGGTGGTAGAGAATTTTTGGTTCTATTTTAAGAACTGTGTGGGGAAAGAAATCTGTGGTTATAGGACAAATGTCGTGTAAAAAAGTGGGGGATGAAAATTGTTGATATATTTTAAAAACTGTGTGTAGAAGAAATCTATGGTTGGAAATTATGATTTTTATAATACTCGTATTTTGTGACATTGGTCTATGCCGTCTATGCCGTCGACTAGTGCATCACCATCGTCATGAGTTGAGTATTTGAATATAATAGATTAAAGAAATGCGTTATGGTTTATCACATCATGTTTCAAAATGTTTATTGAAACCTTTTCATGATAATGATTGCTTGTATTTTAAAAGGTAAGACGATAGGAATCGTGTTATATGGACGCCACGCCACTGATGCTGGGCATAGGGAGATGTATATAGGTATGTAGGTATGTTTATTTATAGATATGTACATACAATGCAATTTCATGTTTCAACATGTTTATTGAAACCTTTTAATGATAATGATTGCGTGTGTTGGTCATAGGGAGATGTATGTAGGTATGTGTTTGTAAAGTCAGCTTGAGGACGGACCCAATTTTGTGTGTGAGTTCTGCCCTCTTGTTCTTTTATTCCTCTATGAATACATTAAACATTTGCAGTCCTTCCGAATGAACATTGCTTACATAAAACAAGCTGCAATTGCATAGTAAGAAGAATCTATTGGATGACATAAAAAAATTTTACCTATATAAATTAAAAACTGATTATGGTCTTGGCTGTACGCTAGAGAATTTGATCACGTCCGATATTTGGTTGGGCATAGATTGTGTATGAGTAAGTCGTTTTAAGGAAGTGACCCATGTTCGTTTAGCAATAAAATCCATGATCTGCTCTATTAACTTGTGTTGGGCATAGGGAGGTGTATGTATGTAGATAGGTAGGTAGGTATGTTTATTTATAGATATGTACATACAATACAATTTCATGTTTCAACATGTTTATTGAAACCTTTTCATGTGTGAGGGTGCCGGTAGCTAAAAATTTTGATGATTATAAGTCTGTTAGACTAGATTTTTAATATGTGTGTTGGTGTTTATGTGCAATACATGTACCTTTGTTAGTTTGTAATCGCTTAGAGTTACCAATACCAGGTATTTTTAAGTGTTTTGTGAATGTTTAAAAAAGGAGTATCAAGCATTTAATACAATCTAGTATGCTTTTCCCTTAATAGTTCTATATCTATTCTACGCTATGCTACATTATGTACTATATAATACTACTTTTTTAGACTGTAACGCAATTTTTTTTTACTAATGTGGGTAACACTGATAATTAATTTTCTTATAAATACTTGATGCATGACGTCTTTCGAGTAGTTCTTTGTGAAATATTTATGGAATAAATAATTAACATAATTAAAAAACATTATTTCCCAGTTATTTAGTTCGCTAAAAGTGAAACTTTTCCAAGAATAGTGTTTAAATACCTACTATAGACATAACAAAAAATAAAAACACTATTCCCGAGTCCGTTAAAAGTGAATATTTTCCAAGAATAATAACGTTCAAGCAATAAAAACTTTCTACCAACATTCTCTTGTAAAATCTGTGTTAATCTCTAAACAAATATGTTTACTTGCGAACACTGTCAAGCCTCCTTTACTAGACGGGATAGTCTTGATCGTCATAGGCAGATGAATCATGAGAAAAAAATTTCAATTCTGTGTGATAAATGTGGTACGTTTTTCGATAACGCTGAGAATTATAGCTATCACATGAAGAAAAATCATTATGAATTCGTTTCACTTAACACAATATTGGAAAAATGGAAAAACTCTCAATCTGGTGTGCAAAACAAACGAATTAAAATTGAAGGTGATTTGAGTGATTCGCATAAAACAAATGCTTGTAGTAAGCATGATGGGTATGGAGGAAACGTTGAAGCTATATCTACGGCATTTAAGGACCGCATAAAAAGCTATAGAGTTCGAGATTAAAATAAATAAATAGGGTGGCGCTACAGAGCAAGGAGCCCCTGGGCCTAGCGCGTTTCTCACAACCATGCCTTCTGAGGGAATGGAGGGGACCTACAATTTTTTGACGGTTCCGAACGGCTAATCGAGAAAGCGCTTTTCATGGCAATGAATACTAACGGAGGACTTGCCAATTCCTCGCGAAAGGCGATACCCGGGAAAAAACATTTTTGCCTCTGTTGGGATTCGAACCACGAACCTCTGGATTAACAGGCGGACATGCTATCCATCACACCACGGGTACCACGAGTTCGAGATTGCAATCGTCAAATTGGTTATAAGGACTTTATGAAGAAGCAAGAAACTATTATAATAGAACTTATAAAGAAAACAATGGAGGTCGAAAGTTTTATAAAAGTCGCTTTTGAAATGTTCGGACTATATGTAAAAGATAATGCTAATGAAATGATGCCTAACATTAAATCATTTAACACAAAATATAAGATCATAAACCAATCCAGTGATTTAAAAGAAATATATAATACGTTTACTGGAGACATCATAACCAAGAGTGAAGAATTCCAGGAGCTCGATAGTGGATGGGCCTTACAAGATGTACGTTACCTTGAAATCAACATAAATAAATACAACCCTATGCATGGATCATCCTATATCGAACTACCAATGAATATACAATCGAAAAAAGCTATCATCAATGTAAAAAATAATGATAATGCAACCTTTGCCTGGGCTATTGTATCAGCTCTACATCCCTCTAACCACAATGCTGATCGAGTTTCTTCATATCCTCCTTATTTTAGAGTTCTTAATTTAAGCGGTATGAAATTCCCGATGGATATAAAAATAAAAAAAAATTCTCCAATTTCAAAAACTTAATAATTTAAGTGTTTATGTGTATGGCCTAGAAAATAATAACCATAGAAAACCAAACCACTTCACAAATATTTGTCTATTATTTTTCTTTATGTTTTGGGAATATTTTTAATAAAACAACATCTGTATATAAAAAAAAAAGACAATTTTTGTTAATCGTTTTGAGGTATAGATGTCCATGAATTGTGGTCAGATGGAAAACCAAGCCATTTCACAAATATTTGTTCCTTTTTGGTTTTAAGTACTTTTTCTATGAGGTAAGTATCTGGAAACTTTGTTTTTTGTAATTCAAGTTCATAAAATCCTCCTTTGACGGGATGTCCTTGATAGTCCTCTAACAAATATGTTACGGGATTTGTGTGTTGAACTTTTATTATTTTAAAGATTTCAGTTGTCCAATTGGGGGTGTAACCTTTCTCAAAAACATACTTATATTTACTTATTCGTACAAAGTCACCAATATGAAGCTTAGGTGTAATATGAATTTTTATATGATTATATGCTGTCGAAAGTATGTGTTTTTCATTTCTAGAATTAACTTCAGATGGACACATTTTAATAGTGCGAAGTCTCGTGGTATTATATGTTTTAGTCATTGATTTTATCATTATCAATCCAACGATATGAGCCATTGGCGCTAAATTCTTTCCACATTATGTTTTTTAAGATGCGATTGAAACGTTCAACAATGGATGCTTTAAGTGCACAGAATGTAGAGTAATGTTTGATTATATATGTTTTCATGAGATTTTGAAAAAATTTTATTATAAAATTCTTTGCCATCATCTGTTTGCAAGTTCTTTGGAACTCGATCTTCGTTTAGTATATTTTCCATAGCTATAACGACAGAAGCCCCAGTTTTGTTTTTAATAGGAACTACCCATGCAAACTTGGAAAATGTATCAATTACGGTGAGAAGATACCGATAATTTTTATTTTCAGATGTATAGAGGTATCCATTTCAAATAGATCCGCTTGCCCTAAATCATCAAACCCTTTGATAATGAATCGTCTTTTTTTTTTGAAGTTTCTCCGAGCCGGCTTATGCAGTTCATCAACAACGTTTCTTTTAATCATCCTTTAGAAGAATGATTAGAACAACAAAGTATTCTAGTATTTAACCTTCATACAAAAATAAAAATAAATTAATGTTCAATAAAGAAAGGCTTTGGCAATTGACGGAAGGTTGGGTTTGAAACAATACGATTAAAAAATGCTTTTATGTTTAAATTATTTATTTTAATCTTCCGTACAATAACATTAACTTCTTAACTTTAAAAATTCTATTTTCAATCAAGTAGCATGCACAAGTATCAGGTCCATCTTGGCATAAATTCTTTGACCATGGACAATTAACAAAATGACACCCATATTTCGATATGGTAGATGGTACGTTTATGAACATCTTTAAGAAGGATAAACATCCTGTTAGATACTCGTGATGTCCTTCCGTCAGCTCATGTTCATGTGCTTTCATAAACTCGAGGATCTCATCGAAAATAAAAGCGATATTTATATTAGACATTATTGTCTGCTTTTATTTTTATTGTCAGTTTAATACTAAAGTACAGATTGATTTACTCTATGATTTGTACTGGATTTATCTCAACTTATAATTTCTGGTTTTCTGTTAATAGCATTTCCAAACAAGTATTTCTCTAATTTCTCGACTTCAAATTGAATATATTGTCTGAGTTGTTCGTATGCTTCATCATCATAATTCTTTGTACAAGCGTCACTCTTATCTTTTGGTTCCTTAAGATTTTGTAGTCGTTTAAAATCTATATTGTAGTTGCCATCTTCAGTTTTTTTGAAATCCCTACCCAGTTGGTCCTCGTACCCCTCTTTCTCCACGTAATCCTGGTGATCCTTGCTCTCCTCGTTCTCCCCTTGGCCCCATTTAGACCCTTTTAGAACACCGTCCAAATTTATCAACACTCATATTGTAGTTAATTATTCAATTACGTCTGCTTCTTTTAGCTCTTCGATAATTGAAACAATTTCGTTATAGTGATTATTGTGTCCGACTTGTTGTGATGCAATAAGAAGTCTCAATCGATCTACAAGATCATTGGGATCATCCCAGAAGATATAGTCTTTTTCTTTCTTAGACAGTTGCATTAATCCATTTCCCAACGCTATTGGTTTATCTATTATTGTTTTATCTTCAAATAGTTTATTTATAATTTGTTTGTATTTATAACCCTTATTTCCTAGTACTTGGCTTCTTGGACTGTGATTACGTTTATGGGTATTGGTAGCTAGTAATATAGTCTTGTAATTGATCAAATCTTCATCATTGAACTGGGTTGGCTTTTTCATGAATACTAGTTCAAATAAACCAGGTGTACCACTATAGATTTTATTATTTATTTCTATATCATTTCCCTTAATTTTTAATTCTTTATCTCCAATTTGTAACATTCCGTTATTCAAATGCACTCCATACAAATCATCAAGCGTTCTTGAATTATTTAAATATAAATTAATATAATCCCGGGGGATTTTTTCCATTGTTCCTAGGTCTATTTTTTCTTCAAAGTCACGAACAAGATGCCGATGACGCAGGCGTGAGCTCCTATCCCTCTTACTATGAGGTGTTACCATGGAGGTTTTTGGGGTGCTGTCACTGATGTTTGATGTGGTAGTGGTATTGTGTGGGGTGATAAATTCATCTTCTTCATAATTTTGCTTTATTTTTTTGTTTGGAGACGCGAAATTATTGTAGTGATCATCAAATGAATTTTTGATATTTGATTTCTCTACTAGATCCTTAAGGGGCTTAGTAATCGGTTTAAAAGCTTCTTCTATTTGCAAATCGAATGCGGCCTTTCCGTTTCTTAGGGCTTTATATTTTTTTCGTATGGCATCAGTTGTTTTAATAAGTTCTTTTGTTACTTCTTCATTCAAGTGCATCATGTTGTTGACTTACTAATTTTACTAAAGTTTTTGAAATTAAATTGTACACTTATGATGAACAACTTCTTACTGCTTTTGAACTACTCTGATCTGCTTTGTACTGATGTGAGCTGAACGCTGTGTACTATGAACCATTCTCATAGAACAATGCAATACGAATGCTGTACGCAGTTGTAGTTGTAAGCTTTTTTATAGTTTAGGATCCGTATCTAGTTTTCCAACATTCCTTGCATAATTTTTGAAACATTTGATATGTCATATCAGAATTAACATGATCATTGTAAATGTGTGATTCATATAATCTTTATTGAAAGCATTTATAAAATTAGCGTTGTCTCATATTAAATGTTTGGGAATTCTTGTGTATGTCTCACACAAATAAAAAATATAATTCGAGGATTATGACTGATTTCGTAGGACTAAGGGCTAAGATCAGAGCAGATCAGAGCAGTTCAAAAACCGATCAGAGCAGTTCAAAAGCAGATCAGAGCAGATCAGACCAGTTCAAAAGCCGATCAGAGCAGTTCAAAAGCAGTTCAAAAGCCGATCAGAGCAGTTCAAAAGCAGATCAGAGCAGATCAGACCAGTTCAAAAGCCGATCAGAGCAGTTCAAAAGCAGATCAGAGCAGATCAGACCAGTTCCAAAGCAGTTCAAAAGCAGATCAGACCAGTTCAAAAGCAGTTCAAAAGCCGATCAGAGCAGTTCAAAAGCAGATCAGAGCAGATCAGACCAGTTCAAAAGCAGTTCAAAAGCAGATCAGACCAGTTCAAAAGCAGTTCAAAAGCCGATCAGACCAGTTCAAAAGCAGTTCAAAAGCCGATCAGACCAGTTCAAAAGCCGATCAGACCAGTTCAAAAGCAGTTCAAAAGCCGATCAGAGCAGATCAGACCAGTTCAAAAGCAGTTCAAAAACAGATCAGATCAGTTCAAAAGCAGTTCAAAAGCCGATCAGACCAGTTCAAAAGCAGTTCAAAAGCCGATCAGACCAGTTAAAAAGCCGATCAGACCAGTTCAAAAGCAGTTCAAAAGCAGATCAGACCAGTTCAAAAGCAGTTCAAAAGCAGATCAGATCAGTTCAAAAGCAGTTCAAAAGCCGATCAGACCAGTTCAAAAGCAGTTCAAAAGCCGATCAGACCAGTTCAAAAGCAGATCAGACCAGTTCAAAAGCAGTTCAAAAGCCGATCAGACCAGTTCAAAAGCAGTTCAAAAGCCGATCAGACCAGTTCAGAGCAGTTCAAAAGCAATTCAGACCAGTTCAAAAGCAGTTCAAAAGCAGATCAGATCAGTTCAAAAGCAGTTCAAAAGCCGATCAGAGCAGTTCAAAAGCAGATCAGAGCAGATCAGACCAGTTCAAAAGCAGTTCAAAAGCAGATCAGACCAGTTCAAAAGCAGTTCAAAAGCCGATCAGACCAGTTCAAAAGCAGTTCAAAAGCCGATCAGACCAGTTCAAAAGCCGATCAGACCAGTTCAAAAGCAGTTCAAAAGCCGATCAGAGCAGATCAGACCAGTTCCAAAGCAGTTCAAAAGCAGATCAGACCAGTTCAAAAGCAGTTCAAAAGCCGATCAGAGCAGTTCAAAAGCAGATCAGAGCAGATCAGACCAGTTCAAAAGCAGTTCAAAAGCAGATCAGACCAGTTCAAAAGCAGTTCAAAAGCCGATCAGACCAGTTCAAAAGCAGTTCAAAAGCCGATCAGACCAGTTCAAAAGCCGATCAGACCAGTTCAAAAGCAGTTCAAAAGCCGATCAGAGCAGATCAGACCAGTTCAAAAGCAGTTCAAAAACAGATCAGATCAGTTCAAAAGCAGTTCAAAAGCCGATCAGACCAGTTCAAAAGCAGTTCAAAAGCCGATCAGACCAGTTAAAAAGCCGATCAGACCAGTTCAAAAGCAGTTCAAAAGCAGATCAGACCAGTTCAAAAGCAGTTCAAAAGCAGATCAGATCAGTTCAAAAGCAGTTCAAAAGCCGATCAGACCAGTTCAAAAGCCGATCAGACCAGTTCAAAAGCAGTTCAAAAGCAGATCAGACCAGTTCTAAAGGAGTTCAAAAACCGATCAGACCAGTTCAAAAGCAGTTCAAAAGCCGATCAGACCAGTTCAGAGCAGTTCAAAAGCAATTCAGACCAGTTCAAAAGCAGTTCAAAAGCAGATCAGACCAGTTCAAAAGCAGATCTGTAAGAGAGCAGATCGAATCGCTTAGAATCAGTCCTCTACGGTTCAAAACATAATTCAGGTAGCTGTTCATCATAAGCGTACAATTTAATTTCAAAAACTTTTGTAAAAATAGTAAGTCAACATCATGATGCACTTGAATGAAGAAGTAACAAAAGAACTTATTAAAACAACTGCTGCCATACGAAAAAAATATAAAGCCCTAAGAAACGGAAAGGCGGCATTCGATTTGCAAATAGAAGAAGCTTTTAAACCGATTACTAAGCCCCTTAAGGATCTAGTAGAGAAATCAAATATCAAAAATTCATTTGATGATCACTACAATAATTTCGCGTCTCCACACAAAAAAATAAAGTAAAATTATGAAGAAGATGAATTTATCACCCCACACAATACCACTACCACATCAAACATCAGTGACAACACCCCAAAAACCTCCATGGTAACACCTCAAAGTAAGAGGGATAGGAGCTCACGCCTGCGTCATCGGCATCTTGTTCGTGACTTTGAAGAAAAAATAGACCTTTGAACAATGGAAAAAATCCCCCGGGATTATATTAATTTATATTTAAATAATTCAAGAACGCTTGATGATTTGTATGGAGTGCATTTGAATAACGGAATGTTACAAATTGGAGATAAAGAGTTAAAAATTAAGGGAAATGATATAGAAATAAATAATAAAATCTATAGTGGTACACCTGGTTTATTTGAACTAGTATTCATGAAAAAGCCAACCCAGTTCAATGATGAAGATTTGATCAATTACAAGACTATATTACTAGCTACCAATACCCATAAACGTAATCACAGTCCAAGAAGCCAAGTACTAGGAAATAAGGGTTATAAATACAAACAAATTATAAATAAACTATTTGAAGATAAAACAATAATAGATAAACCAATAGCGTTGGGAAATGGATTAATGCAACTGTCTAAGAAAGAAAAAGACTATATCTTCTGGGATGATCCCAATGATCTTGTAGATCGATTGAGACTTCTTATTGCATCACAACAAGTCGGACACAATAATCACTATAAAGAAATTGTTTCAATTATCGAAGAGCTAAAAGAAGCAGACGTAATTGAATAATTAACTACAATATGAGTGTTGATAAATTTGGACGGTGTTCTAAAAGAGTCTAAATGGGGCCAAGGGGAGAACGAGGAGAGCAAGGATCACCAGGATTACGTGGAGAAAGAGGGGTACGAGGACCAACTGGGTAGGGATTTCAAAAAAACTGAAGATGGCAACTACAATATAGATTTTAAACGACTACAAAATCTTAAGGAACCAAAAGATAAGAGTGACGCTTGTACAAAGAATTATGATGATGAAGCATACGAACAACTCAGACAATATATTCAATTTGAAGTCGAGAAATTAGAGAAATACTTGTTTGGAAATGCTATTAACAGAAAACCAGAAATTATAAGTTGAGATAAATCCAGTACAAATCATAGAGTAAATCAATCTGTACTTTAGTATTAAACTGACAATAAAAATAAAAGCAGACAATAATGTCTAATATAAATATCGCTTTTATTTTCGATGAGATCCTCGAGTTTATGAAAGCACATGAACATGAGCTGACGGAAGGACATCACGAGTATCTAACAGGATGTTTATCCTTCTTAAAGATGTTCATAAACGTACCATCTACCATATCGAAATATGGGTGTCATTTTGTTAATTGTCCATGGTCAAAGAATTTATGCCAAGATGGACCTGATACTTGTGCATGCTACTTGATTGAAAATAGAATTTTTAAAGTTAAGAAGTTAATGTTATTGTACGGAAGATTAAAATAAATAATTTAAACATAAAAGCATTTTTTAATCGTATTGTTTCAAACCCAACCTTCCGTCAATTGCCAAAGCCTTTCTTTATTGAACATTAATTTATTTTTATTTTTGTATGAAGGTTAAATACTAGAATACTTTGTTGTTCTAATCATTCTTCTAAAGGATGATTAAAAGAAACGTTGTTGATGAACTGCATAAGCCGGCTCGGAGAAACTTCAAAAAAAAAAGACGATTCATTATCAAAGGGTTTGATGATTTAGGGCAAGCGGATCTATTTGAAATGGATACCTCTATACATCTGAAAATAAAAATTATCGGTATCTTCTCACCGTAATTGATACATTTTCCAAGTTTGCATGGGTAGTTCCTATTAAAAACAAAACTGGGGCTTCTGTCGTTATAGCTATGGAAAATATACTAAACGAAGATCGAGTTCCAAAGAACTTGCAAACAGATGATGGCAAAGAATTTTATAATAAAATTTTTTCAAAATCTCATGAAAACATATATAATCAAACATTACTCTACATTCTGTGCACTTAAAGCATCCATTGTTGAACGTTTCAATCGCATCTTAAAAAACATAATGTGGAAAGAATTTAGCGCCAATGGCTCATATCGTTGGATTGATAATGATAAAATCAATGACTAAAACATATAATACCACGAGACTTCGCACTATTAAAATGTGTCCATCTGAAGTTAATTCTAGAAATGAAAAACACATACTTTCGACAGCATATAATCATATAAAAATTCATATTACACCTAAGCTTCATATTGGTGACTTTGTACGAATAAGTAAATATAAGTATGTTTTTGAGAAAGGTTACACCCCCAATTGGACAACTAAAATCTTTAAAATAATAAAAGTTCAACACACAAATCCCGTAACATATTTGTTAGAGGACTATCAAGGACATCCCGTCAAAGGAGGATTTTATGAACTTGAATTACAAAAAACAAAATTTCCAGATACTTACCTCATAGAAAAAGTACTTAAAACCAAAAAGGAACAAATATTTGTGAAATGGCTTGGTTTTCCATCTGACCACAATTCATGGACATCTATACCTCAAAACGATTAACAAAAATTGTCTTTTTTTTTATATACAGATGTTGTTTTATTAAAAATATTCCCAAAACATAAAGAAAAATAATAGACAAATATTTGTGAAATGGTTTGGTTTTCTATGGTTATTATTTTCTAGGCCATACACATTAACACTTAAATTATTAAGTTTTTGAAATTGGGGAATTTTTTTTTATTTTTATATCCATCGGGAATTTCATACCGCTTAAATTAAGAACTCTAAAATAAGGAGGATATGAAGAAACTCGATCAGCATTGTGGTTAGAGGGATGTAGAGCTGATACAATAGCCCAGGCAAAGGTTGCATTATCATTATTTTTTACATTGATGATAGCTTTTTTCGATTGTATATTCATTGGTAGTTCGATATAGGATGATCCATGCATAGGGTTGTATTTATTTATGTTGATTTCAAGGTAAAGTACGTCTTGTAAGGCCCATCCACTATCACGCTCCTGGAATTCTTCACTCTTGGTTATGATGTCTCCAGTAAACGTATTATATATTTCTTTTAAATCACTTGATTGGTTTATGATCTTATATTTTGTGTTAAATGATTTAATGTTAGGCATCATTTCATTTGCATTATCTTTTACGTATAGTCCGAACATTTCAAAAGCGACTTTTATAACACTTTCGACCTCCATTGTTTTCTTTATAAGTTCTATTATAATAGTTTCTTGCTTCTTCATAAAGTCCTTATAACCAATTTGACGATTGCAATCTCGAACTCTATAGCTTTTTATGCGGTCCTTAAAAGCCGTAGATATAGCTTCAACGTTTCCTCCATACCCATCATGCTTACTACAAGCATTTGTTTTATGCGAATCACTCAAATCACCTTCAATTTTAATTCGTTTGTTTTGCACACCAGATTGAGAGTTTTTCCGTTTTTCCAATATTGTGTTAAGTGAAACGAATTCATAATGATTTTTCTTCATGTGATAGCTATAATTCTCAGCGTTATCGAAAAACGTACCACATTTATCACACAGAATTGAAATTTTTTTCTCATGATTCATCTGCCTATGACGATCAAGACTATCCCGTCTAGTAAAGGAGGCTTGACAGTGTTCGCAAGTAAACATATTTGTTTAGAGATTAACACAGATTTTACAAGAGAATGTTGGTAGAAAGTTTTTATTGCTTGAACGTTATTATTCTTGGAAAATATTCACTTTTAACGGACTCGGGAATAGTGTTTTTATTTTTTGTTATGTCTATAGTAGGTATTTAAACACTATTCTTGGAAAAGTTTCACTTTTAGCGAACTAAATAACTGGGAAATAATGTTTTTTAATTATGTTTTTGTTTATAATAAGTAAACATTCTTATGATTATATAATAGACTGCACGATTGATCCATAAATATTTCACAAAGAACTACTCGAAAGACGTCATGCATCAAGTATTTATAAGAAAATTAGTTATCAGTGTTACCCACATTAGTAAAAAAAAATTGCGTTACAGTCTAAAAAAGTAGTATTATATAGCACATAATGTAGCATAGCGTAGAATAGATATAGAACTATTAAGGGAAAAGCATACTAGATTGTATTAAATGCTTGATACTCCTTTTTTAAACATTCACAAAACACTTAAAAATACCTGGTATTGGTAACTCTAAGCGATTACAAACTAACAAAGGTACATGTATTGCACATAAACACCAACACACATATTAAAAATCTAGTCTAACAGACTTATAATCATCAAAATTTTTAGCTACCAGCACCCTCACACATGAAAAGGTTTCAATAAACATGTTGAAACATGAAATTGTATTGTATGTACATATCTATAAATAAACATACCTACCTACCTACCTACATACATACACCTCCCTATGCCCAACACAAGCTAATAGAGCAGATCATGGATTTTATTGCTAAACGAACATGGGTCACTTCCTTAAGACGACTTGCTCATACACAATCTATGCCCAACCAAATATCGGACGTGATCAAATTCTCTAGCGTACAGCCAAGACCATAATCAGTTTTTAATTTATATAGGTAAAATTTTTTTATGTTATCCACATCATAAATAGATTCTTCTTACTATGCAATTGCAGCTTGTTTTATGTAAGCAATGTTCATTCGGAAGGACTGCAAATGTTTAATGTATTCATAGAGGAATAAAAGAACAAGAGGGCAGAACTCACACACAAAATTGGGTCCGTCCTCAAGCTGACTTTACAAACACATACCTACATACATCTCCCTATGACCAACACACGCAATCATTATCATGAAAAGGTTTCAATAAACATGTTGAAACATGAAATTGCATTGTATGTACATATCTATAAATAAACATACCTACATACCTATATACATCTCCCTATGCCCAGCATCAGTGGCGTGGCGTCCATATAACACGATTCCTATCGTCTTACCTTTTAAAATACAAGCAATCATTATCATGAAAAGGTTTCAATAAACATGTTGAAACATGATGTGATAAACCATAACGCATTTCTTTAATCTATTATATTCAAATACTCAACTCATGACGATGGTGATGCACTAGTCGACGGCAAAACCCAACTTACAATCACCAACCAAAAAGATGTCAGCGTCGGTAACCCTAAAAGTAGCTAGATTGCATTTACTCTCCCTACAAATGTGTCTGATTGATAGACCAATGTCACAAAATACGAGTACTATAAAAATCATAATTTCCAACCATAGATTTTTTCTACACACAGTTTTTAAAATATATCAACAATTTTCATCCCCCACTTTTTTACACGACATTTGTCCTATAACCACAGATTTCTTTCCCCACACAGTTCTTAAAATAGAACCAAAAATTCTCTACCACCACTTTTTCATCCACACAAAACCACAACAGTCATCAACCAAAAAGATACCAGCGTTGGTAGCCCTAAAAGTAGCTGGATGACTGCTGTACCCCATACTGTACACCATTACAAAATCGACAATCTATACCAACAAAGAATCCTTTCTGCATGCATTTAGTTTCTCATAGAACTATTTTTTATTATCCACCAAACGCAACCATCAAAAAAAACCATCCCGCCAAAGATACCACAAAAAAAAATTACCTGTGGAAAATGACTGCTGTACCTCCTGTACCATCATCTCAGAATGACTGCTGTACACTCGTACCCTCATGTCGACTGCTGTATCACATACTGTACACCATGACTGCTGTACTATCGTACCATCATCCTAGAATGACTGTTGTACCCTCGTACCCTCATGTCGACTGCTGTACCACATACTGTACAACCCTGTACCACTTGTACCACCTGACCCAGAACCGGCCAAAACATACTACTAGCATTGCGCTGCTATTCAGGCCAAGAGATTTAGATTGTAGTAACTTGCTCAAGGACTGTGTTAAAGACAACACATCACTCAAACACAAAACTGATACAATAAACTGTGAATTGCATAAAGATGATGTAAGTCAGGAAGCCTTCCCAGCCGTGGTGCTTGGGTCACGCCACTGCGATGTCGTTTCCAACGCTTCCACAATTTTTATGAAGTCCAAAGAAAATTGAAGTACACCTTCATGTCGTTCTACCCACCTTGTTTCACAAAATGATGTGAGGGCACACCCCAAGGTGTTCATAAGGACAGTTTTTCGTTTTGGGTGCGATTTGAAGAAGAAGATTACCTCTTACATTATTGCAACAGCGTCTCGAACGGCAAGTACTTTTGAACTTTGAGAAATGGAGTTATTAAGCTTATGACTGTAGCATGGAGTCCTAACAGCATTTTTTCGTTACTCTCTGAATTTCCGTGACAGCACCTCGAACTTCTGAAAGCATAACAGCACATCCGTCAGTCCCTATTCCCACACAGCATTCAAGAGGAAGTTTGAGTTTTTTCTTCAGTTGCAACAATACAATTTGGCCGATGGCTTTGCCAATTAGAGATAACTCCTCTTCGGCAGCTAGTTTTCTTCTAGTTTCCCTCCAGCTTTCCTCATCAGATTCGTATTCTTCATCAGTTCTGGAATAAGCTATATTTATAGTGTTGTCATATATGCAACCCAGAAAATATTAGAATCAACACCAAAATTTTTAACCGTGTAGTTCCTCGAAAGTATCCACGAAAGTGACAAAATCCTCACGAATGCTACCATTGTGAACGTAGCGAAATATATTACTCAGTTAGGAGAGGTGGGATGCATCAGTTGTTTCATAATATTGTGAATCCCGAACGAATGACATTGACTTTTTTTATGCCTTCTGTCTGAGTTTTGCTTTTTCTTGGTATTGAAAGAATTATTATTTAAAGCAATTTAGGGACCAACCGAATTTTTGTAGCAAATACGTACAGTTTGCTTTAGACTTAATATTTTTATTGATAGAGAGGGGAGGGCAACTGCCCCTATAGCCCCCCCCCCCCCTGGATCCGCGCCTGCAATCCACATCTACATAACACCTCGGTATCCGCTTACAGCTGTTCATCCGTTTGCACCTCTATAGGACATTGACTTGTAGAGGATTTTGCTGTAGTAGATTTGCATTGGCGACTAACAGCTCCCCCCTTCACTGCTTCCATCTTCCGCTCCTCTTTGCTCTCCAAGAATCAATTTCATCGTCAAAAAGAAAATAAGAAAAAACATCGCACTTAGGAGGTGTCGAAGAAAGATGTTTTGGGACCTCCCAAAGTCTCCTCCCACTTTCTCTTTGTTTTGAGAGAGATGTTACCAATTGTGGTAATATAGTGCAGTTGTTTTTTGCCGTCGCACACAGGTAAATTTTCGCAAAAACATGGCCATAACTACAAAAAAAAAAAATTGGGATTTCTTGTTTTTTTTTTAATGCAAAGTTGTTAACTAATAGTGTATGCTTCAAGCCTCATATATCATACGATGCAAATTATAACGGTTTAATCAGCCGATGCTTTTAAAGTGCAAACTTTAAATTGACAAATGGAGTTTATTCTGTGCTAAGAGTTTATTTTGGTGTTTATTTTTTTACTTTATTTGGGCGCTTTGGAAAATAATTTAACATGGATTCTGTTGCTAGTAGTATGTTAAAACAAATACAATTTTTTTTTTTACAATATTTTAAGTTTGTAGTTAATTTTGGGACCAGTTAAGGCAATGTATTTTATAGGTATTTTTTTGTTTATCTTTAATAATGAAAATGTTACATTGATTGGCATTTTTTTGCAATCAAAATAGTCCTAAAATTTGCGTATGCATTTCCTTTATTAGAAACAGTCAAAACATATTGCGACTTTTTGCGACTTTTTTAAATATTGGCTCTCAAAGATGATATGACAAGGCGCTTTTTTTTCGTTTTTTAATATGAGCTTTTTATTTTTGCTCATTTATTTTTCAAGAAATCAGCTTTCTGATTATTTAAAAAGTTGCACATCTCGAGACGTTAGTGAAAAGTCAAGTTTTTGGCAGAAATGAAGCTCAAAAATCCCGAAACAAAGATATAAAGCACTTTCTTGTATAATAGGCTAAAAATATTTTTTTTTGTTAAAACCCACTGTTTTTAATATTATTACTTGATAATAAAACGAAATCAGGCCGAAAATAATTTTGGCCATGTTTTTGGGAAAATTTACCTGTGTGCGTCGGCACTCGTATTTTATGGATGTGGAGCTGTCCAAATCCATTATGTTTTTTTGCATGTTGCGTTGCAACATGCAAGCTGACTATCTTCTGATAGTCATCAAGATGCCGGAGTCCCGTTTGGTTAGGAAGGTGCTTCTTAAAGCTATTCAGGAGAATAAAAGCTTTTGCCGAGAGTGGTCAAGACTAGCGAAATAATTATGATGAGTTTGATAGTATTTTACTACCGACAATGTATATTGAAGCATAAGTATTGATGGATCACGAATAATTTGCAAAATTATATCCAAAATGTCTAATATAATAGTCGTATTATAATCTAAAGTTATGCCTTTATTACTAAAACCTAGTGTACATTTCATCAAATTATGCTACAATTGTATCCCAATATTGACTAGTAGAAAGGAATAATGGTCATTGCTTCATGTCCTGGAATTTTCTTCAATTTTCAAATTAAAATATTTCCCGCTTAAACGCCATCTCTTATTCAGTTTCTGCCGCTCGCTTTAGTGGCATTCTGAAGAATGCCTATTTGTGTACAATTCATAGCTTTGTGGTTGTTTTTAGACTCGATGTTAAAGCAGAAATAATTTGTTTTGTTTTTTAAAAGGTATGTCATAAAATTACCGGTCAGTACCATGGTATTGAAATTCACGCGTGTCAATACAATGTTTAGGTCAATTATACTGAATAATTATTTAAAATCACGTGTGACATTTGTCAGTACCGTGGATGTCAGTACCATGGTAAACAAAACAAATAATATTTAAAT
Source organism: Melanostoma scalare (assembly GCA_949752695.1). Taxonomy (NCBI): domain Eukaryota; kingdom Metazoa; phylum Arthropoda; class Insecta; order Diptera; family Syrphidae; genus Melanostoma; species Melanostoma scalare. The sequence goes on along the minus strand of OX456985.1, from coordinate 100,113,151 downwards.
GAATATTTCCTTGATGTTTTAATTTACTATCATGTTTAATTGATCTAGTGTTAAAAAATTTAAATTTAAATTTATTAAAAAATTCAATGAATTTCAATATTTAACTAATGTTAAACTTTGTTTTATTCTAAAACTGTAATAAAAATTGTTATTTTAATTCTATACTGTTAATAAATTTTAAATATTGTTAAAATCAAGAAAGAAAATACCATTAATGTCTCTGTATAATTATCAAAATCCTACAATTTATCATTTGCTTTATTATTTTAAGAGATTTAGCCAAATATTCTGAATATTTCATTTTGATGTCAGTACCGTGGTAGTGAAATTTCTAATTTTTGTTCTAGCTTCTTTTCTATTGCAGTTGTAGTAGAGCTACGTTACAGGCTTAATTTTGAGCATAATAAAAGACCAATAGCACCCAGATGCCAGATTACAAGTTTTAAAGCATTTTTGATTTTAAAAAATTTTGAGTTGTAAAAATCACAGCTATAAAAGAATCACCCATATAGGCGAATATACAGCAGGCTAAACCATAATCTGGAAGACCGAAACTATTTCCGTGACGAGAATAGTATAAGCGCAATCTCGACAGTGACCAGACTTCGCAGTGAATTACTCAACCTTAACTTCATACCACATAGACCAGATTTACCGTTGGAGTGCAGTATCTGTAACTTAAGGGAAAGGGAAGACACTTTTCATTTCGCAGGAAAGTGTCCAACTCTAAGAGAATCCAGAAGAAGCATCCTTGGAAGTGACTTTTTGTCTGAAGAAGTTCTTACAGAATTTAATGAGATGAATGTAGGCAAATTGTATAAATATTGCAAAATCGCACTAAGGTACAGAGAAAGAATAATTAATGAAGACTTCTGAAAACTAATTTTTTTTTTTTTTAATTTTTATACATGTATAATTGTATATTTTTCTTTTTAATCAAATCAAATTGTGATAACCTAGCTTAATATTCCAAGATATAACTTTTATGTCAATATGGCAGAAGGCAAAAAATGCCATGTCATAATGAATTTGTAAAAACACTTATTGTAAAAAAAAAATCTAATTGTTAATTTAATAAAATTTGTATCTATCTCTGTATCTAAAGCGGCCTACAGACGATCAATGTTACTTGACTATATTACTTGAAGGAACTTCTGTTTAAGTAAAATTGATCGTCTGTAGGCTCTTCAATGTTACTGTCAAGTAAAATTGAAATATTGACGAAAATCAAATCTGATTTGGTTCGTCGACCTTGTGCAGGTCAATAGTTTTAAGTAAGGATTCCTAAATAACTATCTGTGAAGGTAAAATCTAATTAAAAAAAATAATTCTACTTACTTCAGCAGCTGAATTAAGCAAGCAGCAATGTGCTTACATTTTTCACCGATAGCTGTTTTACAGGAGCAAACACATTTCCATTTCGATACATCAGATGAAATATTCGAAAGGTCAACTTGGTGTGGTCTTTCACTCATCTAAGAGGTCTGAAACAACGAAACAAGTAAAGGATTCGAAGCCCACTCTAATTTATCCTAGTGAATAAACCCAGCCTGCAACTAGATTTTTACCTTCCCTTAGAAAACGAACAGTATCTTAAAAATATTCAGCTAAATAGTGCAAATATAATTTCAAGAGTAACGCATTTTAACATAGTAAAAAAAATTCCCTAATTTTTTCATATTTATATCTATAACCCTTCCTGGCCTATTTTGATACTGGTTGTTACTAGAGCAGGGGCGATATTCTGTGTCCAGTGTTGGTAAATGGCGGATGTTTGATCATTCATACATATAATAGGTATGAGAGTATTATACGTATGATACCGTATGAAATTATAATGATGAAATATCGAAAAATTGAAAAAAACAAAAACTTATTAATGAAATAGAGTCAGGAAGGGTTAGGAGTAAAAATTTGAAAAAATTAGGGAATTTTTTTTCTGATTTAGAACCAATTTGGGGGGCGTCCCCAATTTTTTATCCTAAAGACCACCCTAATGCACACAGTAAGCCAATTGCCTTCGGTAGTAGCAAATGTTCAAACCGTTTTGTTTTACTTGTTCTTAAATTGTATGTGCCATTCAATTGCTTTATTTCTTTTCAAAAAAAAATTCAATTGGAAACGTGCACAACTCAACGAACTTCGAACGTATAAATCAAAAAACTTTGTTTACTTTACTTAAGCAAAAATGGTGGTTTGTTTTCATTTGCAAATTGAATACATTTGAAAGGTATCACTCGTGCGCACAAGCCTTAACATTTTAGTATGCTATTGCGCACATAATTTAATGATTTTCGTTTTATACTCTATTTGAATTCTTTGATCCGACAAGAATTCTTCACTTTCCAGTACAAATCGTATGGGCTGGCAAAACAACATTTCACTTTGTCTTACAGCTTTTAGATCCGAGACGACAGGCAGGTGGTGTGCAAACTTATTTTCCCAGTCCCAATCTCTCAATTTTACTTCAGTTCTCACAGCCAGATGGTGTGATTACAGAAACAACAATCTAAAGATTTGCCCTCTAATTAATTTCTCCTCTGTTATTACGACACTAAAATGCTAAATATTTTGTTGTTCCGAAATATACGTAAAAAAAAATTAAGACTTCAAGTATTTATTTTGTTTGCACTTTCGACTCATTTTGGGTCCACATACAAAATGGCATATACAAATCCTGGCGCCATGGATAATGTACTCTTGTAAACAACGCTTTTATTGGTTAGACTCTACAGATTTCGTATAGTTAAACTTTTGATATCTGTCAAAAGTTAGGTTAACGCACCACCTATAGGTTATTTTGTTTCCACTTTTGTATGTGACAATGTGCACCTGAAAATTCTACTTCGCACTGTTACTATCTATTTAAAATATGAATAAGTATGGTCCTCAAAGTAGTATAAGAACTTAATATAAATTTGGTCAAAGAGGCTGGCAACACTTTCTGTACTGCCAATTGCAACAAAGCTTTTTACATTGTGGATATAATGCTCATTATTTCCCCTTAAATCATTACCTTTCTTCATTGATTGGATGTTTTTGACAGGCGCGTTGCTCTAAAGCTCAAATACACAACCCATATAAACAGGACTTTTCAACTATCTAGAAAGTATCTTTTTTATTTTTATCCGTAACTGAATGTAACACTGCTCTGGTGGTGTTTTTTTTTTTACTTGTAATGTTTGCTTTAAGGTCTGGTAGCTGTGGCTCTCTATTTTCATTCACTGATGGACTTTTTTTATTAAGACAGAAAGATATCGTATGGATCACAGTCCTTAAAATTTTAACTTTTCTACATATTATGTTTATTGATAAATTATCTTATTTTTTTTTTTCTGAAAAGCTTTTTTGACTTTACTTTTAATCGTAAAAAAAATATGCATATGCACATGTATTTCTCTTTAAAGTCATTAACCAAACTTGGAGTTTTCAGCTGAGCGCTGGCTTATAATGCTTGATAAAAAAGCTTTTCTTCCCGAAATTGAAGAGGTTAGCTCAGTTCCTACTTTGGTGTTACTACGTAGATATCGGTATTTTGTTCGGTTATTAGAAAATGAAAGGTTTTCAAGTGAAAGACCGTAATGGCAGTGAATTTATGAAAAGTATAGGTATATTGTAAAGAAGAGAGTGTGACAATAATCAAATTCGGTGCCACCCATATTTGAATATGGCCTTAGTAATTAAATGATGAATCCCTGAGTTCTTAGGAAAAAGGGGTAGATATAGGTACGATTTTCCTATAAAAATGGAAAGAGTGTTCTTAAAAAATTACTTCTTACGAAACAAATGCTTCTAAGACATAGATTGCGTTTTAGTTTTTGAGTTACCTTGAAAAGCATCTTCAAAATAGTTTCACATATGCAAATGAAATCCAAGCTAGAAAGAAAGCTCAAAGGAAACCTTGAAGCTGGCCATTTACTATCGATGTATTTCAATAACTTTTATTGGGCTAGAAGATAAGGACAATTTGTAGCTGAATGTACCATCCCACTATAATCATTTTCTCAGATTTTGGTAAGTTTGTAAAATCATAAAATTATTCAGTAAAAAAGCGAAAGAAAAAACGTGAATGTATTCACTGTGTGTGCAGTTAAGGGCTAATTATTATTTACATGAACGCCACCGACGCGTCGAAAGACGAATATCTACCTTAATCACAAAAAGTGACTTTCAGCTTCTAATCGGGTAAGCTTAATACATTTGAGAAAACTATTAGGTGTAACAGTTCCTAGCAACCAATAGAAAATTAGCGACGACCAAATTGTTTTCGCTTATTTATACAATTTAACGAATAAAAAGCAAGTTTATTGTGCTAAAGAGTGCATTCCTAAAATAAAAGTTAAAAACAATTTCATAAAACTTTCTTCTGAAAATCTTGAGCTCATTAAAATAAGTAATGTTCACAGAAGGCATTGGCGGGGATACCATCAGCCCCTTTCTCGGAATATGTCTACGCTTTTTTTTTAATTAAATTAAAATTAGTAGCATCAAAAATGAGTAAAGGAACTCATTTGAACCAGAAACTGTTGATGCATTAAATTCATCATCAATCACTACACCCCCTCTTTTTTCATGAAAGAAAATGACATAAAAACAATTAATGATGACCTTTAGGCAAACAAATCTAGTGGACTTAATACCAATCAAATATATATCTTTAAAATCTGCCTCTGATCGGCATCTCTTATCTCACTTTTCTGGTAAACGCTCGCATCAAAATGCATTAGGTACTTTCAACTTTAGTAAAAAGAAGCTGAAATAATTCCAATTCCCATGGCTGGTAAGTCTATTGAAAGCCCTAATAGTTACAGAACTATAAGCCTCTTAAGCTGCATCAGCAAAATCTTAGAGAAATAGATATATGTATATAAATATATATATATAAAATAAATTGCCTTTCAAGACTCAAAATTCTCCCAGCCCTATAATTCGGGTTAAGACAACTTCACACTACATCCCAACAAGTAAAAATAATCTGTAACATCAACAAAACAAATAGTTTGAGTGATAAATCTAGCACAGCGGTATGACAATTCTTGATATAGAGAAAGCATTTGATTCCGTGTGGCATAATGGACTACTTTACAAGCTTTTAAGAGTATAAGTTCCCACCACATTTGTGTGAAATTGTTCAAAGTTTCCTGTCAAATATAGATGTTTTAAAGAACGTGTAAATTGTGATAGCCAAGTTAGCTCTATTTTGGTGTTCCCCAAGGTTCTGTGCTTTCACTTACCTTACTTAATACTTTTAAAATTTTTGCTTATGATACAACAATACTTTTGTCGCATAAATTCTGATTTAACACTGAAACGAATCTGAAATATGAGATAACTGTATCAGAAAACTACTATAACATATGGAAAATAAAACTCAACTTGGAAAAAATGCAAGCCATCTTTTTTTTCAAGAAAAGAAAATGTTGGTTTCTTCCAAGCAATCGCCTTAAATTAGTTGATGTAGTATTTACCGTCAAAAATCTGTCAAATATCTTGGAATATACCTTGACTTCAAGCTGACATTCCAAGACCATATCACACAAACATTGAAAGAAGTAAGCATTCCATAAAAATGCTCTTTTTTATAATATCGAAAGTCACAGATTCAAAATGAAAGTAAAATCATTCTCTTTAAAGTTATCTTTCAGTCTATTTTTTTGTATGATTGTTCAGTATGGGAAGTTTTGCAAAATGTCACTCAAAAAACTCATCTACGATTGAACTTATCTAACTTTTACTATTATTATTATCGACCGCTTTCTGTATTTATTAGTCTCTGCTTATCTACAAATTCATTTGGGTTATCCCAATTTTCTTTGTCATAGTTTGCTTCTACTATCCCTAATAGAGTGAGTTTATCTCATGATTTTCCGAGTGATCGCATGATTTTTTTTCTTAAATTTGCTTATATTGCTGCGGATTTTTTTATACCGGGCGGTTCTGTATTTATTTATTTATTTACACTTAGTACAAGCAAGCAAAACTTAAATCTAAAATACAAACAAAACTTAAATCTAAAATAAAAAATATATTCAAAAGAATGAATGAAATCAGGAGGGTTCGGTTCATTGTGAGTAGGAAGCAAGAGATTTACGGAGGGATGATTTTGAGGTATGGAAATCGAACAGATTATAGGAATCATTGACATTACGTAACATACGTGACATAGGGTTGTAGAAACTATAATTCGTACGGTGATAGGGAATTCGGAAAGGGGGAACAGTCCCAAGATTACGTGAATTTACATTAAAAGATATTAAACTCAATAGCGAAGGACAATCAATGTTTCCACTCAAAAGATCTTGAATAAATACGATATCTGAGATCTCGCGTCTCCTTTGAAGAGACTGAAGATCAATAAGCTGCAGACGATCAGCATATGGAGGCAAGCGATATCTATCTTCCCAGGGAAGTTTGCGTAGAGCGTAAAGGAGAAATCTACGTTGGACAGCTTCGAGGCGTTTAGCTTGTGTAATTTGATAAGGTGACCACACTTGGGAGGCATATTCAAGAATTGGCCTAACGAAAGTAACGTACAAGGATTTGAGAATATACGGGTCGGAAAATTCTTTCGACCAACGTTTTATGAATCCGAGCATGCTGTTTGCTTTTTTTATAATATGTTCAATGTGGGAGTGAAAGTTGAGCTCTTTATCACAAATGACACCTAAGTCACGAGCAAAAGAGACAACGTGTATTGGTTCACCTTGTAGATAATAGCACCGAGGGGGCGGGGGTAGACGTTTGCGGGAAAAAGTTATAGCGTGGCATTTACTAACGTTAAGTTCTAAATTATTTTTGTGACACCAAACTGAGAAAATGTCTAGATTATCTTGTAAAATAGAAGAGTCAGCGGGGGATAAAATACTTCTAAATATTTTCATATCATCCGCGTATATCAAAACGTTGCAATCAAGGATTTTGACAACATCGTTAATCCCTAAAATAAAAAACAGTGGGCCAAGATGGCTGCCTTGAGGGACACCAGAAGGTGCTATGAAGGGGTTGGAGAGAGATGATCTGAAGCAGACTACATATTTTCTCTGAGTTAAATAGGTACAAACCCAAGAAATAAAAAGTGGGGGAAAGCCTAGGATTTTTAATTTGAAAAGTATGACTTTATGTGACATTTTGTCGAATGCTTTGCTAAAATCAGTAGCAATAACATCAACTTCATTTCCTTTCTCAAAGGTACACAACGTATGGGAAACAAAATCCACTAGATTGGTCGTGGTTGACCTACCAGCTAGGAAACCATGTTGTTCAGGAGCCAAAATAGATTTGCAGTGGAAAGACAGTGTATCATAAATAATGCTTTCGAACAGCTTTGGTATACAGGACAGTTTGGCTATGGGACGATAGTTAGACACATCATTCTTTGGTCCTTTTTTATGGATAGGAATTATATAAGATGTTTTCCAGAATGTTGGAAACACACCTTGTGAAAGTGATAGCTTGAAAAGGGCTGTCAGAGATTGGACAAAAAAGCTCGAACAGTTTTTTAGGACTATAGCAGGAATTCCGTCAGGACCAGATGAGTAATTATCCTGAAGTTTATCAATTTTATTTTTGATTATGGATGGGAAAATATCCAATGTGTGAAATGAGGTTTGTGGAGAGTTATTTAGATATTGGAAATAATGAAAATCCACTTCTACCTCGCAATCACTAAATGACTGTTCAAAAAAGTTTGCGAAAAAATTTGCAATCATTTCAGGGTCTGATGATGAGTTGTTGAGGTAAGAGAGGGAGGAAGGGTAGCCGTCAGATTTTCTTTTGATGTTTATAAACTCATAAAAACGTTTAGGATTTAACTTTATTGAAGATTGCATTTGAAGAACATATTCGCTATAGAGACGTGTACTAAGTTCAGAAAACTGTGTAAAAACGAACGAGAAAACTTGGTAGTCGTTTACTGATTTTGAAAGAAGATATTTTTTCCATAAGTTATTCCTCAGGTAGCGAAGTGACCGAAGATCTTTATTATACCAAGGTGGGGAAGAGGAGTAATTTTTATGAGGCATAAAAGGAACAGATTGTGCAAAACATTTAAAAATCTCTGAATAAAATACTGACAACGCATGATCGATCGAGTCTTTAGAAATAGTGAAGTTAATATTGGCTAGAAGGGATTTTAATTTGGGAAAGTCAGCCTTTCTAAAGTTAAAGAAATAGTCTACGGCAATGTTAGGTTGAGGATTGTGGTAAGAGAATGAAAGCGACAAAGGTGGGTGATATTCGTCCAGTTTAGAAAGAAGTTGGCCACTTGCAGTCACAATAGCGTTACCAGGATCAGAAACGAAAATAAGGTCTAGTTGCCTATTGAGGTTATTAATAATACCACTTATTTGGAAAAGGTTAGAGTCTTGCATGCAGTCAGTGAAAAGTATTTCTTTTTCAGATGCAGTATTTAACGGATAATAGTAAGTACTGTCGTTATGAGGAGACCATTGAATATACGGGAGATTAAAATCACCCATACATATTATTTCGTCGTTGGTGTCAGCAGCATCGAAAAGGTGGTCAATTGCATCAACTATGAGCTGATATGATATAGTTGGTTGAGAGGGGCGAATATAACAGCACATAATGAAAATATATCGGGAGGGCAGTTTGATTTTAACTGTTATAAATTCAAAATCTGTTGAATGTGATGAATTGAAAGGACTGACATCAAGACGACAGTTCACTGCTAACAAAACACCACGGCCCAGTTCTTCACTGTCTTTGATCAGACCGTCCTGACGAAAAATTAGGTACTCTGATGTAAATAGTTCACTGTCTAGAATATTTGGAGTAAGGTTTGTCTCAGTTAGAGCAAAAATGTTATGAGGAAATGATTGTGAATTAGTAAAAACTGAGGACGTTTTGGTTCGAAGCCCTCTAACATTCTGGTAGTATATAGTAAGGAAGGCCGAGGGATTAAGTGAGTGGGGAGGAAAGGCGGTGTTAAAGGCGAGCATCATTCCTAGTACGATTTCGTCGGGTATAAGAGTTATTTTTGGATTGAATATAAGCCGCGTAGGCTTGTAAGTCATCAGCGACCATTTGATTAGAAACATTGAAAGCTTCGTGAAAAGAGTTATAAATTTTTCTAAGGGGAGAAAGATTGGTCGGGAGACCTTCTTGTTGGATATGCAACATTACGTTTGTTTTAGTCTTGCCATCTATGCAAACGGACTCTGCGGTATTATATAAGTAGGCTAAGTAGAGACGAACATTGTCATATATACGACGGTCTCGTAGCCTGGACATTGTGTAACGAGATTCGGTACTATCAGAGGTCTGCATTGATACTTTTACAGCAGGAGGGAAAAGAGGATCAAGAAAATGTGGATTATTACGAATAGGTTTGGGATTGGTATCGATACTTAAGTCGGGATGATTAACTGGTATAGGAACGACGTGTGAGGGAGTGAAATTAGGATAATGAACCTGGGAGTGGGAATTAGTTAGAGGCTTTACATTTTTTAGGGAGCTAGAGATAGTTTTTGGTTCGTTACGTTTACTTTTAAAGCTAGTTCGAGGCTTAGTAATATGGTTGTGATTATAATTTGAAGTAAAATTAGAGCTGAGTTGAGATAAGGATGGTCTGACGTATTCGGGAACAATTTTCATCCTACTGTTTCTTAGTTTAAGAAGAGGACCAGAAAACATCCATAAGTAATCGCTTTGTATAGTGATGATGAATTTTCCGGGTGAAATGCAATTACAATTCAATGGTTTAAAAAAGTAGTTTTGCTGAAAATATTGAAGAAGCCAGGATTCTGTTGTATGATAGGGTGCGTTTTTGACTATGAAAAAGAGCTGCTTATTGGTTGGTTATTAATGATTTTTTCCAACCGACGGTTCCAGTCGGTGATACTCCATGTTGTACCGAATTTAATGATCGACGGTTGAATTGTTGATGCAGACTCTGATGTTGTAGCTATAGGTGATAAGGAAGTGTTCATTAGAAGAGACGGGCTTTCAAGATCCATAATTTCTGTATGTAGTGACTTGTTGTTAGTAAGAAGTTCTCTTGGGTTGGATGGACTTAAGTTGTAGATGTTTTTTAGTTCTTCATAATTTTCTGCTATGGCTAGACGAGTTGCTGTTGACTCATTTCTGACAGCTTCTGCAATTATCGTAGAATCGTTATAGACTTTATCAAACGAAGCTTCTGCGTTTCTTGAGATTGATTTCGATTCAATTAGCAGCAATTTTATTGAGTCGGTTATTATCGACAAGTTGTCTTGGAAAGAGCTTAGCAGTTCACTCCTTGTTTCTGTTCTATCAAAAGACTTCGTTGTATAACTGGTGTTAAGTAATACCTCAAGTTTTGTATTAAGTTGGCATGAGAGAGAGTTCAAGTTATCATAGCATTCTGAAGTTCTGGCAAGAATCTTTTTTATAGAGACTTCAGTTTTTGATGATTGTGATTTTGAAATTTCATAAAGGTTTTCAAGATTTTTTGTTGTAGATTCGCTGTTTACTACCATTATTTCGCTGGCTTTTTTTTTGGTTACAACGAAACTCCGATTTAAGTTCCATAATGCAATCATAGAGTTGTTCCACTCGTTCGTTATTGCATTTTAGTGCAAGCATTATGTGCGAGAGCGTTATCGATTTACATTCAGCACAGTAATAACTAAAAAGTCTGTTAAATTCTGTCAAGTGAGTTTTAGCGCTTCTACTAAGGCCAGTGCAGACCGGGTGAAAGAAAAAATTTCGGGTCTTAGTGTAGTTAATATTTACATTGTATATATATTCTATAGTAGAATTGTGTAGACTTTTTGACTGGTGGCGCACCACCAGCCCTAAAAACGAACTAACAAGTTCCACATGAAATTTATTACAAAAAGAAAAAGAATATTTGTGGATGTTAAGATTTTTGCTCTTTGAAATTCAATTTGTAAACATTGAGTTCTCTTATTGAACTGCTGTCCAGCTGTGCACCATTCAAAGAGGAAACCGTAGATCGGGTGTATCGGTGTATGTATAATGTATGGTATTGGTAAAGTATAAAGGACGACAAAGAAGATTATACAAGACAATGCTCGTAAAGACAAAAATTATCATTTTCAAGGAAATTCATGTTTGAGACCTTTTCGCTTGTGAGTGTGAGGTAGGTCAGAAATTTTATTTGTGACAGGCACATGAAAATTAAGTTTTGGCGAAGTCATTACGTGTATTTTGTGATTTCTACATTTTCGTTGAAATCTTACTGGTACCTAGTAGATAATAAATTTTGCATGTGAAACTTTGATTGATTATTGATATATGTAAATAAATTTTCAAAGCAAAATTCTAGTTCATTTATTATTATATGTATTTTGTTGTATTTTTTTTCGGATATTCATTATAGCAGTAGTTTAAAGGGCGGATAGGGTTTATTCTTTATTCAATTAAAAAATTGAGCACGACTGGGTCGCACGAACTTGCGATTGCTCGTAATATATTTGGTGATACAGGGCTGCCAACTACACATTAGTTACGAAAAATTAATTAAATCGCGCAAAATATTGGAAAAAAATAAATTAAATATTCTAAAGGTTTCAAGCGAAAATCAAAAAACACCATTTTTTGCAGTTGCTAATACATATAAACGCTGAAAATTTAATCACAATTATTGGACCAGTCTAAAAAAACGTTTTTTATTTTTCACTTTTTTTAAAAATGAGGTTTTTACAAATCCAGTATGCAAAGTTTAAGATCTTATTGGAAGTTGTTTTGACAAAAATTTAAAAAATAATCAAAAATATGGTTTCGAAATTATTTTAAAAACCAAAATTTTTTATAAAAAATCTATAAAAATTTCAAAAGCTAAAATTTTTCAAATGTTGATATGTGATCTTTTTTAAAAAATTTAGAACTTCTAAAATTCGAAATTTCGTCAACATCGTGTTTGAAAAAAACCGAACTATGGATGTACAGCCTGAAGTGATGGACCGATTTTCTTAAAAATTTGCAGTTATGGTCTCTGTGGTAGTTTACAGAGAAGCTTCTGGAATTGGATTTCTAGGTCTTGAAATAACGGTACCTGCCATACAACCCATATGATAATCATATTTTTTTGATTTTTTCGATTTTGATAAAATTTTACGTGAGTTATTATTTCTGAATAGCTACTCTTATGATGTGAAATATTTTTTGTATAAAGTCTAAAAACGGTGCCCCCCATAGTACCGTTTTTTTCAAACCCGACTTTTTAGAATAATTTTTCTTATGATGTAAAAATTTTTGTTGGAAAAAGTCTAAAAACGGTACACCCCATAGTAGGGTAAACTGGAGTACATGTGACTTTGGGGCACATTTGACTTTGCGAGTTCTGGTGTGAACGCAGCCTTAAAGAAGAAAAGTTGGGATTGTGAACGAACGGTATTTAATGGAAAGAAACGTAATAAAATTTTACAGTTTTGCTTCACATCTTTTCAGAGCACCACGTGTTTTTGTGCTTTTCAGAAATTTGATGTCATTTTTGACCACCAGTAAGTAAGCATTTTGTGAATTAAGTGAAAGAATTTTTTAATAGTGAAACAGTAGGTATTGTGAGTGATAGCACTATTCAAGTATATAAATTAAGGTCAGTTTTGTGAAAGTCTAACTTTGATTCTTAAAAAAAGATGTAAGGAGCTATTGGGGCACATTTGACTTTTGCAAATAGGGCACATTTGACTCCTGTTAGGGGTACATTTGATAAAACTTATTCTGTCAACTTTCTTCGTAAATTATCATTATCGGGTTATGTTTTTACCAAACCAACCGTTGAAGCCACTTCTTTGACTTTGAGAAATCAAATCAACTTCAAACTACCAACACTCACGAACCCAGTCTCGACTTCTCGATGTCGTCAAAATTATATTATATTTATTTATTTATTTATCAAATTATATATTTAATAATTTAGAAATGTTCCTCTCTATTATTTTTACATCACAAGGGTGCATCTAAATGGACTGATAGTTTTTATGTTTGCGAAATAAAAATGAATTCCTAAATGTATATTTTCTTATATCTTTTAATAAACTTGCATTCAAATACCAAAAAGACAACATCCGGTGATACTTATTGGGCTTAAAATGGTGTCGAATGATCCCCTTGCAAGGTTAAAGGTGCTCCGTGTTCGTCACTTTTGACAAAATGACTTTTTTACAAAATATTTATATTTTAAAAAATTATAAAAATCTTAGAAAAGGAAAATGTGCAAGCCAGTCGTAGTCCAAATATTCAATGTATCAAACACTAAAAAATTACATAAATCCATCAAAAGTTTTCAAAAATACAGACCTTTTAAAATTGAGTGTTTAATGTGCCCCAGTTTGCCCTATTGTTTTTTTCTAAACCTACTGTCTCGCTAATTGATTGCACGCTTTTGACGAAATTTAATATTTTAGAAGTCCTAGGTTTACTAGGAACTTTATCTTTGATTTCTTTATAATTTTTTGTCAAAACATCTTTCAGCAAGATCTTAAAACTTGTGATTGATTAAATTTTTAGGGTTTTATGTATTGGCAACTGCGAAAAATGGCGTTTTTCTTTGGAATATTTAATTTTACTTTTTCAATATTTTGCACGATTTAATTTTCATAATTAATGTGTAGCTTGGCAGCCCTGTACTACCAAATTTATTGTGAAGAGCGAATACTAACATTTTACTCAGCCTTAAGATTAGAACTAACATTGTTGGCCATACAAATATTCATGGCATAGTGTAACATCACTTGCCATACATTGAGAAAATCAGTCATAGATTATATGATAGGAATGTATATAATAGTGTACTACCTTCATTAAAAATATATGTTTCTATTTCTATATTAAAGCTTATCAATCTCCTTTAATGTCTAAGTCGTATTGGTAAGTGTTACTACTAGAATATTTTGTGCACCTGTTATTACATAAAATATTAATCTGTTAGAATTTGTAACAGGTTGTTGTATTTACTACATTAAAATTTTTTAATAATTCCATAAAACTGAAATACCTACATTACTGCGAAAAACTTTCTATTCTTATTTAATTTCAGTAGGTATGTATTTCAAAGCCATTGGAATAATTTCCAAAGTGAAATAATGCAACGTTGCTATTTGCTTCATTTCAATCAAAATAAAAGAAGAAAATCAAAAAAACATAGGTATGACTTGGTCACACACCACACAGAGCAATTGGAATAATTTCTAAAGTGAAATAATGCAACGTTGGTATTTGCTCCTTATGCAAGTAATTTCAATCGAAAGAAATGAAGAAACGTAAAAACATACTTATATTTATGTCTCACACCACTTTCTTCAAAGCAAATGTAATTTTCCAAGGAACTTTACACATACCCACAAATGAGAACCAAAACAAAATCACAATTCAATTGAATAAAGAATAAACCCTATCCGCCCTTTAAACTACTGCTATAATGAATATCCGAAAAAAAATACAACAAAATACATATAATAATAAATGAACTAGAATTTTGCTTTGAAAATTTATTTACATATATATCAATAATCAATCAAAGTTTCACATGCAAAATTTATTATCTACTAGGTACCAATAAGATTTCAACGAAAATGTAGAAATCACAAAATACACGTAATGACTTCGCCAAAACTTAATTTTCATGTGCCTGTCACAAATAAAATTTCTGACCTACCTCACACTCACAAGCGAAAAGATCTCAAACATGAATTTCCTTGAAAATGATAATTTTTGTCTTTACGAGCATTGTCTTGTATAATCTTCTTTGTCGTCCTTTATACTTTACCAATACCATACATTATACATACACCGATACACCCGATCTACGGTTTCCTCTTTGAATGGTGCACAGCTGGACAGCAGTTCAATAAGAGAACTCAATGTTTACAAATTGAATTTCAAAGAGCAAAAATCTTAACATCCACAAATATTCTTTTTCTTTTTGTAATAAATTTCATGTGGAACTTGTTAGTTCGTTTTTAGGGCTGGTGGTGCGCCACCAGTCAAAAAGTCTACACAATTCTACTATAGAATATATATACAATGGAAAGAAAATTTATTAACTTTCAACAAAAGTGGAGAGTGAAATTAGCGAACTTGATTTAAAAAAAGTGTTGCCAATCACTAGTGGAATGGTTTAAAAAAATGTTTGTTTGTAAGAGACTAATAAATTCAAGAGATTAGGGCGAAACTTTATTAGTAGGTAAATAACACTGCCAAATGCTCGGATAGCTATCACACGACTGTACAGGTCGGTTCTATGCAGAGCGGTTCTATATACAGGGCAGTTCTATTCTATACTGAACGGTGGTAGAGGGCTGTTAAGCACAGAACAGTTTTTAGATAGGTGTATTGATAAGACATAAGAGAAGCAGTAGAAGCAGCGTTGAAAATGGACAGTAAAGAAATCATTTAAAGAGAAAGCTATCATAGAAATTGGTACAGCCATCAAAATTTCTATGATAGCTTTCTCTTTAAATGATTTCTTTACTGTCCATTTTCAACGCTGTTATCTTCATCAATGCATTAAATCTGTTATTAAGAAAAACCGGCTGCTGCACCTAAACTTTTGAGATTGTTGCCTCTATTGCTTAAACAGAAAAGAAGAGATAAAAAAGGTACATTATTATGTTGTTTTGTTTTGTCAACTAGGCAGACGGCAGTAAAGTCATGCTTTTGTTATTTTTGTTAATTTGTAAGAATCTTATAAACAACGTTAACAAATAAAAATAAATAATAATAATAAAATAATAGTAATATTGTTTAATTTAATTTTTAATTTAATTAGAAATACCTACAAGAAATAAAACGTAACAAAATATTTTGCAACTTTCATAGATAATTGTCATCTTGTTTTTTTTATTTGTTCCATTGGTGACCTACCAACATCCAACAGCCCTGAAAATCTAATACAAAGTTATAACTTATGTCGAATTCCTTTCACAAAAAAAATCGACTGCAGTAAATTTTTTTTTTTAAAGGAATTCATTTAGGAGGAAAAAAATCGACTTGCCGTCGATCTCTTTTTTTGGGACGGATTTGCACACAGATTTTCACACACACAACAATTTTGACAGATCGAAAACGGCAAACAAAAACATCAGCATATGAAAAAAATTAAAGGAAAGAGAATTGTTTTGTATTTAGTTGTGAATTTGGAAAACATTTGGTGAAAAAAAATAAAAAAATTGTGTGCTTAACAATATGAATGTAATTGTTTTGTTTCATGGTACTTGTTTTTCTTCATAAGTCAGTTGGACACACATACATTCATAAAAGAGAAAATCGCTACTTTTTTAATTTCCTAAATACCCAAAAAAGGATCGAATTTAGTAGCGACTGCAGTCGACTGCAAATTGGTGAAAGGAAATCGACATTATACTTGTGTCGTCAATCTGATTTTGAAACGAATCATTTGTGTCTTTTTCAAAACCAAACATCATTGAATATTGGCTGAAACACTGAAAAGTTTTAATTAGATAAAACTTTCAATTGTCTTTCCAGTAAAACTGCTTTCATCTGTCATCTCATTGTCAACGTCAATTACTTTTTTGAAAACAACAATAAAACAATCAACGTCATTCAGCGGGTTCTGCTTCGTTGGGCTCGGCGTTCGGTAAGTAAAGTACCATTAACTATTTTTGATTGATTAAAACCTTAAAACAAGTTTGTTCGGGAACAAGCAATTTATACAGTTCGTGGCCAGACAAGTCAAATTTTCTCTCATGGCAAGAGAAGGAACAGCCAAGCTAGATAATTCTTGTTTAAAAGATTTGTGTCACAGTTTATACAATTTTTCTTCCAAACCGATATCATCGAACACTTGACATATAACCACATGCCTAGCAAATTTGCGTAAGGGATCTGTGATCATAACTTACCCATTTTATGTTTTCCAAATCTTTAAGCTCTTGGTTTGTTTATATTCGAGTACTGTTTCCAAGGGTTCGTTGAGCTTGTGATGAAAAGGATGAGTCATAACTTTATGTTTTTTTCTCAATCTTTGTCAATTCAGACTGTGATGATAATGATGTGTCAAAATTGGATCTATTTACAACCCCAAAATATTTGATATTCCGTATTCTAGTGTTACAACTTACAAGACAGAAGACATTACCCCTTGGTCTTGTTTATCAGATAAAGTTTATACTTCACATTCCAACATAGACTCCTTTGCTTGATCGTAACTTTCCATGTTCTAATTGTTGGCCACTGAGTGCCGATGTGAGCATTGAGAGCAGCTTCTCATATGATAGGTGTAACTATCTGAAAACCGCTCTATGTTTAACACGCAGCTAGCTTATGGAATTCTCTTCCGTCTAAAGTTAGCTGTAATACAAATTTTAAGCTTTTCAAAAGTGCAGTCTTTCTCTTCTTCTCCACTTTGAGACACCGGCTAATTACCTATTTTTTAATTTCAATTAGTATTTTTAAAGCAATCAATGTATGTATAAGTTATTTTCTAAGTACCACAAAAAATATTTTATCTCAAATGTGAATCCCAAATGTTATTCATAAATGAAATGATGTGAAAATAACCAGACCTTTATAACCGCTCTAATTAGAATTGCCCGGTACACAAGTTCTTATTTAAATTTTATCTTGGTTAATGCATGTAGTAAGGTACATACATATGTAGACAATGAGCACGTGAATGGTTAAGAACATTTGCAGATATAACTGAAGTAAACTAGTATTTTTTTTTTTTTTAATTTTGATAGGGTGAAGTTGAAAATTACCTTTACAAGCACGTCGACCTGAAAGATCTTTTGTGCTGTTCCCTTAGGTTTAATAACACGTAGTGTGTAGGTTAGTTCATTCGAAGCTGAGGTCATGTAAGAACCTAAGAATCTTCGAGGAAGAGGTGTTTCTGATATCAAGGGGACTGGGGAACCCTTTATTGAATATTTTAAGCCTGGATCTAGCTAAGGCAGGGCATTCGCATAAAATGTGTTCAGCTGTTTCTTTGTCTTCAAGACAGATACGACAGGTGTCATCTTGGCTGATGCCCATGCAATTAAGATGATACTTGAGAGAGCAGTGTCCAGTGAAGAAGTCCGTAAGTAACTTTGCTTCACGTTTGCTCATGTCAAGAATTTCTTTCATACGTTTGTGATGGGATAAGTCAATGAATAGTTTTGACTGACGATGGCCATTTGAGTTGTTCCAGGTGCTGATCATGTTCTGTCGTTCCCAGGTAGTTAATTCGTTTTTAAGGCTACTGATTGGGAGACCACAGTAGGGTTCAGGGCCTTTGAATTGGGACTGAGAGCCAAGTCTAGCAAGGCGGTCAGCCTCTTCGTTACCCGGTACGCCTTCATGACCAGGCACCCATGAAAGAGTTATTTTATTGTGAGTAGCTAATTGAAATATACATGTCAGGCAGTTGCAAACTAGTTTGGATTCGATTTTTGTCGAGGACAGAGCCTTTAGTGCTGCCTGACTGTCAGAGCAGATTAGGATGCTTGATCTTCGGAGGTTTCTTCTAATGCATTCCCTAATACAGAATTCTATAGCCATTACCTCTGCCTGAAAGATAGTAGTTGTGTTACCGAGGGATATAGAGGATTTAAAGCTGGGACCGTAAATCCCTGCACCTACACCGTTGTTTGTTTTTGAACCGTCAGTATACCAAATGTATTGGAAGTTATTTGTAAGAATTACAGGGTTCTTCCATGCTGAGCGGTTTGGAAAGATTACTTCAAAGGGGTGGTGTAACAGTATGCGTTTAGGCATAAAGTCCGAGGAGTGGGGGCTGCAGGCGATTCCAGTATTGGGAGCACCTGCAGAATACTCATATGTCCTTGTAAGTTTTCCTTTCTCGAGTAGTTAGTGAGATGAAGCTTAAGTCCGCTTAGTGCAGCAGTCTTCTTTACTCTTTGATGTAGCGGAGGAAAATTTAACAAACTTTCTAACGCTAAAGTTGGGCAGGTGCGCATTGCGCCTGTGACACCTACACAGGTTAGTCTTTGTAGCTTTTGCAAAGATTTGCGGGCATAAACTTGTTCTCTTTTTCGCCACCAGATCAGCGAAGCATAGGTTATGATGGGTGTGATAATAGTGAGGTATGTCCAGTAAATCATTTTTGGCCTAAGTCCCCACTTTTTACCAAAGAGTCTAGAACAGGCCCAGAAAGCATTTGTTGCTTTTGCTATGGTTTTGTCTAGATGTGGTTTCCAATTGAGTTTATTGTCCAGGGTTACTCCTAGATATTTGACCTCTTTGGAAAAATTAATTTGAACACTATTGAGGGATAGTGTTTGGAGATCGATTTTACGTCTCCTGGTGAATGGAATGATGACTGTTTTGGTGGGGTTGACCTTAAGCCCTTCTTTATTGCACCAGTCATTAACTTTGTTCAGGGCACTTTGCATACGGTTTGTGACCTGTGCTTCTTGATTGCCTTGAATAGAGATGACTAGGTCATCAGCGTAGCCTTGTGTATCAAGGCCCAGCTTATTGAGGTCGTCCAAGAGCTGATCTATTACAATTGACCAGAGTAGGGGAGATAAAACACCCCTTTGGGGACAGCCTTTAACAGCATTAACTGTTATTGATGTTTGACCTAGTGCGGTGGAGATGAATCTGAGAATCCACTTAACATAGAGTCAATCCATCTAATGGTTGGTGTGTCAATTCCTTTGACAGTTGCAGCGGTTTGAATTGACAAGTACGTAGTATAATCAAAGACGCCAGAAATATCAAGAAAAGAGCAGAGTATGATGTCTTTCTTAGCAAACGCATTCTCAATTTTGCTGACCAGCTGATGGAGAGCTGTAACTGTGGATTTACCAGTTTGGTAAGCGAATTGGTTAGCATTGAGAGGATTTGCTATTAAGGCCGTACTGCGAATGTGTAAATCAATTACTGTTTCCATGACCTTTAGAAAGAAGGATGTGCGACTGATTGGTCTGAAGGATTTTGGGTCTGAGTTTGATCTATTGCCAGTTTTTGGTATGAATACTACTCTCGCCTTTCTCCAAGTTTGAGCGATGTAGCTTAATTCAAAACTGGATCTATAGATAAGTGTGAGTGAGCAGATAATGGTAATCCATGCTGCAAGACAGCAGGAAAGATACCATCTTCCCCGGGCGCCTTGAAAGGCTGTTGGGAGGATATGGCCCATTTGATGGAGTCTTCGTTAAAAATTTTTCTTGCTAGACTTCTTGTTATACTATTAGGTGTAGTGTAACTCACATTTGTGGTTAGATATTGATCAGTGATCAATGTATACAGTCAGGAAAATGAGTGGCCAAAAGTAGGCTCAGAGTTTCACTGTTACTTTGGGTGAAACTACCATCCGATTTTTTTAAGAGACCAATACCGTTGTTATGATCTTTAGCTAAGGCTTTTTGAACTCTAATTGAAGAAGGCAAGCTACCGATACTTTCACAGAAGTTTTTCCAGGTAAGTCGTTTTTGCCTTCTTATCATCGAATTGTAAGTCGTTAGAATTGTTCGGTATTCGCTCCACGAATTGGTTCATTTAGCTTTATTGAACATCTTTCGAAGCTTTCTTTTTAGCTTCTCCAACTCACTGTTCCACCAGGGAACATCGCGATTTGAGTTGGTCTGTCTAATGGGACAGCTGGACTCGTATGCGCTTGTGATTTGTGAGCTTAAGCGTGTTGCTTCCCTTTCAAGTTGATAAGGAGAGTCAATGTTTGGATAGGATGGTTCAAATTCACAACGAAGTGTCTCTGTGTAGAGATTCCAGTCCGTGTGTCTTGGTACCCTATTGTTTTCTAATTGTTGTAATTCGGCCTTGACAATCTGATGTGCCGGTGGTCCGAGAATGATATCTCTTTCGAGACATGCCAATTGAGAATGTTGTTGGCTATGGCAAAACTTGCCACTGTCATATCCAACACTTCTTTCCTAACGGAGGTGACAAAAGTAGGTTCATTTCCCTTGTTTAGAATATCTAAGTTTGAATACATAAGAAAATCTAAAAGTGATTCACCTCTTTTGTTGATGTCTCTACTACCCCATATGGTGTGATAGGAGTTGGCATCACATCCAAGTAGTAGCTGTCTTCCCCTTGCGTTGCAGTAGCCAACTAACTTTTTTACCTGTTCAGGTGGTGCGAAGGTAGTATCTCCCGGGTAGTAGGCTGAGGCTTTACAATGTTTTGTAAGCCTCTTGCCGTGGGGATCTCGGCTAGTACCGCAACGAGATCATTTGTGATGAATTCTGGAATGGGAAGAAAGTTAGTTCTTTTATGGATAAGAAGCGCAGCTCGTGGTTGGAGTTGCGTGTTGTCGTATATTAACTTACACGATTGTGTTGGAAGGCCTTTTATTTGGCCTCTTACCACCCATGGTTCCTGGACTAGTAAGCAGTCCAGATCCTGCTTGACAAATTCCCTACTTGCCGCAGCTGAGGCAGCTTTGGCGTGCATGAGATTTATCTGCAGGAATTTTCGGGTGGTGTAATTCATTTTGTTTTTGGAGTTGAGGTAAAGCTCGCTGGTGCTTTTAGTAGCCTCTGCCGAGCTTTACCTTTGGGCCTGGGGTCCCGTTTTAGAGCCATTAATTTGGCTGTGCTGCTTTTTTTTTGCTACCAAAAGTAAACAAATTGAGGTGCTAGGAAATAATCTGGAAGCGGTTATCTTGCTTCCATCTGTTCCTAGGCTCCGTTTTATTCATCTCTCACGTCTTATGAAAACAGTCAGCGAACAAGATGTGATTAAGTATGTTGCCCAAAAACTTAAATTACCAACATCAAATATAGTCTGCTCTAAATTAATAAAAAAAGATGTTGATGTTTCTTCGCTACATTTTATTAATTTTAAGCTTGGAGTCCCGGTTGAATTCTATAACGATGTTCTTCAAAAGTCTACTTGGCCAATGGGAGTTCAAGTCAAACAATTTATTAATCGTCCAAAAAACGAATTGAGCCCAAAACTAATGTTAGCGGGCAGTTAAACAAATCACCTTCTTTTCCTGACGATGTTGGTGATCTCTTCAATTATGTTGATTTTGTTGCCATAAATGATGCCGATGTTGCTGCTGACGTTCGTTTTGATGAAGTCAGACTGAATGATGTTGCCGATTTTCATATCACAAATAATAACGATGATATTGCGGACGTTGTTGCTGGTGGTTTTATTGGTGTTGTTAATGATCATGGTGTTGCTGATGTTCCTGATGTTGATGATGTTCCTGGTGTTGCTGATGTTCCTGGTGTTGCAGTTATTCCTGATGTTGTTAATCCTCGATATGACAGTTTCAATATTTACTACCAAAACGTAGGAGGTGTAAGATCAAAACTCAATAATTTATATTTGTATTTTGCATCTAAAGATTATGAAATCATTGTTTTAACGGAAACCTGGCTGAATGACAGTCATTTTACTAGTGAAATTTTTAATACTCGCCAGTATACAGTATATCGTAAGGATCGTTGTGCGACAACAACGGGGTATGATAGAGGTGGTGGAGTTTTAATTGCAATTCAATCTAAATTTATTTCTTCCCAATTAGACATGTTATCAAATAACTTTACTCATAATTTTGATGTTGATCAATTGATTGTCAAAGTATCATTAGGAAAAAAAAACTAATTTGTATTTATGTGCGAGCTACATTCGGTCAGGTGCTTCTTTAGAGCTTTACAATATGTATTTGAACAATTGTAGAGATTTATTATGTAACTTGGGTCCTTCTGACCACGTTATTTGCTTGGGTGATTACAATATTGGGGATATTATTTGGAAGTTTGATACTGATGATAATTGCTTAGTCCCATTTAATGTTACTACAGATATTGAGAGCTCAGTTATTGATTTGCATAGTCAGTTTAACCTAACGCAATTAAATTATATCCTAAATATGCTTAATCGGATTCTTGATTTAGTTTTTGTAAATAAAGAACTTGAAGTCTATCTAGATAGAGTAAATTTTCCAGTTGTAGATAACACAACGCATCACGTTTGTCTATATATTGATTGTAAAATATTGTCATATATCTCAAACACTCATGACATTATTGAATTTTATGATTTTAAACAAGTGAAACTTTGATGCGATGAACCTATTTCTTAGTTCTATTGATTGGGAGACAATCTTTTTAGATCATGAATTAACTCAAGCGTTTGAGATACTCAAATTGTATTTAAAACAAGCCTCAGATGGCTACATCCCAAAAAAAATCTTAAAACAAAACTCGAATCCCCCTTGGTTTAATAAAACACTCTCAAACCTTAAGAATAGGAAAAACAAAGCTTATAAGATTTATAAAAAAAATAGAAATGTTCTGGCTAACCATCAGAACTACCTTACTTTACAGAAAGAGTTTGATGTGCTCAATAAATTCTTATATAATGATTTTATCTAAGATGCTGAATCCCAAATCAAAGCTGATAGTAAACATTTTTGGAGTTTTATTAACACTAAGAAAAATACTACTGGATTGCCCAATTACATGGAGTTCTCCGACAGTTCTTCCAGTGATCTATCAACAATCTGTAATCTTTTTGCAGATTATTTTAAATCAGTATATTCTCTTACGTCATCTACTGTTCTCCCAAATTTTTTGCAACCAAATAATGTTGTTGATATCGGAAGCATAAATTTAAGTAGAGAAGAAGTATCTGAAGCCTTGAAAGGTACAAACGAAAATAAGGGCGCTGGGCCAGATGAAATATCTCCTAAAATTATTAAGAAATGTGCAACATCTCTCGCGCTACCCCTTTGCTTAGTTTTCAATTTGTCTCTACGAACCGGACAGTTTGTAGATGAGTGGAAAAAATCATACATCACCCCAATTTTCAAATCTGGATCCAGACAAAAAGTTTGCAATTATAGACCAATTTGTAAGCTTTCTGTTATTCCGAAAATTTTCGAAAAGATTGTCTGTGATAAACTTTACTTTCTTACCAAAAATATTATTGCAGAATCTCAGCATGGTTTTGTGTCAGGTAGATCAACAGCTTCTAATCTCACTGTTTTATGTAACTCCATTGTCAAAGGATTTGAAAATGGGCTTCCGACTGACATTGTTTTCACTGATTTTGCTAAGGCCTTTGATAGGGTAGACCATGAAATACTTATTCATAAACTCTCACTGCTGGGATTTCATTCACATTTTTTAAAGTGGATACGCTCGTATTTATATAATCGGATCCAACTCGTTAAAATTAAAAAGTTCAAATCCAAAACTATCAAAGTAACCTCTGGTGTTCCACAGGGAAGCCATATTGGACCCTTATTGTTTTTACTATTCATAAATGATATTCCTAATGTTTTGAATTCTTCCAATTATTTGCTCTATGCCGATGATGTTAAAATTTTTAAAACTATAAAATCTGTTGATGATTGCATATTATTGCAAGAAGATCTGAAAAAATTAGCGTTGTGGTGTAATATGAATCTGCTTTTCTTGAACGTCTCTAAATGTCAAAGTTTTACCTGTTATAGGAAAAACTCACCAATTTTGTTTGATTATTCAATTGATGATATTGTTTTAGAAAAGGTTAATCAAAAGAAAGACCTTGGAGTCATATTGGACTGTAAACTTTCATTCAAATCTCATATTGACTATATAGTAAATAAAGCCTATAAGATGCTCGGATTTGTAAGAAGGAACACAAAAGAATTCCGTGATCCTTATGCGCTCAAATGCCTTTACTCAGCTTTTGTCAGATCTAATCTGGAGTATTGTAGTGTTGTTTGGAATCCGTATTACAACACTCATTCATTAAGGATTGAAAGAGTACAGAAATCTTTTACTAGATACGCTTTCTATAAACTAAATTGGAACATTGATAGGCCTCCTTACTCTGTAAGGTGTCAGCTGTTTGGTATGCAAACGCTTGAATTAAGAAGAAGATACTTTTCAATTATGATGATCAAAGATATCTTAAGTAATCACATAAATTGTTCTTATTTGCTTGAGAAGATTAATTTGTATTTTCCCTGCAGAAACCTTCGCACGGGCTTCTACCTACGTGATGAGTTTTCTAGATATAATTACGGAAGAAACGAACCCATCTCACGTTGCATCAAAGTGACGAATAGTATTTTATCCTTTGTAGATATTTTTCAACTCTGTGCAAGAGATAGTTTTAAAAAAAATCTCATGTTTGTTTTGATATCTAATCCAAACATAATATCTTAATGCATATATACATATATCTATCCGTTTACATATTTATATTATTGTTATTATTATATTCAGTATGTAAGTCGTAATCTGTAAGAGAATGTAAGACTCTGATTGATGAAATGAAATAAACTAAACTTTTGCAGCTGGTGTTGCATTCTCGCTTTTTGGTGTTGGTTTGGCGACGGTTGTTGAGCAGGGAGGGGGGGGGGGGAGTTATTGTTGCATTGCCAGAGGTACCTTTTGGTGAGGAGGGCCTTACGGCTGACTCCTTTGGTAAGGTAGGTGTGGCATTAACAACTGAGGGGGGAGGAACTGGGATTATTGGAGCTGTCAGCCTGTTTTGTAGATCTGACGTTGGTGAAGGCTGTGGAGCACTATTACCTGTCGTCTGAGTCATACAGGCTATCTTGACAGGGGAGTTAGGTGGGAGTTTGGGGGCACCAGTTCTGTGAGGGACTTTAGGATGGCGGAGTTGAACATCGCCAAACCTAAAGTCTATGACTTCTTTTTTGGTTTTCAGTCGAGCCGCGGCTTTGTGGTCCACCGAAAAGGTAAGAATAGAAGCGACACCTTTGGCTTCTCTTCTTATTATCCTCCATTCAGGAACGGGGAGACCCTCATTCTGGACCTTGATTGCAGTGAGAATCTGCTCGTTCGTACATGTAGGGCCAACGGGGAAATGGCCCACCAGAATTTGGTTTTTGGGAATTTCTTCCTCTTCAACCGCCTTCAGTGAGACATTCTCCCAAGGCTTTACTTTTGGAATTTCGCCTTTTAGCCAATCAGCCTTAGTGACCTTATTTTTGCAGTTAAAGACAAGCCATCCTGGTCTGAAATTGGTGCCAAAGAATTTGGGGCTGATATCCCCTGTCTTTTGGCTGCGAATTGTGATACCAGATAAATGAGAAGTGTATGAACTACAACGTGTGATTAACGACTGGCTTTATCTTATATGTATGACTATAAGCTAGTACATAAACTATGTATTATAGAGTTACCATTACTTAGTTACTGTACATAGTATCATATTGTATTGTTACATCTCTCTTTTTATAATTTTGTTTTAAAGATTTAATTATGATACAAATCGTATCAACGGTAATGAATTCAATATTTCAATTAATCTTAGGTATTATTATTTACTTCATATTTTTTTTTTAATTTTTTTTATTTTGAAATGAAATGGTGGAAAATAAGTGTTAAAAATAAAAATCAAATTTAGTTACAAGGATTGTATCTAACAACCGGTTTTACTGTTCTTCCAGACTTGGTAACATAAGGCCTTGACTCTGAGGTTTTCATTGGAGTTGGTTCGGTATTGCTTGCAAGACTTGTTGTTTTTGGTGCAGTTGTCTTATCAGCTGTTGGATCGACCATGATATCTTTTTCGGGAACAGTGGTAGCAGAGGTCTTATGCAAATGACTGCTGTTTCTGGGTGTGTTGCGATAGTTGAGTAGTGCAAGATACACGTCTGCCTGATTTTTTATTCGGGTAAAAAATTTCTCAAAAAGCTCGTCTTCGTTTTGGGTAATTCTATTAAAGACGTATCTTTCAAATGTGATGATTATTTTGGGCGCGAAATGTTCTTCGAATTTGGATGTTACAATTGCTAAATTTTTGTTTTGTTCTGAAGTAAGAGCAAAAGAATTATAAATGTCTACTGCGTCTGGTCCTAAAACAGACATAAAAGTAGCAACTTGTATTTCAGCAGATTTTTTTTTTACTGTGACGCGGTTTCAAACCATTTATATTGTTGGAACCATTTTTTCCATGATAGAGCCATGTTTTTACTATTCACTTCTAATGGTTTTGGGGGTTTGATGTGGATACCGGTTTCAACAGTGTTAACTGTGTTATTTGTTGCCATTACCACGATTTAATAACTTTTCGATAAATAAAAAAAGCGGAACTTCTGACACCATGTGATACCAGATAAATGAGAAGTGTGTGAACTACAACGTGTGATTAACGACTGGCTTTATCTTATATGTATGACTATAAGCTACTATATAAACTATGTATTATAGAGTTACCATTACTTAGTTACTGTACATAGTATCATATTGTATTGTTACACGAATCAAACCAAAGATGGTGTCTTGTACTACTGTCATTTGGTCAGTGTTAAGTAGCGTTTCCGGGAAGTCTGAGGCAAGGATACCTATTTTGTAACTCTCTAGAGCCCTATGCCAACGTTAAAGACTTACAATTTACACTGGATTTGCCTAGGTATACAGAGTTCGCAACTAGCGATTAAGAACTCCTTAGCCATTCAGCCTTCGGCGTCGCTGTTCAACCACTGGCTTGAGGATTGTTTATCGACCTTTACTGGTCTAGATCCGTTATGTTCGGTTCTTGCGTAAGCAAGTTGCAGTTGCACCTCGAGCAGGATGTTATTTGCTAACGCATATCGGTCTTGAACAGGGAGAGGCTAGAGTTTCATAGAATACCAGACTTTTATTGCTCTTCACCTGTTCCTGGGTCTTATGTCCCCTGGCCACCAAGTAGACTAGTAACTGGTTGATTGAATGATAACAGTATATATGGATCGTTCCTTAAATAGTTAGAGTTTTTAACAGCTCTGATACTTCCCTCGAACAGCTTTACACAATACACAGCTCTAATAGTGCCTTAAACAGGTCTTATACTGCTTTAAAGAACTCTGTTGTTTTGAAAGTTGTTGTATAACTCTTAAAAGGAAGATGATAAGATATGAAAGGGTATGTGAAAGTCACAGCAGAAGATTGGATTGGCAATTTTTCTATTCTATCTATCTACTTTCCTTGTTCCAGGTCAAATTATCAAAAAAAAAAAAAAAAACTTTGCGACAACTAGTATATGGTTAGGGTGATGTGAAGTTATGCTCGTGACACAAACTCCATCGACTTCACAAATACAGCAACAAGATCAACAACAACATCAACAAGTAATCATTGATAATGTCTACTCAATCAAAACATATCAATACTACCAACTCCTGTTCCATCAAAGAGTTCACCGAGAAGTTCCACTCCATGTCTGCTTAGGGTGGGTCAAAAAAATCAAAAAAAAAATTTTTTTGATCCGAAACGCGAAAACTTGTTCTTTGGTACTTTGAAATTTAAATTTGAGCTCTTAATATTAACGGGAAGATGATGCTCATCGTAGTTTTCTATTTTCAGTTTAGTATCATATAAAAATGGTCATATCTTTTTAAAAATAGATTGTTCAACCAGTCGCAAATACAGTATTTATAGGAAATTGAACGGTCTACAAAAATGGTCTCTTATACTTTTTTCATTAATCTAAACATTTAAAAGATATTCAAGGTCAAAAACTGAGGTATTTTAAGGAATATAACTTTTTTGTTTTGAATTTTGTAACTCAACTGGAAAATTTAAATAATAGTGAAATTATGAACCCGTCTGAGGCTAAACCCGACTCAGTGCTTATATTTGATGATATGGCTTGTGAAAAACAAAATACTATTAGGAACTATTTTATATGGGACGTCATAGTGATATTGACAGCTTCTATTTATGTCAATCATATACACACATTCCAAAGCACTAGATTCGAGATAACGCAAACAATGTTTTCCTCTTTCAACAAAATGATATTTATCCAAAGCATTCTTAAAATGACCATATAGATTAATACATGACTTCTTAATACTTTAAAGAGCTTTGCATTGAGAAATCCATGCTGCAAGACAGCAGGAAAGATACCATCTTCCCCGGGCGCCTTGAAAGGCTGTTGGGAGGATAAGGCCCATTTGATGGAGTCTTCGTTAAAAATTTTTCTTGCTAGACTTCTTGTTATACTATTAGGTGTAGTGTAACTCACATTTGTGGTTAGATATTGATCAGTGATCAATGTATACAGTCAGGAAAATGAGTGGCCAAAAGTAGGCTCAGAGTTTCACTGTTACTTTGGGTGAAACTACCATCCGATTTTTTTAAGAGACCAATACCGTTGTTATGATCTTTAGCTAAGGCTTTTTGAACTCTAATTGAAGAAGGCAAGCTACCGATACTTTCACAGAAGTTTTTCCAGGTAAGTCGTTTTTGCCTTCTTATCATCGAATTGTAAGTCGTTAGAATTGTTCGGTATTCGCTCCACGAATTGGTTCATTTAGCTTTATTGAACATCTTTCGAAGCTTTCTTTTTAGCTTCTCCAACTCACTGTTCCACCAGGGAACATCGCGATTTGAGTTGGTCTGTCTAATGGGACAGCTGGACTCGTATGCGCTTGTGATTTGTGAGCTTAAGCGTGTTGCTTCCCTTTCAAGTTGATAAGGAGAGTCAATGTTTGGATAGGATGGTTCAGATTCACAACGAAGTGTCTCTGTGTAGAGATTCCAGTCCGTGTGTCTTGGTACCCTATTGTTTTCTAATTGTTGTAATTCGGCCTTGACAATCTGATGTGCCGGTGGTCCGAGAATGATATCTCTTTCGAGACATGCCAATTGAGAATGTTGTTGGCTATGGCAAAACTTGCCACTGTCATATCCAACACTTCTTTCCTAACGGAGGTGACAAAAGTAGGTTCATTTCCCTTGTTTAGAATATCTAAGTTTGAATACATAAGAAAATCTAAAAGTGATTCACCTCTTTTGTTGATGTCTCTACTACCCCATATGGTGTGATAGGAGTTGGCATCACATCCAAGTAGTAGCTGTCTTCCCCTTGCGTTGCAGTAGCCAACTAACTTTTTTACCTGTTCAGGTGGTGCGAAGGTAGTATCTCCCGGGTAGTAGGCTGAGGCTTTACAATGTTTTGTAAGCCTCTTGCCGTGGGGATCTCGGCTAGTACCGCAACGAGATCATTTGTGATGAATTCTGGAATGGGAAGAAAGTTAGTTCTTTTATGGATAAGAAGCGCAGCTCGTGGTTGGAGTTGCGTGTTGTCGTATATTAACTTACACGATTGTGTTGGAAGGCCTTTTATTTGGCCTCTTACCACCCATGGTTCCTGGACTAGTAAGCAGTCCAGATCCTGCTTGACAAATTCCCTACTTGCCGCAGCTGAGGCAGCTTTGGCGTGCATGAGATTTATCTGCAGGAATTTTAGGGTGGTGTAATTCATTTTGTTTTTGGAGTTGAGGTAAAGCTCGCTGGTGCTTTTAGTAGCCTCTGCCGAGCTTTACCTTTGGGCCTGGGGTCCCGTTTTAGAGCCATTAATTTGGCTGTGCTGCTTTTTTTTTGCTACCAAAAGTAAACAAATTGAGGTGCTAGGAAATAATCTGGAAGCGGTTATCTTGCTTCCATCTGTTCCTAGGCTCCGTTTTATTCATCTCTCACGTCTTATGAAAACAGTCAGCGAACAAGATGTGATTAAGTATGTTGCCCAAAAACTTAAATTACCAACATCAAATATAGTCTGCTCTAAATTAATAAAAAAAGATGTTGATGATTCTTCGCTACATTTTATTAATTTTAAGCTTGGAGTCCCGGTTGAATTCTATAACGATGTTCTTCAAAAGTCTACTTGGCCAATGGGAGTTCAAGTCAAACAATTTATTAATCGTCCAAAAAACGAATTGAGCCCAAAACTAATGTTAGCGGGCAGTTAAACAAATCACCTTCTTTTCCTGACGATGTTGGTGATCTCTTCAATTATGTTGATTTTGTTGCCATAAATGATGCCGATGTTGCTGCTGACGTTCGTTTTGATGAAGTCAGACTGAATGATGTTGCCGATTTTCATATCACAAATAATAACGATGCTATTGCGGACGTTGTTGCTGGTGGTTTTATTGGTGTTGTTAATGATCATGGTGTTGCTGATGTTCCTGATGTTGATGATGTTCCTGGTGTTGCTGATGTTCCTGGTGTTGCAGTTATTCCTGATGTTGTTAATCCTCGATATGACAGTTTCAATATTTACTACCAAAACGTAGGAGGTGTAAGATCAAAACTCAATAATTTATATTTGTATTTTGCATCTAAAGATTATGAAATCATTGTTTTAACGGAAACCTGGCTGAATGACAGTCATTTTACTAGTGAAATTTTTAATACTCGCCAGTATACAGTATATCGTAGGGATCGTTGTGCGACAACAACGGGGTATGATAGAGGTGGTGGAGTTTTAATTGCAATTCAATCTAAATTTATTTCTTCCCAATTAGACATGTTATCAAATAACTTTACTCATAATTTTGATGTTGATCAATTGATTGTCAAAGTATCATTAGGAAAAAAAAACTAATTTGTATTTATGTGCGAGCTACATTCGGTCAGGTGCTTCTTTAGAGCTTTACAATATGTATTTGAACAATTGTAGAGATTTATTATGTAACTTGGGTCCTTCTGACCACGTTATTTGCTTGGGTGATTACAATATTGGGGATATTATTTGGAAGTTTGATACTGATGATAATTGCTTAGTCCCATTTAATGTTACTACAGATATTGAGAGCTCAGTTATTGATTTGCATAGTCAGTTTAACCTAACGCAATTAAATTATATCCTAAATATGCTTAATCGGATTCTTGATTTAGTTTTTGTAAATAAAGAACTTGAAGTCTATCTAGATAGAGTAAATTTTCCAGTTGTAGATAACACAACGCATCACGTTTGTCTATATATTGATTGTAAAATATTGTCATATATCTCAAACACTCATGACATTATTGAATTTTATGATTTTAAACAAGTGAAACTTTGATGCGATGAACCTATTTCTTAGTTCTATTGATTGGGAGACAATCTTTTTAGATCATGAATTAACTCAAGCGTTTGAGATACTCAAATTGTATTTAAAACAAGCCTCAGATGGCTACATCCCAAAAAAAATCTTAAAACAAAACTCGAATCCCCCTTGGTTTAATAAAACACTCTCAAACCTTAAGAATAGGAAAAACAAAGCTTATAAGATTTATAAAAAAAATAGAAATGTTCTGGCTAACCATCAGAACTACCTTACTTTACAGAAAGAGTTTGATGTGCTCAATAAATTCTTATATAATGATTTTATCTAAGATGCTGAATCCCAAATCAAAGCTGATAGTAAACATTTTTGGAGTTTTATTAACACTAAGAAAAATACTACTGGATTGCCCAATTACATGGAGTTCTCCGACAGTTCTTCCAGTGATCTATCAACAATCTGTAATCTTTTTGCAGATTATTTTAAATCAGTATATTCTCTTACGTCATCTACTGTTCTCCCAAATTTTTTGCAACCAAATAATGTTGTTGATATCGGAAGCATAAATTTAAGTAGAGAAGAAGTATCTGAAGCCTTGAAAGGTATAAACGAAAATAAGGGCGCTGGGCCAGATGAAATATCTCCTAAAATTATTAAGAAATGTGCAACATCTCTCGCGCTACCCCTTTGCTTAGTTTTCAATTTGTCTCTACGAACCGGACAGTTTGTAGATGAGTGGAAAAAATCATACATCACCCCAATTTTCAAATCTGGATCCAGACAAAAAGTTTGCAATTATAGACCAATTTGTAAGCTTTCTGTTATTCCGAAAATTTTCGAAAAGATTGTCTGTGATAAACTTTACTTTCTTACCAAAAATATTATTGCAGAATCTCAGCATGGTTTTGTGTCAGGTAGATCAACAGCTTCTAATCTCACTGTTTTATGTAACTCCATTGTCAAAGGATTTGAAAATGGGCTTCCGACTGACATTGTTTTCACTGATTTTGCTAAGGCCTTTGATAGGGTAGACCATGAAATACTTATTCATAAACTCTCACTGCTGGGATTTCATTCACATTTTTTAAAGTGGATACGCTCGTATTTATATAATCGGATCCAACTCGTTAAAATTAAAAAGTTCAAATCCAAAACTATCAAAGTAACCTCTGGTGTTCCACAGGGAAGCCATATTGGACCCTTATTGTTTTTACTATTCATAAATGATATTCCTAATGTTTTGAATTCTTCCAATTATTTGCTCTATGCCGATGATGTTAAAATTTTTAAAACTATAAAATCTGTTGATGATTGCATATTATTGCAAGAAGATCTGAAAAAATTAGCGTTGTGGTGTAATATGAATCTGCTTTTCTTGAACGTCTCTAAATGTCAAAGTTTTACCTGTTATAGGAAAAACTCACCAATTTTGTTTGATTATTCAATTGATGATATTGTTTTAGAAAAGGTTAATCAAAAGAAAGACCTTGGAGTCATATTGGACTGTAAACTTTCATTCAAATCTCATATTGACTATATAGTAAATAAAGCCTATAAGATGCTCGGATTTGTAAGAAGGAACACAAAAGAATTCCGTGATCCTTATGCGCTCAAATGCCTTTACTCAGCTTTTGTCAGATCTAATCTGGAGTATTGTAGTGTTGTTTGGAATCCGTATTACAACACTCATTCATTAAGGATTGAAAGAGTACAGAAATCTTTTACTAGATACGCTTTCTATAAACTAAATTGGAACATTGATAGGCCTCCTTACTCTGTAAGGTGTCAGCTGTTTGGTATGCAAACGCTTGAATTAAGAAGAAGATACTTTTCAATTATGATGATCAAAGATATCTTAAGTAATCACATAAATTGTTCTTATTTGCTTGAGAAGATTAATTTGTATTGTTGCATTGCCAGAGGTACCTTTTGGTGAGGAGGGCCTTACGGCTGACTCCTTTGGTAAGGTAGGTGTGGCATTAACAACTGAGGGGGGAGGAACTGGGATTATTGGAGCTGTCAGCCTGTTTTGTAGATCTGACGTTGGTGAAGGCTGTGGAGCACTATTACCTGTCGTCTGAGTCATACAGGCTATCTTGACAGGGGAGTTAGGTGGGAGTTTGGGGGCACCAGTTCTGTGAGGGACTTTAGGATGGCGGAGTTGAACATCGCCAAACCTAAAGTCTATGACTTCTTTTTTGGTTTTCAGTAGAGCCGCGGCTTTGTGGTCCACCGAAAAGGTAAGAATAGAAGCGACACCTTTGGCTTCTCTTCTTATTATCCTCCATTCAGGAACGGGGAGACCCTCATTCTGGACCTTGATTGCAGTGAGAATCTGCTCGTTCGTACATGTAGGGCCAACGGGGAAATGGCCCACCAGAATTTGGTTTTTGGGAATTTCTTCCTCTTCAACCGCCTTCAGTGAGACATTCTCCCAAGGCTTTACTTTTGGAATTTCGCCTTTTAGCCAATCAGCCTTAGTGACCTTATTTTTGCAGTTAAAGACAAGCCATCCTGGTCTGAAATTGGTGCCAAAGAATTTGGGGCTGATATCCCCTGTCTTTTGGCTGCGAATTGTGATACCAGATAAATGAGAAGTGTGTGAACTACAGCGTGTGATTAACGACTGGCTTTATCTTATATGTATGACTATAAGCTAGTACATAAACTATGTATTATAGAGTTACCATTACTTAGTTACTGTACATAGTATCATATTGTATTGTTACATCTCTCTTTTTATAATTTTGTTTTAAAGATTTAATTATGATACAAATCGTATCAACGGTAATGAATTCAATATTTCAATTAATCTTAGGTATTATTATTTACTTCATATTTTTTTTTTAATTTTTTTTATTTTGAAATGAAATGGTGGAAAATAAGTGTTAAAAATAAAAATCAAATTTAGTTACAAGGATTGTATCTAACAACCGGTTTTACTGTTCTTCCAGACTTGGTAACATAAGGCCTTGACTCTGAGGTTTTCATTGGAGTTGGTTCGGTATTGCTTGCAAGACTTGTTGTTTTTGGTGCAGTTGTCTTATCAGCTGTTGGATCGACCATGATATCTTTTTCGGGAACAGTGGTAGCAGAGGTCTTATGCAAATGACTGCTGTTTCTGGGTGTGTTGCGATAGTTGAGTAGTGCAAGATACACGTCTGCCTGATTTTTTATTCGGGTAAAAAATTTCTCAAAAAGCTCGTCTTCGTTTTGGGTAATTCTATTAAAGACGTATCTTTCAAATGTGATGATTATTTTGGGCGCGAAATGTTCTTCGAATTTGGATGTTACAATTGCTAAATTTTTGTTTTGTTCTGAAGTAAGAGCAAAAGAATTATAAATGTCTACTGCGTCTGGTCCTAAAACAGACATAAAAGTAGCAACTTGTATTTCAGCAGATTTTTTTTTTTACTGTGACGCGGTTTCAAACCATTTATATTGTTGGAACCATTTTTTCCATGATAGAGCCATGTTTTTACTATTCACTTCTAATGGTTTTGGGGGTTTGATGTGGATACCGGTTTCAACAGTGTTAACTGTGTTATTTGATGCCATTACCACGATTTAATAACTTTTCGATAAATAAAAAAACCGGAACTTCTGACACCATGTGATACCAGATAAATGAGAAGTGTGTGAACTACAACGTGTGATTAACGACTGGCTTTATCTTATATGTATGACTATAAGCTACTATATAAACTATGTATTATAGAGTTACCATTACTTAGTTACTGTACATAGTATCATATTGTATTGTTACACGAATCAAACCAAAGATGGTGTCTTGTACTACTGTCATTTGGTCAGTGTTAAGTAGCGTTTCCGGGAAGTCTGAGGCAAGGATACCTATTTTGTAACTCTCCAGCGCTTGCTTAAAATTTTGTTGCTCTATTTTTTGTTGATTTGGAGGCGGATTTGATGTGGAAGGCACATCAACAGACCTCTGCTTGTGAACAATGTTAGGTTTTGCCATTTTGGCACGATTTGTGTCCCTAGGGAAGGATTCAGAGCGATTCCTTTTTTCTCCCTTTGGAACAGCCATTCTGGCTCTTTCCCTGGCTTCGGCTTCGTTAAGGCCGCTAGCCAGAAGGAATTTAAAGCGTTTGCGAGCAGCTCCACAAAGCATGACGCGCACTTTTTGAGTTGTTTTGATCGTTTGATCAGTGTGTGTTGAAGGGGCAGCCTCGTTAAGAAGTTTCGCCTCCTCCAAAGAAACAATAGGTGGAAGGTCGTCAAGACCTGTCTCCATTGGTGTGGATGCACTTAGAGCAGCATCACTCTCTTTAAAGTTAACATTAAAAATATCAATTTTGTACAAACGAGTATTAGGGAAAGGAGGTCACCATTGCTAGAGCCCTATGCCAACGTTAAAGACTTACAATTTAAACTGGATTTGCCTAGGTATACAGAGTTCGCAACTAGCGATTAAGAACTCCTTAGCCATTCAGCCTTCGGCGTCGCTGTTCAACCACTGGCTTGAGGATTGTTTATCGACCTTTACTGGTCTAGATCCGTTATGTTCGGTTCTTGCGTAAGCAAGTTGCAGTTGCACCTCGAGCAGGATGTTATTTGCTAACGCATATCGGTCTTGAACAGGGAGAGGCTAGAGTTTCATAGAATACCAGACTTTTATTGCTCTTCACCTGTTCCTTGGTCTTATGTCCCCTGGCCACCAAGTAGACTAGTAACTGGTTGATTGAATGATAACAGTATATATGGATCGTTCCTTAAATAGTTAGAGTTTTTAACAGCTCTGATACTTCCCTCGAACAGCTTTACACAATACACAGCTCTAATAGTGCCTTAAACAGGTCTTATACTGCTTTAAAGAACTCTGTTGTTTTGAAAGTTGTTGTATAACTCTTAAAAGGAAGATGATAAGATATGAAAGGGTATGTGAAAGTCACAGCAGAAGATTGGATTGGCAATTTTTCTATTCTATCTATCTACTTTCCTTGTTCCAGGTCAAATTATCAAAAAAAAAAAAAAACTTTGCGACAACTAGTATATGGTTAGGGTGATGTGAAGTTATGCTCGTGACACAAACTCCATCGACTTCACAAATACAGCAACAAGATCAACAACAACATCAACAAGTAATCATTGATAATGTCTACTCAATCAAAACATATCAATACTACCAACTCCTGTTCCATCAAAGAGTTCACCGAGAAGTTCCACTCCATGTCTGCTTAGGGTGGGTCAAAAAAATCAAAAAAAAATTTTTTTTGATCCGAAACGCGAAAACTTGTTCTTTGGTACTTTGAAATTTAAATTTGAGCTCTTAATATTAACGGGAAGATGATGCTCATCGTAGTTTTCTATTTTCAGTTTAGTATCATATAAAAATGGTCATATCTTTTTAAAAATAGATTGTTCAACCAGTCGCAAATACAGTATTTATAGGAAATTGAACGGTCTACAAAAATGGTCTCTTATACTTTTTTCATTAATCTAAACATTTAAAAGATATTCAAGGTCAAAAATTGAGGTATTTTAAAGAATATAACTTTTTTGTTTTGAATTTTGTAACTCACTAAAAAATTGTTATTATCAAATGACCATCAATTATTTCAATAGAAAATATTTCGGAACGTTCTACAAAAAAGGTCTTTTGTTGTTAATCGATTACTCTAACCATTTAAAAGATATTCGCAGTAGAATTTTAATTCCTTCTAATTTTAATAATTTCTTAATAAATATTTCCAATACATGAATATATTTCATTGGACTCAATTTTTTAACGATATTTTCTGCAGTAGATCATAAATTAACTTTAAAATTTATAAATTCAACAGGTAAACTTGAAATATTAATTAAAAAACTATTAAAATTAGTGGGAGTTGCAAATCTGCTGCGAATATCTTTTAAATAGTTAGAATAATCGATTAACAACAGAAGACCTTTTTTGTAGAACGTTAATTTTTCTATTGAAATAATTGATGCTCGATTTTTTAGTGAGTTACAAAATTCAAAACAAAAAAGTTATTTTCTTTAAAATACTTCAATTTTTGACCTTGAATGTCTTTTAAATGGTTAGATTAATGAAAAAAGTATAAGAGACCATTTTTGTAGACCGTTCAATATCCTATAAAAATATTGTATTTGCGACTGGTTGAACAATCTATTTTTAAAAAGATATGACCATTTTTATATGATACGAAACTGAAAATAGAAAACAACGATGAGCATCATCTTCCCGTTAATATTAAGAGCTCAAATTTTGTAAGTACTTTCTAGAGGTACCTAAGAACAAGTTTTCGCGTGTCGGATCAAAAAAAAAATTTTTTTTGATTTTTTTGACCCACCCTAATTGTCTGCTAGCAAAGAGTCTCCGTTCGAAAACACATAAGGTATTTAATGCATCTGAAGAACGAAATGCATATACACCATCAGATATGTTACCACTGAAAATCATTACGATGTAATTAATCAACAAAAAACTCACAAAGTCTTATCACAAACGCCAATAGGTTCAGCTTATATTGATGTTGTTAAAGAATAAAGAATAACGGCGATATTTTCGAGTCCTTGAACAACTAAATTTGTAATTAGAAGCACTGATCAAGATCATGCTATCAATACCACCACGATATTAGTCTTACCTTGCCTTGGAAAATTTAAATAATAGTGAAATTATGAACCCGTCTGAGGCTAAACCCGACTCAGTGCTTATATTTGATGATATGGCTTGTGAAAAACAAAATACTATTAGGAACTATTTTATATGGGACGTCATAGTGATATTGACAGCTTCTATTTATGTCAATCATATACACACATTCCAAAGCACTAGATTCGAGATAACGCAAACTATGTTTTCCTCTTTCAACAAAATGATATTTATCCAAAGCATTCTTAAAATGACCATATAGATTAATACATGACTTCTTAATACTTTAAAGAGCTTTGCATTGAGGGTTTTAATGATTTTTATGGTTTCTAGGTCATCGATAAAGATAACCGCGTTGAAAATGGACAATATAAGAAATAAATTATAGAGAAAGTTATGATAGAAATTGGTATAGTCATGAAACTGCTTCTCATATCAATACAATCTAAAAACCCTTCTGTGCTTAGGAGCCCTCTATCACCGCCCAGTATAGAGCCGACCTGTCAAGAACCGCCCTGTATAGAACCGCTCTGCATAGAACCGACCTGTATAGAACCGATCTGTATAGAACCAACCTGTATAGAACCGCCCAGTATAAAAAATCCGCCCTGAAATTTAAAATGCTTTTAAACAAATCATTGAACCTTTGGAGAACATTACGTTGCATTAAATGATAGTGATGAACATTCTGTAGCGGGAGAAGAGGAAAATGAAGAATTCTTGAATTCAACGTTACTTGATGATAATTCTACATTTAGAAACCAGTGTTAACTTTCGGCTTTTTTGGTTTGAACCAAAATAAAATCATCGCAAATAGTAGCTTGAATTGATTTTATTTGCTATACAAAATAAACTTCAAATTAATACAAAGTACATACATATCTATAAAAGAAAGTCGTGTTAGTTACACTATTCATACCTCAAGAACGGCTGAACCGATTTGTCTGAAAATTGGTTAGGAGGGAGCTTAGAACCAGGAGACGGACATAGGATTCTTTTAACCTCTATATTCCTATGGGAACGACATCAATGCAATGCGTTAGCTTTCGTTATATACAAAACACTTTTCTTTAAAAAAAAAACAAAAAAAAATTGACTTATCGTGAGAAATAAATTTGATTTTTGTATGAAATCAATAGGTATGTTTTTTTTCTCAAGCCTATACGGCTTAGAAAAATTCACGTGCTAAATACAACAAAAATTTTGATATCTGGGCTTCCCTTAGCCTCATAATTTATTCGGTCTTATTTCCTTAGCCCGATAACAAAAAATGTGCTACCAAACTATTTTTTGGAAATGTTATCGAAAATGGCGAAAGCTGTCGTTGGGTCTGTTTGGTGTAGCTACAAATTCATACATATGCTAACAATTGTGAACAATTTTATGTTTGTTAGTTAACAAAAATTAACAATTTGTAAACTCACCGAACACACCTGATGTACAAAATGACATTTCTTATTTCTCAATTCAATAGACATCCCATGCAATTTAGTTCTTTGTGTACTTTTTTCTTCTTGCAATTAAATTTTCTTCCGTGAATCATTGCATTCAACCCGAGAATTGTGTTAAAAATCTAGAACTTAAATAAATTGTCTTCAATGGACATGAGAACTTATAAATTTCTGGTAAATGCTGCCCCTGCTACAACTCAAAACAAAGCTGATGACGACGATGGTGCTGGCCTGTTTGCCTTTGATTTGGATGAAGGCGATGCAGGAGCTGGAATGAAATGTATCCAACTGCAACAGCTCCAACAACAACAACAACAGAAGCAACAGCCACAACAAGGTTCACAAATGAACCCAATGGCTGCAATATGCAGTGACCCAACAACAGATGCAACAATTAAAACAGCAGGCAATTCCACGACAATAATAGCAACAACTGCAACAGCCCCAATAACAACAACAGCATTAGTGTGTGTCTGTTACTTGCCTGAAAAATGAAGACATTGTCACGAGACACAGTGAAGGTGTCGTAAGAGTTTTCACAACATAAGATATGCATCCACATTTGCAAGTGGAGCAACAGGAGGCTTATCAGTTACGAAAAAACAACCCAACACTAGACTATGGCTACGTAGAGATGATGCTTAAGCCGGTGAAAGTATTCAGGACGGACTCAGAGAAAAACTGGATAAAAACATTGTCCAGAGGATTCTTGAAGAGTGAGTTCAAGTTTTTGATTTTACTGAAGTCTACTTTCATCAATTCTACTCTCTTTTTAATTTTTGTGAAGGTATTACACATCGGTCACAGCTCACAGAAGTACTGACATCAGTTGATGTAGCTGCATGGACTAATGAGCTTTCCAACATGAATTTCATGCCAATGCAAATTGATAAGTTTTAAGATCTAAACACCATAGTCTAAGAGGATTCGAGGGAGGGATACCCAAAGCTAAAGGGTGAAATGTTTGATTATAGATAGTGATTCATGTTTATGTTATGTGATATAGGTAAATTAAATATTTAACCACCATGATGATACTTTGAGCGTTTTGTTTTTATCGGCTGGTTATTTTGATTTATACTTGCGGAGAGTTGCAATTTTCTAATTTTCAGTTTTCAAACTAAATTGAAGCAAATATAGGTGCACAAAATTAACCAGGGAAGAAAATCTCTCCGAAGTTGTTTATTAAACCTGTTACAAAAGCAAAGCCAAGTGCATATTCTATGAGTATTTTCTAAAGAAAACTTCATCAAAGTCCTCTGGTTTTGCGTCAGTCATTGTTCCACGACGTCCTGCTTCTTCCCTCGGACTTTGACATTGTAGCAAACATGTTTCATCTTAACGCTCTGATATATAGAGTTTCCTTCCAAATTCACAATTCCCTAGCAGTCCTAAGAATTTGCAATGGTTATTATTTCAAATCTATGTAAAACTATAAGCAAGTAGTGCGAGTTACCTTTTATTCTTCTTAATACGTAGTGCTACCAAATTCCTTAATCGTGTTTTTTTTCTCTATTTGATCAAGCCTTTATAGGCTTGAGAAAAAAAACACACCTAATATTAAATAAATATATGTAATACAATCTATTAAATAAAGCCAATGTCTATTTAATAAAGTGAAATGCATTTGGCGGTGCGTCTGGGGAATGGTCAACGAGTATATTTAACGGCTTCGAATGCTATGCAACGTGCTGAAACACCTCAAGCCTATATTGACCAGTTTCTTTGCGATCTGCCAAAGCGATCCGTTTGCACAAACTTTGCTTTGCTCGGAGATGCCATGTTATTATACTTGGAATGCTTCATCGAAGAATTTTCAGAGATGGAAGCAAGGCGATGCGGTCCCTGGGTATCCGGTCCTTTCTACTGATGCCCTTGGTCGTTTGTATACAGTTCATCCAAAGAATGATGATATTTCTATTTGCGGTTGTTGCTGGTAAATGTGCGTGGGCCAACGTCATTAGAGACACTACGGACTGTTAATGGTACATATCGTGCTGCATGTGAAGAACTGAACCTAATAGAAAACTATACCCATTGGGGTACGACAATCGCTGAGGTCATTATCTCTGCATCTCCAAGTCAGATACGCACATTATTCGCTTTCATAATTTCGATATGCTTTCCATCAAACCCATGTAACCTGTGGCACAAATACAAGGATAATGTGTCAGAAGATATTTTACATCAAATTCGAGTCAGTTCCAGAAATTACGATATTGAGATAAATGAGAAGATGCATAATCGTGCTTTACGCTTGATCGAAGATATGTGTTACCTCATGTGCGGTAGTTTATTAATCAGGTTAGGAATGCCAGCGCCAAATCGTGAAATGAATGATGCATTTAATCGAGAATTGGAACGGAAACGTGAATATGATCACCAGGAACTAGATTTAGTAGTTCAAACGAATGTACCCCTGTTGAATTCCCAACAAAAGCAAGTTTATGATACTTTAAATAAAAGAAATATATAAATATATTTATAAAAATGTGTATGTTTATTTTAATAAAAACAAAACAAAGACATTAAACACTTAGTTACGCAAAATTTTTTTGATTTCTGTTTGGCGACGCGTTTCGGAAATATCATTCCATCTTCGGGCGCTGTGTGAACTGCAACTGACAACAAACAGGAGAGTTGCATCTTAATGATACATCTGCTGAAGATTTCTCTGAGCAATTGCTGACTATCGGTAATGGTCAAGTACATGTCGATGAATCGAGCGGAACAATGTATTTCCAAACATTATTTCAAAATACAAAAATAATGAGTGGTTGAGTAAGCGATCAATTTTAGCGGCTAAGAATAAAGATGTAGGTGACCTGAACTACATAATTCAAAATAAGAAAATTTAAAGGTGAGGAAGTTCTCATTCCGAGGATCCCAATGATATGCCCAACCGATATGCCCTTTAAATTTAAAAGACTTCAATTTCCGATCCGTCTTGCATTTGTCATGACCATCAACAAATCACAAGGCCAATCCTTATAAGTTTGTGGTTTGAATCTAGAACATCCATGTTTTTCCCATGGGCAATTATATGAGGCATGTTCACGGGTCGGAAGACAATCTGCGATGTTTGTTTTTGCGCCTCATAATAAAAGAAAAAATGTCAAAAAACAAAGTATGTACTAAAATACAGAAACAATAAAGAATGATGAATGTAGGTGCTTATTTTTTTTTTTTTTTGTATTTTTCTAATAAAAAAAACTTAATATATTCAAAAATCTGCTTATTTATTGCCTTTAAGGCGGAACAGAGAATTCAAAAATTCTTTCAGCATTAGAGGTGCTACATTATCCTTCTCCATCAGTAACTTAGACCATATTTCATTTTTATAATCTCATGGGAACAGAAACAGGAACGAGAACGGGAACCTTAAAGTTACTTGACCGGTTTCAAAAATGCTTTCAACTCTAGGATGTTATATTATTCCTCAGTGACGTAGACTTATATTTCATTCACATATTTCCACGGGAACGGAAGATCCCCAAAGGAACGGATTCGCAAATGGAAACTGAACAGATTTTAAAAATTCTTTCGGCGTTCGGATGCCTCAAAGTCCCACAGTAAAAAAGATTACATTTCATCCCCACGGAAGCGAAGAACGAAAACGGGAACCTTAAAACTACAGACCCGAGCAACGCCGCCGCCGCGCCGGGCGGCTCAGCTAGTATGTATACAATATATTGAAACTTACATACATAGGTATACCAATTACAATTTTATGCCTAAAGCCAGCGTAACATAGCGTTTGACGTGACGTTAAAACTGCTGCCA
Organism: Melanostoma scalare; assembly: GCA_949752695.1. Taxonomy (NCBI): domain Eukaryota; kingdom Metazoa; phylum Arthropoda; class Insecta; order Diptera; family Syrphidae; genus Melanostoma; species Melanostoma scalare. The sequence continues at coordinate 100,069,608 of OX456985.1, read as the reverse complement.
CCACACGGCCGATACGAATACAAGCGTAATTAATTTTCGAAGAAAAGTGTTGAGGTTACAATATATTTTCGAACAGAAGTGCTGGGGTTACCACTTCATTATTGTGGCATGATGAAATGCCGGGGCCCGTCTGAAGCTGTATGCGAAGACTCAATATCTAAAACAGCGAGCCTTCCGATTGACCGAACAGTTCCATTTGCTAGGTGCACGTCGGGTACTCTGACTATTCCGTCCGGTCCAGGATACACCTTTGTCACTCTTCCCATCCTCCAAACCGCTCTAATCTTTTCCGGTTCGATAACCAAAGCTACGCTGTCGATTTTTACTGGATTTGTTACTCAGTATACCATCTTCAGTATACTATACAATTTACACACATAACACCCAAATATGCACAAATATCAATCAAAGACAACTCAATAGCCGCACAAAAAACACAAAAAATAGCAAGAATAATTAGAATAAAAGAAGAAATAAAATTCATATACAACAAAAAAGCCAAATTAAGTAATAAATTATATAATCTTCATTTACAACTATACAAAAACATACACCATATTGAAGCCAACCTTTACATAAACACTATTGATGAACACATACAAGAACTCGCTATAAAAATTAACAAAACACATAATAATAAAATTCAAACCCTAGCCACCAAAAACATACAAAGTATAATACTCAAAAACACACACACATTCTACCCTAGATTAATAAATAACACTGATATCCAATTTACTGAAACCGAGATCAACACACTTACGAAAGGATTAAATTATAACATACCAAAACTAAATAGTAATAACATAGACCAAGAAGTAATAAACGCAGAAGCAGCAATAAAAACCATAACAACAAACGAAACACAAAATGAAACAAGAGTTACCATCAATAAAAAATTAAAATCATTAACAAAAACCAATATCATACATAAAACCCTAAAAAATAAATATCAAATAGACATAACTAACCTAAAAACAATCAAAGAAAAAATACAAAACAATAAAGCATTAATAACAAAAGCAGACAAGGGTAACACAATGGTAATACTCAATGAACAAGAATATATCTCAAAAACAGAAACATTTTTTAATGATAACCAAATACAAATTCTAAATAACGATCCAACAATAAAATATACCAAAGAAATAAACAACGCAATCAACAAATGTACTCAACTTTTTTCTAATGTCAACAAATACACAACCACACGCAAAAGCACCTATTTTCACAGGCCTACCAAAAATGCACAAACAAGGAACACCTATTCGACCTCTTATAAATTACACAACAGCTCCAACATACAAAGTCTCCAAATTATTACAAAAAATCATAAAAAAACAACATAATAATAGAAAACAACAACAGTATAAATAACAACGCAAACTTAATAGACAAACTAAAAAACATAAACATATTACCAAACTACAAGATGATATCATTTGACGTCACAAACATGTACACCAATATACCAATTGACGAATCTATCAACATTTTAAAAAACAACTTTATAAACACAGCAACAATCAACAAACAACAAATAGAAGAACTAATATACAGGGTGATTCGCATAAGGTGTGACAAAAAGATAGGGTGTGTAGGTTTGACCTAGACAAGCAAAAAATCGTATGGGAGGGGGGGGGTCCATTTTCCCCCGTTTAGGCGGGAGGGGCCATTTAAGAAAAAAATCACTAAAAATGGAAAAAATATTATTTAAAAATAACGATATGATATATTAAGATATGTTGACGATACCTTTGTCATCTTCGACGGCACATATAGACAAATTGACATTTTAACTAAATATATAAATAACATCAACACAAAAGTAAAAGTAACAACAGAAATAGAAAAAGACGAAACAATAAACTTTTTAGACCTTAATATTACAAAAGTAAAAAAATCTATAGAAAACCAACAACAACCAATATAACAATAAATAAAAACTCTCACCACCCACACCAACAAAAAATGGCAGCATACAACTCACTAATCCATAGACTCCTCACCATACCAATGGACAAAAAAGAATACGAAATAGAACTCAACACCATAAAATGCATCGGACAAGCAAACGGATATAGCCCTTCAACAATAGACAAATTACACCGAAAAATGAAACAAAAACTAACAACAACAATATAACTGAGAAGAAATACACATCTATAACATATACCAACATCATACCACAAACATTACAATACCAATTTAAGAAACAGAACATAATAATATCATTTAAAACTAATAACAACATACAAAAAATATTAAAACCCAAAACAAAACCAAAAATAGAGACACTTCCAGGAGTATACAAAATCAAATGTAGCAACTGTGATAAATTTTACATAGGCCAAACAAGCAGAACTTTCAAAGAAAGATTTAAAGAACACATACCAAAACCCAACACAAAATCCACATTTGCACAACATTTAATTGAAAAACTAACAACAACAATATAACTGAGAAGAAATACACATCTATAACATATACCAACATCATACCACAAACATTACAATACCAATTTAAGAAACAGAACATAATAATATCATTTAAAACTAATAACAACATACAAAAAATATTAAAACCCAAAACAAAACCAAAAATAGAGACACTTCCAGGAGTATACAAAATCAAATGTAGCAACTGTGATAAATTTTATATAGGCCAAACAAGCAGAACTTTCAAAGAAAGATTTAAAGAACACATACCAAAACCCAACACAAAATCCACATTTGCACAACATTTAATTGACAACAATCATAACTACGACAACATAGAAATAAATTTAACACCATTACATATTTGCAAAAAAGGTAAATTACTGGATACAAAAGAAGAATATGAAATATATAAAGCTCATAAAATAGACAAAGACAACCTGCTCAATGATAAATTAATACTAAAAACTAATCCATTATTTGACACAGCAATAAAATACCAAGATAGAAAGAGAGAGACACAATAACAAAACAAAGTTACAAACCCACACAACACTTGGCCCCATTACAAAAAACCAACAGTTTCAACTCGCCCGATGATGGAGTTAACATCCGAAACGCGTCGCCCCAAAGTAAATTTATAAAAAGTTGTGAAAATTATTAAAAATTTTAAATAAAAAGTAAAAGAAGAACTACATTTCATTTTGTCTTTCCTTTATCTTTATTAAAAAAAAAAAAAAAAAAAAAACTATACAATTTGCTCCATTGGTCATTATCCGAAAAAACGCCTGGTGCGGTGATGTCTCTATCGCTGTCGCCAAAAAGGACCGAATGCGGAGTGAGTGGCTTAGGATCATCTGGGTTGATTGGTAGGTGGGTTAATGGTCTTCGGTTAATTTGTCCTTGAGCCTCAAGTAAGGCATTGACAAGAAATTCATCTCTAGGTACCACTCCCCTTAAATTAAACTCAATGCTGGGCTTGATGGACCTTATAAGGCGCTCCCATGCTCCTCCCATTCAAGGATGGTATGCGGGAGTAAAACGCCAGACTATGCCCTAATACTTTGCGCAGTACTCACTAAATGCGTTCTCCATCTCTCTTACGTCCTTTTCTAAACGGTTCTTCGTCCCCACAAAATTTAACCCATTGTCGCTATAGATGCTCTTTGTGACCACGCGATTAATCAGAAAACGCCGAACTTTCATCGTACATTGGTCTAAACTCAAGTCATTAAGCACCTCGATATGAACGGCTTGGAAACTTAGGCACTTGAATATCATACCATATCGTTTGGTTGTTCATCTTCCAAATTTGACGTACATGGCACCAACAGTCAACGCCAACATATGTGAAGGGTCTCAGTTCAAATGATAAACGTGCTTCAGGCAGTTGACCCATCAGCGGCATAGTAGCCTTTGCTTTGAGCCGTTTGCACATGCAACAGCTGGATTGCACTCTCTTGACCGCTCGGATATCTGAAATCGTTGCCTCGTTTCCCATATATGTAAATTGGCTTCATGATAATGCATTATAAATAGATCTACAAGTGGATGGTTTTTGTGAAAGATCGCTGGGTTTCGAGCAGCATATGAGACCTTTGCATTTTGGGCTCTGGAGCGTAGACGCAATGTTCCCTTGTCGTCTATGAATGGTGATAGACCTGATAAAAAATTACTGGGACCTAGAACTCGCTATGTTTGCAAACATGCATTCTCTTCCGAAAAACAATCCTGCTGAATCTTCCTGAACAGCCAATCTTGCGCACGAAAAATCTCTGACGGTTTAACGAATTTTTATCTATCTATAGGTCTCTATCTATAGGTCTTTAAACCGCAAGAGGAGAGCAAATACTCTTATTCCTAAGAAATACAATAACAAAGAATTTGTTATTGTCAAAAGTTTTTTGAGTTGAATTTAAGTCAAAAGACATGGAAGGATCAAAGATCCATGACCACAACTCTTAAAAATTGTTTGCGTTTCGCCCAGGTACGGCAGTGGGCTCATAAGGGTACGTGCAGCATCTAACTGAAGAGCCCACTGCCGTACCTGGGCGAAACGCAAACAATTTTTAAGAGTTGTGGTCATGGATCTTTGATCCTTCCATGTCTTTTGACTCTTATTCCTGAAAACCATCTTCCACTAAACCTTGGCTTGAACTCGTCATAAATTTTAAATGATACTCTTTTCGCATGCAAACAAACAGGAAATTTAGAAACGATTTCGGTTACCTCATCAACAGCTATGACTTTCCTGGTGCAATAGGCCAGCTGTTCCGAGGCAATTACAAAAATGTCGGCCCTGCAAACCATCTGCCGGATTCACCTGACAGCTCGATTAAATACACATGATCTTATGAGAGGTGACCCATAAGCTTCGGATTCAACGGACGCAACGCAAAAAGTAGCCCAACTTTTAACTTTTTGCGTCCGGCAGAAGAGAGACATGCGCAGTAAGAACCAATTTGAAATTTTCTCTCTGATGACATTCGCAGTAAGAACCAATTTGAAATTTTCTCTTCTGCTAACATGAGTGGTCTTGTTGAGTTGAGACACCGCAACGGATTCTATGGGTCACCAAAATCCGTTGTGTCCGGTAAAACTCACAGCTGTCAGGTGAATCCGGCAGCGAACGGACGCAACTGATTCTATGGGTCGGGGCCTTAAGGTTTTCTTCGAATTCTCAGGTGAATACGATGTGTACCTTGATGTCTTCTACTTGCATTAAAACTTTCACAAACTCCAGCCATTGCCGTCTTAGAATTCCGCTTATCGGTTCATCCCAATCAAATTCCTCCCGCCAAATTTCTTGCAAGATGTCTCGACCTTAGATGATAAAACAAGAAATAAGGCCTAGTGGATCGAAAATCCACATTATTGTTTTAAAATGTCTCTTTTGGATATTTCAGCCGTCGCGTTGGGTCAGATGCTATTTTTAAGTTTTCATCAGCATTGAACTGATAAATCAACATGTGCGAAGATGGATGCCAAAACACCTGGGAATTGGGATGGAAACTGGGATCCATGCTCACTAGACTCGCCTTTACGTTGGCCTCGAGGATTTGGTGGAACCTTGTTTTTGTTGACAATAATAACCATTGGAGCATACCAAACTCTAGCCCAGTCACGTTTCAGCTCTTCTTCTGTCGCAATTCTGACGTAACTCTTAGCCATCTGGTCACGCATATGCTAACAGTTTGTTTTAGTTTTATTCATCAATCAGATATAAACTATCTTATAGACTAACGATAACAAATGTAGAAATATATAGAGAAAAAAAAATGAGTAAATAAAAAATAAAAAGTAAAAAAAGTAAGTAAAAAAAAAAAAAATATGATACATATATGAGCAAAGCTAGTATATAACAAAGTAAAAGCAAGAAATGTACAAATTATATTATCAATTAAAGAACAAAACGCGTGACAATAGTTTCAATAAGCAGACATCTTGTTTTATTACACGGCATTTCAATGTTCCAACCAAGCTTCCAAACAACAAATCTTGTGAAATTTCTTTGGATGCTTTCTATTCTTCTGGAATGGGAGTTATAGTAAGGATTCCAAACTACACTACAATATTCCAATACAGATCTGACGTAGGAAGTGTACAGAGATTTAAGAGTATTAGGATCAGTGAAATCAGTGGAATTACGTTTAATAAAACCCAACATTGAGTTAGCTTTGGCAACCACGTATTCAATGTGTTTAATAAAATTAAGTTTTGAGTCAAAGATTATGCCAAGATCTCTCTTTTCATAAACTTTTTCAAGAATAATATTTCTTATTCTATATTCGAAGGAGATAGGTGAGAAATTTCGAATAAAAGAAAAACATTGACATTTCGATACATTCAAAGATAAGTAATTTTTTAAACACCAATTCAACAATCTATCAAGGTCTTGTTGTAAAAGAAAACAATCTTCTGCAGATTTTATACATCTTAGGAATTTTAGATCGTCCGCAAACACTAAGCGATGTGAATTCAAAAGAGCATCAGGTAAGTCATTAATAAAGAGAATGATTAAAAGTGGTCCCAGATGGCTTTCTTGGGGAACTCCAGATGACACAAAGAAAGATTTAGATTAGATCTAACACTGTCTATTAACACAGATTGAACTCTTCCTGTTAAGTAGGAAATTAGCCATTTAAGAATGCTGGATTGAAAGCCAAATTTTTCTAATTTGCCTATCAATATAAAGTGATTAACTCGGCCGAAAGCCTTGTCGAAATCCGTGTATATCACATCTACTGATAACCCTGCTCAAGCTTATTAAGAACGAAGTTTGAGAATAAAGTAAGGTTGGTTGTTGTGGACCTACGAGCTACAAATCCATGTTGAAATGGTATAACCTCTTTGAGCTTTGGCTTTTAACCAATCGATCATAAACAATTTTTTCAAAAAGTTTAGGAATTGTTGATAATTTACAAATCGGTCGATAGTTACATAATGTTCTGTTTAGAGCCAGATTTGTGTACGGGAATAATGAATGACTTTTTACATTCAGAAAGAAATTCACCCCTAGGAAGGGAGTTATTAAATATAAGAGCAGCAGGCTCAGAAAGAACTGCAGCACATTTTTTAAGAACAATTGACGGAGTTCTATCAGGCCCTGTGTTTTTGTCGCAGTTAAGTTTATTAAGTGCATTTTCAACTTCGGAAACACTTATATACAGGGTGTCCCGTACTTCGTGTATTATCCTTTGGGGTGTGATTCTTGGTCATATTCTAAGAAAAAAATTGTTTTACAGTAAAGCTCGATTCTCAACTTTGACATCACTTTTTGACAATTTAAGAAAAGGCTAACTTTGATGTTCCCTGACCTATGTTAAATTCGATATCTCTGTCAATAATAATGATAGAGACCTAATCTTAGACTTAATTTTTTGTTGAAATAACAGTCTTTAAGACTGTATTTAAGTTTTGCTTTGATTTTCAGATTTTTTTAAGTGGTGTTCAAATTTTCTTCCCGAAACAAAGTTTTGACTTTGAGGTAATTTTTTTGCAAAAAATGCCTGATAAACATAGAGTTTTTAGTTTGAGTTTTTACAGATGAACAAAGCAATAATAAAAAAAAAACTCAATAATAAGTGCACTCAAAAACCCATACATTTTATGATATTTGAAAAAACACAAAATGGGTAAAATTAAAAAAAAAAAAAAATTTTAAATTTGAGGTTTGCTTGAATAAAACAATAATATGGGCACTTTTAATAGTTTTTTTTTTGTATTTTATACAAATACAATTATAACAAGTGCTCAAAGAGAATTTGTTTTGAATGCATGCCAGAGCCCGTTTTTAAATTTCATTGTGGGTGTTTGTTCTCGATAAGTCTTGTCTTACTTGTAGTCTTGTAGTCTTTGAAAATGTATTTTAATTGGATTCCTTTAGGCTAAGGGTTGCCAGATTTTCAGTTAGGATAAAGTTTCTGGTATCTTCGTTGTGCTCTTCTTGAATTTACATTGCAAAAGTTATATAAGAAAAAAATGTCTGCGTAGGCACTATGAGCACTTGTTATAATTGTATTTGTATAAAATACATAAAAAAAACTACTAAAAGTGCCCATATCATTGTTTTATTTGTGAAGGAGTCACAGCCAACGAACTCTTTATTAATTGCTCTACAGCAATTCTAAGGTTGTCAACCCTCGACTCTACTTCGATATTTGATTCTATCACATTCTCCATTCAGTTGGATTGCATATGAATGCCTAACAATCAACATATTTATGTGTCATTATGGTGCATTGCACTTGAAACAATATGATCCCAAGTGGAAGGCCACTGGCGACCGGCAACGGTAATAAGAGATCTTATTGTTCTGACTGCATGCACTATAGTGCTGACATAGCAATAGTCTTTGGGGTATGAGTGTTTGCTTGTGCAATAGGTCATTGGCACTCTCCCGATAGAATGTGATAATGAAGTGGATCAAGTATCGAAATGTAGTCGATTATTCGATAACTAAAATGGGAAGAAGAAAATATTGTATAAATAAGGAATGTTTTTGAATAATAAAATCAGAGATCAATAGTGGAGACAACGAAGCACACCGAGTTTTATTTGATATTTGGCAACTCGCCTAAGAATACAAACTGGAATCTTCTGCCGTCATCTACAGCACTAACCTCCAATTTGCACTCTTGCAATAGAGGTCCGAGCGATAGCAAATACTGCTAAGCGATCGGTGCTGTAGTTGGCAAACATTACATATTCAAGCAAACCTCAAATTCAAAATTTTTTTTTTTTTAATTTTACCCATTTTGTGTTTTTTCAAATATTATAAAATTTATGGGTTTTTGAGTGCACTTATTATTGAGTTTTTTTTTATTATTGCTTTGTTCATCTGTAAAAAATAAAGAAACTCTGTTTATCAGGCATTTTTAGCAAAAAAATGACCTCAAAGTCAAAACTTTGTTTCGGGAAGAAAATTTGAACAAACAAAATCTGGCAACCCTAAACCTATGGAAGCAAAACTTAAATACAGTCTTAAAGATTGTTATTTCAACAAAAAGTTAAATCTAAGATTAGGTCTCTATCATTATTATTGACAGAGATATCGAATTTAACATAGGTCAGGGTACATCAAAGTTAGCGTTTTTTTAAATTTTCAAAAAGTGATGTCAAAGTTGAGAATCGAGCTTTACTGTAAAACAATTTTTTTCTTAGAATATGACCAAGAATCACACCCCAAAGGATAATACACCAAGTACGGGACACCCTGTATAACTGCCCAATATTAATCTGACCATCTATACATTGAAAGTCAACTGGTTGTTGATAAGTAGAAATTGAATAATTAAATCTAAAAAAATCAGCATTAATTCATTGAGCGCACTGCAAGTAGTACATCGCCTCCTTTATCAAGCCCAGTTGCTTGTGAAGAACGATCTTTGCGAAACACTGTGTAAAGTTGACTGCTAAACATTTCAGCGTTGTTGTGATCGTCATTTACTCAAGTTTCGGTGAGCGCAATAAAGTCGTAAAGTTGAGAAGATGATGAAAGTAGCATTTGTTGCATTTTTGTGCGAATGCCACTAATATTTTGTTAATAACCAAGAAACAAATTATTATTATTATTCATGTGTATAAGAGAGGCATTAGTAGAATTAAGATTTAGACTTGATTGTCACTGATTGATTAGAGATGAACGATGTGATGGTTGTTGTGGATGCATGGGTGATGATGGTGGTGGTGGTGGCTGGACGGTTGCAGGTTGTGTTTGTGTGAGAGAAATTATTGAAGATGAACTCTCTTTTTTAACATGATGAGCGATTTTTTTTATTTTAAAAATGGAACCCCAAGCAGAAGAGTTCATTACAGCCGATAACTGATCAGAAGGAATGATGATGATAGATGTTCCTGGGATACCTCTTCAGAATTCACTTCCCTTAGTGGATGAGAATCAATATTTTTGGATTTGTTGATGACGAGAGGAGAGCTTAAATCTCTTTCTCTAACAGAGTCTTTAGGATTTTTTGTTGCAGTTTTTCTTGGGGGAGAATTAGTATTTAACACCGATTTAAGAGTAGCAAGATCATTTTTCATTTCAGTCACACTATTTGAGAGTTCATAGAAACTTTTAAAGAAAGAAGAAATGTTCAAGTTAGCGCAAGAATTACACTTCCAGCATAGATTTTTATTCGTTATTGATTTGAAGTCAATGTCGGCTAAATCAACACAATCTTTGTGGAAATGTCGACCGCAGAAATAACCGCAATCGATGAATTCAATTTTTTTGGAACGTTTAATGACTAGGTTGCCATTAGCACAGCTCGTAGACATTATGAAATGACAAGTTAAGAAAATTCACGTCTTGCTCAGAGAGGTCAGAGTAGCGAACTGTAGCTGATTCAACCATTCCAGAAGTTCGGGCTTCTTCTGCAGAGACTTCTCTAAACTAACAAGTTGTTTTAGCCCCAAAGTGTAACTGTCAGGCAGCTCAACCTCATCTTTATCCCACAGTAGCCCAATCTCATATTGGTCGTCAACGCAGCATATGGTGCGTTCCATCACTTCTAACTCTTGCTACTAGGAGAACGAACTCCAAACTCCTCGGTGGAAAAATGACGTTTGACTAAATCATGAAGCTCCTCATCCTGCTTGCCAACACCGTGAAAATATGAAACTGAAGAGACACTTGGGGTGTGGGAGCAGGAAACGATGGCTTCTGGTTTCGTCACCACAAAAACAGTCCATCCAAGAAGTGTCTTTACTGCGTGTGGCTCATTATACTTTCCAGACCGCTGTCTGATACTACCCAGGTATTTCACCTGATCCAGCCCGAGCAGAATTGTTGGCTTCACATTCTTGAGTTCAGGTAAAGACAAATGTTTGAGATGGTCAAACTTCTTTAATGTTTTGACTTTGAGATCTTGACAAGGCAGCTCTAAGCCTTTCACTGTATAAATCCCCTTCAAAACGTGCCGTTTGCGTTTATTGACGCTAATGCGCATTGAGTCCTCAACTCTGCAAACTCCCTTTGTCGATTGAAGTGACAGTTTCTCCATTTCACCTTGCAACTCCAAATAATCAGAAACATCTTTCTCAATCATTGTTATTGCAGAACCGTCAATTAGGAACGCAAATGTGTCTTACGATTTATCTATCTATTTTTCCCGTAAAGACGTATTGGAACCACCTTAAACAATATTGGAGAGTTGGCTTTTAAATGAGACGAGTGAATTTGTGGTTTTGGCACAAATGGGTGAGCAACGGAACTTAAATTTGACGTTGGCATAGATGGGTGGAGCAAGGAGTGATGTGATTTCGAACACCCATTAGGTTAGGTTAGGTGGAAGTGGCTGTCAGCCAATGAGTACATTGCCTGACACACTTAGGCCACAAGGGCCCATTGTGATACCACAGAGATCAGCAAACTAATCACCTACTGATCTCAGAAACCCGATGTAAGATTAACGAGTTAATCACTTATTAATCTTCCATTACGGGACTAGCCGGTTAATCACCTGCTAGTCGAACCACGCGGAACTTTTAATGTATTTCGAAAGACTTTTAGGGTCTATGTAAGCTAAGTCGCTAGTATCATCGAAGAAGAATTCACCGAGATGAGTTTTCCTCCTGTCAAGTAGTGCAGGGCATGAGCAAAGAAGGTGTTGAACGGTTTCTTCCTCCTCCTCGTCCATGCAGCTTCTGCAGAAATCATTGGAAAACACACCAAGTCTTTTGGCGTGTCTCCCTATTATACAGTGTCCCGTAAGAACACCTATGGTAGAACCTAGATACAGGCGGTTCGGGGCTAACAAACTCTTCGAGCGTTTTGAGTCTACACACGGCCAAACTTTTTTGGTTGCAAGGCAGTTGATACTCTCACTCCATCTAGTGTTTGTTATCCTTGAAGCGTCTTGTCTAAGTAGGTATTTACATGTAGCGATAGGTACACCTATGGTGTTCCATTCTGAGCGTAGGGAAGTGGTCGTGCCCTTTTTGGCTAGTTCGTCTGCCATACAGTTGCCTGATATGTCCCTGTGCCCTGGCACCCATGAAAGGTGAATGTTTAACTGATTTGACATCTCCCTCAGAGACATCTGACAATTTTGTACTGTGATGGATTTTGTAGAGACAGAGGCAAGAGATTTAAGGGCAGCTTGGCTGTCTGAGAAGATTCGAATATCCGTGGAGGATATGACGTTTTCTTTGTGCCAAGACAGCACCTCCTTAATCGCCAGAATTTCCGCTTGGAGCACACTACATATATCGAGTAGGCGGAAGAAAACACTGAGGTTCAGTTTTTCTGAGTAGATTCCATTTCCCACACCATCGCGGGTTTTTGAACCATCATCGGTGTAAGAGTGTATTGCTTCATTTTCCAAAAGAGTGCCATTTTCCCAAGCTTCTCTTGAAGGTATGGTTACTTGGAAATTATTGTCAAACACCAACTTGGGGGTGGTGTAGTCGGATCGATTCGGTAAGAATCTAAAGTTATCTAGAATGGTAGTGTGGCCGATTTGATTATTGGTCCACTGTGATGTAGCTCTGAGTCGAGTAGCTGAGCTAGCTGCGACTTGTTGGCTGTAGATATCTAGGAGTGTGAGATCTAGTAGTACATTGAGGGCGTCCGATGGGGTTGTCCTCAGTGCACCACTAATACACAGACTAGCCGTTATTTGAGCTTTGGCCAGCTTGTTGTAGTTGATCATCTTGTCTAGTGCTGTCCACCAGACTATCACCCCGTATGTAAGTATCGGGCTTATTACCCAGGTAATTAAAAAAGTGATTTGGGGGGAGAATCCCCATTTCCCACCAATGGCTTTTTTGCAGGAGAAGAGTGCCACGTTGGCTTTACTTACTCTTTCCTCAATATTGGTTTTCCAGGTCAGTTTTTTGTCAAAAATGAGACCTAGATATTTAGCCTGATTGGGCAGTGTAAGAGTTACCCCTTTAATAGTTGGGGGTCTGAAGTCCCCAGTCTGAAGTCAGTCTGAACACCCATTACATCTTTTACCTTGCGAACAATTTCTCAGTCTATATTCAACTGGGCTCAAACATTTGAAACAAATTCTTTTATCTTTGGCAAAGGTCTGCGAACACCACACTCTACTAAAGCATGATCGTCCCTGCCACACTTTAAGCAACTATGCTCTCCGGCCCGTGTTAGTACCCTGCGCGATGAACTTGGGCAATTTGCCTTTTCAATGGTAGACGGCGTTTTTGTTAGCTCCGGGTGTAGACTATATAACCTCTTCGTCAAAAACGCTGCGAAGTCTTCAAGGTTTACATCAGGTTTGTTCGACGTTAGGCTGTGTACCAAGACATCTTCCCTACCGTAAATATCACGCAACGAACTCATAATAGCTTCGGCGTCTGAAGTGAGTTGAAAGCTTCACCAGTGAGTGCTTTTCGCAAACGAGCAACGTTTTCCTTTTTACTGTACCTACCCTCCTCTGTCGTGGATCGAAAAACGGATTCAAAGTGGGGCCATTCCTTTCTATCGTGACCCGAAAATGGCGGTAGGTCTTAAACTTGGGTGCGGTTCAAAATTGTTAGCAAGTTTGCCATGTCTGACTGATGCCAAGGACTGTCTTGATAGAATACTTTTTTTGCAGTACGAAAAGTATCGGAATTGTCCGAGTTATTATTCAATACCGTTGAATAAGAAATATTAGACGACTTTTCAACAATTTGTTTGTGTCGTTTACCAATTTTGCGAATCGCCTCTATTTTCTCGCTGGCTAAACCAGATTTTGCCTTGACTTTGCTTCACTTTGAACGAAAACTGAAGTAGCTGTCACCAACTTCGATTTAAGTTGATCCATTTCAGCTTTGAGTGAAGCAATCTCGTTTCCTCTCTGATCGATTGTCGATTGCGCTACGCTTGCTGCGACGCGACGATTAGAACATCAAGCGCTTCAGACAAATCATCAGCCTCACCTTCACCAGCAACAACATCTACATCATCGGACCTTTCCCTATTGACGCGCTCAGCAACATCATCGCAATCATCAGTGCGACAAAACCAAGGTGTTGCTGTGTCAAGCATTGAAGGATTAAAATCAGCTCATTTGTAGTGCCACCATTGTAGCATGAATTGATTTTATTTGCTATACAAAATAAACTTCAAATTAATACAAAGTACATACATATATACAATATATTGAAACTTACATATAGGTATACCAATTACAATTTTATGCCTTAAGTCAGCGTAACTTAATGGTGGAGGTGGTTTCTCTGCTGTGGTTTCTACCGGAATCTGGAATGATGGAGATGACGTTAAAACAGCTGCCACCGCATGGCCGATCCGAATACTAGCGTAATTAATTTTCGAAGAGAAGTGTTGAGGTTACAATATATTTTCGAACAGAAGTGCTGGGGTTACCAATTTATTATTGTGGCACGATGACAACCAGTAAATAGCTTTAATAGAAGTATACTCTCATAAACGATTTCTTGATATCAAGTTCGGATCGTGATAGAATCTATGGGCCTTCCTTTGACGGTGAGTCGAACTCAAAGAAATTGGATAGTTCCAGTTTCCAGATCAACGAAAACAACGATATTGTCATTGACGGAAAAGTTGCTTCCGGAACAAATCATCTACCCGAGCTTGTTTTACATAAAAAGCCACGCAGGGATATTTGTACAGCTGAGGATTGGCAGCAGTATAAACAAATTTAAGAAAAAAATCATGCGATCACTCGAAAAATCATGACATAAACTCACTCTTTAAGGGATATTAAAAGCAAACTATGAAAAAGAAAATTGGAATAGCATAAATCAGTAGCTCACCTACAATGTTCGTCTGAAATAACGAACATCGTCTGATATAATGTGCATTGGGATAACCCAAATGAACTTGTAGATAAACAGAGACTACTAATTACAGAAAGCGGTGGATAGTAATAATAATAAAAATTAGATAAGTTCATAAGTTTATTAGCAAGTTCGGAAAGAGGTCTACTCAACTGCATAGTAGGAAGGTTGGGCTTCAAGAACCTCCTGGTGATGGACTTAAAAGAACGATGCATGGTGATTTTGATATGGAAGGGAAATGCGTAAGCCATATTGGCAATCCTATCATGCAACATCAAGCAGTAAAAAAGGTATATATAGAGTATAGACGATAAACTGAACGACAAAGAGAAAGCCTTCAAAAATATATGATGATGACTTATTTCAATATATGTCTTATTTCAATCAACATGAGTTGCTTAAGGAGCATTATGAAAAGTTTCTTGAAAATATTTCTTTCTTAAGTAATTTTAAGGACGTTGTTAATTCGACTTACGGATGTCATTTTACATTAGTGTTTGGTCTTCAAATGCGAAATTGGACCAGGTACTTGTGCGTTTAATATGATTGAGGATCATGTAAGCAGAGATCAAAAGATTATGAGTTTATATAAAAGATTGAAATAAATGCAATTATTATATGCATAATGTATAAAACTATTCAAAAAGTTTTTTTATTCTTCTGTAAAGTTAGTAAAATACAAGTTGTTGAAGCACTTCACAGCTCGACAAGAAAGAATTTGAATCGACGTAGGGTTGCTTCTTGCTTTCAAAGGCTTAAATGATTTATTTTATTTTATTTATTTATTTATTGCAAAGAAAAAGGTAGTACAAAAAGAACTATATTCTTATAATGAGTACTTGAAAATAGTATTTAATTTTTAGGTCAGGAGTGCAATTTAAAAATTTATTTAATTCAATTTACATAAAGCAATAAGTGAAATTCAAAAAATGGTTAGCTTAAAAAAGATTTAAAGAGAAAGAGAGTCAGCAAAGAAAAAGGGAATAGAAGAGAAGAGAGAGAGGAAAAGAAATAATGTAAAAATTTATTGAGAAAAAAGACTTGTGTTATTTGTTGTTTTAACATATTCATAAAGAGATTTTTTGAAACTTCGATGGGTGTTACAATTTCGAACAGACAAAGGTAAAGAATTCCATAACTTAATAGGTTGACAGAAAAATAACCCTTTGCTTTCCAAGTAGTTAAAAGTAGACAAATTAATATGATTTGTTCTGGTTGAGGCAGCAAAATTAATTTTTCTAAAAAGGTACACTGGTTCTTTATTTATTATTACATTGTGTAGTAAGATGCAGGTTTTACAGTTTAGAAACTCCTTAAGTGACAATCCCAAAAGTTGTTTGCTAAACATGGATACGTGATCAAAGCGGCGTACCTAATCTAAAAACATATCGCACAATTGTATTGTAAGCTACTTGCAACTTTCTCATTGAAATTGAATCAAGGCAACTGTATATTGTGGCACTATAACTGATTATGGGAATCAACAGAGTTTTTCCCACTCTCATTCTAGTAGCTTGAGGTGTAAAATCAGCTGAGACATTGAGTTGTCTTATACCACCATATATCGATTTAACAATAGAATTTACGTTATTTGCACCTGACAATTTGGAGTTAACGTGAAATCCAAGGCTCTTTGCAGTGTCAATATACGGTATTGTTTTGGAAGATAATGTGATAGAAGGCTAATACGATGAGTCTATCTTGTGTTTGGAGAAGATAATGCTTTTTGTTTTATCGGCGTTTAGGGTAAGCTTATTATTTCTCGCCAAGTTATCAATTTCCTGCAAATCTTCAATCATACGACAAACACACTTACACAGTCCTCAAAAAGGCCAATGCTACTAGAACTGCGCATCATCTGCAAAAATTTGCATGGAAACGTTTTTGCAAACATTTGGCAGATCATTTATAAATAATGAGAATAATAAGGGTCCCAAAATGGATCCTTGAGGAACACCTGAGCTTATAGTCATAGGCTCTGAGCTTTGGTCACCCAGTCGAACTATTTGGGTCCTCTCTGATAAATAGCTTTTGATTAACAATGTAGAGAAACGGCTAAAACCAAAAAAAATAGACAGCTTAGTGCAAAGAATCTCATGATCTACGCTATCAAAAGCCTTTGAAAAATCCAAAAGGCACAGTATAGTTAAGTTATTTTCATCAAACTCAACCCTAATGTCATACAGAATTTGTATTGTTGCTGTCACACAACTGTGCTTGGATCTGAAACCAGACTGGAAAAGGATAAGAAGATTGTTTACGATTAAATGATTATTTATTTGGTCACGAATAATAATTTCCAAAATTTTTGGAAAAGCAAGGTAGAATACTGATAGGCCTGAAATCTTCAGCACTTTTACATTTTGAGTTTTTAGGTATCGGAATTACCTTTGCCCTTTTGCAAGATGTCGGAAAATTGGATGTTGTTATACAGAAATTTAGAATATGTGTAAGAGTAGATAATATGTATGGCAAAATGAGCTTAATAAACTTAAGCGGAATTTCATCAACACCCACAGCATTTGATTTAATATTATTCACTGCTTTAAGAGCATCAACTTGTGTAACACACAATATCTCAAAAGGTGGAACACTATTTGGTCTTTCTAAATTCATTGAGCAAGAATTTGTTGTTTGTCTCTAGTCAGTTTGGGATGAGGAGCCATGAGAGAGAAAATACCCGTTAATTTGATTTGGATCTAAGACACATACGTTCTTATTTGATTTACTCAGGATACCCATACCACATCCATTAATATTTTTCCACAATTGCCTGCTAGGTAGATTTAGGTTTAATTTGAACGAGTAATATCGCGCTTTTGCTCTTTTTATTTGATTTACAACCGAATTTCTGATATTTTTGAAAGCATTCCAATTAGTTGTACTTTTATGTCTCCTCCAACGAGAATAACATCTGTCCCTTTCATTGATAAGATTTTTTATCACATTGTTAAACCAAGGGATACGAGAGTCTACCGAACGAACAGTTTTAATTGGAATATGGTTATCAAAGAACCTCAAGATTAAAGATTAAATAACTTCAACTTTAACATCCACAGAGGGAAAATTCAAACACAAATTCCAATTCAAACACAGATTCCAAGCAAATGTCATAGGTTATAAAAATTAAATCATGATAAGATGGGATACCTGGTAGGCTTAGCTGATCAAACAACAGGATTTTATCATAATTTCCAACAAAAAAAAAAACATCAAGCAAACTCGGTATGCAGTTTGGGCGGAAGTGTGTTGGAAAAGTTTTGTTTACTATTTCAAGGCCACACATAGCGCATTTATCAAAAAGAGAAGTGGGAGCAACACTATAAACAAGTAAATCCTTATTGAAGTCACCACATATTATTACGTCAACATAAATGGAACTAAAATCCATCAATTTTGAGAAAAAGGAGTCTAAAGGGAATTGTTTATGAGGATTATAAACACAGCCTAGTAAACATTTGTTAACATTGTCAAAAATCTCAACAAAAATGTTTTCGATATTATCCAATTCATTCGAGGTGCTTGTAACACGACATGAATAAGAATCCTTACAGTAGACTGCAAACCCCACCACCTCGTCTCGATAACCTGTTATTACGATAAAGGGTATAACCAGGATCATCAACTAAAACATTAGATAACTCAGGCTTTAACCAGGTTTCTGGTATACAGAAAGCATCAATTGGACCATTAGAAAAAGATATTTGATTTTATTAGATTAGATTAGATGAATCTTTATTGGTACTAAAAAATTACATCGGTACAATTTTAATACAGATTTTTAAGCATGGCTTATAAGCCGTCTGCCGGTAAACTTATAAAAGATCTTGAAGAGATAACAATTTTAGTTTATTTAAAATAAAAATTATAATTTTGTGAATTTATCTTTTCTTGTTAAATTAGTTATACAAACACAAATTTATTTATTTAATAAAAATATAAATTTGTTTAATAAAATATAAAAAAAGAGAAAAAAGTAATTTAACATAAAAAAATTATGATTTTAATGAAAAGGAAAAAAGAAAGAAGCAAAAGAAAAAAGAGAAATGCAAAGGGGAAAAATATGTTCTGGTTACAATAGTTAAAGTGAGCTTTTAGTTTAGCTAAAACAAAATTAAGTTGTCTGTATTACTCACGACAAATCCAAATAAGTATTTCTGTAGTTCTTTGCATGTGAAATATATCCTACCATAGCAACTTCCAACCATACTCTCCATTTAAAATGCTTTGACTTTCTTCTAACGTTAGAGAACTCTTATTAAAATAGAGTCGCCGTATTTCTTGCAAAATAGGACAAACAGCTAGAAAATGAAAAATGTCTTCGTTTTGCCTAAGATTACACAGTGAACAAGTAGGATTAATATCTGTTCGATATGGTCTAAAATTAAGTTCTAGAATTTCCGTTCTAATTTTAAAAATAAGACTCATATCGGAGATAGAAAGGTCTCTTCTAAAATAATTATTCTCGCGTAGATTCAGATTTAAATTTCGATAAAAAATCCTGGAAGAAGATTCCCTCGCTCTTTCAATATGGGTTTGGTACAAACTTTCGTCTTCCACTTTAATACAGTCATACAAAATACTTCGCCAATCTTCTACGTTATTTAGACTCAAGCTCATAGGAATATGATGTGCCGAAGCGAGATCTAGCCAGTTTTTGAAAGGAGTATAACCACAGCGAAGAGAAACTAACAGTAATTTTTTATGCAGATTGGTGCTGGGTCTTTTCATTATTTTGGACAAGAAATCTGCGCTAGCTTTCAAATTTTTTAAGTATATTTGTGGTAGACCGGACTCTACATAAATAGCGTAGCTGGGAGTATTTGCAGGTAATTTAAATATTCTTTTAAAAAAGTATCTCTGGATTGTTTCCATTTCTTCCATCCATTGGAATCCGTACATTTCATTGCCATAGCAGAAGCAGCTTTTTATTGTGGCATCAAATACTTTGAACTTTGAAGTCTTATCAACAAAGGATTTCGCAAAAAATTGAGACCACATAGTATTGATTGCTTCTTTAGCAACTGCCAGTTTTTCTTTTATGTGAGCCTTAATACTCAGATTGTGTGAGATTACGAAACCGAGATATTTAAATTGATCCACAACTTCAAGATTCCTACCGTCTAGTGTCCAGATCCTTAAATTTCTATCGGAACGACTTTGAGATCTAAAAACCATAACCTTAGATTTGGTAGAGTTAATTTTGAGGTCCCATAGATCACAATATTTTTTTAGCTTATTTATTTGCAGTTGAAGTGTCACCGGGTCATCAGCAAAAATAACCAAATCATCAGCATATAACAGCAATTTCACAAATACATCTCCAAAAAATACTCCCCCTGGTAGATTATTCTCAATATCGTTGATAAATAAAGCGAACATTAAGGGGCTTAAGACACATCCTTGTGGGACGCCCGATTCGGAACTAAATTGTCTTGATTGGTTTTCACCACAGCATACTGTTGCAGACATATTAAGTAGGAGATGTTCGTAGACCCTTATGAATTTAGTTGACACCCCAATTACTGACAGTTTATAAAGCAGTGACCTTCTATTAATGGTGTCAAATGCCGCTTTAAAATCTACAAAAAATGTATATAAAGGTTTTTTTTTATCAATAAAGCGCCTGGCTATGGTAGTAAGTGCAAAAATGTGGTCTACAGTTGAGAGATTAGCTTGAAAGCCAGCTTGGAAAGGACTTATTAGGCTATTACAGTGCACCCATCTTGACAGTCTGAGGTAAAGCATTTGAGTGAAAAGCTTTCTCAAGGAGCATAGTACCGAAATTCCTCTGTAATTTTCAGGTTGATTTGGGTCACCTTTCTTAAAAATAGCAGATATTTTAGCCAAGTGAAAACAACTGGGAAAGGATTCCTCATGAAACATTCTATTCAAAATTTGTAAAATGAGTTCTAAGAATTCAGGCGTGGAGTTCTTGTAAAATTCTATTGGGATACCATCTGCTCCTGGCGCTTTGTTATTTTTCATTTTGATTTTATCTACATGCGCAGGTAAGCTTTGCGCATTAACATGACAAACTTTGAAACCAAAATACTGATTAGAAAGAACTTTAGCCATTAGTCTGCAAGAGTTATATTCATTCATTTGACCTGTTCTATTCAAATTCATCAGAAAAGAAAAAATCAAAAACAATTAAAGTATCAAAAAACCACAGTAGATTAAATGTAAGTAAATTCTAGACTGAAAGAAAAAGAAAAAAGAAGAAAAGTAGAGAATAAAATAAAAATATGAGAGATAAGTAAAGAAAACTAGGAAGATAATATGAGAAATATGTTTGGCAAAAGAATAAGTTGACAAAAAGCAATTTAGTTTTGGGAAAAAAATGATATGATTTAAGTGAATTGACAAATATTACATAATATAATTTAAAGAACTGCCTCAGTTTCCAAAGTAAATTGCCCTTGTTGTTGTAAGCCTTGCTCTTTTTCTTCATCCGCTATCAGTTTATTAATCTCCTCAATCGTGTTTACATTTTTGTTTTGGGTTTGTTGTATACTCTTTATGTAAACTAATCTGCCAATAGTGATCAGATTTGCCAGTTTATTAGTTTTTTTAAGAGATCGGGCATAATTGAATATTAGCTTGTCGTGTGCTGAAAGACTTTCCGAAATAAAAAAAGCTTGCATCAGTCCCTTGAATCCAATGTTTGATAACGTAAGTTGGTTGGTGTTGAATTTGATGAAGGTGTACAATGATTTAATCAGTGTTCTCCGCTCATATATATTCGCGAGCTTTACGATAACAACTGGTGTACTTTTGTGTGGTTTGTTTAATTTTTGTTTAGAGTGCACTCGGAAAATATGTATCAATTTGGGCAAAGGTGTAGATAATGACCCCACCCCCGGAGGGCTCATTATGGGGTGGGGTAAAGTCGGGGATGGTAGAGGGTGCCCCCGCAACAACCTTCAAGTGCAAATAGGTGGCGGTCACGCCCCCCAAAAAAGTTACACCCCCGCATTTCATGAAATTTGATGAATTTGATGAATTTTATAAAATTTACAGGAGTTCCTTCGGCGTGGGGAAAAGTTGGAGAGGGTAGAGGATGTCCCCCCCAACATCCACATAGTGCAAACACGTTGCATTTACCCACCCCATTCGAAAAAGTTATACCCCCCATGTCAGAAAAATTGCTGAATTTAACAAAATTTATTTCATCAGCACAAAATTTGTTTGGGGATGGGAGAAACATGGTGGTGTTGGAGGGTGCCCCCTAACAACTTCAAAGTGCAAACAGGTGGCGCTCAACCCCTTCAAATTTTTTTATTTTAATAATAATAGCCAAAAAATCGCTCGAATTTTTCACTATTCATTAGTCATTATTCACACATTTACCTAACTATTTTTTCCAAATATTTACCAAAAGTCCAATTTTGTATAGTATATTCATTTCATAATAGTTCATGCCATGCATTTAGGA
This sequence comes from Melanostoma scalare, assembly GCA_949752695.1. Lineage (NCBI taxonomy): Eukaryota > Metazoa > Arthropoda > Insecta > Diptera > Syrphidae > Melanostoma > Melanostoma scalare. The sequence goes on along the minus strand of OX456985.1, from coordinate 100,047,465 downwards.
TTGCAGATGAAAACGACGATAACTTTTTTTTTTGTTTTCGACAAGCCAGTTGGAATCGTGGAGGAATTGCGAGTTCATGTTTTGAAGCGGGGTATTCAGAGATAAATAAAATAAAATAATGAAAATGAATAAATGAAAAAAAAATGAGTATAATCTAAGTTCCTACCTCCCAAGTTTTTCATTAATTTTACTGATCAAACTAAGCCAAGAAACTGACCTACATTTAAATCACATAAATATCAAGTTTTTCACATCCGCAAAAACACAAGATAAGAAATATCGACCCTACAACATCTTCATTATTTGTAATTATCTGTATTTATCTCAGCAAGCTAACTGACAAAAAAAAGTAACCGTTTTTCTTACTTTCCGGACTTGACACAATACATATTTCTATTCTCAACCCATCAACCCAAATTATCTGTTTGCATATCTCATAAGAGGATAAAAAGCGACAATTGACTGCGTACTCAGTTTTCGATTTGGAGTTGATTTGAACGATTTTGTGAAGTATTGAACTTTGGTGTTTTTCGTTGCTTGAAAATCATTCATATGGGGGGCACTTCGAAAGGGGGGTCGCGACAAAATATCTTTTTGGATATCTTGGGAACGACAAATTTACGACAATTAATGGCGTACTCAGTTTTTGATTTCGAGTCGATTTGACCATTTTAGGGGGGTGGTAGTGCTAACTTTGTGTCAAGTTAGCACTACACACTACTCTTTTTAAAATACTATCCGAAAGGGGGGCGCGACAAATTATCTGTTTGCATATCTCATGAGAGGATAAAAAGCGACAATTGACTGCGTACTCAGTTTTCGATTTGGAGTTGATTTGAACGATTTTTTGAAGTATTGAACTTTGGTGTTTTTCGTTGCTTGAAAATCATTCATATGGGGGGCACTTCGAAAGGGGGTCGCGACAAAATATCTTTTTGGATATCTTGTGAACGACAAATTTACGACAATTAATGGCGTACTCAGTTTTTGATTTTGAGTTGATTTGACCATTTTAAGGGGGTGGTAGTGCTAACTTGACGCGTCAAGTTAGCACTACACACTATTTTTTTTTAAAATTGAAGAGCTAAAATTTTTTGGTTTTCACGATTAATCTACGACAAATTTACGACAGTTAATTGCATACTTAGTTTTTTGTTTAAGATCGATTTGACGGATTTGGGGGGGTGGTAGTGCTAACTTGACCGTCAAGTTAGCACTACACACGGTTTTTTTTTAAAAAACGAAGAGCGACAAATTTTTTGTTTTCACGACAAATTTACGACAATTAATTCAATTAACAAACTATGAAAATTTTGAAGTGGTAGTGCTAACTTGACGGACATCATATATAAATATTCAAATCCTCACGCAACTTCAGCCAACAGGTCGGACTTAGGAAGCAGTTCCTAGAGACAATTTTCCAGTTTATCTTTGATTGAATTATGTTTTCCTTTTTTTCAAAGCTATACAATCACATTGTCTTATAGCACTTACTGCAGACCACTATTCAGCTCCACACTTCAATTATTATAATGATTATGGTGCAGACGTCGCCGTCGGTGGTTTTTCAGAAATTCACTCTTTTATTCAATTTTCCATTCGATTTCAAATTGAACAGGTTTCAAACCAGAGTTTAAATATTTGTTCAGCACTATAGCAGAATCTATAAAAGAATCGCAGTATAAATAGTTCTAAGGAAAAATTCTCTCTTCACATTTCTTATGATTTCATAGTTTGTATTTTTTCCGTTTGTAACTAAATATTTTTAGACCTATAGGTCGATAGCCCATAAAAACTAACAAGCAAAACTAACATTGTGGGTAAAAGCAAGAATTACAAAATATTGAAAAGAAATTTTTTCTATTTTTGGGATAATTGGCTGCTTATGCAAATTTCAAATGATTTTAAGATAGAATTAGTCCAATCAATGATTTACTCGCTTTGAAGTAAGTTAGATTAGGTTGAAATGGCTGTCAGTTAAAAACAACTGACACACTTAGACCTATATTAAGGTCCATTCTGATACCATAGAAGATTGTGAGTTAGCACCTCATTTAACAAAACCAGTTGGAGCTTTTAATGAAACTATAAATTTTAAGGGGATCTGTGTTCGCCACTATGATCACCAAAGAAAAATGTTCCTGGATGCAGTTTCCAGCAGAGGAGGTGAAGTAACTTAATCAATATTTAAATGCAAAACTGCAAATCCGAAATATTGTTTTTAAGGTAATTTAAAGCAATTTATCATCAACTTTGGCAGCAAACTCTTAATTACAGCAGATAAATTTGAAAATTATTGAGTCCCTTCCCATTTATACTTATCAGTAGGACCAACAATTTTAAAGTTACCTATGTCACTTTCCAATGGACGGAAAGAACCGGCCAGGGGCAATCTTAAACCGTTCCATACTGCTGCTGTTTGCAATTTTATTAAATGTTGAAGTATCGGCAATATTTGCCACTTCCTTTATTCTATCCTTGATAGAAAACCTACTAGTTACATACGCGTAAAGCGAATTGGCTGAAATCTTGTTTGCCAAATTTTGGGAAATTAGATTCCAAACTATATTTTTCTTTGATACAATCGGGTAAAATAATACGTTCCGCAAACTGCAGAACAGCATCAAAAAATGTATCATTATCAACACTTAAGGGACGACCGCGACTAATCATTGTTCCACTCATTTTTAGCAAAAACAAAAAAGAACAGAAAACACAACACTGTATTAGAACTTTAAAAGTAGAAGTCTCTATCTCCGTTTTATAATCGTGCAAATCACGTTTTTATTAATTGTCTTAAACGCAGTAACAGTTTTCTTGCACAGTTGGTGAATAGCTTTTTCAAAATTCAAAAATATAACACTATCACAACTGTTTTGAGAATTAATATTTTTCAAAAACGCTTAAAAGTTTTAAGTCTATTCTTCACCGTACTTGCACTTCTTTACTGCTTAAAATATCAGAATAAAGTGAAGTTATATCATGCAAATTCGAATTCCTACAACCAAAGGCCTAAGGACACATTGTTTACGCGAAAATAGTAGTATATCTAAATACAAAAAAAAGGTTTATGGTGCACCTAAGTATGTAACTGTGTGATAACGAAGAGATAAAGTTATATGATGCAACCGAATTATTTAACAAGTATTTATTACCTTTTCAATTTTCACACATTGCATAGCCAGAAATCTGCATGAGTACACTAATTTGCAAAAGTAGATCAACAATTTTAAAATAGACAGCACGCCAATCCATCTTTGAAAAGGACCGTCATAAAACCACATTTTGTTAAGGAAACGCACAAGAGGGCAAATAATAGGTTTATGACCTGTCTTGAACAAAAATCTATTTTTTTCATTTAAAAGTAGGCGTAGAAGTTATATGAAAATATTCGCAAACCTATCCATTCATAGATTTGCTTTGCTTTGGAAAAACCAAACACCAATATCATATATTTAAAAAAGGAACTGCAATAAAAAGATATATCATTGAGGAAACGCACAATAAAGTAAGTAATTAGTTCAGGATCTGGTTTCTACAAAAATCAATATTTTTCATTTAAATGTAGGCGTATACTTTAGGACAACTCCCTAAAGTATTCGTGGGTCTACCCATTCATAGTCTTGCCTTGCTTCGAGGAAAAACCAAACATCAATATCATATTATTTTAAAAACGGACGAGTTATTTATGTACTTAGGTATATGTAGATGTTTAAAAAAAAAAAAAAATGAGAAGAAATTTTAATCGATATAAGTATAATGTCAGTCTCCATTGGTTTGACTAGAGGAAACTCTCATTTGGAAAACAAATGGAACACCTAAAACTGTTACCGTTCAGTTAAACTTGTGTTTGAATAAAACGGATAATGAAAAATATTTTTAAAACAAAATTTTCTCTTTGACTCTTTGACTTTGACTTGAGATTAAGATTTCGCTTCTTGAATGAATTCTCACTTCAAATCGAGTGGTTGTCACTTTTCTCTTCTCAAAATAATGAGAAGAAATCTTTTTGCATTTATGGAACGGTTTAAGATTGCCCCTGGCCGGTTCTTTCCGTCCATTGGAAAGTGACATAGGTAACTTTAAAATTGTTGGTCCTACTGATAAGTATAAATGGGAAGGGACTCAATAATTTTCAAATTTATCTGCTGTAATTAAGAGTTTGCTGCCAAAGTTGATGATAAATTGCTTTAAATTACCTTAAAAACAATATTTCGGATTTGCAGTTTTGCATTTAAATATTGATTAAGTTACTTCACCTCCTCTGCTGGAAACTGCATCCAGGAACATTTTTCTTTGGTGATCATAGTGGCGAACACAGATCCCCTTAAAATTTATAGTTTCATTAAAAGCTCCAACTGGTTTTGTTAAATGAGGTGCTAACTCACAATCTTCTATGGTATCAGAATGGACCTTAATATAGGTCTAAGTGTGTCAGTTGTTTTTAACTGACAGCCATTTCAACCTAATCTAACTTACTTCAAAGCGAGTAAATCATTGATTGGACTAATTCTATCTTAAAATCATTTGAAATTTGCATAAGCAGCCAATTATCCCAAAAATAGAAAAAATTTCTTTTCAATATTTTGTAATTCTTGCTTTTACCCACAATGTTAGTTTTGCTTGTTAGTTTTTATGGGCTATCGACCTATAGGTCTAAAAATATTTAGTTACAAACGGAAAAAATACAAACTATGAAATCATAAGAAATGTGAAGAGAGAATTTTTCCTTAGAACTATTTATACTGCGATTCTTTTATAGATTCTGCTATAGTGCTGAACAAATATTTAAACTCTGGTTTGAAACCTGTTCAATTTGAAATCGAATGGAAAATTGAATAAAAGAGTGAATTTCTGAAAAACCACCGACGGCGACGTCTGCACCATAATCATTATAATAATTGAAGTGTGGAGCTGAATAGTGGTCTGCAGTAAGTGCTATAAGACAATGTGATTGTATAGCTTTGAAAAAAAGGAAAACATAATTCAATCAAAGATAAACTGGAAAATTGTCTCTAGGAACTGCTTCCTAAGTCCGACCTGTTGGCTGTAGTTGCGTGAGGATTTGAATATTTATATATGTGCACATGTGTATGGTTGTAGAATGAAAGTAAAAACTAAAATTAACTCACCGCGATCAAAGTATAGTCCTGCTTTTGTCACACTTCCGAACCCATCAATGTCGTTGTCAGACGGTGGAGTATCGAAACAACGTTATAAAAAAAAGAAGAAAAAAAATATTTACAAATCAAAACCAAAATAAATCTAGTCAAAAGGATACGAATCCGGAATGAACACTAGGTATTCAGGAATCAATCCTTGTGAATAGTTTGAACTTACTTTTCCTCATGAACACAACATTGAGAACCTCACCTGAAACGAAAAGTATGTAATTTAAAATCATAGCCATGCAAAATACTGGCCCATGGAACCATCTGATCGCCACGAATAAAAGTTATTACCCACCTAGAAGTGAATTAAACTAATACAAAGATTGTAACGATAGTATTCTCCACTTCACTCAGGATTTTAGTAAGGCAATAAAGCTAATTTTTTTTTATGTAAATAGTTATATGTACGTACCTACCTGCGCATTTACGTAGGATTATGATTAGTTATGAAACATATTTCACTAACCGAAGTTAAATAACAGACTTTGATACCTAGTAAAATTCTTAATAATTAGCACTCCCGATCAAAGCAAAAATTAAATAAATCAAGCCTTGCTATCTTAACACATAAATAAGATTTGTATTGTAGGTATCTACTACTTATACACACATATACAATGGTTCCTATTCCTATTTCCTTTCCTTCACCAACCCACATGGTTTTTTAATTCGCTACACCACTTGCTTTCGAATAAATTAAAATTTAATAAAAAAAGTGTGTGGTTGCAAATTACAGTAGCAAATTCATTGTACCTACACAAAAATTATTTAAAGATAATATAGGTATGCAACTTACCGTTTATAATTTGCACAGGTACTATCTTAAGATTCATTAATAATTAATTTAATAAAAAAAAAAAAAGACATAGGTATATGTGCAATATCTAGCAATGGAATCTTAGACTATGGGGGAGAAGGGTATTACATTGTTTATAATAAATCATTATTTAATTTTCCCTTTAAAAGGAGTTGCATGAATTCCTTGCTCTGTTCACTGCACTTTTTTCATTCTCAACTAATTTGCCACCGAGTGTAGGTAGTCCACATAACTATCTACTATGTAAAAATAAGAGAAAAAAGATGAAATAATAGGAAAATGGCATTAAGTGCATTTATTTATACACAGTATCTGGCCTACCTAAAATTGTAACAATAAATCTATCCACATTAAAATGATACACATTTGTATAAATATATGCTACCGAGACCTACCCCTTTTTAATCCTTTCATGAATTTTGTATACCTATGAATGTATATAGTCGAGTTAAACTAAACGGTACGGCCGGCGCGGCGTCGCTGTGGTGGCGGCCGATAGTGCGTGAATTAAGTTCGAATGACGAAAGGTAGAATAAAAAAAACTTTATTTCTCAACATAGATACAATGATACACATATATGAACTTAAACTTTAACTTGCGATTCAACTGCGGCTTCTATTCAGACTGACTGTAATTGGTATCCAATGTTCTTTATAGCATGCAGCTATTGTTGAGTCAGCTTTTACATGAACTCTAACGAGTCCAGTCGATTGCCAAACCAAAGCTCGTGTTGGGTTTCGTCGTATTGGCAGACGCTGACGTTTCATTCTTGTTAACTGGGGCAGTGGGAACATCCGTTGTTGTTTGGTTCGCTGACCTTGATATAACCTCTCCCTCCTTAAGATGAAAACTCTCCTGAGTTATATAGAATGTACGTTTGAGTTCTTTTGATTTTATGTAAACATAAATTATTAAACTAATAATTAATAGTACAATTATGATTCCAACATAAATATTAAACATAACATGGTTCTTATGGTTGAATTTTAATTCGTTAATGTTTTCGATATTTTCTATTTGTTTTATTATTATATCATCGAAACTTAATTGTTCTTTAGTTGTATTGGCTTATCTCGTAAGGGATAATAAATCTTTCCTCAAATACATCTTTATTGTTGGTAAAAGTGTTATTCAATATTTTGAGTTTGCAGCTATTAAAGTTTAATAAAAAATTTCCATTTAAAGGTGTAATTCTTTCATCACAAGTACTTGACAAATTTGTATCTTTAATATTCTTTAACAATAACAAACCATTTTCAATTTCATTAATTTTCATTTGGTAGTTCTTTGTTTTCATACAGACAGTATTGTTTAAACATAAATTTGGTTTCCTTAAATTTTTAAATTCTACATTTGGTTCGTATTTATATATAGTTTCGTTTATCTTAATGATTTCTTCGTCATCTATTACTAATTCTTCAAAATCCATATTTGTTAAGGAGGTAACTAAATATTTTCTTGTCTCTATTAGTTCATTGGGTATTTTAATTATAAAAACAATTTTTTCATTTTTATACAGAGCTGTTCCAATTTTTATATTTTTTAGCTTCTCGAAACTTATGTCATATTTCATTATTTCTTCTTTACTTAAAATATTGTTTCCCATTATTCCTGTTCTACTTGAAGCAATGTTATTTTGAATGTGTTCGATATTGTCTTTTATTATTCCAATTTTCAATAATGATTCTAAGTAAATAAGTTTGTTATTCCATTTAATAGTTTCTTTTTTAATATTATTGAATTGATTCAAAATTTTAAATCTATCTTTTTCAATAGTTTGTTTTAACGTTACAAAAGTATGATTAAAACTATCGTTAATGAATATTTGTTTGTTGTTTTGGGTTATTAGGTTATGGTTATTCTTATCGATGACTTTTAAATGTTCTTCGATGTTTTGCCTATCATCTTCGTCCATTGTTCCATATAACCATTTCATACCTGTACCTACTATGTCGATAAGTCCTCTTTTGTGTCTATGTGGGATAATTGTGTGTAATTTGTATTTTAGTGATTCTAACTCATGAAATAAAATTTCTTTTCCGTTGTCAATTTGAATATTGGAAATATTTTCCTCTATGCATTCAATTATCTTCAAAATTTCTGTGGGGTTTATAATGTGTAGTATGACATCATAAGTTCTTACTATTTCAACGTTTCCTAGTTTAATTTCTATGAATCCACTGTTTGTATCAATTTTTTCTATGGTCATTGTTGCGTCAATTGTCGTCGCTGTCATTAGTAGAATTACTAATATCCACTTGATCTGAAAATTTAGTTGGTCTTTTAATATTTGAAGGATGTACATTATGTAGTTTAAGTTTTCTATATTTAGGCTCTTCTTTATGTCTAAGTGCTTTATAATTCCTAACTAGTCCTTCTTCTCGTTCCTCGTTATATTCTTCTCTATTTGTGTTTAGTTTATTAATAATCTTGTCCTTTATATCCTGCATGTTTGTTTTAACTTTTTGTTTATCTACTCTACCTTCTAGAACATCTATTGGTTTGAATTTTATTGCTGAATGTACTGATTTGTTATACCATTCTACACACTTATATATTTTTTCTTTCGTTGTTAATTCTGATTTTTCGGTTGTGAGTACTCTCATTTTCTCACTGATGGTGCTGTGAAGTCTCTCAATGTCTGAGTTACCTGTGTGGCTATTCGGTTTGGTGAAGTGAACTTCGATGTTCTCTTGCCTTAAGAAGTCTTTAACGTTAATGCTTTGGAATTCGTTATCTAAAATAATTTTGCTGGGTTTTCCTTTGATAGAAAAGTATAGTCGCAATTTTTCTTTGATAGTTAAACTATTTCTGTCTTCTAAATAGAACATAGTACAGTGTTTAGAGAATTTGTCAATGAAAGTGAAGAAGTTGTTTTTGGAGTTAGTGTAAATATCTGCGTGTACTATTTGATTTATGTCACTTGGTGTTTCGGTGTAATGAAACTTTGGCTTTATTGGTTTTCTATCGTACTTGACTCGATTGCATGTGTCACAATTGTTAATATATTTTTGTATGATTTCTTTTAAGTTTTTAAAGTATATGAGTTTCTTTAAACCTTCATAATTTTCATTTATGCCTGCATGACCTGTTTCGTTCTTATGATATCGTGCTATCTGTTTATAGGCTTCTTCTTCAGTTTTTATATTTTTTGCGTGATACATGCATTTATAAAATTTAATATGTTCTATGTTAAATAATTCAATTAGTTTTAGTTGAACCAAATTATATTCATGTTCCGTTAACTCTGAGTATATACCTATTTTACCTTTTCTCTTTATGAACCTTCTGAATATATCTATGAGTCTCTCTTCTTGGATATCTTCGGAATTAATATATATTATTCTCTTATTATTTAGTATTTCTATCTCTTTTGTCTTATTGTTTGTTAGAATGATTTGCGTATAAAACCTATTAACTATTGTGTCTAGTATTGGAAAATGGTCATTCTGTTCTTCTTCTTGGGAATGAATTGTATTGTTATCTACACTCATATTATCAATTTCAAAATTTAAATTTGGGTAGGGTGTAACTTCTCCCTCCTTATGTGTGATTGTCTCAATCGCATTTATTTCTCCTGTTTCGGTATTGATTCGACTTAGAAAATCCGCGGCTTTATTCTCTTTTCCCTTTATATAATCTATATTAATATTATATTCTCCTAGTTGTAGCAACCATCTTTGAAGGCGTTGATTAATATCCTTACCTTTATGTTTGGATTGCAACCATTTAAGGGGCTGATGATCTGTTAATAAATCGAAAGGTCTACCATATATATATGGTCTAAAATAATTTACCGACCAAACTATTGCTAATAGTTCTTTTTCAGTGACTGAGTAATTTCGTTCATGATCGTTTAAAGTTCGACTAGCATAACACACTGGGTGTCCATCCTGCGTAAGTATAGATCCGATAGCAAAGTCACTTGCATCGGTAGTTAGTTGAAATTTTTTATTGAAATCAGGATATTTTAAAACTGGTGAGTTTGTGAGGATTATTTTAAATTTTTCGAAAGAACTTATATAATTTGAATCGTTCAGGTTTATTCTTGCGTTCTTTTTAAGATATCTAGTCATTGGTTCCGCAATTTTAGCGTAATCCTTTATAAATTTTCTAAAATAACCCGTAATACCTAAAAATGACTTAATTTGCTTTGTAGTTTCTGGTAATTGAAGTTTTTGAATGGTTTCAATTTTCTTATTGTTTGGTTTTACTCCTTCGGTTGTTAAGACATGACCTAAATATTCGGTTTCTTTTGCGAAAAACTTGCACTTGTCTATTTGTATCTTGAGATTGTGTTGTCTCAATTTATCTAACACTTTTTGAACACTGATGATATGTTCTTTGAGGGATGTACTAAAAATTAGAATATCGTCTAAGTAGACGACGCATATTTGATTAATATGTTCCCTAAGTACCGAGTTAATCAACCTCTGAAACGTAGCAGGGGCGTTTTTGAGTCCAAAGGGCATTCTTGTGAACTCATAATGCCCAAGAGGAGTTGAAAAAGCTGTTTTTTTCCTATCCTCTTCTCTAACTAAGACTTGGTGAAAACCCTTAGCTAGATCTAAAGTCGTAAAGTATTGTGACCTTCCTAATTTATCTAATATAGTGTCTATATTAGGAATAGGAAACTTGTCGTCAATTGTTGCTTCATTAAGTTTCCTATAGTCGACAACTATTCTCCATTTCTTTTCGCCGGAGTTGTCTAATTTTTTTGGAACAACCCACAATGGGCTGTTATAAGGGGAGTTGCTTTCTTTTATGATTCCCTGTTTCAACATTTCCTTAATTTGTTTGCTAATTTTTTGTTCGTGTACCTGAGGGTACCTGTATGTCTTCGCGTAAATTTTTGGTCTATCCGTAGTTGTGACGATTTCATGTTTTACATCATGAGTGCTAGTGAGTTGCTGTCCCTCATGAAAGAATAAATCTTTATTTCTTTTCAAAATTTTTTCTAGTATTTCCTTTTCTTCGATATTTAAGTGATCTCCGAAAAGGCTCTGTAGTATGTTTTGCTCTTCTATAATACTTTCTAATGCATATACCTCGTTATAGTTATATGGGCAAGCACCTAAAAATTTAATTTTACTACCGTGTATTTCTACATAATCTTCTTCTAAATTAATTTTTGCTCCAAGAGGTCTCAATAGATTTTGTCCTATAATGCCATCAAAATCTTTCTGGTTAAAGGAAGTAAGTTTCCAGTACATTCTAGCTTTCTCTTTAAATTCTTTTGGAAGTTCTGTAAGAATTTCAGTTTCTATACATGTTCTTCCATTAAGTGTGTTAAAAACTATTTTGTCTTTTAATGGGATACGTTCGTAATGTTGTAATTTTGTTTGATCTAAAAGAGTTGTGGTTGATCCCGTATCAATTAAACATTTTATTTTAATTTCTCCTACTGTCAATTCTACTATCGGTAGATCCGTTCTGGAGGCGTTGAGTGAAAATTTTCTTCCCTACCTTGTTGCACATGGTCACATTCCATGGGTTGGTTATGATCATTATTATTATTTGGATTATTCCTAGTTTGGTTGAAAGTGTTCCTGTACTGACCTGAATTATTTCTAAAAGGATTCCTGTACTGACCTGAATTATTTCTATTTTGGTTATGAGGGTTCCTATACTGACCTGAGTTATTGTAATTATTATACTTGTTCCTAATTTGATGCTGTTGGTTGTTCTGAGATCTATTAAAGTTATTATTATTAGTATTAGTAGGTTTATGGGGTGGTATTTGTCTATTAAATTTTTGTTTATCTGAACTTGTTTGAATCATACCTGTTTCTTCAAGAGTATAATAAGCGTCTCTTAAATTATTAATCTGCCTACTTATTACAACACTGGCTAGATTCGGATTTAATCCGTTTATAAAAATTTTTAAAATCATATTTTCATTCGTATCAAATTCATATTTGGTGTTAAGCTTATCTAATATATACTTAAGATTTTCAAAATATTCACTTACATTATTGTTCTTTAGGCTTAATGCCTGGTGATGGAGGTTATAGTAAGTTTCTCTTACGCCGAAGTTTCGTATGAGTTCCGCTTTTATATTTTCCCACGATGCGTTTGTTCCCAGAGTTCTGATTACTTGAAGTGCCGGTCCCTGCACCTTGTTGACCACGTTCCTTTGTCGAAAGTACTGCTCCAGCGTTGTATTGGCGAAAAAAGGCAGGAAAATTTCGACTTCCCTAATAAACGATGTCAGGGCGTATTCGTTTGAGCCCCAATACTCCTTGATCCTTGATGACTCCTTCATTAGTTCTGTTAAAGTTAAAGTAAACAGATTTGGAGGATGTTGAGCCTGAGCTTGAGCCTGAGCCTGAGCCTGAGTTTGTTCTTGTTCTTCTGCGTTCATCTTATGTGAGTTTTTTTTTGTTTTTTGACGATTAATGTGTAGCACAAATTGATTTTAGTTCTATTTGGTTACTTCACTATTTATGTGTCACTTTTATTTTCCACCTTTCTTGTATTGATAGCAAGTGTTTTACTTTCACGATTTGATTTCTTGGTGGTACAAATTAATTTTAGTTTAATTTGATCACTTCACTTTTCTATCTTATTTAATTCCAATCTTCGGATTGAAATCCTACCGACTGCGCCAATTAAGTTCGAATGACGAAAGGTAGAATAAAAAAAACTTTATTTCTCAACATAGATACAATGAAAATGATACACATATATGAACTTAAACTTTAACTTGCGATTCAACTGCGGCTTCTATTCAGACTGACTGTAATTGGTATCCAATGTTCTTTATAGCATGCAGCTATTGTTGAGTCAGCTTTTACATGAACTCTAACGAGTCCAGTCGATTGCCAAACCAAAGCTCGTGTTGGGTTTCGTCGTATTGGCAGACGCTGACGTTTCATTCTTGTTAACTGGGGCAGTGGGAACATCCGTTGTTGTTTGGTTCGCTGACCTTGATATAACCCGTGCGAAAATGAAACGTTGGGCAAACAAAAAACAATTTTAAGATGTACCTATAACCTATGTATGTGTGAAGACACATTTTTATTCTTCTTTGCCCGACAGCAAGGCTGCCAATTATGAGTTCAGAATGGAAATCAAATCGCAGAAAAAGCGAAGTGAATTGGAAAAATTTAGCAGAAATTAAAAAAAAATTATAAGAAGGGAAAGCAAATCGCAGAAAAAACAAAGTGAATTTGAAAAAACTTACCAAAAATAAAAAAAAATTGTGAACAACAGGTATATTTTAATTTAGCAGAGACATACAAAAAATAAATAAGGTATGTTTATATATCAAATAGAATGGCAGCCCTGACCTGTTGTGATATTTAGATGAGATGCAGCAACAAGTTATTATCTCTGAACCTGAACAGCCAAGTAATAGGAAAAGTGAAATGTTCTTCCATAGTCCATTAAATTTGGAGAAAAATATAGATATGAATACAGGACACAACTATGGCGAAATAGATTTGTGATACCTACATACATATACGCACATGCTTACGTTCATATTATGTATGTAGGTACTAACATTTTGGGTGCAAATGTAAACTTTACAAAATTCGAAACGATTGTGTAACAAATCAATAATTGGGTAGGTATATAAAACAAGGGAGCGGTGATCAGGTGATCGGTCACTATTCCCTAGTATGGTACATAATTATGTACTCGTGGACCAGTAGTTAAGTTCATGCTATTTACGCTATGTGTTGGCTATTGGCTTTGACTTCGAAGCCACAGGGATAATTACTATGAAACGCATTCATAAATACTTTGCTTAATTGCTTTACAAAAATGTTGATTTTGTTCATATACCTACCAAAAGTTACTAAGAATATATTTTTTTTTGCTAAAAAAAATTCGAATAGCAGTAGGAATGTGAGTTAACTTTGGTGGCGGAATTGAAATATTTGCTTAAGTGTTCCGCGGTGGAAGGTAGTTTTATGATAAAATATGATATGATTTAAAAAACAGAAAAAACAAGTAGGTAAAAAACCTCCACCAAAAACATGCAATCAAGCTAGCAAAGTGATTTTTTAGAATTAAACGGGAAGAGCAAAAAAATAAAAGTTTGTTTTTTCCTAGAGCAAATAATTCGTAGAAAAAAAATAAAAAAAATTAATTTTTTTAATTAAAAAAAATTAAGAAAAAAAATTAAGAAAATTTTTGCTAATCAGCGAAAATCAAATTTTTTTAGTTTTTTTTAGAGCAAATAATTAGCAAAAAAATATGATGAAAACATTTGGTCAGTAAGGCTTTGTTGGAATAAAAATATTTGGTTAAGTTTGCGTCAAATTGATGAAGTGATTTTTTAGAATTAAACGGGAAGAGCAAAAAAATAAAAGTTTGTTTTTTCCTAGAGCAAATAATTCGTAGAAAAAAAATTAAAAAAATTAATTTTTTTAATTAAAAAAAATTAAGAAAAAAATTAAGAAAATTTTTGCTAATCAGCGAAAATCAAATTTTTTTAGTTTTTTTTAGAGCAAATAATTAGCAAAAAAAATATGATGAAAACATTTGGTCAGTAAAGCTTTGTTGGAATAAAAATATTTGGTTAAGTTTGCGTCAAATTGATGAAGTGATTTTTTAGAATTAAACGGGAAGAGCAAAAAAATAAAAGTTTGTTTTTTCCTAGAGCAAATAATTCGTAGAAAAAAAATTAAAAAAATTAATTTTTTTAATTAAAAAAAATTAAGAAAAAAATTAAGAAAATTTTTGCTAATCAGCGAAAATCAAATTTTTTTAGTTTTTTTTAGAGCAAATAATTAGCAAAAAATATGATGAAAACATTTGGTCAGTAAGGCTTTGTTGGAATAAAAATATTTGGTTAAGTTTGCGTCAAATTGATGAAGTGATTTTTTAGAATTAAACGGGAAGAGCAAAAAAATAAAAGTTTGTTTTTTCCTAGAGCAAATAATTCGTAGAAAAAAAATTAAAAAAATTAATTTTTTTAATTAAAAAAAATTAAGAAAAAAAATTAAGAAAATTTTTGCTAATCAGCGAAAATCAAATTTTTTTAGTTTTTTTTAGAGCAAATAATTAGCAAAAAAATATGATGAAAACATTTGGTCAGTAAGGCTTTGTTGGAATAAAAATATTTGGTTAAGTTTGCGTCAAATTGATGAAGTGATTTTTTAGAGTTAAACGGGAAGAGCAAAAAAATAAAAGTTTGTTTTTTCCTAGAGCAAATAATTCGTAGAAAAAAAATGAAAGAAATTAATTTTTTTAATTAAAAAAAAATTAAGAAAATTTTTGCTAATCAGCGAAAATCAAATTTTTTTAGTTTTTTTTAGAGCAAATAATTAGCAAAAAAATATGATGAAAACATTTGGTCAGTAAGGCTTTGTTGGAATAAAAATATTTGGTTAAGTTTGCGTCAAATTGATGAAGTGATTTTTTAGAATTAAACGGGAAGAGCAAAAAAATAAAAGTTTGTTTTTTCCTAGAGCAAATAATTCGTAGAAAAAAAATTAAAAAAATTAATTTTTTTAATTAAAAAAAATTAAGAAAAAAATTAAGAAAATTTTTGCTAATCAGCGAAAATCAAATTTTTTTAGTTTTTTTTAGAGCATATAATTAGCAAAAAATATGATGAAAACATTTGGTCAGTAAGGCTTTGTTGGAATAAAAATATTTGGTTAAGTTTGCGTCAAATTGATGAAGTGATTTTTTAGAATTAAACAGGAAGAGCAAAAAAATAAAAGTTTGTTTTTTCCTAGAGCAAATAATTCGTAGAAAAAAAATTAAAAAAATTAATTTTTTTAATTAAAAAAAATTAAGAAAATTTTTGCTAATCAGCGAAAATCAAATTTTTTTAGTTTTTTTTAGAGCAAATAATTAGCAAAAAAATATGATGAAAACATTTGGTCAGTAAGGCTTTGTTGGAATAAAAATATTTGGTTAAGTTTGCGTCAAATTGATGAAGTGATTTTTTAGAATTAAACGGGAAGAGGAAAAAAATAAAAGTTTGTTTTTTCCTAGAGCAAATAATTCTTGGAAAAAAAATTAATTTTTTTAATTAAAAAAAATTAAGAAAAAAATTAAGAAAATTTTTGCTAATCAGCGAAAATCAAATTTTTTTAGTTTTTTTTAGAGCAAATAATTAGCAAAAAAATATGATGAAAACATTTGGTCAGTAAGGCTTTGTTGGAATAAAAATATTTGGTTAAGTTTGCGTCAAATTGATGAAGTGATTTTTAAGAATTAAACGGGAAGAGCAAAAAAATAAAAATTTGTTTTTTCCTAGAGCAAATAATTTGTAGAAAAAAAATTAAAAAAATTAATTTTTTTAATTAAAAAAAATTAAGAAAAAAATTAAGAAAATTTTTGCTAATCAGCGAAAATCAAATTTTTTTAGTTTTTTTTTAGAGCAAATAATTAGCAAAAAAATATGATGAAAACATTTGGTCAGTAAGGCTTTGTTGGAATAAAAATATTTGGTTTAGTTTGCGTCAAATTGATGAAGTGATTTTTTAGAATTAAACGGGTAGAGCAAAAAAATAAAAATTTGTTTTTTCCTAGAGCAAATAATTCGTAGAAAAAAAATTAAAAAAATTAATTTTTTTAATTAAAAAAAATTAAGAAAAAAATTAAGAAAATTTTTGCTAATCAGCGAAAATCAAATTTTTTTAGTTTTTTTTAGAGCAAATAATTAGCAAAAAAATATGATGAAAACATTTGGTCAGTAAGGCTTTGTTGGAATAAAAATATTTGGTTAAGTTTGCGTCAAATTGATGAAGTGATTTTTTAGAATTAAACGGGAAGAGCAAAAAAATAAAAGTTTGTTTTTTCCTAGAGCAAATAATTTGTAGAAAAAAAATTAAAAAAATTAATTTTTTTAATTAAAAAAAATTAAGAAAAAAATTAAGAAAATTTTTGCTAATCAGCGAAAATCAAATTTTTTTAGTTTTTTTTTAGAGCAAATAATTAGCAAAAAAATATGATGAAAACATTTGGTCAGTAAGGCTTTGTTGGAATAAAAATATTTGGTTAAGTTTGCGTCAAATTGATGAAGTGATTTTTTAGAATTAAACGGGAAGAGGAAAAAAATAAAAGTTTGTTTTTTCCTAGAGCAAATAATTCGTAGAAAAAAAATTAAAAAAATTAATTTTTTTAATTAAAAAAAATTAAGAAAAAAATTAAGAAAATTTTTGCTAATCAGCGAAAATCAAATTTTTTTAGTTTTTTTTAGAGCAAATAATTAGCAAAAAAATATGATGAAAACATTTGGTCAGTAAAGCTTTGTTGGAATAAAAATATTTGGTTAAGTTTGCGTCAAATTGATGAAGTGATTTTTTAGAATTAAACGGGAAGAGCAAAAAAATAAAAGTTTGTTTTTTCCTAGAGCAAATAATTCGTAGAAAAAAAATTAAAAAAATTAATTTTTTTAATTAAAAAAAATTAAGAAAAAAATTAAGAAAATTTTTGCTAATCAGCGAAAATCAAATTTTTTTAGTTTTTTTTAGAGCAAATAATTAGCAAAAAAATATGATGAAAACATTTGGTCAGTAAGGCTTTGTTGGAATAAAAATATTTGGTTAAGTTTGCGTCAAATTGATGAAGTGATTTTTTAGAATTAAACGGGAAGAGCAAAAAAATAAAAGTTTGTTTTTTCCTAGAGCAAATAATTTGTAGAAAAAAAATTAAAAAAATTAATTTTTTTAATTAAAAAAAATTAAGAAAAAAATTAAGAAAATTTTTGCTAATCAGCGAAAATCAAATTTTTTTAGTTTTTTTTAGAGCAAATAATTAGCAAAAAAGTATGATGAAAACATTTGGTCAGTAAGGCTTTGTTGGAATAAAAATATTTGGTTAAGTTTGCGTCAAATTGATGAAGTGATTTTTTAGAATTAAACGGGAAGAGCAAAAAAATAAAAATTTGTTTTTTCCTAGAGCAAATAATTTGTAGAAAAAAAATTAAAAAAATTAATTTTTTTAATTAAAAAAAATTAAGAAAAAAATTAAGAAAATTTTTGCTAATCAGCGAAAATCAAATTTTTTTAGTTTTTTTTTAGAGCAAATAATTAGCAAAAAAATATGATGAAAACATTTGGTCAGTAAGGCTTTGTTGGAATAAAAATATTTGGTTAAGTTTGCGTCAAATTGATGAAGTGATTTTTTAGAATTAAACGGGTAGAGCAAAAAAATAAAAATTTGTTTTTTCCTAGAGCAAATAATTCGTAGAAAAAAAATTAAAAAAATTAATTTTTTTAATTAAAAAAAATTAAGAAAAAAATTAAGAAAATTTTTGCTAATCAGCGAAAATCAAATTTTTTTAGTTTTTTTAGAGCAAATAATTAGCAAAAAAATATGATGAAAACATTTGGTCAGTAAGGCTTTGTTGGAATAAAAATATTTGGTTAAGTTTGCGTCAAATTGATGAAGTGATTTTTTAGAATTAAACGGGAAGAGCAAAAAAATAAAAGTTTGTTTTTTCCTAGAGCAAATAATTTGTAGAAAAAAAATTAAAAAAATTAATTTTTTTAATTAAAAAAAATTAAGAAAAAAATTAAGAAAATTTTTGCTAATCAGCGAAAATCAAATTTTTTTAGTTTTTTTTTAGAGCAAATAATTAGCAAAAAAATATGATGAAAACATTTGGTCAGTAAGGCTTTGTTGGAATAAAAATATTTGGTTAAGTTTGCGTCAAATTGATGAAGTGATTTTTTAGAATTAAACGGGAAGAGGAAAAAAATAAAAGTTTGTTTTTTCCTAGAGCAAATAATTCGTAGAAAAAAAATTAAAAAAATTAATTTTTTTAATTAAAAAAAATTAAGAAAAAAATTAAGAAAATTTTTGCTAATCAGCGAAAATCAAATTTTTTTAGTTTTTTTTAGAGCAAATAATTAGCAAAAAAATATGATGAAAACATTTGGTCAGTAAAGCTTTGTTGGAATAAAAATATTTGGTTAAGTTTGCGTCAAATTGATGAAGTGATTTTTTAGAATTAAACGGGAAGAGCAAAAAAATAAAAGTTTGTTTTTTCCTAGAGCAAATAATTCGTAGAAAAAAAATTAAAAAAATTAATTTTTTTAATTAAAAAAAATTAAGAAAAAAATTAAGAAAATTTTTGCTAATCAGCGAAAATCAAATTTTTTTAGTTTTTTTTAGAGCAAATAATTAGCAAAAAAATATGATGAAAACATTTGGTCAGTAAGGCTTTGTTGGAATAAAAATATTTGGTTAAGTTTGCGTCAAATTGATGAAGTGATTTTTTAGAATTAAACGGGAAGAGCAAAAAAATAAAAGTTTGTTTTTTCCTAGAGCAAATAATTTGTAGAAAAAAAATAAAAAAAATTAATTTTTTTAATTAAAAAAAATTAAGAAAAAAATTAAGAAAATTTTTGCTAATCAGCGAAAATCAAATTTTTTTAGTTTTTTTTAGAGCAAATAATTAGCAAAAAAATATGATGAAAACATTTGGTCAGTAAGGCTTTGTTGGAATAAAAATATTTGGTTAAGTTTGCGTCAAATTGATGAAGTGATTTTTTAGAATTAAACGGGAAGAGCAAAAAAATAAAAGTTTGTTTTTTCCTAGAGCAAATAATTCTTGGAAAAAAAATTAATTTTTTTAATTAAAAAAAATTAAGAAAAAAATTAAGAAAATTTTTGCTAATCAGCGAAAATCAAATTTTTTTAGTTTTTTTTAGAGCAAATAATTAGCAAAAAAATATGATGAAAACATTTGGTCAGTAAGGCTTTGTTGGAATAAAAATATTTGGTTAAGTTTGCGTCAAATTGATGAAGTGATTTTTTAGAATTAAACGGGAAGAGCAAAAAAATAAAAGTTTGTTTTTTCCTAGAGCAAATAATTCGTAGAAAAAAAATTAAAAAAATTAATTTTTTTAATTAAAAAAAATTAAGAAAAAAATTAAGAAAATATTTGCTAATCAGCGAAAATCAAATTTTTTTAGTTTTTTTTAGAGCAAATAATTAGCAAAAAATATGATGAAAACATTTGGTCAGTAAGGCTTTGTTGGAATAAAAATATTTGGTTAAGTTTGCGTCAAATTGATGAAGTGATTTTTTAGAATTAAACGGGAAGAGCAAAAAAATAA
Organism: Melanostoma scalare; assembly: GCA_949752695.1. Lineage (NCBI taxonomy): Eukaryota > Metazoa > Arthropoda > Insecta > Diptera > Syrphidae > Melanostoma > Melanostoma scalare. The sequence goes on along the minus strand of OX456985.1, from coordinate 100,027,443 downwards.
AAGTTTGTTTTTTCCTAGAGCAAATAATTCCTAGAAAAAAAATTAAAAAAATTAATTTTTTTAATTAAAAAAAATTAAGAAAAAAATTAAGAAAATTTTTGCTAATCAGCGAAAATCAAATTTTTTTAGTTTTTTTTAGAGCAAATAATTAGCAAAAAAATATGATGAAAACATTTGGTCAGTAAGGCTTTGTTGGAATAAAAATATTTGGTTAAGTTTGCGTCAAATTGATGAAGTGATTTTTTAGAATTAAACGGGAAGAGCAAAAAAATAAAAATTTGTTTTTTCCTAGAGCAAATAATTTGTAGAAAAAAAATTAAAAAAATTAATTTTTTTAATTAAAAAAAATTAAGAAAAAAATTAAGAAAATTTTTGCTAATCAGCGAAAATCAAATTTTTTTAGTTTTTTTTTAGAGCAAATAATTAGCAAAAAAATATGATGAAAACATTTGGTCAGTAAGGCTTTGTTGGAATAAAAATATTTGGTTAAGTTTGCGTCAAATTGATGAAGTGATTTTTTAGAATTAAACGGGTAGAGCAAAAAAATAAAAATTTGTTTTTTCCTAGAGCAAATAATTCGTAGAAAAAAAATTAAAAAAATTAATTTTTTTAATTAAAAAAAATTAAGAAAAAAATTAAGAAAATTTTTGCTAATCAGCGAAAATCAAATTTTTTTAGTTTTTTTTAGAGCAAATAATTAGCAAAAAAATATGATGAAAACATTTGGTCAGTAAGGCTTTGTTGGAATAAAAATATTTGGTTAAGTTTGCGTCAAATTGATGAAGTGATTTTTTAGAATTAAACGGGAAGAGCAAAAAAATAAAAGTTTGTTTTTTCCTAGAGCAAATAATTCTTGGAAAAAAAATTAATTTTTTTAATTAAAAAAAATTAAGAAAAAAATTAAGAAAATTTTTGCTAATCAGCGAAAATCAAATTTTTTTAGTTTTTTTTAGAGCAAATAATTAGCAAAAAAATATGATGAAAACATTTGGTCAGTAAGGCTTTGTTGGAATAAAAATATTTGGTTAAGTTTGCGTCAAATTGATGAAGTGATTTTTAAGAATTAAACGGGAAGAGCAAAAAAATAAAAATTTGTTTTTTCCTAGAGCAAATAATTTGTAGAAAAAAAATTAAAAAAATTAATTTTTTTAATTAAAAAAAATTAAGAAAAAAATTAAGAAAATTTTTGCTAATCAGCGAAAATCAAATTTTTTTAGTTTTTTTTTAGAGCAAATAATTAGCAAAAAAATATGATGAAAACATTTGGTCAGTAAGGCTTTGTTGGAATAAAAATATTTGGTTAAGTTTGCGTCAAATTGATGAAGTGATTTTTTAGAATTGAACGGGTAGAGCAAAAAAATAAAAATTTGTTTTTTCCTAGAGCAAATAATTCGTAGAAAAAAAATTAAAAAAATTAATTTTTTTAATTAAAAAAAATTAAGAAAAAAATTAAGAAAATTTTTGCTAATCAGCGAAAATCAAATTTTTTTAGTTTTTTTTAGAGCAAATAATTAGCAAAAAAATATGATGAAAACATTTGGTCAGTAAGGCTTTGTTGGAATAAAAATATTTGGTTAAGTTTGCGTCAAATTGATGAAGTGATTTTTTAGAATTAAACGGGAAGAGCAAAAAAATAAAAGTTTGTTTTTTCCTAGAGCAAATAATTTGTAGAAAAAAAATTAAAAAAATTAATTTTTTTAATTAAAAAAAATTAAGAAAAAAATTAAGAAAATTTTTGCTAATCAGCGAAAATCAAATTTTTTTAGTTTTTTTTTAGAGCAAATAATTAGCAAAAAAATATGATGAAAACATTTGGTCAGTAAGGCTTTGTTGGAATAAAAATATTTGGTTAAGTTTGCGTCAAATTGATGAAGTGATTTTTTAGAATTAAACGGGAAGAGGAAAAAAATAAAAGTTTGTTTTTTCCTAGAGCAAATAATTCGTAGAAAAAAAATTAAAAAAATTAATTTTTTTAATTAAAAAAAATTAAGAAAAAAATTAAGAAAATTTTTGCTAATCAGCGAAAATCAAATTTTTTTAGTTTTTTTTAGAGCAAATAATTAGCAAAAAAATATGATGAAAACATTTGGTCAGTAAGGCTTTGTTGGAATAAAAATATTTGGTTAAGTTTGCGTCAAATTGATGAAGTGATTTTTTAGAATTAAACGGGAAGAGGAAAAAAATAAAAGTTTGTTTTTTCCTAGAGCAAATAATTCGTAGAAAAAAAATTAAAAAAATTAATTTTTTTAATTAAAAAAAATTAAGAAAAAAATTAAGAAAATTTTTGCTAATCAGCGAAAATCAAATTTTTTTAGTTTTTTTTAGAGCAAATAATTAGCAAAAAAATATGATGAAAACATTTGGTCAGTAAGGCTTTGTTGGAATAAAAATATTTGGTTAAGTTTGCGTCAAATTGATGAAGTGATTTTTTAGAATTAAACGGGAAGAGCAAAAAAATAAAAGTTTGTTTTTTCCTAGAGCAAATAATTTGTAGAAAAAAAATTAAAAAAATTAATTTTTTTAATTAAAAAAAATTAAGAAAAAAATTAAGAAAATTTTTGCTAATCAGCGAAAATCAAATTTTTTTAGTTTTTTTTAGAGCAAATAATTAGCAAAAAAATATGATGAAAACATTTGGTCAGTAAGGCTTTGTTGGAATAAAAATATTTGGTTAAGTTTGCGTCAAATTGATGAAGTGATTTTTTAGAAATAAACGGGAAGAGCAAAAAAATAAAAATTTGTTTTTTCCTAGAGCAAATAATTTGTAGAAAAAAAATTAAAAAAATTAATTTTTTTAATTAAAAAAAATTAAGAAAAAAATTAAGAAAATTTTTGCTAATCAGCGAAAATCAAATTTTTTTAGTTTTTTTTTAGAGCAAATAATTAGCAAAAAAATATGATGAAAACATTTGGTCAGTAAGGCTTTGTTGGAATAAAAATATTTGGTTAAGTTTGCGTCAAATTGATGAAGTGATTTTTTAGAATTAAACGGGTAGAGCAAAAAAATAAAAATTTGTTTTTTCCTAGAGCAAATAATTCGTAGAAAAAAAATTAAAAAAATTAATTTTTTTAATTAAAAAAAATTAAGAAAAAAATTAAGAAAATTTTTGCTAATCAGCGAAAATCAAATTTTTTTAGTTTTTTTTAGAGCAAATAATTAGCAAAAAAATATGATGAAAACATTTGGTCAGTAAGGCTTTGTTGGAATAAAAATATTTGGTTAAGTTTGCGTCAAATTGATGAAGTGATTTTTTAGAATTAAACGGGAAGAGCAAAAAAATAAAAGTTTGTTTTTTCCTAGAGCAAATAATTTGTAGAAAAAAAATTAAAAAAATTAATTTTTTTAATTAAAAAAAATTAAGAAAAAAATTAAGAAAATTTTTGCTAATCAGCGAAAATCAAATTTTTTTAGTTTTTTTTTAGAGCAAATAATTAGCAAAAAAATATGATGAAAACATTTGGTCAGTAAGGCTTTGTTGGAATAAAAATATTTGGTTAAGTTTGCGTCAAATTGATGAAGTGATTTTTTAGAATTAAACGGGAAGAGGAAAAAAATAAAAGTTTGTTTTTTCCTAGAGCAAATAATTCGTAGAAAAAAAATTAAAAAAATTAATTTTTTTAATTAAAAAAAATTAAGAAAAAAATTAAGAAAATTTTTGCTAATCAGCGAAAATCAAATTTTTTTAGTTTTTTTTAGAGCAAATAATTAGCAAAAAAATATGATGAAAACATTTGGTCAGTAAGGCTTTGTTGGAATAAAAATATTTGGTTAAGTTTGCGTCAAATTGATGAAGTGATTTTTTAGAATTAAACGGGAAGAGGAAAAAAATAAAAGTTTGTTTTTTCCTAGAGCAAATAATTCGTAGAAAAAAAATTAAAAAAATTAATTTTTTTAATTAAAAAAAATTAAGAAAAAAATTAAGAAAATTTTTGCTAATCAGCGAAAATCAAATTTTTTTAGTTTTTTTTAGAGCAAATAATTAGCAAAAAAATATGATGAAAACATTTGGTCAGTAAGGCTTTGTTGGAATAAAAATATTTGGTTAAGTTTGCGTCAAATTGATGAAGTGATTTTTTAGAATTAAACGGGAAGAGCAAAAAAATAAAAGTTTGTTTTTTCCTAGAGCAAATAATTTGTAGAAAAAAAATTAAAAAAATTAATTTTTTTAATTAAAAAAAATTAAGAAAAAAATTAAGAAAATTTTTGCTAATCAGCGAAAATCAAATTTTTTTAGTTTTTTTTAGAGCAAATAATTAGCAAAAAAATATGATGAAAACATTTGGTCAGTAAGGCTTTGTTGGAATAAAAATATTTGGTTAAGTTTGCGTCAAATTGATGAAGTGATTTTTTAGAAATAAACGGGAAGAGCAAAAAAATAAAAATTTGTTTTTTCCTAGAGCAAATAATTTGTAGAAAAAAAATTAAAAAAATTAATTTTTTTAATTAAAAAAAATTAAGAAAAAAATTAAGAAAATTTTTGCTAATCAGCGAAAATCAAATTTTTTTAGTTTTTTTTTAGAGCAAATAATTAGCAAAAAAATATGATGAAAACATTTGGTCAGTAAGGCTTTGTTGGAATAAAAATATTTGGTTAAGTTTGCGTCAAATTGATGAAGTGATTTTTTAGAATTAAACGGGTAGAGCAAAAAAATAAAAATTTGTTTTTTCCTAGAGCAAATAATTCGTAGAAAAAAAATTAAAAAAATTAATTTTTTTAATTAAAAAAAATTAAGAAAAAAATTAAGAAAATTTTTGCTAATCAGCGAAAATCAAATTTTTTTAGTTTTTTTTAGAGCAAATAATTAGCAAAAAAATATGATGAAAACATTTGGTCAGTAAGGCTTTGTTGGAATAAAAATATTTGGTTAAGTTTGCGTCAAATTGATGAAGTGATTTTTTAGAATTAAACGGGAAGAGCAAAAAAATAAAAGTTTGTTTTTTCCTAGAGCAAATAATTTGTAGAAAAAAAATTAAAAAAATTAATTTTTTTAATTAAAAAAAATTAAGAAAAAAATTAAGAAAATTTTTGCTAATCAGCGAAAATCAAATTTTTTTAGTTTTTTTTTAGAGCAAATAATTAGCAAAAAAATATGATGAAAACATTTGGTCAGTAAGGCTTTGTTGGAATAAAAATATTTGGTTAAGTTTGCGTCAAATTGATGAAGTGATTTTTTAGAATTAAACGGGAAGAGGAAAAAAATAACAGTTTGTTTTTTCCTAGAGCAAATAATTCGTAGAAAAAAAATAAAAAAAATTAATTTTTTTAATTAAAAAAAATTAAGAAAAAAATTAAGAAAATTTTTGCTAATCAGCGAAAATCAAATTTTTTTAGTTTTTTTTAGAACAAATAATTAGCAAAAAAATATGATGAAAACATTTGGTCAGTAAAGCTTTGTTGGAATAAAAATATTTGGTTAAGTTTGCGTCAAATTGATGAAGTGATTTTTTAGAATTAAACGGGAAGAGGAAAAAAATAAAAGTTTGTTTTTTCCTAGAGCAAATAATTCGTAGAAAAAAAACTAAAAAAATTAATTTTTTTAATTAAAAAAAATTAAGAAAAAAATTAAGAAAATTTTTGCTAATCAGCGAAAATCAAATTTTTTTAGTTTTTTTTAGAGCAAATAATTAGCAAAAAAATATGATGAAAACATTTGGTCAGTAAGGCTTTGTTGGAATAAAAATATTTGGTTAAGTTTGCGTCAAATTGATGAAGTGATTTTTTAGAATTAAACGGGAAGAGCAAAAAAATAAAAGTTTGTTTTTTCCTAAAGCAAATAATTCGTAGAAAAAAAATTAAAAAAATTAATTTTTTTAATTAAAAAAAATTAAGAAAAAAATTAAGAAAATATTTGCTAATCAGCGAAAATCAAATTTTTTTAGTTTTTTTTAGAGCAAATAATTAGCAAAAAATATGATGAAAACATTTGGTCAGTAAGGCTTTGTTGGAATAAAAATATTTGGTTAAGTTTGCGTCAAATTGATGAAGTGATTTTTTAGAATTAAACGGGAAGAGCAAAAAAATAAAAGTTTGTTTTTTCCTAGAGCAAATAATTCCTAGAAAAAAAATTAAAAAAATTAATTTTTTTAATTAAAAAAAATTAAGAAAAAAATTAAGAAAATTTTTGCTAATCAGCGAAAATCAAATTTTTTTAGTTTTTTTTAGAGCAAATAATTAGCAAAAAAATATGATGAAAACATTTGGTCAGTAAGGCTTTGTTGGAATAAAAATATTTGGTTAAGTTTGCGTCAAATTGATGAAGTGATTTTTTAGAATTAAACGGGAAGAGCAAAAAAATAAAAATTTGTTTTTTCCTAGAGCAAATAATTTGTAGAAAAAAAATTAAAAAAATTAATTTTTTTAATTAAAAAAAATTAAGAAAAAAATTAAGAAAATTTTTGCTAATCAGCGAAAATCAAATTTTTTTAGTTTTTTTTTAGAGCAAATAATTAGCAAAAAAATATGATGAAAACATTTGGTCAGTAAGGCTTTGTTGGAATAAAAATATTTGGTTAAGTTTGCGTCAAATTGATGAAGTGATTTTTTAGAATTAAACGGGTAGAGCAAAAAAATAAAAATTTGTTTTTCCTAGAGCAAATAATTCGTAGAAAAAAAATTAAAAAAATTAATTTTTTTAATTAAAAAAAATTAAGAAAAAAATTAAGAAAATTTTTGCTAATCAGCGAAAATCAAATTTTTTTAGTTTTTTTTAGAGTAAATAATTAGCAAAAAAATATGATGAAAACATTTGGTCAGTAAGGCTTTGTTGGAATAAAAATATTTGGTTAAGTTTGCGTCAAATTGATGAAGTGATTTTTTAGAATTAAACGGGAAGAGCAAAAAAATAAAAGTTTGTTTTTTCCTAGAGCAAATAATTCGTAGAAAAAAAATTAAAAAAATTAATTTTTTTAATTAAAAAAAATTAAGAAAAAAATTAAGAAAATTTTTGCTAATCAGCGAAAATCAAATTTTTTTAGTTTTTTTTAGAGCAAATAATTAGCAAAAAAATATGCTGAAGAGATCTGGTTTCTTAACATTTCCTGAAAAAAACACCTCGCCAGCTTGACGTCAAGCTGGTGAAGTGATTTTTTATAATTAAACGGGAAGAGCAAAAAAATTAATTTTTTGGTAAATAATTAGCAAAAAATTAGCAACTAAATTACACATTAATTTGGATCCGATCAGAGAAAGTTACTTCGCCAGCTTGACAGAGGTAAAAAAACTTACTTTTGCTTGTCAAAAAAAAACAAGAGCTTCCTGTTCACAACCGATCAGCGCGACGATCAAAGCAAGACTGAAAATCGTGACTAAACTGGTTTCTGGTTAATTCTCTTTCAGTACTCAAACACATTGCGTGAACGGTTTCTGAGATATTTATGTTGTGTCAACCGTACTGTGTTTCAACCGTACACAGTCGTCTCCCCTACTGCGGTTTTTGTGGACGAAAGTTTGAGCTGCGATTTTTTTAGTAAGGATCTTTTAAGCTCTGATATGATTGAGATTTCAGTAATTGTCAATTCTATAAAACTAGTTTTTTTTTGTTTTTACAGATTTCATAGCGTTAATGTAGATGTTTTTATAGGGGAGTTAAACTCATTGCTGACCAACTACAATTCTAAATATCTGTTTATAGTGGGCGATATTATTATAGATTTGATGTCTGAATCTTTTTCAGTGGAGAATTACAAGTCGTTAGTGTCAGCCTATGGTCTAATATTCTGTATTAATGTACCGACAAGAATAACTCCAATATCTGAAACATGTATTGATCACATCTTAGCTAGAATTGACTTGAAAGCTAATTTAATATTAACAAGCACAATATCTGATTTTAAAATTTCAGATCATTGCATGACTTGTTTATTTTTTAATTTTAATGAAGGATGTCATGGCAATCTAAAACAACTGGTCTTGAATGAGAAATATACCAAAGTTAATTATGAACGACTTAATTCTTGTTTGACTTTTTAAAACTGGTCAAGTGTTTTAGCCGATCCTGATCCTTCATCTTCTTTTGATAAATTTGTTTTTTCTTTAAATGGCTATGTTGTACAAAGCTCTGAAGTAATAAGGGACAGAAATCGCAATTTAAAAAAGTTAAAGCCATGGATGAAGGATATTCTATTGAACAAAATTCATTATAAAAATAAATTAAGACTGAAGTGTAAGAAGCATACAAATAACGTTCTAAATAAATAAATAAATAAATAAACAGGGTGGCGCAACAGAGCGAGGAGCCCCTGGGCCCAGCGCATTTCTCACAACCATCCCTTGTGAGGGAATGGAGGGGACCTACAATTTTCTGCCGGTTCCGAACGGCTAATTGAGACACCGCTTTTCATGGCAATGAATACTAACGGAGGACTTGCCAATTCCTCGCGAAATGCAACACCCGTAGAAAAACATTTTTGCCTCTGCTGGGATTCGAACCTCGAACCTCTGGATTAACAGGCGGACATGCTATCCATCACACCACGGGTACCTCAAATAACGTTCTAGTCCGTGAAAATTATGAAATCTTATGTAAAGAAATAAGTCTTGAAATTCCAATTTACAAAGAAAATTTTTATATGGATAAGTCACAAAAAGAATGGGATGTTATAAATGAAATTTTTAACAAAAACAACACATTTGAAATTCCTTCCATTCTTTCTGTGGATAATATGGATATTTCTGATCATTCTGTAATGGCTAATATTTTTAATGAGCATTTTGTTCAAATAGCTAGTAACACGATTTCTGGAGCGGGAATAAATTCAGTCAACTGTCCAGAATCTTGTTTTAATGACTGTCTTAAAGCAACAAGTTTCTTTTTTGTAACGATTTCTTCTTTTGAAGTCTTCAAAGTTATCCAAGCACTGGATAACTCGTTTTGCTCTACATTAAATTGCTTTTCAAACAACTTTATCAAACAAATTAGCTTTAATTTAGTTGATGTTTTGACTCATTTATTCAATAAAAGTATTCTTCTAGGAGTTTTTCCACAAAGTTTCAAATTAGCGGAAATCATTCCTCTTTTAAAAAAAGGTGAAAAAAAATGTATTAATAATTATAGGCCTATATCCTTATTATCAGTGTTTTCAAAAATTTTTGAGAAACTTATCAAATGTAGAGTTGTAAACTACCTTTAAAAAATTTCGTTTCTCAGCTCAAAACAGTACGGATTCAGAGCTGGTAAATCAACTGAAGATGCGCTTTTGACACACTGCTCTCATATCTACGAGAGTGTTGATCAAAAAAAGTATACTGTTGCTCTTTATATTGATATCAAGAAAGCGTTCGATACAGTTGATCATGACATTTTATTATGTAAATTAGAAAAAGCTGGCTTTAGGGGTCTTATACTGAACTGGTTTGCTTCGAATCTATCTTAAAAATAGAAATCAGAAGGTGAAATTAGGTGGTAGTTTCAGTGAAACCAGAAATATTAACATAGGTGTTCCTCAAGGTTCAGTGTTAGGTCCAATTTTGTTTCTTATTTATATTAATAGTATATTTAGCCTTAGCCTAAAAGGAAAAGTTTGTGGGTTCGCTGATGATATAGCTTGTGTCTATTCTAGTGATACATTGTTAGATCTAGTTTCAGATATAAACTTTGACTTGGAGTTATTCAGAAATTGGTTTGGTATTCATAAACTTGTGATAAGTGACAAAACAAGAATTATGTTTTTCAATACACCTGCTTTCAATTCAAATACTCCACTTCTTGTACAGCATAGCATGGAATGTAATAATGACCTCGTTTCGGTTTGCTCACCAAAGTGTTTTCGTATAGACCCAAGAACTGAATATAAGAATCTTGGCTGAACAATTGATAACAATATGAACTGGAAAACTCACACTTTAGCTTTAAAAAAATATTTGTTGCCATTTGAGAAATATCTGTTGCAAGAAACTTATGGAAACTGTCTATTACGGATTGGTGCAGTCGAAAGTTCATATGGTATAATTTGCTGGGATGGCACTTATAAAAACTATTTGCAACCTATTTTAGTTACCCAGAAGCATATTTTAAGAATACTCTGGAAGAAAAAAAGATATGAACACAGCTTCTCTTTGCTCGTCAGCTCAGGTATTCTCCCGCGAAAATATCTATATTTTGTGACGTGTTTTTAGTTTTCCAGCCGAGGTATCGCTCACGGCTAGCCAAGGTCAGGTGAAGAAAAACACCAAACTTCACAAAGGTCAAAGAAATTCTCTTTTATTAGAACTTAATATAATTCAAATATAATTCACAAACGAATCAATATATATATATTTATAATTTGTCGTAACGCTTGCTGTAAAACAACTTCTGGTCGGGTTTATTGTAGTGGAACTGGTATCCTTCGGAACTTCTACGGTTCTAGTCGGGTTAGTCGTCTCGGTCTAAGAAACTCTTCTGGTCTCACGGTAGAGGATCCCTTCTGACCATTCGCCCTATAGGCAGTCGCAGGTAAATCAGAGCGTACAGGCGTCGTAAGACCCTGGTTGGTGAAACTACGAGCGTCCGAAGACCTCGGTGGGGTGAAACTACAAGCGTCCGTAGACCTCGGTGCGGTGAAACTACAAGCGTCCGAAGACCTCGGTGGGGTGAAACTACAAGCGTCCGTAGACCTCGGTGGGGTGAAACTACAAGCGTCCGAAGACCTCGGTGGGGTGAAACTACGAGCGTCCGTAGACCTCGGTGGGGTGAAACTACAAGCGTCCGAAGACCTCGGTGGGGTGAAACTACAAGCGTCCGTAGACCTCGGTGCGGTGAAACTACAAGCGTCCGTAGACCTCGGTGGGGTGAAACTACAAGCGTCCGAAGACCTCGGTGGGGTGAAACTACAAGCGTCCGTAGACCTCGGTGGGGTGAAACTACAAGCGTCCGAAGACCTCGGTGGGGTGAAACTACAAGCGTCCGAAGACCTCGGTGCGGTGAAACTACAAGCGTCCGAAGACCTCGGTGGGGTGAAACTACAAGCGTCCGTAGACCTCGGTGGGGTGAAACTACAAGCGTCCGAAGACCTCGGTGGGGTGAAACTACGAGCGTCCGTAGACCTCGGTGGGGTGAAACTACAAGCGTCCGAAGACCTCGGTGGGGTGAAACTACGAGCGTCCGTAGACCTCGGTGGGGTGAAACTACAAGCGTCCGAAGACCTCGGTGGGGTGAAACTACAAGCGTCCGTAGACCTCGGTGCGGTGAAACTACAAGCGTCCGTAGACCTCGGTGGGGTGAAACTACAAGCGTCCGAAGACCTCGGTGGGGTGAAACTACAAGCGTCCGAAGACCTCGGTGGGGTGAAACTACAAGCGTCCGTAGACCTCGGTGCGGTGAAACTACAAGCGTCCGTAGACCTCGGTGGGGTGAAACTACAAGCGTCCGAAGACCTCGGTGGGGTGAAAATACGAGCGTCCGTAGACCTCGGTGGGGTGAAACTACAAGCGTCCGAAGACCTCGGTGGGGTGAAACTACAAGCGTCCGAAGACCTCGGTGCGGTGAAACTACAAGCGTCCGTAGACCTCGGTGGGGTGAAACTACAAGCGTCCGAAGACCTCGGTGGGGTGAAACTACAAGCGTCCGTAGACCTCGGTGGGGTGAAACTACAAGCGTCCGAAGACCTCGGTGGGGTGAAACTACAAGCGTCCTAAGACCTCGGTAACAGCAATGGCTGCGGGATCGGCAGGAATTAGTCTCTGCCCCTGGTGGCACGATACGTAAGAAATATATTTAATAGTTCAAACTTACTCATACGCTTTACCTTTTACCTTTGTTGCTAGCTAGGTTGCTTAGCTGGTTGCTGGTTTACTCTTCCTTCTTCCTTTTCCTGGAGATGATGTGCACCGTAGAACCGGTGCCGGCGGACTGTGATTTTCCATGCACTGAGCTGCCCTATTTATACTAAATCGCTCGTTGTGGTACCGTGCGCAAATCCCATATAATATTCCCTATTCCCTAGTAATTGCTATACCTACTCATGATATTCCCATATGCTTGTTCATATGCTACCACTTCATTCATATGCCAACTCACCATCGAGCTCTGCCAGTCGTCGTACTTTGCACTGCTTGTGCATGGGGAGTTGGTTGTTGGGTGGTATTTCCACCTACCCAATGTCTACCATCGATGCTGGCGCGGTTAGCTTTCTACCTCCGTGGTAAACTTGCGTACTTTTCGCCACTAGGTACCATGCCTTGACTAAGAGCTTAATTGGTGGTTGTTGGCTCGGGTGTTGTCTCGGGTGAACTTTTCCTGTTTTCAGTTTGGCGCTAGATGGTGGCGCCCTGTTTTCTTAAGCATGTGACGAGGGATATTTCTGTGTTTGAAATTTGCCTCGTTACATACTCCCCCTTCTTCGGAGACGAGGACCTCCTCGTCTGATCCTCGGTCCCGGAACGAAAAGGCATGACCTGGATGTCACTTCATTATTTTCCCCAAAAAATTTTTTTTTTTAGTTTTGTGTTTCGTTATTTTGTACCTTTTTTTTTATATTTTTTTTTTTTTTTTGTTTATATATATATTTTTCCTTTAAAACAAAAAGAGCCTCTTTAGCATAAAAACAAAAAGTAAGTAGGAGAAAAAAAAAAAAATACGGCTGGTCCTACGGTTCGAACACAATCCTCTTGGATTGCCTCGTCAGCTGGTGTGTGAGAACGGCTTCTCCTCGTCTAACTACTCTACACAGGATGGTCCCACTCCGACGCTTGAAGATTAACCGCTGGCGGCGTCTCGATGGATGGTATTGTGCGTGCTGTCGAACATTGAAACCCAAGAACGGGTCCCCCTTCCTTTTCAGACTCGGTTCCGGTCCACGGTTCGGTTGTTTGCTTTCCTTTGCAACTGCCAGCGTGGATTCTGTCCATCCATCCATCCATCTCCTTTTTATTCAATGATCGTGGATCCGTGCGGTGCGGCTCGATCGCCACTGTCATGTTCGGCATCTTGAGTCCATCTGGTTTTGGTGCGGATATGCTGGTGTCTGTTCTCCCCTTTTGTCGCACTTGGCCCCTTGGCGGGTCTTGGTTTGGAGAGTTAGTTGTATCGGTAGCGGTTGCGGGTTTACGGGTAACGGTCGGGGTTCGGCTGGTGGTGCCCTTTTTATTGGCGGCGGCGGCGGTGTTTCGCTTAGTACTGGTCTTCACGGTGGTATGCTGGCTGGTACTGGTCTTCATGGTGGTATTCTGGCTGGTACTGGCGAGGGGTGTTCTGAACCTGACGGTAGTTCGGCTGGCTACGGTGTGCGGAACATGGGCTACTCGTCCTTTAAGGTCACTCCCTGTAGTCTGGCCCAAGCTTTGCGTGGGCTGCGTGTTACTGGTGGTACGCAGCTTTGATACCGAAATGGCGGTACATACTGAGCAAGTTACCCTCCTAGGCGTAGTCTGTTGCCTTTGCCAAGCCTGGGCGGGATCCACTTCTCCTTCCACTTCGGACTGTAGCATCTGCTTGCTGGGACTGACTAGCGACGACGGTTTTAGATCTGACATTCGAAATTCAGAATACTGAGCGGGGTTGAGTTCCCCTTGTTTGGAACGTCGTCCCTTCCAATCATTCACGGGGCTACACCGAATCAACAGCTCATTCGGGTTAAGCGGTAGCGGGTCTCTTGGCTGAGTTGTAACGGGCGGCGGTGGTGGAGTGTATGTAGTGGTAGACTTATTGTATCTGGGACGCTGGTATTTAGGTCTACGGGACTGGCTGTACATTACTGCAACTCTATGTGGATGGCAATTACAATCCCTCGTCAATCGCCCATCTCCTCCACAGTAAGAGCAAAACAGACGGAACTGTCTTCGGCAGTTACTCCTAGTGTGACCCCGCTGTTTGCAGTTCCAGCAGTGAGTTCTCCGGTGGTACTGGTTAGCGTGCGATAGCATCTGAATCTGGTCGGTACGGTTAAAATTTGGTCGCGGTGGCGGCAATACAGCTCGGCGGTCGGTTACTGGTCGGTCAGGAAAAATGAATCGGTTAGGCGCAGGAACGGCACGGGGCGGTGCTTGGCGGGATGTATGGTCTTCCCTTCGTATGTACTCATACTCCTCTGCCAGCTTCATAAGTTCGTCCAAGGTATCAAAATCACGCCTTTTGATATATAAGTGATATTCTGATCGCAAACTATCGTAAATACGATCGATGCTATCCTCGATGCTAATACGTGGATGTCTATGGATCAGATTTTGGGTGGCTTGTATGAAATCCTTTGCCTTTTCGCGTGGCCCTTGCCGCTTCCGCAATATTTCCTCCTCTAATTTGCAGAGGTACCTAGCTGGCAGATAGTGGTCTAGGAAAGCGGTGCGGAACTGGCCCCAGGATTTTATACGAGCTTTGTTTATGCGGAACCACTCTAGAGCGGTGCCGCGTAATATTTCCGGTAAAGCCTTGACAATATCATCGGGGCGTATGTCATAGCAGGCGGTAAATTCTTCGAGCCGGTCCATGAATTCGATCGCGTTCCCTGATGCGTCGAACCTCAATCCCCATTTGCGGACGTTATTCATTAGTTCAGCCTCGTAGCTGAGAATAAAACGACCGGTTGGTCGGAAAGCTGGCCTGGTGGCCGATGATGCGACAGGGGGTAGTGTAGCGACTTCATTGGGGGGCCTGGTACTTGAAGACGCCGAGTCCCTTGCCAGGTTGTCTTCGGCGGACGGTGCGGTAGCGAACGCGTTATTGGACGACGTTGTGCCCCTTGAAACTTCGCCTTCGGCGGGCGAGACAGCGGGTGGGGGCGCATAAGATGGTACCTGAAAGGAGATCTCAGTGAACATCGGCGATTTAGGCTCGGGTTCTTCTTCGTGCGTTTGTACTTGCTTATATTCCCTTTCAGTTACCACCCTTTCTAAATCCTCACACAGATCTTGGGTGGATTTTCGTAGTCTGGCCTTTTTGATATAGCTGCTAAAACGCGCTCGTAGCGTTGACAATGTGCCTTCGGTATCAAGCCCCAGCTGACTCATCCGAGTCACTAGTTCTGGCTTGCTGAGCAAGTATATTGCCCCTATACTACCGAAAACGTCGAAGCTCTCTTCGGAGTCAGACATGTTTAGATTTTTTTTTCTTTAGTTTAATTTTATAGTTCTAAGAGAATTTCTTTTTCAACGGAGTGGACCTTAATAGTCCCTGCTCGGGCGCCAAATTGTGACGTGTTTTTAGTTTTCCAGCCGAGGTATCGCTCACGGCTAGCCAAGGTCAGGTGAAGAAAAACACCAAACTTCACAAAGGTCAAAGAAATTCTCTTTTATTAGAACTTAATATAATTCAAATATAATTCACAAACGAATCAATATATATATATTTATAATTTGTCGTAACGCTTGCTGTAAAACAACTTCTGGTCGGGTTTATTGTAGTGGAACTGGTATCCTTCGGAACTTCTACGGTTCTAGTCGGGTTAGTCGTCTCGGTCTAAGAAACTCTTCTGGTCTCACGGTAGAGGATCCCTTCTGACCATTCGCCCTATAGGCAGTCGCAGGTAAATCAGAGCGTACAGGCGTCGTAAGACCCTGGTTGGTGAAACTACGAGCGTCCGAAGACCTCGGTGGGGTGAAACTACAAGCGTCCGTAGACCTCGGTGCGGTGAAACTACAAGCGTCCGAAGACCTCGGTGGGGTGAAACTACAAGCGTCCGTAGACCTCGGTGGGGTGAAACTACAAGCGTCCGAAGACCTCGGTGGGGTGAAACTACGAGCGTCCGTAGACCTCGGTGGGGTGAAACTACAAGCGTCCGAAGACCTCGGTGGGGTGAAACTACAAGCGTCCGTAGACCTCGGTGCGGTGAAACTACAAGCGTCCGTAGACCACGGTGGGGTGAAACTACAAGCGTCCGAAGACCTCGGTGGGGTGAAACTACGAGCGTCCGTAGACCTCGGTGGGGTGAAACTACAAGCGTCCGAAGACCTCGGTGGGGTGAAACTACAAGCGTCCGAAGACCTCGGTGCGGTGAAACTACAAGCGTCCGAAGACCTCGGTGGGGTGAAACTACAAGCGTCCGTAGACCTCGGTGGGGTGAAACTACAAGCGTCCGAAGACCTCGGTGGGGTGAAACTACGAGCGTCCGTAGACCTCGGTGGGGTGAAACTACAAGCGTCCGTAGACCTCGGTGGGGTGAAACTACAAGCGTCCGTAGACCTCGGTGCGGTGAAACTACAAGCGTCCGTAGACCTCGGTGGGGTGAAACTACAAGCGTCCGAAGACCTCGGTGGGGTGAAACTACGAGCGTCCGTAGACCTCGGTGGGGTGAAACTACAAGCGTCCGATGACCTCGGTGGGGTGAAACTACAAGCGTACGAAGACCTCGGTGCGGTGAAACTACAAGCGTCCGTAGACCTCGGTGGGGTGAAACTACAAGCGTCCGAAGACCTCGGTGGGGTGAAACTACAAGCGTCCGTAGACCTCGGTGGGGTGAAACTACAAGCGTCCGAAGACCTCGGTGGGGTGAAACTACAAGCGTCCGAAGACCTCGGTGGGGTGAAACTACAAGCGTCCGAAGACCTTGGTGGGGTGAAACTACGAGCGTCCGTAGACCTCGGTGGGGTGAAACTACAAGCGTCCGAAGACCTCGGTGGGGTGAAACTACAAGCGTCCGTAGACCTCGGTGCGGTGAAACTACAAGCGTCCGTAGACCTCGGTGGGGTGAAACTACAAGCGTCCGAGGACCTCGGTGGGGTGAAACTACGAGCGTCCGTAGACCTCGGTGGGGTGAAACTACAAGCGTCCGAAGACCTCGGTGGGGTGAAACTACAAGCGTCCGAAGACCTCGGTGGGGTGAAACTACAAGCGTCCGTAGACCTCGGTGGGGTGAAACTACAAGCGTCCGAAGACCTCGGTGGGGTGAAACTACAAGCGTCCGTAGACCTCGGTGGGGTGAAACTACAAGCGTCCGAAGTCCTCGGTGGGGTGAAACTACAAGCGTCCGAAGACCTCGGTGGGGTGAAACTACAAGCGTCCGTAGACCTCGGTGGGGTGAAACTACAAGCGTCCGAAGACCTCGGTGGGGTGAAACTACAAGCGTCCGAAGACCTCGGTGGGGTGAAACTACAAGCGTCCGAAGACCTTGGTGGGGTGAAACTACAAGCGTCCTAAGACCTCGGTAACAGCAATGGCTGCGGGATCGGCAGGAATTAGTCTCTGCCCCTGGTGGCACGATACGTAAGAAATATATTTAATAGTTCAAACTTACTCATACGCTTTACCTTTTACCTTTGTTGCTAGCTAGGTTGCTTAGCTGGTTGCTGGTTTACTCTTCCTTCTTCCTTTTCCTGGAGATGATGTGCACCGTAGAACCGGTGCCGGCGGACTGTGATTTTCCATGCACTGAGCTGCCCTATTTATACTAAATCGCTCGTTGTGGTACCGTGCGCAAATCCCATATAATATTCCCTATTCCCTAGTAATTGCTATACCTACTCATGATATTCCGATATGCTTGTTCATATGCTACCACTTCATTCATATGCCAACTCACCATCGAGCTCTGCCAGTCGTCGTACTTTGCACTGCTTGTGCATGGGGAGTTGGTTGTTGGGTGGTATTTCCACCTACCCAATGTCTACCATCGATGCTGGCGCGGTTAGCTTTCCACCTCCGGGTAAACTTGCGTACTTTTCGCCACTAGGTACCATGCCTTGACTAAGAGCTTAATTGGTGGTTGTTGGCTCGGGTGTTGTCTCGGGTGAACTTTTCCTGTTTTCAGTTTGGCGCTAGATGGCGGCGCCCTGTTTTCTTAAGCATGTGACGAGGGATATTTCTGTGTTTGAAATTTGCCTCGTTACAATTTTTATAAAGCATTGAAAATATTTTTCTGTAGAAGTGGTTATAGTCCGGGCAATCTAGACATTTGAAGTTACATAAATTCGCACCAAGCTGAAAGTTGGTGAGATCGTTTGAAATATGATTCCAAATAAAACTTGAAAGTTCCCCAACTTTCCCCTGCATGGAAAAAATTGTATTCGATTTCAAAGGTCGAAAATGTGATTTTTTTTAGATTTCTTGCGATTTTCAGCACAACGATAAGTTTTATCATAAAAATATATCAGACGCAATTGTAGATTATAAATTTATCTATAAAAAATGTTAAGCTGTTTTTTTTCTTATGAGCCACTGTTTAGCAGATATAACGATTCAAAAATTTAGAAAAGTTGTGATAGTTTTAAAAATATATGCATGAGTACGCCTCCTATTTGCATTTCCAAAGTTGTAATATATGATTAAATAGTTTCTCCTTTTCAACAGCATGCGTGGCTATTTATGATTGTTTTGAAAAAGTAAACATTGATATTCACAATACTGATGCGACACATATCATTGACGGAGGATTCTTACTACATCGCGTTGTGTGGGATAGCGAAGAAACGTTCAAAGTTATTTTAGATAAATATGTTCAGTACATACGTCGACATTTTGGTTCTAGAGTTACTGTCGTATTTGATGGCTGTTATGATTGTACGAGAAATATCAAAGATGCAGAACAACGTCGTCGAACTTTAGTAACATCTCCATCGTCTGATATTTTATTTGATGTAAATTTGACAGTTCCAACCAGTCAACAGAAATTTCTTGCAAATACTCACAACAAGTCTAGATTTATTTCAATGTTGAAAGAAAAGTTTACTGCTGAAAATATATTGGTAAAACAAGCAAAGAATGATGCTGATGTATTGATAATTGAAACAGCAATAGAACAAATCAATTTGACAAATACAATTATTGTTGTTTATGAAGATGTAGACTTACTCGTGTAATACTTACTGCTCGAGCTCCAACTGAGAAAACTATTTTCTTCTTAAAACCATGAAAAGCTCAAAATCAATCGGAAATTTATTCATCACAGGGCTTATCTACTTTTCCAAAGTGTCAAAATCATGTTCTTTTTTTACACGGAATAAGTGGTTGCGATACGACATCAGCATTTTACAGGAGGGGTAAAATAACAGTTTTCAAAATGTTTGAAAAGCAATTACTTCAATTTAATGATCTACTTTCAAAGTATTTAAAAACAATAATTCAACTCGACAAGAAGTTCTCACCAACGGCATTCGCTTTCTTCTTTCTATGTAGGTACGGAGCTCCTACTTAGATAAATATAGATATGCATGTTTCGTTAAAAGCACTAAAAGCAAAAAACAAGTTCAATAAGCTTGTCTTCCTCCAACTTCAGATGCTGCTCATCAACATCTTCTTCGCGTATATTATCAAGTTCAAGTGTGGCTTGGTAATCAGCTTGACCCTACAGAATGGGATTGGAAACTAATCAACAACACTCTAGAACCAATTCAAACTGCACTTCCACCTGCGCCGGAAAAACTGCTGAACACAATTTTTTGTAACTGCAAAAAGGGATGCAGTGCTAAATGTGGTTGCAAAAAAGGTGGACTGTTTTGTTCTATTGCATGTACCAATTTTGACAATTGGCCGGTCATGCTCTAATGTTGAATCACCAACAGTGGAGGATTCGTTTGATTCCAATGAGATGACATCCGAAACATCGCTATTGAAGCAATTTACTTGCATCCAGCATGAAGATGAAGAAGAAGAACAAGAAGAAGATCAAGAAGAAGAACAAGAAAAAGATTTTAATGGCTATGAATTAGAAGAATAAACTTCACTACTTTGTTTTTATTTACTTCGTATATTTCTTTTGCAGTCTTTGTCAATTTTTGATATTTTGTTTTTTATTAAATAGGATCATAACGGACAGATAGAATAGAATACTTGGGAAACCAAGTTAAAAAAACGCGCTATACTCTACCTCATAGGTGGCGTGAAAACTTGCGCTTATTATAACGATTATAACTTTTCTAAATTTTTGAATCGTTATATCTCCGAAACAGTGACTCGTAAGAAAAAAAGTAGCTTAACATTTTTTATAGATAAATTTATAATCTACAATTGCTTCTGATATATTTTTATGATAAAACTTACCGTTTTGCTGAAAATCGCAAAAAATCTGAAAAAAATCACATTTTTGACCTTTGACCTCGAATAAAATTTTTTCCATGCAGAGGAAAGTTAGAAACTTTCAAGTTTTATTTGGAATCATATTTTAAACGATCTCACCAACTTACAGCTTGGTGCGAATTTATGTAACTTCACTATCAATTTTTGGTTTGATTTGACCGGATTATTACCTCTCAAGCCACATAACACCTTACGAAGTAGCGATAGAAATCTTGCTTTAATTCCTGCGCACAATACTCGTAACTTTCTCAACTTTTATACTGCAGTAGCACCTAGACTATTCAACTTTACTCTATTAAATATGATGCCTTCGTTCACCTCATTTATTCAATAAATTAAAATTATTAAAATGATTTGATTTTGATACAGTCAATAATATTATTAGGATCCTGCAATGAATTTGAATCATTTTGAATAATTTCTTTCGATTTTAACATAGATTAAAGTAAATAAAAATAATTATTTGTTTATTTTGTCGACAAAATACCCCACAACATTTGTTGATTAAATACATATCTTAGTAGTATACTATTAGTTTTCTTTTTGGTACTTTCGTCACTTGTCTTTTGGCAACAGATCGTACCTTTCCTTTTTCTTAACTCATTTTAATATTGAAGTACACTTAATAAGCTTAAAACTTATATTGACTAATATAATATTGTTTAACTGAACATGTAATTTATTTGTTGTAAATTTTTAGTAGCTTCATAATTGTAAATATTATTATATTTAAGAAGAAGAAAATAAAAATTGAATTGAAAAAAAAAAAAAAAAAAAAAAAAATGCCCACCTAAGTAAGTAAGTAAGTAGGGTTCAAAGAAACCGCTGTTATGTCTTCCAATTGTATTGTTTTCATTAAAAACTTTGTGAAACTCTCGAAAGCGATATATGTATGTATTTAAAGACAAATGCTTATATCGTAATCGTATGGTAATAAAACTGTTGATTGTAATAAAATGAAATCAATGACACTTACGACACTCCTGATTTTGGAAGGTTCTCATCATGAGAAGTTTCATCAGCAACTACCCCAGCTTCAGAATTCTAAGCAGGATTTGCAGGACCTGGGCAAGAATCCAGCTCTGGATCTTGGTTTGAATCCACATCTGCACTCAGCCCTGAATTTGAATCTCGATCCATTCTAACTGAAACTTCAGCCGGATCCCTTTCAGGTTCTGAAAACGTATGTAAGTGCTTTAAAAACTTTAGAATAAAGGTTACTTAGGTACTCGTTTTCTCGAAAATGAAAAAGTGCATCCTTAAACTCCTTTTTTTAAGTTTTTTATTGCAATAATTCACTATTCACAAATCGCAGCTCCGCTTTTGATTGCAAAAGAAGCCAACTATATAATGATGGCGGTTCGCAGTTCGTTTTTTCAAAAAAAAAAAAAAACTGTAAATTTCGATTGTCTCTGTTTTTGGTTTTTTTATCTGACTTTTTCTGAAAATACCTAATGCGAACGAGATAAGCATCCAAAAAGATTTTCTTACTCTTTTGCACAAACGTAACTAAAGTAGAACTCTAAAGAAACTAAACACGTTTGGAACTTACAGTCAAAAACAAGATCTGATGATCTAGGAAATAGTTAAATATCTGAGCATGAGCATATTTCACCGCTGGTGTCAGCAGAAATCCGAAGATCGAATAAGTGCGCCTGTAGATGTCTCGTCTTTTTTCCACCCAATGCAATTTCTGAGCCCTGTCTTCATTTTGTTCTTAAATACTCAATTCTTTTAATTTAAACCCATATGAAACGCAAATGGGAGGATGCAATGAATAGTTGGCTGAAATAACATCGAGATCTTTTACAACATCAAACCTCAATTTTGATTAGACAGTAATCGATAACAGAACAACCTTGATTGCTAATAATGGTAAGGTTTCCGATTTTTTCACTTTTCGATACACTATTTAAAACAAAAAATGGCAAAATCTTCCATCAACTCAATTAAGTGGCTACTGTTTGGGTTAATGCAAAAATAAGCGAATTTCTTCTGGACGAAAATTGTTCAGCATTCATAAAATAAGAGTTTTGGAATCTTATTATCCGACCATTTAGATCCCCAATTATTAAATTACTTTCGTTATTCTGGCTCAAGAAAAGGTTTTAAAGAGCTTCATAGTCTTGTTTCCATTTACCAACACTCAAGTAAATTGGAACAATAAAAAAAATGTCTCGTGTTAAGGAAGAAATCTATTTGTCTGTTTTCAATAATTTTATCCTTAATTTGATTGTTAGAAATACCTTTTTTTCTTCCATGTAGAACGCACCTACAGCACGACTCAAACTGTTTTTTCTAATTGCTTGGATCTATTCAAGATTTTAGCCTTCAAAATACTTAAGATATTGCAACTCTTTGCCTTCTTCTACAAAAGTTTCCAATAATATAAATAAATCGTTATTTAAAATAAACTTTATAAATTCTTACTGAGAATTTGTTTTTAAGACCTGTAACACTATAGCAGAAGATATTTAAATCATTGCTTATAGAAACTATAGTTGGATTGCGCCGACTTTTGGACTGGTGGCGAACTTATTGTCTCCGGTGCAACTTAGCAGTATTCTTTCCAAGATATTGGTTTCACTATTGTGATTTTAAATGCGATTGCTGCACCACCGTTGTCCTCCGGTCCATAAGATTGTTCAATAGCCTTTCAAAGTAACTATTGTTTCTTTATTCAATTATTTAAATAAAAAAAAATTGAGAAAAAGAATTATTTTGGAAAACAACACCTGAATGCTAGGTTGAATAATAGGTGCGTTTTTTTTTTTATGCTAGTATATAGTACAGTAAAAATTTCCCTTGGGGAACAACAACAAATCATTTTACTGTCGTAATTTTCTACAGTAAAATCAGGGATGACATTGCTGTGGATTAATAGTTTCCAGCTTTGAAAATAAGATGGCACCACCATTGATTTCAGTTCATCAAAACTTTTCGAAAGGACGTGTTCAAAAAAAATTTAATATTTGCAAATAAATTTTTTCTCTCGATTAAAAATTAAAGTTTAACTCTCCCTGTTTTTCCTGGTCATAGTGGTATACCGAGAAACGAAAAAGCGGACAAACTAGCGAGAAAAGGATCAACACTTGACCCTTCTCTCATTGATCATTCAATCAGGATTCCACCCTGTGAAATTAAACAGATAACACAGGTCTGCAATGGTTTTCCTCTCTGAAATCTGAGTACCGTTTTCTATAGATTTTGATGTGCTGATTACGAGAAAAATAATGAAAAAAATCCATCACGTCAGGATTTTTTGATATAGAATATTGAAATTTTGGGTACACCGAAGTTAGCCTTTTCTTAAATTGCCAAAAAGTGATGTTAAAGTTGAGAAACGGTCTTCAGAGTAAAACAATTTTTTTCTTAGAATATGACCAAGAATCTCATTCCAAAGCATGTAATACGAATTACGGAACACCCTGTATATTAATGAGCTCATTACTTAATTAAGCCAAAATGCCCCTTTTTCGACATGTTTATTACGAATTACTTATACTCATTATGTAGTAGTTAACAAATTACTGATTTGCATTGATGTCTTTGTCCCTCTACACTAATTAAATGCAATAAAAACTAAGCTAAAGCAATTTAATGACGTTTTCTAAATTTTAAAACTAAGCTAAAGCAATTTAATGACGTTTTCTAAATTTTAAAACTAAGCTAAAGCAATTTAATGACGTTTTCTAAATTTTAAAATTTAGAAAACGTCATTAAATTGCTTTAGCTTAGTTTTTATTGCATTTAATTAGTGTAGAGGGACAAAGACATCAATGCAAATCAGTAATTTGTTAACTACTACATAATGAGTATAAGTAATTCGTAATAAACATGTCGAAAAAGGGGCATTTTGGCTTAATTAAGTAATGAGCTCATTAATATACAGG
This sequence comes from Melanostoma scalare, assembly GCA_949752695.1. NCBI lineage: Eukaryota > Metazoa > Arthropoda > Insecta > Diptera > Syrphidae > Melanostoma > Melanostoma scalare. The sequence continues at coordinate 100,003,630 of OX456985.1, read as the reverse complement.
GTGTTCCGTAATTCGTATTACATGCTGTGGAATGAGATTCTTGGTCATATTCTAAGAAAAAAATTGACCTACACTGAAGACCGTTTCTCAACTTTAACATCACTTTTTGGCAATTTAAGAAAAGGCTAACTTCGGTGTACCCAGACCTGTGTTAAATTCGATATCTCTGTCAATACTGATGATAGAAACCTAATCTTAGACTTATTTTTTTTTTGTTAAAATAATGATCTTTAAAACTGCATTTAAATAAATAAAATTCTTCCAATATATACTTTTTTATTGCGAAAACTTGTGACTTTTTTCCTAAAAGATACAGATTGAAACTGTACCTTTTTTTGAAAAATCTGGAGGTGATGGAGAAAAACTAAGGACATATTCGTAATCAGCGTACCAAAATACCCTAGAATCAGCTATCAAATTCCAGAGAGGAAGTTATGACCCTCATTTTGCAGGCCTGTGTAATTGGTAACAAAATAATGCAAAAGTCCAATGAAAGATGGGTATGCCTAGATTCCTGTGTTACTTCCAGGAAAATTTGGCCGAAATATAATAAGAAAGAATCTGAAAGCTGCTATCATTGAATAGACCTTCATTGTGAATGCTTATCAGTATCACAACTGGACGTAACCTACTAGGTTATCACAAAAAAAAATGGGTCTTTGCACCGATGACCTATGTAGAGGATGCAATGACGAAGATGAACACGAGGATACAACTCACTTCCTTTGTCAATGCCCAGCACTCTGCCATATTAGGAAAAAATTTCTAGGCAATTATTTTTTCAATGAACTAGAAGAATTATCAGACGCTTCAAAAGCAGTCTGTTAAACTTCACTAAGGCCACAAAATGGCTAAATACCGACCAGACATAAATTCATAGGTTTCAAGGACGTTACAATACGTCAGGGTATCACAATGGATCTACATTGATCTAAGTGTGACGGAATTAAGATCAACCGTCAGCCCATTCTACCTAACCTAACCTAACCTCCCTGTTTTCACCTGGTGGTGTTCTTAACACAGGATTTTGCACTAGTTCTCTTTTGCTGAAGCTAATTAGTGCAGTCAATGAAGTATTTCAGGTCCGAATTTTTTCACTGCGAACCGAAAAGGGGTGGCAACCAAAAAAAAACGTAAGATGAGCCTAATTCCAAAATTTCATGCAAATCGGTTCACAGTAAAAAAATTCGGAGGTAAGGCCCTATTTTTCGCTTCATTGACTGCACTAAATAGCTTTCCTCGTGGAATTATTTGACTAAAAAATATAGCCCAATGCAAGCAAAATACAAATCAAACAAACAAACAAAGCAGTAGAAAATCAAAAGGGAAAGATATATGTATGAAAATCAAACATTCTCCAATAGAAATTCATGTTTGGGACTAGCAGTACGTTTTTCAACTTAATTTAATTTGGGTTGTGTTTATTTACGCGGTAATATTATGGTTCAATTTCATGGTTTTGTAAATAGAATCAACTTATTTTCTTTCTTAATCTATCGAAAAGACTAGTCAATTTAATGTAAAATTGCTTTACCACAGATTTGGATAAAAAATAAATTGATTCTATTTGCCAATGGAAAATCTCATCAAAGATTAGTTTCTAAAATCTTTTTATAACTCCCCGAACAAACCCGAAAGTTTTTTCAATAAAACAGCTGACTTTGACATAGAGCTTTCTTCACTGCTGGACGATGCCTCTAAAAACTGTAAAATAGACCTGTAACAGAGAATCTGATGTATGGAAAATAAGAAAAAAATTACAAATTCATACCTGGCTTTGTATCGGTATTCATTTGATAGAACAAATAACGATACAAACCTGGTATGAGTTTGATTTTGTTTCATCTTAATTTTCACAGAGAGCTTTGATAAGTAACAGCAAGCTTTGACGTTGAGCACCATCTTGTTGCTGAATATATAACTGAAAATACTGTGGATAGATCGTTTTTTTTAATTCGAATGCTGTACTATACACTAGCATAAAAAAAAAACGCACCAAATGATGTTGATTTGAACCTGTGCCCCTGTTCTGTAACTATCGCATCGATAAAATTCGTCGAGAAACGGTGAGATTTGAAACGAAATTGGTTTTATCGCATCATCGGGGTCCTGTAAGCGATGACAGGCGATAACTTTATCACGCGAAACGAACTGGAATGAAAATACTGGAAATTCGGTAAAAACGGGTTTCTGTATAGTCAAAAGTCGATATCCTTTTCATTTTATACGTCAAATTTTATCACTGGGTTCGTAGCAGGCGATAAGACAAGGGGATGATTATGGCTGAGCACAAAAAGGTAAAATTAATATAAAAATATTGAAATGTTAGGGACTTATATTAAAATTTAAATTTTTAGAGATGTACGCGATTATCAAAAGCGCAAAAAGAACTGTTGGTAGACTTCATGCTGCAAAATAAACGAGCGAATTCCTAAACGCAAGATTTGCCAAGCAAGTCTAATGCTAAGCAAAAATAATCCCAAATAAAATTTGCATTGCAATTAAAACTATGCAAGTGTTTTTTGATAGCTGCACAAATTCACTTACAACTGCGGAAAAAAAGCAATATACTACGTTTTGGGACATTCTGCTTTGAAGAGATGTTCTTGTCGGCATTTAGGAACTGATTGCTTCACATAATTTGTGCAAGACTTGCGTTTAGGAACTCGCCCAACCTTTTGCTAGAGGCCAGACTGCTCACTTTAATTTACACAACAAATTTCATAAACAAGATTGAGAGATAGACTTATCGCCTTCCATTGGAAATTCCAGTCAAACTGAAACCGAAACTGAGAGTTATCGCATGCACTTGTAGAAATCCAGTTCTTTCCAGGGGCGATAAAGAGGGAATGAATCGTTTCATTTTTTAACGATGCGATAACTTATCGCCAAAGATACAGAACAGAGGCACTGGACTCCAACCACGTGGTTTCTTGTTTTTATGACTTCCAGAATAGAATTTTTATTGACGTTTACATCAAAAAGCACATTGCATCAGTTTCAGTTTCAGTTTTAAATTCATTTTTTATTGTTTCTCACTTATAACTACTTACTTGCTAACAAAAATGTTTAAACTAGCTTACATAATAACTTTATTAACTAACTGACCCTAGGCGGGTACTCTAAATTACTCAATAACTTACTTTCTAATGCCTTTCGGCCTAAAAAGCACATTGCATCCACACCGATGCGATGGCTTTTTTTTTTGGCAAATGACAGTTCTTCGCTTGTTGTAAGGAATCGTAGTAAAATAGGAAGTATACGACTTCAATTCTCGATCCTATAATAAATTTGCAGTCTTACATTCGGATTCTTCTCAAGAAGCTACGATTTTAATTCGTATAAAGCTTTCCTTTTTTCCAGTAAAAAAAATTATTATTCTCGATGGGCCACCGCTCCGGTGCCTTTCAACTATGGCACAGCTTACAAAATTTTATTTGCTTTGTCGTCGAACTTTAAAACCATAGTGGCTTTGTTGTTGTGCCAGTTGACAAATTCTTGTGACTTCTCATACGATAATTGTGTATTTATGTCCAGATTGAGAGGGCTAAGACAAGTTTGTTTTGCTTGACTATCCTTGTCGGTTTTCTCATCTGGGGGCAAATGCTTTACAACTGTGTTTCCATGCGACTTTTCGTGAAAAAACTATATTTATCTTTCAAGTGCTTCACAATAGCCGTATTTCATTATTGATCTGATCCGGATCATATCATGGGCTTATTAGCGTTACAACAACAAAGCGGGATCCGGCTTTTTAGTTGGATCTAGTTTTGTGATGTGAAAATTAGTTCCTCTATTTCACACAATAGGAGATTTTCCATTGAAAACGTTGGTATCATTTCCACTATTTCCAATAACAACAGTAGCCGCGTTTTATTATCACAATGATCCAATCCGGATCAGATCTTGATAATAAAACAGCTTTAGATCATCATATTTCCAGTTGGAAGCTGTGAGAGACTCGCTCTCTCAACTGACATTTCAAAAGAGTTGCAGAGTTGCCCTACGAACTTTTTTTTCAATGGTTAATTTTTTGTTCTTTTTTTAGGGCAAAATGATATTCATCCACTTTGTCAAATATATATTTTTTTGCACTAATTCTTATTAATTTCACGAATATATGGTTTGTTTTGTAAAACTTTTTCATTATGTCATGTATTATACAAAAATGAATAAATGTGAAGTTTCTCGGTATCTATCTAAAATATATTTCATTTCACACAGATAAAAATGTTCATGTGGCAATACTGTTGTTATTGGAAATATTGGAAATGATACCAACGTTTCAATGGAAAGTCTCCTCTTGTGCGAAATAGAAGAACTAATTTTTAGATCACAAAAATAGATCCAACTAAAAAGCAGGATTTCGCTTTGTTGTTGTAACGCTAATAAACCCATGATCTGATCCGGATCAGATCAATAATAAAACGCGGCTAATAGCCGCGTTTTGTTATCACAATGATCCAATCCGGATCAGATCTTGATAATAAAACAGCTTTAGATCATCATATTTCCAGTTGGAAGCTGTGAGAGACTCGCTCTCTCAACTGACATTTCAAAAGAGTTGCAGAGTTGCCCTACGAACTTTTTTTTCAATGGTTAATTTTTTGTTCTTTTTTTAGGGCAAAATGATATTCATCCACTTTGTCAAATATATATTTTTTTGCACTAATTCTTATTAATTTCACGAATATATGGTTTGTTTTGTAAAACTTTTTCATTATGTCATGTATTATACAAAAATGAATAAATGTGAAGTTTCTCGGTATCTATCTAAAATATATTTCATTTCACACAGATAAAAATGTTCATGTGGCAATACTGTTGTTATTGGAAATATTGGAAATGATACCAACGTTTCAATGGAAAGTCTCCTCTTGTGTGAAATAGAAGAACTAATTTTTAGATCACAAAAATAGATCCAACTAAAAAGCAGGATTTCGCTTTGTTGTTGTAACGCTAATAAACCCATGATCTGATCCGGATCAGATCAATAATAAAACGCGGCTAGTATTGCGACATGAACATTTTTATCTGTGTGAAATGAAATATGTTTTAGATAGATAGCGAGAAACTTCACATTTATTCATTTTTGTATAATACATGACATAATGAAAAAGTTTTAAGAAACAAAACATATATTCGTGAAATTAATAAGAATATGTGCAAAGAAATGTATGTTTGACAAAATGCATAAGTATCATTTTTCCCTAAAAAAAGAACAAAAAATTAACTATTGGAAAACAAGTTCGTAGAGCAACGAAAGAACGAATTTCACACAGCTTCCAACTGGAAATAATAAAAAACATGATGATCTAAAGCTGTTTTGTTATCAAGATCCGATCCGGATTATATCATTGTATAATATAACGCGGCTAATAGCTCTCAACAGCAGCCAAGCGACCCGTAAGGTATTCATTTTGAGACCGCAAGATCTGCATTTCGACGGAGGTAGCGCTATAGCGCAGCCATCAACAATAAACTTAATGTCAGTTATTTGCGATAGTAGTCGTGTTTTATTATCACAACGATCCGGATCGGATCGTTGATTTACTTGCCTTGAAACGAGAAAGCAGGATCCTGCTTTGCGGTTGATCTAATTTTGTGATCAAAAAATTAGTTCTTCTATTTCACACAAGAGGAATATTCCATTGAAAACGTTGGTATCACTCCAACTGTTTCCAATAACAACAGTATTATCACATTGACATTTTTATCTGTGTGAAATTAAATATATTTTAGAAAGAAAACGAACAGCTTCACATTTACTTTTTTTTATATAATCCATAAAATATTAAGAAGCTTTTAAAAACACAACATAAATACGTGAAATCTAAATAAATCAGTGCAAAAAATGTTTGAAAGAATTAATGGATATCATTTTCCTTTAAAAAAGAGCAAGAAAATAACTATTGAAAAAAATGTTCGTGGGACAACTCTGTTTTCAGCTTCAAATAAAGTAATTAAAATTGTGAAGTCTGCAGGTAAAATGGAAGAGAACACATATAAATTGTGTGTAATTTTTAAATTAGATTATTTCTGTATTACATTCATCAAATTTGATTATATTTCTTGGTCAAGAAGAATCTGAACTGAACTTTGTAATGTCATTTGAGAAAAAACAAATTTCACACTGTAAGATAAGCAGAGGATAAATTCATAAAATAATGTAGGTAAATATATGTAAGTAAAATAAAGTTTAAGGAACGGTATTGTTCGAATGAGCGCTTTATTACAATTGATCTCTTAACTTATTCTAACAGAACATGAAACATGAGAACTGCAATGTCGAACGATACTAATTTACATAAGAAAGATACATAGATCATCCGATAGACATGTACATAAGAAATGTCATCAGACAGAGATGTGTAGGCGAATATGCAGGTGCACGGATCTAGGAGATTAATAGAACGTACAAGTTAACGTATGCTAATACCAAGAATTAGTTATCAATTATTGCTGATTCAGATATCCAGAAAAGTATCTTATGAAATTGCGCAATGCTATCCACACACTTGCCATAGTGTTTACATCCCAACATCCGCTAAGAAGACGTCGCGTCGATCGTCCGACGGTCGCTGTTTACGCCAACATTTCCAAGAATCAATAGCTTAGGTTTTGCAGATGTTCAAATTGAGTGTCCACTGATGGGGTTATTTCCCACTTAGTGGGAAATAAACACACTTTGGTGAAGTGGACTTAATTCCCATGCAAGGTGGGAAATAAGTCCCAAAATATCTGTGTAGTTTTATTTCCCATTTATTATCATTTTTCAAGAAATTTTGACCCATGAACAAAAAATTAAACTAACATTTAAGCATGTTTTTATTTTTATTATATATACAAATAATAATAATTAAGTTGCAAAAAAAAAATAGATAAATGATACCAAATTTAATCAACAAAATTATAAACACTTCGGATCAAAGGTATGAATATGAACACAAACATTTCCATTATGCAATGACAAAAACTATTGGAAACTTTAATAGTTTCTTGGAAGCTTTTGAAACCATGCCTAAGAGTTCTACGAATTGTTTTTATATTAAAAAACAGTTTTTCAAGAGTTTAATTAAAATTGTGAAAAATAGGAACAAATAAAAAATTGGGATTTTCTAAAAAAACTTGTAGTTTATAAAACTATAGTGTGAAATTCGCGTTACGGACTTTGGATTTTCTTTGCTTGCGCGATTGTATTTTGTACCGGAGATAAAGCAAAAAGCGAAGCGGAAAAAAATTTTAGCCAGGGGATTATGGATTTGTGATGTGAAAATTAAAAATTCGCGCGAATTTTCTTTCTGCTAAAATTTTTTATATTAAGAACCATACAGATCATACGGCCGTCCAGACAACAAATCGTCCCCGATTTATCTCATGCACAAACATTTTCGCTTCAGAATTCTTTAATATCACATAATATAGCTACACAGCGAATATATCAAAAGTGAATAATTTTGTTCACATTTCGAAATGAATTTTGTTCGTGTAAAATAATTAACAAGTTGTGTATAATATTCGTAAAAATATCATGTATACTAAAGCAATAGATACATCAAATCAGCATAAAGTCAATAATAGAACATAGTAACATACATAGTGTGAGCTTTTTATCAAAGGCTGAGGTAGGCTCAGCGGATCCAAGGTCTTCTAAAGAAGCAGCAAAACTTTAGTTTAATGAAGTTAGTTTTATTTCCGATATTCAAAATTATAACTTTCTTATAATATTTTGTACAATGGCTTAAGTTTTTATAATCTCAATTCAGGATTCTAGTTCTATTGCTAGGGGTAGATTCCAAGTAGGCCTCTTCGGATGAGGGGAGATTCACTTGGGGTTCGGTTGGGTGTGGTTTAGTCCGGGATTAACGACCCGGTTCTCGTACGGATCTTCAGGCCAATCGAATGATGGTCTCCTATCCTGGATTACGTGTGGATTGGTCTTCGGGACACTCGGAGTCCTGTTTCCTGTCCTGGGCTTCCAGTTCCTGGGCTCGGATTTGAGGTCACGCTGGTTTCTTGGTAAAAGTCTGTAATGATACTCGGAAGCGGGAGTTAATGGTTGCTCTGAGATAGCAGGAGCCACTAAATTCACAACGAGATATCGTTAGACACTAAAATCACAACGAGATAGCGTTGGGCACTAAATTCACACCAGGATAGCGGTGAACACTAAATTCACAACGAGATAGCGTTGGACACTTAATTCACAACGAGATAGCGTTGGACACTAAATTCACAACGAGATAGCGTTGGACACTAAATTCACAACGAGATAGCGTTGGACACTAAATTCACACCGAGATAGCGGTGGGCACTAAATTCACACCGAGATAGCGTTGGACACTAAATTCACACCGAGATAGCGGTGGACACTAAATTCACACCGAGATAGCGGTGGACACTAAATTCACAACGAGATAGCGTTGGACACTAAACTCACAACGAGATAGCGTTGGACACTAAATTCACAACGAGATAGCGTTGGACACTAAATTCACACCGAGATAGCGGTGGACACTAAATTCACAACGAGATAGCGATGGACACTAAACTCACAACGAGATATCGTTGGACACTAAATTCACAACAAGATAGATTTGGACACTAAATTCACACCGAGATAGCGGTGGACACTAAATTCACAACGAGATAGCGTTGGACACTAAATTCACAACGAGATAGCGTTGGACACTAAATTCACAACGAGATAGCGTTTGACACTAAATTCACAACGAGATAGCGTTGGACACTAAATTCACTACGAGATAGCGTTGGACACTAAATTTACACCGAGATAGCGGTGGACACTAAATTCACAACGAGATAGCGTTGGACACTAAATTCACAACGAGATAGCGTTGGACACTAAATTCAAAACGAGAAAGCGTTGGACACTTAATTCACAACGAGATAGCGTTGGACTCTAAATTCACAACGAGATAGCGTTGGACACTAAATTCACAACGAGATAGCGTTGGACACTAAATTCACACCGAGATAGCGGTGGACACTAAATTCACAATGAGATAGCGTTGGACACTAAACTCACAACGAGATAGCGTTGGACACTAAATTCACAACGAGATAGCGTTGGACACTAAATTCACACCGAGATAGCGGTGGACACTAAATTCACAACGAGATAGCGTTGGACACTAAATTCACAACGAGATAGCGTTGGACACTAAATTCACAACGAGATAGCGTTTGACACTAAATTCACAACGAGATAGCGGTGGACACTAAATTCACTACGAGATAGCGGTGGACACTAAATTCACAACGAGATAGCGTTGGACACTAAATTCACAACGAGATAGCGTTGGACACTAAATTCACAACGAGATAGCGTTGGACACTAAATTCACAACGAGATAGCGTTGTACACTAAATTCACAACGAGATAGCGTTTTACACTAAATTCACACCGAGATAGCGGTGGACACTAAATTCACAACGAGATAGCGTTGGACACTAAATTCACAATGAGATAGCGTTGGACACTAAATTCACAACAAGATGGCGTTGGACACTAAATTCACACCGAGATAGCGGTGGACACTAAATTCACTACGAGATAGCGTTGGACACTAAATTCACAACGAGATAGCGTTGGACACTAAATTCACAACGAGATAGCGTTGGACACTAAATTCACAACGAGATAGCGTTGGACACTAAATTCACAACGAGATAGCGTTAGACACTAAATTTACAACGAGATAGCGTTGGACACTAAATTCAAAACGAGATAGCGTTGGACACTAAATTCACACCGAGATAGCGGTGGACACTAAATTCACAACGAGATAGCGCTGGACACTAAATTCACAACGAGATAGCGTTGGACACTAAATTCACAACAAGATAGTGTTGGACACTAAATTCACACCGAGATAGCGGTGGACACTAAATTCACTACGAGATAGCGTTGGACACTAAATTCACAACGAGATAGCGGTGGACACTAAATTCACAACGAGATAGCGTTGGACACTAAATTCACACCGAGATAGCGGTGGACACTAAATTCACAACGAGATAGCGTTGGACACTAAATTCACACCGAGATAGCGTTGGACACTAAATTCACAACGAGATAGCGTTGGACACTAAATTCACAACGAGATAGCGTTGGACACTAAATTCACAACGAGATAGCGTTGGACACTAAATTCACACCGAGATAGCGGTGGACACTATATTCACAACGAGATAGCGCTGGACACTAAATTCACAACAAGATAGCGTTGGACACTAAATTCACAACAAGATAGCGTTGGACACTAAATTCACACCGAGATAGCGATGAACACTAAATTCACAACGAGATAGCGTTGGACACTAAATTCACAACGAGATAGCGTTGGACACTAAATTCACAACGAGATAGCGTTGGACACTAAATTCACAACGAGATAGCGTTGGACACTAAATTCACACCGAGATAGCGGTGGACACTAAATTCACAACGAGATAGCGTTGGACACTAAATTCACAACGAGATAGCGTTGGATACTAAATTCACAACGAGATAGCGTTAGACACTAAATTCACAACGAGATAGCGTTGGACACTAAATTCACAACGAGATATCGTTGGACACTAAATTCACACCGAGATAGCGGTGGACACTAAATTCACTACGAGATAGCGGTGGACACTAAATTCACAACGGGATAGCGTTGGACACTAAATTCACAACGAGATAGCGTTGGACACTAAATTCACAACGAGATAGCGTTGGACACTAAATTTACAACGAGATAGCGTTGGAAACTAAATTCACAACGAGATAGCGTTGGACACTTAATTCACACCGAGATAGCGGTGGACACTAAATTCACAACGAGATAGCGGTGGACACTAAATTCACAACGAGACAGCGTTGGACACTAAATTCACAACAAGATAGCGTTGGACACTAAATTCACAACGAGATAGCGTTGGACACTAAATTCACAACGAGATAGCGTTGGACACTAAATTCACAACGAGATAGCGTTGGACACTAAATTCACAACGAGATAGCGTTGGACACTAAATTCACAACGAGATAGCGTTGGACACTAAATTCACACCGAGATAGCGGTGGACACTAAATTCACAACGAGATAGCGCTGGACACTAAATTCACAACGAGATAGCGTTGGACACTAAATTCACAACAAGATAGCGTTGGACACTAAATTCACACCGAGATAGCGGTGGACACTAAATTCACTACGAGATAGCGTTGGACACTAAATTCACAACGAGATAGCGTTGGACACTAAATTCACAACGAGATAGCGTTGGACATAAATTCACACCGAGATAGCGGTGGACACTATATTCACAACGAGACAGCGTTGGACACTAAATTCACACCGAGATAGTGGTGGACACTAGTACACTCACCTGAACCTTCCCTAGATGACCGCTCACTTGCCACGGTCGGCGCAGACTGACTTTTCATGTTTTGGCTTGATCGTCTTATACACCTTTCGACGACAACTGAGTGTGAGTCGTACTGGTGAACGAAATCCAAATGGCAAATTCCATTCAACGTATTGATACTGAAGTGCCTGTAGTGTTGTTGTGTTGCGATATGTGTCGGGCACCGCATGTTTAGGTTGTTTTGGTGGTGTCGTTTGATTGATATGGGGGTGAATTTGTAATGGTTCATTACAATACATTTAAATAAAGTACATATTAGTTTATTATATTATCTTTTGGGTTACTGAGAAACATTATGGTTTCATGTTTTCAGGAGAAGCAACTCCTTCGTATGAAGCTCTTGAAATTTGAAGATTTTCTAAGTATTTTATAAGAAATCTTTCATTACTTAGACATTTTACTATTTGATAAGGCTCTTTATATTTAGGCAAAAGCTTATGATTTATACCAGGAGTGCATGAAACATTGTTTATCATTGTATGATCACCAACTTTATAAGGGTATGGGGCTTAATGCCGCTTATCAAAATATTTCTTATTAACTTCTTGGCTGTGTAAGGTTTTCAGTTGTGCTTTCTTGATGAGTTTTGTAGTTGAGATAATCCACGTGTTTTTTATTATAATAAATAAAAAGATTAATACAATTTTTAACAGTTAACGTCACTGACGATGGAAGCATTGCTTCTGAAATATACATCTGAGGAAATATAAAAAGTGTTTTAACTGTTAAAAACTGTATTAATCTTTTTATATATTACTGTGCCTTCTGCCTAATTAAGTCTTAATTAGTTGCGTCTTCTAATATTATGTTTTCTTTTAGGTAGTCATGAATTTTGTCAAAAACAATACCCTTTTGATTTACACCAAATAGTAATATGTACACTAGGACAAAATCCATTACTTTTGTTTTCAACGTTGTTTAGGGTGAATTGTACTTTTTCTAAATATTTCTTCCTCTCGGCAGGATCTATCTCAATCTCTTTCGCTAACATCGGCGCAAGACTTCGGTTAATCATTTCAACCTGGCCATTGGATTGGCTGCTAGCTGGTGGCTACTTTTATATGCTGCACGTTATACAAGTTACAGAAGTTCGAGAATTCTTCAGAGATGTAAAGCAGCTTCGTCTGTCAGAAACTATTTGAGTTGGTTTGCTATAGTTTGAGAAATAGGATTGCAAACACTTTAAAACTTCTTTAGTATAAGTTGTTTTCACTGCGTAAGGTTAAGTGAACTTGGTAAAACCGTATACTACTAAAAATATGTATTTCTAAAGATTCCGAATTGATGAAGGTAGTGGACCATAGTGGTCAATGTGGATAGTCTCAAAGGGCTTGTCAGCTTTGGGAATGCTATGTAAAATCCCTTCCTTTTTGTCTGTTGGAGGTGAAAAATGGATACAACGCAAGCAATTGCTTATGTAGTTTTTAATTTTCATTTTCATCAAAGCAAACCAGTATGTTTTTTTGAGAAAATCGTAGCATTTGCAGTTCCTCTCCATTTGTATTGGGACGTAAAATAAAACCCTACTATTTATTTTGCGGTATACAAGGCCATTTATTCGCTCATAACTGGGACTTTCTCTACTTTCGAGTAGTGTAACTAGTCGTTTTATAACACTATCATTCTGTTGTGCAGCTGCAAGCGCACATTCAAATGACTCAGATTCAATAATGAATATATTATAGTCATTCTATTTCCATCTCTGTGTTCTACAGCGTATTTAAAGTCTTGGAGTTCTAAGGCGAGTTCTTCTCTTTCATTTTTTTTTCTCACTCACACAGTCAAAGTGTGAAAATAATCAAAGAAGCTCAGCTGCATTATTTATAAATCCATAAAAAAAATCTCATAAAGAGCAAAATGTCATTTCAAGTGGTAAATAATTTAATTAGATTTTGCAGCGATGATTTATTGACATCATGGATATGGAAAATACATGAAAATACATGCAAAATTAAAGAAATTGTCCGACATACTACTTCTTTACTCATGAACATTAGAAGATACAATAAAGCAACGACAAGAAACATAGAAAGACAAGAAAAAGAAACGTGAGAAACCATCCAAGACAACTGGACAATCCTCAACCTAAAACTTTGCGGGTTGAGACTTTTTTAATTATTTCTATTTCATCTGCTTTCTCTTTCGCACTTTTGGATTATAAATGCTGAGTATTGGGGCATTTAAAAGCATAAAGATTTTCAAAAACTGATAGTTCTTTTTGACCAAGAATAAATTTGGTACCTTTCTTTAAAATATCACACGATGGTTTAGAAAGGGTTGAAAAGTACTTTATAAACTTTCGGAAGTATGAGTATGGAGCATAAACCTAAAAAGGAATGCAATGATTTAACATTTGTTGGTGTTGGAAACTCTGATACTGCACGCAGCCCATCTGCGTTTGGGCCTATTCCGTCTCCTGAAACTTCATACCCTAAGTAAGTCATTTTTTCAAGCATGAGAAAACATTTGTCTAAACGTAAATGCATATAAGGAAATATAATTCCTTAGTTGTATATTTTAGTCTCCTACGCTTATGTGTGGGTTGGTAAAGTAAAGTACTGAATGGGTGAAGTATCAATAGATACAGTCGGAGGGTTTGGTGGCAACAGGTCAACAAAAAAACTTATGCACTTACAAAAAAAAAAAAAAATACATAGGGTGGCGCAACAGAGCGAGTAGCCCCTGGGCTTAGCGCATTTCTCATTACCATGCCTTACGAAGCAATGGAGGGGACCTACAATTTTCTTCCGGTTCCGAACGGCTACTTGAGAAAGTGCTTTTCATGGCAATGAATTTACTAACGGAGGACTTGCTAATTCCTCGCGGAAGGCGATACCCGTGGGAAAACATTTTTGCCTCTGCTGGGATTCAAACCTTGAACCTCTGGGTTAGCAGGTGGACATACTAAGCATCACGCCAAGGGTACCTTATGTACTTCGTCACTAGTTGGACAGGACTTAACAAAACTGATAAGAGAAGCTCTGAAACTCGGAAAGATAAAAAAGATCCTGGCTGATCCATATCCAGGCATTAATTCCAAGGAATTTAAAGAATTCTTAAATGATCAAAACATAACGCTAGTTTTCACTGCAGTAAACGCACCTTTTTCAAATGGTCTTAATGAGAGACTGAACCAAACCTTAGTGAACAGGATAAGATGCGAAATAAATCAATTAGAGTAAAAGATTGCATGGACGACGCGACGGTGGCTCGTAAATGCGTTGAAGATTACAACAAAACGGTTCACTCAGTAACTCAATTCAGTCCTGAATATCTACTGAAAGGAATAAATGCTTCACTGGTTCCAGAGAATTAAGATGTAAAAAAATGGGTAACCTGGAAGAAGATCGCTTGCTGGCTGTAAATAACAGCATAAAATATCATAATTACAACAAACAAAGATAATGATGAGCAACGACAGGATCATAACTTCGAGGTGGGTGACCTGGTTTATGTGAAAAATGGCAACCGCTTAAACAGACGAAAACTGAATGAAGTACGATTAGGACCTTACAAAATTGTAGAAAAAATATCAACAACAATTTTCAAAATCGAAACTGGTCACAGGAAAAAGGAGTCTGATCTTTTTCATATACCGAAACTAATACCATTCCAGAATTAATCTAATTTAAGATTAATGTAATGATTTGGAGTTATTCTTTTCCCGAGAAGGGGAAATATAAGGAAATATAATTCCTTAGTTGTATAGGTATATTAGTTTCCCGCGCTTATGTGTGTGTTGGTAAAGTAAAGTACTGAATGGGCGAAGAAGCAGAAGAGTTAGAGAGTGAAACATAATTCGTTGGCTGTACATGCTTAATGAACTAAATGTCAAAGTTATCTAACCGAAATTGATGAAAGCACGTAGGTAATTTGATTTATGACATTAAATTATTAGGGTAGAGAAACATAGAAAGTAGTTTCATTGTTTATTTCAGTGAAACAACTTCTTGTTTAATTTAACAATTTCCAGAAAATAATAAATAAAGTAAAACCACATTACATGCAAATTATGTACTTCAACAATTTAAAGAACATCTTTTAGGATTTCAAAATACTCGAGTTTTGTGGTTGACGATATGAGTAGATCGTCAATATAGATTAATAATTTTCCAGATCTTATGAGATTTTTAAAGATAAGGTTTATGTATCGTTGAAACACTGCCGATGCATTTTTTAGCCCGAAAGGCATACGTAAAAATTCAAATTGGCCTAAAGGCGTCACAAATGCAGTGTACTTTATTGATTCTGGAGACATTTTCACGTGGTGGAATGCGCTTTTTAAGTCTAAAAGTAAAAAATATCTCTTACCTCGTAATGTGTCCAAATGGTCCTCTATCAAAGAAAGAGGGAAATTATCCTTTTGAGTGATCTTATTTAATTCTACACAATCACAACTATCCCGATTTCTTTTTTACCAAAACAATTAGCGATGCATTAGGAATTTCACGAATTATTTCGTTCTCGGACAAGTCGTCTTATGTTTTTTGCAATTCTGGTTTATGTGCGAAAGGAAGCCGTATAGCACAATTGAAAACCTTATTCAGATCCGTTAAAACAATTTTCATTACATGTTCTTCACAATTGCCTTACTAATGACCTATATTTTTTTATTTAAATTGTTATTGTTTAGAACACTCCTTGTCACTTAATCTCTTACTTCAACTTTCTCTTCATATTTCAAGTTTTCATTTACATATATTTATATTGATATAATTGTCAATACCCGTGTAAATATTTAAAATTTCATTTGTTTCAGAGTCACTACAAAAACTATTTGACAGTTCATTTTCTTTATCATAAGTAGGTTTGTCGTTTTCAAATGTAAGTTTAATGTTGCTCTTTTGTAAAAAATCAAGCAATAAAATTATTGCGTTTTTCATAGTGTCATTTTTGACAACATAAAGACATAAATTGACATGCACATTCTCAAACTTAATATTACATAACACCTTACCATACATAATAAGCTTGTTGTTGTTGATTCCACTGAAGTCATGCATTGAGGTTTCTAAAGGTGTCATCAGGCATTAAGGGACATATTTTTGCTGGTCAAAGCTAATAGGGCTGCCTGTGTCTATGACGCTTATCGCTTCCATTGTTGAACTTACATCTCCATGTTCGTTGCTTTAGAATTGATACTCAAAGGTTCCATGAAAATCATTTAAGAAAACTGGACTTGTTTTTGTTGACTAGTTCTTCTTGAGCATCTGCACTGCTATTCATTGCGGGCAATCTTTGATCACATCACCCGTTTTCCCACAGCGAAAACATGATCTTCTGTCTCTTCGTGGCTTCGGGCAATTAGTGACGATGTACCCCACGTCGTTTTATTTTTTATTTATTTTATTTCGTGAATACTAAATAACTGTAAGATAAAATATCTTATTTAATAGTTAAAAGCTAAATTTTTACAGAGTTGAGCTTGCAATAAGTTAAAATAGTATAAAAAGAGGAAAAGAAAAAATTAAAGGCAATATAATTCTAATAATATGATATCAAAAAGGAAAAAAAAATTATACATTTACATGAAAAACCTACTCCACACATAAATCTGCGGAGTAGGGGGGTTGCAGCCGGGCGACAAAGACCATTCGGCTGATACACCACAAGACTAGCTACACAAATACTACATAGAACAAATAACACATGACAACAGCACGCAGTAGTTACAGACGGTCCCCCATCTTGTCATTAACAGCGCTCATTCCGACTTAATTACGACGTTCTAATGGGAACCGACTCTAGTTTTTAGTTTTAAATTCATTTTATTGTTTCATATAACTACTTACTTGCTAACAAAAATGTTTAAACTAGCTTACATAATAACTTAATTAACTTACTGACCCTAGGCGGGTACTCTAAATTACACAATAACTTATTTCTAATGCCTTTCGGCCTAAAGATACCAAATATCTATTTCAAAATAAAACTATTATTAATAACTAAGAAAGTTTAAAAAAACTTAGTTTCTTCGATCAATTTTTTCTTTTTCTTAAAATTACTTACAACTAATTAAAACTACTTAAAACTAATTAGAACTACTTAAAACTCGAGCAGCCACAGTAGCTTTTCTTTGTCTTATGTTTTTTTTTTGGTTACATATTTTTTTTTTTTTTTGGTTTTTGTGTTTTTTCTATTTTTTTTTTGGATTTTGGGACGCAGGCAGTTTAGTTTTTAAAATTTTTTTTTGATTTTGATTTTTTGCGATTTTTTTTTTTTTGGTTTTCGACGCCGGCCGCTTTAAGTTAAATTTTTTTTTTTTTTTGATTTTTGTGTTTTTTACTTTTTTTTTTTTACGTTTTAAATTATTTTTTGGTTGCCACTGTGCCTACCCCCTATACCCTAAGTCTTACACACTAAACATTTGTAAGCCAGCCATAGGCGACTCGCTATCTGTAACATTTACATTTTGTTGCTCACACAACCACCAGAACATTTTCGACGTTTTAATAACGTCCCGTCGATCGCGATCTGATACCGCCCTACTGAACCGAAGGAGCTCTTTAGCTTCTCCGCCTACTGCGGCGACGTCCCGGTTATAAAGGAGCCGTCGTTCCACGGACTTACGGCAGACGTGGTAGATTAACGGAACCGCCAATCTGTCCTGTATCAAAACTATCATGTCAAAATAGAGGAAAGCCTCCGGTGCGGTGGGACGAATCTACTGAAACGTGTTCTCTCTATACGTATATTCGTATTCTATATGTATATTCTATGTTGGGGTAGTAAGCCCGAAATATCAGGCCACTGTTCGAAGTCATCGCTCTTGCAGTGTGACCCCGAGTCAGTTTTATTATGAAGTTGTCGATTCTGTTCACTTGAGCCCCGTTGTAAAGGACCTCATTAGGATAATATTTTCTGTACTCCAACTCTGGTACTCCGCCTACAGGTACGCAGACACTGTCTCTCAAACACCCGAATCTTTTTGTAACATTGAACCACACAGGGCACCCATAGACAATCATTGGCCTTATGAGGGCCATGTAGCAAATCACCTTCACTCTGCTATCAAGTTGACTGCTGAGAATCATTCGCCTTGTCAGAGCAAAAGCTCCTCTAGCCCTGGCCAGAGCCGCATCCATATGTTTGTTAAAATATAGATACTGATCTAGCCAGATGCCCAGGTACTTGACTACTACTTTGCTTGGCAGTGGGTGGCCATGTAGATCAACGGTCACCAGCTTTCACCAGTTCTTTCTAGTATCCCTTGAGGCCCGAGCCAACGAGGTTCTAAACACAATTGTTTCCGATTTCTGGAAGTTGATTTTCAACTTGCAGTCATCGCAATATTGCTGAATCTTATCGAAGTCACGCTGCAGGAGTATTCTGATGACCTCGATCTTTGGACCTGTTCTGTACGCGATTAGGTCGTCGGCGTACGCTATGGCATGGTCAAGGGAACCAATTAGATCGCCGGTGGAAATGCTAAACAAAATAGGCGAATTCACCGCTCCTTGTTGCAGACCATTCTGTATTTTAAAAGTTCTGGTAGAAGTTTTACTGCAACTTTTCACAACAAACGTTCTACCATGAAGCATGTCATTCAGAATATATAGCAGTGGTTTACTCATGCCATATCTGATCAACTTATAGAAAAGACCGTCTAACCAAACGGTATCGAAAGCCTTCTCCAAGTCAACCAGACATGCACCCGTACACTGATTTTTAGCTTTGTTCCATTGAAATTCTGGAATAATATGTTTTTCCTCAGCCCATGTGGACTGAGCTCTATTGAGAACTTTCTCGAATACTTTGCTGATACTCGGAAGAAGACTAATTGACCGTAGATTTGCTGGATTGGAACCATCCTAACCTTTTTTAAGGAGAGTATGGACCACTGCCGTCTTCCAACGCACTGGATAATATGCATTATTGAGCGCATTGTTGAACAACGTGGTGTATATGTCCACCGCTTCCGAAGGGAGGTTTCGCAGCACAACATTGGGTATGCCGTCGACTCCTGCTAACTTCTTTTTCTTTATTTTGTGAAAGATGTCCAAGAGGTCCATCTTAGAAACGAACAGGGTGTTATCCCCGTTTTGCTGGGCGATGACTGCATTTGCATTGCAATGGGAACCGACTCTTTTCGGTTGACAAGGCCGTTGTCATAAAACAATTATTTAATACAGTTTATAGAATTTCATTCAACTGGCTACTGAAAAATGGGTTTTAAAAACATTTTTAATTCTTGTTGGGTGTTGAATTTCTTTAATATTGCGTGGTAGACCATTCCAGAGACGGACTGAATTTACAAAAAATTGGCGCTCCGATGTAGGAGACGCATATCGAGGGTGAATTAGTTGACGAGATCTGTGAGAGGCTGCAAAACGAATTTTGTCGAAACAGTATTGTGGTTGGTGTGTAAGCAATATGTCAGAGAGCAAGATCAAACTGCGGAGTTCAAGATAGTTTTCAAACGGCATGTCCATGCTATTGAAGGCGATTAAGTTTGCGTTTGCTTGCGTAGCTGCAGTTGCAGTATATTTCGCACTTGTATGTCAAAATCGGTATAATAAAAGTTTTGGCAAGAAGTATACGTGTTTTTACTGGCGTGAAGTACTGGGTTGCTCACAATGCACGTAGTGCACCATATACTTTGCCGACAAGCGCATTAATGTAATTGTCCTACGTTAAGAAGCGGTTAAAAGTTACACCGAGATTTTTGGCAGTTTCCACATATTCAATTGGAGCAATGCTCAACACAATTCATAGAAAATAATCAAGGCCTAGACTTTTTCTAGAAATAACAACACATTTAAAACAAGACCGTTTAAAAGTGACCAATTTTCAATTATTTTAAGGTCTTCGTTAACATTGAAAGCTCCATTCTCAATGAATCCAAGGGGACAGCTAAGATACAGCTGGACATCATCAGCATACATATAAATGAAAAGATTAGTAAAGTTTTTAACAGTTAAAACACTTATTTTATTTCCTCAGATGTACATTTCAGAAGCAATGCTTCCATCGTCAGTGAGAAAAAATAATCTAATGAATAGTGATGATGGACCAATCAAAGATTCAATATTCAAAAAATTTTTTAATAGATTCAACTCAACTCAACTGTAATTTTGTTTAGAAACATTTTTGTTTATTATTAGTTTTTTGACAAATAATTTAATTTAATTTAATTTTACAAATCTCACTGACGATGGAAGCATTGCTTCTGAAATGTACATCTGAGGAAATAAAATAAGTGTTTTAACTGTTAAAAACTTTACTAATCTTTTCATTTATTAGATTAAAAACCACGTGGAATATCTCAACTAAAAAACTCAGCATACATATGACAAGAACAGTTTTCAACCAAAGATGGCAGTTCATTAACATAAATGGAGAACAATAGCGGACCCAAAATGGATCCCTGAGCAACACCTGTATTAATCGATAAAAAGTTAGACAAACTGTCGCCAACTTGAACTGCTTGTATTCTATTTGTCAAATAGGAATATATAAGCTTCGTAGCACAAGGTGGAAAATTGAAATTCTGGTGAAGCTTATTACATAGATTCACATGGTAAACTGTGTCGAAAGCTTTTGAGAAATTAAGCAGTGCCAAAAACGTTACCTCATCGCTTGCCTTATGTCTTCAGTGACGTTCAAAAGTGCAGTGATACAGCTGTGTTTTTTACGAAAGCCAGATTGTTTAGGTGGAAGCATTGAGTTCGCTGTAAGGTAAACATTGATTTGTTTCTGCAAAATTTTCTCGAAGACTTTCGATAAAAAGGGAAGCACAGAAATAGGCCTAAATTCCGTACCCTTAGCGTTTTTAGGGAGTGGAATGATCTTGGCTACCTTCCACAAGTCAGGATACGCTCCTGACATCAAAATTGTATTGAATGCGTACGTAAGAAAAGGCAACACGATGGGTATGATCATATGCTAAAACTTAGGATGAATAGAGTCTAGTCCAACGGCGTTAGACTTAGCAGAAAGCAAACATTCAACAACATCAGCACTATCAACGCAGCAAAATCCAAAACCATAGTTACCTGACTGATCAGTGAACGATGCGATTGCAGGGCACTCGTCAAGGGCCCCAGTGTCGATGGTGGCGAAGCAAAAGTTTTATTGAGGGAATTGACGTCAACATCCTCAACTACCAAATTTCTTGATTTACCAATACCGATGTCGCGTAAGTTCTTCCATAGTTGACGCCCACCCACGGAGGTACTGAGCCGATTAGAGAAAGTTTGTGATTTCACTAAACGTATTTCAGCGACAACTCTGATACGAAGCAAGCAGTACGAACGTCGCATCTCAATCAACCGATATCACTTCCAATTATTATATGCATCATCCCGTTGTTGCATTAAGAGTATGTAACTCGTAGACCATGGTCTATCATTTGATTTAATGATTTTTGTTTTTAATATATATATTTTATATATTTTCCGTTAAAAACTGCATCTGTTCATTGGAAGATGGCATATAAAAAATACGATCCCAACTAACGGCTCTGGTGTGCTCTGCTAATAGTTGACAATTTACGTTTTTAAAAATACGAAAATTGATTTTTTTAACAGAATAATCAGAGCTAAAGTTAAACATTAAAAAAAATAGATCATGCTTTGAGAAAACGGGCGCGGAAAGTTGATCGTACAAGGTAACGTCGTCAATGTTGCTAACTAAAAATAAATCTAAAAGTGAAGCTTCTCCACCAAAGTAATGAGTTGGGGTAATGGTGTTTACTGGTCTTAAATTAAAATTTGGCATGTTTTCAGACAGAATATTTTGATTAAAATGTTGCAATTAAAGTGTCCACATAGAACAATATTTGGAGAGCCCAGTGAAATTTCTTCCAAAAGTGAATACAGGGGGGAAAGTCAATGTTTCGATTTGGTCTATATATGGCCCCTAGAAGAAGGTTTCCATCATTTCCCACTATATCAACGAAAACATATTCTATATTGCTACCTGATACCTTAAATTTACATTTAATAGCCGTTTTAGTATAAATTGCCACACCACCCCCAATGCGATCCTTTCTATTTAAACGAAATACGCGGTAACCCTCCAAGCCACACATCTCATCATTAAATTTGTCCCTGAACCATGTTTCATTGACGCAAACAATATCTACATCCTATTTGACAAAGATATCACGAAACTCGTCAATTTTCGGCAGCAAACTCTGTGCATTGATGTGACAAAAAAATGAGACCACATTTCTGTTTGCTCAGAACTCGTACCATCGAGTGCAAGGTTCCCATTGAGTTCATAACCGGCACCACAACAAAAATTAGAAAAATTAACCTGTAGAAAAAGTAAAAATGTAAAAAATTTCAAATAGTAATTAATCAAGCTTACAGCTTATGAATTGAATATATTTTAATCCTGTGATGTTTGATCAATTTACAAATAAAAACCAACTTGTTAATTCATAACTTTATTAAGATATAATTTCTACTTGTATTAATATAAGGTTAATCTTTTATAATGTAAGTAATGCAAGTGTAGATCAATAGGAGAAGATGTCGACCGTAAGTAAATGTAAATGACAACTCATGTTATAGTTCAGTGTGTAACGGCCATATTATTCACTCTTTAAATTTAAACCCAATAGAAATAAACCCAGTTGTCAAATTTTGATTCCAGGTTTAAATTTTGATCCCAGGTTTAAAATAAACCCAGTTGTCAAAGTGAGAAACGTCAAATTGTTGAAAGTGCTGATAGTATAGCATTTATAAGCAAATATGATTAAAATATATTCAAACACTTCAAAATTATACTGATAATGTCTTTATATTTTTTAATGAACATTTCCTGCAAAATGATTCGGCATTGCGGATGAACAAACTGCGCGAAGGCACCGCACCTGATATTACCAACGAAGATTACTTCCCAACTCTTGGCGCCGTACGACCCGAGGAGCAAAAGAAAAAGAAGAACGAGCATCTACAGATTGTGGTGCTGCTTTTGTGCTCCCCCTCGTCCAAAGGAAACAATATTTCTCGTTTCATTCTGTCTTTATTATGTTCATTTCATTTATTAAACATACATTACAATTACAATTAAAATCAAGTGCTCTCATGATCTTTATTTCGATTTCTAAAACCTGGTTCTTTGTGTAGGTATCATAGGTTATATAAATAAAATCACCAATCGCCATTGGAAGCTCTTCGTATTTCGAGGCCACAAACAGTGCCGTAACACCAACCATTTGTAGGTGTTGGCGCGAGGCAGTTTCCACAGCTTGCAAGTACCTGTCGATTATTGCCACACACATGTGAAACGTTGCCGGTACTAGATGGAACTGGTGGTGTACTTCATTGATCCAGTCAATCAGAATTGCACGCATTTTTGGAATGACCTGTTTTTGATCTTTTAAGTGATCTGGTTTAATGGACAATTCGGTTTCCAACGCGAAAAGATATGAATATATATCGTTGATATAGTCCTTGTACTAGCTTGACCGTGTAACTATTTTTGGTTTGGCCATGTTGATATGGTTCATAGCAGACTGACTGTTGTTGGTTGCTATTGGTTGGGTTGGCTTCTTCCTGTTACTGTCCACGCATGACTTTGCTGTGTTTTTTAAATTTATTTGATTTTTAGGATCTTTCAACTCCTTTAAAATCATTGTGGCCACCTCTGATCCTGGAACCCCACTTGGGTATCTTGACTCGTCTAATCGAAAGACAAAATAATTTCCCATTTGAGTTTCAAAGAATCTATCAAATGTACTTACCTAGGAAAATGCTTTGCCAATGCAAATGGTAAATAGAAGGAATAGAACGCAGTATTTTAAGCAACAATTGGCTTGTAAAGACTCGTAATATATTAATTTGTTAGCTGTAAGTAAATCAAGTTCGCAGATAGTAACAAAAATACAACAAATAATTTCCATTACTTCACCTTTTACTTTTGACATATTGGATTGGGTTTGTTGGCATATCATATATAAAGCACACTTTTTTGTCAAAATCCTACTGCCTTTACTTGATTTGTATGAAAATATTTGTATTTTCCTGTAGTATGCGAACGATCCCAAAATACATCCGGATGTAAATTCTAAACCCGACAACGCAATGCGGTTTAAATCCAATGGGTTTATTTGGAGTGAATAATATGGATTTGCGTTTGACAATTGGGTTTATGCGAATTTACATCCGGATGTAAATTTAAACCGGGTTTATTGGGTGAATAATATTGCCGTAACTGTTTGTAGGTACATAGAATCGTTAAAGCTTAAGGCAACTACATACGGACGTTCTGGATTAAAGATTCTGTTAATTGCAGAAATTACAACTCTCCCCTCTTATTACTCTTTTACATTTTTTAAATAAATGTTATTGTTCTGTTTCTTAATTGTCTATTTCTATAACATACTTCATTTTCATCTGACCGAGGTGGTGATATATTTAGTGTGCATTTTTTGTAGGTTTTTCTTGGGGGGTTCTATCTTATTTGATAAATTTACAGTTTCGTTCTCGTTAGCATTATTAGTGGAGTGTGTTAAGTCAAAAGAATATGGTGTATCATTTGCAATTTTTTTTACAGAGTTTGGATTTTCTATCTTTCTTAATTGATTAACATGTCTCTTCCAATTCAAATTTTTTGACTGTACATTAACAATATAATATTGTTTACCAAGACGCTTAACAATTTTTGCTTTCACCCAAGTTACTCTCCCTGCCTTACTGAAATCTTTAGTCGTAGCAAAATCATTTATTTGGAAATTTCTCATACCCCGGCCTTTATAAAATTGTTTTTGTTTTGATTGACTCTTTTTAACATTGTTTTTTATTAATTCTAAGTAAACACTATTTTTCAATCTCATTGGATTAATTAAATCTAATCGTGTTTTAATATTTCTATTAAACATTAGTTCTGCCGGACTAACACCAGTTGTACTATGAATGGAACTGCGATAATCTAACAAAAAACGTTGCAAACATTGATTTAAATCAATCAATGATTTTTTTCCATGTAAAGTTTTTTTTAAAGCTACTTTAACTATCTTAACGCCATTTTCCGCCTGTCCATTTGAAGCTGGATGACCAACTGGCGAAGTTAAATGTTCAATTCCATTTTTTTTTTAAACTGTGCAAACTCCTAGGACTTGAATTGTGTACCGTTGACAGTAACAATGATGTTTGGTAGCCCAAAACGTGAAAAAATGCATCTAAGTTGATCGATTGTGCTTTTGCTACTTATGGATTTATTTATGTCTATACACTCGATACACTTGCTATGAGAGTCCACCAATATTAAGAAATGTTTTTCGAAAATTGGACCCATAAAATCTAAATGAAGCCTTTCCCATGGCTTAGATGGCCACTCCCAAGAAATTAGTTCATTTTTTGGAGGGTGTGCATTATAAGGCAAACATTGCTCACAACTTTTAACTATATTTTCTAGCTGTTGGTTGATTTCAGGCCACCAAAAATACGATCGAGCCATACTTTTCATTTTAACTATCCCTAGATGCGACTTATGCATCTCTTGTAAAACATTTTCTTGCATACTAACAGGTATAATTAACCTGTACCCCCAAAATAGAACACCTCATAAAATCGAGAGTTCATTTTTCCTTTGAAAAAAATCACTTAGACTTGAATCCATTAACTTTTTTGGCCAACCCTTGTTTACTAGATCTTTTACTTTAAGTAAAACTTTATCCTTATCTGTTTCTCGTTTAACGTCTGTAAAGGTAACGGATACCGAAGACTCATTACTTGAAATGTAGTTAATGAACACATCATTTGAGATCATTCCCGGAATATTTAGTTCTGACTCTTCTACATAATCAACTGCTCGAGAGAGAAAATCTGCGATATTGTTTTTTGACTTTACGTGTTGAAGTATAGTTGTTGTTAGTTAGTTAGTTGAAAAAACTTTATTTAAAAACTGCTTTAAAAATATACAATATGATAAATTTAAGTTTAATATGGTTTGGCCAATGGCCGTCTACCAGATTGACAATTTATTTAAGCTTGATATGCATTTTATATTTTTATATTTAATTCATTTGTTTTTTTCTTTAAAAGTTTCCTTCGAAGATGCGTTTCCTATAGTTTAGTGCACTAATTGTGTAATTATACAAAGTTATCCAGCCTAGCTTTCCATTTAGGACATCCAAAGTGTCATTCAAATCCATCGAGGCTACATGAAAGTACCTCACTCGAAACTCCTTCAAAATGGGACATCTGGCAACAAAGTGATATACATCTTCTCTCTCCTTGAAGTTACAGAGCTCGCATAGAATCGGGAGGTCAGGTCGATGCGGAATATTGTTCAAATTTAAAAGTTCACCTCTAATTTTAAATAATACACTTATCATATTTATGCGATAGCGATTGAGAAGATACGTGCTTTCATTAAGATCCAAATTTAGTCTGCTGTACATCATTCTATACTGCGATGATTGTGCTTCTTGTTTGAAGTTTGAATATGTTGAGTGGCTGATTTTCTCCAATATTAATAAGTCTCAAATCAGTTGGGCTTACTTCGGGTAACAAATTTAAGTTTTCACCTACGCAAATAGCCAGCTCTTCCCACTTTCTGATCAGATTTCCTCTTGATGCTAACAGTTTTCTAAGCACTAGATTCGGCAGCCTTCTTTCATCCATCTCCATCACCTTGATTACGTAATCGAAGTGCATCTTGAGGGTCTTTAGGAACAACGGCGGTTCAGTTGTTTCCAGATGTAGCATGTAGTTGGGGGTGCAACTCGGTAATCTAAAAATGCGTTTTAGGAAATACCTTAGGAACCGCGTACAACATAATGGAGGCTGAGGTTGCGTGAAAAATTTTAAGTTTTGCACTATGTTCGATATAATTATTATCTATACAGCGGTTCCACACTGCTGACACAGCTCTTTTCGCTTCAGCTAGCTTTATCTCAAAGTGTTTTTTCATGTTGAGATTTGCAGAAACATTCACTCCTAGGTATTTGTACTCACGAACTATAGCAACATGTTCACCCTTGTATGTCCACTTTTCGTTATTTGCATATCTTCCGCCTCCATCCCTGAATATCACGATTTTCGATTTTTGTAAATTGACGGTTAGATTCCAGTTTTCACAATAGTTCTCCAGCCTATTTATCATTCGTTGCATGCCGTCCACAGAATCAGAAAGAAATACGATATCATCCGCAAATATAAGACCCGGGATACGAATATTTCCAAAATGAATTCCCCCTCCAATCTCATCCATGATATCGTTTATAAATAGTATGAAGAGTAACGTGCTCAGTACACAGCCTTGTTTAACTCCCATTTGAGTTGAAAACTCTTCAGAAATGTGCTCTCCATCCCATACGTAGGCCACGTTATTTTCGTACATCGCTTTGAGTAAGCCAATAATTTTTCCCGATATACCCAACTTATACAGCTTATAAAAAAGCGCTTCGCGGGCAATCGAGTCGAATGCAGCGGGAAAATCGACGAAAAAGGCGTAAAGTTTCCGTTTCCTTCTTTTGAAGCTCTCCGCAATATTTAACAGACTGAATACTTGGTCTAAGGTCGAATAATTTCTCCTGAATCCCGCTTGAAATTCATTTAGAATTTTTTTATCTTCAGTCCACCGTGCAAGTCTATTAAAAATCAACGTACTAAAAAGTTTGACCGAGGAATTTAAAAACGAGATTCCCCTATAATTTTCAGGTGCGTCATAGGATCCTTTTTTGTGAAGTGGGAATATTATTGCTTTTTTGAAGCTTTCTGGAACATCTGCGCTTGCAAAAATTCTATTAAACTCCTCAGTCAATGCATTCAGAAATTCCGGCGTGCAGTTCATATAAAACTCAACCGGGATGCGGTCATCGCCCGGAGCTTTTCCACTTTAAGATTTCTCTATAACATTTTTTACTTCCGATATCGAAAACGGTACATCGAGTAAGTCATCCTCAAAATACGGGGGTGCATACTGGTGGAGCGATGAAAACTGTGGTGCATTAAGCAAGTTCATAAAATAGTCTCGCAGTTCTGGAGCTCTCAATGTTGCAGCAATGTAATTTGTCCTCCCGTTGATTGACTTCACGGCTTTCCAAAAATCTGCAGAGGATCTTGACGAGTTCAAAACGAGGATATTTTGTTGGTGCATTTTCTTTTTTTTCTTATAACAGAGCTGCTTCAAGTCTTTGTTTGCTGTCGCGTACATGGTTTTGAAAAAAGGTGTGTTGTATGTCCTCAACAACTTTAAAAATGCGAACGACTTTTTCCTAGCTTTTTGACACTCAACATCAAACCAACACTGCTTGAAATTATCGAATTTAGAAGTCCTTTTTGCGTTTGTTGATACAGCTTCAATAATTACTTCGGTTAGCTCTTTCATCTGAAGCACATTGTATTGACTGCGTAGGGCGAGTTTATTGTTCAGATTGATCTGAAAACTAGAGCGAAGATTATCACTCCACTTCATCCTGGGTATTAGTCCCAATTGTTTTGCATGGATTGACTCGTATCCCGCTGTTGTACACCTTACTTCCAAGGGCATGTGATCGGAGAAAATCTGTGCTGGTATTCTGAACTCGCTGAGTAACTCATTCCACTTTCCTGATATAAAACAATAATCGATAACAGAGCCAGATGCTCCACGCAAAAACGTGAGCTCACCATTCGGATCGCCATCACAGCTGCCGTTAAGCATCCTTGCGTCCAAAGTATCAGCCATTTCTAATATTTTAGAACCCTTTCCGTCGCATGTTTCATCTTTTGACTTCCGAGTTGGATTGATGATAGGTGATGCAGTTCCACTTGCAAAATTATTTTGGGATAGTCCAACCCTGGCATTAAAATCTCCAATAAGAAGAACATCCACTGAAGCTAGTTTCTGTAGTGTTTCGCAGAGCCGATTATAATCTCTCAGCCAGTGAGAACAGTTCAAATAAACGGGTAAGATATATAACGCTGAACCACATAATTTTAATTCTATTACCTCCTGTGCTTCTTCAACCCTTTTAAAGCTCGTTGTAACTCCTTCAAGACATTTGCGGTAACCCCACAGTTCACCACCACTACCTCTTCCAAACGTATTTGTCTTCACTGCTGGGATCCATTTTAATTCATAATTCAAAAATAATTCATTAAATTTAGAGATTTCATCTTCTAATACATGTCGTCGGCTGAGTTCTATCTTGTTCAATAGGCCATTTTTCACGAAATTGAGTAAGGTATGCAGTCTTCATAATTTGGGGGCGCTCTTTCGTTTGGCGCAAACCATTTTGTTCTATCTCTTTTAGTTTTCAAGTTATGGAAAACTGCTTTGTTCAATAGGACACATTTCGAATTGTTTTGGGTGTTATTTTTGTTCAATAAACCACTTTTGATTCGTTCTGTATTACGTTGAACAATACAAATTCCATATAAAAAACGACTTCCTTATTGATTTTAATTTATAACTTTTTTAAAAGAAAAGAAAAACATCTAGTGTGACTGTTTTTAAAACTAAAATTGTCTACGCTTGCAGAAAAAATCTACTTCCAAACAGTAATCTTCAAATATAATAAAAAAAATTTCGACCTGAACCTTGAAAATCGATTTCCCAACATTTTGAAAATTGGACATTGAACAAGATAGAACTCAGCCGACGATGTGTTTCAAAGAGCACGAATATATCGAAACTTTTAACATAGTTAAAAAAATTTGCAACTATAAATTTATTTTTAAGTACTGAGACATTAAACCCTAAGATGCTTAAATTAACATAACTAATTTGATTCTGGTAGACGGATACTCCTCGTTCCATTCCGTCGTGTGAACGGCTGCCTGCTCGACTCATTCGCGTGCTTGTGTTTGCACCTAAACTATTATTGTTGCTAGGACGCGATGAAATGCTACCAACTTCAGGTGTATTGCTTGGCTCTGACGTTTTGTGCTTGACATTTACATTATTTACGTTTTTAGTACCGCGTTTAATTTCATTCATAAAATGATTTAGATCGTAAAATAAATCTAGCTCGCCACCAAAAGTATTCCGAAGCACCTCTAAGGGATCTTTAGCGCCACAGATTAATCCACGCTTGAAATCCCAAGTAAATAGATTGCTGTGAATTAAGAGCTTATCATCCTTTTGCTGTACTTTTGCGTGCGGAAATCTATCGCGGAGGAACCTGGCTATTGGGAGTAAAAAGTTCTTTTTGAATTATATTAAGTAATTATATACTTTGTGTTGAAGTATACAATTACAGATGACATGATTTTCTTAACTGACTCAAAAGAATCCTTTTCAGTCTTTCCCCAAACAAAAATATCTGATAAATTATCACAAAGAGGCGCTGCCGTTATGGCCAAATCTGGCATAAACTGCCGGTAAAAATTAATAACACCAAGAAATGATTGAAGCTCCGTTATGTTTTTCGGTTCCGACAAGTCCATGACTGCTTTTATTTTGGCTGGATCCTTACGTAAGCCTTGTTTATCTATTACGTGCCCTAGATAACAAACAGATTCTTTAAAAAATTCACATTTTTCTGGAGACACTTTTAACCCGGCTTCCTGAAGCTTGGAAAGCACTAACGACAGAGTTTAAGATGCTGCCTTTTGTTTTGTCCCGTAATCAATAAATCATCCATGAAAATAGTCACCCCATCTATTCCACTCAACAAGGATTCCATTTTTTCTTGGAAAATCGCAGGAGCCGTGGATGCTCCGAACACCATCCTTGTATATTCTAGTAATCCTTTCGTTGTGGATATAGTGGTCAGTTTTCTCGATTCTTTGTCTGAAAGTAATTGTTGATAAGCCATCGCTAAATCAATTTTCGAAAATTGCTGACCCCCATGCAATTTTGCAAAAAGCTCTTCAATTCTTGGAAAAGGATACTGATAGGGTTCTAAGTATGGGTTCAGAGTGACTTTGCAGTCACCACATAATGTGACTGTTTCATCTTTTTTCATAATGGGCACAATCGGAGTACCCCACTCAGAATAATTTACATACTGCAGAACCCCAAGTCTCACAAGCCTATCACTTTCTAACTCCACTTTGTCTTTAATTGCAAAAGGCAATTTTCTTGGACGAAAAAACTTTGGTGTCGCACCTTCTTTTAGTTTCAATGATACCGTCCCATACTTAAATGTTCCCAGACTTCCATCAAAAACATTTTTAAAATTTTCTAACACCTGAACTAAATCATTATTTAAATTCTGTTTGCTTTTAGTTAAAAAATTAATACTCTCAAAACCTATGTTGAATGTCTTCATCCAACTCCTTCCTAATATTGGTGGACCGCCATTTTTAATTATATAATTAAATTAAGTATATATGTTTGTCTACTTCTTTTTTCACGTTTCTAAATTGAACATTTACCTTACATACCCCAATAGGCTTAATTATCGCTCCATCATACGTTCTTAACGATATGCTTGACTCAGCTACCTTTAGCTTACTAAAATGCTTTCGATAATGTCTTCCGAAATTGCGGAGATTGATGCGCTGCTATCAATTTCCATATTAATAGCAACTCCATTCATAGTAACTGTTGTAATGATGGGCTTTAACAAATTATTTTCTCTGAAATAAAAAATTGGCAAGTCATTACATTCTTCTTCTAGATAATTACAATTATAATTGTTGTTTCTTTGCTTAACTTTGTTAGCTGCATTATTCACTCGATGATTTTTGCACACCTTTTTTAGGTGCCCCTTCTCCCAAACACTTCTGGCAAATGTAGCTCTTGAACCGACAATTTTCCGCTATGTGATTTTTTAATAGACATCTGGTACGTGGTACAAGGCGATTGTTGTGTTGAATGTGTTTGTACTTGGGCTGTCGAGGAATTGCCTCTCCATTGAGGTTGTTGTTGATGTAATGATGATGGTTTTCTGTGATGAGACTTTAGTTGAAAAACTTCTTGTTCTCTTTTAATTTCCAGTTGCGGTGTCTCGTACTGCCGTCGGATGCATTCGACTGCTAAAGAAAGGAGATGGTGCTTATTTCTATGGAGTCTGGGCCCAGGGCGTACACCTATGGGACTAGTACCAAATGAAAGCTCACAATCAGCCCAATCAGTCTGTCAAATATTTTTGAATTCGGTCTTAGTGATTTTGAGATAATTAGACTTGAAGTTGAGCGCCGGAAATGGGAAAAATCTGACATTTCCGCAAATAATTACGTATATCTCAAAAAGTATAGCACGTAGGACAATGATTTAGGTATCATATGAAAGATCATAAAAATATCTTTTATTTTGTATAAAATACATTTTTTGAAATGCCTTATATTTTGAAGAGACAGACCAAAAAGTTGTTTGAATAGAAACATTTTCGTTGACGTTTGCCAGCCAATATTTCGAAAAAATCAGTGATGACCCATATTTTTTTTTGCACCACTTTAATCCTCAATTGGTAAGCTTTAATTTGATATATAATTACGCTATCAGACATAAAGCATATCACGTACATTATACACAATTCCTAAAAAAAATAAACAAAAAAATATCCCGAGTTTAAGTAATTTCCCACAACTCACTATTCTAGAACTTCGTATGATATCATTGGGGAATTACCAAATTAACCAGGCTCGATCCTACTCTGGTCAACATTTAAAAGACCAGGGAACCTATACAATCGAAGTTTGCGAAGATCGGATGAGAATTACCTCTGCTGCTCATCATAGTCTTATAGGCAAAAGGCAACAATAACTTTTTATTGCGAGGGCGAATCAAATCCAGGCATGTAAGTAGAAAAGTGTATCTCACTTACATCTTGGTGAATAGCGATGCAAACGCAGCACATAGTTCGAACGCAATAAAAGCTTACTATTGTAACTGTCTCGTTGGAATGAGGATTGTTGGTTGTTGCGCTCATGTCATGATCATTTTCTGGTATTTGGGCTACGCAAGACACCAGGAAGCAATAAATATAGCACCAGCTTTGTTTTTGGATGGCATTTTGATAGATCTGAAGGAAGATTAGTTTTTTTTTTTCATTTGTAGCATTAATATGTATTTTGTTTTTATGTTTAGTAAAAAACAGAGTAGCTACTGCGAAAAATTCAATGAAAAAATGCATTTGCTGTGGAACATATTTTTTGTTTATTTTTTTTAGGGATTGTGTATAATGTACGTGATATGCTTTATGTCTGATAGCGTAATTATATATCAAATTAAAGCTCACCAATTGAGGATTAAAGTGGTGCAAAAAAAATATAGGTCATCACTGATTTTTTCGAAATATTGAAAATATTATTATAGAAAAGTGTATCTCACTTACATCTTGGTGAATAGCGATGCAAACGCAGCACATAGTTCGAACGCAATAAAAGCTTACTATTGTAACTGTCTCGTTGGAATGAGGATTGTTGGTTGTTGCGCTCATGTCATGATCATTTTCTGGTATTTGGGCTACGCAAGACACCAGGAAGCAATAAATATAGCACCAGCTTTGTTTTTGGATGGCATTTTGATAGATCTGAAGGAAGATTAGTTTTTTTTTTTCATTTGTAGCATTAATATGTATTTTGTTTTTATGTTTAGTAAAAAACAGAGTAGCTACTGCGAAAAATTCAATGAAAAAATGCATTTGCTGTGGAACATATTTTTTGTTAATTTTTTTTAGGAATTGTGTATAATGTACGTGATATGCTTTATGTCTGATAGCGTAATTATATATCAAATTAAAGCTCACCAATTGAGGATTAAAGTGGTGCAAAAAAAATATAGGTCATCACTGATTTTTTCGAAATATTGGCTGGCAAACGTCAACGAAAATGTTTCTATTCAAACAAATTTTTGGTCTGTCTCTTCAAAATATAAGGCATTTCAAAAAATGTATTTTATACAAAATAAAAGATATTTTTATGATCTTTCATATGATACCTAAATCATTGTCCTACGTGCTATACTTTTTGAGATATACGTAATTATTTGCGGAAATGTCAGATTTTTCCCATTTCCGGCGCTCAACTTCAAGTCTAATTATCTCAAAATCACCAAGACCGAATTCAAAAATATTTGACAGACTGATTGGGCTGATTGTGAGCTTTCATTTGGTACTAGTCCTATAGGTGTACGCCCTGGGCCCAAGTATGCACCACCTCCTTTCCATAGCTTTTTCGATTGTTAACTCTTGAACATCTTCTAGGAATAATTTATCTTTTTCTGGACCTTTATCCAATCCCTTGATGAACTTGTCTCGTAAGGCCACGTTGAGATGTGCGTCGAACTTGCAATTTGCTGCCAGTGACCGAACACGTGCCGCCCACTGCTGAAGCGATTCATTAACTAGTTTCTTTGCTTCGTAAAATTTAAGTCTCTCTGCATAGGCAGAGAAAGCTGGTTGAAATAAGTCACTCAATTTTATCATTAAGACTTTGTAATCTTTTAAAGCAACTGTATCTGGAGGCACGAGGTCAGTTAACAATTTTAGAGTATCATCGTGTAAGGCAATCAACAGAAGGGCTCTCCTTAGCTCTACACTTTTCTCGTCGACTTTGTTGCCAATAAAAAATTGTTCCAATTTGTCTCGGAAAATTTTGAAGTCATTTACTTCATGATGAAACTTTGGAAGTTCTCCAAACGTGGCCATTTTTACTTGCGATTATAGGTACTATAAGGCAAGTCTTGCAATCGTGCAGAAAAAAAAATTTGAGATAACAATTAAAAATGACATTACGATGATAGAGAATACGAAAAAAGTGGGTCCTGCAATTCTGTCTGTCTGTGTGTCTGTCTGTCTGTCTGTCCGTATATGGATCTACAGCCTGAACCGCTTGACCGATTTTCTTCAAAATTTGCAGTTAGGGTCTGTGGATCATCCTACAGAAAGTTTTTGGAATTGGGTCTCTAGGTCTTGAAATAACGGTACCTGCCATACAACCGATATGATAATACTCATTTTTCTCGAAAACGGCTAGAACGATTTCGATAAAATTTTGTGTTAAGGATTAAATTAGAACTGTCTTTCTTATGATGTAAAAAAAATTTTTTGGAAAAGGCCTAAAAACGGTACCTCCCATAGTACCGTTTTTTTTTAAAACCGACTTTCTCGTTAATGGCTGACACGATCTCGACGAAATTTTGGATTGAAGAAGTCGTAAGCTGTTTAAGAAAGACTGCATATCAATATTTAAAAAAACTTAGTTTTGGAAATTTTTATAAATTTTTTTAAAAAATTTTGATTTTTGAAAGTAACTTCGAAACTATAACTTTGATTTTTTTCAAATTTTTTGTCAAAATAACTCCTGTTAAGATCTAGAACTTTGCATACTCAACTTTTAAAAAACAGTTTTTAAAAAGAGTGAAAAATAAAAAACCGTTTTTTGGAAAAACTGCTACAACGATTTTGATGAAATTTTCATTATTCATGTGTATTAGCGATTGCAAAAGAATGGCGTTTTTAGATTTTTGCTTGAAACCTTTGGAATATTTAATTTAATTTTTTCATTATTTTGCGTGATTTAATTCAATTTCCATAATTAATGTGTAGTTCGCTACCCTGCACCACAAAATATATTATGAAGAGCTAATACCAAAACCTTTAACTCAGCCTTTAGAGTTTGATATCGTATTTAGAACACAATCGCAAGTTCGTGCGACCCAGTCGTGCCCATTTTTTTCTTGGGTATTAGATCTAACCTTTAGACACGTGCACTTTTACACTTCACCGAGTATGTGAATAATTCGTTTCGAACAATCCTCGTCGCCAATTGTGATGTTTGATCAATTAACAAATAAAAACCAACTTGTTAATTCATAACTTTATTAAGATATACTTTCTACTTGTATTAATATAAGGTTAATCTTTTATAATGTAAGTAATGCAAGTGTAGATCAATAGGAGAAGATGTCGACTGACTGACGGTAAGTAAATGTAAATGACAACTCATGTTATAGTTCAGTGTGTAACTGTTTGTAGGTACATATAATCGTTAAAGCTTAAGGCAACTACATACGGACGTTCTGGATTAAAGATACTGTTAATTGCAGACATTACAAATCCAAAAAAAAAGGAAATCAAAATTAAAGTATAATACTGTAATGGAAACCCAACATTTAATACCAATTTCCTAATCGAAAACGTTCAACCGAAAACACAAGCGGCAACACTAGTTTAAGTGTAGAAACATACCAGGAGGAGAAATGTTTGACACGAGTGGAGAGTGGATACCACGTGGAAATTACTGGGAAGTTGTAGATGAAATAATGTCATTCGATATAAATAGGCCGCCCGAGGCAACCAGATGTCAGTTTTGATTATAGAGTGATAATGTTAAGAGTTAATTGGTAGAGTTGAAATCGAATAAAGTAGATACTGAATAAAAGTGGTAGAATTAAATTGAAAGGTAAAGTTTTATTTTTTGCGAGCTGAGCGCACGTTACATTGGTGTCCGAAGTGTAAATAAAACTTATTTGACTAGTAAAGTGTAAAAACAAAAAAAGTTAAATACAGTGAAAATGGGTAAGTTGTTGGAAGAGCAACTGCATTGAGCTTAAAATCACTTTTAACAGTTAGTTAGGTAAGCGAAATCTTTCTTGAGCGGGATCGAAAAATGAGCTCGTCCTGCGCTTGCGAAACTATTTGGAACAGCAAGGGGAAGACGTGAACACTTTTGTTTTGAAACAGAAGTGGAGGAAGAGGAAGTAAGTGAAAGTGAAGATTTTTCTAGTATGATGAAACTTTTGTTAGAACAGCGACACGAGCAAAAGAAGGAACAGCAAAATGTTCTGGAACAACTTGAAGCACAACGAAACGAGCCAAAGAAGCTGATTGAAAAGCAACGAAACAAGCAAAGGAAGGAACAGCAGAATGTTCTCGAACAACTTGAAGAGCAACGAAACGAACAAAAGAAAGAGCAACAGAATATTCTCGAAAGACTTGTGGCGCAACAGAATGTTTTGGAAGGTCAGAAAAACAATCTAGAAGGTAAATTGGGAAACATTGAGAAAAATGGATGTGCCCTTGACGAACGCGTTGAAGGTATGGAAAAACAGCTTTCTGTTGTAGAGAATCGTTTCGAAATCGTAGAAAGCCGATGTGATAAACAGTTCCCTGTTCTGACCAAGGAATTGGACCAGATCCGGAAAATCAAAATTCGAGAATCTTCTGGAGATTTTGCGAAAAAAAAGGAGATGAAACCGCCGACATTTGATGGACAGTCTTCTTGGCCAGTTTACAAGAGACAATTTGAGGCAGCCGCGACGACAAATGGCTGGGATGACGAAGACAAGTACATAGCACTGACTCTTGCTCTTAGAGGGCCAGCAGCTGAATTACTTCAAACAGTTCCAGCTGGTAAGAGCGGTGATTTCAGTTCTCTCGTGGCAGCTTTAGATAAACGCTTTGGCGATAGCCACTTGAAAGAAGTCTTCCGAGTCCAACTCAATAACAGAGTCCAGAAAAGGGATGGAAGTCTACAGCAGCAATAAGCAAACGTCGAAAGACTGGTTCACCTTGTATACCCGGATGCTGGAGAAGAAATCATCAACCAGCTTGCTGTTGAGTCCTTCGTTCGTGCCATTTCCGATATACATCTTCAGAGGTCTGTGCTAACTGCTAGAACACGTACTCTTTCTGAAACTTTAGCATTCGCATTGACAATTGAAGCAGCAGAACAGGCTTCTTATGGAGTACATCGACTTAGAGAAGCCATAGTCGAAGAATGCTCGTGCCAAGGAACTGA
The DNA here is from genome assembly GCA_949752695.1 of Melanostoma scalare. Classification (NCBI taxonomy): domain Eukaryota; kingdom Metazoa; phylum Arthropoda; class Insecta; order Diptera; family Syrphidae; genus Melanostoma; species Melanostoma scalare. The sequence continues at coordinate 99,965,618 of OX456985.1, read as the reverse complement.
AATACAAAAGAACCAGCGGAGTGGACTAGCAAGATGTTTGAACTGCAACAAGACCGGGCACTTACAGCGTCAATGCCGACCACCACCAAATAAAGCCGCTTGTCAACATTGTGGAAGCAAGAGATCCAACCCAGAGCAAGGTAACAACAACACCAGTATTGCTTATCAATCCGTTCCCATCAGGGAAATGAGTAAGAACCAACTTCGAGGGGCAGAGGCTGGTTTCTTGTATCGATGGCCCCAGAACCACCATTCAGGTCTCCCAGACCAAACGAGACAACAAAAGTCTGACTGTGGAGACTACTATTAACGGGAACAAACATGTGGCTACCATCGGCACCGGCGCCACAGCATCTATAGTGCGTCGAGACCTGGTAAAGATGACGTGGCTTCATAACATCAATAGCTACCGTCTAAGAACCGCAACGGGAGAAGCAGCAAGAGTATATGGAGAAGTGTGTCTTAAGATCCGACTGGCCGATCTAGTGTTTACTCATCAATTCCTGGTGGCAGATATATGTGACGAGTGCATCATTGGAATCGACTTTATGAAACAGCACGGAGTTATTTCGGACATCGGTAATCAAATTTTGAAGTACCAAAATAAGGAACTTCCAATGACCTATTCGAACAAAAGTACGTCGACACTGAGGACTGTCATCACGGAAGATCTGATCCTGCCTCTTTTTTCTGAAGTGTTCGTTTGGACAAAACTGGAAGGTGAGTTTGGAAGCCTTCGATACCTCATGGTGGAACCAGACCCAGAGTGTTCCTCCCAAAGCGTCATCATTGGGAAAACACTGGTAGCACCGAAAAACAAAATGGTCCCCGTACGGTTATTAAACACCAGACCGTACGATGTAAGGTTGAAGAAAGGATAAGTCGTTGGACGTTGCGAATTGGTTGCAGCAATTACGAAGATCACAAATGAAGTCCCGAGAAAAACTATAATTCCGGAGGAGCTCGAAACCATCAGAGCTAAAATACTAAATTCATCCAACCTTGATCACCAACAAGCAAGGATGGCTGAAAATCTCCTACAAGAGTACACTGACATCTTCGCATCGTCAAAGGGGCAATAAGGTATGACACAGTTGGTGCAGCATCGCATCAACACAGGAGATGCAAGACCGACTCGTTAACCCGCAAGACGCCTTCCACTGGCCAAACAAGGTGAGGTTGAGGAAATGATAACAACAATGAAGAAGGACGGTCTTATCGAAAATTCCAAAAGTCCTTGAGCGTCACCAGTGGTGCTAGTGAAAAAGAAAGAAAGTAACGGAAGCACTCGTTTTTGTGTGGACTACCGAAGGCTGAACGATGTGACTAAGAAGGACAGCTATCCCCTGCCGAGAATCAGTGATACCCTGGATGCAATGAAGGGAGCCCAGTGGTTCTCGACGCTGGACTTGAAGAGTGGATATTGGCAAGTTGACATCTACCCTGATTATCGGGAAAAGACGGCGTTTCTACTGGTAATGGGCTCTGGCAGTTCAAAGTTATGCCGTTTGGGCATAACGCTCCGGCAACATTCGAGCGTTTGATGGAGTGCGTTCTTCAAGGACTGACGTGGAAAGCTTGCCTGGTCTACTTGGACGATGTCATTGTTTACGGGAAAACATTCGACCAACATTGCAAGAACCTAAAAACCGTGTTTCAGAGACTTCGAGAGGCTAACCTTAAACTGAATCCGGAAAAATGTGCACTTTTCAAAATCGAAGTTAAGTATTTGGGACACATCATCTCTTCACAAGGAGTGAAGACTGATCCTGAAAAAGTTGACTCCGTCAAAAATTGGCCAACACCACAGGACAAACATCAACTCCGAAGCTTTCTTGGTCTTGGCACATATTACCGACGTTTTGTTAAGAACTTAGTTGGAGTTGCAAAGAGTTTGCATCAGCTCACCGAAAAAGGGAAGCAGCTTAAATGGTCAGGTGAGTGTGAGAAATCTTTTCAGGAACTCAAATACCGTCTCTGTATTTCTGTAACGCTCCAGTCCTGCCACATCCAACACCTGGCAAAACATTCATCATCGACGCAGATGCAAGCAACGTTGGAATCGGGGCGATACTATCCCAAGTGCATGATGGCGAGGAGAAAGTGGTGGCATATTATAGCAAGGTCCTCTCGAAACCCGAAAGAAACTACTGTGTGACCAGAAGGGAACTGCTAGCTCTTATCTTGGCAACAAAGCACTTCCTTAAGTATATCTATGGACAGAAATTCTTTCTGCGGACAGACCATGGTGCTCTGAACTAGCTGTTCAACTTCAAAAATCCAGAAGGTCAAGTCGCAAGGTGGATAGAAAGACTGCAGACTTATGATTACCAGATTCAACACCGCAGAGGAAAGCTGCACTCAAACGCCGATGCATTATCCCGAAGACCTTGCAAAGTGGATTGCAAGCATTGTAGGCGGCAAGAAGACAAAGAAAATATTACCGCTCGGCGACTAAGAGCTGACCCAATAAGCGGATGGAGCAATGAGAAAGTGAGGACTGCTCAACAGGAGGATCCAGATATCGAACCCATTCTCTCATGGAAAGAAAATGAAGAGAAACCTGAATGGGGAGACATTTCTGACAGGAGTCCGTTCTCAAAGCCTATTGGGCACAGAAGGACTCACTATATGTGCAAGAAGGTGTCCTCAGGCGAAGATGGGAGTCCGCTGACGGCAAATCATATGTGATGCAGCTGATCGTACCGCAATCGAAAGTCAGTGAAGTTCTTCGGGAGATGCACGACGGACCTTCTGGAGGCCACCTGGGAGTTAACAAAACACTGGAGAAGGTGCGACATCGGTTCTACTGGTTACATGCTAGAGATGACGTGGAGAAGTGGTGCCGAACATGTGACAAGTGTGCTGCAACCAAAGGACCTGGTAGGAAGATTCAAGGTAAGATGCATCAGTACATAAAAAGACGAGAACCACACCACTTCATCCACAATCTGATGGGATGGTTGAAAGATTCAACCGGACCTTGGAAGAACACCTCACCAAGGTCGTAGGCGACTACCAAAGAGACAGGGATAGGCACGTACCGCTATTCCTGATGGCCTATAGACTTGCAGTACATAGCATGCTGTTCGGGAAAACCATGCGGCTGCCCAGCGAACTTAAATTTGGATGCCCCACAGAGGAGCCATAGGACACGAACGAGTATGTGGACGACCTCAAGGAGAGAATCGCTGACATCCATAAAAGAACAAGGGAACGGATGAAAACCTACAGCGACCGGATGAAGACACGGTCCGACACAAAAGCGACAACGGCAGGATTCCAAGCAGGAGATCGTGGGTGGCTTTATAATCCTTAGCGTCAAAAGGTATTGTCACCGAAACTCCAACAAAACTGGAAAGGTCCTTATACTGTTGTCACGAGGATTAACGACGTGGTTTACCGCATCCAAAGAGGACTAAGAGGCAAGTTAAAAGTAGTTTATTGTGACCGGCTGCATCGATATAGTGGCGAGGCTGCAGATGGAATTATTCGAGACGAACAATCTTAAGGAGGGGGCAGTGTAATGCAAACCCAACATTTAATACCAATTTCCTAATCGAAAACGTTCAACAGAAAACACAAGCGGCAACACTAGTATAAGTGTAGAGACATACCAGGAAGAGAAATGTTTGACACGAGTGGAGAGTGGAGACCATGTGAAAATTACTGGGAAGATGAGAAGGAAGATCTAGATGAAATGTCATTCGATATAAATAGGCCGCCCGAGGCCATCAGATGTCAGTTTTGATTATAGAGTTATAATGTTAAGAGTTAATTGGTTGAGTTGAAATCCAATAAAGTAGATACTGAATAAAAGTAAAAGTGGTAGAATTAAATTGAAAGGTAAAGTTTTATTTTTTGCGAACTAAGCGCACGTTACAATATTGAAAAGAAAAAGCAAAAAACAAAAATATTTTAAATTGTATAATATAATTTATGACGAAAGTTTTATTATTCATATGAAACTGCTGATCTGGCAACGTCTTCCAGTCCCTCTATGCAGTCAATCGGCACAGCTGTGTCGTCAGTTAAACGTTTGACATAAACGATCCCACGCGAAGTAAACACAGATGACAAATGTTTAATTTTTTTTAGAGTAAGTGCACGTTGCATGATGCATTTGTGATGCTGGGTTAAGCTCTCTCGAAAGTAGATGGAAAAGGCCGCCGCGGAGGTGAACTTTTTATCTAATGTAAAATTTATGTCGTTTAGGCAGAGCTGTTTATTAGTTTTTTTCCGGAATGTCGCGATGGTCAAAACATAATTTTTGTCGTATGCAGAATTAAATTTAATCATTATCGCAGAGTGTGGTATATTCGGTGCTGAGCGTGTGCGGAAAATATTGTTTAAAGTCGGTGGCTTTATATTTATAGTGCTGCATATAAGATTGAAAATTGACCTAAGATTTTCGTTAGGCATGCAGGGGATACCGAATAAAAAGGCATTTTTCGCGATAATTCGATTTTCGTATGAATTTAAAGTGTTTTTAAGTTTGTTTATTTCATCGACGGTATAATCAAAGCTACTAATTGCACTAGCGATTTGATCGGATTTATCGGATAAGGAAGCTTTATTGTTATTGCAATCAGAGGTTACATTGGCGAGTGACTTTTTGATATTGTCTATCGTTGCAATTGTAACATTTGACAACAGATTTGTTTCGTACGTACGGTGTTGGTTTGGTGTGCAAGATGGGTGTCACGTAATCTGTTATCATCTGCATTTCGGGTTTCATCTTCTCATATTTTCTAAGCACGTGTCTAAGCTCAGAGAGATTGTTGGCTGTAAGCAGAAATTGTTTATTTACCATTGAATCAGGTATACCTTTAATGATGTAGTTGATGACATCTTGTTCCTCCACGTCAGCTGCGATTGCGATTTCCTGCATGCTGAGCATATACTGCTGGTAATTTTCTTCTCTCCTTTTCTTACGATTGCGTAGTGCGTTTCGAATATCTGAGGACGTTGAACGATGATGAAACTCACGTAAAAGGGCTGATTTCAATTCACTCCAGGAATAACAAAGCGTAGCTCTAAAGGAAAGTTTTGCTGTACCTTTCAGCAACCTCTGGGCAAAAATAAGACAATTTGAGTCGTCAAGTTTGTAAATTTGCTTTGCCTCTTCAAAAATATTGATCCATCTCGTAATGCTATAATTATCATCTCCCGAAAAATGTGGTAGAGACTCCTCAACATCTCTGAAACTTATACTTTCGGCATCTGTCGGAAGTTCTGTACGGTCATTTAGCTCAGAAAGCCTCCTCTAGAGCTCTCGAATTTCTACTTTCCTCCTTTAAGAGAGGTATCTTAAAGTTTCTAGTTGATGCGTCACCAGCCTGCTTTTCTCTTCAAGCTCCGATGAAGCCTCGTCAGTATTTATTTCATCTAGTACCTCGGATGGAAAAAAACTATTCAGCTTGGGCATCAGTTAGTTGTTGAATTGCTTGCTCAAATCGATAATAGAGGGTGCTGATAGCAGAGGGTGCTTTGAGGTTCATGCAAGTTGCAAATGTACCTAGACTTAAGGACTTCTTCATCGGAGCTTGAAGAGAAAAACAGGCTGGTGACGCATCAACTAGAAACTTTAAGAGAGGTAGGGAGGAGGAAAGTAGAAATAATAAAGTTTGCGTCTTAGAAGGGTACGGCAACATCTAACTGATGAGCCCATTGCCGTACCTGGGCGAAACGCAAGCTTGGAGTTTTGAGGTTGATCTTCACGATCATTCAACATGCCTTTAAGAAATTTATTCCTTTTTAGGTTTTTGTATTAGAAAAAATTTACAAATGTGACGACTCAAAGTGTCTTATTTTTGCCCAGAGGTTGCTGAAAGGTACAGCCAAACTTTCCTTAAGATCTACGCTTTGTTATTCCTGGAGTGAATTAAAGTCAGCCCTTTTACGTGAGTTTCATCATCGTTCAACGGCCTCAGATATCGCAAACGCACTACGCAATCGTAAGAAAAGGAGAGAAGAAAATGACCAGCAGCATATGCTCACCATGCAGGAAATCGCAAGCGCAGCCGACGTGGAGGAACAAGATGTCATCAACTACATCATTAAAGGTATACCTGATTCAATGGTAAATAAACAATTTCTGCTTACAGCCAACAATCTCTCTGAGCTTAGACACGTGCTTAGAAAATATGAGAAGATGAAACCCGAAATGCAGATGATAACAGATTACGTGACACCCACCTTTCACACCAAAGCAACACCGTACGTACGAAACAAATCTGTTGTCAAATGTTACAATTGCAAAGACGTGGGGCACATCGTCACTAATTGCCCGAAGCCACGAAGAGACAGGGGATCATGTTTTCGCTGTGGGAAAACGGGTGATGTGATCAAAGATTGCCCGCAATGAATAGCAGTGCTGATGCTCAAGAAGAACGAGTCAACAAAAACAAATCCAGTTTTCTTAAATGATTTTCATGGAACCTTTGAGTATCAATTATTAAGCAACGAACATGGAGATGTAAGTTCAACAATGGAAGCGATAAGCGTCATAGACACGGTGCGGGTGCATAACTTCACAGGTCATAACTTCACATGGGTCATAATTTCACCTCTAGTGGGTTATAATTTCACTTTTTTCGGGTGAAGTTATGTCCCACCATAGGTGAGCAACAATTTCACCTAAAATTTGTGTGAAATTATTTCCCACCTACATTGTAAAAAATCTTTTGAAATCCAATCAGTCAAAAGCCAACAAAAATTATAAATTGTAATCACGAAACTCAAACAAATTTCTGTCCACAAATTGGAACAAATGAACATATAGCTCTTCAGTTTTATGGCTTGCCAAGACGTACAAAAATGGATAAACCTATGATAGAAATATTGATATTTGAAGCTGTTTTTTCGTAGTATACACATTTTGAATTTGAAAATGTGTTCAAATATAGTGTAGCTTTCATAAATTAATTATTGAAATTACGAACTTGCGCAATTTTTTTTTCGGTCGCTTTACTACTTGGCGCCAACAACGCTTGTTTATTCACACTATTTCTATATAATATAATTTACTAAAACGAGAGATCGGTTTTTGAAAATATATGATGTCGAAGTTCGTAATTTCAATAATTAATTTATGAAAGCTACACTATATTTGAACACATTTTCAAATTCAAACTGTGTATACTACGAAAAAACAGCTTCAAATATCAATATTTCTATCATAGGTTTATCCATTTTTGTACGTCTTGGCAAGCCATAAAACTGAAGAGCTATATGTTCATTTGTTCCAATTTGTGGAAAGAAATTTGTTTTAGTTTCGTCCATTTGCATTTATGACGGACTTTGAAGCTGCAATGAGAAATGGTCTAAAAAAGTGAAATTATGTCCCACCTTGTGTGGTAAATAACTTCACACAGAAGTGAATTTCTGGCCCCCAAAAAAGTGAAGCTAATTCCCACCTAAGGTGGGACATAACTTCACCCGAAAAAATTATTATCAAAATGAAATTATAACCCACTAGAGGTGAAATTATGACCCATGTGAAGTTATGACCTGTGAAGTTATGCACCCGCACCCATAGACACAGGCAGCCCTATTAGATTTGTCAAGCAAAAATATGTCCCTTCATGCCTGATGACACCCTTAGAAACCTCAATGCATGACTTCAGTGGAATCAACAACAGCAAACTTATTATGTATGGTAAGGTGTTATGTAATATTAAGTTTGAGAATGTGCATGTCCATTTATGTCTTTATGTTGTCAAAAATGACACTATGAAAAACGCAATAATTTTATTGCTTGATTTTTTACAAAAGAGCAACATTAAACTTACATTTGAAAACGACAAACCTACTTATGATAAAGAAAATGAACTGTTTAATAGTTTTTGTAGTGACTCTGAAGCAAATGAAATTTTAAATATCTACACGGGTATTGACAATTATATCAATATAAATATATGTAAATGAAAACTTGAAATATGAAGAGAAAGTTGAAGTAAGAGATTTAGTGACAAGGAGTGTTTTAAACAATAACCATTTAAATAAAAAAATATAGGTCATTAGTTAGGCAAGTGTGAAGAACATGTAATGAAAATTGTTTTAACGGATCTGAATAAGGTTTTCAATTGTGCTCCAAGACGGCTTCCTTTCGCACATAAACCAGAACTGCAAAAAACATTAGACGACTTGTCCTAGAACGAAATAATTCGTGAAATTCCTAATGCATCGCCGATTGTTTTAGTTTTTAATAAGATCACTCAAAAGGAAAATTTCCCTCTTCCTTTGATAGAGGACCATTTGGACACATTACGAGGTTAGATATATTTTTCACTTTTTGACTTAAAAAGCGCATTCCACCACGTGAAAATGTCTCCAGAATCAATAAAGTACACTGCATTTGTGACGCCTTTAGGCCAATTTGAATTTTTACGTATGCCTTCCATCAAGTTGTACCTTACGCCAACACGGCCAAATACCTTGGGATGAATTTGGATGCAAAGATAAAATGGAAAGAGCATATCAAAAAGAAAAGGGAAGAGCTCAACATGAAGTATAGTAAAATGTACTGATTACTCGGTAGAAATTCTGACTTATCTATCGAAAATAAAATAATGCTTTATAAACAAGTACTTAGACCTATTTGGACCTATGGAATACAATTATGGGGCTGTACAAAGAAAACAAATGCTGAAATCATCCAAAAGTTCCAAAACAAAGTCCTTCGTGGAATTGTAATTGTAAATGTAATCTGTTGTCGATCGTTCATAGATTGGTTCTGATTACGAGGAGTTCTTAGTGAGGTAAGAATCCCACACAACTTGGTGTCGAATACTGCCAAGAGTCTTTTGAAGACTTCCTCCTGACAAAAAAAAAGTATGCCTTTCGGGCTAAAAAGTGCATCGGCAGTGTTTCAACGATACAAAAACCTTATCTTTAAAAATCTCATAAGATCTGGAAAATTATTAATCTATATTGACGATCTACTCATATCGTCAACCACAAAACTCGAGTATTTTGAAATCCTAAAAGATGTTCTTTAAATTGTTGAAGTACATAATTTGCATGTAATGTGATTTTACTTTATTTATTATTTTCTGGAAATTGTTAAATTAAACAAGAAGTTGTTTCACTGAAATAAACAATGAAACTACTTTCTATGTTTCTCTACCCTAATAATTTAATGTCATAAATCAAATTACCTACGTGCTTTCATCAATTTCGGTTAGATAACTTTGACATTTAGTTCATTAAGCATGTACAGCCAACGAATTATGTTTCACTCTCTAACTCTTCTGCTTCTTCGCCCATTCAGTACTTTACTTTACCAACACACACATAAGCGCGGGAAACTAATATACCTATACAACTAAGGAATTATATTTCCTTATATTTCCCCTTCTCGGGAAAAGAATAACTCCAAATCATTACATTAATCTTAAATTAGATTAATTCTGGAATGGTATTAGTTTCGGTATATGAAATAGATCAGACTCCTTTTTCCTGTGACCAGTTTCGATTTTGAAAATTGTTGTTGATATTTTTTCTACAATTTTGTAAGGTCCTAATCGTACTTCATTCAGTTTTCGTCTGTTTAAGCGGTTGCCATTTTTCACATAAACCAGGTCACCCACCTCGAAGTTATGATCCTGTCGTTGCTCATCATTATCTTTGTTTGTTGTAATTATGATATTTTATGCTGTTATTTACAGCCAGCAAGCGATCTTCTTCCAGGTTACCCATTTTTTTACATCTTAATTCTCTGGAACCAGTGAAGTGTTTATACCTTTCAGTAGATATTCAGGACTGAATTGAGTTACTGAGTGAACCGTTTTGTTGTAATCTTCAACGCATTTACGAGCCACCGTCGCGTCGTCCATGCAACCTTTTACTCTAATTGATTTATTTCGTATCTTATCCTGTTCACTAAGGTTTGGTTCAGTCTCTCATTAAGACCATTTGAAAAAGGTGCGTTTACTGCAGTGAAAATTAGCGTTATGTTTTGATCATTTAAGAATTCTTTAAATTCCTTGGAATTAATGCCTGGATATTGATCAGCCAGGATCTTTTTTATCTTACCTAGTTTCAGAACTTCTTTTATCAGTTTTTTTAAGTCCTGTCCAACTTGTGACGAAGAGGTCAATATGAAAGCATACCTTGAAAAATGGTCCACCAGTAAGTGCATAAGGTACCCGTGGCGTGATGCTTAGCATGTCCACCTGCTAACCCAGAGGTTCAAGGTTTGAATCCCAGCAGAGGCGAAAATGTTTTCCAACGGGTATCGCCTTCCGCGAGGAATTGGCAAGTCCTCCGTTAATAAATTCATTGCCATGAAAAGCACTTTCTCAAGTAGCCGTTCGGAACCGGCAGAAAATTGTAGGTCCCCTCCATTCCTTCGTAAGGCATGGTGGTGAGAAATGCGCTAGGCCCAGGGGCTACTGGCTCTGTTGTATTTTTGCAGTGGCCTATGTATTTTTTTTTTTTGTAAGTGCATAAATTTTTTTGTTGACCTGTTGCCACCAAACCCTCCGACTGTATCTATTGATACTTCACCCATTCAGTACTTTACTTTACCAACCCACACATAAGCGTAGGAGACTAAAATATACAACAAAGGAATTATATTTCCTTATATGCATTTACGTTTAGACAAACGTTTTTTCATGCTTGAAAAAATGACTTACTTAGGGTATGAAGTTTCAGGAGACGGAATAGGCCCAAACGCAGATGGGCTGCGTGCAGTATCAGAATTTCCAACACCAACAAATGTTAAATCCTTGCATTCCTTTTTAGGTTTATGCTCATACTTCCGAAAGTTTGTAAAGGACTTTTCAACCCTTTCTAAACCATCGTGTGATATTTTAAAGAAAGGTACCAAATTTATTCTTGGTCAAAAAGAACTATCAGTTTTTGAAAATCCTTATGCTTTTAAATGCCCCAGTACTCAGCACTTATTATCCAATACCTGAAACTGAGCTGCTTTGCGATGCAAGCAGTTTAGACCTGGGAGCTGTTCTTTTTCAGCGCCGAGATGACAAGTTATTGCATCCTGTATTTTTCCTCTCAAAGCGAGCTACTGCTCAGGAATTAAGGTACCACTCATACGAGGTTGAGAGGTTGAGACCTTAGCGATAGTTCATGCTCTCAGACGATTCAAAATTTACTTGGTTGGGATCCAATTAAAAATTATTACTGATTGCAAGTCATTAACACTGACTTTAAATAGAAAACTTTTAAATCCTCGGATTTCAAGATGGGCCTTAGAACTCCAAGGCTTTAAATACGCTGTAGAACACAGAGATGGAAATAGAATGACTCACGTCGATGCTCTGAGTAGATGTCATAATTAGGGGTACGTAAATTTCCCAAATAATAAATCATGATTTGGCATTAAAAAAACCCTTAATAGAAGATTTCGCAAAAAAAAATAAAGTGTTTAAAAGTCAATTTAAGGCTAGCAATGTTGTAATTTTTATATTTTCATCTTTCATTGTTTGCTTGCGATCAGTTACGACAATGTGTATAGTATTTGCTGCTTCTGATGGACAAAATACTCGGCCAATGTGCAGACAGCTCCAGGCTGATCCTTTGGTTTTTTTTTTTCACTCCATCTTTCTCGGAAGCACCGCACTGTGGTACGTGCTTACGTCTCAAATTATTTCCAGAAGGCAGGTTACCCGAGACGGGCACATATTTTTCCATGTAACTGCGAAGAGCTGTATTATCTAGATTATTCAACGGAATGTTCGCTTTCAAACACATTTTTACAGAGTCAAGCACCAATTCCTCTTTTTCCGTTTTGGCACGCTTGTGTACCTCAAAAGCACCAGCTATTGTGGATTGGCTTTTTACTCCAGAGGACACAGGTTGAGGATCAGGACTAGATTTCTGTCTTAAATGAGGAACAGAAGTCGTATGCTTCTTCAAAGTATCTAACTTCTCTTTTTCCAAACGCATGTTGCAGTATTTCCACATTACGATGTTAGTATCACTTAAATACAAGCCATCCTCTTGTTTGTAATTAAATCAAAACTGCTAGCGCGTCTGATCTACATTTGAGAGCGCGTAACGTAACAAGTGCGAAAGTATTTAATTTTAAAATTTCGCTTTTATCGAAAAAAAAGCAGATTTCGCTGCACAACAGAATGATAGTGTAATAAAGGTGGTAGCATTCGACAACAACACCACGGCATACCCAGCAAGCAGTGCACAAGCAGAAAAGCAGTGTATGCTACGCCGCCCGCCGCCGCCGCCGGTCGGTAGAGATCGATGTTGAGTTGCGTTTATCGTCATAATAATATTTCATGCCTATTATGGAATTCGCAGGATTTTACTCCCGGGGAGTTGACAGGATTCGCGGTAGATTCGTGTTCTCCTTATTTGGTATTAGTGAATTCGACGAATGAGCTGTATTATCAATACCAGAACTACCTTATTGTTTTTCACTGTTTTTGTCTTAGATGAATAAAAAAAAGGTTGTTGTCCTCTCTGGTTCTACTCTGTGCTGCTGTCATGTATGTTGACAAAACGAAAAAATTCATTTAACTTGGTACGCAAACAAATTTGAAACTAAAATAAAGCAAGTTTCAGTTTAAAGTTAAAAGTGATATTTATAGTGGACTCAAATGCATATTATTATGATGTAAGAGAAAACTCATCGAATAGAATTACGCTACCAAAATTAGAGTATTTTGAATGTTTCGGTTGAGAGCCTACATTCAAATAAAATACTCATTAGATTGCATACAAATCGTAATTTTTTTTTATATACTGTTTTCCATTAGGAAATCTGCATAAATGCTATTGAGAAGTGATGTTTGCAGCAAAACTGTTGCTGCTCCGAATACTGTTTTGTTAAGTTTTTTGCAACATCGGGTTCAGTTTTCATCAGCTCAACTATTTTACGAAATTGTTCCCCATTTAAGGTCCGCTTTCTTAAAAAGAAGTAAAATAAGACTAACATATAAATTTAAACTAACATATTTGCACTTTCCATGTTTTGTTTGTTGATTTCTAGTAAGTTTATGTCTTTACGAATTTCGATTCGTTACAAAAATGTCGCGAATGAGAAATGGAAAAAATTATATGGAGCGCGAATGGTTTGCGAATTCACTAATACCAAATAAGTTGAACAGAAAAGTCGGTGGTGCAGGTTATGTTACCGACATTCATTCAATTCCATTCGTCGAATTCCATAATAGCAAAATTTTCGCGAATGGTTGAAACTCACGCTAAATAGCATTCGCCGGATTCCATAATAGGGGTGATTGTATAGGGAAACATATGAATCCTTCCATTCCCTTACAAGGGATGTTTGTGAGAAATGCGCTAGGCCCAGAGGCTCCTCGCTGTGTTGCGCCACGCTATTTATTTTTTTTATATAAACATATGAATACGGGCTGCACAAGCACAGCAGATAGGAAGATTATATGGGAGAAGGGGATAGCCCATTAGGTTATATGGGAATTGCGCACGGTACCACAAATAGATTGGGGTATAAATAGAGCAGCTCAGTGCAAGGAAAATACAGTTCACCGGCACCAATCAAATGGTGCGTATCTCCCTAGAGGAAAAGAAATAAGCCGAAAAGTAAACAGTCTACAACCAAGAGAGAATACCCAGGAAGCCAAAGCCGGAAGGTAGTAAAAAGGTAACACGTAGTAAGTTTATTTTAAACAAAATTATATTGCTTACGTATTGTGCCACCAGGGGCAGCGACTAATACCTGCCGATCCCCCAGAGCTATTTGCCTGTGATCACCCTACCGAGGTCTTATGGCGCTCGTGTTTCAGCCCACCGAGGTCTTCGGACGCTCGTGTTTCACCCTACCGAGGTCTTCGGACGCTCGTGTTTCACCCTACCGAGGTCTTAGGGCGCTCGTGTTTCACCCTACCGATGTCTTCGGACGCTCGTTTTTCACTCTACCGAGGTCTTCGGGCGTTCGTGTTTCACCCTACCGAGGTCTTCGGACGCTCGTGTTTCACCTACCGAGGTCTTCGGGCGCTCGTGTTTAACCCTACCGAGGTCTTCGGACGCTTGTGTTTCAACCTGCTAGGGTCTTCCGACGCCTATGCGCTCCGATTTGCCTGTGACCTATAGGGTGAATGGTCACACGGGATTGTGCCGCCAGAGGCAGTAAACTACACTAAGGTCCCTATTATGAGTAGCGAATCGAACGTTCGACTGGAAGCGAATGTTTTAGAGAAACTCATTTATTGGATTATTATCATTAAACTCCGTCCATTCTCTTATCTGACATACCTTTAACGTCGAAAAAAAAGTTTTCTACAAAGTTTTTGTTTCTACAATCTATAATACCGCTATAAAAGAAGTTCGCAAAAACATTCGCTTCCAATCGAACGTTCGATTCGCTACTCATAATAGGGACCTAACTCAGTAACTGTACGGAAATGTACTGAGAACTATGTAAATAAGCATTAGAACTACATAAATAAATATTAAAATAAACAGATCAAATACAGTCCACAAATACATACGTCAAAAAGATTGTAAACAAAAACATAGAATCTTATACTAAATATTTTAATTTTAATTTAGTCATATGACTAAATTACTTAATACAAATGCGAAATACAAGTCAAAGTGTTTAAAAAGTGATTTTTGGTGTTTTAATTCTTATAGAATATCTTTCTTACGGAAAATTTCTGAATTTAATATTTTCAAACATAGATAATATCATTTGGTCCTTCAGCCTTCAATTTTGGTACCGTTTTTACAAACAATTAACATTACAAACAATTAAAGTGTGTGCCAATAAAGTGTGTGTGCGCGAACAATATACAATCGGTATATATATTATATATAACTAGTGTGAACATTTTTTCGAAAAATCGTGTGTTTTTTATAAAATTAGCTTTGCGTAGCTAGATATAAAAAACTCAAATCGAGATTAAAAACATTTTTTTTAAAAGCTAAAACGTATTCTACGAATATACACCGTCCAGCAGAGACTCTAAGGTCAACATCTATAAATCTGGTGAACATCCTTAAATAGACGGCAGCAAATCCGGAAAAAGCAGTAAGTCTTACTTGTTGCATGTTAAAACTTGTAAACTTGTTGATTATTTTTGTTGCTATAAAATAAAGAAACATTATTAAACATAAATATGGCTAAAAAAACGAACTTTAAATACGGAGAACTCCAAAAAATGCTCCTTAATAAAATCATTAAAGATCTTACGAACTACAAAAAGTCGCCCAAGGATCGTAAAACTACAGCATATGCATCAGGTCGTCTGTCGATGCTGGAAGCAGATATTGCGTCTGCAAAATCCTACCACGAAGCGATTTTCGGGGCCGGGATGCTGGAAGAAGATCTGAAAAAGGAGGAATAAATGGTGGTGTACGAGCAAATTAACGAATTATATTTTGAATACCGTGCCGAGTTGGTCGATACATTGGATAATTGTGCTACAGCGAAAGCAGCACAAACTTATATGGGTGCTTTACCTCGTGATACTACCGCTGTCAATGCAACGTCGCATTCGGGTATTCAGCTGCCAAGAATAGATCTGCCTAAGTTCGACGGTTCGTACACCACCTGGAGAGCTTTCCAGGACAAGTTTCATGTTCTGGTGCATCAGAATAAGTCGATAGATGATATCGACAAGCTGCGTTTCTTGCGATCTTGTTTGGTAGGTGATGCAGAACGTATTTTGCAAAACCTTTCGGTGGCTGCAGCGTCTTACGAGAAAGCCTGGGAGCTTTTAAAGGACAGGTATGCCAATAAACGCATTCTGGTGCACATCCAAATGCAGCATCTCTTTGGTCAACCGTCCTTGAGTCGCGAAACTGCTTCGGGTCTTCGTGATTTGTTGTACACCACGAGTGAATGTGTTCTTGCGCTGGAGAATATTGATGTGCCAGTTTCTGAATGGGATACGGTGTTGATTTGGTTTTTACTCCGTACGAGCCAAAAACTGTGGGAAGAAAAGTTAGGTAACCGTAAATACTTACCGAGTTTTAAGGAGTTCACCGAATTTTCGGAGACGAGGTTCCGGACACTTGAGGTTGTAGGTCAGCAGGAGCTGGGTGCAACATCTAGGAACAAAGAAGAGCCAACCAGTCAACAAGTCAACAAGCAGCCGTACAAACCAGCGAAAACGAGTTTCGTTGAGCAGCCATTAAAGACGAATTCCGGCGAGCAGTTCGCATGTAAGTTGTGCAACCAAGGCGAACACACGTTGCGAAAGTGCCAGCGCTTCCTGAACATGGACAACATGGGGCGTAAAGATGCTGTTCGCAGGTTGAAGGTTTGTGAGAACTGCTTGTCCTACGGGCACTTTCTCCGTGACTGCCAGAGTGTGAGTTCGTGCTATTTCTGCCAACAAAGGCACCACTCGTTGCTGCATTACAATGCACAAAATGGCACGTCACAACCGCGACAACAACAACAACCTTCAACGAGTTCGCAGGCGAAAAACATGGCATCCAGAGGATTTCAGGCTCCTCTGAACAGAAACGCGTCGTAGTTCCAGCCAACAGGAAAAAACAGCAGCTCCGATCAAATGGACATACCTTTAATTACCACGCGTCGCATGGTGATGTTCATCACCAGGTGCTTCTAGCAACGGTAGTAGTAAAGGCACGAGCAGCAGACGGGCGATTGCACCTCTTACAAGCGTTGATCGACACAGGCTCAGAAACGTCATTCATCACCGAAACTGCCGCACTACTGTTGAAGCTAGAAAAGCGGCGCTTCTTTGCTGAAGTATCTGGGTTAGGGTTGGTCAGCAGTGGCACTACGCAGCACTCCGTCGAAGTGCACTTTGCTTCCCGCCACTCGACGTTTGAGACGGCCGTCTAGGTTTTGGTTTTCAAGTCACTGACTGGCCTTCTCCCGGCCCAACGAGTGATACACGGCAAATGGCACCACCTCAAGGGTCTTTCGTTAGCAGATCCCCATCTCTACGAACCTGCACCCATCGATTTACTGCTGGGAAGTGATGTTTGTGTGCAAATCCTTTTCCCGGACGTAAGGCGACCTCAGGATGGTATCGGTCCCATAGCACAAAACACCGAGCTTGGATGGATAGTTTTGGGCAAGGTTGCTGTAGAAGATTCCCAGTGAGTTCGAATTTTCTTGCAGTTCGCAAACCTGAACACTCAACAGGGGAAGTTTTGGGAGATCGAGGAAACCCCGTTTCATAACCTGGAAACAGAAAAAACATCGCTTGTTGCGACCATTTAAATCGGTTTACAAAACGCTTACCTGATGGGCGATATGAGGTAAAGCTGCTTTTCAAAGAGGACGGCGTTCCTGCGATGGGATTGTGTCGACAGAGCGCCTTCCGGCGTTTTCTTCATCTTAAGAAACGGCTGGATGCAGATCTAAAACTTCGTGCGGAGTACACCAATTAAGTTGATCTAGCAAAACAAACTTGTAAGGGACTTCTCAAATTAAAAGAATGTGAAGATATTCTCTTGAAGAAAACGCGAGAAACTCAAAATATGCGCTTGCAAAGGGGAACCGTATTTATGGAGCTTCACTCTGCAGAAACTGTCGAAAAAATAATGTCCGCCGCTAGGCAACTCAAAGGAAGTGGCATAAGTATTCACTGCGAACAATCGTTGATGCACCGACAGAAAAGGCAAACACTCTTTGAATATAAAACGCAACTCATGCAAATCAACCCGGAAGTTTAAAGATTATTTTAAAAGGCGATAAAATGCAAATAAATAATCACACGTTTGTTTACAAATTTACACGAGGCCTGATTGTAAAATCTTCGACTGAGATGACATTTGTCAAAAATATGTTTGGTGACAGATCAGCTGAATATTTTGACTGCAGCGAGGGATTAATGAAGTTTGCTCCGGATGATAACCAACTTCAAGCAGTACCATCAGGTTCTCAACAGAAGCCAGGGCCATCTAGGCGTGAATCACCTTTTATTATGACAAACAAAACGCAATAGGAAAGTGTTGCCGTCTGCCCAAAAATATTTAGTACTATAAATTTCTCAATTTTAGCATGTAATATTACAGTGCTTAAAAGCAAACTAATGTAACCCGATTTTTTTTTAATTTGTGCTTAATTTTGATATTTTTATTCTTTTAGAACTTTTTTAGAACAAAATAATGAAAACGAATATTATAAGTATTTTAAAGATTTCAAAATAACATTTATTCCAGCAACAAGAAGTAATGTACATGGGCGAGCGAGTGGAGGTGTTTTATGTGGCATCAAATCCAAATTTAATTCGTTTACTCAGTTCAGAATTATTGAAAACAGAATTATAATCAAATTCGTAATTCAGAATTCAATGTTCTATATCCTTCCGGTGTACCTTAACTGCAATAACTGGCAGAATGATTTCGAAAGTTTGCGAGATTTTATTACAAATTATTCATTTCAAAATTTAATGATTATTAGAGATTTAAATGCTCGAATTGGAGATTTTCAGAATTCCCATGCTCTTATTTCACAAGATCAATGGTTTTTCGGGACAAGGCGACTATCTAAGGATGAAACAATAAACCGTAATGGTAGGCTTCTAACTGAACTATTTGAGGATTTCGTTCTGTGTGTGCTAAATGGGGTGTCTAACGGTGACAAAGAAAGTGAACTCACTTTTATAAGCGGTCAGGGTCAATCGGTCATAGATTTTTGTGCAATATCGGGAGAGTGGTACAGCTCAATCTTAGATTTTGGGGTTTGCGCTGCTAACTTCTCAGCTCACATGCCAATATGTGTTAGGCGCATTTCGAAGAGGAAATGCAGCAGAGGAGCTCAGATAATTTCCTGAGACTAAAATGCATTGAGAACAAAGCTCTTCGTGAGAACACTCTTGAACCACTACTATAATCATCTCCCACCTCAAACGCTGAACGCGGTTGAACAAATTGAAGAAAGCATCAAAAGGATAATCTTTTCATCCGTTCCACAATCTACCACAAATCACACGTTTCAACCAAAAAACAGATGGTACGATAGAGATTGTAGCAATGCTCGCAAGCTCTCATTCAAATACTTGCATTTGTTCAGATCGTTTAATACTACTGCTCACAAAAACATGTACTTACGCGCCAACAAAGAGTTCAAGCAACTGTGCTTACAGAAAAAAATGCTTCATCTCAAAAGCCTAGCATCAAAACTATAGCTTTGTAAAAATTCGAGAGATTTCTGGAATAGTGTTGGGGACTTGGGAGGACGTCATCAAAGTCTTAAAATTGTTCTTGAAGCTGATACATTAGCAGCACATTTCAAAACTCTTTTGACAGCGGAAGAGAATTCTCACACCTTTTGTTATGCACTTCAAGACGTGAGAGTGTCTGAACTAGACTCCTCTATATCTTTGAGCGAATTGCAAACATGTTTACGGCTTATGAAGAACAACAAAACTCCAGGTAGTGATGGAATCCCAGTTGAGTTTTTTAAAAACTCAACTTTGCAACTTCAAAGTTACATCGTGGATTTCTTTAACTTAATGTACGACAATGCGTGTATTCCAGCTGGTTTCACTAAAGCCCTAATATTTACAATTTTTCAAAAAGGAGATGTTAGTCGTGCCGAAAACTATATAGGAATATCTTTGCTAAACTCTCTAAGAAAGATTTTTGCTACGATTTTGTATAGAAGGATTTCCAATTGGATAGAAAAAAACAATCTTCTTAGCATTTTTCAGGCTGGTTTTCGTTCTGGATACTCAACCATAGATCATATTTTCGCGGTGACTAGTATAGCTAGAAAATATATTGAAAAAAAAACAAAAAACTCTGCATGTTTTGTAGACTCTGACATATAAACTTGAAATGCTTGGAGTGTCAGGAAAATTTTTATTAATGTACTTCAAATTTTTGGCGTCAACAACAGCAACAGTTTGGGATGGATCCAAGCTGTCAGAATGGTTTGATACGTCTGCTCGTGTCCCACAGGGATGCATTTTGAGCCCTATTCTATTCGCTTTGTTCATCGATGGTATATGTGATGTTCTTCCTGGTGGTGTAACTTTTGCCGAAAGTGTCATAAAAGTTCTACTTTACGTTGACGACTTAGTGCTATTAGCTGAAAATCCTCATACTCTTCAATTACAAATTAATAAATTGCAATCATACTGCGCAACTTGGGATCTTCACATCAATGTGCAGAAAACAAAAGTTATGATCTTCGAAAGCCGACAGAGAAGTAGACCACGTGAGGAAACTTGGCGACTTAAAAATCAGCAAATAGATGTAGTAAGTGAGTTCAAGTACTTAGGTGTTTTGTTGACATCCAACTTAAACTTTGGCAAACACGCTAAAGAAAAAAGCAGGGAAGCTAAGTTGGCGCTCAGCCTGATGTGGCCGAAATTCTTCGCAAATCAAAATATTGATTTTTCTTCAAAATACCAAGTGTTTAAAGCCACGGTTAATACCTGCTTGTGTTATGGAGTTCAGGTTTTCGGAGTCAACCCGTTAGAAGAATTCGAAGCTGTTCAAAGATTTTTCTTTAAGCGACTATTTCGATTACCAAGCGCAACACCGACCTATGCTATACATGTGGAGTCTGGTTTACCACCCATTTACATCCAAAACCTCAAAATTCACTCAGACTACTTAACTAGAGTGATGAAGAGAAGTAGCTCCAGTCTCCATAAAAGAATCATGAACAGATTATTGCTAAAAAACGCTTCCCCATTCAGAGAATGGCACCAGCTAGCGTTATCTCATGATCTAGCCTTATCTCTGACAGAGAACAACGTTTGTGATTGGCCAGATATACACTCATGGTCACACAATTAAGTCATTTTTATAAAATTAGGTTTACATATCCATATATTAAGTACAAATTACAAAGAAAGCAAAATTTGTTCAAATTCTAAATATTTACAATCACAATCATTAAAACAAACCAAAGAAAATAAATTCCACTATAACAATAGTCATTTCTTTAACAAAAAATCAATAATATATAAAATAAGTGTGGCCATATAATTAGGTCACATGAAAAAAATAAGCAAAATATGATAAAAAACATAGTTTTTTTAACCGCACAGTTGATATTTCGTAGGATAGCCTTTCTGTTTCGAAACCTTTCCATTGCTCTACGCTACTATTTTTCCACTCCTTCTGCAAAATACTCCAGAGAGTAGTCTTGCTGGTTGGTTTTTTTCCGCAACTTTTTTTTTTAGAATGTCCCCAAATTTCCAATAGGGTTTAAGTCCGGTGACATTGCTGGCCACCCCAAAACATTCACTTTAAGCTCTTCAAGGAAAGATTTCACAACTCTTTACTTGTGTTTGGGGTCATTGTCGGGCTGAAACATCCATCATTGGGGTAATTGGTTCTGGCAGTAGTCGAGAAGATTTGTGTCCAGTATGTCCCGGTAGTCAATACCTGTCATTTTAACGTTTATTTGACACAGAGGACCGCCACACCATGGCTTGTGAAACACGCCCAAACCATTATAGAATTGCCGCCATGTCTAAAGGTCTTTTTGGTGTATTTTGGGTTCAGCTTTATTGATTTTTTGTTAAAGAAATGACTATTGCTATAGTGGAATTTATTTTCTTTGGTTTTTTTTTTTAATGATTGTGATTGTAAATATTTAGAATTTGAACAAATTTTGCTTTCGTTGTAATTTGTACTTAATATATGGATATGTAAACCCAATTTTATAAAAATGACTTAATTGTGTGACCATGAGTGTATTTGACAGGATCATATCTAGAATAGATGACAAATTATATAATCAATGTTTAACAAGAGCTTCAACATCAGATTCTAGATTAATTTATAAGAATCTTAATCATGGATTATTAACCGAGGAAAGCTATTTCGCTTCCAAATACTCTTCAAAAGTTATAAGCACCATCTTCAGAGCTAGGGTAGAAATTTTAAATCTGAACTTCATTCCACACAGAAATGATCTGCAGCAATCTTGTAATCTATGCAACAGAAGAGAACCTGAAAATATTTTTCATTTTATTGCAGTGTGTCCAATTTTTTCAAGAAATTCGTCGTTTGTATTTCCGGGAAAGTTGTCTGTCCCTAAATAGCCTTTACGAAGTCTTGAATGGAAAGAGTGGCTGGTTGTGTTTGTTCAAGTATTGTAAACATGCATTAACTTATCGCAATAGTTTCTAAAAAAAAACTCCTCTACCAGTTATTGTGTTAAATCACCCTTCAAGTTTGTAACTAAGCCTATATGTGGGTTGCAGTAAATTCAAATTGTAGAAGATCTCGGAACCTCGCTTTCTCATTTCCGCCAATTTTAGAAATTGTACTCGTCTTTTAAATTTCAGTTACTTTACTGTTCAACGTAATTTTTACATTATGTACATCAAATAATAACTCATTTTTATTTTAATCATAGTAAACGTTTCTCTAACTTTTTTTTTCGCTTCAATTGAAAGTTTTCATTAAAATTGTTAATTAATCAAAATTTTCGTAGTTCTTTAAAATACAAATTCTTTTATGTATATAATTTATTTTTACAAGTTAGTAATTCTATTTTATACTTTAACATTATCTATCTACACTAAATGTATACGGGAGTATGAAGAACTCCACCATATGGAAGAGATTGATGCGAATGATGCAGTTTTGCACACTCCATTCCATTATTTCTTTCCGCATCACGCGGTGTTTAAGGAAGCGAGCTCCACTACGAAGCTGAGAGTAGTGTTTGACGCAGCGGCGAAGGCTTCGGATGGGAAATCCCTCAACGACCGTCTTCTTGTGGGTCCAAAGTTGCAGTTCGTGCGGAGTACACCAATGCAGTTGATCTAGCAAAACAAACTTGCAAGGGACTTCTCAAATTAAAAGAAGGTGAAGATATTCTCTTGAAGAAAACGCGAGAAATTCAAAATACGCGCTTGCAAAGGGGAACCGTATTTATGGAGCTTCACTCTGCAGAAACTGTCGAAAAAATAATGTCCGCCGCTAGGCAACTCAAAGGAATTGGCATAAGTATTCACTGCGAACAATCGTTGATGCACCGACAAAAAAGGCAAACACTCTTTGAATATAAAACGCAACTCATGCAAATCAACCCGGAAGTTTAAAGATTATTTTAAAAGGCGATAAAATGCAAATAAATAATCACACGTTTGTTTACAAATTTACACGAGGCCTGATTGTAAAATCTTCGACTGAGATGACATTTGTCAAAAATATGTTTGGTGACAGATCAGCTGAATATTTTGACTGCAGCGAGGGATTAATGAAGTTTGCTCCGGATGATAACCAACTTCAAGCAGTACCATCAGGTTCTCAACAGAAGCCAGGGCCATCTAGGCGTGAATCACCTTTTATTATGACAAACAAAACGCAATAGGAAAGTGTTGCCGTCTGCCCAAAAATATTTAGTACTATAAATTTTTCAATTTTAGCATGTAATATTACAGTGCTTAAAAGCAAACTAATGTAACCCGATTTTTTTTTAATTTGTGCTTAATTTTGATATTTTTATTCTTTTAGAACTTTTTTAGAACAAAATAATGAAAACGAATATTATAAGTATTTTAAAGATTTCAAAATAACATTTATTCCAGCAACAAGAAGTAATGTACATGGGCGAGCGAGTGGAGGTGTTTTATGTGGCATCAAATCCAAATTTAATTCGTTTACTCAGTTCAGAATTATTGAAAACAGAATTATAATCAAATTCGTAATTCAGAATTCAATGTTCTATATCCTTCCGGTGTACCTTAACTGCAATAACTGGCAGAATGATTTCGAAAGTTTGCGAGATTTTATTACAAATTATTCATTTCAAAATTTAATGATTATTAGAGATTTAAATGCTCGAATTGGAGATTTTCAGAATTCCCATGCTCTTATTTCACAAGATCAATGGTTTTTCGGGACAAGGCGACTATCTAAGGATGAAACAATAAACCGTAATGGTAGGCTTCTAACTGAACTATTTGAGGATTTCGGTCTGTGTGTGCTAAATGGGGTGTCTAACGGTGACAAAGAAAGTGAACTCACTTTTATAAGCGGTCAGGGTCAATCGGTCATAGATTTTTGTGCAATATCGGGAGAGTGGTACAGCTCAATCTTAGATTTTGGGGTTTGCGCTGCTAACTTCTCAGCTCACATGCCAATATGTGTTAAGCGCATTTCGAAGAGGAAATGCAGCAGAGGAGCTAAGATAATTTCCTGAGACTAAAATGCATTGAGAACAAAGCTCTTCGTTACAGAACACTCTTGAACCACTACTATAATCATCTCCCACCTCAAACGCTGAACGCGGTTGAACAAATTGAAGAAAGCATCAAAAGGATAATCTTTTCATCCGTTCCACAATCTACCACCAATCACACGTTTCAACCAAAAAACAGATGGTACGATAGAGATTGTAGCAATGCTCGCAAGCTCTCATTCAAATACTTGCATTTGTTCAGATCGGTTAATACTACTGCTCACAAAAACATGTACTTACGCGCCAACAAAGAGTTCAAGCAACTGTGCTTACAGAAAAAAATGCTTCATCTCAAAAGCCTAGCATCAAAACTATAGCTTTGTAAAAATTCGAGAGATTTCTGGAATAGTGTTGGGGACTTGGGAGGACGTCATCAAAGTCTTAAAATTGTTCTTGAAGCTGATACATTAGCAGCACATTTCAAAACTCTTTTGACAGCGGAAGAGAATTCTCACACCTTTTGTTATGCACTTCAAGACGTGAGAGTGTCTGAACTAGACTCCTCTATATCTTTGAGCGAATTGCAAACATGTTTACGGCTTATGAAGAACAACAAAACTTCAGGTAGTGATGGAATCCCAGTTGAGTTTTTTAAAAACTCAACTTTGCAACTTCAAAGTTACATCGTGGATTTCTTTAACTTAATGTACGACAATGCGTGTATTCCAGCTGGTTTCACTAAAGCCCTAATATTTCCAATTTTTAAAAAAGGAGATGTTAGTCGTGCCGAAAACTATATAGGAATATCTTTGCTAAACTCTCTAAGAAAGATTTTTGCTACGATTTTGTATAGAAGGATTTCCAATTGGATAGAAAAAAACAATCTTCTTAGCATTTTTCAGGCTGGTTTTCGTTCTGGATACTCAACCATAGATCATATTTTCGCGGTGACTAGTATAGCTAGAAAATATATTGAAAAAAACAAAAAACTCTATGCATGTTTTGTAGACTTTAAAGCAGCATTTGATACTGTCAACAGGCAAGCTCTGACATATAAACTTGAAATGCTTGGAGTGTCAGGAAATTTTTTATTAATGTACTTCAAATTTTTGGCGTCAACAACAGCAACAGTTTGGGATGGATCCAAGCTGTCAGAATGGTTTGATACGTCTGCTCGTGTCCCACAGGGATGCATTTTGAGCCCTATTCTATTCGCTTTGTTCATCGATGGTATATGTGATGTTCTTCCTGGTGGTGTAACTTTTGCCGAAAGTGTCATAAGAGTTCTACTTTACGTTGACGACTTAGTGCTATTAGCTGAAAATCCTCATGCTCTTCAATTACAAATTAATAAATTGCAATCATACTGCGCAACTTGGGATCTTCACATCAATGTGCAGAAAACAAAAGTTATGATCTTCGAAAGCCGACAGAGAAGTAGACCACGTGAGGAAACTTGGCGACTTAAAAATCAGCAAATAGATGTAGTAAGTGAGTTCAAGTACTTAGGTGTTTTGTTGACATCCAACTTAAACTTTGGCAAACACGCTAAAGAAAAAAGCAGGGAAGCTAAGTTGGCGCTCAGCCTGATGTGGCCGAAATTCTTCGCAAATCAAAATATTGATTTTTCTTCAAAATACCAAGTGTTTAAAGCCACGGTTAATACCTGCTTGTGTTATGGAGTTCAGGTTTTCGGAGTCAACCCGTTAGAAGAATTCGAAGCTGTTCAAAGATTTTTCTTTAAGCGACTATTTCGATTACCAAGCGCAACACCGACCTATGCTATACATGTGGAGTCTGGTTTACCACCCATTTACATCCAAAACCTCAAAATTCACTCAGACTACTTAACTAGAGTGATGAAGAGAAGTAGCTCCAGTCTCCATAAAAGAATCATGAACAGATTATTGCTAAAAAACGCTTCCCCATTCAGAGAATGGCACCAGCTAGCGTTATCTCATGATCTAGCCTTATCTCTGACAGAGAACAACGTTTGTGATTGGCCAGATATACACTCATGGTCACACAATTAAGTCATTTTTATAAAATTAGGTTTACATATCCATATATTAAGTACAAATTACAAAGAAAGCAAAATTTGTTCAAATTCTAAATATTTACAATCACAATCATTAAAACAAACCAAAGAAAATAAATTCCACTATAACAATAGTCATTTCTTTAACAAAAAATCAATAATATATAAAATAAGTGTGGCCATATAATTAGGTCACATGAAAAAAATAAGCAAAATATGATAAAAAACATAGTTTTTTTAACCGCACAGTTGATATTTCGTAGGATAGCCTTTCTGTTTCGAAACCTTTCCATTGCTCTACGCTACTATTTTTCCACTCCTTCTGCAAAATACTCCAGAGAGTAGTCTTGCTGGTTGGTTTTTTTCCGCAACTTTTTTTTTTAGAATGTCCCCAAATTTCCAATAGGGTTTAAGTCCGGTGACATTGCTGGCCACCCCAAAACATTCACTTTAAGCTCTTCAAGAAAAGATTTCACAACTCTTTACTTGTGTTTGGGGTCATTTTCGGGCTAAAAGATCCATCATTGGGGTAATTGGTTCTGGCAGTAGCCGAGAAGATTTGTTTCCAGTATGTCCCGGTAGTCAATACCTGTCATTTTAACGTTTATTTGACACAGAGGACCGCCACACCATGGCTTGTGAAACACGCCCAAACCATTATAGAATTGCCGCCATGTCTAAAGGTCTTTTTGGCGTAGTTTGGGTTCAGCTTTATTGATTTTTTGTTAAAGAAATGACTATTGCTATAGTGGAATTTATTTTCTTTGGTTTTTTTTTTTAATGATTGTGATTGTAAATATTTAGAATTTGAACAAATTTTGCTTTCGTTGTAATTTGTACTTAATATATGGATATGTAAACCCAATTTTATAAAAATGACTTAATTGTGTGACCATGAGTGTATTTGACAGGATCATATCTAGAATAGATGACAAATTATATAATCAATGTTTAACAAGAGCTTCAACATCAGATTCTAGATTAATTTATAAGAATCTTAATCATGGATTATTAACCGAGGAAAGCTATTTCGCTTCCAAATACTCTTCAAAAGTTATAAGCACCATCTTCAGAGCTAGGGTAGAAATTTTAAATCTGAACTTCATTCCACACAGAAATGATCTGCAGCAATCTTGTAATCTATGCAACAGAAGAGAACCTGAAAATATTTTTCATTTTATTGCAGTGTGTCCAATTTTTTCAAGAAATTCGTCGTTTGTATTTCCGGGAAAGTTGTCTGTCCCTAAATAGCCTTTACGAAGTCTTGAATGGAAAGAGTGGCTGGTTGTGTTTGTTCAAGTATTGTAAACATGCATTAACTTATCGCAATAGTTTCTAAAAAAAAACTCCTCTACCAGTTATTGTGTTAAATCACCCTTCAAGTTTGTAACTAAGCCTATATGTGGGTTGCAGTAAATTCAAATTGTAGAAGATCTCGGAACCTCGCTTTCTCATTTCCGCCAATTTTAGAAATTGTACTCGTCTTTTAAATTTCAGTTACTTTACTGTTCAACGTAATTTTTACATTATGTACATCAAATAATAACTCATTTTTATTTTAATCATAGTAAACGTTTCTCTAACTTTTTTTTTCGCTTCAATTGAAAGTTTTCATTAAAATTGTTAATTAATCAAAATTTTCGTAGTTCTTTAAAATACAAATTCTTTTATGTATATAATTTATTTTTACAAGTTAGTAATTCTATTTTATACTTTAACATTATCTATCTACACTAAATGTATACGGGAGTATGAAGAACTCCACCATATGGAAGAGATTGATGCGAATGATGCAGTTTTGCACACTCCATTCCATTATTTCTTTCCGCATCACGCGGTGTTTAAGGAAGCGAGCTCCACTACGAAGCTGAGAGTAGTGTTTGACGCAGCGGCGAAGGCTTCGGATGGGAAATCCCTCAACGACCGTCTTCTTGTGGGTCCAAAGTTGCAGTTCGTGCGGAGTACACCAATGCAGTTGATCTAGCAAAACAAACTTGCAAGGGACTTCTCAAATTAAAAGAAGGTGAAGATATTCTCTTGAAGAAAACGCGAGAAATTCAAAATACGCGCTTGCAAAGGGGAACCGTATCTATGGAGCTTCACTCTGCAGAAACTGTCGAAAAAATAATGTCCGCCGCTAGGCAACTCAAAGGAATTGGCATAAGTATTCACTGCGAACAATCGTTGATGCACCGACAAAAAAGGCAAACACTCTTTGAATATAAAACGCAACTCATGCAAATCAACCCGGAAGTTTAAAGATTATTTTAAAAGGCGATAAAATGCAAATAAATAATCACACGTTTGTTTACAAATTTACACGAGGCCTGATTGTAAAATCTTCGACTGAGATGACATTTGTCAAAAATATGTTTGGTGACAGATCAGCTGAATATTTTGACTGCAGCGAGGGATTAATGAAGTTTGCTCCGGATGATAACCAACTTCAAGCAGTACCATCAGGTTCTCAACAGAAGCCAGGGCCATCTAGGCGTGAATCACCTTTTATTATGACAAACAAAACGCAATAGGAAAGTGTTGCCGTCTGCCCAAAAATATTTAGTACTATAAATTTTTCAATTTTAGCATGTAATATTACAGTGCTTAAAAGCAAACTAATGTAACCCGATTTTTTTTTAATTTGTGCTTAATTTTGATATTTTTATTCTTTTAGAACTTTTTTAGAACAAAATAATGAAAACGAATATTATAAGTATTTTAAAGATTTCAAAATAACATTTATTCCAGCAACAAGAAGTAATGTACATGGGCGAGCGAGTGGAGGTGTTTTATGTGGCATCAAATCCAAATTTAATTCGTTTACTCAGTTCAGAATTATTGAAAACAGAATTATAATCAAATTCGTAATTCAGAATTCAATGTTCTATATCCTTCCGGTGTACCTTAACTGCAATAACTGGCAGAATGATTTCGAAAGTTTGCGAGATTTTATTACAAATTATTCATTTCAAAATTTAATGATTATTAGAGATTTAAATGCTCGAATTGGAGATTTTCAGAATTCCCATGCTCTTATTTCACAAGATCAATGGTTTTTCGGGACAAGGCGACTATCTAAGGATGAAACAATAAACCGTAATGGTAGGCTTCTAACTGAACTATTTGAGGATTTCGGTCTGTGTGTGCTAAATGGGGTGTCTAACGGTGACAAAGAAAGTGAACTCACTTTTATAAGCGGTCAGGGTCAATCGGTCATAGATTTTTGTGCAATATCGGGAGAGTGGTACAGCTCAATCTTAGATTTTGGGGTTTGCGCTGCTAACTTCTCAGCTCACATGCCAATATGTGTTAAGCGCATTTCGAAGAGGAAATGCAGCAGAGGAGCTAAGATAATTTCCTGAGACTAAAATGCATTGAGAACAAAGCTCTTCGTTACAGAACACTCTTGAACCACTACTATAATCATCTCCCACCTCAAACGCTGAACGCGGTTGAACAAATTGAAGAAAGCATCAAAAGGATAATCTTTTCATCCGTTCCACAATCTACCACCAATCACACGTTTCAACCAAAAAACAGATGGTACGATAGAGATTGTAGCAATGCTCGCAAGCTCTCATTCAAATACTTGCATTTGTTCAGATCGGTTAATACTACTGCTCACAAAAACATGTACTTACGCGCCAACAAAGAGTTCAAGCAACTGTGCTTACAGAAAAAAATGCTTCATCTCAAAAGCCTAGCATCAAAACTATAGCTTTGTAAAAATTCGAGAGATTTCTGGAATAGTGTTGGGGACTTGGGAGGACGTCATCAAAGTCTTAAAATTGTTCTTGAAGCTGATACATTAGCAGCACATTTCAAAACTCTTTTGACAGCGGAAGAGAATTCTCACACCTTTTGTTATGCACTTCAAGACGTGAGAGTGTCTGAACTAGACTCCTCTATATCTTTGAGCGAATTGCAAACATGTTTACGGCTTATGAAGAACAACAAAACTTCAGGTAGTGATGGAATCCCAGTTGAGTTTTTTAAAAACTCAACTTTGCAACTTCAAAGTTACATCGTGGATTTCTTTAACTTAATGTACGACAATGCGTGTATTCCAGCTGGTTTCACTAAAGCCCTAATATTTCCAATTTTTAAAAAAGGAGATGTTAGTCGTGCCGAAAACTATATAGGAATATCTTTGCTAAACTCTCTAAGAAAGATTTTTGCTACGATTTTGTATAGAAGGATTTCCAATTGGATAGAAAAAAACAATCTTCTTAGCATTTTTCAGGCTGGTTTTCGTTCTGGATACTCAACCATAGATCATATTTTCGCGGTGACTAGTATAGCTAGAAAATATATTGAAAAAAACAAAAAACTCTATGCATGTTTTGTAGACTTTAAAGCAGCATTTGATACTGTCAACAGGCAAGCTCTGACATATAAACTTGAAATGCTTGGAGTGTCAGGAAATTTTTTATTAATGTACTTCAAATTTTTGGCGTCAACAACAGCAACAGTTTGGGATGGATCCAAGCTGTCAGAATGGTTTGATACGTCTGCTCGTGTCCCACAGGGATGCATTTTGAGCCCTATTCTATTCGCTTTGTTCATCGATGGTATATGTGATGTTCTTCCTGGTGGTGTAACTTTTGCCGAAAGTGTCATAAAAGTTCTACTTTACGTAGACGACTTAGTGCTATTAGCTGAAAATCCTCATGCTCTTCAATTACAAATTAATAAATTGCAATCATACTGCGCAACTTGGGATCTTCACATCAATGTGCAGAAAACAAAAGTTATGATCTTCGAAAGCCGACAGAGAAGTAGACCACGTGAGGAAACTTGGCGACTTAAAAATCAGCAAATAGATGTAGTAAGTGAGTTCAAGTACTTAGGTGTTTTGTTGACATCCAACTTAAACTTTGGCAAACACGCTAAAGAAAAAAGCAGGGAAGCTAAGTTGGCGCTCAGCCTGATGTGGCCGAAATTCTTCGCAAATCAAAATATTGATTTTTCTTCAAAATACCAAGTGTTTAAAGCCACGGTTAACACCTGCTTGTGTTATGGAGTGCAGGTTTTCGGAGTCAACCCGTTAGAAGAATTCGAAGCTGTTCAAAGATTTTTCTTTAAGCGACTATTTCGATTACCAAGCGCAACACCGACCTATGCTATACATGTGGAGTCTGGTTTACCACCCATTTACATCCAAAAGATTACAGATTATTGCTAACACACGCTTCCCCATTCAGAGAATGGCACCAGCTAGCGTTATCTCATGATCTAGCCTTATCTCTGACAGAGAACAACGTTTGTGATTGGCCAGATATACACTCATGGTCACACAATTAAGTCATTTTTATAAAATTAGGTTTACATATCCATATATTAAGTACAAATTACAACGAAAGCAAAATTTGTTCAAATTCTAAATATTTACAATCACAATCATTAAAACAAACCAAAGAAAATAAATTCCACTATAACAATAGTCATTTCTTTAACAAAAAATCAATAATATATAAAATAAGTGTGGCCATATAATTAGGTCACATGAAAAAAATAAGCAAAATTATTTTAAAGTTTTTTTAACCGCACAGTTGATATTTCGTAGGATAGCCTTTCTGTTTCGATACGGCGGATATTCTCCTTGGCATGGAGTCCACCAAACCTTCAAGGAAATATTTCACAACTCTTTGCTTGTGTTTGGGGTCATTGTCGGGCTGAAAGATCCATCATTGGGGTAATAGGTTCTGGCAGTAGCCGAGAAGATTTGTGTCCAGTATGTCCCGGTAGTCAATACCTGTCATTTTAACGTTTATTTGACACAGAGGACCGCCACACCATGGCTTGTGAAACACGCCCAAACCATTATAGAATTGCCGCCATGTCTAAAGGTCTTTTTGGTGTATTTTGGGTTCAGCTTTATTGATTTTTTGTTACAGAAATGACTATTGCTATAGTGGAATTTATTTTCTTTGGTTTTTTTTTAATGATTGTGATTGTAAATATTTAGAATTTGAACAAATTTTGCTTTCGTTGTAATTTGTACTTAATATATGGATATGTAAACCCAATTTTATAAAAATGACTTAATTGTGTGACCATGAGTGTATTTGCCAGGATCATATCTATAAATTATATAATCAATGTTTAACAAGAGCTTCAACATCAGATTCTAGATTAATTTATAAGAATCTTAATCATGGATTATTAACCGAGGAAAGCTATTTCGCTTCCAAATACTCTTCAGAAGTTATAAGCATCATCTTCAGAGCTAGGGTAGAAATTTTAAATCTGAACTTCATTCCACACAGAAATGATCTGCAGCAATCTTGTAATCTATGCAACGGAAGAGAACCTGAAAATATTTTTCATTTTATTGCAGTGTGTCCTATTTTGTCAAGAAATTCGTCGTTTGTATTTCCGGGAAAGTTGTCTGTCCCTAAATAGCCTTTACGAAGTCTTGAATGGAGAGAGTGGCTGGTTGTGTTTGTTCAAGTATTGTCAACATGCATTAACTTATCGCAATAGTTTCTAAAAAAAAACTCCTCTACCAGTTATTGTGTTAAATCACCCTTCAAGTTTGTAACTAAGCCTATATGTGGGTTGCAGTAAATTCAAATTGTAGAAGATCTCGGAACCTCGCTTTCTCATTTCCGCCAATTTTAGAAATTGTACTCGTCTTTTAAATTTCAGTTACTTTACTGTTCAACGTAATTTTTACATTATGTACATCAAATAATAACTCATTTTTATTTTAATCATAGTAAACGTTTCTCTAACTTTTTTTTTCGCTTCAATTGAAAGTTTTCATTAAAATTGTTAATTAATCAAAATTTTCGTAGTTCTTTAAAATACAAATTCTTTTATGTATATAATTTATTTTTACAAGTTAGTAATTCTATTTTATACTTTAACATTATCTATCTACACTAAATGTATACGGGAGTATGAAGAACTCCACCATATGGAAGAGATTGATGCGAATGATGCAGTTTTGCACACTCCATTCCATTATTTCTTACCGCATCACGCGGTGTTTAAGGAAGCGAGCTCCACTACGAAGCTGAGAGTAGTGTTTGACGCAGCGGCGAAGGCTTCGGATGGGAAATCCCTCAACGACCGTCTTCTTGTGGGTCCAAAGTTGCAGTTCGTGCGGAGTACACCAATGCAGTTGATCTAGCAAAACAAACTTGCAAGGGACTTCTCAAATTAAAAGAAGGTGAAGATATTCTCTTGAAGAAAACGCGAGAAATTCAAAATACGCGCTTGCAAAGGGGAACCGTATCTATGGAGCTTCACTCTGCAGAAACTGTCGAAAAAATAATGTCCGCCGCTAGGCAACTCAAAGGAATTGGCATAAGTATTCACTGCGAACAATCGTTGATGCACCGACAAAAAAGGCAAACACTCTTTGAATATAAAACGCAACTCATGCAAATCAACCCGGAAGTTTAAAGATTATTTTAAAAGGCGATAAAATGCAAATAAATAATCACACGTTTGTTTACAAATTTACACGAGGCCTGATTGTAAAATCTTCGACTGAGATGACATTTGTCAAAAATATGTTTGGTGACAGATCAGCTGAATATTTTGACTGCAGCGAGGGATTAATGAAGTTTGCTCCGGATGATAACCAACTTCAAGCAGTACCATCAGGTTCTCAACAGAAGCCAGGGCCATCTAGGCGTGAATCACCTTTTATTATGACAAACAAAACGCAATAGGAAAGTGTTGCCGTCTGCCCAAAAATATTTAGTACTATAAATTTTTCAATTTTAGCATGTAATATTACAGTGCTTAAAAGCAAACTAATGTAACCCGATTTTTTTTTAATTTGTGCTTAATTTTGATATTTTTATTCTTTTAGAACTTTTTTAGAACAAAATAATGAAAACGAATATTATAAGTATTTTAAAGATTTCAAAATAACATTTATTCCAGCAACAAGAAGTAATGTACATGGGCGAGCGAGTGGAGGTGTTTTATGTGGCATCAAATCCAAATTTAATTCGTTTACTCAGTTCAGAATTATTGAAAACAGAATTATAATCAAATTCGTAATTCAGAATTCAATGTTCTATATCCTTCCGGTGTACCTTAACTGCAATAACTGGCAGAATGATTTCGAAAGTTTGCGAGATTTTATTACAAATTATTCATTTCAAAATTTAATGATTATTAGAGATTTAAATGCTCGAATTGGAGATTTTCAGAATTCCCATGCTCTTATTTCACAAGATCAATGGTTTTTCGGGACAAGGCGACTATCTAAGGATGAAACAATAAACCGTAATGGTAGGCTTCTAACTGAACTATTTGAGGATTTCGGTCTGTGTGTGCTAAATGGGGTGTCTAACGGTGACAAAGAACGTGAACTCACTTTTATAAGCGGTCAGGGTCAATCGGTCATAGATTTTTGTGCAATATCGGGAGAGTGGTACAGCTCAATCTTAGATTTTGGGGTTTGCGCTGCTAACTTCTCAGCTCACATGCCAATATGTGTTAAGCGCATTTCGAAGAGGAAATGCAGCAGAGGAGCTCAGATAATTTCCTGAGACTAAAATGCATTGAGAACAAAGCTCTTCGTTACAGAACACTCTTGAACCACTACTATAATCATCTCCCACCTCAAACGCTGAACGCGGTTGAACAAATTGAAGAAAGCATCAAAAGGATAATCTTTTCATCCGTTCCACAATCTACCACCAATCACACGTTTCAACCAAAAAACAGATGGTACGATAGAGATTGTAGCAATGCTCGCAAGCTCTCATTCAAATACTTGCATTTGTTCAGATCGGTTAATACTACTGCTCACAAAAACATGTACTTACGCGCCAACAAAGAGTTCAAGCAACTGTGCTTACAGAAAAAAATGCTTCATCTCAAAAGCCTAGCATCAAAACTATAGCTTTGTAAAAATTCGAGAGATTTCTGGAATAGTGTTGGGGACTTGGGAGGACGTCATCAAAGTCTTAAAATTGTTCTTGAAGCTGATACATTAGCAGCACATTTCAAAACTCTTTTGACAGCGGAAGAGAATTCTCACACCTTTTGTTATGCACTTCAAGACGTGAGAGTGTCTGAACTAGACTCCTCTATATCTTTGAGCGAATTGCAAACATGTTTACGGCTTATGAAGAACAACAAAACTTCAGGTAGTGATGGAATCCCAGTTGAGTTTTTTAAAAACTCAACTTTGCAACTTCAAAGTTACATCGTGGATTTCTTTAACTTAATGTACGACAATGCGTGTATTCCAGCTGGTTTCACTAAAGCCCTAATATTTCCAATTTTTAAAAAAGGAGATGTTAGTCGTGCCGAAAACTATATAGGAATATCTTTGCTAAACTCTCTAAGAAAGATTTTTGCTACGATTTTGTATAGAAGGATTTCCAATTGGATAGAAAAAAACAATCTTCTTAGCATTTTTCAGGCTGGTTTTCGTTCTGGATACTCAACCATAGATCATATTTTCGCGGTGACTAGTATAGCTAGAAAATATATTGAAAAAAACAAAAAACTCTATGCATGTTTTGTAGACTTTAAAGCAGCATTTGATACTGTCAACAGGCAAGCTCTGACATATAAACTTGAAATGCTTGGAGTGTCAGGAAATTTTTTATTAATGTACTTCAAATTTTTGGCGTCAACAACAGCAACAGTTTGGGATGGATCCAAGCTGTCAGAATGGTTTGATACGTCTGCTCGTGTCCCACAGGGATGCATTTTGAGCCCTATTCTATTCGCTTTGTTCATCGATGGTATATGTGATGTTCTTCCTGGTGGTGTAACTTTTGCCGAAAGTGTCATAAAAGTTCTACTTTACGTTGACGACTTAGTGCTATTAGCTGAAAATCCTCATGCTCTTCAATTACAAATTAATAAATTGCAATCATACTGCGCAACTTGGGATCTTCACATCAATGTGCAGAAAACAAAAGTTATGATCTTCGAAAGCCGACAGAGAAGTAGACCACGTGAGGAAACTTGGCGACTTAAAAATCAGCAAATAGATGTAGTAAGTGAGTTCAAGTACTTAGGTGTTTTGTTGACATCCAACTTAAACTTTGGCAAACACGCTAAAGAAAAAAGCAGGGAAGCTAAGTTGGCGCTCAGCCTGATGTGGCCGAAATTCTTCGCAAATCAAAATATTGATTTTTCTTCAAAATACCAAGTGTTTAAAGCCACGGTTAATACCTGCTTGTGTTATGGAGTTCAGGTTTTCGGAGTCAACCCGTTAGAAGAATTCGAAGCTGTTCAAAGATTTTTCTTTAAGCGACTATTTCGATTACCAAGCGCAACACCGACCTATGCTATACATGTGGAGTCTGGTTTACCACCCATTTACATCCAAAACCTCAAAATTCACTCAGACTACTTAACTAGAGTGATGAAGAGAAGTAGCTCCAGTCTCCATAAAAGAATCATGAACAGATTATTGCTAAAAAACGCTTCCCCATTCAGAGAATGGCACCAGCTAGCGTTATCTCATGATCTAGCCTTATCTCTGACAGAGAACAACGTTTGTGATTGGCCAGATATACACTCATGGTCACACAATTAAGTCATTTTTATAAAATTAGGTTTACATATCCATATATTAAGTACAAATTACAAAGAAAGCAAAATTTGTTCAAATTCTAAATATTTACAATCACAATCATTAAAACAAACCAAAGAAAATAAATTCCACTATAACAATAGTCATTTCTTTAACAAAAAATCAATAATATATAAAATAAGTGTGGCCATATAATTAGGTCACATGAAAAAAATAAGCAAAATATGATAAAAAACATAGTT
This sequence comes from Melanostoma scalare, assembly GCA_949752695.1. Taxonomy (NCBI): domain Eukaryota; kingdom Metazoa; phylum Arthropoda; class Insecta; order Diptera; family Syrphidae; genus Melanostoma; species Melanostoma scalare. The sequence goes on along the minus strand of OX456985.1, from coordinate 99,928,764 downwards.
TTTTTAACCGCACAGTTGATATTTCGTAGGATAGCCTTTCTGTTTCGAAACCTTTCCATTGCTCTACGCTACTATTTTTCCACTCCTTCTGCAAAATACTCCAGAGAGTAGTCTTGCTGGTTGGTTTTTTTCCGCAACTTTTTTTTTTAGAATGTCCCCAAATTTCCAATAGGGTTTAAGTCCGGTGACATTGCTGGCCACCCCAAAACATTCACTTTAAGCTCTTCAAGGAAAGATTTCACAACTCTTTACTTGTGTTTGGGGTCATTGTCGGGCTGAAACATCCATCATTGGGGTAATTGGTTCTGGCAGTAGTCGAGAAGATTTGTGTCCAGTATGTCCCGGTAGTCAATACCTGTCATTTTAACGTTTATTTGACACAGAGGACCGCCACACCATGGCTTGTGAAACACGCCCAAACCATTATAGAATTGCCGCCATGTCTAAAGGTCTTTTTGGTGTATTTTGGGTTCAGCTTTATTGATTTTTTGTTAAAGAAATGACTATTGCTATAGTGGAATTTATTTTCTTTGGTTTTTTTTTTTTAATGATTGTGATTGTAAATATTTAGAATTTGAACAAATTTTGCTTTCGTTGTAATTTGTACTTAATATATGGATATGTAAACCCAATTTTATAAAAATGACTTAATTGTGTGACCATGAGTGTATTTGACAGGATCATATCTAGAATAGATGACAAATTATATAATCAATGTTTAACAAGAGCTTCAACATCAGATTCTAGATTAATTTATAAGAATCTTAATCATGGATTATTAACCGAGGAAAGCTATTTCGCTTCCAAATACTCTTCAAAAGTTATAAGCACCATCTTCAGAGCTAGGGTAGAAATTTTAAATCTGAACTTCATTCCACACAGAAATGATCTGCAGCAATCTTGTAATCTATGCAACAGAAGAGAACCTGAAAATATTTTTCATTTTATTGCAGTGTGTCCAATTTTTTCAAGAAATTCGTCGTTTGTATTTCCGGGAAAGTTGTCTGTCCCTAAATAGCCTTTACGAAGTCTTGAATGGAAAGAGTGGCTGGTTGTGTTTGTTCAAGTATTGTAAACATGCATTAACTTATCGCAATAGTTTCTAAAAAAAAACTCCTCTACCAGTTATTGTGTTAAATCACCCTTCAAGTTTGTAACTAAGCCTATATGTGGGTTGCAGTAAATTCAAATTGTAGAAGATCTCGGAACCTCGCTTTCTCATTTCCGCCAATTTTAGAAATTGTACTCGTCTTTTAAATTTCAGTTACTTTACTGTTCAACGTAATTTTTACATTATGTACATCAAATAATAACTCATTTTTATTTTAATCATAGTAAACGTTTCTCTAACTTTTTTTTTCGCTTCAATTGAAAGTTTTCATTAAAATTGTTAATTAATCAAAATTTTCGTAGTTCTTTAAAATACAAATTCTTTTATGTATATAATTTATTTTTACAAGTTAGTAATTCTATTTTATACTTTAACATTATCTATCTACACTAAATGTATACGGGAGTATGAAGAACTCCACCATATGGAAGAGATTGATGCGAATGATGCAGTTTTGCACACTCCATTCCATTATTTCTTACCGCATCACGCGGTGTTTAAGGAAGCGAGCTCCACTACGAAGCTGAGAGTAGTGTTTGACGCAGCGGCGAAGGCTTCGGATGGGAAATCCCTCAACGACCGTCTTCTTGTGGGTCCAAAGTTGCAGTTCGTGCGGAGTACACCAATGCAGTTGATCTAGCAAAACAAACTTGCAAGGGACTTCTCAAATTAAAAGAAGGTGAAGATATTCTCTTGAAGAAAACGCGAGAAATTCAAAATACGCGCTTGCAAAGGGGAACCGTATCTATGGAGCTTCACTCTGCAGAAACTGTCGAAAAAATAATGTCCGCCGCTAGGCAACTCAAAGGAATTGGCATAAGTATTCACTGCGAACAATCGTTGATGCACCGACAAAAAAGGCAAACACTCTTTGAATATAAAACGCAACTCATGCAAATCAACCCGGAAGTTTAAAGATTATTTTAAAAGGCGATAAAATGCAAATAAATAATCACACGTTTGTTTACAAATTTACACGAGGCCTGATTGTAAAATCTTCGACTGAGATGACATTTGTCAAAAATATGTTTGGTGACAGATCAGCTGAATATTTTGACTGCAGCGAGGGATTAATGAAGTTTGCTCCGGATGATAACCAACTTCAAGCAGTACCATCAGGTTCTCAACAGAAGCCAGGGCCATCTAGGCGTGAATCACCTTTTATTATGACAAACAAAACGCAATAGGAAAGTGTTGCCGTCTGCCCAAAAATATTTAGTACTATAAATTTTTCAATTTTAGCATGTAATATTACAGTGCTTAAAAGCAAACTAATGTAACCCGATTTTTTTTTAATTTGTGCTTAATTTTGATATTTTTATTCTTTTAGAACTTTTTTAGAACAAAATAATGAAAACGAATATTATAAGTATTTTAAAGATTTCAAAATAACATTTATTCCAGCAACAAGAAGTAATGTACATGGGCGAGCGAGTGGAGGTGTTTTATGTGGCATCAAATCCAAATTTAATTCGTTTACTCAGTTCAGAATTATTGAAAACAGAATTATAATCAAATTCGTAATTCAGAATTCAATGTTCTATATCCTTCCGGTGTACCTTAACTGCAATAACTGGCAGAATGATTTCGAAAGTTTGCGAGATTTTATTACAAATTATTCATTTCAAAATTTAATGATTATTAGAGATTTAAATGCTCGAATTGGAGATTTTCAGAATTCCCATGCTCTTATTTCACAAGATCAATGGTTTTTCGGGACAAGGCGACTATCTAAGGATGAAACAATAAACCGTAATGGTAGGCTTCTAACTGAACTATTTGAGGATTTCGGTCTGTGTGTGCTAAATGGGGTGTCTAACGGTGACAAAGAAAGTGAACTCACTTTTATAAGCGGTCAGGGTCAATCGGTCATAGATTTTTGTGCAATATCGGGAGAGTGGTACAGCTCAATCTTAGATTTTGGGGTTTGCGCTGCTAACTTCTCAGCTCACATGCCAATATGTGTTAAGCGCATTTCGAAGAGGAAATGCAGCAGAGGAGCTAAGATAATTTCCTGAGACTAAAATGCATTGAGAACAAAGCTCTTCGTTACAGAACACTCTTGAACCACTACTATAATCATCTCCCACCTCAAACGCTGAACGCGGTTGAACAAATTGAAGAAAGCATCAAAAGGATAATCTTTTCATCCGTTCCACAATCTACCACCAATCACACGTTTCAACCAAAAAACAGATGGTACGATAGAGATTGTAGCAATGCTCGCAAGCTCTCATTCAAATACTTGCATTTGTTCAGATCGGTTAATACTACTGCTCACAAAAACATGTACTTACGCGCCAACAAAGAGTTCAAGCAACTGTGCTTACAGAAAAAAATGCTTCATCTCAAAAGCCTAGCATCAAAACTATAGCTTTGTAAAAATTCGAGAGATTTCTGGAATAGTGTTGGGGACTTGGGAGGACGTCATCAAAGTCTTAAAATTGTTCTTGAAGCTGATACATTAGCAGCACATTTCAAAACTCTTTTGACAGCGGAAGAGAATTCTCACACCTTTTGTTATGCACTTCAAGACGTGAGAGTGTCTGAACTAGACTCCTCTATATCTTTGAGCGAATTGCAAACATGTTTACGGCTTATGAAGAACAACAAAACTTCAGGTAGTGATGGAATCCCAGTTGAGTTTTTTAAAAACTCAACTTTGCAACTTCAAAGTTACATCGTGGATTTCTTTAACTTAATGTACGACAATGCGTGTATTCCAGCTGGTTTCACTAAAGCCCTAATATTTCCAATTTTTAAAAAAGGAGATGTTAGTCGTGCCGAAAACTATATAGGAATATCTTTGCTAAACTCTCTAAGAAAGATTTTTGCTACGATTTTGTATAGAAGGATTTCCAATTGGATAGAAAAAAACAATCTTCTTAGCATTTTTCAGGCTGGTTTTCGTTCTGGATACTCAACCATAGATCATATTTTCGCGGTGACTAGTATAGCTAGAAAATATATTGAAAAAAACAAAAAACTCTATGCATGTTTTGTAGACTTTAAAGCAGCATTTGATACTGTCAACAGGCAAGCTCTGACATATAAACTTGAAATGCTTGGAGTGTCAGGAAATTTTTTATTAATGTACTTCAAATTTTTGGCGTCAACAACAGCAACAGTTTGGGATGGATCCAAGCTGTCAGAATGGTTTGATACGTCTGCTCGTGTCCCACAGGGATGCATTTTGAGCCCTATTCTATTCGCTTTGTTCATCGATGGTATATGTGATGTTCTTCCTGGTGGTGTAACTTTTGCCGAAAGTGTCATAAGAGTTCTACTTTACGTTGACGACTTAGTGCTATTAGCTGAAAATCCTCATGCTCTTCAATTACAAATTAATAAATTGCAATCATACTGCGCAACTTGGGATCTTCACATCAATGTGCAGAAAACAAAAGTTATGATCTTCGAAAGCCGACAGAGAAGTAGACCACGTGAGGAAACTTGGCGACTTAAAAATCAGCAAATAGATGTAGTAAGTGAGTTCAAGTACTTAGGTGTTTTGTTGACATCCAACTTAAACTTTGGCAAACACGCTAAAGAAAAAAGCAGGGAAGCTAAGTTGGCGCTCAGCCTGATGTGGCCGAAATTCTTCGCAAATCAAAATATTGATTTTTCTTCAAAATACCAAGTGTTTAAAGCCACGGTTAATACCTGCTTGTGTTATGGAGTTCAGGTTTTCGGAGTCAACCCGTTAGAAGAATTCGAAGCTGTTCAAAGATTTTTCTTTAAGCGACTATTTCGATTACCAAGCGCAACACCGACCTATGCTATACATGTGGAGTCTGGTTTACCACCCATTTACATCCAAAACCTCAAAATTCACTCAGACTACTTAACTAGAGTGATGAAGAGAAGTAGCTCCAGTCTCCATAAAAGAATCATGAACAGATTATTGCTAAAAAACGCTTCCCCATTCAGAGAATGGCACCAGCTAGCGTTATCTCATGATCTAGCCTTATCTCTGACAGAGAACAACGTTTGTGATTGGCCAGATATACACTCATGGTCACACAATTAAGTCATTTTTATAAAATTAGGTTTACATATCCATATATTAAGTACAAATTACAAAGAAAGCAAAATTTGTTCAAATTCTAAATATTTACAATCACAATCATTAAAACAAACCAAAGAAAATAAATTCCACTATAACAATAGTCATTTCTTTAACAAAAAATCAATAATATATAAAATAAGTGTGGCCATATAATTAGGTCACATGAAAAAAATAAGCAAAATATGATAAAAAACATAGTTTTTTTAACCGCACAGTTGATATTTCGTAGGATAGCCTTTCTGTTTCGAAACCTTTCCATTGCTCTACGCTACTATTTTTCCACTCCTTCTGCAAAATACTCCAGAGAGTAGTCTTGCTGGTTGGTTTTTTTCCGCAACTTTTTTTTTTAGAATGTCCCCAAATTTCCAATAGGGTTTAAGTCCGGTGACATTGCTGGCCACCCCAAAACATTCACTTTAAGCTCTTCAAGGAAAGATTTCACAACTCTTTACTTGTGTTTGGGGTCATTGTCGGGCTGAAACATCCATCATTGGGGTAATTGGTTCTGGCAGTAGTCGAGAAGATTTGTGTCCAGTATGTCCCGGTAGTCAATACCTGTCATTTTAACGTTTATTTGACACAGAGGACCGCCACACCATGGCTTGTGAAACACGCCCAAACCATTATAGAATTGCCGCCATGTCTAAAGGTCTTTTTGGTGTATTTTGGGTTCAGCTTTATTGATTTTTTGTTAAAGAAATGACTATTGCTATAGTGGAATTTATTTTCTTTGGTTTTTTTTTTTAATGATTGTGATTGTAAATATTTAGAATTTGAACAAATTTTGCTTTCGTTGTAATTTGTACTTAATATATGGATATGTAAACCCAATTTTATAAAAATGACTTAATTGTGTGACCATGAGTGTATTTGACAGGATCATATCTAGAATAGATGACAAATTATATAATCAATGTTTAACAAGAGCTTCAACATCAGATTCTAGATTAATTTATAAGAATCTTAATCATGGATTATTAACCGAGGAAAGCTATTTCGCTTCCAAATACTCTTCAAAAGTTATAAGCACCATCTTCAGAGCTAGGGTAGAAATTTTAAATCTGAACTTCATTCCACACAGAAATGATCTGCAGCAATCTTGTAATCTATGCAACAGAAGAGAACCTGAAAATATTTTTCATTTTATTGCAGTGTGTCCAATTTTTTCAAGAAATTCGTCGTTTGTATTTCCGGGAAAGTTGTCTGTCCCTAAATAGCCTTTACGAAGTCTTGAATGGAAAGAGTGGCTGGTTGTGTTTGTTCAAGTATTGTAAACATGCATTAACTTATCGCAATAGTTTCTAAAAAAAAACTCCTCTACCAGTTATTGTGTTAAATCACCCTTCAAGTTTGTAACTAAGCCTATATGTGGGTTGCAGTAAATTCAAATTGTAGAAGATCTCGGAACCTCGCTTTCTCATTTCCGCCAATTTTAGAAATTGTACTCGTCTTTTAAATTTCAGTTACTTTACTGTTCAACGTAATTTTTACATTATGTACATCAAATAATAACTCATTTTTATTTTAATCATAGTAAACGTTTCTCTAACTTTTTTTTTCGCTTCAATTGAAAGTTTTCATTAAAATTGTTAATTAATCAAAATTTTCGTAGTTCTTTAAAATACAAATTCTTTTATGTATATAATTTATTTTTACAAGTTAGTAATTCTATTTTATACTTTAACATTATCTATCTACACTAAATGTATACGGGAGTATGAAGAACTCCACCATATGGAAGAGATTGATGCGAATGATGCAGTTTTGCACACTCCATTCCATTATTTCTTTCCGCATCACGCGGTGTTTAAGGAAGCGAGCTCCACTACGAAGCTGAGAGTAGTGTTTGACGCAGCGGCGAAGGCTTCGGATGGGAAATCCCTCAACGACCGTCTTCTTGTGGGTCCAAAGTTGCAGTTCGTGCGGAGTACACCAATGCAGTTGATCTAGCAAAACAAACTTGCAAGGGACTTCTCAAATTAAAAGAAGGTGAAGATATTCTCTTGAAGAAAACGCGAGAAATTCAAAATACGCGCTTGCAAAGGGGAACCGTATTTATGGAGCTTCACTCTGCAGAAACTGTCGAAAAAATAATGTCCGCCGCTAGGCAACTCAAAGGAATTGGCATAAGTATTCACTGCGAACAATCGTTGATGCACCGACAAAAAAGGCAAACACTCTTTGAATATAAAACGCAACTCATGCAAATCAACCCGGAAGCGAATATTATTTTAAAAGGCGATAAAATTCAAATAAATAATCACACGTTTGTTTACAAATTTACACGAGGCCTGATTGTAAAATCTTCGACTGAGATGACATTTGTCAAAAATATGTTTGGTGACAGATCAGCTGAATATTTTGACTGCAGCGAGGGATTAATGAAGTTTGCTCCGGATGATAACCAACTTCAAGCAGTACCATCAGGTTCTCAACAGAAGCCAGGGCCATCTAGGCGTGAATCACCTTTTATTATGACAAACAAAACGCAATAGGAAAGTGTTGCCGTCTGCCCAAAAATATTTAGTACTATAAATTTCTCAATTTTAGCATGTAATATTACAGTGCTTAAAAGCAAACTAATGTAACCCGATTTTTTTTTAATTTGTGCTTAATTTTGATATTTTTATTCTTTTAGAACTTTTTTAGAACAAAATAATGAAAACGAATATTATAAGTATTTTAAAGATTTCAAAATAACATTTATTCCAGCAACAAGAAGTAATGTACATGGGCGAGCGAGTGGAGGTGTTTTATGTGGCATCAAATCCAAATTTAATTCGTTTACTCAGTTCAGAATTATTGAAAACAGAATTATAATCAAATTCGTAATTCAGAATTCAATGTTCTATATCCTTCCGGTGTACCTAAACTGCAATAACTTTCAGAATGATTTCGAAAGTTTGCGAGATTTTATTACAAATTATTCATTTCAAAATTTAATGATTATTAGAGATTTAAATGCTCGAATTGGAGATTTTCAGAATTCCCATGCTCTTATTTCACAAGATCAATGGTTTTTCGGGACAAGGCGACTATCTAAGGATGAAACAATAAACCGTAATGGTAGGCTTCTAACTGAACTATTTGAGGATTTCGGTCTGTGTGTGCTAAATGGGGTGTCTAACGGTGACAAAGAACGTGAACTCACTTTTATAAGCGGTCAGGGTCAATCGGTCATAGATTTTTGTGCAATATCGGGAGAGTGGTACAGCTCAATCTTAGATTTTGGGGTTTGCGCTGCTAACTTCTCAGCTCACATGCCAATATGTGTTAAGCGCATTTCGAAGAGGAAATGCAGCAGAGGAGCTCAGATAATTTCCTGAGACTAAAATGCATTGAGAACAAAGCTCTTCGTTGCAGAACACTCTTGAACCACTACTATAATCATCTCCCACCTCAAACGCTGAACGCGGTTGAACAAATTGAAGAAAGCATCAAAAGGATAATCTTTTCATCCGTTCCACAATCTACCACCAATCACACGTTTCAACCAAAAAACAGATGGTACGATAGAGATTGTAGCAATGCTCGCAAGCTCTCATTCAAATACTTGCATTTGTTCAGATCGTTTAATACTACTGCTCACAAAAACATGTACTTACGCGCCAACAAAGAGTTAAAGCAACTGTGCTTACAGAAAAAAATGCTTCATCTCAAAAGCCTAGCATCAAAACTATAGCTTTGTAAAAATTCGAGAGATTTCTGGAATAGTGTTGGGGACTTGGGAGGACGTCATCAAAGTCTTAAAATTGTTCTTGAAGCTGATACATTAGCAGCACATTTCAAAACTCTTTTGACAGCGGAAGAGAATTCTCACACCTTTTGTTATGCACTTCAAGACGTGAGAGTGTCTGAACTAGACTCCTCTATATCTTTGAGCGAATTGCAAACATGTTTACGGCTTATGAAGAACAACAAAACTTCAGGTAGTGATGGAATCCCAGTTGAGTTTTTTAAAAACTCAACTTTGCAACTTCAAAGTTACATCGTGGATTTCTTTAACTTAATGTACGACAATGCGTGTATTCCAGCTGGTTTCACTAAAGCCCTAATATTTCCAATTTTTAAAAAAGGAGATGTTAGTCGTGCCGAAAACTATATAGGAATATCTTTGCTAAACTCTCTAAGAAAGATTTTTGCTACGATTTTGTATAGAAGGATTTCCAATTGGATAGAAAAAAACAATCTTCTTAGCATTTTTCAGGCTGGTTTTCGTTCTGGATACTCAACCATAGATCATATTTTCGCGGTGACTAGTATAGCTAGAAAATATATTGAAAAAAACAAAAAACTCTATGCATGTTTTGTAGACTTTAAAGCAGCATTTGATACTGTCAACAGGCAAGCTCTGACATATAAACTTGAAATGCTTGGAGTGTCAGGAAAATTTTTATTAATGTACTTCAAATTTTTGGCGTCAACAACAGCAACAGTTTGGGATGGATCCAAGCTGTCAGAATGGTTTGATACGTCTGCTCGTGTCCCACAGGGATGCATTTTGAGCCCTATTCTATTCGCTTTGTTCATCGATGGTATATGTGATGTTCTTCCTGGTGGTGTAACTTTTGCCGAAAGTGTCATAAAAGTTCTACTTTACGTTGACGACTTAGTGCTATTAGCTGAAAATCCTCATACTCTTCAATTACAAATTAATAAATTGCAATCATACTGCGCAACTTGGGATCTTCACATCAATGTGCAGAAAACAAAAGTTATGATCTTCGAAAGCCGACAGAGAAGTAGACCACGTGAGGAAACTTGGCGACTTAAAAATCAGCAAATAGATGTAGTAAGTGAGTTCAAGTACTTAGGTGTTTTGTTGACATCCAACTTAAACTTTGGCAAACACGCTAAAGAAAAAAGCAGGGAAGCTAAGTTGGCGCTCAGCCTGATGTGGCCGAAATTCTTCGCAAATCAAAATATTGATTTTTCTTCAAAATACCAAGTGTTTAAAGCCACGGTTAATACCTGCTTGTGTTATGGAGTGCAGGTTTTCGGAGTCAACCCGTTAGAAGAATTCGAAGCTGTTCAAAGATTTTTCTTTAAGCGACTATTTCGATTACCAAGCGCAACACCGACCTATGCTATACATGTGGAGTCTGGTTTACCACCCATTTACATCCAAAACCTCAAAATTCACTCAGACTACTTAACTAGAGTGATGAAGAGAAGTAGCTCCAGTCTCCATAAAAGAATCATGAACAGATTATTGCTAACAGATTCATTCAGAGAATGGCACCAGCTAGCGTTATCTCATGATCTAGCCTTATCTCTGACAGAGAACAACGTTTGTGATTGGCCAGATATACACTCATGGTCACACAATTAAGTCATTTTTATAAAATTAGGTTTACATATCCATATATTAGGTACAAATTACAACGAAAGCAAAATTTGTTCAAATTCTAAATATTTACAATCACAATCATTAAAACAAACCAAAGAAAATAAATTCCACTATAACAATAGTCATTTCTTTAACAAAAAATCAATAATATATAAAATAAGTGTGGCCATATAATTAGGTCACATGAAAAAAATAAGCAAAATATGATAAAAAACATAGTTTTTTTAACCGCACAGTTGATATTTCGTAGGATAGCCTTTCTGTTTCGAAACCTTTCCATTGCTCTACGCTACTATTTTTCCACTCCTTCTGCAAAATACTCCAGAGAGTAGTCTTGCTGGTTGGTTTTTTTCCGCAACTTTTTTTTTTAGAATGTCCCCAAATTTCCAATAGGGTTTAAGTCCGGTGACATTGCTGGCCACCCCAAAACATTCACTTTAAGCTCTTCAAGAAAAGATTTCACAACTCTTTACTTGTGTTTGGGGTCATTTTCGGGCTAAAAGATCCATCATTGGGGTAATTGGTTCTGGCAGTAGCCGAGAAGATTTGTTTCCAGTATGTCCCGGTAGTCAATACCTGTCATTTTAACGTTTATTTGACACAGAGGACCGCCACACCATGGCTTGTGAAACACGCCCAAACCATTATAGAATTGCCGCCATGTCTAAAGGTCTTTTTGGCGTAGTTTGGGTTCAGCTTTATTGATTTTTTGTTAAAGAAATGACTATTGCTATAGTGGAATTTATTTTCTTTGGTTTTTTTTTTTAATGATTGTGATTGTAAATATTTAGAATTTGAACAAATTTTGCTTTCGTTGTAATTTGTACTTAATATATGGATATGTAAACCCAATTTTATAAAAATGACTTAATTGTGTGACCATGAGTGTATTTGACAGGATCATATCTAGAATAGATGACAAATTATATAATCAATGTTTAACAAGAGCTTCAACATCAGATTCTAGATTAATTTATAAGAATCTTAATCATGGATTATTAACCGAGGAAAGCTATTTCGCTTCCAAATACTCTTCAGAAGTTATAAGCACCATCTTCAGAGCTAGGGTTGAAATTTTAAATCTGAACTTCATTCCACACAGAAATGATCTGCAGCAATCTTGTAATCTATGCAACAGAAGAGAACCTGAAAATATTTTTCATTTTATTGCAGTGTGTCCAATTTTTTCAAGAAATTCGTCGTTTGTATTTCCGGGAAAGTTGTCTGTCCCTAAATAGCCTTTACGAAGTCTTGAATGGAAAGAGTGGCTGGTTGTGTTTGTTCAAGTATTGTAAACATGCATTAACTTATCGCAATAGTTTCTTTAAAAAAAACTCCTCTACCAGTTATTGTGTTAAATCACCCTTCAAGTTTGTAACTAAGCCTATATGTGGGTTGCAGTAAATTCAAATTGTAGAAGATCTCGGAACCTCGCTTTCTCATTTCCGCCAATTTTAGAAATTGTACTCGTCTTTTAAATTTCAGTTACTTTACTGTTCAACGTAATTTTTACATTATGTACATCAAATAATAACTAATTTTTATTTTAATCATAGTAAACGTTTCTCTAACTTTTTTTTTCGCTTCAATTGAAAGTTTTCATTAAAATTGTTAATTAATCAAAATTTTCGTAGTTCTTTAAAATACAAATTCTTTTATGTATATAATTTATTTTTACAAGTTAGTAATTCTATTTTATACTTTAACATTATCTATCTACACTAAATGTATACGGGAGTATGAAGAACTCCACCATATGGAAGAGATTGATGCGAATGATGCAGTTTTGCACACTCCATTCCATTATTTCTTTCCGCATCACGCGGTGTTTAAGGAAGCGAGCTCCACTACGAAGCTGAGAGTAGTGTTTGACGCAGCGGCGAAGGCTTCGGATGGGAAATCCCTCAACGACCGTCTTCTTGTGGGTCCAAAGTTGCAGTCGAGTAATCATAGATCTCGTACATAAATGGCGGGCTTATCGTGTCACATTCCCGGCCGACATTGAGAAAATGTATCGGCAAATTTTGGTAAGTTTCCCAGACTGATACTTACTTACTTACTTACTTAGGTGGGCATTACAGTTCGGGGTGAACCTGGGCCTCTACCAACACCCTTCTATAACGACTTCGATTTCGGGCGAGCTCTCTCCAGTTTCGCACTCCAAGTCGGTTGAGGTCTTCATCCACTTGATTGCGCCTCTAAAGAAGAGGTCTTCCTCTTCCGCGATTTCCCTGCAATGTGCTTTCGAACACCCGATGAGCCGGAGCGTTTGGGTCCATCCGCTCTACATGGCCCAACCATCGTAGCCTCGCGATGCGTACTCTTCTGGCTATGCCCATGTCGCGGTACAGCTCATACAGCTCGTTGTTGTATCTTCTTCTCCACACATTGTTTTCGCATACGGGACCAAAGATCATTCGGAGAATTTTTCTTTCGAAACGACCAAGGGTTTCCTCATCCGCTTTCGATAAAGTCCATGCTTCCGCGCCGTAAAGCAGGACTGGGATGATCAAGGTCTTATACATGGTCACCTTGGTTTTTCAAGAGAGGGTTTTGTTTCTCAATTGCCTTCTTAACCCAAAGAAGCAATGGTTGGCAAGAGTTATTCTCCGTTTGATCTCCGCACTGATGTTGTTGTCCGTGTCTACAGCGGATCCTAGGTAGACGAAGTCTAGGATGAATAGAGTCTAGTCCAACGGCGTTAGACTTAGCAGAAAGCAAACATTCAACAACATCAGCACTATCAACGCAGCAAAATCCCAAACCATAGCTACCTGACTGATCAGTGAACGATGCGATTGCATGGCACTCGTCAAGGGCCCCAGTGTCGATGGTGGCGAAGCAAAAGTTTTATTGAGGGAATTGACGTCAACATCCTCAACTACCAAATTTCTTGATTTACCAATACCGATGTCGCGTAAGTTCTTCCGTAGTTGACGCCCACCCAAGGAGGTACTGAGCCGATTAGAGAAAGTTTGTGATTTCACTAAACGTATTTCAGCGACAACTCTGATACGAAGCAAGCAGTACGAACGTCGCATCTCAATCAACCGATATCGCTTCCAATTATTATATGCATCATCCCGTTGTTGCATTAAGAGTATGTAACTCGTAGACCATGGTTTATCATTTGATTTAATGATTTTTGTTTTTAATGGTACGTGCGTATCATAAAGTTGCTTTATATTTTCCGTTAAAAACTGCATCTGTTCATTGGAAGATGGCATATAAAAAATACGATCCCAACTAACGGCTCTGGTGTGCTCTGCTAATAGTTGACAATTTACGTTTTTAAAACCACGAAAATTGATTTTTTTAACAGAATAATCAGAGCTAAAGTTAAACGTTAAAAAAAAGGATCATGCTTTGAGAAAACGGGCGCGGAATGTTGCTAACTAAAAATAAATCTAAAAGTGAAGCTTCTCCACCAAAGTAATGAGTTGGGGTAATGGTGTTTACTGGTCTTAAATTAAAATTTGGCATGTTTTCAGACAGAATATTTTGATTAAAATGTTGCAATTAAAGTCTCCACATAGAACAATATTTGGAGAGCCCAGTGAAATTTCTTCCAAAAGTGAATACAGGGGGGAAAAGTCAATGTTTCAACAAAAATTAGGAAAAATTAACCTGTAGAAAAAGTAAAAATGTAAAAAATTTCAAATAGTAATTAATCAAGCTTACAGCTTATGAATTGAATATATTTTAATCCTGTGATGTTTGATCAATTTACAAATAAAAACCAACTTGTTAATTCATAACTTTATTAAGATAAACTTTCTAATTGTATTAATATAAGGTTAATCTTTTATAATGTAAGTAATGCAAGTGTAGATCAATAGGAGAAGATGTCGACTAACTGACCGTAAGTAAATGTAAATGACAACTCATGTTATAGTTCAGTGTGTAACGGCCATATTATTCACTCTTTAAATTTAAACCCAATAGAAATGTACCCAGTTGTCAAATTTTGATCCCAGGTTTAAATTTTGATCCCAGGTTTAAAATAAACCCAGTTGTCAAAGTGAGAAACGTCAAATTGTTCAAAGTGCTGATAGTATAGCATTTATAAGCAAATATGATTAAAATATATTCAAACACTTCAAAATTATACTGATAATGTCTTTATATTTTTTAATGAACATTTCCTGCAAAATGATTCGGCATTGCGGATGAACAAACTGCGCGAAGGCACCACACCTGATATTACCAACGAAGATTACTTCCCAACTCTTGGCGCCGCACGACCTGAGGAGCAAAAGAAAAAGAACGAGCATCTACAGATTGTGGTGCTGCTTTTGTGCTCCCCCTCGTCCAAAGGAAACAATATTTCTCGTTTCATTCTGTCTTTATGATGTTCATTTCATTTATTAAACATACATTACAATTACAATTAAAATCAAGTGCTCTCATGATCTTTATTTCGATTTCTAAAACCTGGTTCTTTGTGTAGGTATCATAGGTTATATAAATAAAATCACCAATCGCCATTGGAAAAAGCTCTTCGTATTTCGAGGCCACAAACAGTGCCGTAACACCAACCATTTGTAGGTGTTGGCGCGAGGCAGTTACCACAGCTTGCAAGTACCTGTCGATTATTGCCACACACATGTGAAACGTTCCCGGTACTAGATGGAACTGGTGGTGTACTTCATTGATCCAGTCAATCAGAATTGCACGCATTTTTGGAACGACCTGTTTTTGATCTTTTAAGTGATCTGGTTCAATGGACTATTCGGTTTTCAATGCGAAAAGATATGAATATATATCGTTGATACAGTCCTTGTACTAGCTTGACCGTGTAACTATTTTTGGTTTGGCCATGTTGATATGGTTCATAGCATACTGACTGTTGTTGGCTGCTATTGGTTGGGTTGGCTTCTTCCTGTTACTGTCCATGCGTGACTTTGCTGTGTTTTTTAAATTTATTCTTTCTTTCAACTCCTTTAAAATCATTGTGGCCACCTCTGATCCTGGAGCCCCACTTTGGTATCTTGACTCGTCTAATCGAAAGACAAAATAAATTCCCATTTGAGTTTCAAAGAATCTATCAAATGTACTTACCTAGCAAAATGCTTTGCCAATGCAAATGGTAAATAGAAGGAATAGAACGCAGTCTTTTTAGCAACAATTGGCTTGTAAAGACTCGATATATATTTATTTGTTAGCTGTTAAGTAAATCAAGTCCGCAGATAGTAACAAAAATACCACAAATAATTCCAATTTCCATTACTTCACCTTTTACTTTTGACAGATTGGATTGGGTTTGTTCGCATACCATATATAAAGCACACTTTTTTGTCAAAATCCTACTGCCTTTACGTGGATTGTATGAAAATATTTGTATTTTCCTGTAGTATGCGAACGATCCCAAAATATATCCGGATGCAAATTCTAAACCCGACAACGCAATGCGGTTTAAATCCAATGGGTTTATTTGGAGTGAATAATATGGATTTGCGTTTGACAATTGCGTTTATGCCAATTAACATCCGGATGTAAATTTAAACCCGGGTTTATTGGGTGAATAATATGGCCGTTAGAGAACAATGCTGAATCGTCAGGTATACACAGGAATGTACAGTATGGCAAGCAAGTTACGTTAGTGAAATTAATGTTTTACAATATTGTGAGAAAGAAAAATTATTGAAAGTATGAAAGGTTCTATTGTTTATGTTGATCGTAAACAGGTGTTATTGCTCAAGGATATTCTTTTTATAATATCTTGAGCGGGCTTATGCAGTACAATGTTGAGGATCTCTGCAATGGCTGTTAATATGAGCTGCTTTCCAATTGTGAGAGGCTTCCCCGACTTCGCTATTAGCAGAGATATATTGTAGGACGCTCGCAGGCCATCAACGTATATAGGACCGTTATAAGTGGTCCTCCATTTTTGAATGCTTCATGGCCTCGTTACTAAATACTTTTTCACATATGAGACACACCGGCAAGTGTTGATTTGATGGAGATGAAATAAATCCACTTTAGGTAGTCCAAACTGTACTGTCTAAATTTTTTTTTCGTGTCTGCTATCACACCGCCAATCTTAAGCAAAAAATGTTTAAAACTACTACTCATAATATCACAATTATACAATACTATGTAAAATTTCTTATACACGTGTTAAAAATATTTCATTAAACTTTTCATTTCAAGAATGGCAAAAGTAACGCAACACTATCTTTGAAGTTTAAAATAAGAAAATGTGTTAAGGGGGTCGATTGAAAAACTTGTCGACCCCCTAATTAAGATTTCGTTTATGTCGACCCCTTAGAAACCGATATTTACCCCTAGGGGTCGATACCGACCACTTTGGGAATCACTGATCTAGACCTTAGAGGAATAAAGAACAAGAGGGAAAACCACACACACACCATGGCATCTGCCCTCGAACTGACTTCACAACCACAACTTTATTTTCGGACTCCGAAACTGTTTTCGGGATCCCAAAGTAAAATGGTGTTAGTTTCGGGATACCAAAATAAAGTGGTGTTGGTTTCTGGATCCCAAAATAAAGTGGTGTTAGTATTAGTAATTATATAGATCTCGTATTACAAAAACAACAATGTAAACAAATGGAAGTTGCGGGGCAAGAGAGGTAATGGTTTTAACTCTTGTCCTTTATTCCTCTAAGATCTAGACTTAACTCTGACAGAGAACAACGTTTGTGATTGGACGGATATATTTGCAAGGATCATATCTAGAATAGATGACAAATTATATAATCAATGTTTAACAAGAGCTTCAACATCAGATTCTAGATTAATATATAAGAATCTTAATCATGGATTATTAATCGAGGAAAGCTATTTCGCTTCCAAATACTCTTCAGAAGTTATAAGCACCATCTTCAGAGCTAGGGTTGAAATTTTAAATCTGAACTTCATTCCACACAGAAATGATCTGCAGCAATCTTGTAATCTATGCAACAGAAGAGAACCTGAAAATATTTTTCATTTTATTGCAGTGTGTCCAATTTTTTCAAGAAATTCGTCGTTTGTATTTCCGGGAAAGTTGTCTGTCCCTAAATAGCCTTTACGAAGTCTTGAATGGAAAGAGTGTCTGGTTGTGTTTGTTCAAGTATTGTAAACATGCATTAACTTATCGCAATAGTTTCTAAAAAAAAAACTCCTCTACCAGTTATTGTGTTAAATCACCCTTCAAGTTTGTAACTAAGCCTATATGTTGGTTGCAGTAAATTCAAATTGTAGAAGATCTCGGAACCTCGCTTTCTCATTTCCGCCAATATTAGAAATTGTACTCGTCTTTTAAATTTCAGTTACTTTACTGTTCAACGTAATTTTTACATTACATCAAATAATAACTAATTTTTATTTTAATCATAGTAAACGTTTCTCTAACTTTTTTTTTCGCTTCAATTGAAAGTTTTCATTAAAATTGTTAATTAATCAAAATTTTCGTAGTTCTTTAAAATACAAATTCTTTTATGTATATAATTTATTTTTACATGTTAGTAATTCTATTTTATACTTTAACATTATCTATCTACACTAAATGTATACGGGAGTATGAAGAACTCCACCATATGGAAGAGATTGATGCGAATGATGCAGTTTTGCAGACTCCATTCCATTATTTCTTACCGCATCACGCGTTGTTTAAGGAAGCGAGCTCCACTACGAAGCTGAGAGTAGTGTTTGACGCAGCGGCGAAGGCTTCGGATGGGAAATCCCTCAACGACCGTCTTCTTGTCCAAAGTTGCAGTCGAGTAATCATAGATCTCGTTCTTAAATGGCGGGCTCATCGTGTCACATTCCCGGCCGACATTGAGAAAATGTATCGGCAAATTTTGGTAAGTTTCCCAGACCGATACTTACTTACTTACTTACTCAGGTGGGCATTACAGTTCGGGGTGAACCTGGGCCTCTACCAACATCCTTCTATAACGACTTCGATTTCGGGCGAGCTCTCTCCAGTTTCGCACTCCAAGTCGGTTGAGGTCTTCATCCACTTGATTGCGCCACCTAAAACGAGGTCTTCCCCTTCCGCGATTTCCCTGCAATGTGCTTTCGAACACCCGATGAGCCGGAGCGTTTGGGTCCATCCGCTCTACATGGCCCAATCATCGTAGCCTCGCGATGCGTACTCTTCTGGCTATGCCCATGTCGCGGTACAGCTCATACAGCTCGTTGTTGTATCTTCTTCTCCACACATTGTTTTCACATACGGGACCAAAGATCATTCGGAGAATTTTTCTTTCGAAACGACCAAGGGTTTCCTCATCCGCTTTCGATAAAGTCCATGCTTCCGCGCCGTAAAGCAGGACTGGGATGATCAAGGTCTTATACATGGTCACCTTGGTTTTTCTAGAGAGGGTTTTGTTTCTCAATTGCCTTCTTAACCCAAAGAAGCAACGGTTGGCAAGAGTTATTCTCCGTTTGATCTCCGCACTGATGTTGTTGTCCGTGTCTACAGCGGATCCTAGGTAGACGAAGTCCTGTACTACCTCGAAGTTATGTCTGTCTATTGTGACGATTAGTCCAATTCGTCGATGTTCTGTGTCCTTGTTTGATGACAGCATATACTTCGTTTTGCCCTCATTAACCATCAAACTTGCAAGAGCAATTATGACATCACGCTTTTTTCTTCCCATTACGTCAGTATCGTCTGCGTAGGCGAGTAATTGTACAGACTTTTCAAAGATTGTTCCTCTGGTGTTGACGTTATAGTTTCTTACAATCTGTTCAAGTATGATGTTGAAGAAATCGCATGACAGTTTGTCCCCTTGCCTAAAACCTTTTTCGACATCAATGGTCTCGGTGAGCTCTTTACCGACCTTGACGGAGCAGCGTGAATTCTCCAAAGTCATCCTGCATAGTCGTACGAGTTTTGCAGGGATGCCGAAACTAGACATGGCTCTGTACAGCTCGTCTCTGTAAATACTGTCATACGCGGCCTTGAAATCGATAAAGAGGTGGTGAATATCGATATTATGTTCTCGGGTTTTTTCCAAGATCTGCCGTAATGTGTAAATTTGGTCTATTGTGGACTTCTCTGGTCTAAAACCACATTGATAAGGACCTATCAAGTTGTTGACGTGGGGTTTCAGACGTTCACATATTACAGCAGACAAGATCTTATAAGCGACGTTAAGGAGGCTTATCCCTCTGTAATTGGCGCAATTGTGAGGGTCTCCCTTCTTTAGGATCGGGCATACGATACTGAGGTTCCATTCATCGGGCATGCTTTCTTCCGACCATATCATGCAGATCAGCTGGTGCATGCTCTTTTCCAACTGGTCTCCAGCTGTTTTGAAGAGTTCGGCATCAAGGCCGTCTGCACCTGCAGTCTTATTTGATTTAAGTTTGCATATGGCAAGCTTAACTTCCTCCAGGTCGGGAGGACGGCATTCTTGATCATCGTCCAAGCTGAATGGGGCAATCTGCCTGACAGCGGAATTTGTGTCCTCATCGCCGTTAAGCAGTCTGCAGAAATGATCTTTCCAGATCCTCAGTAGCGACTGTGACTCTATAACTATGTTTCCCTGCTGGTCTTTACAGGCTTGAGTTCGTGGCTTGCCACCCTGGCAGGATCTTTTTACCTTTTCGTAAAACTTCCCTCTATTTCCTCAAACGAGCGCTTCTCATGTTGCTTCTTTTTCTTTTTGAGAAGTCGGTGTTCTTCCCTTCTTTTCTCCTTGTAGATCTCGTTATACTGATCGTAAGCTGCCCTTGCTCGTTTTTGCATCAGCAGTTGTCGTGCTTTTTGTTTGGCTGATTTGCCTGCTTGCATTCTTCATCGAACCATGGGTTTCGTTTTGGTGGCCGAGTGAAACCCAGAACCTCAGAGGCAGCGGTTCTGATGGCTTCTTGGCATTGCTGCCACTGGTCTTCAATGCTCAATGCTGGCGGCATGGGATTCAAGGATAATTGAAGGGACACTCGATTGGAAAAGACATTGGCAATCTCTTGCGATTGTAGCTTTCCGACGTCATATCTCTTCACAGCGTTAGTTCGTGTTGGTCGTGAACAAGATATCCTCATTCGTACCTTGGCTATAACAAGGTAGTGGTCCGAGTCAAAATTGGCCCCTCGGAATGTTCGGACATCTAGCACACTGGAAGAGTTCCTTGCGTCGATCGCAACATGGTCAATTCGGTTGACGTTTAATTGATCTCGAGATCGCCATGTACCTTTATGAATTTTGAGATGCGGGAAGCGTGTACTACTTACAACAAGATTAAGCCCCGCAGCAAAATCGATTAGCCTCAGTCTGTTTTCGGAGGTTTTGTCGTGGAGGCTATGCCTACCGATTGTGTTTCCAAAGATGTCCTCCTTCCCTAGCTTTACGTTAAAATCGCCAAGAACGATTTTTACGTCGTGTCTAGGGCACTGCTGGTAGGCTGTGGGGTGTACTCAAACCGACTTAACGTAAGTCTCTCGTTCCGCCTTCCAAACCATTGTAGCGTGTTCCAAGCGGAAATTCTGGCGATCAAAGAGGTCCTATCATGGCTAAAAGAAAACGTGATATCCTCAACGAATATCCGGATTTTCTCAGATAGTCAAGCAGTCCTCAAATCACTCGGCGCTGTTTCTACGAACTCAGTAACCGCCCTCAACTGTCGCTTATCTCTTAAGGAGATGGCTGAACAGTTCAATATTCACCTTATTTGGGTGCCGGGGCACAGAGATATCGTGGGTAACTGCAAAGCCGATGAACTCGCCAGAGAAGGAACCGTTCTACCGATCTCAACCAGCAGGTTGAATATTGGTATACCAATCGCTACATGTAAACTTATGCTAAAGCAAGAGGCAATGGATAGAACAAATCATAGGTGGTACAATATCACCACGTGCGTGGCAACAAAACGGATATGGCCTGGTCTCGATCCAAAACGCACAAGACATTTGTTATCAATTGCCAGATTGCAAGTTAGCTCCGTAATCAATGTCATCACCGGACATTGTCTGATAGGAAGACACGCCATAAGACTTGGCGTTCCCTCAAATGACTTCTGCAGAAGTTGCTTAGATGAGGAGGAGGAGGAGACAATCCCACACCTCCTCTGCTCATGTCCTGCACTCTCTTTTAAAAGAAAGCGGCATCTAGGAAAATATTTTCTTGATGATCCAAGCGATCTGGCACACACAGATCCCCTGCATATCCTTCGCTTTATTAAAAGCTCCAAATGGTTTTGTTAAGTGAGGTATTCCCTCGCATAATACTTATGGTATCACAATGGACCTAATATTGGTCTAAGTGTGTCAGTTTGTTTTCCTGACAGCCATTTAAACCTAACCTAACCTAACCTAGGGCACTGCTCATACGTTTCTTCGAGGAGCTCGTAGAAACAGTCTTTGGAATCGTCATCTTTCTCTTCTGTGGGGGCGTGGGCTCATATAAGGCTAATGTTGGCGAATTTAGCCCTGATTAGCCCGGATGGTCATTATACGCTCATTGACTGGATTTTGGCTGATCACCTTATCCCTGAGTCTTCCTCTAACGACAAATCCGCACCCAAATAAGCGCTGTTTCTGTTGCCTGTAGTAGTCGCCATAGTAGATGTCACAGTTTTTCATCTTCTTTTCCCAGACCGATACTACCAGCTGATAATGTGGAGAGAGCAGAAGGTTTCGCCACTACGACTCTTCAAAATGAATACGGTCACTTTCAGGACAGCCAGTGCACCTTATCCTGCTATCAGGATTTTGAAGAGAGTTGCTGAGGACGAAAGTGAACATTTTCCGGAGGGGGCGAAGGTTGTCTGTGAGGACATGTACGTCGACGAACTCATCAGTGGAGCGGACTCCGTCGAATAGGCGCGCATAAAATGCGACGAAGCAAGGCAACTTTTGGCTTCCACCTACGAAAATGGACGAGCAACGTCAAGAAACTCGTGGATAATGTTCCGGTCCAAGACCGTGAGTTGGATTTGGAACTACCGTTCAATACTTCAGAGCATGTCAAGACGCTCGGCATCAAATGGTTTCCTGTTGATGATTATTTTTCGTACCAGAACCTGCAGGCGTCAAAGGAAGCAACAACAAAAAAGGCTATGTTATCGACGATAGCCAAATTGTTCGACCCTCTTGGATGGATATCGCCGTGCATCATCACGGCAAAACTTATGATGCAGAGACTCTGGGAAATCGGCTGCGATTGGGATGATCCAATTCCACCAGCGTTGAGGAAAGACTGGGAAGCTTTTCATCGAAAACTTCCTCAGATCGAACAACTGCGAATTCCACGGTGGACTCAGATGAGTAAAAACAACAAGGCGATAGAGTTGCACGGTTTCTGTGATGCGTCGATGAAGGCTTTCGGAGCAGCAGTGTGCGTTCGAGTCTTAGATAGCGATTTGTCAAAGACGAAAAGACGAAAGTAGCACCAAATCAGCGGACGATTACTCTTCCCCGTTTGGAGCTTTGTGGTGCTGTAGTTTTGGCGCAGTTGATGCAGTACACCAAGGAAGTTTTGGCCATCCCCGATGTCAAAACGTATGCTTGGACGGATTCAATTATAACGCTCGCTTGGATAAAGGCCACTCCCGCTAGATGAACTACGTTCGTGTCCAACCGAGTGTCAGAGATCCAGTGGTTAGTGGGGATCGATTGCTAGGGACATGTTGCAACGTATCATAACCCAGCCGATCTGGTGTCCAGAGGTGTGTTTCTGTCGGAACTGAAGTCATTGGAGCCATGGTGGACTGGTCCAGAATTTCTATGTCATCAATGGGTCTTCGATGTCCCACATCAACCTGTTGATAACGAAACGGAAGAGGAGCAGCGTACTGTTAAGGTACTCAGCGTACGGGTCAACCATAGCGAAAGTATACTGCAAACAATATATGACTGTTCGAGTCTTCTCAAGCACGTTCGAGTTGTCGCTGCCTGTCTTCGTTTTAGTGCTAAGTGCCGTCCTAAATCGGGAGCTAATATGGGTCCACTTACCCCAAGTGAACTGGAGGCAGCGCGCATTGTCGTCGTCAAGACAGCGCAGAAGGAGATGTTTAAGACAGAGATCCAACAAATCACGGACACGTCCCAGATCCCCAAATCCCTTAGTGCGTTGAACGCATTTCTTGATGATTGAAGGGCGCTTAGAAAACTATCTCCTCGCTTATGAAGAGCAACACCCCATTTTTCTGCAGAACAACTACCACTTCACAAGTCTGGTTGTTAGAGATGCCCAAAAAAACACTGCATGGCGGCATCCAGCAGATGATAAGTTATATCCGCCAACGATACTGGATTGGCCATATAAGAAGGAGTGTAAGGTATCAACTGCATAGGTGTACTTCTTGCTACCGGCAAAAGGCATCAGAAATGCAACAACTGATGGGAAACATACCTGCTGCTAGAGTTCAGATGTCTCGACCTTTCAGCCATACCGGTGTCGACTATGCTAGTCCCATCGAAATCAAAAAAGGTTTACAGCGACTGTGGAACCAACTTCGTCGGTGCTAACAATGAATTAGCAAAAATGTTAAAGGAAGCAACGCACGATTGGAAGGAGATAGCCGAAAAGCTTGCAAATCGCGGTACACATTGGCATTTTATTCCCCCAGCTTCTGCACACTTTTGTGGTTTATGGGAAGCAGGTGTGAAGTCTATCAAACACCACTTAAAAAGAGTTGTCGGAACTGAAAGGCTCACGTTTGAGGAGCTCGCAACGCTTCTAACGCAAATAGAAGCGTGTTTGAATTCGAGGCCCTTATGCCCTCTATCCGATAGCTTCGACGATTTGGATGCGCTAACCCCTGCGCACTTTTTAGTCGGCGAGTCACTGCATTCCATACCACAAGGCGAACTTAACAACAACGTAATACATCTCGACCGATGGAAACGAGTTCAAGCGCTGGCGGAAGGGTTCTGGAAAAGATAGAGTTCAGAATATCTTGCACGGCTCCAACATCGACCAAAATGAACGCAAATCAAGGAGATTCCCAGACTAGGAGACTTAGTTCTGCTCAAGGATGAGCGACTACCACCAACCAATTGGAATCTCGGCCAGATTGAAGGAACCCATGCAGGATCAGATGGTCTTGTACGCGTCGTCACCGTCAAAACGCAGAATGGAATCCTAAAGCGGCCCATCGCAAAAATTTGTCGTCTTCCTTCAAACGATCATCGGGAACATACTGCCATCGTTTAATAAAAACATCTTTCCTGAAAATTTACAAACAAAAACCATTAATACACTGCCCCTGGATTCAGTACGAATCAATATCTGCTTAATCATATCTCTTCCCCGAAGAATTACCTAAAACCTGAAAATACACCGCCCCTGGATTCAACAAACGAATCAACACCTGTTGAATCATATTTCTTACCCGAAGAATTACCTAAAAAACCTTAAAATACACCGCCCCTGGATTCAACAAACGAATCAACTCCAACTTTATATGATGGTGCATACATCTTCCTCGAAGATATTCAAAATTCTTAACCTTTATACAACGTCCCTGGATTCAACATACGAATCAGTACCAAACAGCTGAATTATACTTACATCTTCCTCGGAGATTATTCAAAACCTAATACAACGCCCCTGGATTCACCTGAATCAACAACTAATTTCTTCGATCAACTCATCTTTAATATTTAACCATTCAACATTTAACTTTGCAAATAATACACCAAATTATAATTTTATTCATCTTTATTGATAATATTAAACACAATACAAAATACATCTCAATTGAAAGAACATTTCAACATTTGAATACACTGAGACAATGAACATCAAGTTATCATTTCTACTTTTTATAACTTTCAATTCGATAAAGCACTGTCACAACGCATGCGAACGAATATAATATTTAAACAATTTAATTTTTCGATCAACAATTTTTTTATTAAAATTAACCAAAAAAGTCTAAAATGGAAATTAGACACATTCCACAAGACTTAAAAAAAACATCGACAGCACATCGAACGTCAAAAAGCCGTCGGCAAAATAAATTTCAAATTGATGAAAACATCGCGTATTTACCGATTGAAAACCAAATTACACAAAACCACAATAGGCGTGTTTTATCGAAATTCTATGTGCAGTTATGTTCATTTCAGTAAAACATCACTCATGGGAAAACAACAACTCCTTATGTCAATAGCCTAAATGAACATAAATATCGCAGTTAGCTAACTGCACAACAGGGATGGTTGGTAAATTTCTTTTTTGGCACCCAGAGGTTGGCAGTCTTTGGGTTGTGTTCGTTCATATTTCTGATTTTCGACAACAGATTGAATAAGTCTGTTTCTTTACTTTTTGTGCACAGAAATTTTTTTTTTAAGGAGTGGTTGTAAAATTCTTTCAGAAACTCTCTGAAAGAGCGTAATTGTCTTTAAAGTAAAGAAACGCCTTGAACAAAACATTCGCAGCAACGCAACGCTTGGAAAAACGTCTGTTTGACAGTTGTGGTATTTGTTTTGGCTGTGCACGATTTCTGTCCACAGAAATTTTGGTGGCGGAAATTCGCAGGACGGGGAAATTTTTTTATTCTCTCGAGAGCACTCTCTTTTTTGTGCACTGCTACGAAAAATCGGAACGGGATTAGACTGACTTTCGCCGAATTTCGGTGCATTTCGTGCGAATTTTCAGTAAAGAAACACACCTAATAGCTAATAGAAGAGTCAGGTGGTGACTTGGTGGGGACATAAATAGACACGCAGTTACTAACACACACACACACACACACACACACACACACACACACACACACACACACACACACACACACACACACACACACACACACACACACACACACACACACACACACACACACACACACACATACACATACACACACACACACACACACACACACACACACACACACACACACACACACACACACACACAAGGAAAGTTTCGCAATCGGTCAGAAAAAAAGAACATCAGACAGAACACATAAGAACATCAGAACCAAGGCAACCAAAAACATGAGTCACAAAATGAATCTAATTGAACACAGCCATTGCGAAAAAAAATTAAAGTGACATTTGTTTGTTTACCTCGAAAGTAAAAAAGTTGGAATGCGGCAAATAAATTGAGAATCGAGAATTAAATAGAGAACAATAGAAATGGAAAATAAAAGGTATGCATTTATATTCTTCTGAATGCAAATTTTTAATGTTTCTTATGCTTAGAACAAGTGCCAAGGGTACCAACTCTGAAAGTTAAAATTGAAAGTGACGTGCTAAATGAATATAAACCAAAAATCGTTTTATCGTAAATGAACATAACTGAATATAGAAAATTTTCGATAAAACGCGGCTAATTTCATTTGTACAATTTTCAACACACAAAATAATTTCAAAATTTAATCAATGTACACTGAATTTAGTAAAACGCCATCAAAAACGATCAATGTACCTATTATGTACACAAATGATTCAATATACGTGCTACGCGCCGAGCAGCACTTGAATCATATCAGTTCAATAAAATCACAAAATGCACAACCACTTGTAAATGCAATCATATTTTTTATTGCAATAAAATGACTTGCAATTGCACTACAAGCATTTAATATAACCACGCAACTAACACTTTTATTAATTTCGCAAAAAATTCACGAAATAATACGCGTTGTTTACCTCGCAAAAATGTAAACAAATTTCTAGTCGGAACCGAAAATGTCCGACTAGAAAGAGACCCAAACCACTTCGTCTTTGCAATAATTTATACATACACACACAAATACACACAAAACCGCGATCGCTAAAATCGATAATTCTACGAGCGACAACGCCACCAACAACAACAATATGTATATATAAGATATAAAAATTTCATGCATTTGATAAACGATAAATGATAAAATCTATTATAAGGAAATCAAATGAAAATCAAAATGAACAAAACACACTCATCAATTAATATGTGGGTCGGCACACATATGTTACCACAATTAGCCATCATCCATCCACCGGAATTCGGAACATCTTTAACATTCATAGTGCGGGAATTACTACGCACTTAATCCATACTACAACTCTACAATTTCATCAGTACATTTTTCCACTTCACTTCATTAATTTGCTACGAACGTATTCTAACTCTTATAGATAACACAATTAAATTAAAAATTCGCGATTAAATTATTCGCACAGCATGTCGGCACCATGCTCACGAAAACGATTACATATGAGACCGAGACGAAGAATGAACAATGAACACAACACACGATAATTTGATTTCTTACTACGTAAGCCGCAAGATGAGAAAATACAACTTACGCATGCGATGCATACACAATATACAGTACACGAGTAAAAACGAAAGGCAAATTTTTGGGTCTGTTTTGGTATTTGTTGTACTATTCCTTCGTATTGTCCTTTTATGTTTATTGTAATGTATTAACATCTCATTTCTTTACATGTGATCAATGAAAAAGAAGAGGATAACCACTCATCAGTTGGTAATTGGTATAAATACCAATTAAATTCCTAATAAATGTCAGAGGCCGTCTGTTGACGAACACTACACGATGTCGGTATTGCAGTTCAAAATCGAAAAGGGTGCTTCATACTTGATGCTAATTTGCCATTTTTCGGAGGCGGGAGAATGTACGGAAATGTACTGAGAACTATGTAAATAAGCATAAGAACTACATAAATAAATATTAAAATAAACAGATCAAATACAGTCCAAAAATATGTACGTTAAAAAGATTGTAAACAAAAACATAGAATCTTATACTAAAATTAATGATACTACTAAACACAAAGTCATATGACTTAATTACTTAATACAAAAGCGAAATACAAGTCAAAGTGTTTAAAAAGTGATTTTAGTGTTTTTATTTTTTTGGAATATCTTTCTTACGGAAAATTTCTGAATTTAATATTTTCAAACATAGACAATATCTCTTCTATTCTCTCCCATAGCCCTTGCGAAACTAAAGCCGCCCGCCCGAGCAGGGACTATTAAGGTCCACTGCGTTGAAAAAGAAATTCTCTTAGAACTATAAAGTTTAAACAACGAAAAATCCAGACATGTCCGACGCCGAAGAAAACTTCGACGTGATCGGTAGCATAGGGGCAATATACTTGCTCAGAATAACATAGTTAGTTACTTGGATGAGCCAGCTAGGGCTTGACTCCGAAGGCACTTTGTCTATGCTACGAGCCCGTTTCAGCAGTTATATTAATAAGGCCAGACTCCGGAAATTCACACAGGATCTGTGTGAGGATTTGGAGAGGGCCGTAACCGAAAGGGAGTATAAGCAAGCACCAACGAACGAAAACGAAACCGAACCTAAGTCACCGATGTACACGGAGGTCTCCCTCCTAGTACCATCCTATGTACCACCGCCCGCCGCGCCGCTCCGTCCGCCGAAGACGAACCGTCAAGGGAGCAAGCACCGTCAAATGCTGTGCTAACCAGCGAAGTCATTACCCCGCGTCCAGTCGAACCACCGTCGACTAGGCCAAACATCCGACCAACCGGTAGGTTCAGACTCAGTTATGAAGCTGAATTAATGAACAACGTTCGGAAATGGGGGCTGAGGTTCGACTCATCGGGGAATGCGATAGAATTTTTAGACCGGCTCGAAGAATTAACCGCCTGCTACGACATACGCCCTGACGATATTATCAAGGCCTGTGATGCTTCTTTTGCGAGGCTGGGGTATAACGCAGGGTGTTCAGGGTCTACCCAAGGAAACTTCGTAAGACTTGGGCTTCGGCGGTCCAACTTTCCAAAAATGAATACGAGGAGACGGTCGGTTCAATTTTAATTAACTCTAATCTTATTATAATGTCTATTCTCAGGATCGGTTTACAATTTAAACAAATTTTATTCTGACTTTCAAAATAAACAAAAAAAAAAAAACCAAGTTTTAACGATTTTGATTGAATAAAGTTTATTCCTGGTGCTAGTCCACGGAATGGCTGGTATCGATCTTCTCTGGGGTAGCGGTGATGTTTCCTCGAGGTACCTAGTTGTGTGCCACAGCTGTTTCCTCTGTTCGGCAACGGTGAACTCCTAACTGGCTCTGCATTAGGCAAGGCACTCTGTCGGCGGCAGCGGATTTCGTAGCAAGGGTCTGCGTTGCGTGGAAGGCAGAACAATTTATCAGCGGCGGCGGACTGCGAAGGAAGTGCCTACGTTGTATAAAACGGCAGAGCAATGTATCGGCGTTAGCGGACTTCGTAGAAAGTGCATGCGTTTACTTAGAGGCAAAACACAATGTCGGCGGCGGCGGACTTCGTAGAAAAGGTCTGCGGCTGCGTACGGTGATGCGAACTTTCCTTCACAGACGGACAATGTCTACCGAAAAGGAGAATCCACCCGCTCGGCTCACCAAACGCCGCGCCGCAACGAATAGATGCTGCTTTCACGAAGACAAACGGCAAGGAGAATTCACACGCTCGGCTCACCAAACGCCGCAGCAATGCAATTTCCTTTACAAACGGGTAACGTCTTCCGAGAAAGAGAATCCACCCGCTCGGCTCACCAAACGCCGCAACGAATAGATCTGCTCTTACGAAGACTAAACGGCAAGGAGAATTTACACGCCCGGCGCACCAAAAGCTGCAACAATGTTCCCTTTACAAACGGGCACTGTCTACCGAAAAAGAGAATCCAACCGCTCGGCTCACCAAACGCCGCAACGTATAGCTCTGCTTTTACGAAGACTAAACGGCAAGGAGGATTTACACGCTCGGTGCACCAAAAGCCGCAAGAATGTAATTTCCATAAGGAGACTATCAAAGTCAAACAAAGAAAAGAAAGAATATCTTTCACGGGGGAGGAGAAAAAGCAATGGATAAGTTCTTATTTGCTTGGCGCACCAAAAGCCACAACAATAAAAAACCTACGTAAATCTTTTTCTCAATTTTGGTGAATAAACCACCTGTATTCATTGACTTTTCCACTGAAACAAAATGTGAACTGTAAGTCAATGACAATTTTGCATATACAAAATTGGATGGGGATTACCAATATATTTCCCCATAAGGAAGTGCACACAAAGTGATAAGGCACGTAGAAGTACACAATGTTTGGCCTTGGAGTAGACATTTACTGTGTAATTTAATTGCGCGCTAGGGATATTCATATAAAAAACTACTGCATTGTTTTGGTGCGGCATTATGGAGGTGGGGTAAAAAAAGAAATTGTGAGGCTTCGTCACAGGCCTTACCAGACGCGGTACTGCTTTAGAGTGGTTCCGCATAAAAAAAGATTGCATGAAATCCTGGACTCAGTTCCGCACCGCTTTCCTAGACCATTATTTGCCAGCTAGGTACCTCTGCAAATTAGAGGAGGAAACATTGCGGAAAAAGCAAGGGCCACGCGAAAAGGCAAAGGATTTCATACAGGCCACAAAATATCTGATCTACAGACACCCGCGCATAAGCATCGAGGATAGTATCGATCGAATTTATGATAGTTTGCGATCGGAATATCACTTATACATAAAAAGACGCGATTTCGACACGCTGGACGAACTCATGAAGCTGGCCGAGGAGTATGAGTACTTACGCGGAGAAGACCGTACGCCTCGCAAAGCGCAGCTGTACGTTGCTCCTATGCCTCGACCAGGGCCGCCTCGAAACACGCTTAACCGTTTTGCTTCACACCGACCGATAACCTACAACCGAGCAGTATTGTCGCCACCCCGATCAAATTTCAACCGTCCCGACCTGCCTCAGCCGCCATCGCCTTTCGGTCAATATGACAGATATATATACATACCCATTGCTGGAATTGCAAGCAGCTAGGGCATAATAAGAGTAACTGTCGAAGGCCGTTCCGTCTCTTTTGCTCATACTGCGGAGAGGACGGACGGCTGACGAAAGACTGCAGTTGTCATCCGCATCGGGCTGCCATCATGTTCAGTCAGCAGCGTATGCGGGACCCACTACTGCAAGATTTCCCACCGGCTCAGGCGATAGCTTTAGTCGGGGCAACACCAGTACCCGTACAACCCGAGGGCACGGAAGAGAACAACGACCCAAGATGTTTCGTGACCATAAGAGTGGGCGGTCAGGCCATCAAAGCCTTACTAGCTCCGGTGTAGCTACGAAATCGTTCATCAACGCAACCATCCGCCGTTTATTACGTCGCCTTAATGCCCCAGTCCAACATCAACCCCACCGTTCGCATTTTGCCAATGGCGAAGTAGTGGTCAGCCACGAGCACTACTGTTACACTTTTCTTTTCGCGAAAATTAACTTTAGGATGAAACGATATTATTAAACTAAAAGCGTTTAGATTTTTCCGAATCCAAATAATTAATTTAATAAACGAAATTGAAAACGATTAAAAGAAATGCACAACCGGTGTGCCGCGAGGTAAACAATTGAAATGTCAAAACGCGCTGATAAAAGAAAGTGTAACACTCAGCAGGTAGGCTGCTGACACCTCGGCTAAACTCAGCTGGGTTGGGTTCGTAAATAATGAAATCATAGCGTAACGCGGATTAAGACGATCGATCGCGATTAAAAGAACCAATTAAATATTTATTAAATGACGAATTAAAATGTAATATTTCTCAGTACAGGGTGTACTAAGAAAAGTGGGCACCAGGAAATTTTGTGGTGAAATTTCCAAACCAAGAATGAAGTCTGTAATAGTTAAAATATCAATTAAAATACGCAAGTTAAATTCCCAAAGGGATTCAAAGCTATTTATTTGTATTTCTGTTGGGAAAACCTTACAAAAAGTGGGATTAAAAACCCAAATCTTTTCAACAATCAAATGATACTAGGGGTTAGGGGAACCGTTTAAAAATGTAAACAAGAGCAAGTAACCGAAGATTGAAACGTTAATTGTTCTTTCCCGAAAAGAACAATTAATAAAAACAAAAAAGGGTCGCGTGTCTCACAATTTTGAGAAGTTACGATGGCAAAAATCAACCGAAAAACACTTGCAAAAAAACTAAAACACTCTACTTATCTTTTCCTTTTCGTTTTTCCTCCCTCCTTCTATTTCCTATGACTCGTCCGTCTGACGTTTTCTTCTCCTTTCTCAATTTTACTCCTTCCACTGACTCTAAACTTTTTCTAACAATTTAAACAAAACTGATCTACGAAACTATCTTTAAACTATTTCCTACTTTCACTATTTAACTTTCTACTTTCTCTTCAAAACAATTTCAAAAGCACAAAATAAACCACTTGATAACTAGGTCAACCAAGAAGTGGTTGATCTTGTCCATTTGTCCTTTCTCGACTTTCAAATTCCCCCACATATTCATATAATCGACCAATCGTGTCTCGAGGTTTTCGGTCACGGTTCTCTAGCACATGTAGCCTTATGGCTGACAAGTACCTCCGTTGTCGAATTCCAGAGAGACCTATCACTCGCACAATTTTCCAATCACACTGAACTCAAAAAGTTGTTGGGGGTTTGTTCCCAAAACTTACCCAGCACATTAGTCGAGATCAAACCCCTCCCATAAAACATGTCGAGAAAAATGAAAGTTCCTGAAAGTTGAAAATAATACTTCTGGGCATTTTCCCAGTTACTCTACTATATAATCTACTGAGTCAGGGGAAGGATAAAATTCTCTGTGTTACAATTTTTCGAAAATTGAAGAAGCGAGGAAAAGCTACCAAAACCAAAATGAACTACTTTACCCTATTCGGTGATCTTTGCGCAGATTTGGGGATGCGGGAAAACTATTTACGTTTCATTCTAATGATTCAGTTTTACAATACTAAAAGTTAAATTTAGGGTGTTTACACATGCAGCACTACGCTGCACAGTGTGTCTCATAACGAAGTATGTCGTTCACACGTGCCATTTCTATTGTTCTCCTCTATGATATGTGTACGCATGTGTATAGTGTTGTGTATGTGATATCCTGCTTGTGTAGTGTGTGTAATGAGATGTGTGCATGATGATGAGTGTAAAGATGATAGTTGTGATGATGATAAAGGGTGAATGATGGTATAAGTGAATTGATGTAAGCATGTGTAAATGATAATAATGATGTGAATGTCGATAAATGAGAATGATGATGTTAGTGAGTGACGAAGTATAACATTCAATTTAAGTAAATGGTGTGCAAGTCTCCAGAGGCTTCTGGCTCGACACCCCAAACGCCGACATCAGTTCAGCTCATCTGCTGATTACCACATGCACCTATTTTGTCATTTGCTCAAAGCTATGTTTCAATCGCATTGCTAAGAGCAAAGAACGGAGAAATGATGGGGCGAAGAAATGATAGGGAAGGGTTTGAGGAAAAGAGAGGGATATCGAAATCAAAATAACTAAATGTAAGAAAGGTTTTTGCTGCGGGAAAATTTACCGTAGCCAGCTACCAGCTGGCCATGATTATCTAAGAACGGACCATCCACGGGACGGTGACGTATATGGAACAGCTCACCGAAGAGATGGTGATAAGGGTAGACATATTGAGGGACGCTGATTTTCGTATGAGTTTAAGCGCTACGGAAATACCATGGTCGCCAACACAAAACGCAACGAAGGAAGCCGTGACCGAGCCCCGAGAGCATCTATGTGCTTTGGGAGGTAAGCCATTGACCGGTTCACAAGAACAAGTACTACAATTGCTATTAGACGAGGAATTACCAAAGTTTGAGTGCTTGCCGAAAGTTGCGGATACCGCCGTACATCACATCAAACTGAAGACCGACAAGCCGTTTAAACAGAGGTACTACCCCAAGAACCCAGCTATGCAAAAGGTGATTGACGATGAGATCAATGAGCTACTCCAGGACGACAAAACAGAACCGTCAAAGAGTCCGTACAGCTCACCCATTGTACTTGTAAAGAAGAAAACCGGCTCTTGGAGGGTATGTGTTGATTACCGACAGTTGAACAGCATATCAATCATGGACGCATATCCTCTCCCCCAAATCGTAGCCATTTTAGATAAGTTGAAACGAGCAAATTTCATCTAAACGATTGATCTCAAACAAGGTTACTGGCAAATCCCTTTGCACCCCGAATCCCGTGCTTACACTGCGTTCACTGTACCAGGGCGCGGATTATACCAATGGAAGGTAATGCCGTGCGGGAGTTACGAATGCAACCACAACATAACACCAAACGGCATTTATGCAGGTCACCGCCCTGCAACCAACCCATCGTAATACAACCATCCACCGCACACTCCGGCACAAGTCATCCAACCTAACACTCCAACAACCATCAGCACATTCATTCCAGCAACCAGCACAGGTCATCCATCCTAAACATTAATTGTAAACTAAACACTTTTTATTGAATACCAGCACAGGTCATCCATCCTAAACATTATTTGTAAACTAGACACTTTTTATTGAATTATTTCTGTATAAATAGCATGACACTTATTATTGTGACTGGAGTCTGATTAAATAAATGCATTGAAAAGGTTAACATTTGTTTTTTTTACTAAACGTCGCGGCACCACACATAACTGGCGCAGTCGGAACGGAACAAAAATTATTTTTCGAAGGAACATCGATAAAAATATTTTGTTTAAAAGAACTAGTCGCGAAGATTCGAAGGCTAATCAAATAAAAGTGTTTCGTAGAAAAAAAAAAGTGTTAAGAAACTAATTTTTCAAAGTGCGTGGATAAAAACTTAAAAGACTTCATGGAAAACAATAAAAGTGAATAAAATAAAAAACTGGAAAGATAATCTACATCATCAAAAGGGTGAACATAAATAGAAGTGTGTGAACAAGACTGGAAGAACTCAACATCAAAAGGACGTTTTCACAACGTAGAAACTTCATGAAAATTTTCTTAAATCTCATGTAAGTCACTGTATTGAATTAAATGTCCAGAGTCCCAAAAACCAAAAATAACCCCCACCCAACAAGGAAAAATATTGTCAGCTCCAACTCCAATAACTCTACACAGAGAAAAATTTACCACATAAAATAGAACAAAAATAATCAGATTTCTCTATGGTTTTCATCCAAGCAGAAATTCTGATAAAAACAATGAAGAAAATCCTATCAAAAGCTTTCATTGTTATTCATTATCACATTAAAGTAAGAAGATATCTAGTACATATGTAAAATAATGTAGATGAGAATCTTATTATTAATATTTGAATGACTGTTTAAAGCAAAATGGAAAACATATTGAAACAATTGTTTTTGCACATGGTTTTAAATGAATTTCCTCATGTTCACAATCATGTTTCTCTATGTTTTCAGGTGATTTCCACATTATTTTAATAAAAATCCCTATCGTCCCTTGGAGGTTTTTCTTATTATTCCAATACGCTTTTTGATTGGATTTAGAAGAAATTGATATCATTTCAAACAGTTTTTCCTATTTTCCCAAAAAGTATTTCGCATTTCTTTAATTTGTTTTCTTATTGTTTTCACAAGATATTCACTTAATTTTTACTAGTTTTTCGTATTATTTAAATATGTTTTATACTTACTTTCAGCTAGATCTTCCACTTGTTTCCAGGAGGTTGTCACCTCTATTACATTAAAAAAAATTTACGTTTATTTTAATGTAAATATTTTATTTAATAAAAAAGTGTAACAAAAAAGAAAAAACAACAAAATCCATAAAAATGAACTGGAGATCCATCTAAACAATTAAATTCAAGTATTGATCAGATGAACCTGCATTTCCAAAATCAAAACTATTACCTTGATTTCGTTTGGGAAGATACATATATGATGGCGTTCGCCCAGAGACTTATATCCCTATAGGACATTTTTTTGCCGCTCCCAACAAATCTTTCTACAATGCAATGGGTCAAATCCTTCTGCAATTTACTTGAGAGGTGTCCATTTTTTTCGTAAAATGACAGAAGAAGGTTCCCTCTTGCACTAGATTTTAAAAGATTGTTGAGATCAACTGCTTCCTCTTCTTTAAACTCTTTAGTTTGTGAACTTGTTGAAGTCATTGCATCAATATCGTTTGATATTTTTTCCAACCATTCCAAGACTTCTTGTGTCGATGGTGATGATTGAGCTGGTTGGTCACACTGTAAGGGTATATTCTGAAAAAGAAAAGCGTACCCAGTTTTCTTAGAAATTGTTTTCTTAGACAGCATGTATAGCGATCAGCAAAGATCATACAAGCACACTTGGTTTATCTTTAATTGATTGCTATAAATGCTGCTTTATTGCAAATAGAAAATGTAACTAAGACAAAACACTCAATTTAGGCAAAACCCTCATCAATTGAGACAAAATCCTCATATTACACAAAACCCTCATGCTAGACAAAACCCCCAAGTTTTAAACAGATTTGATAATTTTAACTCTCAAAACAGACAGAACCAACAAAATAATAATTATTTTAAGAATGGTTCCGGACAATTCTCCAATAGGCAGAGACTACCTCCTCCTGAACCAATGGAAATCGGTACAACATATACAAACTTTAGATCCCCAACACAACATCAGGATAACAGAACTCCTACTAATTTTCTTAAACAAACAAATAATAGAGAACTTCATAACATCAACGTAGAAGACTTAGGAAATCCATACCAGAATCTAGGTGCATATTGTGATAACGAATACGAACAAAATACAAGTGACAGCTTCGAAGACACTGTAAATTTTCGGGAACTCGCCTCTGCGAACCCATCGGGTACATAGATGTCAACAAACATGGTAATATTCTACCCTATATAAACATTGCATCCCCATTCGGAAGACCACTAAAGTTCTTAATCGATACGGGTGTATCATCATCCTTTATAAACCCCGAATTCGCCGATCCTAAAAAACAATCTCCCATCGAACATACTGTTATAAAAACCATTTTTAAAGATCACATTGTCACTAAAAATATAACTTTCCCATCCTTCACAGAATTCAAAACACACGAAACCTTTAAATTCCTAGTATTCAAATTCCATGGATATTTTGATGGTCTTATTGGACTCGATATCCTTACACAACCTAAAGCCAAAATAGATCTAGAAAAACATCAACTTATTACAAGAAATTCTGTCGTACCTCTCCTTTTCAAGCCTAACTTTACATCTTCTCGATATTCTATCCCTCCACTCTAAAAAATGGTGTGTCGCCTTCCCGTCGACACCCAAAAGGGTGACATCCTCATAAAACAAACCGAGATAAGACGAAAGGTTTACATTTCGGAACTAATTTATAAAGCAAATGATTAGTACACTATTCTTGAAATTACAAATACAACAAACGAAGAACCAACCATTTTTCTTGAACAACCCATAAAAGTTTCCCAATATACAAACAAAGATTATTGTGAAGTTAATTTTACCGAAGCACATTCGCACTCTCAAGACAAAACCTCAAAAAGTACAAATATAATAGATTCACTAAAGCTTGATCATTTGAATTCAGAAGAAAAACAAAAAATAATAAAACTTTGCAGACAATTCGAAGATATTTTTTTCCAACAAGGGCAGTCACTTACATTTACTAACGCGGTTAAACATAACATACCTACAAGTGACGATATCCCGATATACACAAAATCATACAGATACCCGTTTATACACAAGATGGAAGTACATAAGCAAATTCAAGATTTGCTAAAACAAGGAATAATCCGACCAAGTCATTCACCTTGGAGCTCCCCAGTATGGGTAGTCCCAAAAGGAAAAGACATACCAACAAAAAAGTGGCGTCTCGTCATTGACTTCCGTCGTCTCAACGAAAAAACTTTAAGTGACAAGTACCCACTTCCAAATATTACGGAGATTCTAGACAAGTTAGGAAAATGCATGTATTTTTCTACCTTGGATTTAGCAAGTGGATTCCACCAGATAGAGATGAATCCAAAAGATATACCTAAAACTGCATTTTATACCATTGAAGGCGGACACTTTGAGTTCGTTAGAATGCCTTTTGGCCTAAAAAATGCCCCATCTACGTTTCAGCGTGTGATGGACCACGTACTTAATGGCCTAATTGACAAAATTTGTTTGGTGTATTTAGAGTTTTAGACGATATAGTCATCTTTTCTACTTCCCTCCAGGAACATATCGAAAACCTAAAACAAAGTATTTTCACGACTTCGAGAATTTAACTTTAAAGTCCAATTAGAAAAAACAGAATTTCTTCAAGAAACAGCGTTTCTTGGTCATATTATTGGAAGCGACGGGGTAAAACCCAACCCGGATAAAATTGTGGCAGTAAAAAATTTTCCTATCCCAAGAACCCAGAAAGAGATCAAGTCGTTTTTAGAGCTTTTAGGCTACTACCGCAAATTCATTAAAGATTTTGCGAAGATCACGAAACCTCTTACAGAATGTCTCAAAAAAGGTAAAACAATAGACCTTAACCAAAGGTATGTTATGGCTTTTGAAATGTGTAAAGATCTATTGATCAATGATCCTATACTACAATATCCCGACTTTTCTCGACACTTTGTCCTCACCACCGATGCCAGCAATTTCGCGATAGGTGCAGTTCTATCCCAAGGCACTATAGGTAGTGACAAGCCAATATGTTTTGCTAGCAGAACATTAACAGACACAGAAGTAAACTACTCGACAACGACAATAGAGAAGGAACTTTTGGCGATTGTTTGGGCGACAAAGTATTTTCGACCTTACTTGTTTGGTCATAAATTTAAAATAGTAACTGACCATAAACCACTACAGTGGATGATGAATCTCAAGGACCCAAACTCCAAGTTAGTAAGATGGCGTTTAAAACTAGAAGAGTTCGATTACGAAATCATCTACAAAAAAGGCCAACTTAACCTAAACGCCGACGATCTTAGCAGAATAAAAACAGACGGAACTAATAACAAAATAGAGATAAACGCCAAAGAAAGAAATAATCTTCATCCTGGCTCTAGCGGTTCAACAATCCACTCAGCCATTGAAAATTTAGACGACCATATATATATTTCAGAACGCCCACTAAACGAATTTAACATACAGCTTATACTAAAAAGAAACGAACACGACAGACCAATAGACTTAAAGATGTTGTTTAAAAACAAACAAAGACGAACCATTACAAAACAACACTTTAGCGAAAACGATATAGGTATATAGGTAATTTTAAAAATTTTATGCCTCCAAATAAATATTGTGCTATATACACGGAAGACGAAATATTTAAACTCGTCCAAAGTGTATACTCAAAATATTTTTCCAACAACAAAGCCTTTAAATTAATACGTTGTACAGAAATACTGAAAGACATACTCGAAGATGACAATCAGGACAAATTAATTAATGATTAACACATAAAAAATAACCACAGGGGCATAAACGAATCCAATGCACACCTCAAGCGCGAATTTTTCTTTCCGTTTATGAAAAACAAAATAACCAAAGTTATTAACAACTGTGAGCCTTGCCAAAATCAAAAATACGATAGGAAACCCCAAAAAGTAGAATATCAAATACCAGAAAACCCCGAAAAACCCTTAGATATTGTTCACATTGATATTTACAGTATCAATAATCAAAAAACTCTCACCATCATAGATAAATTCTCTAAATTCGCAGCTGCTTACACAATTCCAGCCAGAAATAGCTTAACAATAATAAAATCTCTTCTTCATTTTATAAGCCTACACGGAATCCTAGCAAAATTAATTTCAGACCAAGGAGCCGAATTTACTTCTACAGTTTTTAAAGATTTTGTTGATCAATACAATATAAATCAACACATTACATCATTACAACAGTCAAGTAGCAACTCCCCGGTTGAAAGACTTCATTCCTCATTGACAGAAATATATAGATATACATGTATATATGTGTGTTTA
Source organism: Melanostoma scalare (assembly GCA_949752695.1). Taxonomy (NCBI): domain Eukaryota; kingdom Metazoa; phylum Arthropoda; class Insecta; order Diptera; family Syrphidae; genus Melanostoma; species Melanostoma scalare. The sequence goes on along the minus strand of OX456985.1, from coordinate 99,888,610 downwards.
TGCAAAACACAGAGAAAAACACCACGACGACATACTTAACGAAACTCTTATAACATACAACAACTCAATTCATTCTGCAACTAAATTATATTTAAATTAAAAAACATAAAATACAATAACGTTCACGACTACCTCAATAAACTTAACGAATTTCAGGCAGAATTATTTCCCTCCATCAAAAACAAATCTGGAGAACAGGTAATAAAGAATATAACTAAATTAAACCAGAATAGGGAAAAACCTACAACTATTAAGTCAGGATCATTCATATATAGGAAAGAAAATAGAAGAAACAAGCTCACTCCTAGATTTAGCAAACATAGAACCAAGAATAATAGAATTGTTACAGTTCTTACAACTAACAACCAGAAACTACATAAATCTAAAATTAAAAGAAAACGTAAATTCCAGGTTAGCTGTAATAATCCTAATACAGACAACAACAGGACAGAAAATGGAAATAGGTACAAGACCTGACTAACAACCACGAACTTTTAACAATAAAACTAGGAAATGCAAGGACAATACAGACATACAAAAACTTAATACATATAGTTCAGCTTCAGAAATACGAGGAAAACATTAAAGCAATAGGTAACTCACTAGAGGTCTTCAAAACCATTGACGGCTTTAACGACTCTCTGAAAGTAATACAAATTAAGTACAAGCAACTACAAAGTAAACTCCAAACTCCAATACCCAATTTAAGACGAAAAAGAGGACTAATAAATGGCCTAGGAACAGTTGTGAAAAGTATAACAGGAAACATGGACGCGGACGATGCTTTAAATATCAATTAAAAAATTGAAGAACTAACTCAAAGACAGGAAACTTTTGAGGAACAAGAGAATCACCAATAAAGGCTTAATAAACAAATAATTGAAAGGTTCGATAATATCACAAACCATATTAACGATCAACAAAAACATATCGAAAACTACTTGCTTCATATACTCAAAAAATGCTAGGAAATAAAATCAGAACAGAAGAAAACTTAATAAGATATATTCAGTATTTAAATCAGATCAATTTCAACATAGAACTATTGAACAACCATTTAGCTAACATAGCAGAGTCCATAGTTCTTGCTAAACTAAACATTATCTCAAAACAGATCCTTAGTAATGACGAATTAACTTTTATATACCATTCTTTACGAAATCAATCAGTCGATATTAAATCAAACGAACATATCTATGAGTTGTTGGAACTTCAAGCATACTATAATCATTCAAACATAATCTTTAACATCCAAATCCCCTCCCTTAAGAAAGAAACATATTCCTTTTTCCACCTTATACCCATTCCAATAAAAAACAAGCTACTTTCCACTAAACCCTTTTGCATCCTCAACAACAATAAAATTCAATACTTTGATGAAAAATGCGAAAAAATAGAAAATGTATTCTACTGTATAGCAACCACATCCCAAGATGTCAGCATCGAGACCAGCTGCATTGCCAATCTGATCACAAACAGGCCAGCACACTGCTAGACCCTAGATGTAGAAGACGAACATCAGATTTTCCAACCAGAACCAAATTACATTTTGTTCCTGAACAGTCCTGAGACAGAGATCAAATCAACATGTGGCCCTGAAAAACAATATCTTCAAGGTACATTCCTAATCAACTCCCTGAACTGCAGTATTGAAGTCAACAAAATCACGTACGAGAATACAAACACCCTCTTCTTTGAAGAAACGCACATCTATCCAACATCATTTAACAACGTCTTCACGTCACCGACGCCGAATATTAACCTCCAGACTCTTAAAAAATATCACTTCGAAAACAAAGAGGCAATCCACTACCTTCAAAGAAGCACCCAAAAGAAAATCACCATCAATTATACCGTCCTTTCAACTATAATTATCATTGGAGTACTACTTATGATATACCATATAAAAACTACCGATCAATCAAAGACGTCATCCTACAACACCAATACTGGAGATCAGCAAACACCAACTCCTGCATTTAACATCATGTTAGACGCTTACAGCTTCTTTAACCGTAGCTCACTCCAAGAGGGGAGGAGTTACGAATGCAACCACAATATAACACCAAACGGCATTTATGCAGGTCACCGCCCTGCAACCAACCCATCGTAATACAACCATCCACCAACCATCAGCACACTCCGGCACAAGTCATCCAACCTAACACTCCAACAACCATCAGCACATTCATTCCAGCAACCAGCACAGGTCATCCATCATAAACATTAATTGTAAACTAAACACTTTTTATTGAATACCAGCACAGGTCATCCATCCTAAACATTATTTGTAAACTAGACACTTTTTATTGAATTAATTCTGAATAAATAGCATGACACTTATTGTGACTGGAGTCTGATTAAATAAACGCATTGAAAAGGTTAACATTTGTTTTTTTTACTAAACGTCGCGGCCCCACACATAACTCGCCACTCGGGCTGAACTCAGCCGCCGCCACTTTCCAGCGAATGTTAGACATCATCATCGGCCCAGATATGGACGAATATGCGTTCGCTTATCTGGACGACATCATCGTTGTTAGTGGCACATTCGAGGAACATTTAAAGCACCTGAGAGAAGTCTTCTCTAGGTTACAAGCCGCGAACTTACGCATCAGCCGTGAGAAATGCGAGTTCTGCAAGAGCCAGCTGAAATACTTGGGTCACGTGGTGAGTCATCAAGGTATTAGTACCGACCCCGATAAGATCGCGGCCGTTCAAGATTTTAACGCCCCACGAAACGTAAAGGAACTAAGGCGAGTGAAGGGAATAACATCTTGGTACCGCGCGCCGGTTCATACAGAATTTCTCCCAAGTAGCTACGCCCCTGACCAAATTGCTGAAGAAGAGCCAGGAATGGACCTGATGAGCAGAACAAGAACACGCATTTTCCGAGCTAAAGAAACGTTTAACAGAAGCACCCTTCCTGATGTGCCCCAATTTCGACTTGCCTTTTACGTTGCAAACGGACGCCAGGTAGTACGGACTGGGGGTGGTTCTGTCCCAACATACCGAAAAGCAAGAAAGGGTAATCGCATACGCCAGTCGCACACTCACCGACTTAGAAAAGAAATATTCCGTAACGGAAAAAGAGTGCGTGGCCATACTGTTCGGAATACGCAAGATGAGGCCTTACCTAGAAGGCTATCATTTCACAGTCGTCACCGATCATCATTCGCTAAAGTGGTTACACTCACTTGATAACCCTTCCGGCCGCTTGGCACGATGGGCCATAGAGTTACAGCAGTATGATTTCGACATCAAATATCGCAAAGGCGCCATGAATGTCGTTGCAGATGCTCTATCGAGAGACCCCTTGCCATATAACCCCAGCGATTTGTCAATCATCTGTAGTATTACTGACGACTGGACAGAACGGCGCGCTAGGCAAGTAGAATGCAACCCTTCCCAATACCCCGAATATAAAATAAACAATGGAAATTATGCATACCAGCGACCGAAAGAAAACAAATATTGTTTGAGAACCACGACGCCACGACAGCTGGACATCTCGGTATTGCTAAGACAGCCGATCGGATCATGAAAAACTACTACTGGCCGAAATGTATCGCGATATTGCGCGTTATGTTAAGAAATGTTCAGTATGTCTAGCCTACAAGGCGCCGCAGCAAAAGCCTAGCGGACTTATGCACACCAACATACCTAACACTCCTTTGGATACAGTATGCGTAGATTTCGTACGACCCCTTCGACGTTCCATGAAAGATCATACCATGATGTTGGTAATGGTAGACCGCTTTACTAAATGGGTGGAGGCGGTACCATTGAGGTCAGCGACCAGTCAAGCAGTAGTCAAAGCACTACGAGAGCGCATCATAACACGTTTCGGAGTTCCCCGCGTTTTACTCTCCGACAACGGGAACCAGTTTACCAGTACTATCCTTACCGATTTCCTATGCAAAATGGGAATACAACAACGTTTCACTGCCCCTTACTCTCCGCAAGAGAACCCAACAGAACGTGTCAACCGTGTGCTAAAAACAATGATAGCACAATATGTACACAACAAACCACCGCACATGGGTTGAGCATATACCTGAGTTGTCGTTTGCCATAAATACAAGTAAGCACGAGTCAACCAGTTTTACTCCAGCCTTTCTCAATTTTGGCAGAGAGATCACCGCCCCGCACCAACCGATTGTATCTACCGCCGACAACAACGAGACACCCTCAGGGAGGAAAGGGAGAATGCGAATGCTATACCAGCTGGTGGTAAATAATTTGCAGGCCACCGCACAAAAACAAGCCCGACACTATAACTTAAGGAGAAGGGCGTGGCGTCCCAGTATTGGCGAGCTAGTATATAAGAGAGTAAGAGTACTCTCCTCTGCCGTCAACCACTTCACGCAAAAATTAGCACCGTGGTATGAGGGACCGTTTGAGGTTCTCCGTTTCGATTCCCCTGTCATCGTTGTGCTAAAAGGCGAAAAAGGGAAAGGGAATCTCATTCGCTTCCATGTAAAGGATTTACGAGGTTTTGCCTCACCAGACACAAACGATATAAAAGTGGACGATCTGGCGAATGTACTGCAGTCAGTAGTGAACAGTCATCGCGACCAGATGCCAACGAATTTAACAATGGAATACACCACTGAAGAGGAAATGGACCCCGCGCAGCAATGGAAAAGGCACATCACGATGCCTCGCAAGGTGACTGCACCGTCATCTTGCTGCCGGAATTGCCCGCTACTCCAGGGAAGACATACTCCCGCACCACTTCAGCCACTGAGGGAGGAACGCGAAAACGTGTAGCACATACCCCTGGCACCGTGCCGAAGACTACAGGCCCAGTAGCTAGTACCAGCCGGTGCAGTGCAATAAGGCCCACGGCAATAAGACCCGCGGGTATTATTTCCTCTTTGTTTTGGAAGTAAGGCCCACGGGGGTTATTTCCATGATGAAATGGCAGTAACAGCCGCGGGCCTAAGTTCCTTTTTCTGCGAACTTAAATACCATTTCGTAATGGAAAGAAGTCTCACCGTTTGCACTTAAACTTATTTTCAATGTGAATAAACTTGCACAGGGACGTAACTCCACTTGACATAAGTCCATGCTCTGATTGTGGGTTATGACATACCAAAGAGGAACACACGTACATAATAAATATCTATGGAACTATGAATCATACTATGTGTTTACTGCGGTCAATTCGCGCGTATTTCTTAAGTTCAACCGCAGGCACGTATTACACTACACGTATAGGCAAATTTTGTTCGCTTTGCTTTTTACTCACGGATAGAATAACGAAGCTAAAAGCGAAGCGGAAAAAATTTTCTCAAGGGAATATGGATGTGTGGTGTAAAAATAAAAATTCGCGCGAATTTTTTTTTATTCGTGTGAATTTTTTATGTTCAACCCCAAGCCCGTACTACTTGAAGGGAAATTTCGTTAGCTTCGCTTTGCTTTTTACTCACGGATAGAATAACGAAGCTAAAAGCGAAGCGGAAAAAATTTTCTCAAGGGAATATGGATGTGTGGTGTAAAAATAAAAATTCGCGCGAATTTTTATTTTTACACCACACATCCATATTCCCTTGAGAAAATTTTTTCCGCTTCGCTTTTAGCTTCGTTATTCTATCCGTGAGTAAAAAGCAAAGCGAAGCTAACGAAATTTCCCTTCAAGTAGTACGGGCTTGGGGTTGAACATAAAAAATTCACACGAATAGAACAGGAGAATGTAGCTAAAAGCACAACAAACATTAATAAAGTAGATTTAGTTATTATGTGCGCAAAAGAAAGTGGACTGAGCTTCCATCCTATGTCCTATGTCACGAAGTGGGAGACAACGTGAGCTATGAATTCATGTCCATGGAAAGCTGAAATAAGTTTCGAAATTTTGGAGCTTTGTTTTTCGGTACCTCAAAATGTTGTTTCCTTCAATAAAAAGAATATATTCATTTAGCGCATCCACTATGTTCTTCACCCTTTCTAAGAAGGAAAACTAATTTTAAGATCCCATGTTCATCAGACTCATATAAATGCTGCTTCAAAATGGCAACAAAAGACATGAGCCTTAATTCTTTTCTTTGGTGGGTCTTATTGCCTCTTCAATGTGGAAACAAAGCCCGTGGGTGTTATTTCCATTTCCTTGGGCAATAAGACCCACGGGTCTTATTGCCGCGGGTCTTATTGCATTGCACCGTACCAGCCGGGTGAATATGAGAAGGGGCGACGTAGCCGTCATCCCCATGGAGGTGGATCCAGCCCCTAAGCATAAGCCGACCATCCGACCAGTCAAGCCTCGGAACAAAGCAACCAGCCAAATGACAACTGCCCGGCCAACCAAGGCGAATAACCCAGCCGTGACATCCGACAGGAATATGGACCGGAATAACCAGGTAATACCAGCCCAGAAAGCCCCCGTCGATAGAGGCCCCGTATTCGACCCCCCAAGTTTGGGGCGATCCAGAGTAACCCGGCCCAGCACAGTGACCACCAGACCGGGCATAGAAGGACAAATCGTAACTGCAGTATTTGAGTTGCCGCCCGACAGTCCGCGAAGCCAGCTAACCCCGGCATCGACTTGCGCCAACTCCAAGGACTAGCAACGCCCGGCTCGCGGACCAGAGCACCAACCAAAGGAGACAGTGGACCCGTTCATAGGGTTCGATATACACCGACACTCCCAATGTCACCCATCGAGGCGCCGCGCCGCCAGCTATTAGTATTCAAACGTCGGGCCGGCACAAAATTTATGTTGAGTTGTGAAACGTGGGGAGGCAGTCCTCGTCCACCACCCAACGGAACTATCAAGGAGGATCACCTTTGAGCCTTAAATTTTTTTCTCTTCCTCTTACCTTGTTTTTTTTTGCCAAGGAGGCCTTTTTATTAATGTTTTTGTTAATCCGTTATAATAAAAATTAAATATAAAAAAAAAAAGTACAAAATAAAGTAAAACATGCACCACATAAGCGAATCTTTTAAATGGAATATGACGAAGCGAGCTGAGGTACGTAGAGTTGTTACCAGGAAACCAAGGGTCAGACGAGGAGGTCCTCGTCTCCGAAGAAGGGGGGGGGTATGTAACGAGGCAAATTTTAAAACCTCGTCACATGCTTTTCATTTGCCGAACGTAAGGAACAGGGGCCGCCACCTAGCGTCAAATAGAAAGAGGAAATTTCCACCCGAGACAACAACCTAAGGAATAAGCTTGCAGCCAAGGCATTATACCCAGTGGTGAAAAATAATTATATTCTACCAGATAGTGGGAAAGCTCACATCTCCACCATAAATGGTTAATAATACAGTAGGTGGTAGCATTCGACAGCAACACCACGGCATACCCAACTCCCCATGCACAAGCAGTGTATGCTACGCCGCGCCGGCCGGTCGGTAGAGATCGATGGTGAGTTGCGTTTATCATCATAGTAATATTGTATAGGGAAACATATGAATACGGGCTGCACAAGCACAGCAGATAGGAAGATTATATGGGAGTAGGGGATAGCCCATTAGGTTATATGGGAATTGCACACGGTACCACAAAGAGCTTGGGGTATAAATAGAGCAGCTCAGCGCAAATACAGTTCACCGGCTCCAGTCAAATGGTGCGCATCTCCCTATAGGAAAAGAAATAAGCCGAAAAGTAAACAGTCTACAATCAAGAGAGAATGCCCATTAAGCCAAAGCTTACTTACTTACTTACTTAGGTGGGCATTACAGTTCGGGGTGAACCTGAGCCTCAACCAACATCCTCCTATAACGATTACGATCTCGGGCGAGCTCTCTCCAGTTTCGCACTCCAAGTCGGTTGAGGTCTTCATCCACTTGATTGCGCCACCTAAGACGAGGTCTTCCCCTTCCGCGATTTCCCTGCAATGTGCTTTCGAACACCCGACGAGCCGGAGCGTTTGGGTCCATCCGCTCTACATGGCCCAACCATCGTAGCCTCGCGATGCGTACTCTTCTGGCTATGCCCATGTCGCGGTACAGCTCATACAGCTCGTTGTTGTATCTTCTTCTCCACACATTGTCTTCGCATACGGGACCAAAGATCATTCGGAGAATTTTTCTTTCGAAACGACCAAGAGTTTCCTCATCCGCTTTCGATAAAGTCCATGCTTCCGCGCCGTACAGCAGGACTGGGATGATTAAGGTCTTATACATGGTCACCTTGGTTTTTCTCGAGAGGGTTTTGTTTCTCAATTGCCTTCTTAACCCAAAGAAGCAACGGTTGGCAAGAGTTATTCTCCGTATGATCTCCGCACTGATGTTGTTGTCCGTGTCTACAGCGGATCCTAGGTAGACGAAGTCCTGTACTACCTCGAAGTTATGTCTGTCTATTGTGTGACGTTTTGTCCAATTCGCCGATGTTCTGTGTCCTTGTTTGATGACAGCATATACTTCGTTTTGCCCTCATTAACCATCAAACCCATTTTTGCCGCTTCTGTTTCAATACTCGCAAAAGCACCTATGACATCACGCTTTTTTCTTCCCATTACGTCAATATCGTCTGCATAGGCGAGTAATTGTACAGACTTTTGAAAGATTGTTCCTCTGGTGTTGACGTTTGAGTTTCTTACAATCTGTTCAAGTATGATGTTGAAGAAATCGCATGACAGTTTGTCGCCTTGCCTAAAGCCTTTTTCGACGTCAAAGGTCTCGGTGAGTTCTTTTCCGACCTTGACGGAGCAGCGTGAATTCTCCAAAGTCATCCTGCATAGTCGTACGAGCTTTGCAGGGATGCCGAAACTAGACATGGCTCTGTACAGCTCGTCTCTGTAAATACAGTCATACGCGGCCTTGAAATCGATAAAGAGGTGGTGAATATCGATATTATGTTCTCGGGTTTTTTCCAAGATCTGCCGTAATGTGAAAATTTGGTCTATCGTGGACTTCTCTGGTCTAAAACCACATTGATAAGGACCTATCAAGTTGTTGACGTGGGGTTTCAGACGTTCACATATTACAGCAGACAAGATCTTATAAGCGACGTTAAGGAGGCTTATCCCTCTATAATTGGCGCAATTGTGAGGGTCTCCTTTCTTTGGGATCGGGCATACGATACTGAGGTTCCATTCATCGGGCATGCTTTCTTCCGACCATATCATGCAGATCAGCTGGTGCATGCTCCTTTCCAACTGATCTCCAGCTGCCTTGAAAAGTTCGGCATCAAGGCCATCTGCACCTGCAGTCTTATTTGATTTAAGTTTGCATATAGCAAGCTTAACTTCTTCTAGGTCGGGAGGACGGCATTCTTGATCATCTTCCAAGCTGAATGGGGCAATCTGCCTGACAGCGGAATTTGTGTCCTCATCGCCGTTAAGCAGTCTGCAGAAATGATCTTTCCAGATCCTCAGTAGCGACTGTGACTCTATAACTATGTTTCCCTGCTGGTCTTTACTGGCTGGAGTTCGGGGCTTGCCACCCTGGCAGGATCTTTTTACCTTTTCGTAAAACTTCCGAATCTCGTTCCTGTCATGGCACCTCTCAATTTCCTCAAGCGAGCTCTTCTCATGCTGCTTCTTTTTCTTTTTGAGAAGTCGGTGTTCTTCCCTTCTTTTCTCCTTGTAGATCTCGTTATACTGATCGTAAGCAGCCCTTGTTCGTTGTTGCATTAGCATTTGACGTGCTTTTTGTTTGGCTGTATTTGCCTGCCTGCATTCTTCATCAAACCATGGGTTTCGTTTTGGTGGCCGAGTGAAACCCAGAACCTCAGAAGCAGCGGTTCTGATGGCTTCTTGGCATTGCTGCCACTAGTCAACTAGTCAATGCTTAATGCTGGCGGCATGGGATTCAAGGATAATTGAAGGGACACTCGATTGGAAAAGGCATTGGCAATCTCTTGCGATTGTAGCTTTCCGACGTCATATCTCTTCACAGCGCTAGTTCGTGCAGGTCGTGAACAAGATATCCTCATTCGTACCTTGGCTACAACAAGGTAGTGGTCCGAGTCAAAGTTGGCCCTTCGGAAAGTTCGGACATCTAGAACAGTGGAAGAGTGCCTTGCGTCGATCGCAACATGGTCAATTTGGTTGACGGTTAATTGATCTGGGGATCGCCATGTACCTTTATGAATTTTGAGATGCGGGAAGCGCGTACTACTTACAACAAGATTCAGCCCCGCAGCAAAATCGATTAGCCTCAGTCCGTTTTCGGAGGTTTTGTCATGGAGGCAGCATAGCCTCCGATACCGATTGTGTTTCCAAAGATGTCCTCCTTCCCTAGCTTTGCGTTAAAATCGCCAAGAACGATTTTCACGTCGTGTCTAGGGCACTGCTCATACGTTTCTTCGAGGAGCTCGTAGAAACAGTCTTTGGAATCGTCGTCTTTCTCTTCTGTGGGGGCGTGGGCGCATATAAGGCTAAAGTTGGCGAATTTAGCCCTGATGCGGATGGTCATTATACGCTCATTGACTGGATTTTGGCTGATCATCTTATCCCTGCGTCTTCCTCTAACGACAAATCCGCACCCAAATAAGCGCTGTTTCTTTTGTCTGTAGCAGTCGCCATAGTAGATGTCACAGTTTTTCATCTTCTTTGTGCCCGGTCCACTCCATCGCACTTCTTGGATGGCGGTTATGTCTGCTTTGCAGCAGTCCAGGGCGTCCGCAAATTCTCCAGCTGCACCTAGTCCGTTAAGAGACCTTACGTTCCACGTGCAGATCCGGAGGTCATTGTCCTTTTTTCGTTTGCTTGGGTCGTCAACTTTGAAATCATTATCGTTATCCGAGGCTATTAGTTGTTTCGGAACTGTCCTTTTTTAACGTGGTTGGGTAGTTAACCCTACGCACAACCCCCAACCTGGAGGGCCAGGTCCTTTTGGATCCCTTCGGACACAAAGGGCTGGAATATCCAGTGTCAGTACCCTGCTGCAGGGGTGTGAGTGCTGCCGTTGGCTCACCAGGAGCTCATCCGCCACCATCTCTACTTCAATACCCTGTCCTAGTATTGAAAGACCCCGAAAGACCTTTAAACCAAATATGTTGGAGTAGCTCCTTCAGGGGTTTCTGCTTTTATGGCTGCTGAAGTCCACCGTTGATTCTGTCCTTCGAATTCATCCGCTGGAACATTTACACGAAAGCTCTCGTAGACCACTGAGATTCGTGCAGTCAGTCATAGTTCGCAGAGCAATTATAGTGTTGACCAGGGTTGCGAGTTTATGAATTAAAAAATCTATAAGCTATAAGCTAGTAGTTAGCTTCAGAATTGGAAAATATTTAATTCACAAGCTACTTTGTGAATTATGAATTAAGAAATATTCAATTCATAAGCTAGTTACTGAATTATGAATTGGATAATATTCAATTCATAAGCTAGTTTGCGAATTATGAATTGAGAAATATTGAATTCACAAGCTACTTTGTGAATTATGAATTAAGAACTATTCAATTCATAAGCTAGTTACTGTTTTTTAAAGTGGATAATATTCAATTCATAAGCTAGTTTGTGAATTATGAATTGAGAAATATTCAATTCATAAGCTAGTTACTGAATTATGAATTGGAAAACATTCAATTCACAAGCTAGCTTATGAATTGAAAAACATTCAATTCACAAGCTAGCTTATGAATTGAAAAACATTCAATTCACAAGCTAGCTTATGAATTGGAAAACATTCAATTCACAAGCTAGCTTATGACTTATCCACATTATGAATTGAAAAACATTCAATTCACAAGCTAGCTTATGACTTATCCACATTATGAATTGATAATCTCCTATTTTCCTAAATGCTCGCACTGTGTTTAATAACATTATAAGGGTAGTCATAACCCCTTGATGTGCGCGTTAATTATAAAAAAAAAAAAAAAAAAAAAAAAAAAAATAAACATTCAATTCACAAGCTAGCTTATGAGTTGGAAAACATTCAATTCACAAGCTAGCTTATGACTTATCCACATTATGAATTGAAAAACATTCAATTCACAAGCTACTTTATGACTTATCCACATTATGAATTGGAAAACATTCAATTCACAAGCTAGCTTATGAGTTGGAAAACATTCAATTCACAAGCTAGCTTATGACTTATCCACATTATGAATTGAAAAACATTCAATTCACAAGCTACTTTATGACTTATCCACATTATGAATTGGAAAACATTCAATTCACAAGCTAGCTTATGAGTTGGAAAACATTCAATTCACAAGCTAGCTTATAAGTTTGTTATGAATTGGAATATATTCAAGCTAATTACACATTCGAAAATTATGGTTCTCACAGTTTATACCTACAGTCATTATTAGGTATAGAATTCAATTGATTCGGCATGTTTATTCTGACAACAATAAACATCAAAGTAAGTGGTCAGATGAAATTAATTGAAGCCAAAAAATAATTTTTCTCAATCGACAACGAGTTGGAAAAAAATTGCAAAACGATTATCAGAAAGATCAATAACTGATGTACATGCAGTGACCACTGTCCATTTTTCAGGGAAGTGTATAGTTGACAAAGGCGCCGAGATAAAGAAGCAGCAGAGGGATCGTTTTTTTTTTCATTCTAGCTAGCATTGCAGTGTCTTGTTCGAATAAGTTGAATGTGTTTAAACGTTACCTTCAGCTATGGAGAAGAAGCTAATCGCAAATTATTCATAAGAGGTAGGTACTTTCGTCAAGCTCAATTGCTCTGAGCTGAACCTGTGGGAAACAAGCAGCCCTCAGTGTCGGCCGCCTCTGGTCCGTAAAAAGGCAGAGACTAGTTTCAAGAAAGGTAAGTACCGTTGCCTCCAATGCCGACGCAGCTTCTATGAATGCATACAAGTCATCATTTGGTCACTCAAAGTTTGGGCGAACAACATGAAGTAGTCTAATACCTTTCTCGGAGTCATACAAATGCACTCAAAAAATTTCGGCTCAATCTGGTGAATGGTTCAAAAGTTATGGGCGAACATACAGACAGACACACAAACTGAACAATTATATATATGCATATATTATAAATTCATAAGCTAGCTTATGAATTAAATTGAACATTTTCCAATTCTCTGTTGAGATAACTCATAACTCATAAGGCGACTTATAAATTGAATGTGTTTTAATTCATAAGCTAGCTTGTGAAGGGAATGTTTTTCAATTCATAATGTGGATAAGTCATAAGCTAGCTTGTGAATTGAATGTTTTTCAATTCATAATGTGGATAAGTCATAAGCTAGCTTGTGAATTGAATGTTTTCCAATTCATAAGCTAGCTTGTGAATTGAATGTTTTTCAATTCATAATGTGGATAAGTTATAAGCTAGCTTGTGAATTGAATGTTTTCCAATTCATAATGTGGATAAGTCATAAGCTAGCTTGTGAATTGAATGTTTTTCAATTCATAAGCTAGCTTGTGAATTGAATGTTTTTCAATTCATAATGTGGATAAGTCATAAGCTAGCTTGTGAATTGAATGTTTTTCAATTCATAAGCTAGCTTGTGAATTGAATGTTTTTCAATTCATAAGCTAGCTTGTGAATTGAATGTTTTCCAATTCATAAGCTAGCTTATGAATTGAATATTTCTCAATTCATAATTCACAAACTAGCTTATGAATTGAATGTTATCCAATTCATAATTCAGTAACTAGCTTATGAATTGAATATTTCTCAATTCATAATTCACAAACTAGCTTATGAATTGAATGTTATCCAATTCATAATTCAGTAACTAGCTTATGAATTGAATATTTCTCAATTCATAATTCACAAACTAGCTTATGAATTGAATGTTATCCAATTCATAATTCAGTAACTAGCTTATGAATTGAATATTTCTCAATTCATAATTCACAAACTAGCTTATGAATTGAATGTTATCCAATTCATAATTCAGTAACTAGCTTATGAATTGAATATTTCTCAATTCATAATTCACAAACTAGCTTATGAATTGAATATTTTCCAATTCATAATTCGCAAATTAGCTTGTGAATTAAATTCACACTTAAGCTATAAATTAGCTTAAGCTTTTGCAACCCTGGTGTTGACCGATCACAATTCTTTTGTTCCGGATTCCCTTGTCAACACTCGCACTTACTAGTTTAGCAGGTCAGCTCTGGACGGAGCATCCCAGGTCCCAGTGGATACCGCTTGGAGGTATAGTAAGCACAATTGACGTGTACTATAAGTTACAGCATCTGGGCGCCGCCAAGTTGACACCAGTCAGAGCCTACCCGAATAGTACAACGCCCATCCACCAAAGCCAAAGCACGAAGCCAAAGCACGAAGGTATAAAAAAGTAAAAAAAAAAACACGTAGTAAGTTTATTTTAAGCAAAACTATATTGCTTACGTATTGTGCCACCAGGGGCAGCGACTAATACCTGCCGATCCCCCAGAGCTATTTGCCTGTGATCACCCTACCGAGGTCTTAGGGTGTAAGGAGGACCTATGTACTGTGGGTCGTCTACCTCACCCACTTAGCTATGGGGGATATTGGATGGCTTCCCCAAGCCGAATATGGTTGATGGCTAGGAAGCCTATCTGTTCCAAGTAAAAACGAGGCTGAAGAGCCAAAGTGTTCTGTTCTACTTCCAAACTGAAAGTGAGTTTATTCAACTGAACTTAAGCTAGTTATTCAAAATAATCAGCTTACACACTAACATCTTAAAGCAATATCAAATATACATACATATTATAACTTAAACATAGAAATATTTTGTATTCCGAATTCTGTGGGAAATTAACGAACAACGGAACCAGGCAGCATACTAGCTATGTCTATGTCAAATTAATAGTCGATACCAATATGCATAGCCCTTCTAATACAATGCACAAATGTATCCAAATACATCCAGCCATATGCACTACATAGTAAGCAGTGCATTGAACCTTAGTGAGTAGGTAGATACACTTGACCAAAGTAATCTGAAGCGTCGCATCCCGTCATCGTTAGTGGCATTGAAATTATTACTTAATAATTTAGTGCATGAGGTTGACACTCATGACCATGAATGAAATACGAGGGCACTATTTAAAATGGGAAATTAATGGATTAAAGTCAATGACCGGAATTAAATGTATAATGAAGTGGTCGCTAGTGTGATCCCTTCACAAGGGCGCTCGTGTTTCACTATCGTGAAACACGACTATCACTATCTATTTGATTTGCTGTAAGCTTTTTATTTGATTTTCAATTTAATCCAATTTTAATTTATTATTATTTTTTTTTTTTGCTTTTTATCTTTTCTTTTTGTTTGCATTCTTTGTTTCTAAATACTTTTTCTTGTTCTTTTCATCTATACTTCCGTCTATTTCCATATTGCCCTTTTCTGTTTGTGTTTGAATTTGTATTTTCAATTCAATTTCGCTGTCAAATATACGAAACAGTATGTATGAAAATTAGACGGCCACTCTTGTTAAAATTATTTCTAATCGTTGTGATGGTTTAAGAGTTTGTTATTTAAATGCACGTATTCTTAATGTTTGCAAGCTAGATTATCTAAAATATTTGTTTTCTCTTTCTTCTATTGATGTGATCTGTGTTAGTGAAACTTGGTTTAAGCCTGATGTATGTGATGCGGCGTATGATATACCTAACTTCAAGATATTTAGAAATGATAGAGTTACTGACACCTTTGGTGGAGGTGTTGCTATCTATTGTAGGTCAATTATTGAAGCTAAATTAGCTATAAAATCCAGTGGAGAGGGCATTGAATTCTTAATTATAGAAGCCAGTATATAGAAGCCCAGTATATAATCACAAAAGAAATTGTTCGTCTGATCCTTTCTTTTCTGTGCTAAGTGATTTTGCTCCCATTTATGAACACATTATTGTTTGCGGTGATTTCAATGCTGACATTCTCAAAAAAGATTCGTTGTCCTTCCAGATGAGTTATTTGGTGTCATCAGTTGGCATGAGTGTAGTGAATAGGACTTATCCAACACGTTTTGCCCCTAACTGCTCTCCCAGTCTTCTTGATCTAATAATTGTGTCAAATAGCTTGTCCGTAAATTTGTTTGATCAGATATCACTTGATATATCTGATCATGATCTTCTCTTTTCTACTTACAACATCCAATTAATGCGGTCTAGCAGCAATGAAACATTTTCATACAAAGATTTTAGATCAATCGATATTAATGATCTCCAAAGTGCTGTAAATATGGCTCCCTGGTTAGATTGTCGCCTTCAATCAAATGCGACAAAGTCAATTCGCTGCAGAATATTTTGCTTCAACTTTATAATTAGTGTGTTCCCACCAAAACTGTAAGAATAATTAATAATCGATGAACCTGGTTCACGTCGGCGGTGTTGATTTCTATCAAAAGTAGAAATAAACTGCATAGCAGATGGAAACGTAGTCCAACAGCTTCTAATTGGAGAGCTTTTGTACTGGCTCGGAACCCGACTACCACTTCTATCCGAGCATCCAAATCAAACTATTATGCTTCCAAGCTAAATATTTCCCTACCCCCTAGAAAATTATGGAGTAACTTAAGCAAAATTGGTATTTGCAAAGAAAAAAACTCTCAGTGTACTCTTGACCCGGATGAAGTAAATGATTTTTTCCTTGGTGACTCGCTTTCTGTTGGTGCATTTGAAATGAATACTTCCTCAATTCTCTCGAGTTCGGTGCCCAGTTTTGGAGACTTTGCAGTGGTTAATGAAGATGAAGTTATGAAGTGTGTAATGGAAGTTAAATCGGATGCAATTGGTGAAGATGGTATACCTATGCGTTTTGTAAAGCTTGTACTGCCTCTCATTATAAACCATCTCACTCATGTTTTAAACTGGTGTATCATTACTGCTACTTTTCCTCTTTCTTGGAAAGTTGCGAAAGTGCTACCTATAGCCAAAAAACGGGTTTCTGCTGTTGTATCTCCTCCTATACCTTCCAGAGGAAGTCGTCGTGCGTTGAACTCAGCACACTTCAATTGTGTTGTACTCTTTGATTGCCAATTCGATATCATATTACGGATGTTGTTTTGGGTCAATCAAAGTGCAATCATACAATAGTTGAATTGTGCTGACTCTTTTAACGTGCCGACGATTACCCACTGCGAATGTTTGGGCTTGCGGTCACCTAAATGACACGACAGGGAGAGTCTTTGGAAAACATTCAATGAAGTCGGTTGTTTCGCATTCTTTACACGGAAAACACTTTAACATTGGCGCAGCCGGTCCGCGAATCTCGTTTCTTTTATGTAAACTCGCGAATCTAAATTCAGAATAAAAAAAA
The DNA here is from genome assembly GCA_949752695.1 of Melanostoma scalare. NCBI lineage: Eukaryota > Metazoa > Arthropoda > Insecta > Diptera > Syrphidae > Melanostoma > Melanostoma scalare. The sequence goes on along the minus strand of OX456985.1, from coordinate 99,871,486 downwards.
TAAAAATTTATTAACCAAAGTGTGAAATCTAAATGTTTTAAAAAGAATCGCGTCGAATGTTGGGTTGTGTAGTGTTGTTGTGACATTGAAAAATAAAAAAAATAATAACAAAGAGCAAAAAGTATATCTGAAAAAAAAAAAAAAACCATCGCTGTGACAATTAAAAGTAGATACAAAGGGAGAAATACAGGTGAGTATACTTTAATGTATGTACCTATATTTTATTTTTTAGATCGTAAGTGACAAAGTTGTGTACCTATAAATTTTATTTATTTTTTTTTTTCTCGGTTTAGTTTTTCAAGTCAAGTTTCGTTTCTTTCATTTGTTTTTCGTAGTAACTTTAGTTGAGGTGGTCGTTTGATTTTATTTGATTTTAAAAAGAAAAAAAATTAGATCTGTTGGTTGGCGTTAGTTAATGGCCCGCACCCAAATTGAAGCCCAACTTAACGATCTAATAGAGGAGTTAGAGTATTTTAAAAAAGAAAAGAAAGAAAATCAACGACAATTAAAGTCGGTGAATGAATTTCTTTTCACAGAATTAAGGGAAGTTTTGAATACTGAGGTTTACAAACTGGTAAGTTTTCAGCTAACGTCTCAGTGGGGTAAATTAACTAGAGTAGAATCGACTGACGAAATCGTTAACGAATACGTCAAAGCCGTTCACGCTCTAGTAGAAAACCACGCTAAAGAGGCAGAAGACCTTAGAAAACAGCTTAAAAAGAGCGAGTTTAAGCGTAAGGAAGCTGAAAAACAACTTCTGAAAACAACAGAAGAAGCTGACCAGGAAATAGACCAGCTCACTATTGAGTTAAACAAAAGTTTAACAACTCAAAGGGAGCTAAGGGAAAAAGGTAAATCATCACCATATCCTGACAGTTCAAAATACCTTATTCCGTTGCTCACTCCTCAACATACTTCTACACCAAAATCGTCTCTGGAAAGAAACCTGGTCAACACAGGAGTTCAAACCACAGTTGTAGAAGTATTTAAATCAAATAAAATCACTCAGGTAGAAATAGAAGAAAATTGCGAAATGCCACTTGAGAGTATAAGCAAGGTAGTTTCAAGGTTAGTCCCCATATTCAACAAGGAGAGAAATCATGAACTTTCACGAAGAGTTCATGAATTCTTAAACGCATGCGATCTGGCTTTGAAAATGGTAAAGCCAGAAGAAGAGGGGATCTTAGTGTCTCTAATCTCAACCCGATTGCAAGGCGATGCGTTTGAGTTAATTCGTTTAAACAATGTGAACACAATAGGGGGTTTGGCAAAACTGTTTAAAGACAGTTATTTAGTGCCAAAAACTCTGGACAATGTGATGAACGAATTAAAACAATGCCATCAATTGTTAGGCGAAGATGTAAAAGCGTTCGCTAGACGTCTAGCGAAACTGAAAGCTACATCTGTTGAGATTATTGACTCAAGATATTCCGCAACTGAGTCAGTAGGCCTCAAAAAAGAAGTTGAAAACACGGTGTTGACAACTTTTAAAAAAGGGCTAGTCGATCCAGCTCTTCGACAGTTTATGCTGGGGAGCAAAAGCAAAGATCTCAACGAAATCTCTGAGGAAGCCTTGAAAACTTCCTTGCTACTACAGCCAAAATCGATGGGCTATATGGGAGTTGGAACAACACCAAACTTACCTTTTGATCGTATTTGCTCAATGTACCAAATTCCCGGTACTTTCCAACAAAATTACAATAGCCTGACTCAAGCATATCCATCTATGCCTTCCATGCCTCACCTTTTTAACAATTATACTACACTACCTCACAATTTACCTCAAGTGACACAAGACTACACATCTAAACCCGCACAACATTCTTCACACTCCCACTCCCCACTCCAGCAATAGACAGTCAACAAGGTCTGCAAATCCCATTAAAACCTGTGGATTCTGTGGTAAGCAAAATCACAGCTATGTTGATTGTAATATTCGTAAAAGAACGCCATACTGCGACACTTGCGAGGACTATGGGCATGCTCAAAACAGTTGTCCCCGCTCACAAAAACGAGCTACTCAGACAATAAGTCAAAGGCCTAGAGTCAAATGCAAGTGGTGTTCTAGGGTGGGTCATGTGGAGGACGATTGTTTCTCTAAGAGAAATTACCTCAAAGACCAATCGGGAAACGCCCTGGGGGCCAATTTGAATCACTAAATTGTGCCCCAGAGAATTCGCTCTCCACAAAATCAACAACGAAAAATAAAAAAAAGCAATGTAGACGAAGTAAAGCCATTAGCGCCTGTATTAAACGATCGACAAAAAGAAAAAAGAACACAAAACATTGACTCGGAGGAGTTAAATTTCTTTACTTTTGAGTCGATTCGTAAAACGAAGCAGAAATCAAGGCCACTAGTTTCTGGGACAAAAATAAACCTAGGTCAGTTTGGTTTCTTATTTCTGATTTTCAATCGTCGTTTCGTTTGGAGTAAGTGCTATTCAAAGGTGAAATTCGTCTATAACTTTTTGAATGATTATTTTAAGTGTTTTGTTTTGAAGTGTTTCAACCAGTATGCTTTGCCGAAAAGTAAGAAAAAAATATTATATGCATTTAGGAATCTTCGTAAGCATGACGTGTTCGTCGAGCTGCCTATGTCAATGGCCAAGTCCGAAAAGGTACTTCTTCTGGTCGACACAGGAGCAGACTCGAGCTTACTAAAAAGAAGCTCATTAAAAAATGCTACCAATATAAATATAAATGAAACAAAGCAACTGGGTGGTGTTTTCGGTGGAGTAGGTATGACATTGGGTACAATTAAAACCAATTTACTTTTTCCAAGAAAATTTTTTACTAAGTGGAATGTTGTAGATGGACTAGAAGATATACCTGCTGATGGTATACTGGGTCGTGATATCCCTTGGAATCACTCAATCATCGACGCAGTTTCCAAAAGAATAAAATTTTTGGATGAAAAAAAAGAATTTTTAATTGATCTACCTCTAAAATGCCTGCCAACAAATCCTCCTCCTATTTCTTTACTAAACGTTGTGAAGTGTAGGATTGGAGCTCGTACGCAAACTATTGTTAAAATAAAAATTCCGAATTCCAAGTCAAATGAATTCCTGATACATTCACAGGAAATTGATGATGGAATTTATCTAGGAAACACAATAGTTAAGGCACACGACAACTACGTCCATGTCCCTGTTTTGAACAGTACAAGAGAGGACTATTTCATGGATACAAGCTTCATACCTACACACTCAAATCTTAAAAATTATACAATAGTAAAAAATAATCCGGGATCGAAAATATATGCGAATTTTAAACAAATCCACATTAGTGAACGGGTCAGTACTCTGATTAGTGCCTTAAGGTTAGATGAAAACCTGAATAGGGAAGAGAAGGAGTCAGTAGAAAAGCTATGCTCCAAATATAATGACGTTTTCTTACTGAAGGGTGATAACTTAAGCTTCACACCTGTCTTAGCACACAGTATACCCACTAAATCTGACCAAGGACCGATTAACACTAAACAATATCGAACTCCGGAGATTCATAAGAAAGAAATTGAAAGTCAAGTACAAGAGATGCTTGATCTAAACATAATTTCGGAAAGTAAATCTCCATGGAATTCACCATTGCTTATTGTACCTAAGAAATCCATTGAAGGTCAGAAAATGTGGAGGGTCGTTGTGGATTTCAGAAAACTAAACGAAATAACGATAAAAGATGCTTTTCCCTTACCAAGAATCGAAGAAATTCTTGACCAATTGGGACACTGCCAATTTTTTACCACATTGGATTTGGCAAGTGGCTACCACCAGGTAATGATCGATCCGGCTGACAAGGCGAAAACTGCGTTTAGCAATAGCAAAGGGCATTACGAATTCAATAGAATGCCGTTTGGGCTAACCGGTGCCCCAGCAACCTTCCAAAGGATCATGAATCACATCCTGACTGGTTTGCATGGCATTGATTGTTTTGTTTATTTGGATGATATTGTCGTGTATGGCAAAAATCTTGAACAACACAACGAAAAGCTTGCAAAGGTTTTGGATAAGATAAGGCAACACAACCTGAAGTTAAATATTGAAAAATGTAATTTTCTTCGCCGTGAAGTAACCTATTTAGGGCACGAGTGCTCTGAAAACGGAGCTACTCCAGACCCATCAAAAATTCAATGTGTCTCCAATTTCCCCATCCCAAAGACAGTAAAGCAGGTACAATCATTTTTGGGGCTTGCGAACTACTATAGAAAGTTCATACCCAATTTCTCTCAAATAGCCGCTCCAATCACGAAGCTATTGAGAAAAGGGGAGGTGTTCCAATGGTCCCCAGATTGCGAAAAATCATTTAGATTTCTTAAAAAAGCTATTTCCTCACCACCTATACTGATATATCCAGATTTTTCGTTGCCGTTTATCTTGACAACCGATGCGAGTAACGAAGCTTTGGGAGCCGTGTTGTCTCAGGGCAAAGTTGGTGAAGATAAACCTATAGCTTTTGCTAGTCGATCTTTGAATAAGGCCAAAAAAAAATTACTCAACCATAGAAAAAGAATTGCTTGCCATAGTTTGGGCCTGTAAGCATTTCCGAACATACCTCCTTGGTCGTAATTTTACTATCTATACGGATCATCGCCCTTTGATTGGTGTTTTTAACGTTAAGGACCCAACAACAAGACTAGTTAGGTTCCATCATAAGCTGTCGGAATACGATTATAAGATAATGTATAAGGCAGGCAAAACAAACTGTAATGCGGATGCACTCAGTAGGATCCCAATAGATACACATTCAATACAAGCTGTACAAACTAGAAGCAAGGCAAAAATAATTGAGAACAAAAAACCCCCAAAAGGTAATAACGAACTCAATGACAAAATAGTCACTGCTCCAAACAAAAGGTTTGTCACGTTAACGGATCCTGCTGATATTTTAACAGTTCTTCGTGATTTCCATGATTCCCCACTTGGTGGACATCAGGGAACATCAAAGACGTTTGCGCGCATTCGCTGTCAGTTTCGATGGAAGAACATGCACAAAGACATCACAAGTTATATAAGGAATTGTGAAAAATGCCAAAAAAATAAGTCAGGGAAAATGACTAGAATGGCAATGTTATTGACAGATACCCCATGTTTTCCTTTCGAAAAGGTTTACATGGACATGGTCGGTGTTCTTCCACTGACGTATTCCGGTAATAGATACATTTTAACATTCCAGGACGACTTGACGAAGTATATGACCTGTGTGGCCATCCCTGATGCTGAAGCATGCACTGTAGCAAGAGCTTTTTACGAAGAGATTGTAACAAGGTTCTGTATACCCAAAGTTCTAGTCACAGATAGCGGAACAAATTTAACTTCGAAGCTTTTTTCCGAAACTTGTAAGCTTCTGGGAGTTAAAAAGATCCACACTACCGCCTATCATCCACAGGCCAACGGTTCACTTGAACGCAGTCACAGACCCTTAGCGGAATATCTAAGGAGTTTTGTTGACAATGATGATCAGTGTTGGGACCAGTGGCTGAGACAGGCAATGCATGTCCACAATAACACGGTGCATACCGCCACTAAACTGACACCAACTAAGAGCTTGTATGGTTTCGAGTTCGAGATGCCGACAAATTTAAAGAGTAAACCTAAACCTCTGTATAATGATGAAGACTATCCGAAACTTCTTCAACATCAACTGCAGAAAACTCATGAACTTGCAAGAAAGAGTCTCGAACTGGCCAAGCAAAAATCGAAACAACAATACGACCGTCAAACCAACCCTGTTTCGTTTGCAGTTGGAACAAAAGTCATGCTTAAAAATCCAACTAGGAAAAATAAGTTCTCCCCTATTTGGTTGGGTCCCTACGAGGTGGTGTCTGTAAATGATATTGTAAATACCAATATTCAAGTAGGTACGAAAATCAAAAGGGTACACAACAACCAACTTAAGGCTTATTGTAATGATTAAATTTGATTTTCTTTTTTCTCTTTCTAGATTGTGGACTGACTGGTAAAAATAATTATTTTAATTTTTTTTTTTTATTCAAATATAAATTATCTTTTTACATTAAATTTATAAAACAAAAGTTATATTATATATAGACAAAAAGTTAGACTATTCCTGTTATACAAAAAAAAGAGTGATAGAAGAAAAATGTATTCAATACTTAATATTAAACAAACACTTTTAAATGTTGTCTTAATGTATAAACTAATCTTTCTCGTGGCAAACATACCGAACGTCTCAACATCCCACACAACAACGACATCAGCTCCTTATCAAATAGAAAGCATTACTTTAACTCCGGCACTATTTGAAGGCATTGGGAATGCTGTCTTTTTTAATAACAAATGGACCATATTCACGAAAATAAAACCCATGGATTTTTCTGAAGTTCTCGATTTTGTAAACAAGTGTGACGCTAAGATCAAACAGCTGTGCGTTCCTCTACAATCAAAATTCCAAATAAATTGCAACATGAGAACGAACGAGTTGGAAGCTATCATTTACAACCTTCGGCAAAACAACATGCGACTAAAGCATATGGTCTCTCACCGAAGAAATAAGAGAGCTATAGAAACAATTGGACAAAGAGGATTCTGATAAGATTTATGACCATCTTGACAACTTGGATACGAACGAAAAGGAAACGCTCAACTTAATTACGAAGCAGATAACGGTGGCAAATTCCAATTTTGATAGGCTCAGTAAACCTATTAAAACATTAGCAGAAGAGGTGGAAAAAATTGGAAATGGTTTCGAAAACTTCACCACGGATATGGAGAATTTCGCGACGGCTGCAATCAAAGATTTAGCTGCGACGAAATTGAAAGTGGAGATTAACGAAATGATCTCATTAGTTACTTCTAAACTACTTGAAGTCCAAAGTCGCCAAACAACTGAGCTATCAATTTTTAACGATTTGTACCAAAATAAGCTTCATCCCTTTATTTTGGACGCAAACAATATATCATCAGTGCTGAAGAATTCAAAGTATGAAAGAATGGTTCTTAATCAAGCCGCGTTGTTCCAAGTTGTTCGGCTGTTGACCTATCCACAAAGAGACTCAATCGTTTTAAAGATTACTGTTCCGCTACCTGAAGCCACCATGTTTTCCTTGTTCAAGGTATACCCAGTGCGAACAAAACTCGATAACCATTGGGACTTGGTTTTGGACGTTAAGACTCAATACATCGCAGAAGCAGACGATCATACCTTATTTGTCACCATGTCGCGTACAGAGCTGATGCAATGTTCCGAGGTCCCGTTCAATTCGTCAATAACGATAAAGGTATGTCAACACCAAAAACCTATACATACCAGTGGAAGCTCCGAGTGCCTAGTAGAGCTGTTGCAACATTCTGCTACCTCAAAAACGAACTGCAACTACGTCGCTGCACCAACTACAAAGGGGGTAATCACGAAGATGTCAACGAAGAACCAATGGTTTTTCAATGTAAGAGAATCGATTGCTCTCAATTTTAATTGCGATGGGGAACTGTACGCTCCAGAGCTCAAAGGATTCGGAATTCTGCACATTCTACATCCTTGCGAAATAAATACGAAGGAATTGCGTATACCATACGAGCAGGTTTGGAGTTCAAAGCTTAAGATCCATCAACCGAGAGTGAACCATTCGGATCTTATTGGACTACTAAGGGAAAGATATGCCAATCTTACAGTGAGGACCTTTTCGAATCCCTAGGTAGTCATAGCGATATGATTGCGAGTTTGAAGGAGGGGAAGAAGTCGTTAGAAGATCTACAAGAGGAAGCAAATCAGGTCGAAAACAGAAAGCGTGTAAACAGTCAGCGATTGGAAGTCGACGTCCATCGATATTCTCTTGTGTCCATCAGTGTTCTCATAATAGCACTCGTATTGTTTAAATGGTACCTTTCAAGAAGTTCGTCTGAAAACACCGCCAACATACCGAGTCACATAACAACAAATGTAACAAACGTTGTCCCAGAAATATCCCATGCCGTCAAGATAGATGCCGTCGAGATGGATGCCCTGCCCGATCGTACAGCTGCAACAAGGAAATCGATACGAGAAGTAACGTTTGCCCGAGTTTAAAAAACTTATTTGTAATGTATAATGTAGTAAGAAAAAGAGAAAACAAAATAAATAATAATTAAATAAAGAATTGTAAAAATGAGACCAAAATAAAGATAAAAATCTTAAAACTGTTAATTACACGTTTATACAAATATAACGCTTTCTTCTATATATTCAAAAATATAAATAAAAACAATCTGTCCATTACCTCAGAAAAATGTATTGCTTACATAAAAAAAAAGATTATTTTTGTATATAAAAGAAAAATTATAATACAATATATTAGAATGAATTAAAAACAAAAACAAAATTAAAACTATTTTTAAATATAATGCTGTTAATAATAATGTTCTTAAATAAAAAAGATAATAACGTTCCTAAATAAAAATAAAAAAGAAAATGAAACAATTGTAATGTAATAAAAAACAAAGTAATTCCTAGAATATAAAACTATATTTGTTAAGTATTTGTAAGAAATTGTTCAATAAGAATAATTTAATCTCGTCGATTGTCATCCAGTTGATCGTGAGTCCGTCCTCCGGGTGGGGAGGGATGTTGTATCTCCTCCTATACCTTCCAGAGGAAGTCGTCGTGCGTTGAACTCAGCACACTTCAATTGTGTTGTACTCTTTGATTGCCAATTCGATATCATATTACGGATGTTGTTTTGGGTCAATCAAAGTGCAATCATACAATAGTTGAATTGTGCTGACTCTTTTAACGTGCCGACGATTACCCACTGCGAATGTTTGGGCTTGCGGTCACCTAAATGACACGACAGGGAGAGTCTTTGGAAAACATTCAATGAAGTCGGTTGTTTCGCATTCTTTACACGGAAAACACTTTAACACTGCCTTTCCTTCTGATTTCAGACCAATCAGTGTTCTACCGTGTCTTTCTAAGGTTTTAAGGAAGTTAATTGAGAAACAAATTGTAGTGCATCTTTCAAGAAACAATCTTTTATTTGATAAGCAATCGGGTTTCAGAGCTAAACACAGTTGCTCAACAGCCATGGTCAATAATCTCGATGACATTAGAGTTGAATATGATAAGGGTCATCTCAGTCTTTTAGGCCTACTTGACTTTTCTAAGGCTTTCGACAAAGTCAATCACAATATTCTGGACTGGAAGTTGCGAAACTCTTTTGGATTTAGTGGTCAGGCATACAAGCTATTAACGGATTATCTGTCGGGTCGACAGCAAAAAGTTGCATTTGGTGGTAAGAGTTCAACAGCTAAACCTGTTATACAAGGAGTCCCACAGAGATCGATTCTTGGTCCGTTACTCTTCAGTATGTTCATCAATGATCTACCATCTTGCTGTTTGCGTGCTTCTGTCCACTTATATGCAGATGACGTCCAACTTTATTTAGCCAGGCCTTTTTATCAACTTGATGAGCTTTGTGTTTTAATTAATGAAGATCTAAGTAGAATTACTGATTGGTCTATCGCAAATGGCTTGCTCTTAAATCCTGAGAAATCTAAAGTCATCCCAATTTCCAAAAAAATTGTTTGAAATCAATACCCTTCCAGACATATGGTTAAGAGAGGGAAAAATAAAAGCTGTGGATCACTGTTATTGATTGCAATCTATCAGGCTACAAACACACAAATTTTGTTATGGGACGTATTTATGTTTGCCTACGAAAGCTTTGGCCATCTGCCTACTTTACCCCTGTGGAAACTCGTCGGAAACTGGTACTTTCCTTAATTCTGCCAAGATTTGCCATGATTTCATATTCTGAAGTCGTGTATAGTATAGTAACCTTGACTCACTTTCCAAACGGAAATTACAGGTTGCATTCAATGATGCAGTTCGCAGATATGACCATACTTCTGCATTAGTCAGGAATTTGCTAGGCTGCAGTTTAGAACAATATATCAATGCAAGAAACTGTATATTTTTACACAAGCTAATCAATGTTAACGCACCGTCATATTTGTTTAACAGACTTTCATTCAATCGGTCCGAAAGAACAATTAATATCGTTTAAATGTTTGATCATGTATAAGTTATCTTTGAAATGATGTTAGGGCTTTGATGATCAGTTTATTTTTGATGCAATTAATTAATAAAAAAATTCATATTTTTCCCGACGTTTCGCCAGTTGTTTTCCAGCTTCTTTATATTTATTTTCTTGAAAAAAATATAAATACACAGAGTGATTAGAATTAAGAATACATACATATAAATTGACATTAATTAGTGTAATTATTAAAATTTACTATTTCACTTACTTTTTAGATTTAAAATTTTTGTTTACATTTGGTTACATTGAATAGAAATAAATTAAAATAATCTAACATGAAATGAACAACACATTAGCACTTATTGGACAACAAAACTTAAGTCTAATATCACAGATCAATTAATTGTTACTAATGGCAATACTATATATCGAGCTGATATTGTCTAAGTCTTCTTTATGGTTCATTGTTGTTGTTAGTTTTTGTTGAATCCGAAGACTTTCTAGTGTGTAGCGGGTGTTGGTGCGGTTTTCCTTGTCCAAAATAGTAACGTTGTCAAAGTCTGCGATATGCTCTTGTTCTTGCATGTGTTGTGAGAGAGCTGTAGCGTTTCTTTTATTTCTTATGTCAGCTTTATAATCTGACAATCTCACTTAATAATTACACTAATTAATGTCAATTTATATGTATGTATTCTTAATTCTAATCACTCTGTGTATTTATGTTTTTTTAATATAAATTTTTAGTTTTTTTAAATTAAATTTTTAAAATAAATATAAACCACTGAAGAAGCTGGAAAATAACTGGCGAAACGTCGGGAAAAATATGAATTTTTTTATTAATTAATTGCATCAAAAATAAACTGATCATCAAAGCCCTAACATCATTTAAACAATTAATACCATACCTCAACTCATCCCGTTTATTTTTTATACATGCTGTAAGACTCTGGAACTCCCTCCCGTCTTCAATCAAAATAATTGTCAATCCCAAAACATTCAAGTCCGCTATTTTTCTCTACTTCTCATCTCTCTAATACTATCCTAATACACGTCCCCTTCTTTATTTTTTGCAAAGAATAGCTTAAATTGTTATAAATTATAAGCATAAATGTAAGCTGTTTTCAACTCTTTTGTTTAAAGCATAATTGTAAACATTATTTATTTTTATTAATTTTAAGATTTAAATCAAATTGATAGCATAATCTACCTAAGTACTATAAAAGAATTAATCTTAATGTATGTACCTCTTTTGTAAATCAATAAATCAAATCAATAAATCAAAATCAATATTGAAGTTTGGATTTGAAAAGACCGTTATAAACCAGCTTTAACAATGGCAACCCGCAATATTGGCTGAGAAGATAATTCTGCCTTATTACATTGCTCAAAGACTGCTTCAAAAGCAAAGTATGATTCAACCAACTCATTTTATAATCTAAAGTAAGACCTAAGTATTTAAAGCTATCAACAAGTTCTATATCGAAGCCGTTTCCAGAGCAGCATATGTTTGAATTGAAAGTATTATTATAAGAAACATGAGAACAACTTTTTGCCACAAGAAGCTTACCACAATTGGCTGAATATCATTTTAGAGGCATGACGTTATGTATTTTACCTTTTCAATTGAAAACCATGAATTTCGTTTTATCACTTATGATCAGTTTATGTAGTTTGAACCAAACGCGTATCAACTCTAAATCATGGTTTAAGGCCAACGAAAGATCAAAATTATTTTTACTAAAAGACAAACCACAAAAAGGTTGAGAGAAAAGAGAATTTACAAAAACAAGGAATAAAATTGGCCTCAAACAGAACCTTGTATAACACCTATGTTGAACAATTTCTAAGCACTCAGTATACTATTGACCTTTACTCTTTGACTACGATTTTTCAGATAAGAACCAAACCAATCATAGATTAGACCTCTGAAACCAATATTATTCAACTTAGATGACAAAATCTCATGATCTACCATATCAAAGGCTTTGGTGATATCAATAAATAAAGCAGCTGGGATATCAGATTCATTTAGACTGCTATAGATTTCACTACACAATTTTAACAATGCATCTTCAGTAGACCTACCACTTCGAAAACCGAACTGAGAGTCACAAAAAACTTGGTTTTATTCAGGAAAGACAACATTCTAGATTTAACGCCTTTCTCAAAGACCTTAGCAAAAACTGATAAAATGGAGATAGGGCGATAGTTGTTTAAGCACATAGGATAACCTTTTTAGTATAATGGGGTAAAGACAGAATCTTTCAAAGAATCTGGAAAGATACCTTTTTGAATGCTTAAATTGAAAATATGAGAGAGAACATCAGAGAACAGAAAAGACATATTTTTTAAAATATTGCTTGAAATATTGTCGCACGACTGAGAATTGGAATTTTTCAAAGAATTTATAGTTTTAATAATTTCTAGAGGTGATAAACGCTCCAAGAAAAAGCTTTGCCTTTGGAATGTGTCAAAAATAAAAGCCTTGTCACATTGGCAAACGGAATCAATATTTATTGCAGTGTCCTTAATTTTGTTTGCAATATTCACAAAATGATCATTAAATGCATTTCCGACTTCTAAGGGCCCAGATACAGACGAATTGTTAATGCTAACTACGAAATCACCGTTTGGCTTATTCGAGTTCAAGATTTCGTTGACAACTTCCCATTCTATTTTTGAGTTGCCCATGTTTTCAACTAGCCTACTTCAATAATAATTATCTCTCTGAAGAGGAATTTCATTTTTCAATTCATTAGATATCCTATGATATAGTCCTTTCAATATAGAGTTGTTGGGATGCTTTTTAGAACACTTGTGTAGATAATTTTTCCTACGAATATTCTTTAAAAGAGCAGAAGACATCCACTGTTTAACAAATATGTTTTTGCTTCATTTTTTTTTAATTATTTGGCTATGTAACATTAAGGATGATTGAAATTTATCAAGAAAAAATAGAAAAGCAATAGATGGATCATGGGTTCCATAAACATCATTGTTGCATTATTTCTATGAAGTCTAATCAATATATGGTCCAAACAGGAACTTCACCAACAATACGCGTAGGCACATTCAGCAAGCTGGTCAGACCAAAAGAGGACATTAGCGAACAATAATTATCAAGATCAGATCAGAAACTCAGAAGATCAATATTGAAATCACCGATCAAAATTAAATTTTTACATTTATTGTTTTCGAGTAAATCAGATAACTCCTCCAAAAACTCGTTTACTGAACAAAAATTTAATCTACACAGACGAAACAGAAATTGATTTCAGAGATCTTGCAGTTAATACTTATTCACCCCTATTACCGATCTCGTCTCGTTTCGTCGTCAACTCTCGTTTCCTCTGTCGTGTCGTTTTTTAAATGGCATTCCATAACTTCTTCGACACGAAAAATACGTAATAGATTTTAAAACGACTAAAAACTAATAAACATCTGTCAAAATCAAAAGATATTGGAAGAAAGTTTGAATAAAAAATCATTGTTTAGAGCTCGAATGCGGTTGTACATTTATTAGCACATAAATAAATAGGATATTAAAATTATAAGTATAGAAATGTATTACAGCACAAGTAGTGAAAGTGAAGAAGGTTGTAAAAAGAAAACAGATACGGCACAATTCATATCCATTCGACTTGCCATGATTCAAAGTGAGTTCACACTTTTATGCCAATAGTTGCTTTTAAATAAATCTTTTGTACGTTCTAACAGATTAAGGCAGTTCTTTAGATTGACTAAAAAAGCGTTTAAGTATTTGTTGGGTGAAATCAGTGATAAAAAAGGATTCGGTATCGTTCATCATCAATTCCAATCATATTGAGACTTGCAGTCACCTTAAGAATTTTAGCTGAGGGAAGTTACCAACACGGCCGCGGCGCCGGCAATGACTTTTACCCCTATTATGGATGACAACTCAACTGAAATTGGGTTGTCTTCTCATATATGTATATAACACGGGCACACAACCCAATTTTCAGTTGGGTTGTCATCTGTAATAGGGGTGTTTATTTTGGGACTAACTCAACCAACAGTCAACAAATTTTTCAAAGAAATTATCAACGTCATAGCAAAACATATTTGCCCCAAATGGATTCGATTCCGAATGACACCTGCCGAACAATCTGAAGCAAAGCTTTATGGCACTTTCCATTGGACGAAAAGAACCGTCCAGGAGCGTCTCAAACCGTTCCATTGGTGCAAAAAGATCGCTTCTCATGATTCTGAGGAGTGACAACCGCTTCTCGATTTGAAATGAGAATCGACTCAAGAAGCACTGACACATGTTACTCAAATGTCAAAAAGAAAATTTTCTTCAAGGAATATTTTTTAAGAGCCATAGGTGTTTCACTCACACAAAGGCAATTACGTTAAACTGAACAGAAATTATTTTGGGTGTTCCATTGGTTTTTAAAATGAGTGCTTCCCCGAGTGAAACCAATGGAAAGTGCCATTACTTTTCAATATGACGTGATTTCCTGTTGTCATCGGATGTATTGGTGTTGCTCTTCCCTCTCCATAACTTCACCTCGATGTGTATGCAGTCTGCGTTTGCGATGATGAAGGAACTGATGTGGCATTTGCCAAGGGGTTAGGAAGCAAAATGGACTGTGATATACCAATGGCGTTTCCGCTCGGGCTTACCACTTTTTCTATATGTAATAAATTTGCAACAGCTTCTTCCAGTGGAGATAAAATTTTTAGTTTGTTTGGACCTCCTCCAGTCGCATTCAATTCTTTTGAATTGTGTATCATTGTTTTTTTTTTTTTACATTATGCTTCATGTCAGCCCAAATCTGATAAAAGCAAACATTTGTAAAAATGTATACATTAGGGTGGGTCAAAAAAAATTTTATTTTTTTTTTTAGATCCGACACACGGAAACTTGTTCTTTGGTACCTCTAGAAAGTACTTACAAAATTTGAGCTCTTAATATTAACGGTTAGATGATGCTCATCGTAGTTTTCCATTTTCAGTATAGTATCATATAAAAATGGTCATATCTTTTTAAAAATAGATTGTTCAACCAGTTGCAAAAACAGTATTTATAGGAAATTAAACGGTCTACAAAAATGATCTTTTATACTTTTTTCATTAATCTAACCATTTAAAAGATATTCAAGGTCAAAAATTAAAGTATTTTAAAGAAAATAACTTTTTTGTTTTGAATTTTGTACCTCACTTAAAAATAGTTATTATCAAATGAACATCAACTATTTCAATAGAAAATTGATCGTTCTACAAAAAAGGTCTTTCGTTGTTAATCGATTACTCTAACCATTTAAAAGATATTCGCAGTAGAATTTTAAATTTGATTTTTTTGACCCACCCTAGTATACATTGTATTTTGACAAAAGTAATTCAATACTTTAGCCAACCGTCCCCGTATCTTACTTGAGGACCCTTGCTTTTAAGCTGCTCCGCTATCGCAGCCCATTCCTTTTTTACATTGTTTGTTTTTAAATTCCCTACAAAAAACCTCTAGCTAACTTTACGTTCCTCCCTATTAACTCGACGAGCGTCTCAAAGTGGTTTTGCTTTGTCAAATTCAAATACAAGTCAAACAAATGTTTTATTAGTTATACAATTTTTGAAAATAAATTCATTTAACAAGGTTACTTGCTGTTTTGCGGCCTTCCATTTGTATGTCGCGATCGAATTTTTGAACGAGTCATTCAACGTTTTTTTTCGTCGTCGTCGTATTTTTTCGACGAATGGAATGAAGAATAAATGCATTCAACGACATTTGACGTCTACAGACGACTGCACACGACATCAAAACGAGTGTGCAAGATCGAAAACGACTTATGGAATACAGATTGTGTCGTGTCGTTTTTTTTTATGTCGTTTTCGACATCGGTAATAGGGGTGATTATATCAACACTTTTTAGATTAAAGAAATTAACGTCAATAACAGACGACAAATGAATTTTATAAAACACGGCGACCCCACCAGCAGAATAAGAATTACTACAAGTAGCAACAAATTTATAATTAGGTATGGAGAACCTTGAAAATTCACTATCGAAAATCCAAATATCAGATAAAAAAATAAGATCCGGTAAGTTATCTAAAGATGCAAGATGAGTTAAAAAAGTATCAAAATTTTTTCTTAAGCTACGGATATTTTGGTGTATTACAGAAAAACCCGAGAATGATACGTTGTTTCGATGTTCAATACGAAAACATTTTAAATTTTCAGAAGTAGAAGAGGAAAAACTATTATCAAAGGAATTAAATAGAGGACTTATAACTAGAAGAATTATTTACATAAATATTTTTACTTGTTATCAAGTTTTACAAAGTCCTCAAAACAAACCATTTTGATTGCATTTTCCCCTTCTTTTCTCCTTAGAAAAACTGAAGAGTTACTAATCCAGACAAACTGGCACTTCTTATTTTGCTTCAGCTGCTTTGCCTTTGAAAAAAGAGATCTAGTGTAGCCAGTGAGCGAGTCGTTTATGTAGATTCTTCTGCCAATACTGCTTTCACTGCCTCCCACGCTGCCGTCAGCTACAATGTCACCAACTCCACCTTGTGCATGACTTTCATCTTAGTCAGGAGTGAAGGGTATCGAATACTAACAATAGGACTTTCGTTGCTATTTCTTTTATTAGCACTCGATATAAATGGCCTTTTAACATAACAAGAAGTAATGTCATCACGGGTAATAGGAACACCCACACAAACAGTAAACAGCTTCAACGTTTTTTCACAAACATTTGCATTAGACACATCAGTAACGCTAATAATGTCAACATCACACTGCAGCTCTTTTTGCTCAAGGAAATTAATTTTCTTCTCTAAAGAGTCAACCTTATTGCTGAGAAAATCATTTCTTTCTTCAAGAGATTTAATTTTTAAGAGCGCTTCGGTCTTTATCTTCTGAAGTTTAATTATTTCCGCAAAGAGTGTTTCCAGAGTTATAGTCTCTTAATTAAAATGTGAGTGTGATGATTTGTCACTCGCCACTGCGGAGAGAGTGGAAACATCATCCAAAGTCATAGAGACATGCGCAGTTAAATCGGTTGCGTCAGCAGTTTTAACTGGAACGATGAGAGCACGATCGGGTAATAGAGACTTTCTACGAAGACCAACACAGCTAACACATTTGTGACTTTGAGTATTTTTGGAACGAAGTTACTTATCGCGCAGTTACGACCCAGCATGCCACCGAGGCAGCACCCCAAACATTTAAGATAATGTGAGATACTTTATCTCACATTTATCTCACAAAGTGTGCCACCCAGGCAGCATCCTAAATTCAAACCAATCGATGTGGGATATTTGATTTCACATCACCCACACATAAACTGACTGCATCGTATTTTGTAATGCCATCAGTTTATCTCTCCTTAGAATTAAGAGACACAGATGTAAAAATTTAGTCTTAAGTTTGCACTCATGAAATAAAGTCATCTCACAATTCGTGGTCGAGTTTTTTTTTAAAAACCTTGAAGTGGAGTATCGGAACGTAACTGGCGCAGTCGGTCGTGGTCGAAAACCTACGGAATAAAAAGAGAAAATCTAGTTCTTACAAGTGAAAAAAAAGTAGTCTCAGTAGCAAGACCAAATTTCACAAAGAAAGAAAAAATTTTCACAAGAACTCCGTACTCCAAACGTAATTAAACGAAAAAACAAGTGAAAAAAAGCAGTCTCAGTAGCAAGATCAAATTTCACAAAGAAAGAAAAATATTTTCAAAAGAACTCCGTACTCCACACGTAATTAAACAAGAAAAAAAAAAAAAACTGAAAAAAAGTGGTCTCATTAGCAAGACCAAATTTCACAAAGAAAGAAAAATATTTTCACAACAACTCCGTACTCCACACGTAATTAAACGAGAAAAAAACTTCAAGAGAAGACATCACCAAAATGACGGAGTTAAAACTGGACCCACTGGCATTGGTAAAAGACATACCAACGTTTAGATGTAATGTAAATGATTTGGGCTTATTTATCGAAAACGTAGAACTAGTCTTAAATTTAGCATTAAGTTATAATGAAGAAGCTAGAAAAATGATATCCATGAAGATCAGAGAAAAAATTCAAGGGAAGGCTAGGAGTATCGTGCAGAGAAATACTAACTTAGATAGCTGGGAACAGTTAAAAAATATTCTTTTAGATAATTTCGGAATTAGAGATTCGTTTGATGAGCTTATGCAGAAAGCTCAAAATGTTAAAAAAGAAGACATAAGGCAGGCGATAGAAGAACTCGAAAATATCTTAGACAGACTAAATGTTAAATTTTCACTAACATCCCCTAAACCAATAGGGAATAGTCCGGAATATAACGAAACCTATATTATTAAAAGGTTGTAAAATATATTACCAGCTCATTCGGTGATTGCAATAAAAGACGCTAAAACGCTCCGGGAAGCATACAATATTCTACACGAATACGGTCAATTAGATCAAAATAGGCATTTTGATAAAAATAACAAAAATTATGTCAGACCACAAAATCCTTTTAACAGAAACGAAAATTTTTTACAAAGAAATAGGTTTCAAAATGAAAATCTTTCAGGACAACAAAGAAATAGGTTTCAAAACGAAAATCCTTCAGGACAACAAAGAAATAGGTTCCAAAACGAAAATCCTTCAGGACAACAAAGAAATAGATTCTGGAATGACGGTTATTCAGGGCAACAAAGGAATAGATACCAAAATAATAACAATTTTATAGGGAAAAATTCTCAATTTCATAATAGAAATTTTAGGAATAACTTTAACAACGAACCGATGGAAGTCGACATGATCCATTCGGACAATTTTCGTCTACGACCTCGGGTTGCAGGCTACCCATAGTAAACCTTACTATTAATGCAACTCCAGTTAGATGTCTAATCGACTCTGGAGCTGCCACAACATTGGGTGATTATAGAGTGTTCGGTCACCTAAAAACAATTCAAAAATTAAAAAAACCTATCAAATTAAACACCTTAACGGGATCCACTGTAATTAATATAGAGGTAATTGTAATGCTACCAGAAGAGTTCAAACACCCCAATAAAACAATGTCAGTAAAAATATCTGATTTTGGGGAGAAACCTTTTGACTGCATTATAGGAAACAACATTTTAACGCATATGAAAGCAATTATTAACTATGAAGAGGAAAGTATTACAATAAATGAAAACGTAATACTATTTGAATCCCAGTTTACCGGGATAGATTCAAAATATTTGGATGAAATCAACGAGGTTGATTTTACTCCAATAAGTGACTTAGATCAAATTTTTGAAAAATAAAAAGCCAAGATCTAAATAAAGAAGAGAAAAGTGAATTAAAAAAAATCATAAAACAAAATAAAGATCTGTTTCACAAAGAGGGTGATAATTTGACCCATATGCAAGATGTAAGACACAACATAGACACAAAGGATGAAATTCCTGTCTATTCAAAAATATATCGTTTTCCACAGGTTCATAAAACCGAAGTGGATAAACAAATTAAAGAAATGTTACAACAAAATATAATAAAGCCAAGTAAAAGTCCTTATAATTCTCCCATTTGGGTTATTAATTTATTAATTTAATAAATTAATAGAGTTATTATGTAGGGATCCAATATGTACTTCAATATCCTGATTTCAAAAAATCTTTTACGTTAGTGACAGATGCTAGCAGTTTTGCACTAGGAGCGGTTTTAATGCAAGGGAAAAACACAATATGTTATGCTAGTAGGACTCTTAACGAGCATGAGAAAAACTACAGCACAATAGAAAAGGAGTGTCTAGCTATGGTATGGGCATGCAAACACTTCAGGCCTTATCTTTATGGACAAAAGTTTTTGATTAAAACAGATCACAGACCATTGGTCTGGCTAAATTCATTAAAAGAACCGAACTCCAAATTAATTAGATGGAAAATAAAACTAAGTGAGTACGAATTTGACATTGAATACTTAGAAGGTAAAGAAAACAAGGTTGCAGTTTTTCTAAGCAGGCTTGATGTTAATGCGCATGATGTTTCAGATATGGCAACCATACATAGTGGTAGAGAAGAACTAAACGATCACATCGGTATTACTGAAACCCCTTTAAATTCATTTCTCAACTCAGATCTACATACATGACGTAGAACAGTGGTTCCCAAACTTATTTTTCTCGTGGACCACTTTCAAAAATTTACTGGTTTCGGTTCACCCCCTGCTGCTACATTTCTACCACATTCTTAAAGTCATCAAAAAATAAAAATTGTGTCGCTTCTGAGATCTGTCCCTTTATTATGATAGGTAAAATAAAAACGAGAAATGGTACATTTTATAACACTCAATTTATTAAAAGAATAGAATTACAAGAAAAAATTAATAAGGTAATTAATTTGAACAATAACAAAAAAAAAAAAAAAATAATTTTTGTTATTGTTTTTGTTTTTGTCCTGGAGTTGAATTTTAATGAAAAATAGGAATCTTTAAAGAAATAATATTTCTTAAAAGACGTGTTTGATCGTGAAGATCACCACAACTCCTAAGTTCGCGTTTCGCCCAGGTACGGCAATTGGGCTCATCAGTTAGACGATTGCCGTACCCTTCTAAGACGCAAAACTATGTTCGGAATATACCGACACTAATAAAATCCACTGCACTCACATGCAGTGAATTTTATTTTTAAGTGTATGTACAAGTCATATTACACTTAAAAAGTAAACAAAAGTTTGCCTTGGTTTGGCTTTAAGTTATTAATTTGAACAATAACAAAAAAAAATTTTTTTGTTATTGTTTTTTTTTTTTTTTTTTTTTTTTTTTTTTTTTTTTTTTTTTTTTTTTTTTTTTTTTTTTTTTTGTTATTGTTCAAATTAATAACTTAAAGCCAAACCAAGGCAAACTTTTGTTTACTTTTTAAGTGTAATATGACTTGTACATTCACTTAAAAATAAAATTCACTGCATGTGAGTGCAGTGGATTTTATTAGTGTCGGTATATTCCGAACATAGTTTTGCGTCTTAGAAGGGTACGGCAATCGTCTAACTGATGAGCCCAATTGCCGTACCTGGGCGAAACGCGAACTTAGGAGTTGTGGTGATCTTCACGATCAAACACGTCTTTTAAGAAATATTATTTCTTTAAAGATTCCTATTTTTCATTAAAATTCAACTCCAGGACAAAAACAAAAACAATAACAAAAATTTTTTTTTTTTTTTGTTATTGTTCAAATTAATAACTTAAAGCCAAACCAAGGCAAACTTTTGTTTACTTTTTAAGTGTAATATGACTTGTACATTCACTTAAAAATAAAATTCACTGCATGTGAGTGCAGTGGATTTTATTAGTGTCGGTATATTCCGAACATAGTTTTGCGTCTTAGAAGGGTACGGCAATCGTCTAACTGATGAGCCCAATTGCCGTACCTGGGCGAAACGCGAACTTAGGAGTTGTGGTGATCTTCACGATCAAACACGTCTTTTAAGAAATATTATTTCTTTAAAGATTCCTATTTTTCATTTTAATAAGGTAACATAGGTTCAGGTAGTAAACTTTCTAAATTTATTGTTGAAAGTGTTGAACCGATCTTGTGGTCGATGTTACTTAAATATGAAATTTTAAAATGATCCTTTATTGACCACAACAATTAAACGAAATTCAAAACGAAAACAAAAACGCAAATTTTCTTCTTCTCTTGAACTTATATATTCGTATGCATTTCAAGTTGACATGCAACTCATCTTCAGCGATTAACAACGTCTACTAACATTAAACAATATTTTGACCGAAAGAAAAGTGAAAGAAACAAAGGTAAAGTAAACAGCAAAGTAAAACAGTATAAAAACATTACATTTACAAAAATACATTAAACTAATGCAAACAACAGAGACGCAATATTTCCACCATCAGTATTCATCTTCTCTTTCGTCTTATGTATTATTAGCGACTCATAGGCATCAAGCTTTCTTGTACTTGGTACAGATTTTAATAACCGCACGCTCTCTTCAAACGGTCCGATGGTATGTGGTGGGTCTTCAGCAAACACATGAGCAGCCACAGATGATCGATGCACTTGCTTGTTCTTGATGCAGTTGAAGTGCTCTTTGAACCTTGTTTTGATGCTCCGTTTCGTTTGTCCTATGTACTTTTTGTTGCAATCTTTACAGCTGATTTCGTATATACCGCTTTTTTCACTTGTTGGTGTTTCGTCTTTCGTTGAGCCGAGAATTTTTTTAAGCTTCGTGTTGTTGTTGTAAACTATGTGTATATTTTCTTTCATTAGGGGTTTTCTCAACTGATTTGTTATTGTTGGTATATATGCAAATGATACGCGAAATTTTGCTGTTGATGTTTTATTTTGTGTGAAAAGTGTTGTTATGTTATTTTTCCTTATGTTATTTGATTGTTTTTTGATGATCTTTTCTATTATTGTTTTATCAAAACCGTTGACATTTGCTATATGCACAATGAAATCAAACTCTTTTTTAAAACTTGAAACTGACAGTGGTAGCTTACATAATCTATATGCCATAGAGTGGAATGCTGCTATTTTATGTT
Organism: Melanostoma scalare; assembly: GCA_949752695.1. Lineage (NCBI taxonomy): Eukaryota > Metazoa > Arthropoda > Insecta > Diptera > Syrphidae > Melanostoma > Melanostoma scalare. Next base: position 99,849,032 of record OX456985.1, on the reverse strand, counting down.
GGTATGAACAAAATGAGTCCCTGGGAATGTATCGATCCGTTGTTGTGCTTTTTCTATAGACTTCGAATTCTAGTTTATTATTCCGATTTTTGCATAGTACATCCAGAAAGGGCAAACAACCCTGGCTGTCTTCTTCCTCTATTGTAAAGTTTATGCTTTCATATCGGTTGTTTAAAATGTTCAGTATGTTTTGTGCTGTTCCTTTTTTGATAATACTGAAAACATCATCTACGTATCTTAACCAAATTCTTGGAAGTGAACCTTCATTCCTTAAATCATTCTCAAATTTGGCCATAAAAGCTTCAGAGACGAGTGGTGACAAGGGATTACCCATACTTGTTCCGTTTTGGTTTTTGTAGAATTTACCACGGAAAACGAAACAATTGTGTGACATACAAGTTTTAGCTGCTTTTATATATAAATTTCTTTTCTTTTCTTCTATCTCTTTCGTTTCAAGATGAGATTTTAAAGATTCTAGAGCAATTTCAATTGGAATGCTTGGAAAAAGTGCTTGAACATCAAACGACACAATAGTTTCATCATCTTGAAGGTGAATACCTTTTACCTTATCCACAAATTCAAACGTATTTACCACAGACGCACTTTCGAATTTTCCATAAGTTTTCATCTCATCAACGAGCCATTTTGAAACATTTACAAGAGGTGAATTTATGTTCGACACAATTTTCCGCATTTTGTTCCCTGGCTTGTGAATTTTTGGTAAACCGTACATTTTTGGAACTTCTGGATTTGAAACGAGGAATTTATACTTATTTATACCAAATGTACTACATATTTCTTTAATTATTCCTTTAGCATCATCTATCATTTTATTCAAAGGTGACTTTTTCATGACTGTAAAGCCATCTTCAATTATTGATAAATTCATTCTTTCTTCATAGACTGACTTGTCCAAAATAACTATGTTGTTGCCTTTGTCAGCTTTTATGTAGTGAACCTCTTTCTCCTTTAATTGCTTTATTATTTTTTGATAATTATGTTGTTCTGTTGTTAGTTTTGTTGATTTTACTTTTTTGATTACATTTTTAGCTACCTTGCGCACTTTATCTTTACATTCGTTTGATTTAAATTGTATGGCTGACTCAATGTCAACTATAGCTTGATTTATGTCAACTTTATGTGCATTTGGAGTAAAATTAAGGCCTTTATTCAGTAAATTAAGTTCTTCGGTTTCGAATTGATAGGATGATTGGTTTATGACTAGGTTCTGCACTGGTTTAATTGTAGTTTTATTTGTATTAGATTTTTGTCTTCCTATTAGATTTTATACTGTTTTACTTTGCTGTTTACTTTACCTTTGTTTCTTTCACTTTTCTTTCGGTCAAAATATTGTTTAATGTTAGTAGACGTTGTTAATCGCTGAAGATGAGTTGCATGTCAACTTGAAATGCATACGAATATATAAGTTCAAGAGAAGAAGAAAATTTGCGTTTTTGTTTTCGTTTTGAATTTCGTTTAATTGTTGTGGTCAATAAAGGATCATTTTAAAATTTCATATTTAAGTAGGTTCAGGTCATTTGATAGAGTTCAGGTGCTTTTGATGGAGTGTCAGCAAACGATCAATGTTTGGCTTTGTTTTTGTGAGCAATAAACGCAAATCCCCCCGCTCTGTGATGTTTAATTTGCTTCTTTTTTTTTCTAAAAAAAAAAACTCCGAGGGAAAAGCTATTCAAAATTTCCTTGCGATTTCCCACAGTCCAGAATATTTTTCGGGTATTTCTGCTTGCAGCCACAATGTTTGGTAGCCTTTTCTAAATTTCACCTTCAGCTCCTCATTGGTGCTTAGTTCGAGCAGCTCCTCTTGTAATACAACATTGGCCACTTCCGTTTCATTAAATGGATTTCTGATCCATGGTGGTATATCCATCGTCAGCATATCTTCAAACCTGGTTTTGAAGTCATCATGCAGGGCACTTTAATGTTGACTGTAGGTGTGGTTATCCTCATCAATACATTCTATTATTATCATAGGTATCACACCACAGCTTTTGTCAGCACGCGGAAATAGAATTACGGCTTGTAAAAGAACCAACTAATAAACCGCTAAGACAAATTGGTGTACTCAGTATCGAATACTGATCATATTTGTGTAGAAAAAAATAAAAGCTGAAATCGCAAAATTGTCCATAAAAACGATAATTAAAATTTCATCAAATCAATGAGTTCACGCGCTCCGTGTATTTGCGTATTTTTTGTCTGCGGCTTCATTGTTAAAACGTGACAAACTGGCATCGAAGCTCAAGCCCCGCTCTTCCGAAAAGGAAATTTGATAAAATAGTTACTTCAAAATCAATTTAAAATAATGGTGAAATTACTGTTTTATAAAATTAGTAGTTATTTGCAAGAAAAATTTCAAAATAATTGCTCTGAAATATTTCTTATTCGGCCTTTTAAGAGAGGCAGTGCTTCTCTCGTGAAAAAAAAAACAATTGAATAAAACGATTGTTTTCAAATCGAAAGAGGACAATCAAAATATCTGTAAGTTACTAAGTTACCTATCTATACGAGCAGTTGTGATCAAACGATTAGTACACGTTAAAAAAATACCTAACTACTATATCAAAAAGAAAGGTAGGTAACAGGTACTTACTTTTCTCCGGCACTAGCAAACACTGATGATATAAATTTTCTCACACCTTTTTTTCGAAATTCCGGAAACAAATGAATGAGTTCGCCGTTCATGTCTGAACAAGCACTTAGCATTGTCGGGAGGATAGCGCTTTGCAAGTCTGTACACGAAATTGTACGTAATATCGAATACGCAAGTTTGGACAAGTAACAGTCGCTTGCCTTATTGAAATATTATCTGATTAGTTAGGTACTTAAAACAATGTAGGTAGTAGGTCCTTATAAAAACTATGCTTACATTTTTGCTCTTTACTATCAAAAGCAGATAAATTTTCGTGGACCCCCATTAACATCTTATGGACCCCCATTTTTCGTTCACGCCTACGTAGACCCCCAGCAAGTCTCCCGTGGACCCCTGGGGGTCCACCTGGACCACTTTGGGAAACACTGACGTAGAAAGTAGTATAACAATGCCATACAGAGGAGTTAAAAGATTAGAGTTACGATTTTCTAATCATATATATAAAATTCTCGTGTCACGGTGTTCGAACTTGAACTCCTCCGAAACGGCTCGACCGATTTTTGTGATCCTTAGCGTGATTGTCGGCCAGGGTGGAGAATCGGCCAACATCTATTTTTCATCCCCCTAAATGTTAAGGGTAGTTCACCCCTAAATTTTTTTTTTATTTTTTAGGCAAAATTTTTTGTTTTTATTTTTTTATGACACAGCATACAAAAATACATACAACCCTAAATTTTCACCCCTCTGAGATCAACCCTTATTTATTATTTGTTAATTAAAAACTTTTTTTTTATTTTTTGATGACTTACAATAAAAAATTTCATATTACTCTAAATTTTTCACCCCTCTACGATCAATCCCTATTTTTTATTTGTTAATTCCTATCCATATATTATAATTTCAAGTTCCTTTAATTATGATTTTTTTTTAAATTCAATTTGATCTCCCGCCCTCACCGTTCGACTACTGATAAACTATCAATCGATCAGTTATCCCCGCCAGGTGTCACCACTTATCCAGCAAACATTACGTAGTAGGGATAAGGACGAAGCCGGTCTCCTGTCTTACTCTCTATACATTTTTCAGCCATGTTTTTTTAGTTTTATTTGTGTATCAATCGTAGCAGTCACTGTTATACCTATTATTTTAATTTTCCTTTGCAACTCTCATATTAATTTTACTGTCATCATAAAATTATCATTAATTTCCAGTGCAATAATTTATTTAAAACACGTGTTGTAAGCTCCCGCCAACCACGGCCATTACCGTACCTGTATATATTGTACTTAACATTTTTTGGGAATTGTTTTAAATCAAAACGAAAACGTGTACGTGGTTAATAAATTAAAACGAAGACGTATACGTGGTCAATAAATATAACTGTTTTATTATTGTGAAAGGTAAGTCAGATAATAAGCAAATGAAAACTGTTTAAATTAAGTCACTGTTTTCTATCAATACACTGATAAAAGGATTTATTAACTATTAATAATTTATTTAATTTATTAAATTTAAATAATATTCTATGTACAGTCAGCAATGCCAACAAAACGCAAAGGGGCCAATTTGAGTCGTCAAACGATCAATTCTAGAGCCCGGCTAAATGAAAGAGTACAAAGATCAAGCGAACAAATTCAAGAAGTCAATGCTGATGCGCGTAGGAGAATGTCGCAGTTACGTGAATTACGATCACAAGAGGCACGAGATGTACAAAATCAACAAAGACAACTAGAACGAAGAGAAAATCACAGATTCATAGTCGATGGACGTAGAGGAATTAACCAACAACGCTAACAAGTTCATCGAGCATTTACGTCAAATTTATTTCTTCGACTAGCGTTCCAGTACGAGCCGGATGTTGAATATTATAATCATTCTAAAGTGGTTATTGGTACTTTGGAAAAGGAATGCCCGCATTGTCATGCACTTAAATTTAAAAATGAGCCAGTTGGGATGTGTTGCTCATCAGGAAAAATACAACTAACCGAAATTGAAACACCACCTGAACCATTGCACGGTTTACTTATCGGTACAGATCCAGATTCTAGCCTATTCCTGAAGTCAATTCGCAAATTCAATTCATGTTTCCAAATGACACCATTTGGAGCAACAGAAATAGTTAACAATACTGCTGCAAACGGTCAACAATTTAATTCCACGTTCAAAATCAAAGGCCAAGTTTATCACAAAGTGGGCTCATTGCTACCAATGCCAAACGAACCTCATAAATTTTTACAAATGTACTTTATGGGTGGCGAGGATTCCGAACGTGCACTCGCCAATCGCGTGGATGCACGTTGCGACTACCATAATCTTAATTCACCTTTTGCCAGGCGTATCGTCAGTGAGCTGGACGCTCTGTTAAATGAGCACAATGAATTATTAAAATTCTTCAAATCACACATGCCGAAGCTACAAAATGACAATCACGCTATTGTCATCAATCCTGATAGAACACCAGCTGGAGAGCATGTACGTAGATTCAACGCACCTGTTGTTGACGACGTTGCTGGAATTATGGTTGGCGACCGTACAGCTACGCGACAAATCGTGATTCGAAGAAGAAATAATGATTTTCAGTTCATCAGTGATACCCATCGTTCATATGACGCTCTCCAATATCCACTAATTTTCTGGAAGGGACAAGATGGATATTGCGTAAACATTAAACAACGGGATCCTGTAACAGGTAATTCTTTCATTATTAAGAACACAACTATTTTATTATTAAAGAATAAATTTTCAATTAATTTAAATATATATGATTACAGGAGCTGAAACAAATAAGAACGTTAGCTCGAAGGATTTTTATTCATATCGTTTGATGATTAGACGTGGCCGAGATAATATCATTTTACGATGTCGTGAGCTTTGCCAACAATTTATGGTCGACATGTATGCGAAGATAGAGAGTGAACGACTACGATACTTGCGATATAATCAACAGAAGCTGCGTGCAGAAGAATATATTCACTTGCGAGATGCTATTGCGAACAACGCTGACACTGCCGAAATTGGTAACTCTGTTATCTTACCATCATCGTACGTAGGTAGTCCACGTCACATGCAAGAATACATTCAGTGCCCTATTTCACCAAAATGAAAGTTACAACCACAAATTTGTAGTTGTAATCTACAATTACAAATTTGTAAACCCGTTTCTTGTTTCACCAATTGCAAGATCTTATTTCACAAACTTGTGATTGATTCTAATAAAGCTGTAGAAATATGAATTGTAGGTCACAAGTGATCAAAATTCCTGTTGCACCGGCATCAAAAATAACTTGTTATTTATAACAGTTTTTTCACAATATTGTTGAACGTTGTGCTGCGTAGATATCAAAACTAACAAGGAAAATATAATATTTGCAGCCTCTTTGATCAGAGATAAAAAAGATATATTGTTCGGAACGTTTTCCGATTACTTGATACATTCAGACAAAGTAAGAGAATGGAAAAACATTCTTAATTTTTTGTAGTCTCAATCATCAATAAAGACTGGAAATATTGATGTTCGTTAGGCCAGCATATTATGTTTTCGAATATTAAACTGACGACTGCGGTGCAAACTCTATGTACGCATCCGCAAACTGTTGACTTAGAAATCACTCGAGTGGTTTTTTGCGGTCCAATAATTGAAATTATATCCTCTGCTTTACATCGACTCATACGAAATTTTTCATTAAAATGAAATAACTTAAATATATCATAATTTATACGCGGCCGATAAATTTTTTTTTCACTATCAAAATATCATCACTTTGGCTGTTATTGCTACTCTATGCCTTCGTCGCAAAGACATTTTTGTAATGAAAGTAAAGAATTACAAATTTGTAACAAAAATTACACGTCTACCTTCACCTGTAGAATATTCTTACAAACCTAACAAATTTTGTAAGTCTATTTTCTTTGGTGAATTGAAAACTCGTGTTATATAAACAAGTTTGTTACTTGTAAAGTACAACTTTAATTTTGTATTGGTGAAACCGTAAACGAAATTTTTCCACAAATTTCCTTTTGTAAAATACAACTGCAATATTGTAATTAACAAAGTTTGGTGAAACAATATTTTTACAAAAACCCACAAACTTTGTTAAAAAACGCTTGTAATTACAAATTTGTGAGTTGGTGAAATAGGGCACAGGATGCTATGACTTTCGTGCGTGAATATGGACGACCGTGTCTTTTCATTACTTTTACATGTAATCCAAAATGGCAGGAAATTACATCATTGCTATTGCCAGGACAAAATGCAATACATCGTCATGACATTACAGCACGTGTGTTTAAACAAAAATTAAAGTCTTTAATCAGCTTCATTACCAAATTGCATGTATTTGGCCCCACACGTTGTTGGATGTATTCAGTTGAGTGGCAAAAGCGTGGATTACCTCATGCACACATTTTAATATGGTTCGTCGACAAAATACGTGCAGAAGACATCGATAGTTTGATTTCTGCAGAGATTCCAGATCCGTCTACTGATCAATTACTGTTTGATATCGTCACTACAAACATGATTCATGGTCCATGCGGAAATCTGAATCGTTCATCACCTTGCATGGTAGATGGAAAATGTACAAAGCGTTTTCCTAAAGATTTCACTAACGATACGGTCACACATGTTGACGGATATCCAATATATCGTCGAAGAAGTACCGAAAATGGCGGACAATCTTTCATTAAAACTATCAACAACGCAGACATCGACATTGATAATCGTTGGTTGGTACCATATTCTCCTCTGCTGAGCAAAACATTTAATGCTCATATTAATGTTGAGTCATGCAGTTCGGTGAAGAGTATCAAATAAATTTGCAAGTATGTGAATAAAGGAAGTGATATGGCTGTATTTCGGATTGAAAATAATAATGTTCATTCTCCTCCGTTGAATCAAAATGATGAAATTACGAATTACCAAATTGGCCGGTATATCAGTTCCAATGAAGCTGTCTGGCGTATTTTCGGTTTCCCAATTCATGAACGGGATCCAGCAGTTATCCATTTAGCTGTCCATCTTGAAAATGGCCAGCGCGTATATTTCACGAACGATACAGCGCTTGATCGTGCTATAAATCCACCGAAAACTACGCTCACAGAATTTTTTAGACTGTGCAATCGTGCGGATGCTTTTGGTGCCTTCGCACAAACAATGCTCTATTCTGAAGTTCCGCGGTATTTTACATGGGCTCAATCGAAAAAATGGATACCCCGCAAGCAAGGGATACCAGTTGATGCGTGCCCCGGTTTATTCAAATCAAATAGTTTGGGTCGTGTATATACCGTCAATCCAAGGCAGACTGAGTGCTTTTATCTGCGACTATTGTTGGTTTATGTCACCGGACCATTGTCATTTCAAGATATACGGAAGGTAGATGGACAACAGTATCCTACGTATAAAGATGCATGCCTTGCTCTAGGCTTGCTAGAAGACGACAATCATTGGGACAGCATGCTTGCTGAAGCAGCATTAAACTGCACAGGAACACAAATTCGTCTACTATTTGCTATAGTACTGACTACATGTTTCCCGGCCCGAGCACAAATGTTGTGGGATAATCACAAAGATTCAATGACTGATGATATATTGTATCGACATCGTACAAGGTGCAACGATCTAACAATATCATTCAGTGAAGCAATGTACAATGAAGCATTGATTGCTATCGAGGATCTTTGCATTGCTATTGCGAATTTACAAATCAGTCATTTCGGTATGAGCTCACCGAATCGAAGTGCATCTGATTTACTCAACACAGATATGAATCGTGAACTACAGTACGATATTGTACAAATGGCGAGCATTGTTAGCCGCAATGTTCCACTACTTAATGATGAACAAAAAATTATCTACGACCGCATCATGCTGGCAGTTTCGGCAGGACAAGGAGGATTCTTTTTTTTAGATGCACCAGGTGGGACTGGCAAAACATTTCTTATTTCGCTACTTCTGGCCGAGATACGATCAAAAAATGGCATCGCATTGGCCGTTGCATCTTCTGGCATTGCAGCAACTTTATTAGATGGAGGCAGAACAGCTCATTCAGCATTTAAGCTGCCGTTAAACATTCAAAATAATCCAGATGCAATGTGCAACATAAAAAAACAATCGTCTATGGCCACAGTGCTGAAACAATCTAAAATTATTATCTGGGATGAATGCACTATGGCACACAAACATTCGCTTGAGGCATTGGATAGGACATTAAAGGATATAAAAAACAACGATAAACTATTTGGCGGCACTTTTTTACTCCTTTCAGGTGATTTCAGACAAACACTTCCCGTTATTCCGCGTTCAACCTACGTTGATGAAATAAACGCATGCTTAAAATCATCGCGACTATGGCGTAATGTTGAAAAAGTACAACTGACGGTGAACATGCGCGTTCAAATGCTTCAGGATCCATCCGCCGAAACTTTCTCTAAACAACTGTTAGATATTGGCGATGGGAAAGTTGCTGTACATGAAAATACTGGTTGCATAAAATTACAGACGGACTTCTGCACAATCATCGACTCGCAAAATAGTCTCATCGATCACATATTTCCCGACGTACACATACAATATGCAAATCATAAGTGGCTGGCAGAAAGAGCGATCTTGGCAGCTAAAAATGTGGACGTCAATGGGTTAAATTTAAAGATACAACAGCTGTTGCCTGGGGACTTGGTGTCATATAAATCTATCGATGCAGTTTGCGATACCAACGAGACTGTGAATTATCCAATTGAGTTCTTAAATTCATTGGATTTGCCAGGCATGCCACCGCATCATTTACAATTGAAGGTTGGATCTCCGATTATTCTACTTCGAAACTTAAACCCACCACGGCTATGTAATGGCACACGATTAGTCATTAAAAAATTAATGAAAAACGTTATTGAAGCCATCATCTTGAATGGCAAGTTTCAAGGCGAAAATGTGTTGCTGCCACGAATCCCTATGATTCATACAGATGTGCCAATTGAATTCAAACGCACTCAATTCCCAATTAGATTGGCATTCGCTTTGACAATCAATAAGTCACAAGGACAAACATTGTCTGTATGTGGCTTAGATTTGGAAACACCGTGCTTCTCCCACGGACAACTATATGTGGGATGTTCTCGCGTGGGAAAACCATCCAGTTTGTTTGTGTTGGCTAAACACGGACTAACCAAAAATATTGTACACTCTATTGCGCTAAGAGATTAATTTCTTTTTTTAACTGCCATAATTGATAGTAAAAATATAAATATTTATTTTTGATGTTTAGATAGCTATCAAAGACTGTTATTTAAAATATATTCGTTACTCTAATAAAGATTTATTTATTAACCTAAATAAAACATACTTTTATTCTTTATAATGCATTCGATTATAAATACTTCCCCGCACGCTTATAGTAGATAATTATTTTTATTTACATGGCAAAACAACGTTTGCCGGGTCAGCTAGTGATATTATAAAAGAATTAAAAGAATTTCTACCACAAAAATGAAAAGTAGGATGTAGGAGTTTATTGTAAAGATGACGAAATATTTTTAAAATTTCAAAATGAATATGTTAACGCTTTTGGCGGTGAAAATTCAATGAAAATTATTAGAAGCATGAAAAAACTTATAGATATCCCAAAATATGAAGAAACAATTGAAATTATTAAGAATCAACATGAAATTAATAACCATAGAGGAATACAAGAAACGTATCAAGAAATCAAAGAAACTTATTATTTTCCCAAACTTAGAGAAGTTATTAGAAGATACATAAATAATTGCAAAATATGTCACATTGCAAAACATGATACAAACCCACAAAAGATTAAGTTTGAGATAACAGAGACAGCAAAAAGACCGAATGAAATTATCCATTTAGACATTTATATAGCTTTAGACAAAGAATATTTTCTTACTATAATAGATAAATGCACAAAACATTTAACCGTTTTACCAATATCAGATAGGAACCAAACAACATATTTAGAAGCACTTAGATGTCAAATAGCGAACATAGGAAAATCAAAAATGATCATTTGTTATGCAGAATTTGATAAAATAGGTTTTAGGGAATATGTAAATAGCGAGGATGTAAAGCTTCATATAATTACAACTCAAGTAAAAACTGGTAATGCAGATATAGAGAGAGCACATGGAACTTTAAATGAACATCTTCGAATATTAGATGCAAAAAAATCCGATTTAAATATCAAAGAAAAAGTATTAATGGCAACTCAAATTTATAACAATTCTTTTCATTCAGCAACTGGTAAGAAACCATTTCAATTTTTAAACAATGAAATAAACTTAGAAGAATTAGATCAAATAGCAGAAAAAATTATACAAACCAAAAATAAATCAATCGAAAAATTAAACAAAAATAGACAAGAATTTGAACCACCCCCAATAAATGAAAACTTATTTATAAAGGCAGATATACCCAGAGTTCATAAAAAATTAGCACCCAAGTATAAAAATATTAGAGCAGAAAAAGAAAATAATCAATTTTTTACAGAACTAGGACTAAAAAGAAGAAAATTCACAAAAATCAATTTAAGAGACGCTTTAAATACCAACAATTTCATCGGGAAAATACAGATACTAACGCTGGTGTTACTATTGAAAACAATCAAGGCGGAGTTTAGATTAGAGGAAATAAACTCACAAGCAGGATATATTATACTAGAACAAGAACCTATATAAATCATAATGAAATATGACAAAATCTTTCATATTATAAACTTAGAAAGCTACAAAACAGTAATTAAACAAATCAAAAACGCTATAGAAGAAAGTCATAAAAAATTTAATGATGAAGATTTGAGCATATCTCTTATTTCAGCCTTAGAGGATTCTAAGTCAAAGCTAAATACAATATTACCCATTACTAGAGGAAAAAGAGGACTAGTGAACGTAGGTGGAACAGGATTGAAAATTTTATTTGGAGTTATGGATAACGAAGAAAGAAAAGAAATAGAAGAACATTTAAAAATTATAGAACAAAACAATCACAATCAAATATTGCAACTCAATAGACAAGTAGGAATCAACACGAACCTTCAAAGAGAATTAAAAAAACTAGCTGATAGAATAAATAAGCATCAAAATTTAATTAACAGTTTTATTGATACTAAAGATAAAAAATTAGAAAGCTTAGCAAAGAATTTACAATCTTTACATATAAATACAGATATTATGTTACTAAACAATGAAATTGAAAAACTTCAAGACAATGTTGTTTTTGCCAAATTAGAAATATTGGGTAGAAATATACTCACAGAGGAAGAGAACCAGAGATTTAATATCACTTTGCAGAAATTAGAAAACATTAAATCAAATTTAATTAAGAGGAATAACCAATTGATTTTTCTATTGAAAATCCCAGTATTTTCTGAAAAGGACTTTGAAAGAATAAAAATTATACCATTACCTAATCTTTATGGAAATCAAGTAGATATTAACCATTATAATTACATTATTAATAATAAAATATTGTATGACGAAAATAACAACAATAACTATGTTCATTATCTTAAAAGAAGCTCACAATGTATCCAAAATTTATATAAAAATTCATACGAAGAATATAAAATAATTATAAACAATGAAAGAGAAATTATTGAGCTAAATAAAGGCCTAATATTAACCAAAAATTAATATACTAGTAATTTAAGTAGCAGTTGTAATACTTTAAAATATAAAATACAAAAAAACAACTTAATACATTTTAATAATTGTAAAATTAAAATTAATGAAACTTCCTTTAACAATGAAGGAATAAACATAACACAAAACATGTTAATACCGTTATACAACATGCCAAAAATAGTAGACGAAAAAAACTTTAAAATTTTAAGATATTCATATAAATCAAATTCAAAACAGCGATATAATTAAAGAATTGAAGTACGTCAATAATGTTAAACACTTTATATCCTTTTCAACTATTTTAGTAAATCTATCGATAATCGTAATACTAATAATTGTTATAAAGAAAAAATACATACAAATTGTTAGTAATTTTACAGGTACTCGGGAGAGTATCCCATTAGAGGGGGGGGGGGGGGGGGGGGGGGGTAGTTACGACCCAGCATGCCACCCAGGCAGCACCCCAAACATTTAAGATTATGTGAGATACCTTATCTCTCATTTATCTCACATAGTGTGCCACCCAGGCAGCATCCTAAATTCAAACCAATCGATGTGGGATATTTGATCTCACATCACCCACACTGTATTTCGTTTGTTTTCAAGAGATAAACTGACTGCATCGTATTTTGTAATGTCATCAGTTTATCTCTCCTTAGAATTAAGAGACACAGATGTAAAAATTTAGTCTTAAGTTTGCACTCATAAAATAAAGTCATCTCACAATTCGTGGTCGAGTTTTTTTAAAAACCTTGAAGTGGAGTATCGGAACGTAACTGCGCGTTGTGAAAGGGGGCTAGACGGAAAAAATTCTTACGAAAAGTTGTCACGACACTTTTTGCTATAGTAAGCTATTGTAAGCTGTGCGGTGTCGCATGTTTATCTGTCTGTCGGTCTGTCTCTCTCTCTCTTATAGAAAGCGAGCCAGATATTTTCATTTCTATTTCGCATTGAACAGTGTGGTGTCGCGACGATTATTTTTGTTGAGTGTATACAGGTTTTTTGTAAATAATAAATAATCGAAAGGAACTTCGTTCCATCCGGGTGTCCCTTGACACCTCTCAAGTTTTTTATTTTATAGAAATCATGTCTTGTTTAATTAAATTTACACATTTTGCATGAAAGAATTCATTGCACGTGGAACACTGAACTTTAAGATCATTTCTGTCTATTTTAAGCAAGCAAATATGCACTTCATCTTAGTAGTTAGAATAACTTTCTTAGAAAAAGAGAAAAATCAAAATATAAGTTAACGTGCAGAATATTAGCTACGCCAGCAGTTCCATGACACGACCTAATTTCCGTTCTCACAGACGAAATTAGTAAGAAACAACGAACGAAGAATGCAATAAACAATTCCGAGAACAACATTACCCAATACCCAAACACCTATGCTGACACCTCAAAATTAATAATAAATCGAATGCATGTTTGGTAGTCAATTATTTGTAATAAGTTCAGTATTAATAAACACTCGATACAATAAAGGTCAGGTAATCTACCTGCAGAAAAAATATATTTTTTTGGAAACTCAACTTATGTTTTCTTAACTGGCTCCCGAGCAACAGGGACTGCTATCGTCATAATTGTTTTAATTGTGTTACAAGTTAAGTTTCGTTCGCGATAAAGTAAGTACCCATTTACTAAAAGGTGTTACAAGTTAATTTTTGTGCGCGATAAAGTAAATACCCGTTTACTAAAAGACAACAATTGTGAAAGTGCGAAGGAATTTACAAAAAAGCCCCTCAGTAAGTCCTGTAAGAAAAGGACTAAACAGGAATCAACACAGCTGCAGTTGAAAGCCGCCTTGCCGCCGATTAGAGCAGTCCCGACACCCTGGACACACAAACCACAACAAAAAAATGAAAGCAGTTATGTTTTTTTTGCTGTAAGTCCTTTTGAATAATGATATTGTTATAAAAAATACAATCAAAAGTGAAATCTAAATAATTAAAAAAAAAAAAAATACTTGAAAATATAGTTCATTAAAATATAGAAACCAGTTATAAAAATATTAAATACATAAGAAAATCTAAAGTGAAAAGAAACTTTAAATTTTGAGCTTTTCTTTTTGAAAAGAAAAACAATTCTATAAAAATTTAAGAATTGAATTATAAACTACCAAATTAGCAAGAAAATCTTAAGAAAAATTAATAGTTTGATAACATCTAGAACCAAATAATTTTATTTGCTTATAACACATTAAAGTGAAACAATATTAAAGAAAACAATACACAAACAGAAATTCTTGTCGCTCTATCCTTAATTATCTGCAAATTATCGTCTCCACCTGTGTCTATAATTTAATTTAAACATGGCAAATCCAAATAATTTAATCAGGCCACCGCGTTTAGAAGTTCCGCACGAACAACCTCCTCCACCTAATCAAATAATTAATGACGAAATGGTGCAGACTATTACAAGATTAGTTGCAGAAACTCTGCATTTGCAAGGACGTCAGATTTTCAATTCTATAATGAACCCTGCATCTGACATAAATAACGATATCGATCAACGCATCAACCTTCTGAATGATGCGAACTTAACAGATATGGATAAAATTCCGGATGTGGTGAAAAGTCTTCGAGTATTCACTGGACAGCCTGAAGAGTTCAACTCATGGAAAAAGAGTGTTGAGCGAATACTCACGATCTATGCACATCTCAAGGGCACCCCCAAATATTACGGCATTTTGTCAGTTATTCGAAATAAAATATCAGGACACGCGGACATAACACTTGAGTCCTATAACACCCCGTTAAACTGGGAAAAAATATCCAAATGTTTAACATTACACTATGCGGATAAAAGGGACTTGGGAACCTTGGAATACCAAATGACGACTTTGGTACAAGGACATAACTCCATACCCGAATTCTATCAAATAGTCTATCACCACCTTTCACTTATCCTAAGTAAACTTGGATCAATGAATATGAATCAGGAATCCCTAAATAACATGACACAGTGTTATAGAGATAAGGCTCTAGACACTTTTGTTAGAGGGCTTAAGGGTGACCTGCCCAGGCTCTTAAGCATCCGTGAACCTGCGGACCTTCCACAGGCCCTTCACCTTTGTTTGAAATTGCAGAATGTGGACTTCCGAACCCAACATGCTAACAATTCTCAACATTCTATCCGAAAAACATTTCCTCAGCCATCACCACCGGTTCCTCCAAGAAGAAATTTAAACCCAACCCCAACCCCAACCCCAATTCCTGCGCCTAGACGCGAATTTTATCCACAATTACTTCATAATCCTCCCAATCCTCAACCCCTTCAAGTTTATAGAGAACCTCAATATCAACAACCAAGATATCAACAATATCAACCAAGGTTTCAACAACAACAACAAAGGCAACCAATGAACCAACGCCAACTTCCTCCGAAGCCAATGGACATTGATTATTCAATTAAATCACAAAAGGTAAATTATCTAAACAGACCCCGAAATCCACCAATGCCTGAAAAACGCCGACACCAGTACTCACAGCAAGTAAATCCGCCAAAAATGCAGCGAGTTTATCATATCGATGAATCTAATCAAAATAATCAGGACTTGGAGGAGTGCGAACAAACGATGAACCAAGAGGACCAGAGTTATGACCAATCCATCAGCGAATACGCCGACACATATGAAGATCACGATCATAATTTACCAGAAGAACTAGACGACATTTATTTTTTAGATTAAAATGCTCTTCGCTACCCTACATCGAACACTTTGCGAAGAGCGTCCAAATACTTAGATTTCTTATTGACACAGGCTCTAACAGAGATTATATTCAACCCAAATATATTAGAAATCCCCTTCCAAACAACAAAAATTTTAATGCTTACTCAGTTGGAGGTAGTATAAAAATAACACATCATGGTTTTGTTCAACTCCTTAGCCCCAATATAGAAAAAATTAAAATCTATATTCTTCCAACTCTCATATCATTTGATGTTATTATCGGTAACGACACGCTTAGAAAATTAAACGCGCGCCGTCGTTCACACGAAAGAAAGCTATATGACCATCTGTTCAAACATTATTATTACTCTTAAACAACATGTTTCAGAAAATATCAATAATTTAAATATCAGAACTTCCCATTTGAACAAAGAAGACGAAACTGACCTCATGGAAATTGTAAACAATTATCCTAAATTGTTTGCTGAACCCGATGATTCTTTAACTTATGTGACATCAGTTAAAGGGGAAATTCGTGCTACAACCTCCGAACCGATTTATTCCAAATCATACCCCTATCCGAGAGCTTTAAAGGACGAGGTCGAGAAACAAATTAATGACCTTCTCAAAGATGGCATCATAAGACCATCTAAGTCCCCATACAACTCCCCGGTTTGGATCGTTCCAAAGAAAATGGACGCATCCTAAGAAAAAAAATATCGGCTTGTTATTGACTATAGAAAGTTAAACTCTGTTACAATCCCAGACCGATACCATATTCATCCCATTGACGAAGTAATCGCTAACCTCGGTAGCAATAATTATTTTACAATAGTCGACTTGAAAAGCGGGTTTCATCAAATCCTGCTTAGGGAATGCGACATTGAAAAAACAGCGTTTTCCGTAAACAATGGAAAATTCGAATTTTTGCGTCTCCCCTTTGGTCTAAAAAATTCACCAGCTATTTTCCAGAGAACGTTAGATGATATTCTTAAAGAACACATAGGAACTTGTTGCTATGTGTATATTGATGACATTGTCATCTTCGGCAAAAATAAAGAAGATCATCTGAAAAATCTCAAAACTGTTTTCGAGACACTGGAACGTGCCAACATTTAAGCACAAATGGAGAAATGCGAATTTCTTCAAGAAGAAATCAAATTTCTTGGATTCATTATAGGCAAGAATGGAATAAAAACTAACCCAAAGAAAGTTCAAGCCATCTCCGATTTACCAATTCCCAAAACTCTGAAGGATTTACGTTCATTCCTTGGAATGTCAGGCTACTATCGCCGTTTTATCAGAGACTATGCTAAAATAGCAAAACCCCTGACATTCCTTTTAAGAGGGGAAGACGGACGAGTGCCCAGATACATTTCTAAAAATAAGGCCATTGAACTTCACACAGATGCTATGAACTCTTTCCAAAATATTAAAGATTCTCTTGTATCACAAGAAGTAGTTTTGAATTATCCTGACTTTGACAAAGAATTTGAATTAACTACAGACGCCTCAGATTATGCCTTGGGTGCCGTATTATCTCAAAACAATAAACCCATAACGTTCTTATCAAGAACGTTGAACCAAACGGAAGTAGCATATGCCACTAACGAGAAAGAGATGCTAACCATCATGTGGGCTCTCAACTCGCTTAGGAGTTTCCTATACGGATCTAAAAAAGTAAAAATCTATACGGACCATCAACCACTGACCTACGCACTCAGCAACAAAAATACAAACTACAAGATGAAGCGGTGGAAAGCTATCTTGGAAGAGTATAATTATGAATTGAAGTACAAACCAGGAAAGTCCAACATAGTCGCCGACGCTTTATCACGACTTCCACTAACGTCAGAGGTGAATACAATGACAATGACTGAGCATAGCGACGATAGCTCTTCACACAATTTGATTCCTACTGTAGAAATCCCAATCAACGTCTCCCGTAACCAATTGATTCTCAAGATAGGAAATGAAACTAATCTTGAGTTCCTTATACCATTTCCAACATATCACCGACACACTTTTACCCAACCAAATTATACAGAAACAGATATTATAACCATATTTAAGAAATTTCTCAACCCCAGTAACATAAACGGTTTATCAACAACAGAAGAAATAATGGGTCGAATACAGAATATCTATCCAATTCATTTTGCTAGTTTTAAAGTGAGGTTTACTCAATCTATGGTTGAAGACATTACCGATGAAAGTGAACAAGAAGAAAAAATTTTAAGAGTACACCGTAGAGCACACCGTAACCCAGAGGAAAATAGACAACAAATACTTGAAAACTTTTACTTTCCGAAAATGGCAGCAAAGATCAAAAGATTAGTTAAAAATTGCCAAACATGCAAAGAAAGTAAATACGATCGCCATCCGAACAAACCAATTCTTGAACCTACTCCTATACCAAACTATCCAGGCCACACTATTCACCTTGACATCTTTTCAACTGAAAAAAAACTTGTACTAACTGCCATCTGCAAACTTACAAAATTTGCAAAAACTAAAATTATCAAATCAAGAGCCATTACTCACATTAGACAACCACTTCGAGAAATATTATTTTCATTTTGCATTCCGGAAAATATTGTTATAGATAATGAAAAGGCATTAAATTCTGCTTCCATTACATCCATGATGGAGGACGAATTAAAAATACGCATTTACAAAACCCCGCCTTACAGAAGTGAGGTGAACGGACAGATTGAAAGGTTCCATTCCACCCTTTCCGAAATAATGCGCAGCCTTAAAGCAGAACAGACTCCTCGTTCATTCGAAGAACTACTCGAAAGAGCTACGAACGAGAACAATTTTACAGTTCATTCAACCACACAGAAAAAACCGGTAGAGCTTTTCTTTGGTCGGTCTCCAAGAATAACTCCTGAAGACTGTGAGAATGTCCGGCAGCAAAATATCGATAGAATCATACAGAAACAAAACAAAAACATAAGATACCACAATAAGAAACGAGAACCAACTAAAACTTACAACCCAGGAGACATAATTTACGTAAGACACAACAAAAGACTAGGCTCTAAGTTAACTTTTAGATATAAAAAAGATATAGTTAAGGAAAATAAAAATACAACAGTCATAACACAGTCAGGAAGAACGATACATAAAAGTAACATCAGGAATTAATGTACTAACTACGCATTTCCTATTTTCAGGTACATGCTCAATAATGCATCAACAGAAATACAGATACTAGACTTCTCCAACTCTCAATTCGTATCTTTACATACTGGACAAGCTAAAATACAAACCGGATACTTTAAACTTATTCACGAGATTGACCTAGATCAATATGACAAATTTTTGACCAATATTGCACCAACTCTCGAACTTTCCTCAACTGTTAACGATCCCTTGTTTCCTTTCCTTTCCCACGAATATGAACAAATTCAAAATTTAATCCACAATTTAAGGCCACACAATGTTAAGAGATCCATAGATTCTATAGGCACAGCGTGGAAGTGGATTGCAGGCAGTCCCGACCACGACGATTTTATTACAATCAAAAAGAAAGTTAACAATATCCTTGAAAACACAAATACACAAGTTGTAATCAACAAATTATATAATGAAAGAATTAACAATATCACAAAAGTAACAAATGAAATTGAAAAAATGTTAAAAGAAAATAAAAGTTTCAATTCAATCATTATATCCGAAATTAAATATAAATTCAAAATTGTAAAAGAGGAATTAGAAAATATTGCTTTAGCCATTCACTGTGCAAAACTAGGAATTGTAAACTCACTCATACTATCTAAAGAAGAAATAAGCCTTGCAATAAATACATTTAATAAAGAACACATTCCTTTTACCACAATCGAAGAAGCTTTATACTTTGCAGAAATCAAAATCATAACAAATTCAATTTCAATTTTATATATTGTCAATATTCCTCTAACAAGTCCCAAAACTTATGAAAAAATCCTTATCAACCCTGTCAAAAGAAATGGGATAGTCATTGAAATTCATTACAAGGAAATTCTTAAAAAATAAAGACGAAATGTTTGGTCTTATAAATAATTGTAAACAGATTAATGATATTTCTATATGTGAAAATAAAAATCTTGTGAATATTGTAAACTCAACATGCATTTCGAATCTTTTGAAAAGTCAAATAGCATCTTGCAACATTATCAGCGGTCAGCACATCCCAGCAATTGAAGAGATAACCCAGGGTATTATTCTGCTTAATAGCTTCAACGGATCTCTCCAAGCTGAATCAACTTCCCGAAATATAACTGGTACTTTCCTCATCAAATATGACAACACCAACATAACAATTAATTACCGAAAATTTACTTCAGAAAAAGTAATATCGACTCACACTATCCTCCCAGCAATTTTACAACCATCCCCAATAGAAAAAGAATACCATTCAATATTATCTCTAGAGATGATGCACGAGCTCCACATCAACAATACGAAAGAAATTCAGCTGCTCCAATCAGAAAAAGAAACACAGATGATAACCACCTATGGCTCAATTTCGTTCATGGGCATTCTTTTAATCATCGTAATAATGCTTAAACTTTTTCACAAAAGAAGGAATAATACAAAGGTCATCATCCAACAGCATGAGATGAAGAGCATCCACATCCCTACAGAATCAAATGCAGCAAA
Source organism: Melanostoma scalare (assembly GCA_949752695.1). Taxonomy (NCBI): domain Eukaryota; kingdom Metazoa; phylum Arthropoda; class Insecta; order Diptera; family Syrphidae; genus Melanostoma; species Melanostoma scalare. The sequence continues at coordinate 99,828,471 of OX456985.1, read as the reverse complement.
CACCTACCCTTCCGCAATCAAAGTTCAACGACATACCATACTTTTAAGCGATTGAGGACTATCGCATTTAGAGGAGGATGAGTTAACGTACAGAATATTAGCTACGCCAGCAGTTCCATGTGACCTAATTTCCGTTCTCACAGACGAAATTAGTAAGAAACAACGAACGAAGAATGCAATAAACAATTCCAAGAACAACATTACCCAATACCCAAACACCTATGCTGACACCTCAAAATTAATAATAAATCGATTGCATGTTTGGTAGTCAATTATTTGTAATAAGTTCAGTATTAATAAACACTCGATACAATAAAGGTCAGGTAATCTACCTGCAGAAAAAATATATTTTTTTGGAAACTCAACTTATGTTTTCTTAACTTATATACGAAAAATAAAAATTGTAATTAAAATTCACTTTGAAATGTGCATGTGTCCCCATCAACAATTGCAAAGAGAATCAGTACGATGAATATGTTCCAGTGTTCTACTAGCAGTCCCTGCGCTCGAAGCTGGCATAATGTCTCATGTGCAACATTAGACATGGATTGTAGGTCCTCATCTTGGTGCCCCTTGCAACTTCGGCAAATTGATAAATTTAAAGTTTTAAGGTATAGCCTTTCTGCTGTCACTTGTTGCTCTTCCATGTCATCCGCTTTCTGACCCTATGCGCTCCATTTCAGATTATTTTTCTGCATATACTCCCAAATCTGACATAGATGCTATGACTTTCAGCATCTGCCTATAGTCACCATCCATTATTTCTTGTCGGGCGTATGCCGCCACCCTTTCCATTGCCTTCAATTGGCCTCTAAAGACAGCTTCGTGTGTCATTTTCAATCCTACAGAATTATGTGCATAAAAACAAAAAAATAAGAGCAATGATAAAAAAGAATATACCCTTGCCATATTCCTTTCTTGACCTACGCACTATCAGCCCTTTCGTAGCATGTAGCTTGCACTCTCCCTTGTTTTCAGGTCTCATGATAACCAAGAATATAAATTCTACGTAACCAATTTTCCGCCCTATATAATATCGCTGTTTCCCTATCGTCTACACTTGCACGGTGGTTACAGCCCTTTCGCGCTTTCAGTCGAATATGCATATTCTGTTACCCCTACTTGACCTACCTACTCCTGCCTATCACTTGTGTGTCTGCATCGTATTTTTGGCTAATGAAAAATATAAGAAACAAGACCCTATGCCATCATAATATTTGTACTGTAAACTCATATACACTACACATTCAGTCAACAAACTATAAGTTAAGAAAACATAAGTTGAGTTTCCAAAAAAATATATTTTTTCTGCAGGTAGATTACCTGACCTTTATTGTATCGAGTGTTTATTAATACTGAACTTATTACAAATAATTGACTACCAAACATGCATTCGATTTATTATTAATTTTGAGGTGTCAGCATAGGTGTTTGGGTATTGGGTAATGTTGTTCTTCGTTCGTTGTTTCTTACTAATTTCGTCTGTGAGAACGGAAATTAGGTCGTGTCATGGAACTGCTGGCGTAGCTAATATTCTGTACGTTAACTCATCCTCCTCTAAATGCGATAGTCCTCAATCGCTTAAAAGTATGGTATGTCGTTGAACTTTGATTGCGGAAGGGTAGTTGTTGGCTTAGGTGCTGCATTTGATTCTGTAGGGATGTGGATGCTCTTCATCTCATGCTGTTGGATGATGACCTTTGTATTATTCCTTCTTTTGTGAAAAAGTTTAAGCATTATTACGATGATTAAAAGAATGCCCATGAACGAAATTGAGCCATAGGTGGTTATCATCTGTGTTTCTTTTTCTGATTGGAGCAGCTGAATTTCTTTCGTATTGTTGATGTGGAGCTCGTGCATCATCTCTAGAGATAATATTGAATGGTATTCTTTTTCTATTGGGGATGGTTGTAAAATTGCTGGGAGGATAGTGTGAGTCGATATTACTTTTTCTGAAGTAAATTTTCGGTAATTAATTGTTATGTTGGTGTTGTCATATTTGATGAGGAAAGTACCAGTTATATTTCGGGAAGTTGATTCAGCTTGGAGAGATCCGTTGAAGCTATTAAGCAGAATAATACCCTGGGTTATCTCTTCAATTGCTGGGATGTGCTGACCGCTGATAATGTTGCAAGATGCTATTTGACTTTTCAAAAGATTCGAAATGCATGTTGAGTTTACAATATTCACAAGATTTTTATTTTCACATATAGAAATATCATTAATCTGTTTACAATTATTTATAAGACCAAACATTTCGTCTTTATTTTTTAAGAATTTCCTTGTAATGAATTTCAATGACTATCCCATTTCTTTTGACAGGGTTGACAAGGATTTTTTCATAAGTTTTGGGACTTGTTAGAGGAATATTGACAATATATAAAATTGAAATTGAATTTGTTATGATTTTGATTTCTGCAAAGTTTAAAGCTTCTTCGATTGTGGTAAAAGGAATGTGTTCTTTATTAAATGTATTTATTGCAAGGCTTATTTCTTCTTTAGATAGTATGAGTGAGTTTACAATTCCTAGTTTTGCACAGTGAATGGCTAAAGCAATATTTTCTAATTCCTCTTTTACAATTTTGAATTTATATTTAATTTCGGATATAATGATTGAATTGAAACTTTTATTTTCTTTTAACATTTTTTCAATTTCATTTGTTACTTTTGTGATATTGTTAATTCTTTCATTATATAATTTGTTGATTACAACTTGTGTATTTGTGTTTTCAAGGATATTGTTAACTTTCTTTTTGATTGTAATAAAATCGTCGTGGTCGGGACTGCCTGCAATCCACTTCCACGCTGTGCCTATAGAATCTATGGATCTCTTAACATTGTGTGGCCTTAAATTGTGGATTAAATTTTGAATTTGTTCATATTCGTGGGAAAGGAAAGGAAACAAGGGATCGTTAACAGTTGAGGAAAGTTCGAGAGTTGGTGCAATATTGGTCAAAAATTTGTCATATTGATCTAGGTCAATCTCGTGAATAAGTTTAAAGTATCCGGTTTGTATTTTAGCTTGTCCAGTATGTAAAGATACGAATTGAGAGTTGGAGAAGTCTAGTATCTGTATTTCTGTTGATGCATTATTGAGCATGTACCTGAAAATAGGAAATGCGTAGTTAGTACATTAATTCCTGATGTTACTTTTATGTATCGTTCTTCCTGACTGTGTTATGACTGTTGTATTTTTATTTTCCTTAACTATATCTTTTTTATATCTAAAAGTTAACTTAGAGCCTAGTCTTTTGTTGTGTCTTACGTAAATTATGTCTCCTGGGTTGTAAGTTTTAGTTGGTTCTCGTTTCTTATTGTGGTATCTTATGTTTTTGTTTTGTTTCTGTATGATTCTATCGATATTTTGCTGCCGGACATTCTCACAGTCTTCAGGAGTTATTCTTGGAGACCGACCAAAGAAAAGCTCTACCGGTTTTTTCTGTGTGGTTGAATGAACTGTAAAATTGTACTCGTTCGTAGCTCTTTCGAGTAGTTCTTCGAATGAACGAGGAGTCTGTTCTGCTTTAAGGCTGCGCATTATTTCGGAAAGGGTGGAATGGAACCTTTCAATCTGTCCGTTCACCTCACTTCTGTAAGGTGGGGTTTTGTAAATGCGTATTTTTAATTCGTCCTCCATCATGGATGTAATGGAAGCAGAATTTAATGCCTTTTCATTATCTATAACAATATTTTCCGGAATGCAAAATGAAAATAATATTTCTCGAAGTGGTTGTCTAATGTGAGTAATGGCTCTTGATTTGATAATTTTAGTTTTTGCAAATTTTGTAAGTTTGCAGATGGCAGTTAGTACAAGTTTTTTTTCAGTTGAAAAGATGTCAAGGTGAATAGTGTGGCCTGGATAGTTTGGTATAGGAGTAGGTTCAAGAATTGGTTTGTTCGGATGACGATCGTATTTACTTTCTTTGCATGTTTGGCAATTTTTAACTAATCTTTTGATCTTTGCTCCCATTTTCGGAAAGTAAAAGTTTTCAAGTAGGTATTTGTTGTCTATTTTCCTCTGGGTTACGGTGTGCTCTACGGTGTACTCTTAAAATTTTTTCTTCTTGTTCACTTTCATCGGTAATGTCTTCAACCATAGATTGAGTAAACCTCACTTTAAAACTAGCAAAATGAATTGGATAGATATTCTGTATTCGACCCATTATTTCTTCTGTTGTTGATAAACCGTTTATGTTACTGTGGTTGAGAAATTTCCTAAATATGGTTATAATATCTGTTTCTGTATAATTTGGTTGCGTAAAAGTGTGTCGGTGATATGTTGGAAATGGTATAAGGAACTCATGATTAGTTTCATTTCCTATCTTGAGAATCAATTGGTTACGGAAGACGTTGATTGGGATTTCTACAGTAGGAATCAAATTGTGTGAAGAGCTATCGTCGCTATGCTCAGTCATTGTCATTGTATTCACCTCTGACGTTAGTGGAAGTCGTGATAAAGCGTCGGCGACTATGTTGGACTTTCCTGGTTTGTACTTCAATTCATAATTATACTCTTCCAAGATAGCTTTCCACCGCTTCATCTTGTAGTTTGTATTTTTGTTGCTGAGTGCGTAGGTCAGTGGTTGATGGTCCGTATAGATTTTTACTTTTTTAGATCCGTATAGGAAACTCCTAAGCGAGTTGAGAGCCCACATGATGGTTAGCATCTCTTTCTCGTTAGTGGCATATGCTTCTTCCGTTTGGTTCAACGTTCTTGATAAGAACGTTATGGGTTTATTGTTTTGAGATAATACAGCACCCAAGGCATAATCTGAGGCGTCTGTAGTTAATTCAAATTCTTTGTCAAAGTCAGGATAATTCAAAACTACTTCTTGTGATACAAGAGAATCTTTAATATTTTGGAAAGAGTTCATAGCGTCTGTGTCAAGTTCAATGGCCTTATTTTTAGAAATGTATCTGGACACTCGTCCGTCTTCCCCTCTTAAAAGGAAAGTCAGGGGTTTTGCTATTTTAGCATAGTCTCTGATAAAACGGCGATAGTAGCCTGACATTCCAAGGAATGAACGTAAATCCTTCAGAGTTTTGGGAATTGGTAAATCGGAGATGGCTTGAACTTTCTTTGGGTTAGTTTTTATTCCATTCTTGCCTATAATGAATCAAAGAAATTCGATTTCTTCTTGAAGAAATTCGCATTTATCCATTTGTACGTTAACGTTGGCACGCTCCAGTGTCTCGAAAATAGTTTTGACATTTTTCAGATGATCTTCTTTATTTTTGCCGAAGATGACAATGTCATCAATATACACATAGCAACAAGTTCCTATGTGTTTTTTAAGAATATCATCTAACGTTCTCTGGAAAATAGCTGGTGAATTTTTTAGAGCAAAGGGGAGACGCAAAAATTCGAATTTTCCATTGTTTACGGAAAACGCAGTTTTTTCAATGTCGCATTCCCTAAGCAGGACTTGATGAAACCCGCTTTTCAAGTCGACTATTGTAAAATAATTATTGCTATCGAGGTTAGCGATTACTTCGTCAATGGGAGGAGTAGGGTATCGGTCTGGGATTGTAACAGAGTTTAACTTTCTATAGTCAATAACAAGCCGATATTTTTTTTTCTTAGGATGCGTCCATTTTCTTTGGAACGATCCAAACCGGGGAGTTGTATGGGGACTTAGATGGTCTTATGATGCCATCTTTGAGAAGGTCATTAATTTGTTTCTCGACCTCGTCCTTTAAAGCTCTCGGATAGGGGTATGATTTGGAATAAATCGGTTCGGAGGTTGTAGCACGAATTTCCCCTTTAACTGATGTCACATAAGTTAAAGAATCATCGGGTTCAGCAAACAATTTAGGATAATTGTTTACAATTTCCATGAGGTCAGTTTCGTCTTCTTTGTTCAAATGGGAAGTTCTGATATTTAAATTATTGATATTTTCTGAAACATGTTGTTTAAGAGGAATAATAATGTTTGAACAGATGGTCATATAGCTTTCTTTCGTGTGAACGACGGCGTTTAATTTTCTTAGCGTGTCGTTACCGATAATACCATAAAATGATATGAGAGTTGGAAGAATATAGAATTTAATTTTTTCTATATTGGGGCTAAGGAGTTGAACAAAACCATGATGTGTTATTTTTATACTACCTCCAACTGAGTAAGCATTAAAATTTATGTTGTTTGGAAGGGGATTTCTAATATATTTGGGTTGAATATAATCTCTGTTAGAGCCTGTGTCAATAAGAAATCTAAGTATTTGGCCGCTCTTCGCAAAGTGTTCAATGTAGGGTAGCGAAGAGCGTTTTAATCTAAAAAATAAATGTCGTCTAGTTCTTCTGGTAAATCATGATCGTGATCTTCATATGTGTCGGCGTATTCGCTGATGGATTGATCATAATTCTGGTCCTCTTGGTTCATCGTTTGTTCGTACTCCTCCAAGTCCTGCTTATTTTGATTAGATTCATCGATATGATAAACTCGCTGCATTTTTGGCGGATTTACTTGCTGTGAGTACTGGTGTTGGCGTTTTTCAGGCATTGGTGGATTTCGGGGTCTGTTTTGATAATTTACCTTTTGTGATTTAATTGAATAATCAATGTACATTGGCTTCGGAGGAAGTTGGCGTTGGTTCATTGGTTGCCTTTGTTGTTGTTGAAACCTTGGTTGATATTGTTGATATCTTGGTTGTTGATATTGAGGTTCTCTATAAACTTGAAGGGGTTGAGGATTGCGAGAATTATGAAGTAATTGTGGATAAAATTCGCGTCTAGGCGCAGGAATTGGGGCTGGGGTTGGGGTTGGGTTTAAATTTCTTCTTGGAGGAACCGGTGGTGATGGCTGAGGAAATGTTTTTCGGATAGAATGTTGAGAATTGTTAGCATGTTGGGTTCGGAAGTCCACATTCTGCAGTTTCAAACAAAGGTGAAGGGCCTGTGGAAGGTCCCCAGGTTCACGGATGCTTAAGAGCCTGGGGAGGTCATCCTTAAGCCCTCTGACAAAAGTGTCTAGAGCCTTATCTCTATAACACTGTGTCATGTTATTTAGGGATTCCTGATTCATATTCATTGATCCAAGTTTACTTAGGATAAGTGAAAGGTGGTGATAGACTATTTGATAGAATTTGGGTATGGAGTTATGTCCTTGTACCAAAGTCGTCATTTGGTATTCCAAGGTTCCCAAGTCCCTTTTATCCGCATAGTGTAATGTTAAACATTTGGATATTTTTTCCCAGTTTAGCGGGGTGTTATAGGACTCAAGTGTTATGTCCGCGTGTCCTGATATTTTATTTCGAATAACTGACAAAATGCCGTAATATTTGGGGGTGCCCTTGAGATGTGCATAGATCGTGAGTATTCGCTCAACACTCTTTTTCCATGAGTTGAACTCTTCAGGCTGTCCAGTGAATACTCGAAAACTTTTCACCACATCCGGAATTTTATCCATATCTGTTAAGTTCGCATCATTAAGAAGGTTAATGAGTTGATCAATATCGTTATTGGTGTCAGATGCAGGGTTCGACAAGAATTTCTGTTTGTGTATTTTTTTCTTTAATATATTGTTTCACTTTTATGTGTTATAAGCAAATAAAATTATTTGGTTCTAAATGTTATCAAACTATTAATTTTTCTTAAGATTTTCTTGCTAATTTGGTAGTTTATAATTCAATTCTTAAATTTTTATAGAATTGTTTTTCTTTTCAAAAAGAAAAGCTCAAAATTTATTCTTTTTACTTTAGATTTTCTTATGTATTTAACCCTTAACTAAAGTCGTGGGTCCAGTGGACCCACACACAATCTATAAATGTGTATAGAAAACGGCACAGTCACCGCAGCTCTCTCAACTTCTCAGTACCTTCCTACAGTAATCCAATGTATGTGTAGTGAGAAGGACGCATTTAGCTCGCTTCTCCTGTGTGTGTTTTGGCGTGTACATGGGTCCGCTGGACCCACAACTTTACTTACGTTACTTTTTTTCGGCTATTTATTTTATTTATTATTTCAGTTTATTGTAATGTTTCAGCTGATTTATAATTGCAAATCAAAGAAGTTTTTCTGCATATCCCGAAAAGTTTTCGGCGAAAACATCTTGGAGCAACAGCTGTTAATGGAATTTAACAACGAAGCAAAGGAAATTGATCTAAATTCTAGCAATTATTCGGAAAAACGATTTCTCTGCCGGCAGTGACGACGATTTGGAATTGAAATGATCACAATTCAGACTCAGAATTGTCTTCTGAATAGTCAGACAATGGCCAAGATGACGAAAGAAACAAAAGAAAAGGTGCTATTTGTGTCTGGCAAATAAAAAATCGAAGACGGTACATTTGTGTGCTAGGTGCAATCTGCCCATTTGTATGGCCTGTTCGAAAAAAGTATGTTTTTCAAGTTTTTAGATTGTCTGACTTTGACCATTGTCAAAATTTTTTCAGAAACTGATTTTTATTTTTTGAATTTACAGTTTTGAAGAATTGGTTTTAAAATTGAAAAAAAATCTATTGATGGATTTTTAACTTTGTTTTTAGTATTTAATTTTAAATTTTTTTAAACACACTACTTTTAAACTATATAAATTGAGACTGCTGGACGAAAGTGCAAATTTGAAGTACAAATGATAGTTCCTGTGTTTGGTTTCTTAAAAACTTGTTTGTTATTGCTTAAGTATGAAGTTTGATAAAAAGAATTTATAAAATATATTATACTTTTTTTTTTATTGACATTTAAAACGGCTTGGGTCCACTGGACCCACGACTTAAGAAGCGTAGGAAATAATCACGACTTTAGTTAAGGGTTAATATTTTTATAACTGGTTTCTATATTTTAATGAACTATATTTTCAAGTATTTTTTTTTTTTTTAAATTATTTAGATTTCACTTTTGATTGTATTTTTTATAACAATATCATTATTCAAAAGGACTTACAGCAAAAAAAACATAACTGCTTTCATTTTTTTGTTGTGGTTTGTGTGTCCAGGGTGTCGGAACTGCTCTAATCGGCAGCAAGGCGGACTTACTGAGGGGCGTCTTTGCAAATTCCTTCGCACTTTCACAATTGTTGTTCTTTTAGTAAACGGGTATTTACTTTATAGCGCACAAAAATTAACTTGTAACACCTTTTAGTAAATGGGTTTTTACTTTATCGCGAACAAAAATTAACTTGTAGCACAATTAAAACAATTATGACGATAGCAGTCGCTGTTGCTCGGGCGCCAGTTAAGAAAACATAAGTTGAGTTTCCAAAAAAATATATTTTTTCTGCAGGTAGATTACCTGACCTTTATTGTATCGAGTGTTTATTAAGACTGAACTTATTACAAATAATTGACTACCAAACATGCATTCGATTTATTATTAATTTTGAGGTGTCAGCATAGGTGTTTGGGTATTGGGTAATGTTGTTCTTGGAATTGTTTATTGCATTCTTCGTTCGTTGTTTCTTACTAATTTCGTCTGTGAGAACGGAAATTAGGTCGAGTCATGGAACTGCTGGCGTAGCTAATATTCTGTACGTTAACTTATATGCATCTTTCTCACTATCAAAACACTCTCCCGGTCCGGTTGGTTCGCTGAAACGCACAAAAATATTTTCAAACAAATACACAGGATACTTTAATGGCAATATAAATTCTTATTTCAAGCCTCTAAAATGCATTACACAACAAAAACAAAATATTAAAAAACAAACAAGAATGAAAATATATATATGTGTACCTCTGCTATCACTTCACTATTCACTTTCCTCACTTGCCCGTCTCCTATCGTTTACTATGTGCTTTTTCTACTATCTGTCATACTATTATTATTGCTACTTTTTTTTTTTTTTTTTTTTTTTTTTTTTTTTTTTTTTTTTTTTTTTTTTTTTTTTTTTTTTAATTTATAGGGTGAAGGTGAAAATTACCTTTAGGTTCCCTTAGGTTTAATTACACGTAGTGTATAGGTTTGTTCATTCGAAGCTGAGGTCATGTAAGAACCTAAGAATCTTCGAGGAAGAGGTGTTTCTGATATCAAGGGGACAGGGGAACCCTTTATTGAATATTTTAAGCCTGGATCTAGCTAAGGCAGGGCATTCACATAAAATGTGTTCAGCTGTTTCTATGTCTTCAAGACAGAGACGACAGGTGTCATCTTGGCTGATGCCCATGCTTTTAAGATGATACTTGAGAGAGCAGTGTCCCGTGAAGAAGTCCGTAAGTAACTTTGCGTCACGTTTGCTCATGTCAAGAATTTCTTTCATACGTTTGTGGGATAAGTCAATGAATAGTTTTGACTGACGATGGCCATTTGAGTTGTTCCAGGTGCTGATCATGTTCTGTCGTTCCCAGGTAGCTAATTCGTTTTTAAGGCTATTTATTGGGAGACCACAGTAGGGTTCACGGCCTTTGAATTGGGACTGAGAGCCAAGTCTAGCAAGTCGGTCAGCCTCTTCGTTACCCGGTACGCCTTCATGACCAGGCACCCATGAAAGAGTTATTTTATTGTGAGTAGCTAATTGAAGTAAACAAGTCAGGCAGTTCCAAACTAGTTTGGATTCGATTTTTGTCGAGGACAGAGCCTTTTTTTTTTTTTTTTTTGTTTTTTTTTTTTTTTTTTTAAATTTAGAGGGTGAAGGTGAAAAATTACCTTTACAAGCACGTCGACCTGAAAGATCTTTTGTGCTGTTCCCTTAGGTTTAATTACACGTAGTGTATATGTTTGTTCATTCGAAGCTGAGGTCATGTAAGAACCTAAGAATCTTCGAGGAAGAGGTGTTTCTGATATCAAGGGGACAGGGGAACCCTTTATTGAATATTTTAAGCCTGGATCTAGCTAAGGCAGGGCATTCGCATAAAATGTGTTCAGCTGTTTCTATGTCTTCAAGACAGAGACGACAGGTGTCGTCTTGGCTGATGCCCATGTTTTTAAGATGATACTTGAGAGAGCAGTGTCCAGTGAAGAAGTCCGTAAGTAACTTTGCGTCACGTTTGCTCATGTCAAGAATTTCTTTCATACGTTTGTGGGATAAGTCAATGAATAGTTTTGACTGACGATGGCCATTTGAGTTGTTCCAGGTGCTGATCATGTTCTGTCGTTCCCAGGTAGCTAATTCGTTTTTTAGGCTACTTATTGGGAGACCACAGTAGGGTTCAGGGCCTTTGAATTGAGACTGAGAGCCAAGTCTAGCAAGTCGGTCAGCCTCTTCGTTACCCGGTACGCCTTCATGACCAGGCACCCATGAAAGAGTTATTTTATTGTGAGTAGCTAATTGAAGTAAACAAGTCAGGCAGTTCCAAACTAGTTTGGATTCGATTTTGTTCGAGGACAGCGCCTTTAGTGCTGCCTGACTGTCAGAGCAGATTAGGATGCTTGATCTTCGGAGGTTTCTTCTAATGCATTCTCTAATACAGAATTCTATAGCCATTACCTCTGCCTGAAAGATAGTAGTTGTGTTACCAAGGGATGTAGATGATTTAAAGTTGGGACCGTAAATCCCTGCACCTACACCGTTGTTTGTTTTTGAACCGTCAGTATACCAGATGTATTGGAAGTTATTTGTAAGAATTACAGGGTTCTTCCATGCTGAGCGGTTTGGAAAGATTACTTCAAAGGGGTGGTGTAACATTATGCGTTTAGGCATAAAGTCCGAGGAGTGTGCTGCAGGCGATTTCAGTATTGGGAGCACCTGCAGAATACTCATATGGCCTTGTAAGTTTTCCTTTCTTGAGTAGTTAGTGAGATGAAGCTTTAGTCCGCTCAGTGCAGCAGTTTTCTTTACTCTTAGATGTAGCGGAGGAAAATTTAATAAACTTTCTAACGCTAAAGTTGGGCAGGTGCGCATTGCACCTGTGATACCTACACAGGTTAGTCTTTGTAACTTTTGCAATGGTTTGCGGGCATAAACTTGTTCTGTTTTTTGCCACCAGACCAGCGAAGCATAGGTTATGATGGGTGTGATAATAGTGAGGTAAGTCCAGTAAATCATTTTTGGCCTAAGCCCCCACTTTTTACCAAAAAGTCTAGAACAGGCCCAGAAAGCATTTGTTGCTTTTGCTATGGTTTTGTTTAGATGTGGTTTCCAATTGAGTTTATTATCCAGGGTTACTCCTAGATATTTGACCTCTTTGGAAAAATTAATTTGAACACTATTTAGGGATAGTGTTTGGAGATCGATTTTTCGTCTCCTGGTGAATGGGATGATGACTGTTTTGGTGGGGTTGACCTTAAGCCCTTCTTTGTTGCACCAGTCATTAACTTTGTTCAGGGCCCTTTGCATACGGTTTGTGACCTGTGCTTCTTGATTGCCTTGAATAGAGATGACTAAGTCATCAGCGTAGCCTTGTGTATCAAGGCCCAGCTTATTGAGGTCATCCAAGAGCTGATCTATTACTATTGACCAGAGCAGGGGAGATAAAACACCCCCTTGGGGACAGCCTTTAACAGCATTAACTGTTATTGATGTTTGACCTAGTGTGGTGGAGATGATTCTGCCACTTAACATAGAGTCAATCCATTTAATGGTTGGTGTGTCAATTCCTTTGACAGTTGCAGCGGTTTGAATTGACAAATACGTAGTATTGTCAAAGGCGCCAGAAATATCAAGAAAAGAGCAGAGTATGATGTCTTTCTTAGCAAACGCAGTCTCAATTTTGCTTACAAGCTGATGGAGAGCTGTAACAGTAGATTTACCCGTTTGGTAAGCGAATTGGTTAGCATTGAGAGGATTTGCTATTAAGGCCGTACTGCGAATGTGTAAATCAATCACTTTTTCCATGACCTTTAGAAAGAAAGATGTGAGACTGATTGGTCTGAAGGATTTTGGGTCTGAGTTTGATCTATTGCCAGCTTTTGGTATGAATACAACTCTCACCTTTCTCCAAGTTTGAGGGATGTAGCTTAATTCAAAACTGGACCTATAGATAAGTATAAGTGAGCAGATTATGGTATCAATTCCATACTGCCAGAGAGCAGGAAAGATACCATCTTCCCCGGGCGCCTTGAAAGGCTGTTGGGAGGATATTGCCCATTTAATGGAGTCTTCGTTAAAAATTTTTCTAGCTAGACTTCTTGTTGTGCTGTTAGGTGTAGTGTAACTCACATTTGTGGTTAGTGATTGATCAGTGGTATGTATACAGTCAGGAAAATGAGTGGCCAAAAGTAGGCTTAGAGTTTCACTGTAACTTTGGGTAAAACTACCATCCGATTTTTTTAAGAGACCAATACCATTGTTATGATCTTTAGCTAAGGCTTTTTGAACTCTAATTGAAGAAGGCAAGTTATCGATACTTTCACAGAAGTTTTTCCATGTAAGTCGTTTTTGCCTTCTTATCATCGAATTGTAAGTCGTTAGAGTTGTTCGATATTCGCTCCACGAATTGGTTCGTTTAGCTTTGTTGAACAACTTTCGAAGCTTTCTTTTTAACTTCTCCAACTCACTGTTCCACCAGGGAACATCGCGATTTGAGTTGATCTGTCTAATGTGACAGCTAGACTCGTATGCGCTTGTGATTTGTGAGCTTAAGCGTGTTGCTTCCCTTTCAAGTTGATAAGGAGAGTCAATGTTTGGATAGGATGGTTCAAATTCACAACGAAGTGTCTCTGTGTAGAGATTCCAGTCCGTGTGTCTTGGTACCCTATTGTTTTCTATATTGTTGGTATTCGGCCTTGACAGATCAAATCTGATGTGCCGGTGGTCCGAGAATGATATCTCTTTCGAGACATGCCAATTGAGAATGTTGTTGGCTATGGCAAAACTTGCCACTGTCATATCCAACACTTCTTTCCTAGTGGAGGTGACAAAAGTAGGTTCATTTCCCTTGTTTAGAATATCTAAGTTTGAATGCATTAGAAAATCTAAAAGTGACTCACCTCTTTTGTTGATGTCTTTGCTACCCCATATGGTGTGATGGGCGTTGGCATCACAACCAAGTAGTAGCTGTCTTCCCCTTGCGTTGCAGTATCTAACAAGTTTTCTTACCTCTTCAGGTGGTGCGGAGGTAGTATCCCCCGGGTAGTAGGCTGAGGCTATTACAATATTTTGTAAGCCTCTTGCCGTGGGGATCTCAGCTAGTACCGCAACGAGATCATTTGTGATGAATTCTGGAATGGGAAGAAAGTTAGTTCTTTTATGGATAAGAAGCGCAGCTCGTGGTTGGAGTTGCGTGTTGTCGTATATTAACTTACACGATTGTGTTGGAAGGCCTTTTATTTGGCCTCTTACCACCCATGGTTCCTGGACTAGTAAGCAGTCCAGATCCTGCTTGACAAATTCTCTGCTAGCCGCAGCTGAGGCAGCTTTGGCGTGCATAAGATTTATCTGCAGGAATTTTAGGGTGGTGTAACTCATTTTGTTTTTGGGGTTGAGGTAAAGCTCGCTGGTGCTTTTAATAGCCTCTGCCGAGCTTTACCTTTGGGCCTGGGGTCCCGTTTTGGAGCCCAAAATTTGGCTGAGCTGCTTCTTGCAGCTGGTGTAGCATTTACGCCTTTTGGTGTTGTTTTGGCGACGGTTGTTGAGCAGGGAGGGGGGGAGTTGTTGTTGCGTTGCCAGAAGTACCTTTTGGTGAGGAGGGCCTAACGGCTGACTCTTCTGGTGAGGTATGTGTGGCATTAGCAACTGAGGGGGGAGGAACTTGGTTTAATGGAGCTGTCAGCTTGTTTTGTAGATCCGACGTTGGTGAAGGCTGTGGAGCGCTTTTACCTGTCGTCAGAGTCGTACAGGCTGTCTTGACAGGGGAGTTAGGTGGGGGTTTGGGGGCACCAGTTTTTTGAGGGGCTTTAGGATGGCGGAGTTGAACATCGCCAAACCTAAAGTCTATGATGTTTTTTTTTTGTTTTTAGTAGAGCCGCAGATTTGTGGTCCACCGAAAAGGTAAGAACAGAGGCGGCACCTTTGGCTTCTCTTCTTATGATCCTCCATTCAGGAACGGGGAGACCCTCATTCTGGACCTTGATTGCCGTGAGGATCTGCTCGTTCGTGCAGGTGGGACCAGCGGGGAAATGGCCTACCAGAATTTGGTTTTTGGGAATTTCTTCCTCTTCAACCGCCTTCAGTGAGGCATTCTCCCAAGGCTTTATTTTTGGTATTTCGCCTTTTGGCCAATCAGCCGTGACCCTATTTTTGCAGTTGAAGACAAGCCACCCTGGTCTGAAATTGGTGCCAAAGAATTTGGGGCTGATATCCCCTGTCTTTTGGCTGCAAATCAAACCAAAGATGGAGTCTTGCACTACTGTCATTTGGTCAGTGTTAAGTAGCGTTTCCGGGAAGTCTGAGGCAAGGATACCTATTTTGTAACTCTCCAGCGCTTGCTTAAAATTTTGTTGCTCTATTTTTTGTCGATTTGGAGGCGGATTTGATGTGGAAGGCACATCAACAGACCTCTGCTTGTGAGCAATGCTGGGTTTAGATATTTTGGCACGATTTGTGTCCCTAGGGAAGGATTCAGAGCGATTCCTTTTTTCTCCCTTTGGAACAGCCGTTCTGGCTCTTTCTCTGGCTTCGGCTTCGTTAAGGCCGCTAGCAAGCAGGAATTTAAAGCGTTTGCGAGCAGCTCCACTAAGCTTGACGCGCGCTTTTTGTGTTGTTTTGATCGTTTGATCATTGTGTGTTGAAGGGGCAGCTTCGTCAAGAAGTTTCGCCTCCTCCAAAGAACCAATAGGTGGAAGGTCGTCAAGACCTTCCACCTTTAGTGCTGCCTGACTGTCAGAGCAGATTAGGATGCTTGATCTTCGGAGGTTTCTTCTAATGCATTCCCTAATACAGAATTCTATAGCCATTACCTCTGCCTGAAAGATAGTAGTTGTGTTACCAAGGGATGTAGATGATTTAAAGTTGGGACCGTAAATCCCTGCACCTACACCGTTGTTTGTTTTTGAACCGTCAGTATACCAGATGTATTGGAAGTTATTTGTAAGAATTACAGGGTTCTTCCATGCTGAGCGGTTTGGAAAGATTACTTCAAAGGGGTGGTGTAACATTATGCGTTTAGGCATAAAGTCCGAGGAGTGTGCTGCAGGCGATTTCAGTATTGGGAGCACCTGCAGAATACTCATATGTCCTTGTAAGTTTTCCTTTCTTGAGTAGTTAGTGAGATGAAGCTTTAGTCCGCTTAGTGCAGCAGTCTTCTTTACTCTTTGATGTAGCGGAGGAAAATTTAATAAACTTTCTAACGCTAAAGTTGGGCAGGTGCGCATTGCACCTGTGATACCTACACAGGTAAGTCTTTGTAACTTTTGCAAAGATTTGAAGGCATAAACTTGTTCTGTTTTTTGCCACCAGACCAGCGAAGCATAGGTTATGATGGGTGTGATAATAGTGAGGTAAGTCCAGTAAATCATTTTTGGCCTAAGTCCCCACTTTTTACCAAAAAGTCTAGAACAGGCCCAGAAAGCATTTGTTGCTTTTGCTATGGTTTTGTCTAGATGTGGTTTCCAATTGAGTTTATTATCCAGGGTTACTCCTAGATATTTGACCTCTTTGGAAAAATTAATTTGAACACTATTTAGGGATAGTGTTTGGAGATCGATTTTACGTCTCCTGGTGAATGGAATGATGACTGTTTTGGTGGGGTTGACCTTAAGCCCTTCTTTGTTGCACCAGTCATTAACTTTGTTCAGGGCACTTTGCATACGGTTTGTGACCTGTGCTTCTTGATTGCCTTGAATAGAGATGACTAAGTCATCAGCGTAGCCTTGTGTATCAAGGCCCAGCTTATTGAGGTCATCCAAGAGCTGATCTATTACAATTGACCAGAGCAGGGGAGATAAAACACCCCCTTGGGGACAGCCTTTAACAGCATTAACTGTTATTGATGTTTGACCTAGTGTGGTGGAGATGATTCTGCCACTTAACATAGAGTCAATCCATTTAATGGTTGGTGTGTCAATTCCTTTGACAGTTGCAGCGGTTTGAATTGACAAATACGTAGTATTGTCAAAGGCGCCAGAAATATCAAGAAAAGAGCAGAGTATGATGTCTTTCTTAGCAAACGCAGTCTCAATTTTGCTTACCAGCTGATGGAGAGCTGTAACAGTGGATTTACCCGTTTGGTAAGCGAATTGGTTAGCATTGAGAGGATTTGCTATTAAGGCCGTACTGCGAATGTGTAAATCAATCACTTTTTCCATGACCTTTAGAAAGAAGGATGTGAGACTGATTGGTCTGAAGGATTTTGGGTATATGTTATTATTGCTACGCTTGCTTAACCTTTCGATTTCTTTAAACACTTTAAAAATAATACCTTTTTCCTTTCGCTTACCGCATTACTCATTAACCCAAAAAACCAACTGTCGCTGTACTGCATCGCTGTCGCTGCACATTATTTCCATATACTTACTATCACCAACACTCTCGAGTACTTCGTCGCATTATCGCTTCATTGCTATGACTCTGGTCACGTAGGCCATCGGTCGTTTGTTGTATAACAACATGCAGCATCTTGTCTGCTTTCTGCTACTGTCTGCTGTGTGGTTGTGTGTTCAGTGTTCACCCGTGTGTATTTAGCTGGTTTGAAGCAAATCTCACTTTTGCTGTGAAAGTCGTCGTGTGCATATCGCGGATAAAGTAAAATGCCAACAGACACAGACAGCCACGATTTAATAGAAAAATTCTCATGTTTACACTGTGGAGAATCAACACGAAAATTTGTTCACCGTGTAGGGGATAATGCAAACGAGCATGCTCGGCGAGCATGTTCGTCCTTTAGGACTAGCTTTACTCGAAGACAATCGTCGTGATTAGCAGTGTTCAGAATATCCAATTTGTTTAATGAAAAGTTGGACGGAAAAAACCCATAGCGTTCACACTCATCAAACAAGTCGTCAAACTTCATTATGGTCTGAATTTCTACCATGAAGGACATAGCAGTAGCAGCGCAATTTAGGGATTAAATTTTAGAAAAGCCAGAAAAACAAAAGAAATGCGTAGGGAGTAGGGACTAAAGAGATGGACTACCTGAAAACATCATAAATGTGCCCAACAAAAGAAAAATATTCCTTCCATACGATGTGCACTACGAGAAAACATTTGGAAATAATCAACTTTAATTTAAATTATAAGCTATAAACAAGAGCAACCCTTTACTTTATAATAATTAAATGATATTTACATTTTGGTGCTACCAAACTATTTATACTATCCATTCATCGTAATTCGCATTTGTAGGGATGAGCCCATCAAAGGAAACATTTTTTTCGTGCGAGGTCCACTACCTGAAAATATCATAAATTCCATTTTCAATGTGCCCAATCAAGAAAAAATGTTCTATCAGTGCGATGTGCATTACTTGAAAACATTTTTGAAATGAAATTTGTTCAAAGTTTGACGACTAGCGTTCACATTCATCCAACTTGTTGTCTAACTTGCATAAATCATTGTATATAGAGACTAGAGTAATATTGCTGGATAGCTTTTTTTATGAACATTGTTCGTCACTAGGGTGCGCCAACACCGGCGGAGAAAAAGGAATCAGCTGTTATGCTCATGGTGGAATGTATCACTTTAGGCTAGCAGTTCCTATGGGTTAGAAAGAAAGGCATATATGATGAAATTTAAACGTTGTTATTTGCTTCCTGCTCTTACATATATGCAAACATTAGAACGCATTCGAACTTTTGTGGACTTCTTTCGAATTCAAGTTCGACAGTGCTAAAGGGGAAAGTGATGGTACTATAGTCTAGTCTAGATTATGTACAATGCATAAATATCAAAAAATTTTGAAATCCATCTTACAAATTTGACAAACCGCTTGATGGAGAGTTCACATTTATAAAGGAGGTGGTGGATATTTTGGCCCAGGGCGTACACCTATGAGACTAGTACCAAGTGAAAGCTTACGTTCAGCCCAATCTATCTGCCAAATATTTTTGAATTTGGCGTTGGTGATTTTGAGATAATTGGACTTGAGATTGAGCGCCGGAAATGTTAAAAATCTGAACTTTCTGCAAATAAAAACGTATATCTCGAAAAGTATAGCATGCAAAACCATTTTTCGAAACGCCTTATATTTCGAAAACACAGACCTAAAACTTGTTTGAAAAGAAACATTTTCGTTGACGTTTGCCAGCCAATATCTCGAAAAAATCAGTAATGATCTTTTTTTTGCACCACTGTAATCCTCAATTGATAACTTTTAATTTGATATAGAATCGTGCTATCATACACAAAGCATATTTATTTATTTATTTATTTAATTCATTCAGTCAATCAGAATGACAACATTCTTACAGACTATTCAACACAAAACATGGATTATATATATGTATATACCTAATTAACCACCAGAGTGCAAAATAGATTTCAAATTTGATTTAAAAATATTTCTACTATAAGAAAAGTTCAAAATATCAATACCTGCATTATGACATACTGAGTTTGCTTGTCTTGAGCAACGCGCAATAGGTTCATTGAAACCATAATTAGTTCTATGATATGGTAAAAAAAAATAAATTATTAGATCTGAAGGAATATGATTGACAATTGATACCAATCAAATCCAGCAAAAGAGAGCAATCAATTTTATCATTTAAGACATCTCTTACAAACATTACATCAAAATATTTACGACGTGTTTCCAGGTCTTGTAGGCCAAAAGCAGGCAGCGAGCATTGTATGAAGGTCTAACAATATTCCAGCGTAAAAGATAGAACAAGTATCTAGTGAACCGTTTTTGAATTCGCTCCAATCTGTTTGAATGAGTTGAATAAATCGGATTCCATATAACACAGCAATATTCGAGGACTGATCTTACATAAGCAAAATACAAACATTTAAGGGTGAACAGATCTTTAAATTCTTTCGAATTTCGAATTACAAATCCCATCCTAGAATTAGCTTTAGCTCCAATGTAGTCTATGTGGCTATTAAATGTAAGCATCGAGTCAAATATAACTCCGAGATCTTTTTTTTCGTTAATTTTACTAAGAGGCACGTTTCCTATAAAGTAAATAAAATCTACACAAGACTGACGGCGCACAGTGGCCCGTTTTGACAAAAGTGCTTGCAAAATTCATTTTTCGGGTGGGTCTCTAACGCAAAACTTTTAAATTTTATGAACTAACAAATGTTTGGAGCTTTAGTAATCGAAAAAATTATTTCATTTGAACGATGGGTTCGCCTTGAAGAGCTTGTCAAAGTTGACAAATATTTAAGGTGAGAAAAAACATAAAAAAAAAAAAAAATTTTTTAACTTTGAGAGTAAAAACTAGGAAAAGATGGTTAGTTAAACCTTGTTTTGTTTTTTTTCCTTGATATATGTGTTTATTGCTATGATCAGAAAAAAAAAAAAAAAGTTATAAATTTTTTGAAATACTAAATTTAATTATTTTCTAAACACCACTTTTTCCGCACTTTTCCAACTTTACTTTGAGTTAAAAAATAAGATTTAAAAGGATTCAAACCGAAATGAACGGTAAATGAATCCTTATATATCTCTTTACTTACAACCAAAAACTCAGCTGCATAAAATTGCATAACACTGAGCTAGAGAGATTTGAATTGAAAAAGTCAGTCATTTTTTCTGAGTTTATTTTTTTAAGCGCAAGAAAAAGTCATGGAAAATGTTATTTCTTTGTTTTGCTGGAATGGATCCTTAATAATATTTCAATAAAATACTTCACAAATACTTATAAGTAGTATTTTATAAAAAAAAAAAAAATTCAAAAATTCAAAAATTAATTATGAGAAAAATTTTTTTTTAACATTTAAAATTAATTTTTTCTGTTTTCGTTTTTCCTCACTGTTTTACATAAATTATGCTCAAATTACTTCATAAACTGACTTTTGACCTTTTTAACACAAAATACCAATTATGTAAACCACCTTAACTAAAACTTTTTATTTCAACAGCAGATTCTGAAACACCCTGTAATTATTTTTTTTTCAAATTTTCAAACTTTATAGCCTTGGAAATTTCTAATAAGGTAAAAAAAAAATTGAGTCGATATCTTTATTCGTTTAAGAGATATGATTTTTGCAACCAAAAAAGTCAATTCGGGCCACTGTGCGGCGACAGAAAGCTAAGCTTTGGCGTTTTGAAATATTTAATTGCAATTTGTTTTGTTCACACCACATAGATAAGTTTAACAAGTCTTTTTGCAATTTTAAACAATCACATATGCTATCAACAGTGCAGTAAATTTTCAAATCATCAGCATACATAAGACATTGGGATTGAACAAGAACACTAGGAATATCATTAACAAGTAACAGAAATAATAATGGCCCAAGATGGCTTCCTTGAGGAACACCGAATGTAACATGGCACGCGATAAACACTTATCTATACGAACATATTGAGTTCGACCACTTAGATAAGAGCTGAGCCACTCCAACATATTTTAGTGAAAGCCATATCTTCGCAGCTTGCGAATAAGAACGACATGATCTACTTTATCAAAAGCCTTCGAAAAGTCTGTGTAAATTACGTCGCACTGTGAACCACTTTCGAGAGAGCTTAGCACAAAATTAGAAAAAGTAGCAAGATTGGTGGTAGTAGATCTGCCACTTACGAAACCGTGCTGATACGGTGAAATTAAATTTTTTAGTGAAATAGCAAGCTTTTTATAAATAATTTTTTCAAACAGTTTTGGGATTGTGGATATTTTACATATTGGTCTATAGTTTGTTACTTCGTTTTTAGATCCAGCCTTGTGAGGGGTAACAAATGAGCACTTCCAATAATCTAAAAAGGAGCCTGCCTCGAGTGAACGATTGAAAATGATAGTTAGAGGCAGGGCAATAGCCTGCGCACAATTTTTCAAAAGTATAGGAGGAAAACCATCCATGCCCGGTTGCTTATCTAAGTTCATTGCACACAACTCTTCTAACACTTCATCAATAGAAATATTTAAAAAGCCGATATCCATCAAACTCGAAGAACCATTCCTATCAAGCACTGTTGCATCATTTAGGGGAACATATACTGAACTAAAAAACTGCGCAAACATATTGCAAACTGTTGGAAGGTCGGATGAAGTTATGCCCGACAAATGCATAGTGCTAGGAATGCCCACCGATTTCTTTTTGCTGTTAATGAAATTCCAAAAACATTTTGCATTGCTTTTGAGTTTGCTTTCAATACAAAAAATGTGATGCTTGTACAAAAACTTATTTAGAAAATCAAACCTCTTTTGAACACTGCAATATTTTTCATATAATAAAGAACTATTGTTAGAGTTTCGATACAATTTATATGCTCTATTTTTACGGTTGTTTAGATTTAGCAGTTCTCTATTTAACCACGGCGGTTTGTTAGAGACATTCTTAATAGTCTTTGGAATGAATAAATTGACTGTAAAGTTGAGGTATGCATTATTAAGATCTGAGTTGCTTAAGACAGACATCCAATCAAAAGAAACAAGAAAATATGACATTGAAACAAAATCACCTTTAGTATAATCATAAGTGTTAATGTCTTGAGCAGCAGCTTTAAAATAAATATAGTTTTTGAAACTTATGTCTAATGCTACATAGTGGTCTGATTTTGACAGCAAGTTAGAGGGAAGATTAACATCAGCGCAAAGTTCTTTGTCAATAAAAATCAAATCAAGAATACGATCAAGGTTATTAGGGAAGCTATTTATTTGCTGAAGATCATACGCTGTCAATCTGTCGACAACTTCACTATCACAATCATTCCTTACATTGAAGGGTAATAAGCAGAGATCGTCTTCATCAAAAACCCACTTAACCAATGGCAAGTTAAAATCTCCAACTATTACAATGTGTTGGTTTTCTTTCAAATTTTTTAATACTTCGCAACAGTTATCAATGTGAAGTTTGTAAATTTCAAGTGAACTCTCTGGTGGTATATAACTTACAGCAATGTACACATCATGAACTTAATTTAAATTTACTTTAATAATTAGCTGATCAATATCGTACTGCAAACCTGTACCTTTTGATGGCAATGGTAGTTCAGTAGATGAAAACGATGATCGTACTGCAATCATAACACCTCCACCTCTGTCCTTTCCAGTTGTATCGGGACATCGATCTTTCCGAAAAACGTTGTATTGTTAACTGTTGAACATTTCAGCTGTGCGATGGTTCTCACGAAGCCAAGTTTCTGTGAGAGCGATCATATAGTGATGACGAGGAAAAAAGAAGCATTCTATGAAGTTTGGTTCTTAGACCACCAGCGTTAGGCCGAGGCCACGCAGTCAGCGATAAGCGAGCGAGCGAGCGACTGAACGACATGAAAAAATTAAAACAAATGAAATTGCATTGAACTGGCCATGCATTGAGCGAGCGATGAGCGATTTTTTTAGCGACTGAACGACGTCGCTCTGTCACCAAACTTGTTCTAATTTTTAGTTTATCGCTTAGCGTCAAGAGCAACAGATGGTTGGTGGACAACAAATATAAACGTAGTTCTCTTGACAACGGCATTTTAACAACTAATTGCTAAAGAAATGTCGCTCACGAAAAGGCCACTCGTCGCTCGACTTTGTCGCTTAATCGCTGATCGTTCAATCGCTCGCTCGCTTATCGCTGACTGCGTGGCCTTAGCCTTAAGGTAGTATAAAAGAAATGATTTTTCTTGCACAGGTTGTATCACATGAGATTGAATTTTTAATTGATTTTCTACTTTTTCTACGTT